>JAQQTO010000030.1:12770000-14077327 GCA_029884595.1 Ormosia semicastrata
TTGATCAACCGAGGTCCATCGGTACCATTGGAGCACAGAATACCAGAAGAGGTATGGAGCGGAAAAGAGACAAAACTCTCACATCTTAGAGTTTTCGGCTGTGTAGCATATGTGCACATCAGTGATCAAGGTAGGAATAAACTTGATCCCAAATCGAAGAAGTGCACGTTCATCGGTTATGGTGAAGATGAGTTTGGCTACCGCCTTTGGGATGATGAAAACAAAAAGATGATCCGCAGTAGAGATGTGATCTTCAACGAAAGAGTGATGTACAAGGACAGACATGGCATAGACAGCAGCAACTCGGAACAGAGTGGGCCAGTATATGCAGAGGTGGATGATGTCCCAGAATGTCCTATAGTTGAGAGTCCTCAGTTAGAGGAATCAACTGAACAGAGCAGTGCACAGCAGTCCGACACACCACAGTCTTCTACTCCAGCTCCTGTATTGAGAAGGTCTTCTCGGCCTCATGTGCCTAACAGGAGATACATGAACTATTTGTTGCTGACTGATGGAGGGGAGCCTGAATGCTATGACGAAGCTTGTCAGACTAGAGATGCTAGCAAGTGGGAGCTTGCCATGAAAGACGAGATGAAGTCTCTGATCTCTAACCAGACATGGGAACTAGCTGAGTTACCCGTGGGGAAGAAAGCACTTCACAACAAATGGGTGTATCGGGTGAAGGAGGAGCATGATGGCTTCAAGAGATACAAAGCCCGACTAGTTGTCAAAGGATTCCAGCAAAAAGAAGGAGTCGACTACACCGAAATCTTTGCTCCAGTTGTGAAGCTCAATACTATTAGATCTGTGTTAAGTATTGTTGCTAGTGAAGAGCTCTACCTTGAGCAGTTGGACGTGAAGACTGCATTTCTTCACGGAGACTTAGATGAGGAGATATACATGCACCAAATGTAAGGTTTCTCAGAAAAAGGGAAAGAGAATATGGTGTGCAGATTAAAGAAGAGCTTGTATGGCTTGAAACAAGCTCCAAGACAGTGGTACAGGAAGTTCGATGGCTTTATGCACAAGGAAGGTTTCCAGAAGTGCAATGCCGACCATTGTTGCTTCTTCAAGAGATATAAATCCAGTTATATCATTTTGCTACTTTACGTCGATGATATGTTAGTAGCGGGTTCAGATATGGACGAGATCAGAAACTTGAAGATGCAGTTGTCAAATGAATTTGACATGAAAGACTTAGGTCCAGCAAGGAAGATCCTTGGAATGCAAATCACGAGAGATAAGCAAAGAGGGATTTTGCAGTTATCTCAGGCAGAGTACATCAACCGTGTTTTGCAAAGATTCAACATGAGTGACGCCAAACCGGTGAGCACACCTTTGGCAAGCCACTTTCGCTTATCTAAGGATCAGTCCCCTCAGACAGAGGAAGAGAAAGATTTCATGGCTAAAGTTCCGTATGCTTCAGCCATTGGAAGTTTGATGTACGCAATGGTCTGTACGAGGCCAGACATTGGCCATGCAGTGGGAGTTGTAAGCAGGTTTATGTCAAATCCAGGTAAAGCTCATTGGGAAGCAGTAAAGTGGATTTTGAGGTATCTACGAGGCACTACAGAGAAGTGCTTGTACTTTGGTAAAGGAGAATTAAAAGTGCAAGGCTATGTAGATGCAGACTTCGGAGGTGAAGTCGATCACCGAAGAAGTACCACCGGTTACATATTCACCGTTGGAACAACAGCTGTTAGTTGGATGTCGCAGGTACAGAAGATTGTTGCTCTATCCACTACAGAAGCTGAGTATGTAGCAGTAACAGAAGCCAGCAAAGAATTGATATGGCTTCAAGGATTGTTAACAGAGTTGGGATTCATCCAGGAGAGGAATGTTTTGCATAGTGATAGTCAGAGTGCAATACATCTGGCAAAGAATTCAGCATTTCACTCTAGGACAAAGCACATTGATATTCGTTATCACTTTATCAGATCTCTGCTAGAGGATGAGGTGCTAATATTGAAGAAGATCCTAGGAAGCAAGAACCCAGCAGACATGTTAACAAAGGTGGTGACCATTGACAAACTGAAGTTGTGCTCAACTTCAGTTGGCCTGCTAGAGTAACAAGATCAGGAAGGCTGCTGCATTGATCAAGGTGTGAAGACAGATTGAAATCAGTCTTCAAGTGGGAGATTGTTGAAAAGTCAAAGAAAGAAGCAGGCACCGAAAAGCAAGACGAGCGCCCGCAACATTGGAAACCGCAATTGTTGAAAAAAGGAACGAAAAGCCATTTAGCTCCTTGATATGTGCCAGTCCTTGCGGAAATAGGTTGCAAATTTTTCTTATAAATTGCAACCTCCATTCTCCCATTCCTGCATCCCATCTCGGAGTGAAGCCAAAAGTGGTGCATCCCAACAAAGAGTTTCATCCGAGAGAGGAAGAGAAGAAAAATTCCAGTGAGGGAATTTTGTGAGAAATATTTAGAGAGAAATATTTCTTTGGGTGTAATTGGGTTGTGGGTTTTGTGAGAGATTTTGAGTGTTTTGTAAACACCTTTTATATTTTCTTTCTCAGTAAAATATCTGCAGCAGCCCGGAGACGTAGGCACAATTGGCCGAACTCCGTTATCAATTTTGTGTGTGTTATTATTTCGCATTTATTTCGCATTTATTTGTTGGGAATTGCAAGTGTGAGTTGTGAGTAGAAGAAGTCTCACATTGGATAGAAATAGACTAAGTGAGGTGTTTATAAGTGGAAGGACCCATGCACCTAATGCCTTAAGGTTTTGGGTTGATATGTGGTGTCCAAGCCCACTTGTGGTTCCTCACTTAGTTCATTGTTGGAGATCTCCCTGTTGTTTATGGCTTCCCCGAAACTAACAATTGGTATCAGAGCCGATGGTTCGGCTTGGGCGAGTATTGGATAGTCTGTCTTTGGTGGATCCATGTAAAGGGTCTCTTTCCCTTGTGTCGAAAGTCTTCCTGATGTTATGTGGTGGTCAGGCGGCGTGTCCCGTTAGTGATGGAGATAATGGCGGTACAAGTACGGGCTAAATACTCGAATGCTTCCGTTGGAGGGGGAGGATATGGACTCACACTTGAGGAGGAGATTTGTTGGGAATTGCAAGTGTGAGTTGTGAGTAGAAGAAGTCTCACATTGGATAGAAATAGACTAAATGAGGTGTTTATAAGTGGAAGGACCCATACACCTAATGCCTTAAGGTTTTGGGTTGATATGTAGTGTCCAAGCCCACTTGTGGTTCCTCACTTAGCTCATTGTTGGAGATCTCCCTGTTGTTTATGGCTTCCCCGAAACTAACAGAAGCATGGACGCTTGACCGTCGCCTGTCGCCCCTTCATACATGGGGGGTGACGTTCGGAAGAATTCTCGTCTGAGGCAATTACCTACCCATGAACAAGAGCCACATCGATTTAGACAAGGTTTATTTCACAATAAGATGTGGTTATTGATTTCGGGCATGAAAATGAAGAGTTTATTGAGTATATTTCATTCCTCCAATTTCAAGAGGATAACTTATATTTTTTTTAAAAAATTCTTCGAGAATAAACATATTGTAGAAATAATTTACGAGAACGTACAATGTCAAATAGACCTCGCCACCCCATATTGGGAAGAAAGGAATCTAATAAATGAATGCTGCATCATTTTGTATGTATAATGACAATCTGAGTTGGTAATAAGCAGAAGTTTGTTGCCAGCCTGTTTCATGAAGACAACTAAGTATGGTGTAGAAGCACATTGCGTACTATCCAATGACAACACATTACAGGCAATACCTCTAGATGCAAAAGTGGCAAAGATAGCTCCAGATCGGGCTCCACAAACCTTGGACATAATTACACTCTGCAATTTGCATAAATTCAATTAGTCATTTGGTGCGTATAAAACATCGCAGATAGATGACATACTGGACAATGACAACAACATGAATGTGTTCACCCTATGGTGACCTTCAACAAGTGCTGTGAATAGATCTTTTCCAACAGGCTGAAAGTCATGCCAATGGTAAGGAAAAGAATATCTCTAATCAAATATACCGTTTACAAAATTTTAGCACCATATCAAATATAATTTAAAGCTAACAGTTCTGACACTGATTCCTTTGCCAGGAATCTTACAATTACAACAAAAGATATGACAACAAAATGTAAAATGCAAATAATCAGTTTACTCAAAGCATCATCATCTCCATGAAGGAGTATGAACAGAAAAACTATCTGTTGGACTAAAGGGGAAGTTTAAGAACTAACATGATTGACCAAACCAAAGCCAGAAAGCTTGACATTCCCAATTCCAGCAGAATCAACAAGCAAGTTAGCCATTTTGATGTGCCTATATACAAAAAAGAGAAAAGGAAAAAAATAATCAAGCCATTTAACAGTTAAAAATAGTAGTACTTGAATGACCATCCATCTACTACAGGTTTTATATCCTATTTTGCTCTAGAGCTCACGTTATGCAAGCATATGAGTATTCCTGTTGGAACAGAATTTGTTTCATGCAAATAAGCCAACTCAAATAAAATATGGAAAAGTAGTTTTTTTACAATAAATTTTGTTGATTATGTTAAAACAACAGAATCTTCATGGAGGCTTGCTTTATTAAACAAGGATGAACAGATTCGGTTAAAGTACCAGTAAGTTCGTGAAAGCATTTCTTAGACTAAAAACCTATTTTGTCATCAAAATTTTCCAATCTAATCCTTGAAAAATAAACTCACTTTATATTCGTCCCTCCATCAATATATTGTTTAGTAAGATAACAGATTTGTCCACATGGGTAGTTAAATGTGATGTGACACAATTAACTAACTCGACGGACTATGTTCTAGAACAACTTCCCCATCAAAGATACAAAACAGTTCAATTTTTCTTTGTGCTTGTGACTCAAACTGTTTCGTATTATGTGAAGCAAACAAAAAAATAAAATAAAACTACACCATTTTGTGCCTATTATGGGAAAGTTGTACCATACACAATCCATTGTTTCAGTTAACAGTTCCAGGTTACAGTTCACAGCCCACCTGGACAATTCCATCATGTTATTGACTGGTGGATTAACGTATTATTTTTTTATGGACTAGACTGAGAATTTTTGGTACCCAAATAAGATTTTAGTCTATCTATTAATTGAAGCGAGATGAGCACAGACACACACATATGGGGTTGCCAAGTCATAAACTGGGAGAATGTTTACCATTTTACTACCATAGAAGTCTACAATGTTGGAATGTCCAGCTGGGTGAGTGATCTGATTTCCTAAGATAGAAAAAGAAATAGTAAGAAGCAGCTCATGGCATCTATCTGAACACTATAACTAAATTTGACGGGCATGAATAAGATGCTCATAATGAAATAGAGAGAGAGAAAACAAATAGACAAATCCATTGGAAAATCTCAAGCAACCACATGATGTATAAAGAGCAGCAGAATGAAATTGAGGTATCATCATAACATGATGTGCAAGACATGTGCATGACAATTACCTGTTGAGAGAATCATAGGTCACGAAACCCATCTCCAATTAATTTGAATGCCGCAGATGTGGGAAATTTTGGGCCAAATTTGTGGGTGCTTCATCTTGCACCCTACGTTGCACGGTGCAGTGCAGATGCAGACGGCATTTGGTGACGGATCTGGTGGTAAATTTTTTAAAAAATTAGAGATGCAATGCGTATATATATATATATAATAATAATAATAATAATAATAACTAAAATCTCACACAATAAAATATTATTACGTAACATAAAAATTAAAGCATACTAATTTTAACATAAAACATAAAAAGAAACTTACATTCCCTTCTTTTTTTTTTTTACTTTACAATATAATCACATAAGCTTAGGGTACAATTATTTTTAACTATTTCAGATTACATATTTATAACTATTTTTTCCATGATCAATTATTAATAACAATATAAAATATATTTTTTACATAATAAAACATTATAATATTAATATTTTAAAATCAAATATCTTATTAATGTCAAATAATTTATTAGTAAAATTTAAATAAATGAATAAATTAATTCATTTTAAAAAATTAATATTAAATTTTTATATATAGCAAATGTAAACAAATGCAGTTAAACCAAATGTCCTTTCCTATTTTCTCTCTCCCATTTCGTTTTTTCTGCAGGCCTCCTCCACCTTTTCGTTTTCTTCTTTCTCGCCATTTTCGTTTTCTGGCAGCCTCTGCCTTTTCGTTTTCCTCTTTCTCTTCCTTTTCGTTTTCCTCTGCCTCTTCCTTCTTTCTATACAACACTTCATCTCGGCGGCCATGGCGTGTGACGGATAGAGCCAAACAGTGGCTAGGAACAGAGACGAATGGAGGTGGTGACTAGTGAGTGTTATCGGAAAAGCTTCATCGGAGGACTTTGCGCGAGGAATGATCGAAAAACAGCAGCCATGGCGTGGCGACTACACAGAGCCAAACGGTGGCTAGGAGCGACGAATGGAGGTGGTGACTACCGGGTGTCATCGGAAAAGCCTCGTCGGAGGGCTCTACGCAGTGAGGAAACGACCGGGAAAACGGGAGATGCCGTGCAGAACGGCAGCGATGCCGCACCCAAGCTGCACCGGAGCCGCACCCGGCCCGAACCGGAGCCGTACCAAGCTGTAAATTCAAAAAAAAAAAAAATTGGGTGCACCCCAGACGCACTAACGCTGCGTGCACTGCAGTACGTACCGTCATGAGGTACTCCTCCCTGGGAGGAGTACCCATGCTTCAGAGATTCTTCCAGCAAAGGACTTTCATCGATGGAGAGATTTATTAGAGAGGCAGGCGGCCTTTCTCCTGCCATATCCTCCAGCTTCGGACATCCTTCCCATTGGAGATCTTTCCAAATCTCAACTCTCTCCAACTCCGACATTGTGAAAATTTGGAGTCTCTTTCGGGTGTTCCAGTCACAGGTTGTTGCTCTTCTCAATATTGACATCATGGACTGCCCCAATTTTGTGTCGTTCCCTGGAGAAGAATTGAATGCGCCTAGCATGACTGATTTCAATCTCGTCCGATGCGACAAGTTGACGTCATTGCCTTGTCACATGAATACTCTTCTCCCAAAGTTACAGTTACTTTATATATCTAATTGTCCAGAAATTAGATATGATAATTAGATATATAAAGTAGCTGTAACTTTGGGAGAAGAGTATTACTATGAATACTCTTCTCCCAAAGTTACAGCTACTTTATATATCTAATTATCATATCTAATTTCTGGACAATTAGATATATAAAGTAACTGTAACTTTGGGAGAAGAGTATTCATATGACAAGGCAATGACTTTAACTTGTGGCATTGGACGAGGCTGAAATCAGTCATGCTAGGCGCATTCAATTCTTCTCTGAGGAACGACACAAAATTGGGGCAATCCATGATGTCGATATTGAGAAGAGCAACAACCTATGACTGGGACACCGAAAGAGACTCCAGATTTTCACAATGTCGGAGTTGGGGAGTTGAGATTTTGAAAGATCTCCAATGGGAAGGATGTGAACAGCTGTTATAGATTTCAAGTGACTCTAGCAGCTCGTGTTGTTGTTGCCTTGGGAACTCTAGTTTCCTACAATCCTTGATTTTCAGTTGTTTCATGGACGCAGGTATACAACCCCTTTAAATGATATGGTTGACCAACAATTTGAGATATCTAAAGATTGGAGACAATTTGGCTGGCTGATGGTCATTGCCTGAAACATGGACTCCACCAGCTGGCATCCTCCAATCGATAGAGACTGCAGTGAAAGCGGTATCTCTTCCAACCCTACTTTATTATATATACTCAATTTGCGAATTGCGGGAGCCCATGGGAGAGAAGAAACAAGCTCATCGCAACTATCAATTTCAAGTGTTTCCAAAGCAGGAAGGTGATTAGGCAGATCTCCTGTTAATATGGGACAATCACTTATTGTAAACTTCTTAAGTTGAAGAAAAGCATTAGACTCAGACGAACACCACACCTCCCAACTTGACATTTTATGAAATGACAAATCCTCCAAGGACGGAAAGAGTGTTGCCAAAGAAGAATGATCATCATCATTCTTGTAAAACTCGGCACCAATAATCTTCAACCCTTTAAAATCTACAATTATCATGGACTTAAGAGATGGTAGTTGTCCAAGTGAAGGAAGCATACAACAATTGTTGCAAGACTTTAGAGATACACGAGTCATATTGTGGTAGGAAGATTGCCCTACCCAAATAGGAAATATTGTACCCTTGTACCTATTGATTTCTAGCACTTTCAGGCCTTTGTGAGGTTGTAACTTGTCAAATATATCTCTTTTAGTTTGCGTGTTTGGAACCATATCATCACCCCAAGACCATTCAACGTACAATTTTTCAATGTGTGTCTTGTGCATTATCTTTGCTTCCAATGCTTCACTGCTATTGGTAACATTCTCCAATTTTCTTATCCACAATGGTCCATGAAGATTTGAAAGTTCTCCTAATTGCTTGATTCCATTCTTTTCATGCTCACCCATAATAAAATTACTTAAAAGGTGCAAATGTTTTAATTTGCTCATTCCTCGAGGCATCTCTTTTAAAGCAGTTCTACTAATATCAAGATGTCGCAAATTCACAAGATTTTGCATGCCATCGGGCAGCATAATCAGTTTATCACAATCAATTAGTTTCAATGTTTGTAGATCGTACAAGTTACTCAAGGATTCTGGCAATGCCTCGATACTTGTATCAGAGAGATCCAAGTAACGTAGATGGATCAATTCACCTATTGAATCAGGCAGTACATCAAGGTCCATAAAGGAAGGAAATGACAAAACTCTCAAGTACTTAAACTTTGATGGTATGATAAATGCTATGCTTTCAATGCTTAATGAAGGAGTTGAAAAATTGATTCGTAACAATGTCCTCAAAGATTTTACTCTACCAATGGCATCAAAATTTTTTGAGATCGGATGACTTAACCTTTCATATGAAAAATGACGAGTCTGAGTACTAATCTCATCTGCTTTACCAAGTTCTTCTAGTCTAAAATAGAAGTCACCAGCAACGAATATTGCTAAGTCATGCAGGAGATCATGCATCACAAAAAACATGTCATCAGTACTATATTGTTTAAAAAATAATCTTCACGCTAAATCATCAAAACACTCATAACCAACTTCTTCCAAAGTTTCTCCTCTCTTTGGTGGCCGTAAAAGATCTTCTGCCATCCACAATAAGATTAATTTATCTTTATCAAATATATAATCCTTGGGATACAATGAACAATAAATAAAGCAGCACTTTAAATGTGGGGGGAAATGGTAGTAACTTATTAACAAGACTGGAATAATCTTACTATTTTTTACAAAAAATTCCCAAATGTCACTCATCAAGATAGTATTCCAGTCCTTGATATCATATTTTGTTCGCAATAGGCCTCCAAGTGTTTCTACAGCTAAAGGTAATTCCTTACGCTTCTGAACAATCTTTCTACCAATTTCTTCTAGAGTCGAATCCCCATTAGATTTTGAAAAACATGCATTGTCCGCAAACACTGACCAACAATACTCATCAGACAACTCATTAAGAGGGTAAGGGAGATAAGTTTAGACTACTGAAGTGACATCTTTGATACGAGTTGTTACAAGAATTTTACTTCCCTTAGCCCCATATTAAAAAGGTTTTCGAAGATTAACTCAACTATGACAATCATCACTCCAAACATCATCCAGAACAATAAAGAACTTCTTTCCTCTCAACTTTTGCTTCAAATCAAGTTAAAGTAAATTTAAATCTTTCATATCACAAGATCTAGAAGTAACTACCTTTATTATAGTCTTGGTAATTTTAATAATACCAAATTCTTCAGAAACACAAATCCATGCTTTCAAATCAAACTCCTTCATCAAATCCTCATTTCCGTACACCCATTGAGCTAAGGTGTTTTTTTCAACCCCACCCATGCCCATAATAGGGATCACAAATATTTTACCTTTACCTTTACTGCTGTCATCTAATAACAAATTGATTATGGCCTCTTGGTCATTTTCCCTGCCATATATAGATCCCCCTATTAGATATGTTGAAGGAGTTCTCCATGACAAGTTCTCCTTGGAAATCTCTTTCAGACCAAGGATATACTTGCGTTTTTCAATATCTTCTATTCTTCTAACGATCTCTTCCATCTTATTTACCATCTCCGTATCTTTGAAATTGAGAAAGTGAGGCAAAAAGTTACTTACCTCCTTTTGAGTTGCAGCTTCAGTGAAAACACGGTCCAGTAAGTCATCAGCCACATACACAGCATCTCTGAGACTATCAACCCAGTTCTTCACACTTGGGTTATGGAATTGTTTCTGCTCTGCATCAATAAGCAGAGCTTCAGCGGCACACAGAGCAGTCTTTAACCTTTCAAGTAACTCTTGGTCAAGCTTCTTGCCTAGGATCAAGTTGGCAGCCTCAGGTGAATGGAGCCTGTCGAAAACAGCATTAACAAAACCAGAGAGAAAAGCTTCTGCCATGATCTCAAGAAGAAGAATACGTGATCAAATTAGAGGAGAGAAAATGCTTGCAGAAGAATATGTGATCAGATTAGAGGAGAGAAAATGCTTGTAGACTTTATACTAACTCGGTTCTTCTAATAAGTGTATATATATTGAATTGGCATGTTCACGCGGTCTGTGCCTGTGGAAAGTGAATTGACATGTTCACGCGGTCTGTGCCTCTGTTTGAAAGTTTTTGACTGAATAGTCTCTAGGAAAGTGATTCAAGTTCAGAATATGCTGTGGTATATGTTAATACTTTCATGTCATTTTTTTATTATAATAATCATAAGTATTGAATAGTCTGTAGGAAAGTGATTTAGCCTCAGAATATAAGGTGGCATATCCAAATCCCAGTACCTTTTATTTCATTTTATTCTATAATAATAACAAGAAGTTACCTACAGAGAGTAATATTTATTAGTGTGTGTTTGGAAACCAGTTTCCAAGTACAAACGTGATTTTAATTTTTTCGAACGGTGTGATATTTTGTTTGGATTTTTTACTTTTCATTTGTTTTAACACATTTTCTCTTCCAAACTTACGTTTGGGTCAAAGCAAGTTTTTCTTGCTTTTGGTGTTCGGTTGAAAAATTTGAATGAGAAAATTTTGTTTTAATTATAAGCTTTTATCTTTTTAATTATTTTTATTTAAATAATATTTATTTTATCAAACTCATTTTTGTGATAAAAATTTTTAAACATAAATCAAATTATTACAAATTCACTTTTAATTAAACTTAAATTTATAAATACATTTTCAACTAAACTTAAGTTTATCAAGTGTAATCCAATCACACTTAGCATTTAAGAAATAAAAAAGAAGACTGAACTCGACACAGAATCCGGAGACAATGTATCAAACCGAGAAGCAATTAGACAGCAATCAATTATCAATATCCCGATCAGAATTAGAATAAAAATTTCCACAAGATCGAAGCTCTGATGTTATATGTGTTTAATTGATTAGTTAGACCAACAAATTTAATTGAAGGACTGAGCAAATTGGATTTTATCAAATAAACAATATCAAGAAAATTTTATCAATCAGAGTAAAATACTATTAACTGTGAGGCTGCAAACGTGAATTTTTCAAGGGCTTTTTAAATATAATATTAAAATCTTTTCATATAATTTTATGATGGATATTTTCATTGCAAATCATCTTTTATAATAATAAAAAAATAATTTTACTACATTATTAATGTAAATTTTTTATATTATTAATTAATTATATATTATTACAAGTAATTATTATGAAAATTAAATATATTTATGATGTAATAATTTATAATTAAATGATAAATCTAAATTTATCGAATCGTATTAGATATTAAGGATGTAAGTGGGTGGTTTAGTTTAGTTTTTGAAAGAAAATAAATCCGAACTAATCAAAATCAATTGGTTTGGTTTGGTTCGATTTTCGTATTTTTTTATAGCTAAATTCGAATCAAACCAAACCGAACATCTATGGATTGGTTTAGTTCGGGTGATCGGGTTGACCTTTTTTTTAATACAAAAATTAACTAAATAATTAACTTTTCATAAAAAAAATACAAAATAAACTAATGAAAAAATTTCTAGAAATAGAATCAATCTTATTAATTTGAACACTAATAATTATTTCATGTTTTAGAATGTGCATTAAAAGGTTCATAAAGAGGGAACAAAGAAACATATTGATATTTGTATTAAGAAATTATATTTGAATAAGTTAAAAAATTCTTCAAGAGATATTTAACTTGGCAAGTTGTATACTACTACTATTCAATTAAGAGAAAGTTGTGAGACTACTAACCTGGAGGTATATATGTAACCAATTGAACCCCTAATGACATGAGTGAAGCTAATGAAGACTTGATTAGTTGAACTTTGAATCAGCAACCTAGCAAATCTAAAGTCTCCAACTTTTGCAGTCATATTTTCATCCAAGAGAATGTTGTTAAGCTTCAAATCACAATGCATAGTAGGAACTTCACTATCATTGTGTAGGTAATCCAATGCACAAGCAGCATCAATATCTATATTCAGTCTCTCCATAAGGTTCAACTCATTTTCATTTGCATGCTTTCTCTTTCCCTTAATCCAATCTTTCAAGTTCCCATTACTTAAGTATTCATAAATTATTGTCAAAAATTCATTTTTTTAAAGTCAATATTAGAGTATTTAAAGTCATTTCATTGTTTCCAAGCTTCCAAGTTTAGATGATGTTGTTGCTGTTATTTTCACTTTTCTGTTCTTTATGCATAATAGCAAGCAAATTGTTAGATATAGTATCAATGTTACCACTGTTGTTATGATGATGTAATGTCTGACATGCCTTATTCCATGGCCATGAGGCTCACATGTAAAATACAAGCAAAGTTTTTTATTGCCTTCTAAATGGACAGCAAAAAGATTTTGAAAAACTCCACCATTAGGAATGGTTCCTTCTAAATCATTATAAGAGAGATTCAAAAGTTGAATGACATGTAGATTTTGAAGTTCAATAGGAATGGATCCAGAGAGTTGGTTGAAGGAAAGATCCAAAGTTTTCAAGTCTCTTATCTCTCCAAGAGTTTTTAGAATAACACCTGATAGCATATATCTGGCCAGAACTACAGTGTCGGTGAGCAGAACAGAATATTTTGGCAGAGGAGTTTTCTAGCCTTCTGTGTTGAACGAAAACGACGTTTTAGAAGTTGAAAGCTGAGAAAGTATTACAAAAAATAAAGAAAAACAAGTAGTAGCCAAAAAATGTTGTAGCATAAATTTTTTTTAAAAATAAAATATATGAACATATGGTTTGGTTTGATTCGGGTTGGTTCGATTTTGAAATTTTAAATCTGAGAACCAAACCAATTAATCTTTCATTGGTTTAAATTTTACCCGAACTAATCAATATACCCAAACTAAATCGAACCAATTTAATTAATTCAGTTTGGATTAATCGGGTTAGTCGATTATCCGAACCAATTTACACCCCTATTAGATATAGATGGATTGGTTTAAAAAAGTAGCTTATAAAGATGAGAAAAAAAATGAGAAGCGACAAAATGTGAGTTTTCCTAAACTTTATGTAAAATGTCTAGGTATTTATATTTTGATGGTTACACCAAGTTTTTGGTGGAACAATTGCTCACTTAATTATAGACTAAGGGTGGTGATTAAGTAAAGTCCTATTCAAAGTGACAACTCTAGAATTCGAACTCCTGACATTATAAGGTTTGTCTAAGGTCGCACTCTACTTATGCAGCGATTAACCATTATTGAGTGTAATATCAAGTTTTGTCTATAAATAAATATAAGAAACCAACGTGTGCTAATATGAGTAGAAAGAGTTTGGATCCTTTAAGTATGTGGTCTTAAGTTCAATCTTAAAATTCATATATATGAAAAAATACTGTTGAGAGTGGTCTTTGCTTAGACCTCTCACCTATCGAGTGAGAATATATTCTAAGAAAAAATAAATATAAAAAGATTATTTAGAAGTTCAAATGTATAGTGTACCATAACTAATAGGATACACACATAAATGTTTTTTATAATTCCCAATCAACATTTGAATCTTCAACCTATTAAAATGTTATCACATAGCTTCTTCTTAAATGGGACCCAAATAGTAAAATAAACATGTTGAGCTAACAGGTTAATACTATACTTAGGAAATCTTTTTTTTTAATTTTTTTTCAGTTAACATATTATCTCAGCAAGAATATGTGATCGGATTAGATGAGAGTAAATGCTTGCAGAGTGCAGACGAATATGTGATCAGATTAGACGAGAGAAAATGCTTGTAAACTATGTACTGAACTCGGTTCTTCTATTAAGTATATAGTGAGGCGCTCATAATTTCTTAGCAAAAGAAACTGACTTCACATGGTCAGGCGGTCTGCAAAGTAATATAGTTGAACTTGTAGCTACCTCTGCACTAACTTTGGTTTTTTAATTCTTCTTTGAAAGAGGCTCCGAAATAAACTAGAGAATAGGTGAAAGTTTCTGAACTTTTGCATCACATACCGACTAGTTTGAAAAATGACTCAGACTCAGAATATGTTGCGGCATATACCAGTACCATCCATCTCATTTTTCTATAATCACAAAAATAACCCGCAGATAGAGCAATATTTATTAGCTTAAAAAAAAACCATTGAACTCAGGAACCAAGTATATCAAACAATATGCAGAATGTTCAAACAGCAATTAATGAGCAATCAATTATTAATATCCCGATCAGAATTAGATCAAGATTTTTACATGAATTATAAGTAAGATCAATCAATTGATGGTTTGGCTAAAGAAGCTATGATGTTATGCATTTAATTGATTAGTCGATCAACAAATTAATATCACATTATTTTTTTGATTAAATTAATGAGATTATTAGTAATATCAACCAATTAAATTGAAGGACCAAGCAAATTTAATTGATTTTTAAACCGATGAAACAATATCAAGGAAATTTTATGGATCAGTGTAAAGTAGGCGTGTAAATGGGTGGTTTAGTTTCATTCCTGAGAGAAAATAAATTTGAACCAATCAAAATCAATTGATTCAGTTTAGTTTGATTTTCTTATTTTTTGATAGTCAAATCTGAATCAAATCGAACCGAACATTTACGAATTAGTTTGGTTCGGATGATCGGGGTGGCCATTTGTTTTAATACAAAAATTAACTAAATAATTATATATGCAATACAAAAAAGTGCACATAATGTATCCTAAATTCCAAATAATATTAGAACATAGACTAACCTTTACTCTTCCATCAGACAATGAACATTCAATTTCAAGTTGAGTCACACGATCATTGGTCTTTGAGATTTCCTATTTATATCAAACTCAAAATGCTAAAATAATGAGAAAATAAAATTTTCTAAGTATCAAAAGTTTAAAACTATATATAATATCCATTGTACTGCTATATATCTTTAAAAAAATTGAGTTGACTCAACATTAGTTTAAACTTCATTTTTCTATTTTTAGAATTCCTTGCAAAATTCAACAATTTGAAAAGTATCTGTATGATACTAATGATGCTGACTTAACAACATGTTATAAGTTAAACACTTGCTCTAAGTTAATTATGTATAGGGAAGAAACAGCACAAAACAAGTCACAAGACCACCAGTCATATGTAATATCTCTTCCCATCCTGTCAAATGAGAACATCAAGGCATGTTATACTCGTAAAAATTGATTAAATAAAGTTTGAAATACTATTAAAGCTGAGTAGAGTAATATGCATATTTATCCAGAAAGTCAAATGCAGCTCCTCACATAAAGAAACTGGAAAAATATGAAGAAATGCATAGACAAGTCTTACAAGAAAAATTTCTTTCACTTATCTTTGCTGAGAACTTAATTTTAAAGAACCTTTTAAGAAAATTGACTTAGCTGACAATATAACTAGTAACGGGGTTTTCAACCCATAACCAGGTAGTGAAACACACCCATAATCAAAATCATAATATAATAACAGAAACATTGATGAGGTATTTGATATCTTCTCTACTTTATGATAGTGGTACTTGTTTTTTTAGTATAACTTCTTTTTTTTCACCTGGTAAAAGAGATCTTTGAAGAATTTTTACAAATATAAAATAGACTTTTTTAGCATCATACCAATAGATCTCAACAAGTCCCCTTTGCAGTTCTAGATTGCCACTCCTATTCCATACGTTCCCATAAATGGAAACTAGAGCAATTAATCATAGCAATCAACCTCAATAAGAAGATATGAATATTCTGTACAGATAAAGATATTAATTATTCCAACAGAGTGTGTATATTTTAAATCCAATTAATCATAGCAATTAACCTCAACAAGAAGTAGAGTAGAGTAGCGGCGACAAGGAGCGCGACCAAAGTAGAGCAGGAAGCGAGCGACCAGAGCAGACTAGCGCGAACAGAGCATAGAGAGCAAGCGCGACAAGAGCAAGGCAATCAGCGAGCAGACCAGCGCGACCATACCAGAGCAGCAAGTGCGACCAAAGCAGCAAGCGACAACCAGACCAGAGCAAGAAGCGAGTGACGACAGGGGTAGGAGCAAGTGGCAGTAGGATTCAAAGGGGAGGGTAGGTAGGAGCAATGCAACAAGCAAAGAAAGAAAGAAAGTAATGATAAAAACCAAAACTTTCTAAAGTTAAAGCAGGAGGCAGCACAGCATAAAAAAAATAGTTTGGTTCAGTTTAGTTCTCGAATTTGAAATTTTCAACCTAAGAACTGAACCAATTAAGTTTCTATTGGTTCGAATTTTGTCCAAACTAATTAACATACTCGAACCAAACCAAATCAATTTAATTGGTTCAGTTCGGATTAATTGAGTTAGTTGGATTATCCGAATCAATTTATACCCATAGTGTAAAAGCTGCAAAGGTCAATTATATTTCAAGAATTTTTTAAATAAATATTATTTTTTGCTGTCTATTTTATTGCGAAGAATTTGTTTAAAAAATGTTCTTATAATTTTATGATGAATATTTTCATTGCAAATCATCTTTTGTAATAAAAAGTTTGCCACCAAATTCAAAATTATAAAAGTCACTTTCGATGCAAATTACCATCTTGTATTTGTAGTGTCAATAACACTAGTCAGACTATATATATATATACTGAAACGCTAGTTAGACATTAGTTGGGGTTAATTGCAAAATTTTTTTCCCACAAACTAAAGTCACCTCAATGCAAAATTTAGTATTCTTATAGAACATTATGATTTAATATTTATAAACACATGATAGGAAGTTTTCCAATAACATACCCAACAGCTACGTTGAGAAATTTGGCAATTACATATTGATCTAAACTAGTGTCTTGGATTTAGGCTCAACGTGAGCAGTCCAATTTGGCCGGCCCAATCGCTGCTCCAGGCTGTTGGAGTCTTTTATGGGCATTTACTTACTCACCAAGATAAATTTATATCTTAAGAGAATTCTTTCTTAATAAAGATATTTAGGTATCAAATCTCCCTCATAACTACTAATTTCAATTATATTTAAACAGTATTTTTTTTGGATATTACTTAGCCTACAAGTAAACTCACTTTATAAATAAAGAATTAAGCAACTTTTGAATGCATATATTTTAATACACTTTTCTCTCATAATACACAGTCCTAACTACACTTTTCAGTATGCAACCCTAACTTGAGCTTCGAAGCCTTGTAGGTATACCACCCCTTCTTTGTCACTGCTGGTGCCACACAAGGAGAAAACCACTATCTTTAACACCACTTGGAGACACAATTAGATACACACTTCTGATCTCAACTCTGAACACATTTAATTTTATAAGTAAATTGATTTAAAAAAAAAACCACAAGACAGTCTTGAAAGTTGTAGCCTTAGTGGGTAAGGGTATACATTAGTTCTACTATTTTCTTTAATTTTCATTAGGAATTAAGCAAGGTAAAGCAAGTTCCTCTTGAGACAACTTCAACGATGAATAGGTAGATGGCGTTTCCTTAATTGTCATCATCTTATAAAGTGAAGTTTGGCTTGGTGAGGTGGAATGTCTACCAGATGTAGATGACTATTAAAAAAATGATAATGATGAGGAAAAAAAATTGGAGAAGCGACAAAATTTGGATTTTCCTAATGTTTATATAAATTGTAATTAAGGTGACACAAAGTTTTGTTTAGAGATGGCACCCGTTCAGGGTTGAGGTATAGTGTACTTTTTCATTTCTTGTCCTCGTGTTCCCAATTTCTTTTATCCTTGTGTCCACTCCTTACCTCAAAATATTTTTTTCTCTATATTCACATTCTCCTACTCCTCGTAGGGACTTGCAAGGACCTCGAAATTACAAAAAAATCTTAAAAAATTTCAAAAAAATGGAATATATATAGTTAGAAATAATTTTAATTTAAGTTTACAACATCAACAAATTAAAATAACAAATTACTATCTAGTAGTATATTTTATTTTTTTAATTTTAATTTAACAAAAAAAAATATAGATAGAAATTACTAAAATGGAGAAAGTATTAATACATATATATGGTATAATCATTATGAATAATTTAATAATTTTTGGGGACGGGTACCCTAGTTGGACAAGGGATATGATCATCATCGATCCCCGTCCTCATCCCCGAATCTACCTGGGGGGATTTTATCCGTGATAGTTGTCAAGATTATCAAATTATATTAATTTATAAATCGATTCACCAAAATACTTGTAGTATAAGGCATAATCAGGTCGAGTCCTTGGATCATTCTAATTAAGCAATCAGATTAAGAAGTTAACAAAGGGAGAAAGGTAGCAAAATTCATTAACAGAAAGTAATTAAAAATTATAAATGTAATTAAGTAAACAATTAATCTAAGGAAATAAACTATGCTTGAGTTTAATTCATTATTGATCATTAAGAATCCATTCAATTGCTAACCAAATTCTTGGCTTTGGATCACATCAAGAAGCCTTAAGATGATCAATGAATTATTTACTAGATAAACATTTAGAATTTAATTAATCAATGTTAAATGAATTAAGCACCCATTTAATCCTAAAATAACTTAAAATCCATAATTCAACTAAGCTGAACAATCTATAAAATACCTTTGATGTAATGTTTAATCTATTCCATTCAATTACTAATCAGATTCTTGGTCTTAAATCACATTAAAAAGCCTTAAGATGATCCATGAATTCTTTACTAGATAAACATCTAGAATTTAATTAATCAAAATTAAATGAATTAAGCACCCATCTAATCTTAAATTAATCTAAAATTCAGTATTCAATCAAACTTAACAATCAACATCCAAGAAGCATTTAATGCATTGTTTAGTGTCTGTAATCCTCATTAACACGTGGTAATTATACAATTATTACATTAACATCCAAATCAAATTAAGCAATTCAATTCAGATTTAATAAAATCAAAAGAGGTAAAGAAAAACTTGATTAATAATTAAAAGTGAAACTTGATTAACAAGCAAAGAAAAATTTGATCAACAACTAAATGTAAAATAATCAAAATAAGATCTCAGAATTAAATACCAAGATTGTCAATCCTTAGGATTGATTAAAAGATTCTTCCCTCTCATCTATGGATGAAACGGAATATAAACATAAAATAAAAGAAACCTAGAGAGAAGGGAGAAGAAGAAAGATGAAGAGATGAGGTGCAAGCAAGAGCGGCTAGGAGAAAATTAGGGTTAAGTTTCGTGGTTACTACTGCTACATAAATAATTATCTTTAAAATTAAAAATCCAAGTTTGCCTCATCTTTCTCTTATCTTTAATTGGACACCTAATTCGTATGATTTGAGCTTAGGATGAGAGAATTATGCTCAAAACATTCTTAATAGCTCTCTAAACCCATCAACCGACTTCAAAGGTTTAAAATACTATCAAAATGTCACCGTTTTGATAAGTGGTCTTCATAAGAATTTAAAATCTATGTCTCAGCTTTTATATGGCATAAGTTTAAGCTCCAAACAACACCTACACCCCAAATTATGGCACAATATTTGCACATCATCTAGGTTTCAGTAACAACATCTCTATTCTGACTTCCAGACCCAATACAACCTACTAGACATCTGATTCAGCCTTCGAGTTCTACATCAAAGTTGTAAAACTTTTTCTCAGATTTCCTACAAAGTAAAATTAATAATTTTTTTATGTCTAGAACTCATGTTATCCCCGAAATACATAAATAGTGTAAAATTTTCAATAATGTTAAAAAATACAATTAAGCCCAATTTGAACTCAAACTTATAAAATGTGGTCAAAATTAATCAATTAAGTATATAAGAGATCTAAGAGACTAAATATGAGGGTTAACTAATGTATAAAAATTATTTTTTTAATTGCCCCCCCTACACGTAGCTTTTGCACTCCCAGACAAAACTAGAAATTCAACATAGGGAACAAAGAACAACAACACAAATTTAAAAGTTAAAAACTCAAAAAGACTCACTTTCCAATGATGTTTAAGAATGTAAAAGTCTATGAGCAAGAAGAGCAACCAAAGCATCAAGGAATTAAAACATTCATGATGTTATATTTTTTTACATCTCAAATCAACAAGTAAGGTAATTTCAATTAAAAAGCATAAATAAGGAAAGATAGAACCTCACAAGATACACTCTCAATCCCTCAAGTATTTAGAAGGTAAGTGTTTCACTCCATTCAACTCATTCAAATTTGCACTAGCACAAGTTTGCTTATCTTCTACTTCTTCACTACTCAAAACAAATGCACATACAAATCAATAGAACTTTATGCAAGGTTGTAATGGAGTCAAGGCAATGGGGAATAATATGAAGATGACAAGTTAAATACTAAAGAGAACAAAAGAACATTGAGGATGAGTTCAAATAACAAACATGAAAGTTTACCCCAACTTTATGTAATGTAAACTCTCTTTACATATTCTTTCCTCCCCTTTTTTTACAGCTATTTCCTTTGTTTTCTTTTTTTTTTTCAATTTAACTTTTGTTTTTTTTTTCAATTGACCACTCTTTCCCTTTCAACAAACACATTGCACACTAGTTAGCACACCCCCACACTTGTTCAAGAACTCTTCCAATAACAATGTCAATGCTCTCCTATTCCCTAATGTTAGGTAACAATATGATTTTCTATTTAAGGTATGTAATGAGCTAAAAATGAGGAATGATCAAATAAGTTCAAAAGGGTTAATCAAGGGAAAATATGCAAGGCTGGCTATTTGGCTAAAGTAGCTAATTCAAGAAAAATGTCTAAATCAGGTTCACGTATGCATGTGCAAATGTAGCTTAAAAAAGAATCAAAGCAAGTTCTAGAGTAACAAATTCCACGAGTGAAAATCACATAAGAAAGAAGAGAGTGTCACAAATGCTCAATCCATTCATTAAAAGTCTCAAAGTCTCACAAAGTATACTTCTATCAAACTCAATCTACCAATTTAATTTTTATTATCAAACTAGTTAATTTCAAGATGAAAGACAATTTATTCACTTATGTTATAAACCTTTAACTTCAATTGATGCATGCTCCCTGTAACATTCCAATATTGTTATCCTGATATATTTGACATATATAAGAATAACCAATACTAGTCATACTACTTCAACAACACAACACAAACTAAACCCATAACATTTATACAAGTAATTATGGAGAGTCACGATAACCAAAAGTTATATATATACATCATTACCTCAAAAGGGTGTACTATCATACATAACTTTAAATAATTAAGCAAATATAAAAATATTACAAGCTTAACCTAAAAGAGCATTTATACTATGCGTCTTCAAACGACTTTCTTTTTCTTTTTGATACGCTTCCACCTAGATTTACATGAAAACACAAATGGGGTGAGAAATCATAATTTCTCAGTAGAAGCATTTCAAAACTAGCATTTATTCATTCACAATGAATAAACCAAAAGTGACCATCAGGAATAGGTTCACAACCAGTATAAGAATAATTACTTCTTCTAAAAGAATAACTCACATAGCAACCCTATGCAGTATTCTTAAGCAAACCATATTCCCAGGCATACAATAAACAAAACTATCAACCATATTATACAACCATACAATCGTAAATATCATTGATTAAGGCAACTGCCCATACAGTTACCATGCAAATGCAATGCTTTTTATGTTGTATGTTTATGCCTAATATGTCCTAAGATAATGGATATGCAATGAAGTAAAATATTGTTTGTGCAATGTCATGAAACTCGACTATTTCCAGGAACTTCGTTCCTTGTATTTCTCTAAGTAGTGTGGCTTCGACCATTTAACACTACCTAACAATGAATGGACTATTTCATCTCATGACAATAAGTGTACTCTTACATTTTATATACCATTCACAAATACATGAAAATAACAAGTGTGTGAGAGAATATGCGAAGTGATATTTAACACACATTCAACACCACATTGGATACTCTCCTACATGAGTTCATAACCAATGCCCTTAAAAGTGTCTATCCTCCTCCACGAGGCTTTCTGAATATTAAATTAGGAATACTTACATACTCACTCTATGTGTCATTCCCATCACATATAAGCATCACACGTGATAACTAAAACAATCTCATATGGATCAAGAGTCTAGGTGTTAGCCTATGGCATTTCCTAAACCATTGGTTACCTAAGCTTTCACATTTTTCTCATATAACTAGGTAGCAATTTCCTCCTTGAAATACTCTCATAGGTGCCTCAACACACTTTAGAAGGCATAAAAAAGTGGTTCCATCACTTAGGAAAATTCAAAACATCAAAAACATAATGTTGGAAGATACAACAGCTCACACCATGCACACCATGGCCACGCCGCGGCACACCATGGCCACGCCGTGGCACCCTGCCCTCTGCCCACTCATACGCCGTGGCATCACACGACCACACCCCGACGCCTTGCTCTCGGGTTCCAAAATTGGAAGTAGCACCACTCGCACGCCGCGACGTGCAACACCTTGCACCGCGATGCAAATAGCAGAAAATGAATTCTACAGAACCTGGGTACTGTTCCATTAAAACTAATCATGAATTTTGACCACTCTAATTCAGTTTCTAAGTGATTTAAGGTTCCTAACAAGTTTACTAACATATAAGAATCAGTAATCACCATGAAAACCTCTAGATTGGATCCAAGTACAAAATTACTCATCCAATACCTAACTTTCTAACTTTGGTTCAAATGACAAGTTCTAAGTTTCTAACTCAAACTTCTTACATGAATAAGTCACAAACAACCATTGAAACTCAACCAAGCAAGAAAAGCAGTCCAAACAACCCTAAATTCCAAAATGACCTATTATGCATCTTATATGCATATGCAGTGAAGATGGAAGAAGAAAAGTTGCAAGAACACAAATACCCCTACCTCTTGTATCAAAGATGATGAAGCCTTGACTTTCCCATTCCTTTTCCTTTCCCTTTCTTCCTCCTTCTTTGATTAGTTCTCCTTTTCCTCTCCTTTGATAGCTGTGTTTGCCCTTTTGTGTACCATAAGTACACGGGTCATACAAGTAATAAAATGATAAGTAAAGTTCATTCCCATGAGCATAGTGACTAATTTCAATGCCAAATATTAACCAATAACTTATTTAATGCTATTCAAGAACATTCAAATTGAAAAAGATTTGTGTAAGTAACTATGAATTAAAAGACTTAATTGCTGCAAATTGGGAATAAAGGATAATGATTAGAGAATAGGAAAACCTTATTCACCTTCTATTTCAATTGATTATATGCAATCCTCTTAAGCAACATAAATGAAAAGGAATTTGTTAGCTTGAGAAACTAACTTAGTTAAAAGTTTATGTCTTGGTCATTTAACCATACTTCATTTACTTAGTTCACTATGTTTCCATGAGAGTTAGTGCAAACTCCACTCATTAAGAATGATTCTCAACAAAAGTTATGCATGGCCAATAGGTATATGCCTATCATATTAGCTAATTAACTCATCCTACTAATTGAATGAAATTAAACATGCATTAACCATATCCATGATCTCAAATCTAAATTCCTATGTCTAGTTCAATAAATTTAATCAAATCACATCAAATGTTTGCCAAACACTCAAGAGCATTAAGAGAAATATGGTTAAACAAACTCAAATCATCTATATTAACTCAAAGGGTTAAAAAATCATCAATATTAATAGAAAGATCTAAAGAAACCCCTATATATAGCTTAGCTACACATAACACACGAAAATCTATCACAAATAATCATGTTCATGGCAGTAGAAGAGAAAAAGTAAAATGAATAAAAGAGGGAAGCTCAATAGATATGCTCTTTGATGCTTGAATCTTCCTTCTTGAAGAAGATGACCTCCAACTTTGCTTCCTTTAGCTTCCTTTCAACCTCAAATATAAACCCTAGCAACTGTGTTCTAATTTCTAAAAAGCTCTTCTACTGAATTGCCTTAAATTAGTATTTATAGGCTCATTTTTCAGTTTCACGTCGCGACATAGATCATCTTGCATAGCGGTGCGTGTTTAATTTAGGTCACCACGCCGCGGTATACACTCCTTTGCGTCACGGCGTTCTAGCCTTAGGTTTCAGTATGCAGCAGGCTAAATGCACCACGCTGCAGTATGAACCTACCTATGCCGCGACATGAGATGTTGAAATTCACCTTAGACTTTCTCTTCCAATGTAGGTCCAAGTTTTCCACATATCTGCTTGTTTGGCGCCCATCCCGTAATAGAGAAATCACTAAGTTAATAACAGTTGCATATTCACTTAATCACCTGAAGAATATACCATATTTTCTCAAGATCATATAGGAAGATATCACAATTGAATTCAATGAATATAAGCCTAAAATCTTCATATATGCATAATAACAAGGACTAAGCATTCTATATAGCACAGATACAGGGCATAAATAACTACATTTTATGGAGTTATCATACCCCAAACCTAGGATTTTGCTAGTCCTTGAGCAAAACAAAGTATGATTAAGTAAACCTGCTTGACAAGTTATGCTTTAATATACATTCAACATCTATCATGAATTCCATTTTTGCTGAAACCACAACTAGTTTACAATGATTGTTCAAGCCCTCAAAGAATGCTAGTGTCACACAATTAGCTCCACAGATACACAATCCTAGCATGTTAACATTCAAGGCCTCTTTTCATGCAAATCACACCTCTCACAACCATGCAAGCTAAACTTCTCCTAATCAAGCCATACTCATCCGAATATGAACATATATGCATAGAAATCATATAATCTACAAGATTGTCTTTAAATTCTCTCTTTACTAATATAAATCACACACAATTAAGGATCAAAAGGGACTTCAACAACTTGTAATGTAAGGCCAATGGCTATGGGTAAAAGAATAACAAAGAAAGGATTCAATACAAACATTGAGAAACATAAACATGTTATTTCTAAACTTAAGCCTCCAAGTGAAACTATTAGGGTATTCAAAAAAGACTAGAACTTTCTAGAACCATTCAATACTTTTTGTATTTGACTTTTCTTATTTCATTCATTTGCTTGTTTCCTTCTTTTTTAAACAAAGCTATGCTTTTTCTTTTATTGCATATGGTTCCTTTAATCTCATTTTTGTATTAAAAATACATTAATACCCCTAATCACTGAACTCACTTCAAGAAATAACATTTTATGTACTCAACAACAATGATGGTAGGATGAAAATGCAATGTTTTCACATGCATTAGAATAGTTACATGGTAAGGAATATGATGGTGGTTGAAAAACATATAAGGCCAACATTTATAACGCTTCAAAGGGGACCTATGGATATGATTACATCAGGTAAGCTTGAAAGGCACAATCGGTTCAAATAATGCTTTAATCATTTTCTCAATCACGCATAATCTAGGATTTCGCTTTAAGAGAGTTTAAATACAATTTCAAGGATAATCAAAATCTTTACATGTACTTTTCATAAACCTTCTCTAGACATTCACTCATATCATTCTCAAAGTTACACAAGCATACGAGTGAGATCTAAATCGTGCATTAAAAAGTGACTAGATTGTTTCAACATGCTTCTTTTGATCGCATATGGTTTCGCTTAAAAGAGGGTAATTCGCAAGCAATATTATCATTGGACAACCAAAACTACACTAGCGATTGGCACATTGTGATGCATTTTTTAAGATTCGACTTTGCGATGAATATTCAAAACACGCATTCTAATTGGCTCATGTGCATCAAAACATAAAAACTATATAATCACTAAACAGTAATAACCAAAACACTATATAATTTGGTGATGATATATATTTAAAACTTCAAAACTTTTTAAACATCATAACATGATATACATTCATATCATAATATCCCCAAAAAAAAAGCATGTTATAATGCTCCCCCAAATCAAAGGGAAACAGTGTCTCCACTGTATAACAAAATATCAAAATATAACATGAAAGAAATTGCGCTGTATGCAGCAGGGCTAGTCATCATCCTCTTGATTAGCATCATCTGCTCCCCCTCCATCTCTGTCATTTGCAGCCTCGGGTGCCTACTGTGGCTGGGGAGGGTCAACAACTGCCTCGAGTGGGTACTCGAGCATCGAAAAGTTGTCTATGAGAAGCTCCAAGCGCTCCGCCATCCACCGCTGTGTCTGAATGATGTACTAGTACTGGCAAGTCTGCATGGAAACTAATCATGCTATCTGGGCCTCTATCTGTGCATGCCAGTCTGCATCAGGTGGATGGGCTATTCTAGGTTCTCGACAAGCCTGTCTTTGTCTAGTTGGTGCGGGGGCTGGAGCTGCTCTGAGCCTCTCAATGATATAATCATTAAGAGGCTGTTTAACATCAGTGAGCTCCTCGTGTGCCCCTCATTGCACATGCTGCTTCTGCAGAGTGTATGGATGAGAAAAGTGAAGAAAAGACTCCTGTACATGACCTCTTGATCTGGTCGAGGATAAGCTAAGCAACATCTATGGCACGATGCTCAAGAATGGCATAAATAAGTATTGCTCGATCTTTGGTGACCTCAGACAAGTTTGCAGAAAGGAGGATCCAGGTAGAGATGAAATGGTACCAGACCCTGGCCTTTGGCGTTAAGCAGGATCGGGGGAAGAACCGTGGCCTCTGTGTCTGCACACTCAAGGTCCAGACGACCGGTTGAGCCTCAGGGTTGCAAATCCTGGCCGTGACCATGTTAAGGTCAATCACCTCCTCAGGCTCCCAGCGGAGGAACTCTGTGTACTCGCAAATCTCAAGGGGAGCAGGCAAGCTCATGCCCACTCTAATCACCACAGTGGTGTAAGCGACCATGTGTCCCCACACTTTAACTGTGGTCCCTGGCTCAAAAAAGATTGCGTTCGCATAGAACTCGTGAACCATTAGAAGAACAGCAGCAAACTTCGGGTGTTTGGCAAACACACCCCAGTTGTGGTGGTTGATGAGACCCTCAATCTCCTGGTATATATCCTGTGAGAATGCAAAGCCATACTCCAGAATGAGTGGTTTGGTGACCAAAACAGTGTATAGCTGAGCAGTAGATGCCGATATAAATTTCCTCTTATCAAACTCAGGAGGAAGAGGAGAAGAAGGCTCCCTGTTGCGCTGGCTGATGGAAGCTCTTTGGAATTTAGGAGGTATGGTGTAAGAGGTATGGCGTAGCTAACTTGTCAAAATATTCAAACTGTCATAATTGATTTTCAAAAGTATGAAAAGCATGTAAAACAGAGTAAATCTGCATATTTTGGAACCACACGCCGCGACATGCACCTTTGCACCGCGACATTCATGAACCTTCAATAACATGCCGTGGCATTCAAGCAAAAATATCATCTCACGCCGCGGTACACACCTCTCACACCGCGTCCCTTATAACATGTTTTATTTTTTATTTTAGTTACAAGCACGCTGCGACGTGTATTCATGTTGCGCTGCGGCGTGGTGCTCTCAGGTTTTTGCCCTGAGAAGCACATAGACTAGGGCGCTATGGCGTGACAAGGCGTACGCCGCAGCGTGGCGGAGGAGTTTATCTACAAAATTCTATAGCAAACTTCACTCTACTGCCACTTTTGCCTCAAAGAGGTCTCCAGCACCTGCAAAAATTGTCTAGAGGGTTAAATTACAGTATGTATAACAAAAATATAATAAAACCACTAAATCAAAGTATTGACATATTTAAAGACTTAAACTAAAAGATTAAACACTTGGGTTCTTTCCCAAGAAGGGCCTTAGTTATAGTCCTGACATGACTTGGTTTTCTTTTTATCATGGATCACTTAATGTGAGGAAAGTCTTCCTCCTTTCAATCTTTCCTCCATGATAAGGTTTTAGGCACTAACCATTAACCTTAAAGCTTGACTTGTCATTAAGATCTGTAACCTCTACTGCTCCATAGGGAAACACGTTTACTACTTGAAATGGGCCCGACCACCAAGATTTTAGCTTTCTTGGGAATAGCTTGAGCCGTAATCCTAGCAATGACGCCAAAAACTTATTTGCCCTTTTATATACTGCAAGTGAATGGGTCGCACAAGTAATAAAATGATAAGCAAAGTTCGTTCCCACGAGGATAATGACTAATTTCAATGCCAAATATTAACCAATAGCTTATTTAATGCTATTCAAGAACATTCAAATTAATAAAGGTTTGTGTAATTAACTATGAAGTAAAAGGCTTAAATGCTATAAATCGGGAATAAAAGATAAGATAATGATTAGAGAATAGGGAAACCTTATTCAACATCTACTTCAATTGATAATATGCAATCCTCTTAAGCAACATAAATGAAAAGGGATTTGTTAGCTTGAGAAACTAACTTAGTTAAAAGCCTATGTCTAGGTCATTTAACCATGCTTCATTTAGTTAGTTCAATATATTTCCATGAGAGCTAGTGCAAACTCCACTCATTAAGAATGATTCTCAACAATAATTATGCATAACCAATAGGTATATGTCTATCTCATTAGCTAATTAACTCATCCTACCAATTGAATGAAATTAAACATGCATAAACTATATCCGTGATCTCAAATCTAAATCCATATGTCTAGTTCAATATATTTAACTAAATCACATTAAATGTTGGTAAAACACTCAAGAGCATTAAGAGAAATATAGTTAAACAAATTCAAATAATCTATATTAACTCAAAGGGTTACAAAATCACCAATATTCATAGAAGGATCCAAAGAAATCCGTATATACAGCTTAGCTACACATAACACATGAAAATCTATTACAAATATTCATGTTCATGGCACTAAAAGAAAAGAAGTAAAAGGAATAAGAGAGGGAAACTCAACAGATGTGCTCTTCGATGCTTGAATCTTCCTTCTTGAAGAAGATGATCTCTAACTTTGCTCCCTTTAGCTTCCTTTCAACCTCAAATATAAACCCTAGCAGTTGTGTTTTAATTTCTAAAAAGCTCTTCTACTGAATTGCCTTAAATCAATATTTATAGGCTCATTTTCAGTTTCACGCCATGACATAGACCATCTTGTGCCGCGGTGCATGTTTAATTTAGGTCACCACGCCGTGATATACACTCCTTTGCACTATGATGTGCTAGCCTCAGGTTTTAGTATGCAGCAGGCTGAGTGCACCACGTTGCGACATGAACCTACATGCACCGCGATGTGAGTTGTTAAAATTCACCTTGGGCTTTCTCTTTTAATGTAAGTCCAAGTCTTCCACATATCTACTTGTTTGGAGCCCATCATGCAATAGAAAAATCATCAAATTAATAACAGTTATAAATTCACTTAATCACCTGAAAAATATATCATATTTTCTCAAGATCATATAGGAAGATATCACAATTGAATTTAATAAATATAAGCCTAAAATCTTTCATATATGCATAATAACAAGGACTAAATAACTACATTTTATAGAGTTATCAAGCTGTAATCATGAGAGAAGCTGAGAGAAAAGAGTGAAAAATGAGATAAAAATATATCATCTTAAGCCTTAAAATATCAACGCTGCAACACATGGCCGTAAGTGACTCTAGTCACTTAAGTGACCATGTGATAGTTCCCGATCTGCTAAGAACACTTAGATTTTACTATTTCTCTATTTTTTTATATCAGCTGCTAGTCAAATCAGCATTAAAACACACCACCAATATGTTTAAAAATACCAAACTGACTCTGATTATTCTCAGATTTTAATTGTAACACAATTCACACATTTGTGACCTAGAAATGAATTCTTCACATCTATTTTCATTAACTGAGCAATTTAAGCCATTTTCAGAGCTAATAACAGTTATTTCTCACACATAATATTATAACAAAGTGACTAAATATGCTTAGAAAGTCACAAAATTCAACAGGCATAACAAACAGGTATTAGGCTACCTCCATAACCATATACAAGTCCATCATGTTTTCACAGGTGTTACACTCACAACTTTCACAAATCTCAAAATTCTAATAGAAAACAATTAAAAACACAATTTCTTATGTGTATGTGTGTGTGTGTGTGTGTGTGTATACACACACACCTCCGTAACCATATATAAGTTCATCATATTTTCACAGGTGTTACACTCAACTTTCACAAATCTCAAAATTCCAATGAAAACAATTTAAAATATAATTTCTTATATATATTTTTTTTTTTTAAAATCGAAAAATAGAATTGTAAAAAAAAAAATAAACAGAAAAATAATTTGAAAAAACAGAATACAAAAATAGAAAACAACAACAAAAAAATAATACAAAAATAGTAAAATTAAAAACAGAAATAGTAAAATTAAAACAAAAATAGTAAAACAGAAAAATAGAAAAATAGAATTTAAAACAGAAATAGTAAACAAATTGTAAATTTCTCTCCTACACTTAAAGTATACATTGTCCTCAATATAAAACTTAAAAATCATCAAATCATTAATATCTTATAAATATCATCAATAAATCTAGGACAAGTAAAATAAAGGACAGAGAGAATAAACATCATTATCAAGTGATGTAAATTGCCCCGTGTTCTTGAACTTGAAGACCACAATTGTGTTGAAAACTACCTAAAACAAGGGAAACAGGGGTTAGTAGTTAATTATATTCCTAATATGATTGTTTAAACTTAGAATGATCTCTGGAAACGACACCAAAATTTAATAACTGATGAGACTATTAAATTATATCAATTTATAAATCAATTCACCAAAATACGTGTAGTATAGGTACAAACGGGTCGAGTCTTTGGATCAATCTAATTAAGCAATCAGATTAAGAAGTTAACAAAAGGAAAAAAGTTGTAGAATTAATTAACAAAAAGTAATTAAAAACTGTAAACGTAATTAAGTAAATAATTAATCTAAAGAAATAAACTATTCTTGAGTTTAATTCATTCTTGATCACTAAGAATCCATTCAATTGCTAATTAAGTTCTTGGTTTTAGATCACATTAAGAAGCCTTAAGATGATCAATAAATTATCTACTAGATAAACATCTAGAATTTAATTAATCAAAGTTAAACGAATTAAACACCTATTTAATCCTAAATTAACTTAAAATCTATAATTTAACCAAGTTAAACAATCCATGAAACACCTTTGATGCACTGTTTAATCTCTTTCATTCAATTACTTATCAGATTCTTAGTCTTAAATCACATCAAGAAGCCTTAAAATGATCCATGAATTCTCTACTAGATAAGCATTTAAAATTTAATTAATCAAGGTTAAATGTATTAAGCACTCATCTAATCCTAAATTAATCTAAAACCCAAAATTCAACTAAGCTTAACAATCAACATCCTCTGTAATATTGGAGACTCATTTTGTGATCAGAGCTAAAAGATTATGTCTTCATTGTTATATTGGAGACTTATGCATAGTTATAGTATTAATAATTATACATATGTAAATTTGTAGCACAATGTAAAGGCTTTTGTAAGCCTCATTTTTTATAAATAGGTGCTTAATTTAGAAAATATTTGTATGTATATAACTAACTTTTGAAAGGTTTACCCCCTTAATAGAATATATTATCTTTTTAGAAAAAAGTAGTATAATGTGTTTATCTAAAATTATATATTTAGAATATAAGAAGTATGACGTTACATAATTCGCATAATTTGAGTTTATGATGAGAGAGTTATGCCCAAAACATTCTTAACAGTTCTCTAAACCCATCAACTGACTTCAAAGGGTTAAAATACCATTAAAATGTCACCGTTTTGATAAATGGTCATCATAAGGATTTAATATCTATGTCTCAACTTTCAAATGATATCGGTTTCAGCTCCAAACGACACTTACAACCCAAATTATGGCCGAATATTTGCACATCATCCAGGTTCCAGTAACAGCATCTCTATTCTAACTTCGTGCCCCAATCTGACCCACTAGACATTCGACTCAGCCTTCGAGCTTTGCATCAAAGTGTTGGATCTTTCTCTAAGCTTTCCTACAAGTTAAAATTCATAATTTTTATATGTGTAGAACTCAAGTTATGCCCAAAATACAGAAATAATATAAAATTCTCAATAATGCTAAAAAATACAATTAAGTCTAATTTGAACTCAAACTTAACAATATCGATCCTCTCCTATTTCCTAAGGTTAGGTAAAAACATAGTTTTTCATTTAGGGCATGTAGTGAGCTAAAGACAAGGAATGATCAAATAAGCTCAAATGGGTTAATCAAGGAAAATATGCAATGTTGGCTATTTGGTTAAAGTAGCTAATCCAAGAAAAATGTATCCATTATGTTCATGTATGCATGTGAAAATGTAGCATAAAAAGAATCAAAGTAAGTTCTAAGTAACAAATTCTATGAGTGAAAATCACACAAGAAAGAAAAATGTCACAAATGTTCAATCCATTCATTAAAAGTCTCAAAGTTTCACAAGGTATACTTCTATCAAACTCAATCTACTAATTTAATTTTCATTACCAAACTAGTTAATTTCAAGATAAAAGAAAATTTATTCACTTATGTTATAAACCTTTAACTTCAATTGATGTATGCTTACAACTTTTACAAATATCAAAATTCTATTGAAAAGAAATTAAAAACACAATTTCTTATATATATATATGAGTCATATCTAGTGAGAAAAATTTTTATTATGAGAGGGTGAGAAGAGTAAATCTTGACTATACAACCATACATAGATGGTCAATATTAAAAATTACTTAAAGATCATGTGACTACTTAAAAAAGTCACATACATATATGTTCTAATATTGACTATTCATATAAGATTCAATAGTCAAAATTTACTGTTCTCATATCTTACAATAAAATCTCTCCTCACAAATACGTTCCCTATATATATATATATATATATATATTCACACTTTAGGGTGATAGGGACATTTGATGATTGGGATGCATACATGCTTTTTGAAGCAATCTTTTAAGATGGTGGCTTTCTGGTGGACTACTTGGTCAATGGTCCATGAACTACCAAAATGATTTGTTGTTGCAGGTTTTAGTTATTTATAAAATGATTTATTAGTTTATTTACAATTAGATCCTATGTATTTATTTTTGCATTTTAGTCCATAATTAATTTTGGCTCTCACCTTTACCCTCTTTTGCTATCTCTCTAGTAGCCACCCCCTTTTCTTCTGTGACTATTCACGCGTTTGCTTGTAGTTGAAAATCGCGACTAAAAGACTCTAAAACCACCAGATGGAAAGAGGAACAAATGCTGGTTCGTGCGTGGTGAAGCTGATGCAGAGGAGATCGAAAGCAACGCTTCGTGTGGCGTGGTCGCTGGCAGGGTCGTGGTGTCGCTGGCTGGAATGCGGCTTAGAATTGATTCTGGTCTGGCAGCTCGGTGGCTGGCTCGTCGTGGCAGTGGTGAGCTCAGGTCACGACGGAATAGTGGCATTTGGTGCAAAGGGTTCGTGGTAGAGCGCGGTGGTTGGCGATGCAGTTCACAGTGACAACTTTAGGTGGTGGTTGGAACAATGGGGTTTGAGGTTGCAAAGTTGTTCTGGGTGGTTGACGGCTGAAGGCTGGGATCGACGCCAAGGGAGGACAACCCTGGTGGAGGGCTGGCTGGTGACGGCAAGGTTCATCTGCTTAGGTGCATCCAGCCAACAACACGATTCCAACAATGCATCATATCACTAACGGCAACAACAAGATTGGAGGGAGCTAAGGACTTTTTTGCAAACTAAAACTTTATAATATTTACATGTTAAAAAAGTTGTGTTCATTTTCAGTTATTGATCTATTTTTAATTCAGATCAATGACTACAACTAAATGGATGGACACTAGGTGGTTCATGTTATAAGCACTCTTTTAAGATAAAATGATTTAAAGATCATCTTTATGCAAAATTTGTGAACCTCAATATGTTAATTTGAGTATCTGACTTTTAACTTCGAATTGAGAATAAAACAGGAAAAGAGTTTCTTGAACCGTTGAACCAAAAAAATTGGTTAAGTAACTATAGCCTCGTATAGGACGTTGTCTAGACACTCTCACATTGGATTCCAAAGTTTAAATTGATTTCTTTCCTAATTTTAAAAGTGAGTGATATTGATTTAATTTAACTCTTTTTATATTAAATATTGTCTTATTTCAAGGACTAAAAAAATTAATATGAGAATTAAATTAAGTTAATTTTATTCATTTTTAAATAAGAATAGAAACTAATTTTATTTACTTTTAAAATTATAAAAATATAAATTATTTAATAATTTTTTAAAGTAAGAAAAGTAAAACTAAAAATTGATATATTTAAAATAACAAAAAGCAAAAACATTTAAGCCTATTTACAAATATGCAAGAAGTAGTGCGGCTTAAGGAAGCTTTTGAGAGTACAAACACCTTTCTTCAAGCTTATTGTAATACATCAGTTTGAGTCCTCCCCCTCCCCTTCCCCAAACAACCGAAAGCAAAAAGAAGTTTAGAAGATGGGTCAGTTACAACCAATTTCACTTCACAAGATTATCCAGTATTCTTCAGAATCTGACCCTCCCTCTCTCTCAAGAAGACTCTTCTTATCATGCCGGGTGGCCAAAGATTCTGATGTTGCACGCCAAGAAAACTAAATAGACAAGAGAATGAATAACTCAGCCGCACAATGAAAACTACATGAAACTACAGACATGAGTATTTTCAATTCATTACCTGTGACAAATTTGTTCCTCGGATTTGATAAAGTAGCTCCCCATAGAAGGACCAAATCTTCAATCCACTTTCTTTTCTTGAAAATGGAGGGCTTCTGGTAGCGACAAACCTGTGCAAAGGAGTTGAATTTCTGTAATTTCGTAAAATATTCCCAGTCATTAAATGGGACAAGAAAATATAAAAAAGAAAGGGTTTTGTTAAGAGCACATGATAAATATTAAAAATAACATTTATTACTCATTATTGATTACTTAAAAAGAAAAAGTATTAAATACTTTTTAAATTTTCAAGATCACAAATGTTTGTATATTTTATTTAATATTTTCTATTTTTAATTCTTTAACAGAACCCAAAAAGGAATCCTAGCCAACTTTTATTCTTTCCAAACTTACAAGGCAAACATGACATGACAAGAATATCTAGTGCAAAGTGGCATTTGTATAGATGCACTTGGCATATTATCTTTAGATACCTTCCAGTAGGATCCCACAGAACATCCCTAGCCATGCAAGTTCTAGTAGCCAGAACTTGAAGCTGATTAATGTCATAGAAAGTTAACTGTCCACCGAGTAGTGTCAATCCTACAATTAAAACAACATTCGCTGCAGGTGACCAGAAAAGAGAGTTTGCTGCATAGCCTCCCAGTGAGGCAAGCTTTAACCTTGAACTTCTTCCAGGACTAATTTTGTATGGTAAACAAATTTATCAATGGATTTTGTTGACTTTGAATAAGAGCAAACCTACAGCCTTTTGGCTCGAAAGCAAATGAAGTAATCATGGATTCTCTCTCAAATCCAAAGAGCTCAAGTGGGACATCAGCTTCTCTGATTTTTAAAATTGCAACATTAATGTCCACACTAGGATGTCTGTCTGACCTCTGGTCCAGAAGAACTGCAAGGTAACCCTGTACTTTGCCAGTACATTTTACAATTTTGAGACCCAAAATACTTTTTCTCCACCAACACCTTTTTAGAAGGAATTTCTATCAGTTTGACCTACAGATGAAGAGGGATTTACAATCAAATAAATCTCAATTCAATTAAAAAGTATATAATTAATTAAGTTGGAGAGAAACAGAAATAGAATAACTGATATTAAATGATTTCTCTAAAACTGAAAAGCCACACTCACCCATCCAAATTGATTGCAGCCTCCAAGTGGAACCTCATAAAGTGCCAGTATCATATCAGTGGGCAACCAACTAAAGTTCCTAACATTTTCAATATGAGGGACTCATTGCCGGTAGGAGAGAGGGTTTCAGTTTCATAGACAGATAGTACATTGTCTTTTCCAATTCTGGCAAAATATTTGTCATCATTTCCACTACACCATCTGAAGTAACACAGTGGTCAGCCAAAAAGCAATTATGCAATGAAAAAAAAAAAAACACCATGCTTCTGCTTGAATCAAAATAGCAAAGAATAATTAACCTGATTGCAGGCCAAGCAACTTCAGGAGTGACAATTCCCATATCAATCCGTGCCATTCCCTCAAAACTTTTCTTTACCAAACAAGTTTTCATGTCGATAACTTTAATCAGTGCTCCCTGTGAGTGAAAAATATTGGAAAAGACTACTTTAGGAAAACAAAGGATAAGAAAAAGAAACAAACACTAAGATACAGCAGGACAAAAAAAAACTAAAGAGAAGCCAGTGTTTGCAAAGTAGACAACTCACATATTGTTGATCCCTTTATTCACAGGTTATGACTAGACTAAGTAGTTCTCCCCCGGAGAGAAATCAATCATTCTACCCTGCAAGGCATTCCCAAACGTTTATTTTTTTTAACCCCAAACAAGACATGAAAAGAAAAGTAGAGGACATTTGAGATAGAAATGCAAGAGTTCAAAAGTAAGGGAAAAAGAAGTAGGATACCTCAGCATGATTACAATGTATGGCTGTGCTAAAAGAAGAGGCAACATCCCAAACAAAAACCTCCTCCTGCCTGATTTCAGCCAAGTAAGCCTCTGATGGTGACCAGTTGACAAGTCTCCTATCTGAGAACTGGGAAACAACAGCACAATTTCATATTACTTCTCAATTTATGCTTTGAAATTTGGACAAGATCCTATTTTCCTAATTGAATGATAGATGTCCATTGGTGACTTATTACTTAAGGATTGTATATACATAGAGAAGACATAAACAAGCAACTCCATGATTGGCACCAATATGAAACTGTTTAATTTCCTCTATAACTCAGAAAAAAAAAACCCACAAAAGAAAAGATCTAAAGATGATAAAAGCAGAAATACGTACCACTTATTGGCCACACACCTTGTGAATTTCTTATTCCAAAATTGGACTAACGATGGAAATTATATATAAAATTTACATTTTACAGCATAAAAAAAGTGTGGAAATTTTACAAAATAATATATTTTTTGGTGACTGATAAATCGTAGTAAGGATAGGTTACTCCAATATTACTGGTCAGCGCGCCAATAAAATGTTTGGAATTTTGAAGTTGCCTCTAGAGTATTCACTCACAGGATTTTCCCACATGGAGGCTACTCACTCGTATTCTCCATGCCCATGGGAGGACCAAATGAGACTACTAGCCAAGACGGGATTTGGACTCGCGCACTTGAGGAGCGCAAAACCTGATCGTAATCACTTAAATCAATTGAACCAACCCCCATTGGCTTACAAACAATATTACTATGATAAAACTATCTACCAGAAACAATGTATTAATATGGAAAAAAATGGACAAAAAAGAAGGAGGTCAGGGTACTTATAGAAGAAGAGTACATAGGGTGAGAATGAAACAGCTGATTGCTGTTGGTGGCAATTTCGTACTTGTGAAAACACAAATTTGTACTAACAACGGCGAATAAATTTTGGGCTTCTTGTTCCCAATCCTTTCAATAAGACGAAAAACATTAAAAACAAAAAACGTTCGATCGAAATCCAAATAATTAATTTACGCTGAAAGCCCCAAACACAGAGAGAGAATGGGAAACAAAAGAATGAAGAGTTACCCGAGGTTGTTGTGCAATGATGCCATTAGCAACAATTATCTAATAGATAGGGGTCGTTCTATGGTGCACCTTGCAAAAGAAGGAGCAGTGGTGCACCGGTGCACCCTAATTTTCAAGATGCATCACAGAACAGCCAAATAGATACCAATTAAACTCGCTGAATCAGCAGCAAATGGAAGCTACAACTTTTAAATTTGAAGTGCTTATTTGATCAATTGATCTTGAGACTTAGCCCCGTTTTATAGCATTCTTTCTTGTGCACCAAGCAAATCTTAGAGGGCACCTTTTGTTGTGTATGTTTATTTAAGATTTCTTTTTTTAATTTTTATATAGTATGTATATATATATTGGAGAAGTAAATCAAGCATCTTTAAACTTCAACCCAAACAAGCATCTAAAATGAAAATTTCTAAGGTATTCCGATAAATACAATCGTTTAAAAGTAAGTTGTCAAATATTTATTAAATGTTGATTTTATAATAAATATTTAAAATTTTATTAAAAATAATTAATAATCAATAAAATACTTGATAGGTATCATATTCTCGAAAAAAAATGAGTATCCTAGAATTTTCCACTTGAAGTATAAATTTTTTGAGAATGAATTCTCTTATGTGAATTTCTTATATTCTCTTATGTGAATTTCTTATATGACTTTGTTGTATGAAGAAAGAGACAAACAAGGTTCTTCAATAGAGGTCCACAAATTTTGACAAGGCCTTGTTGTTTATAATTTTTATGTCTATTTTACTATTCACATGACTAGAGATGAATAATAGGCCAACCAGGTCCATGACAGGCTAAAGATGATCGGGCCAAACTAGGTCGGCTCAAATTTTAAATGGGCTAGCAAAATAGCAGTCCACGTCCGCACCATATTAGTTCACGAGTTTGCGGGCTAGCCTGCGAGCTCATTATTTTTTCCTTTTTTTGTTTCCATTTTACTTATTTTATTTTTTTTCTTTTATACTTTGTTTTTGGACTTTACTTAGATATTTGAGCCATTGGAGATATTCGAGCTTGAAATACTTTTTTTTAATCATTGAGCAAGAGAACTAGGGGTGAGAAAAGGTCAGGTAGCCTATCGAGATTCTACGGTCTAACCTATTTTCGATTTAGACTATTTAACAAAAAAGTTAGGTTTAAGCTTTTTGAAAGACTTATTTAATTATGCAAGCTAAGACTTGAGCATTTGAAAAAGTCTATTTAATCTATTAAGTCAGCCTATTTATTTAATATTTATATATAAAATTATTGATTTGTAATACTTACATAATTTATTAGTTATATATTAGTATAATATATTTATTTTATATAGAATATAATAATTTTGTTGAAGATTATACCTATTTAAAAATTAAAAAGTTTAAGTTTCTTTACCTATATGAAAACCTTTATGTAATGTAGGTCTTTAAATAGACTTTTATACCAGACCAGGCCTTTATATTTTTATAAACAAGTCAAGTCGAGTCCTAAAAAAAAGTTTATGATAGGTAACAGACCAAGTTCAAGCTAACATGTTACAAAACAAGCCTAGGTCTATTTAGGCAAAACCTAGCCTAGCCTAGTCGAGCCCATTTCTACCCTTAAAGAGAACTAATTGGAAAAGAAGTGTTAAAATATATATTTTTTAAAATTGTTTTTTACCAGGTTGGTGGGTAGACCCATGGGTTAGCATGCTACAACCCGTTTAACCAGCGAGTTAAATGGACCGAGCTTGTAGGCTCGCATTTAAACGGGCTTACAAAGTGTCTGGTCCTAACCCACGCAAATTGCGAGTTAAACAAGCTAACCCACAAACCACGATCTGTTTATCCAGCTTTACATATGACTGACCTTTCATGTGAAAAACTCAAATGAGATAATATATTCTCAAAATCCCCCTATTTAGAGGATGTTTGTTTCATATTATTTTGAGGTGTAACAACTTTTTTTTTGCAATAAAAGTTGTTGGATCATGTTTGCTAGTTGTTTGGCAATTTGCTCCAAAAGTTGTTGATGGAAAATTTATGTATGGGAACAGCTTTTGAAAACAAGCTAAAATTTGGGCATTTTTTAGAAAAGCTGTTGGGATTATTTCTAACAGTGATATGTAAATATTATTTTGTCCTCAATCAAATAATTTTTTTAATCAATCAAATAATCTTTTTAATTATTTTATACCTATTTTGGTAATTTAATACATAAAAGTGATTCTTTTTTATATCATCTAAATGAAATAGATTAGCTTAAAATAACTTTTCAGTTAACATATCCAAATATAAAACTTATTTTCTTATAATCGATTATAACAAAAAGCTTTTATGCAATAATCGATTATTGAAATAATTTAGTTTTCACAGCTATCCCAAACACGCACTTAATACATTGTGTCATTAGGCTTAAGAATCCCATGAATACTGAGTCTATCAAATTCCAAATATGGAACTACACTATTTTTATTTAAAATTATTTTTTTAAATTTATGGTGAATTATAAAATAAGAAAATAAAATAAAAAGAAATTAACATGAAAAATTAAGATTTGGGATAGAGAGAGGTGAAGATCATACTACAACATTCCTCTATTAGCAACTAAACAGAGTTAAGATGGAAGGGCCTATTGTGGTAATTGATATAATTTAGATATTAAATTTAAAAAAAATATAATTTATGATGATTATTTGCAAATGAGCCAAAGTTTAAGAGTTTGAAGCACACTTTTTCCTTTTTTTTTTAAGGGTCATTTATCCGTGGCTTTTAGTAAAAATGATAATAACGATAATGATAAAAGTAAAAGGATTTTAGTCACATTTATTTAACCTTTAAATTTTAAATCAAGAATTATTTAATATTATCGTTTAATTTTAATGTTGTGAGTAGAGTTAATCCCTTTACTTAGTCAGATGAGGGAAGTTGGACAGAATTATTGAACTATTAAGTGCTAATATGTGAATTATGTAGCAGGTTACCTACAATAAAGTGATGACATTTTAGGGAAAAGGTATTATTATTATTATGTGTTTGGTTATTGAAAGTTTGTCCAAAGACTATCCCATTCTAACATTAAGCATGTCACACACCTTGAGAGTTTACAGATCAATTATCAATAAAAAATGACTAATAATAAGAATTGAACCAAAGCTATATGAAGTGAAGCGCTTTGATCACTAAATCAACTTTGTTATAAGGGACTGAAATCCTTAAAATAATATAACCTTCAATATTGAAAGCCCTAAATCTTGGATAGCTAAAAGAAAGATGGTAGGAGGACCTCTGTTATGGAAAATTCGTTGACGATGAGTAGGATTCATTCACAATGGCAACTAACTGTAGAAGTAAGCAGGAATGGCTTGAGTCTTGTCTATGCTTCATCTAGGATAAGAGGTGTGAGGTTGTGTACATATAGATTAAAGATGAGTCATTTTACAATGCTCCTTCTCCAAAATGAGCATGGATGCTCCTTTGAAATTACCTATAAAGGTAGGTAAGTCTCTCTATGTGCATCATCGATGACCTTCCTAATCTCAATGCACTTCAAGTTTGAAACAACAACTTCACACTCTAGTTGCCATAAAATATAGGTTGAAAACTTAAGATCCTAGACATCACCACAAACTAACTCACTAGGTTGATTCATCTAGATTTATACAAATGTGGAGCCTCAACCACCATTTCATTCATCATCCTTTAGTTTGTTCTTGGTGGGTTCCTCAATTATTTGCTTTGCAGTCACCATTTTGCACCCTCCACCACTACAACTTTCAAAGCCAAAAGTCATGAAATATTTGTGCAAGTGATTTTTTGGCTGTGGAAGTTTATGATTTCTCATAAAATTCTTTTTAGGTCTGTAAGCTAAAGCTTGAATGTTCATAGTAAATAAATATAAGGAATGGAAGAAAACAAAGTCATTCTATTCTCCAAAAACAACTCCAGACTCTCTACCACCCAATGCCCCTTCCCTGTTTTGCAATTTCAATTTAATATTTCTTTAACAAAAAATAAAACTAAGTTTTGAAAGATTTAATAAGATTTTGTATTTTTAGGGCTGAGAAGAAGTGGCATTAGTGGGAGTAATGTGCTGGAGGTTGTTGGAGTTGGTCCCAGCTATCTGGCATCGGAGGGTTTGATTCTATACTAGAAAGGAAAGACAAAGTTTGCAGATTCTTTCACTGAAATGAACCAATTTTCTAGCGAGAAACCAAGGTGCATTGGAGAGTTATTTTCAAGGACCAATGTGCAAACCACAATTTAGCAAGTAACCTATTCATTAAGTTCTGAAAAAATTTTAAATGCTCCTAAAGTTTTTTGGAGCATGGATACTCCATATGTTTACACCATTGATATTGGCTAAAACTTGATCAATGATTCATATTTTTTACTTGAAACTTAGAGTATTGGTAATTTTTAACTTGGTCCCACTTCTGCTTTCTTTCTCTCATAATTTCACTTTTTTTGTGTCCAACCTCACTTTCTCTCCCTTGTCCACGCATTGTTGTTCAGCAAGACAGGACATCCTTCCATTTTCATGGCAATCATGCTCATCAATCCCACAGATGAACACGACCATCACCAGAAAAGACATGGATCTTATTAAGGGCACATGGAGCCTCGAAGAGGATGAGGCTTTACATAAACTCATAGAGAAACTCGGGCTCAGGAATTGGTCACTGATCGTCGATCCTGCAAGCTCCGATAGTGCAACCAGCTATCCCCTGAGGTGGAGCACCTGGCTTTTACTCCCGAAGAAGCATTGTAAAACAAGACCTGGAGAAATTGATTTTTACTTGTTATCATGGGTAAATTGTCTAAAGTATTGATGCTTAAAATTTTTTCAGATGCATTGTAAACGACTCCTTAAGTTATTGGTGAAAAATCCCTACCATCAATATATTTTTCTTAACAATCAATGGTTAGAAATCCATGGAGCATCCATGCTCGTTGTTGACAAAGGAGCATTGTAAAACAACCCATGAAAATTGCTTATATCGAATCTTAAAACTCAACTAACAACCTAGGTCAACCTTCTTGGAGGAGTGTAATGTGGAAAGTGACTTTAGTGTACTACATGAGACTCAATACTATAAGTGATGTATTAAGTTGGGGTTAAATTAGGTGGGTTGACTTGCCTAATCCATAATTTTTTATGTAATTTTAGACGAGTTAACCCACTAACCTAATAACCCACTATTGTTTCTTAAAAAAATTTATAGAAAGGTTGACGGAGTGGGTTGGTATTTCCAACTCATCAATAAAATATGAGTCAACCCACCCCATTTTCATCTAACACGTGGAGAGTTGTGATATGTTGACCTGCTTTGATATCTCTACTTTTCTATAATACCCCAAGCCAAAATTAATTTCCTCTCTTGAATTTGAACATGTATTGCATGATTAACAAATAATATAGACATGCATTTAGAATTTGAATTTGTATTTTGGTGAATTAATTTGAATTTGTATTTGTTGTATTTTGCTTGTATTTGATATTGATGAAACAAAATTAATGATATAGTCTGGAAGGATCACCAATAGGGATGGAAATAGGCCAGACTGCCTGTCAAGGGTCTATGGCCTAGCCTGCCTGAGGCCTAGCCTAGCCTGACTTATTTACTAAATAAGTTAGGTTAAGACATTTTTAAAAGTTTGTTTAATTAAAAAGTCAGGTCTTAAGCTATTTAATAGGCCTTTTAAGCGACAAGCTCTCTGTTTAATTATATATAATATAATATATATTATTATAATAATTATAAATTATAATTATTAATTTATTATAATATATTAATATATTTTTAAAATAAATTTTAATAAAAATTAATAACTAAAACCTAAGTTAGTAAGTTAGAATAGAAGTAACATATTTATTAATATATTTGATGTAATATATTTATTAAAATGAAAATAATAAGTTAACACTCATCCCCTAATTTTATAAATATTTACTACTTTCTTGCTTTGGTCTTTGGTCGATGTAAAACTTAAAGATATACCAAGTTACAAAAATATTGGAGGCATATAGTTGCAACTTGGTATATCTCTAAGTCCCACATCGACCAAAGATTAAAGTAAAAAAATGTTGAGCATCTATAAAATTAGAAAGTGAGTGTTAAGTTATAACAAAGGCTTATTGACCTTAAGTAGGCCCGTTGGCTTATTTTAAGGCTTAAGTTTGTTAGCTTATGTAAATGTATGTTGACCTATTTAAAAGTAGGTCTGGTAACCTGTGTAAAGACATGTTGACCTATTTAAAGGTAGATTTTTTAGCCTATATAAAAGCCTATTAACCTATTTAAAAATAGACATGTTAGTCTATTTAAAGGTTTAATTGCAAAGTAGGTATTTAAATATGTTTTCAAGTCAGACTAGACTTTTTAAAAAACTAAGTCAGATCTTAAAAATCAGTCTATTACAGACTTATAGGCCAGTCTTAAGCCTTATAATTAAGATATAGGTAAAGCTTGTATAAGGTAAAGCGTAACCTGACCTGTTTCCACTCCTAATCATCAATCATGTTAGGAGTAAAATGGGTATGAGAAAGAAGTAAACCGAGATTGGCCTGTGGATTTTTTCGCTGCTATGCTGGGTATTATGATCCTGGTCTTTGGAGTGGGATTTCTAGTATTAGGGTTTTTTTTCATATAAGTTGTAAGATATTTTGAACAACAATGGTAGTAAAATTTTCAAATTAATGGGAAGTGTTGTTGTGTACTAAGTATATTGTATTCTGCTATTATTAATCAAATAACAGTAATAAAATAAAAAAGACAATAAATTCAAATCTCTTGGGTAGTGAAGTTAGGAGTAAAAGATCTCATGGAACCACCTTTCATGTTTCAAGAACCAGGTACAATAAATGCAATCTTGAAATACATAACGCTTTTTATTGTAAATTAAAGTTTTGATTGTTATAATTTACACTTATTTTTAATTTAATTTTATAATTTTTTAAAATCAATTCTCATACTTATAAAAGTTTTTAGAATAATATTTACTATTAATTTCTATTATAGCATCGTTATAATATTATTAATTAACTAACAAAGTAAATATTTTTTTATCTAATAAGAATTTCTATAAATGTTTCTTTTCTTAATAAAACGTTAAATAAGATGTTTCTTTATTTTAATAAGTACTTAGTATGTGCTTGTTTTTTGTTAATAAGTGTTTCTTTATCTCATAAGTTTTTTTTTTAGATTTTTTTAATAAAAATTTTTAGTAAAAATTAAATTAACGATGTTAAAACAAAAATTAACAAGTAAAGAATATTTTAAAATTTTTTGTAAGTATGAAAATTCATTTTTAAAAAAATTATAAGAATTTAATTGAAAATAAATATAAATTATAAGAAAAAATTAATTTAATTTTTTTCGAAGTTCGTAACATTTTTTCTAGAAGATATTTTTTTGGCAGAGTACGTAACGTTTTTCCCTAAAGAATTTCATAAGTGAGGTACTCTTGTTCAACTTTCCCAAGTATCATTCATTTATGAAGTTAACATGCTAGTGCAGTAGCATGAGTTTCATACTGAATAATAGTCATCACCATTCATAAGTAGAACTTCCAGAGCATGAAGAAATATACTGAACCTAAATCATTTAGGCATTTACAGCTACTAGTCAACTAATTATCATAAGCCAGTTATAGTATTACTTAACACTTAACATAGTAAGTGCATTGCATTCAAAATTGCTTGCATATTGATAAAAGTGCTAGAGTAATTAAGTTACTCAATACCTAGATTAAGATGGATTAACCTCAAAAGATGCGACAAATCACATGGAAATGCTTAACCCAGAGGAACCACTGTCAAGGCAGATGATAGCCACCATAGAAACATAGAGCAACATATCTACATCAATTTTACTCTGAAAACAGAAAGCTCATCCACATGAGTGGTTAATGATGTAGTGGCAACTTAGTCAAGATTCCTTTTCCTGTTCATCAAGTCATGGTAGTATAGTAGTACGCACATAGGTTGACCAAAATACAAAATATGAACAAAAAAAATCATATTTCCAAATATGAGATTATCCATTCCTAAAATCCTCCCATTTAATTCACTGTGTCATTGGACTCAAGAATCCCACCATGAACATTGACTCCATCAAATTCTAAATATGGAACTCCACTATTTTTCTTTAATTTTTTTTAATTTATGGTGAATTATTAAATAATTAAAATAAAATAAAAAATTAACATGAAAAATTAAGATTTGGGATAGATAGATAGAGGGTGAGGATTATAGTACACCATTCCTCCACTAGCAACTAAACAGAGAGCGGATGGAAGGACCTACTATGATAATTGATATAATTTAGATATCAAATTAAAATTTTTTATAGTTTATGATGATTATATGCAAATAACCAAAGTTTAGGAGATTGAAACACACTTTTTCCTTTTTTTTAAGGGTCATTTATCCGTGGCTTTTAGTAAAAATGATAATAACGATAATGATAAAAGTAAAAGGATTTTAGATGTTTAGTTCATCCAAGATTTTTGTCACTTTTATTCTATCCTTTAAATTTTAAAACAAAAATCATTTAATATTATCCTTTAATTTTAATGTTGTGAGTAGAGTTAATCCCTTTACTTAATTAGATTAGGGAAGTTGGACAGAATTATTGAACCATTAAGTGCTAATGTGTGAATTATGTGTAGGTTATTTACAATAAAGTGATGACATTTTGGGGAAAGGTATTATTATTATTATTATTATTATTATTATTATTATTATTATTATTATTATTATTATTATTATTATTATTATTATTATTATTATTATTTGTTTGGTTATTGAAAGTTTATTTAGAGGCTGTCCCATTTCAACATTAAGCATGTCACATGCCTGGAAAGTTTACATATCATCTATCAATAGAAAATGAAACCAAGGCTTTACGAAGCAAAGTGCTTCGATCACTAAATCAACTTTGTTATAAGGGAGTGAAATCCATAAAATAATATAACCTTCAACATTGAAAGCACTAAATCTTGGATAGCTAAAAGAGAGATGGTAAGGGCTAACTAAAGAGAAGACATAAAGATGCAGTTCTACTCTAATTCTTGTTGCCAACCTCTGATATGGAAAATTCGATGACGGTGAGTAGGATTTATTCACAATGGCAACTAACTGTGGAAGTAAGTAGGAATAATTCTAGCCTTGCCTATGGTTCATCTAGGATAAGAGATGCGAGGTTGTATACATATAGATAAAAGATGGGTCGTTTTACAATGCTCCTTCGTCAACAAGAAGCATGGATGCTCCTTTGAAATTACCTATTATGGTAGCTAAGTCTCTCTCTGTGCCTCCTTTTTTTTCTTTGTTGATAAGTACTTGCTCCCTTTGTCTAGATTTTTGTTTCTTTTCTCTCCTATTGGCATGAATATCGTCTTTCCTTAAAGATTGAACATCATCGGTGACCTTTCTAATCTCAGTGCACTTCAAGTTTGGGACAACAACTTCACGCTCTAGTTACCCTTAAATCTAGGACAAAATAGGAAACTTAAGATCCTAGACATCACCACAAACCAACTCACTAGGTTGATTCCTCTGGATTTATGCAAAGGTCGAACCCCAGCCGCCATTTCATTCATCACCCTTTAGTTTGTTCTTGGTGGGTTCCTCAATTATTTGCTTTGCAGCCACCATTTTGCACCCTCCACCACTACAACCTTCAAAGCCAAAAGTCACAAAATATTTGTGAAAGTGATTTTCTGGTTGTAAAAGTTTATGATTTCCCACAATATTCTTTTTAGCTTTGAAAGCTAAAGCTCAAACATTCATAATAAACAAATCTAAGGAATGGAGGAAAACAAAGTCACTCTATTTTCCAAAAACAACTCCACACTTTTCGCGACCCGATGTCCCTTCCCTGTTTTGCAATTTCAATTTAATATTTCTTTAACAAAAAATAAAAATAAGTTTTGAAAGATTTAATAAGATTTTGTACTTTTGGAGTTGAGAAAAAGTGGCACTAGTGGGAGTAATGTGCTAGAGGTTGTTGGAGTTGGTGGCAGCTATCCGGCACCAAAGGGGGTTCGATTCTATACCAGAAAGGAAAGACAAAGTTTGCAGATTCTGTCACTTGAAATGAACCAATTTTTTGGCGAGATACCAGGGTGCACTAGAGAGTTATTTTCAAGGACCAATGTGCAAACCACAATTTAGCAAGTAACCTATTCATCAAGTTAGTGGGGATAAATCCCTACCATTGATTTCATTTTCTTAACAATCAATGGTTAGAAATCCATGGAGCATCATGCTCCTTGTTGACCAATGAGCATTGTAAAATGACCCATGAAAGATACTTATATCGAATCTCGAACTCAACTAACAACCAAGGACGACCTTCTTGGAGGAGTGTAATGTGAAAGATGACTTTAGTGTACTACATGAATTCCAATCCTATAAGTGATGTGATAAGTTAGGATTAAATTAGGTAGGTTCCATAATTTTTATGCAATTTAAGTGGGTTGATTCATTAACCTAACTCATTATTATTTTTTAAACAAATTTATAGGTTGATTGATAGAGTAACTAATAAAAAATAGGTCAACCCGTCCCGTTTTCATCTAACTCGTGGCGGGTTGGGATGTGTTGACCCTTTTGACATTTCTACTTTTTTTATAATATCTCAAGCCAAAATTAATTTCCTCATTTGAATTTGGACATGTATTGTAAGATTAACAAATAATATAGACATGTATTTAAAATTTAAATTTGTATTTTAACGAATTAATTTAAATTTGTATTTGTTATATTTTACTTGTATTTGATGTTAACGAAACCAAATTAATGATATAGTGTGGAAGGATTACCAATCATGTTAGGAGTAAACTGGGTAGGGGAAAAGAAGTAAAATTACCGAGATTGGGCTATGGATTATTTGGCGGCTCTGCTAGGTATTATGATCCTGGGAATGGGATTTCTAGTGTAAGGGTTTTTTTCTTATAAGTTGTAAGATATTTTGAACAACAATGGCAGTAAAATTTTCATATCAATGGAAAGTGTTGTTGTATACTAAGTATATTGTATTCTGCTACTGTTAATCAAATAACAGTCACAAAATCAACTACAATAAATTCAAATCTCTTGGGTAGAGAAGTTGGGAGTAAGAGATATGGATTGCCTTTCATGTTTCAAGAATCAACTACAATAAATGTACTCTTACAGTTCGTAACACTTTGGCAGAGGTTCGTAACATTTTTCCCATAAGAATTACGTAAGCAAGTTACTCTTGTCCAACTTTCCCAAGTATCACTCATTTACGAAGTTAACATGCTAGTGCAGTAGCATAAGTTTCATACTGAATAAAAGTCATCATCATTCATAAATAGAACTTTCGAAGCATGAAATATACTGAACCTAAATCATTTAGGCATTTACAATTACCCCTCAACTTATGAAGCACAGACACAAACACGAACACGAGACACAATACGGACACGGAGACACACTAAAATCAAAAAATTATAAAACACGGACACAACATATATATATAATTGTAAAATTTAAGAAAAAAAATTCATAATTCATTACTATCATTTCTATAATCTTAAAAATTTATAATATCTTAATATATGTCATATGTGTTAATGATAGTCATATGTTACAATATCTTAATATCTTATAAATTGAACGTTAGTCATGAAAACTAATTTTTAAAAAAAAAATATTAATAAATTGTGTTTAAGTCGTGTCCTAGACGTGTCCAAGCATGTCTGAAATGCGTCCAAACGTATCTAAGACGTGTCTAAACTAAAAAAATAATATTTTTAATCGGACACATTCAGACACGCAAGACACTTACCATACGGTTGTCTCTATGTGTCCGACACAGACACGTGTCCGTGCTTCATAGCCCTCAACTAATTATCAGGAACCAGTTATGGTGTTACTTAACACTGGACATTGTCAGTGCATTGCATTCAAAATTGCTTGCATATTGATATAAGTGCCAGAGGAATTAAGTTAATCAATATCAAGATGGATTAACCTCAAAAGATACAGCAAATCACATGGAAATGCTAAACCCAGAGGAAACACTGTTAAGGCAGATGACAGCCACCATAGAAAACATAGAGCAACATATCCACATCAATTTTACTCTGAAAACGGAAAGCTCATCCACATAAACGGTTAATGATGTAATGGCAGCTTAGTCAAGATTCCCTTTCCTATTCATCAAGTCATGGTAGTATAGTAGTACGCACATTGGTTGACCAAAAATACAAAATATGAACCAAAAAATCATATTTCCAACCTGCCATGAAAAATATAACAATTAGTAACCAATAAATCAATTTGAAGATAATGTTGTTATAAGATACACTATTAATAGACCAAAGTGCTTAAATTTTAGAACACTTCAGAGACACACCATTGAGTTTCTGTATTTATTTTGCAGGTAATTAGTGATCAAGACCAAAGGAACCTAGAAAAAAGGAAAGACATTCATCAGTATCATGTCAAGTGAACCTAAAATACAGAAGATATCATAATCATCAACTATAGCTGAGCTAGCACAAATTTGTGTAGAGAACATTTTCTTTTGCTTGGTCATAGAATAACAGGAACTAAACTCTCACTTCAGATTTTTCTTTTCCTGTTTGGGGAAGTATTTTATACTAAAAATAATACTTTAGTTTAGTAATAGCTGAGTTAGATGGACAAACGGAGGTAGAATATGGCAATAAGCCTTTACCTGAAACATAATTCCAATAAAAGCCCACAACTTGAACATGTGGCAAGGAATGGCAATGCACAGCTGCACTCAGATGAAAGAGAAATTATGAGCAAAATTGATAAGTTCAGGTGTCTTTGGCAATAAAATTGACAAGTTATTCATATCTGCGTATGTATTTTTCTTAAGGAGCAACAAACGAAAGGCTTTATTGAAAACATAATTACAACATGAGTACAAAAATGACTCGACTAAAGAGAACAATGCCAATATTAATATTATGACTACACTGGGAAAAACTAGAATATATAACAGTCTGTTGAATGCCATATAAGAATCCATCTTTAAGATATCAGCAACTGTATCAGAATCATCTACTTAAGCCAAGCTACAGGCTGCCAGGAACTTGAGATGTTGAAAACTACATCTTGGTTAGGTAACTGAGACCCTCATGTGGTTTTGGACAGCTCAAAGACAACTATTGTCCCAGTCATTTCTAGTAAATCAGTAACAAATTTTTGTTTAATTTTCAATCCCATTCCCCACAGTCGCACACCCTGCTAAAGGGAAAGGGGAAATAATATTTCAGGAGTAATGCCTTGGAATGGGATAGCCTCCCCTCCCTCCAAACTAAAAAAAAGAAAAGAAACAAAAACCGGGTAATGCAAGCTTCTTCCTAACTTTGATCAGCCATTATAACATACTACTGAAAGAGGGAGAGAGGGGGAGATATCAAGAGGATGAACCACACACCTCATGGAACACAGCAGAAACCAGGAAGGCAATTAATGTAGCAGCACCCTGTACAATATAATGAAAATCACTATCACAAACACATCTAAAACTAAGAAAAGCAAGATATCTATCTTTAATGAAAGAAAATCCAATCCAAATATCAGTCAATGACAATAACAACTACGTTAATTAAAAATAGCTGATAGCAAAGACCAAAAAAAGGACAACAAGGTTATTGACCATGAGAAAAATAAAGTGAATTCCTCTACTATTCTTGTTTAAATCATGTCAGTCTACATGCAAATGCATGTTTGTGCATAAGCCAAAGTCACTATCTGAAGTGACAAAACAGAAAATGCCAAATTTGAATATTGTCTATCAGTTGATAACTTTCCACAAATAACTAAGTCTTAAATTTTGGGATGGACAATTCAGTAGAGATAAAAAAGTAAAGGAACAAGAAAAAGAAAAATTGTACATAAGTTCAGCTGAAAATATTTTCCAAAAAATTGTACATTCTGTTGTTTAGTTTAAACAATGGAAAACATTTACTGGTTTGATGTAAAAAATAGGTCTAAATATGTTTTTAGTCCTCTAAAATATTGTGATTTTCCTATTTGGCCCCCTATTTTCAAAATTTTTCCATTAAGTCCCCCAATTTTTTTTTCATTCTCGTATGGTCCTTCTGTTAGTTCGTCATTTAACATCGCCGTTAAGTGTATACATAGCATCCACACGCCCCGTCCCCTGTGTCATTTGACACCGGGTTGTGTTTTTTATCAGCAAAAACACGACCTCCTGTGTCCTAAGACATCCAGAACAGGACACGACTCCCCCATGTCATTTGACACGGGGTCATGTTTTTTATTAGCAAAAACATGGCTTCCCTGTGTCTTAGGACACGGGGCCATGTCCTCTTCCAAGACAGGATAGGACAAGACAGGACACGACCCCCTCATGTTATTTGACACGAGTCGTGTTTTTTATCAGCAAAACACGGCCCCCCTGTGTTAGGATATGGGGCCATATATGCATTTAACGGCAATGTTAAACGGCGAGCTAACAAAGGGACCATATGGGAATGAAAACAAATTTTGGGGGACTTGATGGAAAAATTTTGAAAATGAGGGACCAAACAGGAAAATCGCAATATTTTGGAGGACTAAACATATTTAAGCCAATTTTTTTTTTCCAAGCATGTTAATTCTTACTCCAAACATATCAAAACATACAATTAATGCATGAAAAAATAATTTATTTACTTCTACATTAATTATATACCATATTTATAAATTATTTTTTACATACGGCTTAAATATGTTTTTGGTTCTTGAAAATATAACACTCTTTAGTTTTGGTCCCTCTTTAATTTTGAGTTTGGTTTGCATCCAACTTTAAAAAAAAAAAAAATTATTTTAGTCCCTGCCGTTAGTAAGTTAAGTGCTTATGTGGCAAACGAAGACTGACACGTGACATTAGGGAGTGGGACCTCTATTTGTCACGTAAGCACTTAGTAGAGGCTCACTAACGGCAGAGACTAAAACAATTTTATTTTGAAAAAGTTGGATGCAAACCAAACCCAAAATCAAAGAGGGAACAAAACTAAAAAGTGTTATATTTTAAGAGACCAAAAACATATTTAAGCCTTTATTATTCATTTATCATGATAGACTGACAATATCCTAAAGACAGAAAATATTATAAAGACACTTTTCATTTTTGCCTAAAGTGTGCTTAGAAATTATAATTCAGGGTCCACTCAGCAAGAGAGGAGAATGCTTGATTACCTTGGGTATGCCATTCCTTATGCATGGAAAATATATGTGGCGAACCATCCATTTGTGCACAGGCTGCAATATGAAAGAATCCACTCAGTTGTATGGTAATGAATTAGAACTACATATGAAAGTTATAAACAATTGCTGATATGTTCTGACATATGGTTTTAGAACCATATATTCAGTAAAAGATGGAAAGGTAAGCCAGAAAGTAACAGATGGAAAAAAAAAACTGTAAGTTCTCTTTGTTCCTAGTTCCTTCTTTGGTTAAAATATAAGTTCTCTTTGTTCCTAGTTCCTTCTTTGGTTAAAATAGCCTTAGATATCAACCAACATTATACCCTGATGGCATAGTTATATCAAATATATAAAAGTTTACAAGAATTTCATCCAAATACTAGACCAGCATATCATTTTGCAGAGGCAAGTCTGAAAAGGAAACATACCATATTCCACATCCTCCAGTACTGATGACAGCAGCAGCAGATATGCATTCAACAAAGACAAGTCACAGGTTCTCTTCGTGAAAGGATTGTAACTAAACAACCTAAGAATATGCCAGGACAAAGAGCTTACCTCTTCAACAGTTTTGGCATTCCACCAATCTTTGTAGAACTCACGATCGCCAAATCGAAGAAGCTCTGCAAGTATATTTAACCTACATTGCAACAGTGGCTCTAAGGAAAAACTGGCTCAAATATTACTCAAATTAAAAAAAAAAATTCAAAGCCAAGCTTTACTCTTAATATCTATAAATAAGACACATAGATCAGCACTTGACAGATAAGCACTTGTGCATGCACAAGCGGATCTAAACTGTTTTCATAAAAGAATTTATCAAAGAGAAGAAAAAGAAGAATTTATCAAAGAGAAGAAAAAAGGGGTAAGAGTGAAGAGAAGAATAAGATATCCTTACAGGTCAAAGTAAAAAGTACGCAAACTCATCATAAATTAAAGCTCTCCAATTCCTTTGCATATTTGTCAGAGAGACTCACTTAGAGTAACCATGGGCGGTGCAGTAAAGAGAGGCCATAAAACTAATTTTATATCTTAAGGAGCATATACTTCAGACAACAATAATCTGTACATGCACACACCTTTAAATCAGCTAGATCTACCCATCAATGCTGCAATTACTCTTCGGGTGTATAAGAAGGTGGATATCATTTTGAGGATGGTTTGAAAGATCAATTAATAACAAACACATAAAAGCATCATCATTATTAGAATATTGCCAAGGCAGAAGTCAAGTTTTGGCTATTGCTAGCGCTTATGTGCCATAATCTTCAAGGCAATAAACACAACAGACTAGAACTACAATTCTTCAATTTATAAGGCAATTTCATGCTAGTAGTTACAACAACAACAACAACAACCAAGCCTTTTCCCACTAGGTGGGGTCGGCTACATGGATCAAACGATGCCATTGTGCCCTATCTTAAACCAAGTCTTTAGATATGCTATTCAGATCTAAATCTTTTTTAATCGTTTCACCTATAGTCTTTCTTGGTCTTCCTCTACTTCTAGCTATTAGGCTATTATCTACCTGATCTACTCTTCTTACAAGAACTTCTAAGGGTCTTCTCCTTACATGTCCAAACCACCTAAGGCGAGATTCTCCCATCTTTTCCATAATAGATGCTAGTAGTTAAAAAAAATAAAAAAATAAAACACACACACACACAAACCAAAACAAAGAGGAAATACACACCAAAGGTGAAAAAAGCAGTAGAACATGCAGAGCCACACATATACATTTGGAACGGAAAGCTTCAGAACTCTCTCGATGGCATATAGAAGGTTTCCCTTCAAAGGATGTTGTGAATTTTGGACAATAGGATTCATATACTGCAAAATTACATGAACAAAACGATGTCAGAACTCAGAATATCTGCAGAATTAGTGAATAGAAAATTAAAGGGAAAAAAGCGTAGAAATGTTCACTAAATTTACTAACAGCTACTGCTTACTTGTTCTATTATAAAACCCATAACTCCTGTAAATATTATCAGCTTGATAAGTTGACGAAACACCCAACCCTTTCGAATGGAAGGAGTGCGAGGATAGCTTGGCTATAACAGTAATTCATTACATAGCAAAAAAAAAAGTGCAGAATAAATGTGAGTAAAAACAATGTCAAAATTTTCTCTCAGAACTAATTTAATTCACAAACGCACTTATCTTGGTAAATGCAAAAAAAGTGAACTACAGAAAAATACTCACTAAAAGAAAGTCTAAGGAAAATTCTGTAACTTAATCCTACCATGACGAACATAATACAATTTTTTTCCTGCCCTCCCCCTATTGGTAAGTGAAGAATATCATAAAGACTGTAATTCTTATGTAGAAGGGCAAACACCAAAAATAACAAACTGCCAAAGCCAACCCAGTATTCCCAAGAAGAGCCAGAAATGTACACTACATTTATATTTTCATGCCAGTGAGTAATGTAATACCAGGTCCCTCAAAAGACCCTTAGCACCTATGTATATAAAATGAGAAATAACCACCAGGATAGAATGCAACCAGGTTAAAGAGTCCTGTTTTACCTCTTCAAAATTAGTGAGATTGAGGAAGATATAACTAACAGAATTTGGGCTAGAAACTAGCTAATTACAATGGGGATATGTTGGGAATTTAGTATGAATGGAAGGTGCAAGTAAAGCAGAAGAGTGAATTTTGGGAGTTCTGCTACAGATTTCATTACACAATACTTGGTGATACAAAATGTTGGGCTGTCTAAGGACATGCAACCCCCGCCCCCCCCAAAAAAAAAACAGATTATCACATCTGAAAAGAATGAAGTTTAATGGCCAACATTTGGAGATTGTGTGTTTGGATTAACTGTAAAAACTTGATTATTTCAATAATCGATTATTGTTATAATCGATTATAATAAAATCAGTTTTATATTTGAACATGTTAGTTGAAAAGTGATTTTAAAATAATTTGTTTTGTTCAGATGATATAAAAAGAATCGCTTTTATGCATTAAATTACCAAATGAGACATAGAATGATTAAAAAAATTATTTGATTGAGTACAAAATGGTATTTACATCTCAAAGCTTTTGGAATAATCTATAATCAAGAATCAAAAGCTTCAAGCTTCGAGCTTATGAAAAAAAACTGTTATAATGCATTGAATTTCATATAAAAGCTTTTAGAAAATTACCCAAAGATGCAATTAATAGTGAAAAAAAAAGCCTTTTTCAAAAAGAAAAGCTGTTGGACAGTGGAAAAAATCCGAACCAAACATGCTCTAAAAGGAAAGATAGGATCAGAAATGAAGAGATTTTCCAAAAGATATAGCATCTATCAAAGACAGTAATGAAATAGTCATTTGGACAAATCTCACTAATCAAGCAATCATAGAGCAATATTCTTGTTGAATGAGAATTGAATTCCTAGCTGTGTAATTATGTGTGTGTAACAGATTGTGGACCTCTAACTAAAATCCTCAAACACATTCCACACCAAAGATATAGCTGCAAATAAGTCCATATAACAGTGCCTTTTATGCGCTTCAATCAGGAAAATAAAAATGCATGCAAATGTCAGTAAGAGAGGTGAATCCAAATGAGTCAACAATGACAAATCAAAATAATTTTGCAAACAAACAGTACATAAATAAATAATTCACTTAAAAAGTGCTGCTACCTGGTAGCATAATGTAGGAGCAACCATGAAGTATGCCAAACTCTTGAAGCTCACAATGTTTGGGTACTCCATATTCAAAGTACTGGGCATTGTTTCTCCCTATAACACAGGGAACATGATTAAATAAGGGGCAAAAGCAGAACTTTTATCTATCACTAATTTACAAAGAATATAGCAGAATGTCAGTATGCAGCAAGAAGGAAGGAATGGAGGGGGAAGCAGGATGGATGTTATTCTACTAAAGATGAAATAAAACAGTATTTTGCAATATGATTAAGTTTTAGAACACAAGAACCACAGACTACAGTTTGGTAATGCAGGATGCTCTTGTTCAATATCTTATTTTACAAAGAGTAGAAACAACACTCTACAAGAGTAATCTATAAACTTACAAATGGAAGTTAACCACTACCTTTTCATTTGAAATGGCAAATGCTCTCATATCATAGTTTGTATGTGCATATGACACCAATTTTAACCACACAATGCAAGTAAATAGCATCAACGTGACACCTGATAAAAAAGCAGAATCACACCTGCACCAAAATGCAACAGCTTCATAAGATATCTTTTGCTATATCAATATCTATGAAATGAACAAGTGCCTATGACTATATAGTTATTTTATCCATCAAGTAGACATCTTTACTGTATCTCTCACAAGGCAAATCACTGTCTAAAATGCATGCCACAAATGTGGTCAACTTTTGTGCTCATGGAAACATAGGATTTACCATGATTTTGTTGTTGGTTAAGGGCTTGTAAACGTTACATGGATATCAGCCAAATGCATCTGACAGAAGACGACTCCCTATTTAGTTTCGACAGGCTAGGCAGCTGCTTTCATCACATTAATAATATAAGGAAGCAACAAAGTTGTTTTCAATTTTCCCTTGACATATCCATTTGCATTTCTAATGATAATAATTTGCAAGATAATTTAACTCCAACATTATATGAACCAAGCATTAAAATGAGGTTCACCAAAGGGCTTTAAATCTCTTCTCGAATAATGCAAAAATAATGTTCTAAAATCCCTTCCTGGATTATGACATAATTTCATAATTAGAACACCTTTATCAACTTAAACTCATATTATGTAAGCAAATCCTTCCAAAATGGATATATATGGTCTAATCACAAATGTCAAAAAAAGTCTAGATTGAAGCCCAAGAATCAATTTTGAAGTCTACACTGACCTGAGGATTACTAAAACTGGATAGAAGAATGCAGCAGTTGTAATGATTATATGAAGTAGAACAACCACCTGCAACATTCAAGTCAACATTCCCATATATGTAAATATGGAAAATTATGTGATTAAAAATATAACACCATAATTAACAACAATCAAGGATTTCATGTGGTTACAAAAAAATTTCCCATGAAACACAATAAAAGTTTACTGGCCAGATAACTTACTGGTTCAGAAATACACTTTTGTTGTGCCAACTTTTCGACTATAAAGGCAACAAGTGGAAATACTGCAAGACTAAGACTGCAAAAGAAGCATAAATATTGTTACAGAATGTTGAAAGATATTTTAAGAACTAATCCTCAAAAAAGATACTCAACACACAGTAAATTCTTTAGGGGATTCATCAAACTCATTACCAACACATGAAGAGGGGCCAATCTCTCAACGATTTTGAACTAAACCAAAAGCCAGACTTAATCAACCAACCATACTGCAAAACATATAATATAAAAATAAAAATTTAGAAAGAAAAAAATGAACTGTCAAAATGAAGGCCATAAAGCTAAAGCTGCGTGCGCAGATGAATGCATATTTCTACATTGGAAATTCAAATCATGCACAATAGACACCAAGAATAAATGGAAAAGGCAAACCTTCATTAAGTTCTCAATGATAAGCCTGCTGTTCACTGCAACAAGCACTACTATACAGAGATTGAATAGTCCTGCGTGACTCTGTAATTCATTGATGAATAATTCTTAGTAAAAGAAAAACAATTATAGATGACGCCAAAAGAAAAACAAACAGCTAAGCACGCCCCTGTAACTTGATTCTCCCATTTTATTTAATTAAACACATAAATTGATCAAGTTAACAACCAGTACACATAAAAAAACAAGCCGCATGCACCCACCCAAGTAGTGACAGACCTAGGAACTTTAGTCCATGAAGGTAAAATCTATATACCAAAATAAAAAAAAAATTATAAATATTTATATTGCATACTACCATCGAAAGTATATACAAAAATATTGTTTTATATTTTAAAAATGACTTTCTCAAATACAAAATTTTAGTGACTCAATGACATCGGGGACAATCAACAAAATTAACGGCCAATAAAACAAACTACATATATTATTATTACTACAAAATGTTTAAAACTCTCATGAACATAGGCCACCCAAGTAGAACACATAAATTATTGGCTTCATTTCGTGCGTTAAACTGTTTATTATAGTCATCAACACTGAACAATTATGTTGCCAATGCAATGCAATGAGTTACATTTACAATCATCAACATATGTTTTACATGTACAATGCAATAAATTAAAACAGTATATACACAAATCACAATTTTCTAGCTTGTTTTATAGTTTAAAAATATGGTATGATTTTCTCAACTACAATGACAAAATTAATGGGTCAATGTCACAAACTACATATATTATTATTACTATAAAATCCTGAAAACTCTCATGAACATAGGCCATGCAAGTAGAACCATAAAATTATTAGCTACCTTTCATGCGTTAAACTGTTTTATTATAGTCATCAACACTGAACAATTATGTTCGCCAATGCAATGCGATGAGTTACATTTACAATCATCAGACACAGTCCAAAATTTTTTCAGTCAATTACAGTGGATCACGAACCACAAAACATTCCATGCGCAATTCAAATCAACAATTAGGCGCAAGAAATTAACCGCCAGATAGAACCTGTCTGAAAATGTTGTCGGAGCTGAGCGGGCTCTCCTTGATTTTCCGGTGAGCCGGAACGTAAGCACGGTAGGCGAATTTGACATCGGTGAGTTGTCCTCGATCAGCGGAGTCATTGTGGATCGCATTATTGGCGGCTGCATGTTCTAGCTTGTGATGATCCTTATCTCCCTCGCTACTCTTGCCGTTCAAGGAGTCGTCGGAGCCCAAATCTCTGACCACATCTTCCACTGAACTCTCGGCGCCGGCGGTGGTAGCGCTGTGCCTGCGCCGCAGCAGAGAAGAACCGTTGAGATCTGAGTCGCTTCGAACGGTGGTGGTGGTGGTGGTGGTGGCGGTGGCGGTGGTGCCCGCACTTTCAGGCACATCGGAAATCGCCATCGGCGAAGAGTAACCGCTTGTTTACTCTTCTCCACACAACACTCACGTGACGGTACAAATCAATTTGTTCTTTCTATCAAAAAGACTGCGAGTGTTTTATATATGGAGAGAGAGAGGAATCAGAATCTACTAAAAAGGAAAGGATACAAAACGAGGTCGTGGGCATAGAAGAGAGAACTTTCGTGAGGTGGCGAAAAATGTCGTCAGGGAGATTAAGCACTTTTTTTGGTATGTGTAATGTGTTGGCGTAAAAATTAAGGACAAACGATGGTAGAGGGGGTTATGTGGTGGTGGGTATGAAGAGAAGGTATATCATATAGGAGGAGAATAATACTCAAGTCACTAATCAGAGGCTTTGGAATGTTGTTTTGGCTTTATAATTTTTTTTCCTATTTTTCGTTTTTCCTTGCTTTTTCGGGGTGTGTGATTGTTTGTTTGTTTGTGATGGGAGGCTTTTCAAGAAGATAGAGAAGTAGACGTTGCAAAGGGGAAGGTCGTGACTGGTGAATGCATGGAGCAGAGTTGGAAGGTTCCCATCGAGGGAAGGAAGTACGCGGGAGACGCCGCCTTCACTTGACACGTAACGTAACTCGCGGGCTTTCATTTCTGAAGCAATAAATGTTATATTAATTGGTATACCAAAAAAAAAATGTTACCTTAATCGTACCCTACAAAAAAATGTTGCCTTGACTTAATTTGCTACGTCATGGAAACGGGCAAGGCTTCAACTTCAACTCTGACTCGCTCAACCGTCAATATGTATTTTGTCCCTTTGTGTAAGGCTTATTTATTTCCTATTTTGTTTTGGTGGTCTTCCTAAATATCAACTCAATCCGCCATAGTGACGATCAGTTCATGAGCATTCAGATGAGAATGAGATCATTGATTTTAACTTCAAATTTATTGATCATTGGTTTTATTGACCATTGGACTTTATTGATCATTGGTTTTAACTTCAAATTTATTTCGCGAATAAAAATGAGATTGTACAACTCGTTTATTGACCACTTCCGAGCTTAGCTTCCCCGTTGAAAAATGACGGAAGCGCACTTTACTAAGTAAAGACGTTAAATACGTTAACCTAAGGAATTTACAAACCCTTTTAATGTGCAGTCGGCACGGACCAAGTACTTCGGGCACTCATGCTAGTGCCCCTATAACCAAGAAACATTCTTGGCTATTTATTCATTATGTATTAAATAAATAATGTAAGCGGAAGCAGAGCCCTAATATACCAAAATCAAACCAATCTTAACCTCCTTTATAATAATTGGGTATTGATATTAATGTACGAGTGCATTAACAGTTACCTTTCTCATACCTAAAGTTCAAACGTTGACGACACACTAACAGGAAAGGAACGTCATCGGACTCCACAAAAGAAGAGTACCTTAAATGTTGCATTGACAAAAGAAATTGCAATAAAAATATCCGTTACCAACACTTCACTTTTCTTGGTGCTAACCAACACCATATCAATTTAAATATAAAGCTGCTCAAAGAGCCAACATCATTATTTTAAAATCTTTTCAACTTCAAGATCACGATACCCAAAAAATAAGTTAACTAGGTGCTCCATCAATGCTTATAACATGGTATTTGTGCCAAGCAGAGAAAAAAATATACGACTGATGATTCAGCGAGATCTAAGGCATTGTACTAAGTACCAACCATTGCATTCCACACCATGGAAATAAAACCTCCACATAATATCTTGCCCCAAAATGGCCGCCTCCCCATCTGTTGACCATCGTATAGTAGAAGTTGACAACTGTTGCAACCGGGAAAGCAGTAACATGATCACTAGAAACATGCTACCAATGAACACTTTCATTTTATTAATATCATTTTCAAATTGAAGAAATTATGCAATCAAGAGAATGAAATGACCTAAAACAAAGCATACCATGTACACTTTGAATCTCAAATTGGGTCCTTTGGCGCACCACCGCCAGCAGATGATCGTTTTTTTGGGCCATGCCAGCAAATCAATTTTAAATACATAAAAAAATCACACTACCTCAATGTATATTATATTAGAATAACTAAGACGTATATTGAAAACCTTGCTTGCTAGAAAAGTGCAACAACGGGCATTATACCAATTCGGGCAATAATGGGATTCCACATTGCAAGTACTTATCACTTTGGACATTCAGACGACTGACAATTTAAATTAAATTACTACACCTATTAAAAAGGTTAAACAAGGTTTAAAAGCAGAAATACAACAAAAGGGAGAAAAGGAAAAGAAACATTACATAACACTTACCTCAGAAACCAACTTTCCTCTAATATGATGGAAGAAAAAATCTCATCAGAGGAGTTCAGCAACATTTGATGGCAGCTCCTCAATTACCACATTATAGAACTTCTGGATGTCAAACAGCATTCTATCATCATCCTTTGTGACAAAGTTAATGGCAACACCTTTCCTACCAAACCTCCCACTACGACCAATACGATGGAGATAGTTCTCAGGCTGTGTTGGGAGATCATAATTTATAACTAGAGACACTTGCTGGACATCAATACCACGAGCCAAAAGATCAGTAGTTATTAAAACACGGGAAGACCCAGAACGGAATTCACGCATAATAATGTCTCGGGTATTCTGGTCCATATCTCCATGGGTTGCTGAGACTGTGTGGTCTCGGCTTCGCATCTTGTCAGTCAGCCAATCAACCTTCCTTCTGGTGTTCACAAAAATGACACTCTGAGTGATCGCCAACGTCTCATAAAGATCACAGAGTGTGTCCAGCTTCCATTCCTCTTTCTCAACATTGACATAAAACTGCTTTATTCCCTCCAAGGTGAGCTCATCACGTTTCACAAGGATCCTCACAGGTTTATTCATAAACTTCCTTGTGATCTCAAGTGCCTCAGGAGGCATTGTAGCAGAGAAAACTCCCACTTGAATCTTAGTTGGCAGCAGCTGGAATATATCATAGATCTGATAACAATAAAGCAAAGGTTAAAGCACCTATGCATACATAGATTCTTTTAGGACACTAAACCAATAGGCCAATAAAAATTAGATCTCCAAGATAGTTGAAAGGAACTTACTTTCACATTTTGATTTTATTACTACTAGTATAAGAAATTTCAAACAGATAAAAGAAACATACATCTGAACACAGTTGAAAGTTTAAAAATATTTTAAACTGCCAGAAATATAAATAAGTAAATTAAAAAGATCTAAGGAAGAAACTTGATGAAAGTGAATAAAAAGATTTGATGTGTACTGAGTTTATTATCAGTATACAAAAATATGGAGACATGTAGGTATTGCATATCAAACATAAGATTAAAAGATCAGTAATTAACTAAGTAATAAAAGTGAAAAAGGACATAAGAAGTTATGAATTAAAAAGCACCTGATCTTTAAAACCTCGAGAAAGCATTTCATCAGCCTCATCCAATACAAACATCTTGATGTAATCTGGCCGAAGTGATTGCCTGCGCAGCATATCAAATACACGACCAGGAGTACCAACAACAACATGAACACCACTTGATAGAATGCGTTGATCTTCACGAACACTGGTACCTCCCACACAAGCGTGCACCTTCACTCCTAGATAGTCTCCAAGTGCCCTCATAACCTTTTCAATCTGCTGAGCAAGCTCACGAGTTGGTGCTAAAACCAAGGCCTGGCAATCTGTCAAACTATAGTCAAGTTGCTGCAGAATCCCAGAGCAGAAAGTTGCTGTCTTCCCAGTTCCAGACTGAGCCTGCTGTATAACATCAAGTCCCTTGCAGAATGGAACTATTCCCCTTTGCTGAATAGCTGATGGCTTCTCAAAACCTAAATCGCAAATCAAACTAGTTTAAAAATTTGAACATATAGTTACAGGGCAAAAACAGTGGCAGGACAATAAACACCATCCTTACATAAATACAGTAAAAGCCATACACCATGTCCAAAGTGTTTATGCTGCCACCATATGTTTGGAAGATTATTTTTTTTTTTGAAAAAAAAAACAAGAGTTTCAATGACCCATAAAACCAGAACAAACAAAATTCAAATTGTCATCAGATAAAAGTATGAAAAAACATTTTTATCGGTTAAAAATTAAAAATACGAAAACAGAAAAGTATAAGAGGCTACAAAGAACAATAAATCTACCATATGCGTAAATGCCTCTAAGGAGATTCTCTTGCAAGCCCATAGAGTCAAAACTATCATAAACTTCATCATAAGATGTGAAGAAATCCTGTCCATCAGTTGTAAGCCTGTAGTCATCAAGTTATCAAAATCAAGCAAATAACATAAGAATCCCATTGCAAGTACAAAGCTAAAAGTAGACAGAAACATGCACAACAATCTCATTAAAAAAGTGCTGATAAAATCAGATTGCACACTACTACTTTGAAGAACAAGAAGAAGACAAAGATAAGTGGAAGTTCTTACAACTCATTCATCTTGGTATCATATTGACGAGCATCGAACTGTGATCCCTCAGGTGCTGCCATGACTGCAAAATGAAAAGAAACAGTATTAGCATGCAATTTATTGAAGCATGTTTGATTTGGCGTTCAGCCAATCAAAAACCGTTTGCAGATCAAAACTGCCTCAAACGCTGTGCTAACATGATTGGCACCATCATGGCAAAATTGAGTTTGTACTTGAAGATCATTCTAACACCACAGCTGTAGAAGCAACATTTTGTTTGTTTTCCGTGAGAAAAAATCCATTTAAGTGTGTAGTAACCAAAAAAACCCTTATAATTTGATATAACTCAATAGTGTTTTAAAAATATTATGATTATACTCCAGAAGTGATTCTTTTCAATACCCAAGCAAACAAATTTGAAAAGAAATTCTTTTACAAATCAATTTATTTACAGTCAATTTTTTAACATCGATTTATTTTCAATCTATCTCGAGATAAATCATACCCATTTTGGTAATTACACATCCAAAAGTAATTTTTATCAACACTATGCAAACAACATTCGTTATGACAAAATCACTTTTCAGATAAATGTTTCTAAACACATATCACTTCACTCAATCCCACTTCTAACTAAAAAAAATCATGTTTGTAAAACCAATTTTGCAAAATATAATCCGGGCACACTAACTGGATCAACATAAGTAAAACTAACTAAAAGGATGAAAAAAAAATCAAGATTACACATAAAAGAGGGAGGATCAACTTGCACCAGTGTAAGTCTTTTTTCTCATACACTTGTTTTTAACCATTAATTCTACTTTCATCTAATGATTGCCTTTAATTAAATAATCTCAACCATTAGATGAAAGTAAAACCAACGGTTGAAAATGAATGTAAGAAAAAAAAAAAACTTACATTAGTGTAAGCTGATCACTTCTCCACATAAAAATATCATTTTTATAAAGAATAAAATTGATGTCACGTTTCCCCCAAAAAAAAACAACAAATCAACCTACAAAGAAAACATTTGACATCTAGAACTAAACATAGGAAAAGGAAGGGGAAAAAAAATAAAAACACAATTTCTAGCAGACGAAGCATAGGCGCAAAGGAAATAAATCAATTTTCCTCTTAATCTCCTTATGATATCAGTAACCAAAAGGAAACAAAATAGATATCAATAGAACTTCAAAACAGTTCAAAAAAAAAAAGGAACAAAGAACAACAGCCAGAGCAGTATGAACAGATCCAATACCTAAGAAGCTCAATAACTATATCGATTGAAGCAGGACAAAACTTTGAAACCGAATGAAACGAATTGCTCTGTTACGAAGCAATAGAAAAGCACCGAATCAAAGCAGACGAAAGAAGAAAGAGCAACCTTGATGATGCAAAGGTCGTTGATCGGAGAGAAAATCGAAGGCGATGAGACTGGTAAGGGTTGTTGGTGAGAGCGGTTAGGGTTTCCCAAACTCCTCGGATCTACGCCGCGGAGTTAAGGAAAGAGAACAAAAAGAGAGAGAGAGAGAGCGTTTATTTTTGCTAAAGTGAGTAGAACTGTGAGAACAGCGAAGGATTATAGCAACAACCCCCCCCCCCCCCCCCCATATTGGCTTTGGGGGAGTGTGATCTTTTCTTCTGTGCTTCCCAATTTGCCCCTGCCCCTCCACTATTGCACCCAGTCAACGGGCACAGGTCAAACCCATCATGAGATTTGATCATGGGCTGTGGCAGTTGGGCTCCAGCCCATAAACAGAAAGTTATAAATGATTAATAATCAATTAATTACTCAAACAGTTTTTTTAATAAAAATTAATTAAGCAAAGTTGTTTAATTAAATTTATAACTAATCTTTTTATCAATTATTATTTTAAACATCATTAATTAATTGAGTGTTTACTGGTTTATAAACCTATAATATAAATTAGCATGAATTATTTGTAAATTTCTTCACAAGATTCTATCGCATCATAAAATCTCTGAAGTTTCATTTAATGTAAATTAAGAATAAAATTTCATAAAATAAGAATATGAATAAGAATTGAAATTGATAAATTGAAATAAGAATTTTATTCTAATTTCATAATTTAGTGTAATATGATACAATATAAAATAAAAAATAATTCTATAGTTTAGTATATAAGATATAATATGGAATAAAATTTAAATTGATGTAAATGACATAATTACTCTTAATAAAAAATAAAAATTACTTTTTTCTTCCATATATATAAAATATGAATTTAAATTTTTTGAAATAATATTTAAGATTAATTTTTTGATAAAAAAATTATGATAATATTTTTATCAATTTTGATTATATATTTATATTATTTATTCTCATATACAGTACTAAAAGCTTTTGTCATCTCCTTAGAAACAAAGAGCACAAAGTTTGAAAGCTAAATTTAAGTTAGATAGAATTAGATAAGTTAAGATTAGGTTAATTATTGAAGAGTAACATTTGTTAATTTATAAATTGAATAAAGGTATATTAGATATAAAATGTGAAATCTTATTATACAAAAATATGAAATCACATTCCTTTTTTTTTTTTTTTTGAGAAATGGTGAGTTCTACAAATTTATGAAATAGAATTTGAAATAGGAATATCATTTCATACTTTTTTCATTAACAAAAGCAGAAATCCTCTAAATTTCATGATAGAATAGAAAAGAAACATAACATGATAGAATAGAAAAGAAACATAACATGATAGAATCATACATTCATTCACAACAAACATAACATGATAGAATAGAAAATTGACACAAACTTTTTTCTTTCCCTTTTTGTGATATTTTCTTAAGATCGTAGAGTTGTTTCTAATCATACTCTCTTTATCTAATATTTACATATGTCTCTTAATTAAATGACATGTATTTGAAATTTAAATCTCACATAATTATCAAATATATTATCCTAAATCTATTATATATATAATTCAGAGATCATTTCAAGAAAACTTTTGCCAAATGTCATACATTAGTGAACTTTTTCTCTTGAAAACTTAAAACTTTCTATTTGAGGAATGTTTTTGAAGAAAAACAATTATAAAAAAAATGACAGGTGTCATTTTTTCATAAAAAATTTTCCCATCCAAAATTTTAAGAACATTTTTGTCTCAACATTTTTCTGTTTCAACTAATCATCTTTTAACTTTTCTATTATCTCTTTTATACAAAATTACTAATTAACTCTATAATCATCTCTTATCGAAAAACACAAATTAATGATAATAAATACTACATCTAATATTAGTCAAAGCATCTTCAATTTTCAAATTTCTCCCAAATTTAATTCCACTCAATATCTCACTCTTTTCTTAAAGATGCCAACTATTGTCAATTAATATACCTCAATTAATTATTGACCGTAATTCATAAATTCAAATTACCTCAATAAATTAATATTTAAGATTTTTTCTATCTCCTATCAATCAATATCTCACTCTTTTCTTAAAGATGCCAACTATTGTCAATTAATATACCTCAATTAATTATTGACCGTAATTCATAAATTCAAATTACCTCAATAAATTAATATTTAAGATTTTTTCTATCTCCTATCAATCAATATCTCACTCTTTTCTTAAAGATGCCAACTATTGTCAATTAATATACCTCAATTAATTATTGACCGTAATTCATAAATTCAAATTACCTCAATAAATTAATATTTAAGATTTTTTCTATCTCCTATCAAAATTAAATAATTTAATAATAAAAAATAATATTTTTAATAACCAATCAGATAAATTTTAATACTTTCTAATAACTTTTTTCTTGCCAAAAGTTGTACATTTTTATTCTTAATAACCTTTTTATTCTTATTAAATAATAAAAACATAAATAATTAGTTAAATTTAAATTCTTAATTAATTATCACTAATGTCATACAGTTGTACTCTATTACAAAGAATAACTTCTTAAGAAAACTTAAAATCATGTCATATTTGAATTAATTCTTAAATTTTTATTTTTTGTCTTTATTGGATACAGTTGTACAGCAAAAAAAATTCATGGGAACGTGATAATTAAAAACAATACTCAAATGTTGTTTGTACATCCTATTAAAAAAAATTAATAACGTCACAGGAGCAAAAGCCTGAACCTTAACTTTTTATTTAATACAAGCTTAAATGTAATTTTCAAATGTTATTTTAATAACACAAAAAACAAAAAAGTTCAAAGGTGAATAAGCTCGGTCCATCAGCTTCTCAATACTTTTTTTATTTTGCTATTTCATTACTCAGAAAAAATGTTTTAGTAAGAAAAACGGGCTAGGCCCTGAAATTAAGTTTTAAAATGGAAAAAATTAAAATCATTAAAGACGCTGAGAGGGGAATGAGACACTGCATTAGTGTGTGTTTGGTTTGTAGTTGGTAAACTTAAGTTTAGTTAAAAGTGTGTTTGTAAATTTTAATTTGGTTAAAAGTTAATTAAGTTTTGACAAAAAAATGGAAAAATTAAAATCATTAAAGACGCTGGAAAAGCAAAAAGAGCACTTTTGAAAGGGAATGAAAAGACATGATTTGCATTAAAAGTGTGTTTTGGTATGTTTGAGTTTCAATATAATCCATTTCGAATACAATTCATTCGTGGCTATTCATTTCAAAACCCAAATCTGTCAGAAGCATTTCAGACGTCCACCACCATCTCCCTAACTGTTCTCCTTCCAATTTTGAAAACTTAACTCCGTCACAACCTCACACGACTACTTTATCTTCCTTTATTTTTTGCTTTTTTCTCTGGCTTTTCACAAAATCTCATCCATTGCCTGCGTCTCAGATGGCTTCTTCTAGCATCCTCTTTGTTGCATACCGAGTAACAATGATTAACATGACGAATCTCTGAATAAATTTCTATTTGTTTCTTATTTCATATTATTTCATATTCAACTCCTTATTAATTTTGTCATCTTATATCATTATAATTCTAATTCTCTGATTTTGAATCAGTTCTTATTTTACTTTTCAAGTTCCTTATTTTAATTTTTTCCATTTCATTTTCAACTTCCTTCTCTTATTTGCATTTCATGTTTTGTAATGTCATAATATGTCTGAGTTGTATTTATATTTGTGTTTTAAATGTTTTTTATTTTATGTCTTTTTTATAATATTATCTTAACTCCTTCGAGCAATGTTTATTATGCTCTGTATTTGTCTTATTTTTTATTATTTTGATTATTTTTATTCTTTTATTGTTTCTGCAATTTTACAACCTCTGCTCTGCACTTTTGTTTCGTGTATAAAATTTTAGGCATTTGATTTCTTCAATCATGTTATGCAATTTTTGTTCTCATTCTTCGGTTCAATACTAAAGCACCACTATCACATCAATTTGTGGTGTTTTTCTCTATTGTGTTCATTTTGGAGACTGATTTGCAATAATTAATTGCATATATCATTTGTCAATAGGTCATATATTAGGCCTATTGTTTTATTTAGTTTTCTAACTAATTCTATTATTCTTTGTATTTCTCACATTGTTATAGTCGTTGTTCGTTGCAACTTGATTTTATGATTTTGACTGATAAATGTTGCTAACCAAATATTATCAGTAGCAGTATCCATACTACACTTTAATAACATGATCACTTATTGAATAACTTTTATTTGTTATTTTTATTTTTCTGCTATGTTTCTATTCACATTTTGTTTCAAAACTTCTTAGGAGAAAATGCCACCTCCAGGATGGATTTCTCGTCGTAGAAGGTTCCCTGTAAGTGTTGATGTTGTGAATGAATATACAAAAGGTGCTTACTGTTTTAAGTTTTCTTGCATTATAATATTAGAACTTTCAAAATTAATAATAGCTAGTAAGTTAAGGTTTTCATGTTATGGTTTGTTGCCTTCGAATTTCACAAGTGAGTTTACCTCCAACTTAGGACGTTATGTTACTATCGAAGATCCTTTTGGAGACAGTTTTTGTGTCTAATATTTAGAAACTAAAAAAAAAAAGATGCTAACTACTAGTTGGTGTAAGTTTGTAGACCTTTTCAATATGCATCTACATGCTAAGGTGATTATGCAATACGTTAGAGAATCCTACTTTAGGATGAATTTGGAAGACCAAATTGAATTAACAATGAAGTCAAAATAACTGTAAAGGCTGAAGTTGATTTATTATATGAACAAATCGATGCATTTCATGGGGTTGCAATGTAGAATTCAACTCAGGTTGCAACACCCCATAATGTGAAAGAACAAATAAGGCTAACTTCTTATTCTGTTTCTCAAAGACAACACGTATCCACTATATATGTATAGATATATTATTATTATTAATATTTATTATTATTATTATTATTATTATTATTATTATTATTATTATTATTATTATTCTAAATAAATTCTTATTAAGAAAATGTTTTAGTAAGAAAAACGGGCTAGGCCCTGCAATTAAGTTTTAAAATGTATATTAATAGGCTATCTCCTTAGGGCTCATATCAACTAATCTTCAATGGCTGTGCATTCTAAGTTCTAATGGGGTGTATCTAATTTAGACACCAAATGGTTGAACTTAAGAAATATTATTGTTTTGGCTACTATCTACAACATAAGAACTTTGATAAATATAGCTTTTATATACTATTTTTGTCAATTTCTATATGCATTGAATATTCTGGTATATAAAAGTTGTCTTCATAGTTACAAAAGTAATTATCAGATGTTATATATTTGGTTTACTGAAGTTTTGTATAACATGTTTAGAAATTTATATACTATATCTGCAAATTCAAATTATACATTTGATATCTCCACATTTGACAATCCTAACAATAAAATCAAGTTATTTGCCACTTACCCAATTCACGCACTTCTAGTTCATTGCTATACAGCTAGTAGACTAAAAGGCCCGCATGTCAACCGCCTTTTTTTTAGTTGGTTATACATGTTGTCTTCAAAATTTCCTTATCCAAATCGTAAAAATTCTCTTCTCTGTTTTCTGAAACTTTGACGCAATGGAGAGCAAAACTTCATGCTCCTCTATGGATTCCAAGCAATCGAGGATGCAACGAAAGTTATATATGATTAAAAAATAGAAAAGAACCATCACGACAACAACATGTAACATCAACTTAATGGAGTTTTGCAATTTCTAATGTGTTGTGTCATTTCTTTGTTTTCCTTCTGCTACCGTATCTCCATTGATGCATCTCATTGCTTGGGTTTGAACCTCAGTGCTTAATTAAAATCACAGATTTTGTTCTAAATAAAATAATTAAATGTCAAATTATTACAAACAATCAATACATCTTTTTCTCACTTATATTTCTATATTTAAAATTATTCAATCGCTTATATTCAACGAACATACCATTCTACGAATTTAGTCTAAAATAACTTTTATTATGTTACTTATTTATGGTCATAACACGAATCACTTGGAGGTATCACTTATGATTCGAACAAAGTATTTGACAAAAGTACACTACAAGTTGAATCCAATTAAGTGGATAAAGTAATATAGTCCAGTTCCAAATTTCAATGATTAATAATTATTGTTATTATTCAAATTCATGTTTTAAATTTCAAAAAACTATTAATTACTTATACACTTACTTTTTTTTTTTAAAAACTAATTAAAATTCTACTTATTACCTTGTGCGTTGCACGAGTTCAAAATACTAGTATATGATCTTCTACTTATTTATTCCTCAAAATAATTGTTATAACATTATGAGTGTAGCTCAAAATGTAAAACTAAAATAAAAAGGTAATATAAATAAAAATTTAAATAATTAATATTTATTTTAATCAATATTATTTAAAAATTATTTTTTTAATTTATTTTAATGATAAAATTCTCAAACATAAATTAACTTATTTATTTGTAAAATTAATTTTCAAAATATAATATTAACACGTACTAAAATATTTTAAAAAACTCGTGTATTACACGAATTACTCACTAGTTTAGTATCAAAACACATTATATTACGTTTTTAAGTTTTATGTATTATAGCATGTTTAAAAGTTCTTAAACACGAAGGAGAATGGATAAAAAGAGAAGTGAATGGAAAAAAATTGAGATAGAAGGAGAATTACTTTCATTTTTAGTAAAAATGATAGAAGTTTTTTTTCTCATTTTAAGTAAAAATAAAAAATATTGATTACATTCTTTTATTTGATTTAAAATATTTTTTTTTCCTATTTATCATCTAATTAAATGAGGAATGATTTTTGGAGTTTGAGGAGGAAAGAAGGAGATGCAACCCTCACCCTCTCCCTCCATCATAAAAGTTAATTTAAATCAATGTTGTTCATTTGGTGAACTAGTCACCTAGCTGCTAAAAAGCCTTGTTTCAGATCAGGGATGCATTTCACTCGTTTGTTTTGATGCAATTACTTAATGTTGTCTATTTTTTGGGCCAAAAAATAATGGCATCTTAAGCTCAAATACTCTAACTAAGTATAATTTTTTAATTTGTTCACCAAAAACAGTGTAATTTTTATTTAAATTTGAATTCTATTATTTTAATTTTCCATTTTTTAAAAAAAATATTTAAAGTAATAATTATAAATTTTAATGTTAGTTTCTATCTACCAAATATTTATATGTGTATAATTTTTATGTAATTATTTTATTATATATTTATATATTTATTTTATTTGTGTAATTTAATCAGTGATACATTGATTGAATCAATAACTCATTAACTCAGTACATTGACCGAATTGATGGGAGGTCTTAGTTTCATAACTACGGGTTTGAGTCATCTATTTTTCTTCTTTACATTCCATTCAATCATAAAATTAACTATTTGTTTGATTATGAAAGAAACATGAAAACCATGAAAAGAAAAATGAACTTTGGCCCAACAATACAATAGTACTGTTAACTGATGCGGTATTTAAAAGTTGCAAATCCAAGTTCAGATTATCTCAAGTAATAAATTTTTCGGGAGTCTGAAGTCGATCCACGTGGAATTGATAAAGATTAATTAAGGTAAAGTAAATATTTTGTAAACTTACATAGGTTAGAAGATCTACTCTTGGTAAAATAAAATAAAGGCATGATTAATTCTTTTTATAACTCAATTAGAATCCACACATAATGAAAATTCCAATCGGAAAATACAACGGTCAAAGTTCATTTAAAATTATATACGTAATTATATTATGATTCCTTTAATTATCACCACCACTTATAAATGAGATCAAGTATTCATTGTACCAATATCTTGTTTACAACAAATCAAGATCTCCACTTTACAAGGAGGGTTTCTAAATTGATTGGAAACAAAATACAACACGTATAATGACCACTTGAAAATATATCATTTAAGCACAAGAAAGAAATGAATCTAACCTTATTTCATTACCAAGAGCTTTACCCTTTCACCCAAGTAAAATGAAACTTAGTTACTCATAGACAAGAAGAAAGAAATAGAGAAGAAGAAAAAGAAGAAGAACACGACTTCAATTTAGAATAAAAGAAAACTACTACAAGAAAAACTAGTAACAAAATAACATGATCTTGACCTCTAGGACCAAGACTCCCTAATGATCTGCCAATGGTGCCTTTTATAAGGGATTAGGAATACAAAATGACAAGAGAGTTGAGTCATGGGTGAGTGAATGAGTGAAAAATACCAAATGACTTTTGATGAATGAAAAATTATGGAGATTTTTTGTCTCTGAAATGATTCAGTTCTTAAGTCATTAAATACGTCATTTATGAGAAATGTGGTCTTCATGAAAGTTGTAGGCCTATATCTTAGCTTTCAAATGGCTTTATTTTGAGTCTAAAATCATTGCTAGAACTCAAGATATAATCCAATTACTGCATATTGCTTTGGCCCAGTCACAACTCCTCTATTCTGACTTGCAAGCCCAATATGACCTCCAAGGAGTTCGAACTGGGTTTTGTATTTTTCATAAAAGTTGTAGATATAGGTCTTAACTAGCACATATCAAAATTTTAACCCATTTAACATCTTATAGCCAGATATATGGAATGAACAGTACACATAGGTCAAGCTGTCAAGATCAACACTCTAGTTCTTGATTCGACTCCAATTTGAGTTATTCAATCATGTGATTGGGACTTTGAGGTCTTCATGAAAGTTGTAGGGAATTATCTTAGCTTTCAAATGTCACTAGAATCACCTCCAAATGCCACATGTAGCCCAATATATGATCAAAATATAGAAATAACATAAGACGTAAATCATGCTGAAAAAATCAATTAAGTCCAATTTCAGTCCAAACTTACAAAACATAACCAAACTCAATCAATTACGTATATGGAGAGTGTAAATAACTAAAAATGAGGGCTTATTAATATATAAAATATGTGATTATCAAATTCTCCCACACTTAACTTTTTTCACTTCTGGGCAAAACACAAAAAAAAATAGGGAATAAAGAAAAAAATGACACAGACTCAAAATTTAAAAATTCTAAAGGATTCGATGAATCAAGAAGAGCAACTAGACATTCAAGGGATCAAAACATTCATGAGGTAACATTTCTTCGCATCTCAAACCAACAAGCAAGGAAACTTCAGTTGAAAAGAATGAATCAAGAATGATAGATCCTCACAGAATTCACTCTCAGTCTCTTAAGTGTTTAAAATATAAGTATTTCACTCTATTCAACTCATGAATAATTGCCCTACCATAAGCTTACTTATCTTTTACTTCTCCGCTACTCAAAAATAATATACATACACAAATCATGAGAACTTTATTCAAGGTTGTAGTGGGACTATGGTAAAGGAGAGGGGTAATATGGATATGACAAAGTTAAATACCAAAGAGAATAGAAGAGCATTATGATATAGTTAGAGTGGAGAAGATGTTTGAAAACATTCAGTCTAAATTTCTCAAAAATTTCTTAATTCTTTCTCTGTTCACTTTCTTCTCATAAAGGACAATGACCAATATTTGACTAATGTTTTGTTGAAGATCAATGCCAAATTGATATGTTGAATTCATTGTTAAGCCTGAACATTCTCCTTTTCTTTCTATTATTTTCAAGCATCCACTCTCATTCTAGGTAAAAATATGTTACAATGTGCATTCTTTGATTACAACGGCGGTCAGCTCCTCTTTTTTTTTGGAATATATATTTTTTATATATAACCAATCTGCACATGCATCCCCACACTTGTTCAATAACTCATCTAATAACAAAGCCAATACTCTCTTATTCCCTAAGGCTGGGTAAGAACATGATTTTTCATTTAAGGTACATAATAAGTTTGAAATAAGGAATGGTCAAATAAGCTCAAAGAGGGTACACAAGGAAAAATATGCAAGGTTGACTATTTGGTCAAAGTAGCTATTTCAAGAAAAATGTCTCAATCATATTTATGTATGCATGTAAAAAAGTAGCATAAAAAAGAATCAAAATAAGTTATAGAGCAACATTTCCATGAGTAAAAAAAAAATTACACAAGAAAGAAGAGAATGGTACAGATGTTCAATCCATTCATCGATAGGCTCAAAATCTCACAAGGCATATATCCATCATTCTCAATAAAAAAAAATTCAACTTTTATAACCATACATGTGATGTTTAAGAAAGAAGACAATTTACTCAATCATACAAATTTCCTTGAATTTGAATTGCTAATTCCACACAACAAAGTTACTACCCCAATCTAGATGCGTCTCAAGAGTAAAATTACCTCCAGAGCAAAATTTACTCCTTAGTCTGTCATCCTTAATTGGTTTAGCTGTTAGTAAATTACTGACAAACATATAAATACGATAAACATATTAATAAACACACTTCCTAATTTTTTTTTGTTTTTTTAACACAACTATTCACACAACTATCATTCCCTCAAACCAAATCACAACATTGTCCTCAATATTAAAACATAAATAGGTAAAGGATAGAAGATAGTACCTGTTACCGCAATTACTGAAAGAGAAACCTCACACAAATTTAAACAGAAACAAAGTACGATGAATAAAACCAAAGCGAAAGGAAAGTTATAGATGAAGTGTCAGATCACACTCATGTTCCTTGTTGCCTCCCGTACTGCTTCCTTCAGACCAATCTATCTGAACTAATGTCAGTTCAGGTTCATAAATAAAAGTTTGTAATTTATCAATCAACTCATCAACAGTTGAAACAGAGATAAAGAGTCATCTTGTCAAAGGTGTGATAAAGTTTTGTTCCACAGTATGGTCAACAAAAAATAACAAAAGATCAAAGAAATTATTAATATTCAACAAACCTATAGGTTTACGGTGGATGTTCAGTTGGGCCCAAGAGACAATTTGAAAAATTTCTTCCAAAGTACTAAAACCACCTTGTAAGGCTATGAATGCGTCAGAGTTTGCAAGCATTGTCCTCATTCATTCATCCATAGATGATACTTGAAGCTCATTTTCAAGTGTCTTTCCAGTGATGTTCTTTTGAGTTAAAGCTCTAAGAATGATACCTAAAACCTAATTGTCTCTTATATATGCAGAGAGTGATACAGCCCCCATTAAGCCACGATAACCTCCCCCATATACTACACGAATGTTCCTTGCAACAAGTGTTCGACCAAGAGTGCTTGTTACTTTTACAAACTCTAAACCTTTCCCATAAGTTGACCCACAAAATACACAGACACTAGTAAGTCTACGAACATAAGAAGAAGAACCTCCCTCCATTTCTATACTCACACTCCCTTTGAATGATTTTGAGTTAAAGGAAAGTGAAGGAAATGTAGTGTTTAAATAAGGAAGAGAATAATAATGATAGCACCTATATGGGTAGGTTGGCTTGTGTCAGAAGAGTTTGAAATTAAGAAACACTTTTTTTAAGAAGAAAATATACAAGAAAATATATACATGTAGTTGTGATTATGACTCACATCTTACTCTGGTTTTACGTCCAGTAACGGCTTAAACGCCTTCTATGAGTCGAGAATAAGCTTCCCATCCAATTTTCTTATAAATTGACAAACAGGGTCTTTTTGAGTCAGATTCCCAAGACTGTAATGCACTTACTTATCTTTGAAGAGATTTCACAAATTAATAAGTTCACGATGCACAACTCCATAAGAATGCGTCTCAAGAGTCAATAAGTTATCATCTAATAACTCATTACTCAGTCCATTTTTAATGAAGAATATTTTATCTTTTCTGTTTGCTGAAACCATCCCCAAAGAACAACTTCGCTTGTTATAAGAAAATTGACAATATTAACAAATTAAGACATGAAATTGAAAATTAAAAATTCATCGAAAAAATGATCATTGATAGGTGTGATATCAAAAAGGTGAGCCTATTGTAAGTATGAACAAATGATCTACAATAACATTTTTGGCTCATTTTGAATTCTTGAAGCAACAAAATCCGTCGTATCAACCTAGGTTTACAAAAACTTGTTGAGAAAATCGACAAATGCACCAAATTGTCAAATAAAGTTGACGATTAAGAGAAAAAGAAAAACAAACACTAAGACACACGAAATTAAGAGGAAAAAGAGAGAACAAAGCACATGAAATTAAAATATTAGGGATCTGACTTCACTTGATTCAATAATCTATCATAGACAATAGAGTAGCTTTGAGACCTTCTTTCTAATCAATTTCTAATCATTCAATTGATGGGGAGAATCCAATAATTAATTAAAACTCAAATCCTTGGTCTAAACCTTAACTCTTAAAGGCATGACCTTTACTCTTGGGATTCTAATGAAAAAATACCACAATTCTCCCACACAACCTATAACTTTCATTCCTAGATAATTATAAATCATGGCACTTATTATTTATGGTCTAGGTCATATGCAAACCTTTCGATTGTATATACACCTCACTAGATCAATTTATGAGTGGCTAATTCATAAAACCATTAAGAACCATAATAAGCACTCAAATTGAATAGAAAAGAAATTGATTAAAATTCTAATCTTAATACATATCGATTGAATCAAGATACGTCTTCACCTTAGAAACACACAAATTTAATTACACATGATAAAAGAGAAGAAAAAATAAGAAAAATAAAATAAAAATATATAAAGAGCTCAACCTTCATAAAAAAATATTAACAAGTAGGCGGTATAAACCGATGTTAAATATATTAACAAGGGTGTGGTATAAACCCGACCACCAAATAAATATTAACAAAGATAGTAAATAAATATTAATAAGGTGTGATAATAACTAACCACCAAATATATATTTACAAAGGTGTGGTAATAAACTAATAACCAAATAAGTATATTTACAAAGGTGCGGTAATAAATCAACCACCAAATATATAAAATAAAATAAAAAAAATAAAGTATAAAAAGTAAATTACAGAATTTAGAGTGCAAAAAGTAAAGTACAAAAAATTAAAAGGAGAGTTTTTTCCACTAAGTTAGTATGTACAAAAAAAATAAAAGGGAGAGTTTCCCCACTAAGTTAGTACGTTAGTATATATACAAAATATTTACACCATAAATTTGTTCTTCAAATTAAGTCCCAGGCAATGGCGCCAAAAACTTGATGCGGATTAAAAGTTGCAAACTCAAGTGCAGGTTATCTCAAGTAATAAATTTCTCAGGAGTCCGAGGTCAATCTACAGGGAATTGATGAATATTAATTAAGATAAAGTAAATATTTTGTAAACTTACGTAGGTTAGGAGATCCACTCTTGGTAAAATAAAATAAAGGCTTGATTAATTCTTTTTATAAATCAATTAGAATCCACACATAATGGAGGATCCAATCGAAAAATACAACGTTCAAAGTTCATTTAAAATTATATACGTAATTATATTATGATTCCTTTAATTATCACCACCACTTATAAATAGGATCAAGTATTCATTGTGCCAATATCTTTTCTACAATAAATCAAAATCTCCATTTTACAAGGAGGGTTTCTAAATTGATTGGAAAAAAAAAATATAACACGTATAATGACCACTTGAAAATATATCATTTAAGCACAAGAAAGAAATGAATCTAACCTTATTTCATTATCAAGAGCTTCACCCTTTCATCCAAGTAGAATGAAACTTAATTACTCATAGACAAGAAGAAAGAAATAGAGAAGAAGAAGAAGAAGAACATGACTTCAATTTAGAACAAAGGAAAACTACTACAAGAAAAACTAGTAACAAAATAACATGATCTTGGCCTCTAGGACCAAGACTCCCCAATGATCTGCCAATGGTGCCTTTTATAAGGGATTAGAGATACAAAATGATAAGGGGGCTGAGTCATGGGTGAGTGGATGAGTGAAAAATGCCAAATAACTTTTGATGAGTGAAAAATTATGGAGATTCTTTGTCTCTAAAATCATTTAGTTCTTAAGTCATTGAATACGTCATTTACCATGAAAATTGTAGGCTTGAATCTTAGCTTTCAAATGGCTTTAGTTTGAGTCCAAAATCATTCTTAGAACTCAAGATATGGTCCAATTACTGTGTACTGCTTTGGCCCAGTCACAGCTCCTTTGCTCTAACTTGTAAACCCAATATGACCTCTAAGAAGTTCGAACTGGATTTTATGTTCTTCATGAAAGTTGTAGCTATGAGTCTTAACTAGTACATATCAAAATTTCAGCCTATTTAACATCTTATAGCTTGAGCTATGACATGAACAGTATACATAGGTCAAGCTATCAGGATCAACACTCTAGTTCTTGATTCAAATCCAATTTGAGTTATCCAATCGTGTGATTAGGACTTTTGAGGTCTTCATGAAAGTTGTAGGGAATTGTATTAGCTTTCAAATGCCACTAGAATCACCTCCAAATACCACCTATAACCCAAGATATGGTCAAAATACAGAAATAACATAATACATAAATCATGCTAAAAAAATTAATTAAGTCCAATTTGAGTCCAAACTTACAAAACATAACCAAACTCAATCAATTAAGTATATGGAGAGTGTAAATGACTAAAAATGAGGGCTTATTAATGAATAAAATATGTGATTATCATTAATAAAAAAAAAAGTAAATACAACAATATTATAGGTTAAGCTTAACCCAGTCGTTTTTTCTTGGACTAAAATGAGACGTGTAGTCACAAGTCATATTACACAAGCAAATTCAGCATTAATTGAAGATTTTATCGATTAAGATATTGACACATCAAAATATTTTATTGAAAATAAAATAAAAAACAAAGAAAATACACCTTTTCTAAAAAGTCCCGTTACGCAATGCAAAATTTTCTTCTTTGTTCTTCAACCTAAGCTTAAGCTTCTTCCTCCCTCTCTAAATTAGCAATGGAGATGGGTGTTTTTGTTTCTTGCTCTACTGGAAATGCAAGGCTTGATCCTTTGTGAGTAGTGAGTGTTGAGGAAAATTGAACCGAGGAGAAGCAAAAATATTTTCTCTCGTTTGTAAACATAAATAGACATTACAAAAAAACTTTCTTATAATAAAATATCAACCACACAAAATAGGTTATTAATAATAGTAAAAAAAATAATTATCAGAGACATTACAACTAAAACGTGGAAAATCCATCAATATAAGGGAAAAAATATCAAACTAAGTCTAACAAAAACTACTATTAATAAATCAATGGGTACACAATTAATCTTTCTAAAAACGCTAAGGAACATCATAATTAGCACTAAGGAACATCATAATTAGCAATACATCACCAAACAAGTGGAGATCAAGCAAGTAATAAGATAGAAATTCCACAAAGGTGGATTTTACAATCCAGCCAAAATAGAAGGTGAAGGAACAAACAAACCTTACTAGAATGTAGACCTTAATATCAAGAGCAATATATTAAAATTTCATTAGAAATGGAAAGAGTTTACCTATTTGATGTTGTGAACACAGACGCTAAAACCCATTTTCTCCTCTCCTTTGTTGCTGGCCATTGCTCGTCCACTTTCTTTCTCTTTCTGGTTTTTAATCTTTTTGTCTCATTTTTTTGGTTTGGTGGCTTACTTTCAAGCCTTTTCAAAAGGCTTTTTATTTTATTTTATTTAACTTTAAGTGGTAGGTTTCACTTGGGAGGGAACTCACTTGACAAATTTCCCCCTTCTCGACACAAGAGGGGAGGTGCTGCTCAACCAAGTCTGCTTTCTTTTTACAAGAAATCAACTTTGTCATAGGTAAGGTCTTAGTCATCATATCTACACTATTGTCATCAGTATGAATCTTGTTAAGTGAAAACAACTTCATATTTAGCGCTTTCCATATCCAATGATGTTGTACCTCTATGTGCTTTGACCTTGAATAAAAGATTTGGTTTTTGCTAAGATGGATGACACTTTAACTATCATAAAATAACACAAACTTCTCTTGCTTAAGGCCTAACTTTTATAGGAATTTCAGCATCTACAAAGAGTTCTTTAGAAAACTTCAGTGATAGTAATATATTCAACCTCAGTGGTAAACAAAACAATATATTTTTGTAATTTAGATTTCCAAGACATTGCTTCTCCTGCAAAAGTCATCAAATATTTAGAAGTAGATTTCTTAGAATCAACATCACCATCCATGTTTGCATTTGTGTAGCCATTTAACTTAGGTTGACCACTTCCAAAACATAAACAGACCCTGAAAGTACCTCTAAGATATTTGAGGATCCACTTAATTGCTTGCTAGTGTGCTTTACAATGATTAGAAAGAAAACAACTAACAACACCAACAACATGAGCAATATTCAGCTTTGTGTATACCATAGTATACATCAAGCTACCAACTGACGACGCATAAGAAAACTTCTTCATCTCTTGTTTATCTTTCTTACTTGTAAGACATTATTGTGAACTCAACTTGAAATGACCTACAAGCGGAGTACTAGCAAGTTTTTAGAACTATTCATGTTGAACCTCTCTAGCACCTTCTCAAACGTACTTCTACTAAGATAACCAAACCAAAATTTACCATTCTTCCTATTACAAGTAATTCTCATGCCAAGGATTTGCTTTGTAGAGCCTAAGTTCTTCATGGCAAAGGGCTTGCTTAAGTCTTTTTTCATATTTTCAATCTTCTTAGTATCATGACCAATAATCAACATGTTATCCACATATAGCAGGAGAATAATAAAATCACTATAAGAGAATTTCTTAACAAACATACAATGATCAGAAGTAATTTTGTTATACCCATGATCCCTAATGAAAGAATCGAACTTCTTAGACCATTGTCTTAATATCTGTTTAAGTCCATACAAGTTTTTCTTCAATTTGCACACAAATTGATCATTTCCTTTGACCTTGAAGCCCTCTGATTGCTCCATGTAAAGTTCATCCTCCAAGTCACCATGAAGGAATGCAGTCTTCATATAAAGTTGTTCAGCCTCTAGGTTAAAGTTAGCTGCTAATCTAAGCACAACTCAAATAGAAGACATTTTCACCATAGGTGAGAAAATTTACCCTTCTTTTGGTCAAAGTCTTTCACAATTAGTCGTGCTTTGTATCTTGACTGTGAAATATTCTCTTCTGTCTTCAGTTTGAACGCCCATTTGTTCTTGAGTTCTTTCCTACTCTTAGGCAATTTCACTAACTCAAATGTGTGATTCTCATGTAAGGATTGCATTTCTTCTTGCGTAGCCTTTAACCACTCTTTCTTGTGCTCAATTGAAATGGCCTTTTGGTAGTTTTCTAGCTCTCCACCATCAGTGATCATCACATCCTCATATAGAGTATATCTCTAGGAAGTGTGACGTTATTTAGTAGATCTTTTCAATTGAGACTCAACTAGTAGTTCAAGTAGAACTTGCTCAACTAGCACATCATGGCGATGTGCATGTTCATCAGTTGTATTCCTATCATCTACTAGTACATCTTCCCCATCAACAAAGGTTCTAGTAAAAGGCTCCGGAGCAAAATCAATATAACTTCTAACAACTAGTTTCAGCTTCTTAACTTTCTTAAAATCTTCAATGGTTTAGCTTTTAAGAAAATTAACATATCGACTTCTAATAATTTTCTTGTCAACCTGATCCCAGAGTCCATAGTTAAACTCTTGGAATGTGAACAAAAGCTTTGCAGCCAAACACTCTCAAGTGACTATAAGGGACATCTTTCCCTGTCCATATTATATTTGGAACATCAGTATCTAGAAGCACTAAAGGAGAAAAGTTAATCAAATCCACTATAGTTCTCATATCTTCATCCCCAAAAGTATTTAAACAATTTTTCATGAGAAATTATACATTTAATTCTATAATTAATGGTATGGTTCATTCTCTCTGCAACTCCATTGTGCTTAAGCATCTTTGGAATTATTTTCTCAAGCCTGATCATATGTTCTTTGCAACACTCTTCAAATGAACCCCTATATTCACCGCCATTATTTGCTTACACACATTTAAGTTCTTTTCCCTTTTCTATTTCAATACTTGTATGTAAGTGCTTGAGGACACCGAGTACTGGATCTTTAGATTTCAAGGCAAAAACCTACACTTTTCTAAAGTGATCATCAATAAAGGTAACAAAATATAAAACACTACCAAAAGATATACAATCCATAGTGCAAACATCAATATGAACTAAATTAGAACATATGATCTCCTACAAGGATTAGAACTATGAATGGAGACTCTATACTATTTTCCAACAAAATAATAAGTGCAAGTCTTTAAGGGTATACCTCTCATAGGATGAGGTTTTTGTCGGGCAAGGATATTGAGTCCTTTCTCACTTAAGTGGCTAAGATACATACGCCAAAAGTCGATAGATGAATCTTCAACTGCATTAACCTCTTCCTTGCATAACTTTCCCATCATCCTGTAGAGAGTAGCGAAACTATCTCATTTTGCCACCACAAGTGACCTTTTGGTGAGCTTGCATTTTACATTACTAAAGTGATTATGGTAGCCCTCAAAGTCTAGAGCTTTAACACAAATCAAGTTAAGACAGGTTTTAGAAACATGTATGACATTCTTCAAATACAGCTCGCATCCAATACTGGTTTCAAGACAAACATATCTGATACCAATAATATTATATACTCCTTCATTCCCCTTCTTTACTATACCAAGACCACTAGCAGTATAAGATATGAAGAAACCACACTTAGGAGTGATATGATGTGAGGCACCAGAATCTACAATCTAGCTAGAATTGTGACACACAAGATTCACATAATTATCATCATAAACAATAAAAGACATCTCTCTTATATGCAACTACAACATTATCTTTATCATTCCATTTTTCTTTGTAGAGAGTAGCGAAATTGTCTCCTTTTGCCACCACAAGTGACCTTTTGGTGAGCTTGCATTTTACATTACTAAAGTAAGTGTGGCAGCCCTCAATGTCTAGAGTTTTAACACAAATCAAGTTAAGACAAATATCAGGAACATGTATGACATTCTTCAAATGCAGCTCGCATCCAATGTTGGTTTCAAGACAAACATATCTGATACCAATAATATTGTACACTCCTTCATTCCCCTTCTTTACTATACCAAGACCACTAGCAGTATAAGATATGAAGAAACCACGCCTAGGAGTGACATGATATGAGGCACTAGAATCTATAATCTAGCTAGAATTATGACATAAAAGATTCACATAATTATCATCATAAACAATAAAGACATCTCTCTCAAATGCAACTACAGCATTATCTTTATCATTCCATTTTTCTTTGTCTTCGTCTTTGTCCCTTGACTTCTCTCTATTGAGAAATCTGCAATTTCTTCTGAAATACCCTTTCTTGCCCCAATATTAACATGTTACTTCTTGACTTGCTATGGCTATCAGATTTTTCAAATTTATAGAGATTTTTTGTTTGGTTTCTCCCCTGTGACTCTACAATTAATGCTTTTGACTGAGTACAGGTACTAATCAAACCACTCTCTTTCTTTCTGGCTTCTTTATTCAACATGCTCTCTTTTACCACATTGAGAATATCAACTTTCCATTTAAAGTTGAATTAGTTAGTTACAACTAAGACTCCCCACCTGTCAGGTAAGGAACTACTTAACGATAACGCTTGCAATTCATCACCTAATATAATATCTGTGGCTATGATTCACAGTATCCTGAAATCTGCTCAATTGCTCTACATTGAATCTTCTTCTTTATAGTTCATATTCACTAACTTCTGAGTCATAAATGCTTTATTCTTTATGTTATTCTACTCATGTAGCTTGACCAATTTCTTCCACATGTTAAAGGTATAATTGTCTTTGTCAATGTGAGGATACACACTATGACACTAAGATCCAACTATTGCCTGATCAACCCAATAACTTTTCTATTCATCCTCTTCCAATCACTGTTAGATTTATCAGTGGGTCGAGTAATGTTCCCCTCAACATAATCATATAAGTCTTTATTATATAACATATCTTCCATGAGGGTCTTTCAAAGTGTATAATTTGTAGAGTTCAATTTTAATCATATTTGGCCCTTGATTTTCTTCCATTTAAATGCACAGATCAAAACAATCAAAGCTCTTGATAACACTTTCTTGGGGAAAATTGAGCCAAGCAGAAGCAAAAATAATATTTCCCACTTGTGCAGATAAATAGGCAATACCAAAAAAAAAATCCTTCTCACATAAAAATATATTATTAACAATGGTAGAAAAATAAATATCAAAGACACCAAAATTTTAACGTGAAAAACCCTTCAATGTAAGGGGAAAACCACAATATCAAGTCTAGCAAAAACTTCCACTAATAAATCAATGGCTACACAATCAATCATCCTAATAGTACTAGGGAACATCACAATCAATAATACATCACCAAATAGTTGGAGATCAACCAAGCAACAAGATAGAAACTCCAAAAAATAGTGAAACGAAAAACACAGTATCAAAATGTAACCTTTAACACAAAAAATAACATATTAAATTTAATAAGAAATCAAAAAAGTTTACCCATATGATAAAGAGGTTTAAACCTATTTTCTCTTTTCCTTCGTTGGTGGCTGCTACTCATCCATTTCCCTCTCTCTCTGGTTTTTTGTCTTTCTGTCTCATTCTTCTTCTTCTTTTTTTGTTAGTTGCTTACTTTTCAAGCCTTTCAAAAGGCTTTTTTTTTAACTGTAAGTGGTGAGTACTACTTGGGAGGAAATCCATCTAACAGTGAGTTTCCTATACATATTGAAGAAAGTTATGAGTTTCTACTATAAAATATCCATATCAATTTTCCCACAGTTTATGCAGATATAAAGTAATCTTATTATAAATTTAAAATCAGACAAACTCCAATAACATCTAGGTTCCAACCATACCTGCCATGGAACCCAACATTCTTGGCCCAAGTCACTAGAAAAGGAAAATATGTCCATTGTTCAACACCAATTGGTCCATACATTTTCTTATTACTCTCAAAACTTAGTGATCAAACAAAGCTTGGTCACTACTGATTTAAGCTACCGTAGTATCCATGAATTGAAGCTGAGAACACATATGGGTAATCAAGCTTGACATGCGACAGTGTAGATTGCTCAACGACTTGTTGTTGAAGAAGATCGATCAAGTTCTAGCAATGGCATAGGTCTTCACCAATTCAACCTCCATCGTTGCTCTCCGATCACGGCCTTTGTTGGGGATTTTCAAGAAATGAGATGAAAAGTTGTGTGTTTATTTATTTTTAAATATTTTCAGTATAAATTATAATGATGTGTAACTATCTCAACCATTAAAATTTTTAATGATAAAGATGGGTTTATTCTTAGGGGTTCAAAACTTAACCAATTCAATAAGAACTAACAAACCAAATAAATTCAAAAACTAAAAAAATGAAAAATAAAAAAAAACTAATTGGATTGGATTGGTCATCGATTTAAATTTTGAAAACCAATCCAATCCAATCTGAAGCGAAAATCTTAAATATTTTTTGAAAACAATATTTTACATAAAAGTTATTATGTTACTCATACTTATTAGAAACTTTACCATTATACTCCAAGCCAAGCTCAATTCCCTTTGTAGTTTCATAGTTTAGAGTTTAGACATTGGTGTTAAGAGTCTCATATCGTCTGTCTCAATCTTTCAAGTGTGGTTTATATATCTGTTGGGTCACTCCACTAGATGCTAATTGGGTTTAAGTTAGAATCTCACATTATATCAAAGGCAAGATCCTATCTCTGTTGCCTATTCAGCTAGACTTTGACGTCGCCTATTCTGCTAGACTCGCTTGTTTCATCCAAACATCTGTGGAGGGAGGTGTTAAGAGTCCCACATCGCCTACCTCAATCTTTCAGATACAGTTTATATATCTATTAGGTCACTCCACTTAATACCAATTAATTTTAAGTTAAAATATTACAATTGGATTTTGACAAGTATTATATTATTGAAATTAATTTGAACTTATTTTTGAAATTTGGGTTTATAAATTATGCTCATAAATTAGTTTAAATTTATATTTGTTGTTCCATGTCTTGCAGAAACTTGGTTTCATGGTATATTCAAGCTTTTTCGCCCCTACTACTAAGGAGTGGGTTTATCAGCTCTCTGATTCCCATGACAGTCTCTTCCTTGCGGCTTTGTGAGAAATATGGTATAACAGAAATAGAGTTGTGTTTGAGGTGAGGGAAATCCCTTTGGAAAAGCTCATGCAAAAAATTACCCTACACGTAGATTCGTTCCAATGCTTGCTAGTTGATAGGGACGGACCTACATTTTAATGTTTAGTTTCTCGGTCCCTTCTTTCGAGGGGGTTTTGTAAACTTAACGTTGATGGGAGCTTTTTGAGCAACTCGAGAAACATAGGTTATGGTGGGTTGCTATGTGTAACACCCTCCGTAAGGAATTACATTTCTTACTAACTCTTTCAAATTTAACCCAAGTAATAAAAGAATTACATAATATAAAATTCGGGTTTCAAAATTTCTTTTTCACAGAAGATATAAATTTATCAGAAAATGAAGAACACTGAGCATAAAGAACTAAATAATACTCTTTACATATCAATACATTGTTTATCGAAAGCCTATATACATAAGACTACTTATCCCAAAAGCATAAATACGACTATTAAACAACACCTATTTAAGCCCAAGTTCATACACCTAGTGGGAAGGGACTTCCTCTAGATACTCCTCGGGATCCTCTTTCAGGTCCTCCTCCAGAGACAAATTTCTTAGCTGAGGTATGTCTCGAGGAATGGGAGTCTGAGTAAAAGATATCTCGGAGTCCTCCCTAGGAGTATAGTAAATATTACCCCATAAATCCCTCATTGGCATATGAAACTCTAAATATACAGTAGCGTTAAAAGTAAAACTAGTGGCCTCATCGAGTCCTACTCATGGATATAGTAATGTCTCCGTAATACTCTACACGTTCTATATCTTAGTGAATACGCCATGCGTTCCTTCCTCCATGAAACTGTATACTAACAAAACCTATCAGGTTCCTCCTCGTTGTCGTCTCTATCTTCACATGAATAAACATAAAATAAAAACAAGCAGAACAATACAACAAAGAGGTGAGATCCCCTATATCAAATACCAAAGTAGCAGTAAGAAAATAGTAATAATAAAATCATATAGTACAAATACAACAATTACAGTCATGATATATCTCAACGGATAACTCATTGAATATGCACATATATATATATTTCACAGCAATATGTCAACAGTCTATGCATATGCACAATGAATAAACCCCTACTCCATGGAGCTAAACCAAAACATCGGAGAGAATGATCAGGAGAACCTGTCTGTATATCGTCAGTCTCAATTCAAGTGCTTTAATGTCCTTAACATGCGCATCATGGCTTATACAAGATAGTCTACACCGTATCTGGAAAGGAGCAGTGTCTTGTTGAGATCGTCAGTGTGTTTGCATCAGTCACCATGGTACAGTAGAGCTACTAACTGGCCACTTATGGCATACTCACGCCCCGACGCCTCCAAGGTCATTGATAGACCTTCACTACGCAATTCTTACCGGCACAAAGGTGTAATTCAATCTCTTAGGCATACCGCCTTATCAAACAAAATCACAATGATTTTGATAATGCATGTTCAAATGCTTTCATAAATCAATAATTGATAGCTACGTTACTTCCACATAAAAACAAGCCACCACTGGGCTAAAACGTTTGCCGAAATATCATCTATAAAAATTTTCAACTGATAAATCTGCTAGTAAGTTTCCAATGAATCTTTTTTGCCAAATTTTTTAACAACGTTCAGTTTCCACCAAGCATTTTTTTGGCTACCCAAAATCCACTAGAAAATCTGCCAAAAATTTCAAAACTTTGGCAAATATGACTTCCATATCCGCCTTTAATACATGAATTTCTTGTAATGTATATTTATGTGTATGAATTTGTTTTTAAATTCATAAAACTCGTATCATATTAGTCTTTTTTATATTTCACTTTAATCCCTAAGAAGAACCAACTAGCTACGAGTTTTGTAAATTTATGGATTAACTGATACGCATAAATAAATTTAAGGATTAAACTACAACTAAGGAATATTTTCAAAGACTAAGTTACTTATTGATTTTATTTGTAGTTGAGAATGAGTCAAGCAAATTTCTAAAAAACTCAAAGCATTGGCAAATGTATTACTATAGAAGACTTGTCCCAAAAGTAGACTTTTGTGCTTTCTCTTTTTAAAAATGGGAAATGCTTGGTACATATTTCTAAGAGTTACATCTCTTTATATCTGTTGAGGTAGCAAAATCAAAGTGTAATTGTGCATAAATTAGATGGTGAAAATTATAAATATGTGAAGTAATGTATATATAAATGTGTGTCAATAGCATTACTCTAAACATATTGAATAATAGAGCATCTATAACTTACAACATTGCAAATATAAAGTGTGTTTCTCTTGTCTTATTACATAAGAGGAAGTGATGTAAATAAGGTAGAATAGAAGTGATGTGCAAATAACATTGTTGATATGTTATATACAATAAATGATCTTATTTTCTTCTTGTAACCAAAGAATTTAATACAAATTCTCGCAATTCGCAGCTAATACACAATCCCTTCAGAAATAAGACTACGTTAAGACTTAGTGTACTAATTTCAGTTGAAGGATTACATTCACTTGGTTGGGTGCATTTTTCTCTTGGCAAAGAAGATTTCAACTTTTGAAGGAAACAATGATTTCTTCTTCTTCTTCTTTTTGCTCTTTGTATCTAGGGCTGATCCAGCTTCGCTGTAATTTAAAGGAACTTTACCCTTTGAACTTAATAAATCATGTACAGGCTCAGTTGCAACAATAGTTAGGTCATTCAATTCACTACCATTCCTTTGTTGCTCTTGTTCTGCCCTCCATGTTCTTAACTTCTGTTCTACAACTAACTTTCCTTCTCTAGCCTTCTCAACATTCTCAGTTATAATCTTCATAGATTCCTTTCTTATTGAAAACTTTTCATTCAGTTCTTCCAACTTATCCAAGCTTCTTAACTCAGACTCCTTAGCTATCTCAATTTGAGAATTAATAGCTGTAACCCTCGCATTAGTTTGTTGCTCTGCCTTATAGGTTTGCTTACTGAACTCATGATATTCATCCAATGTGAGTGTCACCAGAGAGGAATTGTCCATATCATTGTTGCTTCTAGCTGATTCACTCTTTTCTAATGCTTTGATTGCCTCTTTCGCCAACTTTTCAGAAACCTTGGCAGCTTCTATCTTCTTCTATGTTGCCAATATTCTACTTTCCAATGTACTTGCTCAGGCCTTGGCTTTTTCAGCCTCTTCTTATGCTTCAAACGACTCTACCTGAGCAGCATTAGCAAGTGATTTTGCCTGATCAGCCTCTTGTGTTGCTTCCTGTAGTTTCTTTGGCAACTTAATCATCATCTCCCTTTTATTTGAAGGAAAGCTATTGCACTAGTCTTCTCTAGTTCAGCTTGAAGATTTACAACTGCAATAGAAGTCATTTCCTCACTTTGCTTGAGGGTGGTGAGAATTGACTTCTCTTGTTCTAGTTTTGATTTTAGTGACATGGAAGCCTCCCTCAAGCTATTAATCTCAGCAGTTGCTTTCTCTATGTTCACTTTTACTTCCTCAAGTTCCTTTTTTAGTTCTTGATCACTTTCCTCTTTTAGTTTTGATTCCATATATACTACTAATTCAACTTTCAAATCAAGCAATAAAGAGGAAGATGCATCCAATTTAGATTTTAGAAACCTAGCTAACTAAGCTTACTAGTTGAATCTTTGGAGTTCCTCTTCTCCTCGTTCAAGTTCCAACTTCCAATTGTGAGATTCTTCATCGATGACTCCTAATCTTCATTCCTCTGCTTCCAAGTGCGTTGTTCGTGTGGAGTTCAGTGACTCCTTTGTTGCAATCAACTCAGTAGCCAAATCTTCCACTGCCTTTTCAATTTCCTTGGATACAACAATAACCTTTTTTGCTTTGTTGACAACTATATCCCTTTCACTCACCATAGAAGCATACTCTTTACACAGTGAGTCCAGTTCCCTTTTCATAAATTCCAAATTTGAAATTGCCGCAGCATGCATGACTTACTCAACCTCAAGTTTTTCTTTAGCTTCAATACTAGCTTCATTGACAATATCCTGCTCCATCTCTTTTATTTTGAGACAAACAAGTTCAGCTTCTTCTTTTTCTTAAAGCTCATCTCTTTCTACCTTTTCTATGTTAATTTTGAGTTCATCTATGAGTTTCGTAGTGGTTTCCAATTCCTCTATAGTGTCTATTTTTCCAAAGTCTTATCCTTCAAGCTGGCATCTTTGTTCAACAAAAAAAAAAAAATAAATAAAACCTGTGGTTTAAGACATTCAAACCTCAATGTATGCATACAACACTAATTTTTCCAAAGCAATGGGAAACAAGTGAGGTATAGCAGAAGTTATTACTCCAACCATAACACAAAATCAATATTATAATAGGATTACGATCCATATAAATACACCCAGTGCCATAGTTTTTTTTTTCAGGAGGAAGCAGAACCAACTCCCAGGTGTCACTATGCTCAAGAGCTTGCATTTCATCAATCATGACTTGTCTCTATCTTGGATGAGGAAGTGCCTCACAAATATTTTTAGGAATTGAAATTGAAGATAAAGATGACACAAAGGCAAAATATGGTGGAGATAGACTATGATAACTAAAAAGATTATAAATAGGATAAGGATTTTGAGTGGACCTAATACCTTTCCTAAGAGCAACAGGTAGATCATCGTTGATTTCAGGAAAGTTCGTGCTAGGAGACGTCAATGAAGTAGGAAATGATTCACATGAATTTTCAACTGCCTTCGATGTTGGAACAAGGACCTATATATGGTCGACATTTATATGTATTGAGATATGGAGGAGATGATTCAAGGTTAGATACTTCATGAACTTCATCTATGAAGACTACTAGAGAAACAAGTACCTGCAATGGGGAAAGAGATGGACCAAAGTAGGGAACAAGTACAATGTCAAGTACAGCGTTAGATTTGACGAAGGAAAAAGAAAAATATAGAGTTTCTTCAAAGAATGTGACATTTGCAGGCATATAGTAATAGTCATTGTCTGAAGAGTAACAACGATATCCTTTTTGTAACCTAGAATATCCAAGAAATACACATTTGATAACACAAGCAGAAAATTTGTCTAAACCTAGAGAAAGATTATGAACAAAACAAGTACAGTTGAAAACACGAGGAGGAATGTGAAAAAAAATGATTCTTTAGGAAACAAAATAGAATGAGGAACCTGATTATTAAATGAATAAGAAGGCATATGATTTATCAAGTAACGAGCAGTTAAAACAACATCACCCCAATGACTGACAAGCATATTTGTATGTAATAATAATGTTCAAGTAGTTTCAATTATGTGTCTATTCTTTCATTTTACTATTCTATTCTGTTGGGGTGTATGTGGACAAGTAAACTGCTATAGGATACCCTGAGACACCATAAATGAAGAAAAGGCGGTGGAAAAATATTCTCTCGTATTATCACTACAAAGGAGAAATTCTTACCTAAACTTGGAGCATCACAGTTGGGTGCATCAGGCCAATCAGGACTTAGTATTTTCATGGATATTTGTGAAATTAATTGAGTGACTCAAAGATCCATGAAAATACTAAGTCATAATTAGCTTGATGCACCCAACTGGATGCTCCAGGTTTAGGCAAGAATTTCTCCACTATGAAGTACCTTAATTTTCTTACTAAATTAAGTTTGTATTTTAGTGCAAAAAGATGTAAATATAGAGAATAACTTAAACCGTTCTTTCATTAAAAATACTCAGGTGCACCGAGAGAATTCATCAATAAAAGTAACAAAACATGTATAACCCAAAGGAGTATACACATGACTTGGGCCCCATATATCTGAATGGATAACAAAAAAGGAGACTCAATTCGACTTTCAACCTTGCTTGGAAAAGAAGCTCGAACATGTTTTCCAACTTGATAAGACTCATAGTTCAAGGTTTTTAGTTTTACAAAATTTAGGACCATTTGTTGTAATCTTATCAAACTTGGGCAACCTAGACGTTCATGAAGAAGGTTTGGAAATTCAACTACAACACAAATCATAGAAGGAGTTGATTAGAGGTAGTAGAGACCACATGATTCATGTTTTATGTCAATCATCCGACCTATACCATGTTCCTTTATAACAAATGAATCAACATTAAAAGTTATAGAGTAGTTAAGGGAACAAGTAAATTAAATAAGTGAAATTAAATTGAAAGGACATCCAGGAATAAATAGAATAGATTTCAAAGACATGGAAGGAGTGGGAGAGACATGACCAATTCCTTTAGCAGCAACCTTAGAACCATCTACTAGAGTAATGGAATGAAGACATTTAGGAGAAGACATAGAGGTAAATAAAGAACTGTTACCAGTAATGTGATCAGAGGCAGTTAAGTTAATAATGTATGGAATTTGACTATTAGCATATTGAAAGATGTTGACTGTAGAAATGTCATTATGGGCTCTAGTGACAGTGAAAGATTGAGATTGCTTGGCAGCTTTAAATTGGAGATATTCCTTGTAATCAACCTCTAATAGTTTAATTTCAGCATTAGAAACATTAGTAGATTTTTCTGGGAACCTATGAAGTGAATAACATGTGTCTTGAGTGTGACCCATTCTTTTGTAATGTGAACACTTAGGGTAATCTCCTCTTCCACCTCGACCTCCACAGTTCCCATGGCCTCCCCGTGCACCATGATGTCCTAAGTTAGACACCATTGTAGATGTTTCAATTGATTTAATTGCATTACCACTTGTTTTTGCTTAAGGAACCTAAAGTAGTCAAGTAATCAAATCCTCCATTATAGGAACCTCTTGACCAGTTAAAATTTGATCACAAACATGCTCAAAATCAGGGTGTATCGGACAAAGAACTAACACTACATACAAATTATTTAATTTTTTCATTATGCTTTCAAGAGTATCATCTTACAGGAACATATTTAACTCCTCAATTGTAGATTAGGCTTTAGTAAAAAAAGGTGGTCATATCATAATTGTTTAAGTGCAGCCAATTTTTGAGCTAAATCAAATAATCGTTAAATATCGTTGGCAAACACACTTTGAGCATTCTTCCAAAAGGTATGACGGGTTTTGAAAGTTTTGAAATTCATCAAAACAATTGGTTCAATAGATTGCCATAACAAGGCACACAACTGATAGTCAAGTTTCTCCCATTGGCTATGATTCTCTTCGAAAACTAAGGCTCCACAGATGTAGACTAGGCTAAATAATTCTTTTTGTTTAACTTTTTTGAAGTGATAGTTGGATTTCTAGAAAAAGCATAAGAGATAGGAACCTAGATAGATGAGTTTCTTGAAATAGAGACTTGTTGAGGCTATTGGTAGGTCGAATCGCATGCTACGGACTCATTGGAAGCCATTTCAACACAACATACCTAAAAATAGAGTATGAATGGAGGACTTGAAATCTTGTGAAAAAAGTGACAGTTGGGACAATTGACTCCTAGAATGACACTAAGAAACTCCGAAGAGTTGAACGACACCAGTTTCTTAGTGAACAGACACTGATAGGGTGGCATGTGAATTACACCCGTTGGCAGAGAAAGTTGAGTGTGGAGCAATTTCTGATGATGGAACTTTGTGGGTTTGTTGGCTGATACGAATTATAAGTTGCAAACCCAAGTGCAAGTTATTTCAAGTAATAAATTCTCGGGAGTCCAAGGTCGATCCACAGGGAATTAATGAAGAAAAATTCTTTGAGGTAAGGAAAAGATTTGTCACAACAATAAAGATGATAAAAGTTCTTCACAAATGAAAAAGGATTTGTTTGGGTTAGAAAATCCACTCTTGGTAATAAATTAAAGACAAAATTATTTCTTTTTATAACATAATTGAAATTCACACATAACAGAGGTTCTAATCAGAAAATATAACATTCAAAGTTCAATTAAGATTATATGTGTAATTATATTATAGTTCCTTTAATTATTCACTAACACCAACACTTATAAATGGGTTCAAGCATTCATTGTGTCAATCTCTTGTCTACAATGAATCAAGATCTCCACTTTATAAGAAAGGTTTCTAAATTGATTGGAAACAAAATATAACACATATAATGACCACTTGATAATACATCATTTAAGCACAAGAAAAAAATTAATCAAACATTAATTTATTACCAAAAGCTTCACCTTTTCACCCAAGTAAAATGAAAATTAGTTACTCATGAACAAGAAGAAAGAAAGAGAGAAGAAGAAAGAGATGAACATAACTTCTATTTAGAACAAAAGAAAACTACAACAAGAAAAATAAATAACACAATAGCATGATCTTGATCTCTAAACCAAGATGATCAAATGAGCAGCCAATGTTCCTTTTTATAGAGCTTGAGGAGCATAAAATGACAATGGAGTTGTTTAATAAGTGAGTAGATGAGTGGGTGAATGAGTGAAAAATGCTAAAGGAGTTGTTTGATAATTGTGAATGAGTGGAAAATTATTGAGATGCTTGTATCTGAAATGATTCGGTGCTGAACTCATGGCTGCCATCAGTAAATGGAAAAGTGGTCTTCATGAAAATTGTAGAGAATTATCTTAGCTTTTCTACAAGACCAGAATCACATCAATAAGATATTTGTAACTTAAATTATAGCCAATTTACTGAACGTTGCCAAATAGATAAATTAAAGTCAATTGATGATCACATATTTGATACATTAATAAGCCTTCATTTTTAGTCATTTACACTCTTCATGTACTTAATTGATTGATTTTGATTATGTTTTGTAAGTTTGGACTCAAATTGGACTTAATTGAATTTTTTAGCATAATTTATGTCTTACATTACTTCTGTATTTGGGCTATATTTTGGGATGTAGGTGGTCAAATGAGGTGAATCAGATGGCATTTTAAAGATAAGAGAGAGCTCTATAACTTTCATGAAGACCTAAAAGGCCCAATCACACGAGTAGATAACTCAAATTGGGGTTGAAGCAAGAACCAGAGTGCTTTTCCTGACAGCTTAACCTACATGTACTGTTCATCACAGTTTTTGGGCTAGAGGTTGTCAAATGGGCTGAAATTTGGATGCTAAATAGTTAAGACCCATATCTACAACTTTAATGTTGAATACTTTTCCAGAATCGGACTCCTTGAAGGTAATATTGGGCTTGGAAATCAGAACAGAGGAGCTGTGACTGGGCCTGGGCAGTGTGTAGTAATTTGAACGTATCTAGAGTTATAGAAATGATATTGGACTCAAACCAAAGCCATTTGAAAGCTAAGATCCAGGCCTACAACTTTCATGAAGACCACTTGGTTCAAAAATAACGAATGCAATGACTTCAGAGTTGCATGATTTCAGAGACAAGAAATCTTCATAATTTTCCACTCACCAAAAGTCATTTGGCATTTTCTACTCATTTTCCACTCATCCACCCATTAATGACTCAGCTCCCTTGTCATTTTGTATCTCTAATCCTCTATAAAAGGAGGCTTTGGCAGATCATTGAGGGTGTTAGGTGTTAGTTACCAAAATGATGTCATTTTGTTACTAGGTTTTCTTATAGTAATTTTCCTTTGTTCTAAATTAAAGTCATGTTCTTCTTCTTATTCTTCTCTCTTTCTTTCTTCTTATCTATGAGTAACTAAGTTTTATTTTACTTGGGTGAAAGGGTGAAACTCTTGGTAATAAAGTAAGGTTAGATTTATTCTTCTCTTGTGATTAAATGATTTATATTTTTCTAGTAATCATTATACGTATTATAATTTGTTTCTTATAATTTAGAAACCATCTTTGTAAAGAGGAGTTCTTGATTTGTTGTAGACAAAATATTGGCATAATGAATGCTTTAACCCATTTATAAGTGGTGGTAATATTTTTAGGAAACATAATATAATTACGTATATTATTTTAAATGGACTTTTAATGTTGTATTTTTCGATTGGAACCTCAATGTTGCGAGGATTCTAATTGAGTTATAAAAGGAATTAATCTTATCTTTATTTTATTTACCAAGAGTGAATCTTTTTACCCAAGTAAATAATTTTAATCGTAGTAACAAAATATTTACTTCACTTTAATCTTCAACAATTCCCTGTGGATCGACCTCGGACTCCCGAGAAATTTATTACTTGAGACAACCTGCACTTGGGTTCGCAATGCAACAATTAATCCCCCATCAAGTTTGTAGACTTGTTTGAAACTAAAAATTGTGCATCATCAATTCAAGCAATAATTCTTTCAATGATCTAATTAAGCTCAATATCAATAAAATGTAACAAAACTAACTTAATTAAACCTAACTGAACCTTAAGAAGCTTAGTGAAATGATTATAAAATGAGTAAAATATATTGCTATCATTGGCCGGTGGCTCCTGACCTGTTTGTTGACCTTCTTTGTTGATGGGTCACCTCTGTTCCAACTCTGACCCGAGAATACACAAATTGACAACTGCTAAGAAACGAGTTTGAGGGACATTTTAGGTTCTACTGGACTAAAGGCAGAATCACATGACTTGAGTAGAAGCGAGATCAAGCCCGCTCTGATACCATCTTGAAAAAGTTCAAAATAGATTTAGATTTAGATTAGAGACAAATTCTGTAAATTGCTTGAGTGAGTAGCATTCAACACATTAATATTTATATACACAAAGGAATAAATATAGTTTTACATTTACAAGGATGATATAAATAATCAACTATTTCCTATGATTCTAATTTTCTAAAGAACATTAACTCTTATAATTCCCAATGATATATTAATCAATATACTATTTTCAACAATGTTTTTCACAATTCTTCTCTTTTATGTTATCCTATTCTGTTTTTCACAATTCATGATACAAAACACTATTTATGTACTTATTTGAATCGTTGTAACTCACATAATATGGAGAAGCAAAAGCAGGGATCAAATTTTGTTAGAGATATAATAAATTCATTCTTATGTCTTCATGCAATACCTTAAGCTTTTAAAAGAAATAAGTCATGGTATTATATTAGAGTTTTTATGATCAAGTGGTTTAGAGTTCAATTTTTTGTTTTTTATTTTAAAATTAAAATTTATAACATGTTATATGTAACATACTAAAAATTATATCTCTAAAATATATTATAAACACACACTAAACCTATAAAAAAGAAATTCCGTACAATACACTGACAATTATCTAGTTAGGTATAAAAACAAGTTGAAGCGTATATTGCCGTGACATCATCATCTTCCATCATCAAAGGCAATTAGTGCATGATCCCTCAAGCTATCGTGCTCAGAATTTCCATTGCCGCTGCTATCATAAATGCCAGTTCCCACATGAAGCAAGTGCTGAGTCTCCTCCAAATTTTGGTCTGTATTGATCCATTGGTGCTTCACCATTAGCCTTATTCCCTCCAACTCCATTGCCACTTCTTTCATGCTTGGCCTCTCCTCCCCTCTAAGGCTTAAGCACCTTGTTGCAAGAACAACAACTTCCTTGATCTCCTCTTCATTTTCTTCATTCAAAATGCCAACTTCAAGAACTTCAAAAAAGCGATCCTCTTTTAAGCAAGATAGAAAGTGCTTAGCAAGACTTCTGTTCTCTTTAAACCTCTCAAATGAAAGTGCTTTCTCCTCTGTTAGCAGCTCTACAAGAACTACTCCAAAGCTATACACATCACTTTTCTCAGTAAGTTGACTTGTTTGCATGTACTCTGGGTCCAAATAACCAAGAGTTCCTTGCACCATTGTGGCTAATTCAGTCTGATCGAGTGGAACCAATCTTGAAGCTCCAAAATCAGACACTTTGGCAGTGTAAGTGTCATCCAGGAGAATGTTGGCATTTTTGACATCTCTATGGATAATAGGTATTGAGGCAGCTGAGTGCAGATAAGATAGAGCTCCGGCTGCCTCTGCCGCTATCCTTTGACGGGTTTTCCAAGATACATAGGTTGCCTTGCCTTCATAGTGAAGATAGTCAAAAAGGGTACCATTATTAACAAATTCATAAACCAGTAAAGGAACTTCTGCGTCTAAGCAACAACCTAAGAGTTTGACCACATTCCTATGATTAATTTGTGACAGTACAACCACCTCGTTAATGAATTGCTCGATTTGGCTCTGATCCACTACTTTGGACTTCTTGACAGCGACAATCCTGTTATCTGACAGAAATCCTTTGAAAACTGTACCATATCCTCCTCTGCCGATGATTAAGCTATCATCAAAGTTGTTGTTGGCCTTATTAAGTTGCTCTGCCGTGAAAATTTGAGCAGATTGGGAGGAGTCTTCTCCTTTGAGTTGCTGTTGCAAAATGATACTGCCATTCTACCGAAAGAACTTCTCCCTTAGTTTGATGAGTTTTCTTTTCTGGTATATCAAGTATAGCCAAGAAGTCCCAAGAAACAGTGCCATAAATCCTGCACTTGCACCTGCGTTCAAAATATGATGGATGCAATTATTGAATTGTGCTCTTAACTAATATCTATATTATACATACTAAACAAACATACACATGCTTAAGAAAAAGAAAATACATGTACTGTTTGGCCAAAAAAGGAAGAAAAACAAAACACAACTGTGCTTAGTTGCTTACCAATGGCAACCTTGGTGAGTACATTGTCTCGCTGTCGCTGGTTTTGTTGGCATCCTCCACCTATCCTTTTTCCATTTCCGGGTTGCCCAACAGGGCAGAAACATTCGAAAGACTTTTCAGTGTTATGACAATTATCTTCACTTATGCAGTCATGACTACCATTCTTACATTCATTAATGTCTGCAAAGACATAATAGAAACAATTATTTCATGAAAAAGCAAATTTACTGAAATAAATGACTATATATTCTTTGGAGTAGTTGATTAAACAAAAATTTAACTCATATACCTGGTTTTCTGTACTTTTCTTTTACATCTACCTTTTATTGAGAAAAATGGAAATGTTATTTTAAAATAAATTTAGTTTAAAATTAAATAAATAAAAATGTATTTATTATTAAATTATTTAATAAATTAAAATTTTGATACACTTTATTAAATAAAAGATAAATATACCTGTATTTATTAAATTAAAAAAAACACTCACTTTATTCCAAAAAAAATGAAAAAAGGTAAACTTACTTTCCCGTCTTCTCTCTATGCCCTTTTTCGTTAGAGATATATATAAAAGAGAATTATACAATTTTAAGGGTAAGAATAACATTATTATTATTTTGAAAAAAAAAGAATAACATTATCATCTATTAAATTTACGAAGTCAATACTACAAGCCATCCAATCGTACTATTTCAATTGTGTGGTGTGACTGCTATTCAATTGTATGGTATGGCTGTCACTAGTGTGTTTTATTTTTACATTTACATTTTAAAGAGCAAAATAGAGAAAGAAACTTATCTTTCTTTTTATTAATAAATGATATTTTTACATAAAAAATTTACACCATTTTTATATCATTATTTTTTTAAATAATAAAATAAAAAACATATTTTTGAATGTATTTTTTATTTTTTTACCCAAATAAATAAAGTATAAAATTTTTAATATACAAATATTATTACACATTTCTCTATCCCTTTCACTACTAAAGAAAGATATAAAAAGAATTGTACGGAAGAATAATAATATTATTTATTAAATTGCTGAAGTCAATAATATTTACATATATATTATTATTATTTATTATTTATTATTTCAATTGTATGGTGTGCTGCTTTCTACATCTTGACTTGGCATTATTACTATTGACTTTGAAATAAGGATACAACTGATGTATATAAATTAAAAACTAATATTTGAGCAAGCGAAATATTGGTTAAAATAGCAAGCAGGATTAATTAATGAAACTACAAATTGAAAACAGTGATATATGAGCAATGGAAATTAAGAATCAAATTCAAAACAAAGAAAGTTATACAAAGGATAAAGATTAATGTTTAACGTAATTAAATACCTCGGCAACCATCCGGATGGTATGGGTTTCCCTTATAACCTGTATTACATTTGCATCGATAACCATATCCAGTGTCCGAGTCTTCACATTTGCTATTGTTCCTGCATGCATAGTTGGGTCTACTCTGGGAAACAGTACATGTCTCGCTTCGAACAGTCCAATCAACAACAAAGGTAGACTTCTCGAATGGTAGACCCATTAAATGATTCAGAGAAAAACTATAGTTGCCTTTTTTGGCCTGCAATTATTGAAGGACCCTGACTCAATGAAATTGTCAAAGCTAGATGCTTGTATACTGATATTCTTCATTCCAGGAGGAATATCGACCTGGCAACACCCTATCCCCGTACAATTTCCATCCCTCTGCATAGTTTTCATGTCACTAATGCTGTCACATCTTGTTAAGCACCCGGTTGAATATTTGTTATTGTTCTGAAAACTATTGAGATAGCCATAAGTCTCGCACCCAACACTTACGAACTTGTTATCCTTGCTAGAAATGACGAAAGCCGGAGTTCTGAGCCAAGGTTCATTGCCTTCTTTTATACGAGATACATCATTACAAACCTTGGAAACAAAAAATAACATGTCCATTTGACCTTCGAGGGTTATGTTCAAAATTGTGACGTTACCTTGATATAAAGAAGAGTTAGTGCAAGTGAGTTCTAATTCTTCCTCCAAGAAACAGTTCTCACCGGTGTCAGATGATTTGCCTATGCCAAATGGGTAAGGAATTGAAACATTTCCACAAGTGTGACTGCAGCCACGCAGGGCTTGGTCAGCTGCAGCTGCAGCTGCTCCTACCCTTGCTAATGCAATCACCGACACCAGGACCATTTGCATGTACGTCGCCTTCAGTCCCATTGCCTCAAGTTTAATGTATCACACACAACTTTGACTGGTTTGTATTTGAGCTGCCTCTTTTATAGACCTTCCGAATGGACGATTAACTAGTTGTTTGTTCTTTTATGAGCTCGTCCCTGGCAAGAGGGCTTTTATTTCGTCTGTCAGTTTGTTGAAGTGGAAGAAAGACTGAGTCATGTTTTTTGACCTTTTTCTTTTTGGTGAAGACTGACCAGGTATGCTTGCATAAAAGTAAAAGAAAATTGAAAACAATGCTTCCTTACACATTTGCTTATAGTCAGTCAATGCTTGGACTCCAATTTTTTGTGCCTTGCAAAAGAATTTAAACAATCTTTTATAGTAATGGCTGAAAATTCACAAAGAAAGCTTCTTACTTCCTAAGTTGGTGAGAGATTCTTATGTGTTATTGGAGTAAAAGTTTGTTCTATATCATTGTATGTGTATTACAAAAGTTGTAACATTAAAAGTACAGTTAATAAGGACTTATATAGTTAAGATGATACACATTTTCTCTTGAGAATATCTAAAAAAATTTAAGTTATGCATGTGTAAATTGTGTGTGAATTAATTCAATCAATTGTTATCTTATTAGAAGATCAATTTAACCTCTCATACAATTATTTTTATAGTCAAACTTGTTACATAATATCACGATACATGATAAAAATAATATAAAAATTGTATACTAATAATTGATCAAAACTAAATTATTTATGTATAAGGTGAGGATAATTGGTATCAATATAGAGAAAATAATTTTCATCAATGAACTTTGAAAGTTTCCCGGTGTATCCAGGAGTTGATTATGGGTGTACCATACACTAAGTGGGTTTTACCCACTATAACTAATTATTTGGATTTTTTTAATAAGTATGTCATAATTATTTTCAAAATTTAAAATTTTTATATGTAAGTTTGAGTGTGTATAAATATTATTAATTAAAATTTTTAAATTTTTTATATGTATAATTAATTATCTATAACAAAAAATATATGTAAATATTATAAGTTAAAATCTGTAAATATTTTTGTATATATGATTATCTATAATAAAAAAGAAGTGATCTAAGTTTTCTTAATGCAAAATTGACTGTATATGTAAATACTTACTAATTAAAATTTATAAAAAATTATATCTGTAATTATTTTATAATAAAATAAATAAATAAATAAATATAATATATATACGTTAAATTAAAAAATTATTAAAATCAATCATTTATTTAATTTTATGCCAAATTGATAATTTGGGCGGATGGTGCTTTTGGGTAAGTGCATGTTAAACATAGCCAATGTTATGGTACACCTTGTTAAGTTTAGATGTATTATACACTCTTGACTTTTATCTGCAATAGAAAGTCTTTTTTTTGGATAGGTTACTTTTTTTTTTGTTTCAGACCACAGTACTGCTCATGCCAGAGGAGGCAATGTTCATATTGAAATACTGTTTATACAGAAAAAAAATACTGTTTATGTCAAAAAAATATTGTTCATGATGAAAAAACATTGTTTATGCCAAAAAAAAATACTGTTCATGCTAGAAAAGAATACTGTTTAGCCAAAAAGTACTGTTCACATATTTTAAATTACACAATTCTGTAAATCATACCAGTTAAAATTATATCAGTCAGTCTTTATATTTTTTCATAAATAATTGTACATATTAAAATTTTTTTCTAAAACTATTATTGTTAAATTTTTTATAAATTTTAACTGATAATATTTATACACTTATACAATTTAAAAAAAATTGAAAGTGATTGAGTTTCCTAAATTATAACCGTGTTTTTTGAAAAATTTATAAATTTTAATTAATAATATTTATATAATTATATAATTTAAAAAAATTAGAAGTGATTAGTGGTAATCGCAAACAAACGTAATTGATAATGATAATGATGGTAGTATGTAAAAAAAATAACCCTAAAAAACTAGAAAAAAATCTAAAAAAAAGATCTGCTTAACAGATTTTTTGTAATTAATCTAAATTATTAATTTATTTTATAAATAAATTAATAACTTAAATTATGAAGTATATAAAGTAGGGAAACATTTCCAAACACCGGGGGATGACGATTGTAGTGGAAAATATGCAAGTTGCACAAGAAGGGTAAAGACAAGTACAAATAATTTGTTTGGCCGGCCGGTGTGAATAATGACAATTCAAGCATGTTGATGCGAATGACTTAATTGATGAAGAAGCTTGCAGTGTACGGGTCAAGGTTCAAATAATAGCAAACCATTAGTTCTACAAGACTGGCAATAATGAGCAGTGTTATTTGCGTAAAAAAAACGCGGAAGACTGACTTGACGAAGACTTATCATATGCATTGTATGGGTCGAGGTTCAAATAATAGCAAACCATTAATGCTGCAAGACTGGCAATAATAAGCAGTGTTATTTGCGTAAAAGAAGTGCCATGCAGATTGTTCTCACACACACACACATATATATGTAAAACTTTATTTAATCTATTCATAAAATTATTTTTTTATATATTATGAAAATACTACGGTTATATATAAAATAATTTGATATTTCTTATATATTAAGATATGATATAAATGCGGTATATATATTTTAATAAATATAAAACATTTATATATATATATATATATATATATATATATATATATATAAATCAAGGTTTAAATATGCTTTTATCTCTAAAAATAAAGTTAGTTTTTGGTTGTTTTCAATTTTTTATTTTGTTTTGGCCACTTTATTTTCTTTTTTAATTTTAGTTTCTACTATTTGTAGAATTTTCATTAAGTATTTATATGATAAATAGAGGTCTTATTTATTGATGCCATATGTCTATAGTTCCATTTGGCACGTAAGTATTTAATGGAAGTTCATTAACAGTAAAGATTAAAATTCCCTCCCCCCAAAATAGAAGGATCAAAACTAAAGAAAGAATTTTAAATGGACCAAAATAAAAACTATATTACATTTTTAAGGATAAAAAATATATTTAAACCTTAAATCAATGAATGGGATTATTTTATTTATTACTTTACCCACAATTTAAAAAATTTTAGGCCATTGATTTATGATGTTTTTGTTTTCAAGGTATTTGTTCATCTAACTTTATTTTTAATATATAATAGGGTAAAAATCTCAATAAATTCTTATATCATCCTGGAAGAAGCTTATTCCATGGAGTATCCTAGCCATTAAATTTTAAATGAGACCCACGTACTCGATACAACCCAGGTATGATTAAAGTTGGTGATGTTTTGTGGAGGATGAAAATCCTTCCTCCATGTACAGGAAATGATTTCTTAAAAATCCCAAAAAAAAAAACTTATAAGCAACCACACAAGCCAAGGCAAGACCTAGGGAATCTTGCCAAAGGACACTAGCATTAAAGGTTATTGTGTCAAATCCACAAGTACAACCCATGTGTGATTAAAGTTGGTGAAGAAAATCCTTCCTCCAAGGAAAGAATTTCTTAAAAATCCCAAAAGAAAAACTAAGCAATCACACAAGACAAAGCAAGACCTAAGAAATCTTGCCAAAGGACACTAGCATTAGAGGCTATTGTGTCAAATTTGCAAGTGCACAAGTCATTAACAAGTAACAAATTAAGTGATGAATGAAGTATCTTTTCTACTAGAATCATGTAATTACCAAATTACAACAATTTTAATTATTTAAGCTAATAAAAGTAATAATGAGAAATAAAAAAGAGATGAAAAGCAAGCAAACAAAAGTATGACTAAAGCTCTATGGTCAATTGCAAATATAATTTTTGATTTTGTTTATCAACATTTATTTTAGCATATAAATTATTTTTTAATGTATGTCCAACCCACTCATAATTATTAAAACTAGCTTGGACCGATAATCCGATCCTCCATCCGGTCTGAGCCTCCTTTAGATCGAATATATAATAGATCTGGTGTGAACCTGTGTGAATTGACTAGTTAAGGCCTTGAACCAATGACTTTGTATTTTTTAGTAAACCAGTTGAGTTAATTAAATTAAACAAAAAAAAGTCTTGCAAATGGCCTCCACAACGAGGACGAAGATCTTTGTAACCATTCACTAAGAATGGCTGAAAGGGTTTGTGGTGGTTGATTGGGGTCCTTGAGGGCCATCCACGAGGTGTTGCTGTAGTATGGTGGTGGCTCACAAAGAATGGGGGGTGTTGATGGCTTGCAAAGAAATGAGAGAATGGTAAAAAGGGTGATGGACTGGTGGTGGCTACCACAGCCTAGTTGCTACTGAATGCATTGATGATTTGGTTGGGTTTGTTTGGGAAATTCTACTACATTGTTGACTGCTCCATCTCTCTGCAACAACAGTGGTGGAGGCGTGGAGTGAATATGAATATTATTAGTCCACTGAAAGTAGGGTTTTGGTTTTAGGAAGCTGATGGGCCATAGGTTGTGGCTTTGAATCCAAATTGTTTACAATGGAAATTGGACCAAAGACAGGTAAAAGAGAAGGTTGAGGCCCAAATGTATGGGTTAATTTGGACAGTGGCTATGGACTAGCTTGAAATTTATATTTATTTAAATTTTTCACCAAAAATATTATATATTTTATTTTATCCAGTTCAACTAATAACTCATTGGTTGAATCAGTAATCCATTGACCTAGTACCTTGATTAAGTTAATAAATGGTCTAAGTTTAATAATTAATCCATGAGATTAACCCAATCTAACCCACTTATGAACTGGTTGGTTTAGGTCGGGTTGGAGAAAAAAAAATCTCAACCTAACCCAACCCCACCCGCGGACAACCCTAGTTTGGGATGCTTAAAACTTTTCCTTAAACTCTCAAACTTCTTACATTTACCTGTTAAAAAAAATTCCAATTATTTTCTATAAATATAATTCATTGCATCTTAAATTTTTAATAAGTAATTTGGCATTGTTATTATAATTTCCTAGTTTGGTGTTGCAATTGTTTACATTCATGTTTCCTAAACTAAACAAAATTTATGAATTTGTTGATCCAATAACAGTTGAGGATGCAACAAAGTTCAGAAATAAAACAACATATATATAAACTATTTAAAGGAAACCATAATGATGAAAGGTACAAATATATTCCCTATTGAGAAAATAGGCAATTTAGTCCTTTGATTATTCTCTACTTATACTTTAGTCCTTGAATTTCACTATAAGAAATTCACATATTACCATCAACATTTTTTAGTGAAATCATATTCGCCAGTAAATAATTACTTTTCAACAGACACATCTGCCGAAAAACAAAAGAAATATTTCAAAAAATATAGAAAGAGTGAAACAAATTTTCAGCCAATAAGTTCCACAAGAAAATTGGCGAGAATTAGTTTGCAGTAGATAGAGTCATGGGAAGAGGAATGAAAATATTTTTTAAATTTTTGGGCAAATAAATTCCACTGAAAAATTTGCCAAAAATAGTTTGCAGTGGATTAAGCTGTCAGAAAATATGCCAAAAAAGGAACAAAAATCAATGCGGCAATTTTTCAGTAGATATATTCTGTGGGAAAATCTGTTGGAAAAGAAACATAAATTAATGAGGTAGTTTTTCAAATTTTTTGGCAGATAAATTCTGTTGGAAAAGGAATGAAATCGATGTAGCAATTTTTGTCAATTTGTGACAAATCGAGCCATTGGAAAATCTACTAAAAATTAAATTATAACTACAACCGTGAAGCCTTCTTAGCTATTTCTCTTCTCTTCCTCTCTTCTCTCTTCCTTTCTTCTCTCTTCCCTTTCTTTCTCCGATCATTTTGTCTACCTCTCTAATCACTTTCTCTTCCTCTTCGATCACTCTCAACTTTGAGAAGGTAGTGTTTGTAGGAGCAACAAGAACATACCTTAAGTACATATAGTTTGAGCTACCCACCATTTCGCTATCGTCAACTTCAATGCTTTGCTCATCTAACAAAATGAAGCATAGAGACCTTGGAAGACTTCATGCATTAATCGCTGTGAAAGTTTATATTATGTGTTTTTTTCTTAGATTTGATGCATTATTATTTTGATTGTCTTCTTCTTTGTGCTCTGTAATGTGGTATTGGTTTGTTTGATTGTTGGGGGGAAGGTGTATTTGTTTCATTTTGAGGTTATTGGGCAATAAGTAGAAGAATGATGTTGATGACATAGAATCCTTTTTGCAAGTTTGTTCTCTTAATGCATTTGCTTTTTGAATTATTCTACATTTTGTTGGTAGTAGTTAGAATCATCCTATTCAAAAAATATACTTTCAATTGATTTTTCCTTTGCTTCATTACAATGACAGAATGTGTTTATTTATTTATTTATTTTTATTTTACAATACAAGTTCATAGATTATTTTTAAAAAATAACAATATTTTCGATGGGTTGGCCGCCAAAAATATTTCTATATGACAAAGATGATTCATTATTTTTCGCTGAAATATCAGTAGAAAAAATTTTTAACTGATAAATCCGTTAGTAAGTTTTCGGCACAACTTTTTCATCGAATTTTTTGACAATGTCTAGTTTCTACCAAGTGTTTTTCTAGCTACCTAAATTCGCCAAAATATCTGCTAGAAATTTCAAAATTTTGACAGATATGTAAGCCATATCCACCTTTAATACACAAATTTCTTATAATGTTTATTTATATGTATGAATTTGTCTTTAAATTCATAAAACTTGTATCATATTAGTCCTTTTTATATTTCACTTTAATCCCTAAAAAAACCAACTTGATATGAGTTTTGTAAATTTAAGGATTAATTCATATGCAGAAATACATTTAAGGACTAAACTACAACTAAAGAATATTTTCAAAAACTAAGTTGCCTATTAATTCTATTTATAGTTGAGAATGAGTCAAGCAAATTTATCAAAAACTCAAAGCATTAGCAAATGTATTACTATAGAAGACTTGTCCCCAATGTAGACTATTGTGCTTTCTCTTCTTAAAAATGGAAAATGCTTGGTACATATTTCCAAGAGTTACCTTTCTTCCTATATGCGGAAGTAGCAAAATCAAAGCATAATTGTGCATAAATTAGATGGTGAAAATTATAGATATGTGAAGTAATGTATATATAAATGTGTGTCAATAGTATTACTCTAAAAAATATTAAATTATAGAGCATATATAGCTTACAACATGGCAAATGATTCTTGCACACCACTGTTTTTATACTTTTTGTTACACCTACTTGTTTGGGGGGAAAATAGAAAGATATAGAATGTATTAAGAAGTGTGTTTCTCTTGTCTTATTACTCAAGAAGAAGTAATGTAAATATGGTATAATAGAAGTGATGTGCAAATAACATTGTTGATAAGTTATATACAATAAATGATCATATTTTCTTCTTGTAACCAAAGAATTTAATACAAATTCTCACAATTCGCAGCTAATACACAATCCCTTCAGAAATAAGACTACGTCAAGACGTAGCGTACTAATTTCAGTTGAAGGATTACATTCACTTGGTTGGGTGCATTTTTCTCTTAGCAAAAAACATTACAACTTTTGAAGGAAACAATGACCTCTTCTTTTTCTTTTTGCTCGTTATATCTGGGGTTGCTCCAATTTTGGTGTAATTTGAAGGAACTTTACCCTTTGAGCTTAATAAATCATGTACAGGCTCAGATGCAGCAGTAGTTAGGTCATTCAATTCACCACCCTTCCTTTGTTGCTCTTGTTCTGCCTTCCATGTTCTTAACTCCTATTCTACAGCTAACTTTCCTTCTCTGGCCTTCTCAGTATTCTCAGTTGTAATCTTTAGAGATTCCTTTCTTATAGACAACTCTTCATTCAGTTCTTCCAAATTTCTCCATGCTTCTTAACTTAGACTCCTTAGCTATCTTAATTTGAGAATTAACAGTTGCAACACTCGCATTAGCTTGCTCCTCCACCTTATAGGTTCGCTTACTGAGCTCATGATATTCATCCAGTGTGAGTGTCACCAAAAGAGGAATTGTCCATATCATTGTTGCTTCTAGCCAATTCACTATTTTCCAATGCTTTAATTGCCTTTTTCGCCAACTTTTCAGAAACCTTGATAGCTTCTATCTTCTTCTGTGCTGCCAGTAATCTATTTTCCAATGTACTTGCTCAGGCCTTGGCTTTTCAACCTCTTCTTGTGCTTCAAGTAGCTCTACTTGAGCAGCTTGAGCAAGTGATTTTGCTTGATCAGCCTCTTGTGCTGCTTCCTATAGTTTCTTTAGCAACTCAATCATCTCTCTAGCTACTTTCTCTTTCATCTGAAGGAAAGTTATTGCAGACCTAGTCTTCTCCAGTTCAACTTGGAGATTTACAACTGCAGCAGAAGTTGTTTCCTCATTTTGCTTGACGGTGGTGAGAACCGACTTCTCTTGTTCTAGTTTTGATTTTAGTGACATGGAAGCCTTCCTTAAGCTGTTAACCTCAATGGTTGCTTTCTCTATGTTCAGTTTTACTTCCTCGAGTTCCTTTTTTCATTCTTGATCATTTTCCTTTTTTAGTTTCGATTCCATATATACTGCTAATTCAGATTTCAAATCAAGCAATAAAGAAGAAGATGTATCCAATTTAGATTTTAGTACCCTAGCTGACAAAGCTTGCTGGCTTAGTCTTTGGAGTTCCTCTTCTGCTCGTTCAAGTTCCAGCTTCCAATTGTGAGATTCTTCATTGACAACTCCTAATCTTCGTTCCTCTGCTTCCAAGTGCACCGTTCATATGGAGTTCAATGACTCCTTTGTTGCAATCAACTCAGTAGTCAAATCTTCCACTACTTTTTCAATCTCCTTGGATAAAGCAACAACCTCTTCTGATTTGTTGACAGCTATATCCCTTTCACTCACCATAGAAGCATACTCTTTACACAATGAGTCCAATTCCGTTTTCATAAATTCCAATTCTGAAACTGCAGCAGCATGCCTGGCTTTCTCAATCTCAAGTTTTGCCTTGGCTTCAATACTAGCTTCATTGGCAATATCCTCCTCCATCTCTTCTATTTTGAGACTCATAAGTTCGACCTATTCTTTTGCGTGAAGCTCATCTCTTTCTACCTTTTCTATGTTAAGTTTGAGTTTTGTCTATGTGTTTCTTAGTGGTTTCCTATTCCTCTGCAGTGTCAGTTTTTCCAAAGTCTTGTCCTTCGAGCTTGCTTCTCTGTTCAGCCAGAAAAAATAAATAAATAAATAAATAAAACCAGTAATTTAAGACATTCAACCATCAATGAATGCATGCAACACTAATTTGCCCAAAGCAATGGGAAACAAGTGAGGTAGAGAGGAAGTTATTACTCCAACCATAACACAAAATCACCATTATAATAGGATTACCATCTTGTGTAGTGCATCTTCTGCTGCAGTGGGAGAGACAAATAGAGAGCAACTAGCAACACCGCATAGGACTTTGATCCATTATAAAGTATTATTCTAAAGTTTTGACTTGGGTAAATGGATAAATATCTTCATCATTTAGACACTAATGTGAAAATCCTTTTTCACTTTCGTATACTCTTAGGCCATTAATTCCATCTACCATTATTTAATATTTAACATGTTTTGGATGTGATAATTTTCTCATTTTTCATTCCACATGGTATTTTCAAAAGACTTCTTTTCCTTTAGAAAAAACAGGATTCATGGAGCCTAATGCAAATGGTTCTGTGTACTAACCCAAAAGAAAATGTAAGCATAAATATAATTCAAACAATGTACCTCAAAACTTTGGCTTCGACGGGGTTTCCAATCAACTCTTCCTCCAAACTTAAGCACGACATCTTTAACATATTCAAAAGGTGCTGCTGTATCAATAAAATGCTTAGAAGCTTTAAGAGAACTAACATTTCCTAAAGAATCACTAACCTGATTATGGGCATTATCAGTATTAGTACCATCTTGTGAATGATTCCTATCAGTAATATCATATTCCACTCCTTCATAGTAAGAATGATTATCTGGTGAGTTTATTGATTGAGCAATTACCTTAGGGTATTCTGAAAGTGGTTCCATAGAGGATTTTGAAAGTGGCACCTCTTCAATATTTTTCAAAGGATCTGGTCCAAAACAATAATTTTTCACAAATAGCGAAATATGTGTTGAAAATTTTCACAATGGAATACTATTCAATTCATGATTTAATAGAGCTGCTGCTTCAGTCCTTCCAGAGCATAAAGGACAACTCACAAAGTTAGGACTGCTTTCTACATATAGATTTTAATGAATTTATCTTTCTCTTTTGTTTACTAGCTCTAGTACGAAATCCAATGAGCTAAATAATGAATAGAATTTCTACAAAATGCATTAAATAAATAAATAAATAGACCAATAGACGAAACATACTGTATCAGCATAATATAATTTAAGCGTAGCATTATTTCGCTTAACATGGAGGAGGAATTGAAAATAATAGAAAAAAATTGTAAACAATTTATATGCAAGTGCTTATATTTGTAAGCTATAAGCCGGTGATATTATAAGCAAGTCCTCGCCTGTAGTTTGCTTTTATTTAATGTGACTCAATAATGGCATATTAACTTTTTTATGTATGTTACCCAATTGGTAAATTTGATAATTAAAAGCATGAACAACACTAAAATCATAATATATAAGTCATATTAATAAAATGAAGAAAACCCAAGTTAAATAAAATTAATAAAGTTATAGAATAGTTAAGGGAACCAGTAAATTGACTAAGTGAATTTAAATTGAAAGGACATTCAAGAATAACTAGAATATATTTGAAAGACATGGAAGGAGTGGGAGAGACATGACCAATTCCTTTAGTAGCAACCATAGAACCATCTATAGAGTAATGAAATGAGGAGACTTAGAAGAAGATAGTGGTAAATAAAGAACTGTTACCAACAACGTGGTCAGAGGCAGTTGAGTCAATAATCCATGGACTTTGACTATTAGCATATTAAGAGATGCATATTGTAGAACTGTTATTATGGGCTCTAGTGGCGTGGCAGTGAAAAATTGAGATTGCTTGGCACCTTTCAATTGGAGATATTCTTGGTAATCAACCTCTAATAGTTTAACTTTAACCTTAGAAACATTAGTAGATTTTTCTAGAAACCAATGAAGTGAATAACATGTGCTTCGAGTGTGGCCCATTCTTTTGCAATGTGAACACTTAGGGTAACCTCCTCTTCTACCTTGACCTCCACGGTTTCTACGGCCTCCATGTGCACCATGATGTCTTGAGTTAGAGAGCATTGTAGATGCATTAATTGATTTAATTGCATTACCGCTTGTTTTTGTTTAAGGAACCTGAAGTAGCCAAGTAATCAAATCCTTCATCATAGGAACCTCTTGACCAATTAAAATTTAATCACGAACATGCTTAAAATCAGGGTGTATCGCACAAAGAACTAATACCACATATAAATTATCTAACTTTTTCATTATGCTTTCAAGAGTATCAACTTGCAAAAACACCTTTAACTCCCCAATTGCAGATTGGACTTTAGTAACAAAGGTGGTCATATCATGATCAGACTGTTTAAGAGCAGCTAAATTTTGAGCTAAATTGTACAAACATTAAATATCATTGGCAAACACACTTTGAACCTTCTTCCAAAAGGTATGATAGGTTTTGAAAGTTCTCAAGTTCACCAAAATAGTTACTTCAATAGATTGCCATAACAAGGTACACAATTAATAGTCAAGTTTCTCCTACTAGCTATGCTTCTTTTCAAAAACCAGAGCTCCAAAGATATAGACTAGGCTAAATAATCCTTTCGGTTTGATTTTTTTGAAGTGATAGTTGAATTTCTAGAAAAGCATAAGAGATAGGAACCTAGTTGGAGGAGTTTCTTGCAATAAAGACTTGTTGAGGCTATTGGTGGGTCGAATCAAATGCTACGGACTCAGTGGAAGCCATTCCAACACAACATACAGAGGGTGTTTACGGAACCTAAAAATAGAGTATGAATGGAAGACTTGAAATCTTGTGAAAAAAGTGGCAGTTGGGACAACTGACTCCTAGAATGACACTATGAAACTCTGACGAGTTAAACAACACCAGTTTCTTGGTGAACAGACGTTAGTAGGGTGGCACGTGAACTACACTCGCTGACAAACAAAGGAAGTTTCATGTGGAGAAGTTTCCAGTGATGGAACTTTATGGGTTGGTTGGTCGGTGACTCCTGTTTGTTGACCTTCTTTGTTGATGGGTCACCTCTGTTGCAACTCTGACCCAAGAATACACAAATTGACAATTGTCGAGAAACAAGTTTGAGGGACTTTGGGTTCTACTAGACTAGAGGAAGAACCACATGACTTGAGTAGAAGCGGGACCAAGCCTGCTCTGATATCAACTAAAAAAAGTTCAAAATAGATTTAGACTTAGATTAGAGACAAATTCTGTGAATTGCGTGAGTGAGTAGTATTTAGCATACTAATATTTATATATACAAAGGAACAAATATAAGTTTACATTTATAAGGAAGATGTAAATAATCAACTATTTCTTGCGACTCTAATTTTCTAAAAAACATTAACTCTTATAATTTTCAATGATATATTAATCATTACATTGTTCCCAACAATATTTTCACAATTCTCATCTTTCATATTATTCTATCCTGTTTTTCATAATTCATGACACTGAAGACACTTTGTATGAACTTATTTGAACTGTTGTAACTCACATAATATAGAGAAGTAAATGTAGGGATGAACTTTTGTTAGAAATATAATACAGTCATTTATATGTCTTTATTCAATAGTTTAACTTTTGAAAGAGATTAGTCATGATATGATATTAGAGTTTCTATGACTTAGTGGTCTAAAGTTCGATTCTTGATGGGCAAACGATTCTTGTATGAGGGGATTTTAAGAATTTAATAAAACCATTTATGTGGCTATTCATGTGCCTTCATCCAATAATTAAAACAATTTGGCACTACTACTTCTCTTTTCTTTTCTTTTCATTTTTGAATTAAAGAAAAAAAAATCTTGGTAGATTAATTTTCTAAGTAACTTGCATTTTAGTCTTTAGAAATATACGACACTAACAATTTAATTCATGATCTAAATTATTTTTGAGATTTAATCCTTAAATCATTTAATTTCAACAGAATTATTCTTATCATTTTGACAAGCTTTTCAAAAAAAAAAATCTATAAACGGTGAAATTATTTTAGAAAAAAAAATTATCACAGAAATTTTCCGCAAGAATTCAAATCTTGTAGAAAAGTTTACTAGCCAAAAACTTTAAAAAAAAAAGTATAGAAAACATGTATTATTTTCCCATTTTCTTCTTCATATTTGTTGTTCCATTTCCTTCCTCCTTTCCCCTACTTCTCCTCCTCCTCCCTCCTCATTTTTCTTTTTCTTTTTTGTTCATACGGTACCCTCGTCCCTTTTCCATTCACCTTACTCCTCACTCATCCTAGTTTTGTTGCTCTTCCTTGTTTCTACTTCTTCCTCTTTCTCCTTCCTTCTTCTTTCTCCTCCTTCCTCTTACTTTACTTTTTCTTTAACATGTTTAAAATTTTTAAAATTTCAAAATCTCTTATTATCATTTTTTGTTGATTAAATGTTTTTCTTAATTTTTATGTTGATTTTTTTAAAAATTTTTTGCTTGAAGTGTTCACTTGTTATATTTTTGTAAAAAATATTTTACTTATTGTATTTCGCACTTTGAAAGTTTTTATATTTAACACACACACACATATATATATATATATATATAAATTATTCAGTCTTTTCTAGTTACAGTAAATTGAATTTAATTTCGTTAAAAAAATGTAAGATGAAAAATTGGATTTAAAAATTACTTAACCGTCTTAGAGGAAAAAAAATCAAGAGTTTACATTAACTAATATGTAGTTGCTCAAAAAGATCTTAAAGATTTATAAAACAGAAATGCTAAATATCACGAATTAAAATACGTAAATTTTCTACTAACGTTTATTTGGAACGGTTTGTTTTCATTAGCTGCCGTGTCACTTTTTTTCTCACACCTGTTTTTCGTCCAAGTCAATCGTAAGTACATTCCTGAAAAGTTTCTCATATGAAATAGCATATCTCTAAAGAAAAAATCATGATATAGTTGCCTATTTGTGACCGAACTCCTCGTGCATTCGGAATGCGAAGAAAACTTTTTGATTTCAATCATTATGCAAATAGCAGTCATTAAAAAAAAATAAAATGATGATATGCATAAATTATATGAAAATGACAAAATTATTAGATTACTTCATAAAGAATACGAATGGGCATTTGCAGATTTTTTTTTCATATATACTGGCCATTTGTAGAATTAATCAACACTTATATTATAAATAAAAGTACTTTTTCTTAAGAATATTAAAATCTAAATTATACTTTTTCTCTTATGTAACTATATTTATTTCTTATATATTTGTCACGTGTCTTTATTTAAATTTTCTTTTCACTTGTCTTTTTATAAATGCTTCCATTTGAAAAGAATTTTTTTTCTTAATTTCTCTTTAATTATTTCCTTAATATTATTTTCTTAGTCAACTAAAATTCTTTTATTCTTAATTATCTTCAATCAAATTTTAAATTCTTTCATATCTTTTTTTAATTCTAAATTATGATAAAAAATTATTTATTGATCATTTTTTGTTTTTTAATTGAAAATTAAAATTTATAACATATTATATATATATAACATACTAAAAATTATATCTCTAAAATATATTCTAAACACACGTTAAAACTATAAAAAAGAAATTTCGTACAATACACTGACAATTCTAAATACACTGATAATTATCTAGTTGGATATAAAATCAAGTTGAAGCGTATGTTGCCATGACATAATCATCTTCCATCATCAAAGGCAATTAGTGCATGATCCCTCAAGCTATCGTACCCAGAATTTCCATAGCCGCTGCTATCACCATGTTCATAAATGCCAGTTCCCACATGAAGCAAGTGCTGAGTCTCCTCCAAATTTTGGTCTGTATTCATCCAATGGTGCTTCTCCATTAGCCTTAATCCCTCTAACTCCATTGCCACTTCTTTCATGCTTGGCCTCTCCTCCCCTCTAAGGCTTAAGCACCTTGTTGCAAGAACAGAAACTTCCTTGATCTCCTCCTTATTTTCTTCATTTAAAATGCCAACTTCAAGAACTTCAAACAAGCGATCCTCTTTTAAGCAAGATAGAAAGTGCTTAGCAAGACTTCTGTTCTCTTCCGACCTCTCAAATGAAAGTGCTTTCTCCCCTGTTAGCAGCTCTACAAGAACTACTCCAAAGCTATACACATCACTTTTCTCAGTAAGTTGACTTGTTTGCATGTACTCTGGGTCCAAATAACCAAGAGTTCCTTGTACCATTGTGGCTAATTCAGTTTGATCAAGTGGAACCAATCTTGAAGCTCCAAAATCAGACACTTTGGCAGTGTAAGTGTCATCCAGGAGAATGTTGGCACTTTTGATATCTCTATGGATAATAGGTATCGAGGCAGCTGAGTGCAGATAAGATAGAGCTCCGGCTGCCTCTGCCGCTATCCTTAGACGGGTTTTCCAACATGCATTAGTTGCCTTGCCTTCATTGTGTAGATAGTCAAAAAGGGTACCATTGTTAACAAATTCATAAACCAGTAAAGGAACTTCTGTGTCTAAGCAACAACCTAAGAGTTTGACCACATTCCTATGATTAATTTGTGACAGTACAACCACCTCGTTAATGAATTGCTCGATTTGGCTCTGATCCACTACTTTGGACTTCTTGACAGCGACAATCCTGTTATCTGACAGAAATCCTTTGAAAACTGTACCATAACCTCCTCTACCGATGATTAAGCTATCATCAAAGTTGTTGGTGGCCTTATTAAGTTGCTCTGCCGTGAAAATTTGAGTAGATTGGGAGGAGTCTTCTCTTTTGAGTTGCTGTTGCAAAATGATACCGCCATTCTGCCGAAAGAACTTCTCCTTTAGTTTGATGAGTTTTCTTTTCTGGTATATCAGATATAGCCAAGAAGTCCCCACAAACAGTGCCATAAATCCTGCACTTGCACCTGCGTTCGAAATATGATGGATGCAATTCTTGAATTGTGCTCTTAACTAATATCTATGTTATACATACTTAACAAACATATACATGCTTAAGAAAAAGAAAATACAAGTACTGTTTGGCCAAAAAAGGAAGAAAAAGAAAACACAACTGTGCTTAGTTGCTTACCAATGGCAACCATGGTTAGTACTTTGTTTCGCTGGTTTTGTTGGTTCTCTCGCTGGTTTTGTTGGCATCCTCCACTTTCCCTTTTTCCATTTCCGGATTGCCCATCAGGGCAGAAACATTCGAAAGACCCTTCAGTTTCACGACAATTTTGTTCACTTATGCAGTCATGTTTACCATTCTTACACTCCTTAATATCTGGAAAGACGTAATAGAAACAATTATTTCATGAAAAAGCAAATTTACTGAAATAAATGACTATATATTCTTTGGAGTAGTTGTTTAAACAAAAATTTAACTCCAACACCTGTTTTCTGTGCTTTTCTTTTACATATACCTTTTATTTTAAAAAATAAAAAGGTTATTTTAAAATAAATTTGGTTTTAAATTACGTAAATAAGAGTATATTTATTTTTAAAATATTTAATAAATTAAAATTTTGATGTACTTCATCATAGAATAAATATATTTTAATTTATTATCTTTAAAAAAAACACTCACTTTATTCCAAAAAGAAATGAAGAAAAGGAAAACTTACTTTCCCATTTTCTCTCATTTCCCTTTTTCGTCAGAGATAGATATAAAAGAGAATTATACACATTTTAAGGGTAAGAATAGCATTTTTATTATTTTAAAATAAGATTAACATTATTATCTATTAAATTTCTGAAGTCAATACTACAAGTCATGCAATCGTACTATTTCAATTGTGTGGTGTGGCTGCTATTCAATTGTATGGTTTGGCTGCCACTTGTGTGTTTTAATTTTACATTGACATTTTAAATAGAAGAATGGAGAAAGAAACTTATCTTTCTTTTTATTAATAAATGATATTTTTACATAAAAAATTTACACCATTCTTATATCTTTATTTTTTAAATAATAAAAAAACAGAACATATATTTTAACGTATTTTTTATATTTTTACCCAAATAAAAAAACTATAAAAATTTTAATATACAAATATTATTACACATTTCTCTATCCCTTTTACTTTTAAAGAAAGATATTTAAAAAATTGTACGGGAGAATAATATTATTATTTATTAAATTACTGAAGTCAATAATATTTACATATATATTATTATTTATTATTTATTATTTCAATTGTATGGTGGGCTGCTTTCTACATCTTGACTTGGCATTATTACTATTGACTTTGAAATAATGATACAACTGATGTATATAAATTAAAAACTAATATTTGAGCAAGCAAAATATTGGTTAAAATAGCAAGCAGGATTAATTAATGAATCTACAAATTGAAAACAGTGATATATGAGCAATGGAAATTAAAAATCAAATCCAAAACAAAGAAAGTTATACAAAGGATAAAGATTAATGTTTAACGTAATTAATTACCTCGACAACCATCCGGATGGTATGGGTTTCCCTCATAACCTGTATTACATTTGCATCGATAACCATATCCAGTGTCCGAGTCTTCACATTTGCTATTTTTCCTGCATGCATAGTTGGGTCTACTCTGGGAAACATTACATCTCTCGCTTCGAACAGTCCAATCAACAACCATGGTAGACTCCTTGAATGGTAGATGATTTAAATGATCCAGAGAAAAACTATAGTTGCCTTTTTTGGCCAGAAAGGAATAGCTGCAATTATTGAAGTACCCTGACTCACTGAAATTGTTAAAGCTAAATGCTTGTATACTGATATTGTTCATTCCAGGAGGAATATCGACCTGGCAACACCCTATCCCCGTACAATTTCCATCCCTCTGCATAGTTTGCATATCATTATTGCTGTCACATCTTGTTAAGCACCCGGTTGAATATATGCTATCGTTCTGAAAACTATTGAGATAGCCATAAGTGTCGCACCCTACACTTACGAACTTGTTATCCTCGCTAGAAATGGCGAAAGCCGGAGTTCTGAGTGTGGCTTCATTGCCTGCTGTTTTTTCTCTACCAGATCCATCATTACAAATCTCGGAAACAAAAAATAACAAGTCCATTTGACCTTCGAGGGTTATGTTCAAAATTTGGACGTTACCTTGATATAAAGAAGAGTTAGTGCAAGTGAGTTCTAATTCTTCCTCCAAGAAACAGTTCTCACCAGTGTCAGATGAGTTGCCTATGCCAAATGGGTAAGGAATTGAAACAGTTCCACAAGTGTGATTGCAGCCACGCAAGGCTTGGTCAGCTGCATTTGCAGCTGCTCCTACCCTTGCTAATGCAATCACCGACACCAGGAACATTTGCATGTACGTCGCCTTCAGTCCCATTGCCTCAAGTTTAATGTATCACACACAACTTTAAATGGTTTGTATTTGAGCTGCCTCTTTTATAGACCTTCCGAATGGACGATTAACTAGTTGTTTGTTCTTTTATAACCTCGTTCCTGGCAAGAGGGCTTTTATTTCCTCTGTCAGTTTGTTGAAGTGGAAGAAAGACTGAGTCATGTTTTTCTTTTTTTCTTTTTTTTGTGAAGACTGACCAGGTATGCTTGCATAAAAGTAAAAAAGAAAATTGAAAACAATGTGTGGTTACACATTTGCTTAGTCAGTCAATGCTTGGATTCCAATTCTTTGTGCCGTACAAAAGAATTTAAACAATCTTTTATAGTAATGGCTGAAAATTCACAAAGAATATGCTTCTTACTTCCGAAGTGAGAGATTCTTATGTGTTTTTGGAGTAAACGTTTGCTCTATATCATTGCATGTGAATTACAAAAGTTGTAACATTTAAAATGTAGATAATAAGGACTTATGTAACTAAAATGATACGCATTTTCTCTTGTTATGAGAATATCTAAAAAAATTTAAGTTATGTATGTGTAAATTGTGTCTGAATTAATTTATATGAGTTTAATTTTGGTCTGTACGTATAAAACTGTTTATCTCGTTACAAGATCAATTTGACCTCTAATATAATTATTTTTATATACTATATATATGAAATTCAACTCATAGTATCAGTAATGAGAATGATAACTTTTCTCAGTTTCCATTCTTACTCTTAATAAATCAAATTTGTTATATAATATCACGATACATGATAAAAATAATATAAAAATTTTATACTAATAATTGATTAAAATTAAGTTATTTATGTATAAGGTGAGGATCAATTGGTATCAATCTAGTGAAAATGATTTTCATCAATCAACTTTGAAAGTTTCTCGGTGTATCCCGGGAGTCGTTTATCGTGTACCATACACTACGTCCCACTATGACCAATTATTTGGATTTTTTTTAATAACTATGTCATAATTATTTTTTAAATTTAAAATTCTTGTGAGTGTATATCTAAATATTTATTAATTAAAATTTATAAATTTTTGTATATATATAATATATATATATATATATATATATATATATATATATTATTAGTTAAAATCTGTAGAGATTTTTATATATACAATTATCTATGATAAAAAAAAGAAATAATCCAAGTTTTTTTAGTGTAAAACTAGTTGTGTATGTAAATATTTACTAATTAAAATTTATAGAATTTTTTATAAATATAATTATTTATGATAAAATAAATAAATAAATAAATAAAATATAATATATACTTTAAATTAAAAAGGCAATTAATATCAATTATTGATTTAATTTTATGCCAAATCAATAATTTGAGCTGTTGGTGCTTTGGGTGGGTGCATGGTAAAAATTTCCAAACACCCAAGGATTACGAGCCATTTATTATGGAATTATTTTGTTTAAGTTGATAGATGAATTATTTTTTTATGTGACAGTATATACAAATCTAAATATATATAAAAATTATTAATTAAAATATATAAATTTTTTATATGTATAATTATTCATAAAAAATAATTTAACTAAATTTTTATATAAATTTAAGTGTTATTAAATAAATTTAATTTTTTAATATTAATTATTTATTTATTTTAATAATAAATTAATTACTAATTTATACTTAATTTATTCATAAATCATCCTAAAAAGTCACCCTTATTAACATTATCTGACAATTATATTCTCTGACGATTATAGTGAAAAATATGCAAGTTGCACAAGTCGGGCAAAGACAAGTACATACAATTTGTTTGACTGGCCGGTGTGAATAATGACAACCATGTTGACGCAGAACACTTAGAGTATATTGGAATAATCTAAACAGTTTTTTTTGAAAAAAAAATTATTGCAATAGTATTTTTACATAATAAAATTAGGTTTAGTTTTTATATAAAATTTAATATATTATAAAAGAGTTTTTTATAATATTAAAATTTTAATTTATAATTTTAAATTATATATTATTTTTTACATGAGATATAAATAATATTTTGTTTTTAATTAAATAATTTTTTAAATTATTTTATATTTATTTTAATAATTTAATATATAAAAATAATTATTTTTATATTATCTAAATAAAATAAATTAATTTCAAATTATTTTTTAAATAATATATTTATACATAAAATTAATTTTATTATAATCAATTATAATAAAAAAATTTACACAATAACTAATTATAAAAATAATTAAATTTTCACAATTTTCTCAAATATACACTTACTTGACGAAGACTTACAACTTACATTATCCGAGTCAAGGTTCAAATAATAATTTAATAATGAACAATGTCGAGTTTGAAAGGATGTGGTGGAAGGAGTCTTATATTCTTACATTACATAATATATATATATATTTTTTTATATTTTATATAATATTATTTATTATATATTTTTTATTATTTTTTTTACTCAATTACAATCTTAAAAAAATATAAACAATTATATACCCTTAAAAAAATGTATAAATAACATTTTCCGTGTTGGAATGCCGTCTCGAACAGTCCAAGCTAATGGGATGGAAGTAAACAAATCATTAATGTTAGAAGAAATTATAAATATTATTTTGTTTTTAATTAAATAATTTTTTAATTATTTATATTTATTTTAATAATTTAATACATAAAATTAATTATTTTTTATATCATTTAAATGAAATAAATTAATTTTAAATTATTTTAATTAATATATTTAAATATAAAATTAATTTTATTATAATCAATTATAATAAAAAATTTACATAATAATTAATTATTAAAATAATTAATTTTTTACAATTATTTGAAATAAGGTTGAAATAATAATTTAATAATGAGCAGTGTTGGGTTTGGAAGGATGTGGTGGAATGCCGTCTCGAACAATCCAAGCTAATGAGCAGTGTTATTTGCATAAAAGAAGTGTAATGCAGATTACTCATATTAGAGGTATATATATAATACGGCTAATATATATATATATATATATATATATATATATAAAATATATAGGCGGGATGATTTTAGCATTTTGAGAAATAGGTTAGAAGAGTCAACCTATTCTATTTTAGGATAAGTTGACGGGTTGGCGAGTTGACCCGTATAAAAGAGAAAATGAGAAAAAAGTAGGCGGATTGACATGACCTTCAACTAACTTTTAACCCACTTAAAAACAAAAAAAAATGTATAAAAAACAAAAAAATTCACAAAAATTTAAAAATAGAAAAATTATAATTTATAGAGACTAAAAAATAAAGAAATAAAATAAAATTAGTATTATATACATAAAAGTACTACAAACACAAATAAAAAGATTCATTTATATACTTAAAAAAATCAATGATCAACGGGCCGGTGAGAGAGTGTTTATTATGAAGCTGAAAGTGATGAATCTCGACCATTGAATTATGTGAATGGTTATAGATTGAAAAATAAAAATGGACTTTTTGAAAACTTGAACCCAACCCTTTTAAAAAATGACGGTTGTTGGCAAGTTAACAAGATGGGTTGAACTCATCCACCTCTAAAAAGCTCATATATATATATATATATATATATGAGTATATCTAATGAGAGAAGTTTTTATTGTGAAAGGGTGTGAGGATTAAATTTGACCATATAATCATACATGGATAGTCAAGATTAAAAGTTAGTTAAAAGTCATGTAATCACTTAAAAAAATCACATGCATTTATTTTCTAATCTTGATCATTCATGAAAGATTCAATGATCAAGATTAACTCCTCTCATCACTCTTACAATAAATATTCTTCTCACTAGATACAATTATATATATATATATATATAATCAAGGTTTAAATATGTTTTTATTCATAAAAATAAAATTTTTTTGGTTGTTCTAAATTTTTTATTTTGTTATGGTCTCGTTAAATTTTATTTTTTATTTTAGATTTTGTCATTAATAAAATTTTATTAAATATTTACGTGATAAATGAAACTTTCATTTATTGATGTCACATGTTTATAGTTATGTTTGACACATAAGTACTTAATGAATTTCACTAATAGTAAAAATTAAAATTAAAAAAAATAGAAGGATCAAAACTAAAGAAAGAATTTTAAGAAACCAAAACTAAAAAAAATGTTATAGTTTCATGAATTAAAAGCATATTTAAACCTTAAATCAATGAATGGGATTGTTTTATTTATTACTTTACCCAAAATTTAAAAAATTTTAGACCATTAATTTATGATGTTTTTGTTTTCAAAGTGTTGTTCATTTAACTTTATTTTTAATATATAATAGGATAAAAATCTCCATAAATTCTTATATCCTCTTGGAAGAAGTTTCTTGTAATAACCTAATACAGGTACCCTAGTATATCTGACATACACCTGAATAAGCAGTATCAGTCATGTTACTTCTAACTTATAAATCAACTAATCCATAACATTTATACAAATAATTATGGAGAGTCATATCTAAAAAGTCATACAAATATACAACTTTTTCATCCTCCAAAGCAAATATAAATAATTACATAAACTTTGAACTGAAAACATTAAAATTAAACTAAACTAGCTCTTCTCTTCCCTTCATTTTCTTACCCTTTGAACGGTTTTGACCCGGATTTACATGGAAACACAACGAGATGAGAAATTATAATTCTCAATATGAGTAACCAATATCATCATTTAAACATTTATACTGAATAAATGAACTTTGAAACATCTCAGGTCTAGTTATTTATTAACATGATATAAGAACTATTTAAATATCAACTCATAATGAATAACACTACTAGCATTGGATTAACAGTTACAATAAGTAAATAAGACTCTACTCACTACACTAGAGTATTCACATTCTGACTCTATGTAAACATTCATCTAGCAACCTCATAATCCAATACTAAACTCATACATATAACTTAGTTATTCTCAAGAATTTCATTCCATTGTATTTATTTGTGTAAAATAAGCTAAATAGTCCTTAGACTACCTTGTAATGAGTGGACTGTTCCATCACACAATAGTGAGTGTACTACTTCCACTACATACCTGATGATGAGTGGACTGTTCCATGTACTACTTCCACAACATACCTGATAATAAGTGGATTGTTCCATGTATTACTTCCACAACATCGAACTAGTAACTCATCATTCGTCTGACATAGGACTTAACTCATCCTTAGCCTAGCATATCATCACAACTCCACCTTTAACAAAGTACTTTTCTCACTCCTTTGCAAGGCCAAGGGGCTTGCCTCGCTCCCTTAGTTAGGAATCATGGTGAACTATAGTTCAACCTTAGTAAATAAGGGATCCATCTTTATGGTTCGACCTTATTACATAAGGCTTCCATCTCTATGGATCAACCTTATTACATAAAGGTTCCATCTCTATGGATCAACCTTATTACATAAGGGTTCCACCTCTATGGATAAACCTTATTACATAAGAGTTCCATGTCTATAGATCAACTTTATTACATAAGGGTTCCATCTCTATGGATCAACCTTATTACATAAGGGATCCAACTCTTGCTAGCTCTATGGTTCAACTTTGATAAACAAAGGAACCATTCTTACCGTGGTTCAACTTTATTGCATAAAGGAACCAACTCTTGTTATGCTTCAACTTTGATAAACAAAGGAACCACTCTTGCTATGGTTCAACTTTATTGCATAAAGGAACCAACTTTTGTTATGATTCAACTTTGATAAACAAAGGAACCATTGATTGGCTTTATTATAGCTCAACTTTATTGCAGTTCAACTTTATTGCATGTAGGAATAACTCTTGCATTCAACTTTGATAAACAAAGGAATCAACTCTTGTTATGGCTCAACTTTGAAAAATAAAGGAACCACTCTTGTTATGGTTCAACTTTATATCATAAAGGAACCAACTCTTGCTATGATTCAACTTTGATAAACAAAGGAACCACTTTTGCTATGGTTCAGCTTTGATAACAAAGGAGTTACTCTTGCTATGGTTCAACTTTATTGCATAAGGGAACTAACTCTTGCTATGGTTCAACCTTATTGCATAAAGGAACCAACTCTTGCTAGCTTTATGGTTCCACCTTAATAAATAAGGGAGCCATCTTTGCTATGGTTCAACATCAATGACCAAGGGAACCAACTCAAAATACCTCAAATTTTTCCTAAAAGGCTGATTTTCAAAAATACACTAAATGTACATTCTAACTGCAAAAAAAATTGAAATTTTACAGGAAAATAGCCTTATTTCATATCTTTCAAATGCAATAAACCTCATCTCATTTGACTTAGTGTAGCCAAAGTTATGCATCAAAATGCAGAGGCTGAAACAGGGTGACTATCTGTTATACCAGAATCTGACCTAACTTTAAAAAGAAACTGGGAACGCGCAAAGAGTTTAAAATTTTTGAAATTTTTAACCCTTATACCTTACATGTTAGCTTCAAAATGCCACTAGTCTCATGTAAAAAAGACCTATGTGCAAGAAGTTATGCAATCTGGATTAATAGGTGTCACTCTACTTGTTTCTACAGAATTTGACTCGAAATCGAACCTAAGTTAGGGCTAACTGGTTTGTAGCAAAAATTTGAAATTTTTACCACATGAAATCTTGTGTCTTAGCTTTCAAATTAAATAAGAAGAAATTCAGTCTGATAACTACAACTCAAGTTATGCTACAATCACCATAGGCTGTTTAGATGCTGTCCTATTTTTGCAGAATCGGGTTCTACATAATCTTAGTTTCCAACCAAGTTCTAATCCGTAAATCATGGATTCTAAGTGTTTCTCAACCCTAATCATGGTGTCTAATCATATTAAGATCATTAAACACTAAATTCATCTCATCAAACTTAGATTTTGATAAAAAAATCTATCAATCAAAACTTAATTCTCAACTTTGGTTTCAAACACTTAAAGGAGTGATTCTAACCTCACAATCAACAATCAAGCATAAGTTAAGCTCAAACCAAACTCAACTCAGCCTTTGAAAACAAGTATTAGCTAAAGAAACCATTTTTTTTTACCTCAAATGCCTATTTTTCCCAAACCATTCATACTTGTATATATAACAAGAAATGGAAAGCAAAGTTAGGTTTAAGAAAAAAACTCTCCTACCTATTGTGTAGATGGAGACCTTCAAGCCTTGACCTTGCCTTTCTCAATCTTGCTCCTTTCCTTTTCCTCTTTTCCTTTTTTTTTCTCTTATATTTTCTCACATATTGGCCTCTATTTTCTGTTGCCAAAACCGAATAAAAGAGAAAAAGAGACATGGAAAGTCAAAAGAAAGAATGGATAGGAACGCTTGAAATAAGGTCACTTAAGTCTGTTTGACTATGCTACAATGATGATTAGTTTTGATGATAATAAACATGAAGATGATGAGAAGAAAGTCTAAGAACTTCAAGATTAGTTTTAGGACTTAGAGTCTCTTTGTACGAAGATCTTGTTGGATATCTCATGGTGTTTACAAAATAAAATAAAAATATTTTTGAAAATAAATTAAAAAGGTTTTGATGTTTTTAAATCATCTGGGCTCTTTCGCAAAGTTTTTTCAAATATTTTAGAAACAAAGTTATTCAAATAAAGGCCTCTTTATTCAAATAAATCAAGTTTAGAAAAATTGTGTTTAAATTGAGTTATTCGAATAACCCATGAGTTATTCGAATAATGTTTTTCAAAATCCTGTTGCGCACCTTTATTTTTACAAGTGTTATTCAAATAACATGGTGTTATTCGAATACAACCTTTTTAGAATGGCTTGCTTTTATATAAGTTATTCGAATAACCCTAGAGTTATTCGAATAGACCTATTTTTCAGAAAAAATTTTAAAGCAGTGTTATTCAAATAAACATCATGTTATTCAAATAACCAATTTCAAAACTAGTTATTTTGAGAACATGTTATTTGAATAACCTAAGGTTTATTCGAATAAACATAGATCCTATTTTAGAAAGAAACGACCATATTTCATATTTATTACATGAATTAATTACCCAACGGCTATTTTCTTCTACGACTTTATAAATAAAGACCATGGGTCTCTTTTGTTGGTGCCCAGCTATCTGAATAATCTTATGCTTGCTTTGAAAATGTGATTTATAATTTTCACTTATTTGTTGTGCTCTTTTTTGTGAAAACTTTGAGATATCTTTAGAGAGCTTCTTATCGCTTCAATTTGTGACATTTACTCTGTGTGAGAGTATCTATATTATGTTTCTCTGTATCGAGGGTGAGGTATCCCTCAAGGTTTGTATAAGGGTGAGGTATCCCTGCAGGTTGATGCTTTAGCACAAGGGTAGTGTGTGTGAAAAGTGCTCTATTTTGTAACGGTTGCAAGTACCTATTGAAGTTTGTATTCATAGTGAAAAATCTTGAATATTTTTTGAACACTGGACGTAGGCCACAAGTGGTTTGGTGGTCGAACTAGGATAAATATTGTACTTGCTCTTCTATTCTCAATCTCTTTATTTACTGCAGTTTATTATTATTGCATATTTGTTTATTTGTTGTTCTTAAATTTTTTCTTCTTCCTCTCTTATATTCACATCCTTTATTTAATAGCTTCAACATTTGTTTTTGTTTTAAAAGCATTTGAGAAATTTTTCTATACTTAATTCACCCCTCTTCTTGAGTACTGGAGCCACTTGGTAACATTAAGTTTCTATGCTGAAACTTATATCTACTAAGGACACTTGAATTATGATAAATCAATTTTCCTAACTTCTAATAACTTTAGAATAAATCTTAAGATTCATCTAAATTGTTGTTTCACTTTTATCTTATTTTTTCATATTTACTGCTAGTCAATCCAGTATTAAAGCATACTCTCAGTATGCTTAAAAATATCAAACTAACTCTAATTATCCTCAAATTTTAACTGCATCTTACTTAGCTCATTAGTGACCTAGAAACAAGTTATTCATAATCGTTTCTCTCAATTGAGTCTTTAAAGTCATTTTCTGAGTTATTTTAGGCTATTTTCACCTTTTATGTTACAGTAAAGTGCCTAAACTAACTTAGTTTGTTACAAAATTGAACAGACATGTCAAGTAAGTATTAGGTTACCTATGTAATCATTTACAAGCCAAACATGTTATCGAGGATGTTACACTTCTTCCATGGAGTATTCTAGCCATTGAATTTTAAATGAAACCCACATACTTGATACAACACAGGTGTTATTAAAGTTGATGATGTTTTATGGAGGAAGAAAATCCTTCCTCCAAGTACAGGAAAGAATTTCTTAAAAATCCTAAAAAAAACTAAGCAATCACACAAGGCAAGGCAAGACCTAGGGAATTTGTCAAAGGACACTAGCAATAGAGGCTATTATGTGAAATCTGCAAGTGTACAAGTCATTAACAAGTAGTAAATTAAGTGATAAGTAGTATATCATTTCTATGAGAATCGTCTAATAACCAAACTACAAAAATTTTAATTATTTAAGCTAATAAAAGTAATAATAAGAATTTAAAAAAGAATTAATAAAAAATGAAAGCAAGTAAACAAAAGTATGACTAAAGCTCTGGGGTCAATTGTAAATAAAATTTTTGATTTTGCATTTCAACATTTATTTTAGCATATAAATTATTTTTTAAAGTATGTCCAACCCACTCATAGTTATTAAAACTGGCTCAAATCGATCAATCAGATCAGTAATCTGATCCTCCATCCAGTCTGAGCCTCCTTTAGATTGAATATACAATAGAACCGGTGTGAACATGTGTGACTTGACTGGTTAAGGCCTTAAACCAGTGACTTCATAGTTTTTAGTGAACCGATTGAGTTAATTAAATTAAAAAAAAAAGCCTTGCAAATGGCCTCCACAGCTAGGGCAGAGATCTCTATAATCGTTCACTGAGAATGGCTAAAAGGGTTTGTGGTGGAGGATTGGGGTCCTTGAGGGCCATCCACAAGGTGTTGCGGCAGTATAGTGGTGGCTCGCAAAGAATGTGGGGTGTTGATGGCTTGCAAAGAAATGAGAGAATGGTAAAAAAAGTGATGGACTGGTGGCGGCTACCACAGCCTAGTTGCTGTTGAATGCACTAATGATTTGGTCGGGTTTGTTTGGGGAATTCTACTACATTGTTGACTGCTCCATCTCTCTAGAACAACAGTGGTGGAGGCGTGGAGTGAATATGAATATTATTAGTCCACTAAAATTAGGGTTTGGGTGTTAGGAAGCCGATGGTGTAATGCCCTAGAAAATCATGTTAAGCTTGTATATGGTTACAAAGATAGCCTAATACTTACTTAACATGTCAGTGTAGTTTTGTGACCTTCTGAGCACGTTTAAGCACTTTGTTGTAACGCTAAGTGAGAAATATAGCTGTTATTTACTCTGGAAGTGGCTTAAACTGCTTAGTTAGTGGAAATAAGTATGGAGAGTTTGTTTCCAAGTCACAAATGTGGGAACTATGCTACAGTTAAAGTTTGAGAATTTTTGGAGTTAGTTTGGCATTTTTGAGCATACTGGTAGTGTGTTTTAATGCCGAATTGACCCCTAGCTGATATGAAAATATCAGTTTTTGGTAAAACAAAATTTTTAATGAATCTCAGAATTTATTTTGAATCTGTTAGAAGTTACAGAATCAGATTTGGAGAAGTTTGAGTGTTCTTAGCAGATCGGGGTTTAGTACCCAATCAAGAGAATTCAAAAGGAATTTCTCTTCTTGAAATATCCCACGGTGGGGATATTTGAGGGGTAGAACCTGAGCGAGAAAAATAGAGAGGCTGAAAACGTGAGAAAGAAGAAGAGAAAAGAAAGAAAAGAGAGAAGGAGAAGAAGGAAGAGGAGGATCCAAGTAAAGGTCTTGCTTCATCTTCATCTTCAAGCCTTGAGGTAGGGGGTTCTTGCTCTCATCTCCCGAATCCCATCTTTGCTTCTATGATTGTTATGCTTGGGGTATGTATGAAATAGGTGAAAATGAGGATTTGTGGGTTCTTGAGGGTTTGGGTGGATTGAACACCTTGGAAACTTGGATTAGAACTTGTAAAGAGTTAAATGAAGCTTGGTGGTTGAATTGATTCTTAAGAATATTTATGTAATGTTTTGTGGTGGAAAGTGAGAAATAGGTATTTGGGAGAAGGGTTTTGACTCTTGATGAATAATTGTCATTTGAAAGGTTAATGAGAGATTAATGAGTTGAGTTTAGTGTTTAATGATTCTAATAAGTTTAGAGACCATTACTTGGAGTTAGAAAACACTTAGAATCCATGTTTGTATGGTTGGAAACAGATTTGGGGCCATTAGAACAGTGGTTCGTGTTCTGCAGAATTTTCTACAGAAGGGTCATGCCTAGGCGCAACCTGGCCATGCCTAGGCGTGGGTTCAAGACTTGAAAGCGAGGAGAGACGCCACGCCTAGGCGTGGTAAAACCAAGCCTAGGCGTGATACAGGATAGTAACCTGACAGCTTGTGGTATTTGTAGCATAACTTAAGTTGTGGTTATCGGAATGACCTGGTTCTTGTTGCATTTGAATGATGAGACATAAGGCTATCTACCTGTAAAATATCAGAATTTTATCAGTTAGGATGGATTTTTGGTGAATTAATGAAAAACATCCTTTTTAGGGTGCCTAGAGCAGATTTCATCAAAATTTCTATTTTGATGTTTTGAGGTTCCTAATTGTTAGGATACTTTGTTTATGCCTAGTAGAGTATGTTGAAACTCTAATAGGAGTAATTGATGAAGCGTAAATGTATTAAGTCAAGTTGACTTGAAATGCTAATTACGAGAGGTAATTAGACGTGGCTATATATATATACATATAATTTGTATTGTGATGGATCGAGGAATTGAGTTTCTCTAAGTGTGGGAACTATTTGTGTATGCTCTTTTAAGAGTGATAAGGTACTTTTAAAAGTAGTTGATGATTTGTTTATGAAATGAAATTGGAATGCATATAAATCAATTGCGAAAACTAGTTATGGGAAGTAATTAGTAATTGTATTGCATGAGATGTTCGTGAAACCTATTGAGGTTTTTAATGCTAATTATGAGAAGTTAATTAGACATGATGATATACTTAATGGTATGAAATGCCTTTTTGAAATGTGTAAGCCCCAGTGAAAGTGGGTGTTCTATATCAGGTAAGGCACATGGTAACCTTCCTAATATAGTGAAATTCTTAAGGATGGACTTCCTTGTTCATTAACGATAACCGTGTAGTTGATGGGACTTCACTACTCGGGGGGGATGGATTTCCTCTGGGATAATGATGTTTGCTGGATAGGAATTCCAGTGCTTGTTCAAGGTTATGGATGAAACTATGGACTTCCATTACTTTGTTCATGTTTCATGCATTCATGACATTACCATGGGATTAGAGGTCCTGGATGTGGTATCATGCATTATTCACCTCCATACTTAGAAAATTGCATAGACATAATCATTAGTCATAATTAAGCATAACATGGCAATTGTATGGGCGGTTGCTATCATGACATTTTCATGTATTGCAATTGTATGGGCGATTGCGTGTTGTTGAGATGAGGTGTTGTTGCTTCCATGATTGAAGTGTCAACTTGATAATTGTGATATTATCTGATTGTACATATATGTGTATATGCTGGTATTGGAATACTTCTACTAAGATATGTTTTCTCACCCCGATTGTGTTGCCATGTAAATCCAGGTGCGAGCTCTTCTAAAGGGAAGAAGAAAATGTATGAAGACTAGCATAGTATAGATGCTATTTTGAGCTGAGCATATGTAAATGTTTTATTTTTGCCTAGTTGTTTCAGGTTATGTATAATAGTATGCCCTTGAGGCTGAGATGTATATATATAACTTTTGCTATCATGGCTCTCCATATTTACTCTTTATGTATGAATGATATGGGTTAAACGTTGATGTATGTTAGTAGTAGCAGGGTCAATATTGGGTTATTCATTTATATGACGATATATTTGGGTAGCAAATATTGGGCTGTTACAGATGGGCTATGGGTTGTGGTTTGAACCCAAAATGTTTACAATGGGAATTGGGCCAAAGAGAGGTAAAAGAGAAGGTTGAGGCCCAAATGTATGGGTTAATTTTGGTAATGGCTATGGACTAGCTTGAAATTTATATTTATATTAAATTTTTGGTGATATAAATTTATAAATATATGTGTATGTGTGTGTACAATTTAAAATTTTCACCAAAAATATTATATATTTTATTTTATCCAGTTCAACTAATAACTCATTAGTTAAATCAGTGATCCATTGACCTAGTACCTTGATTGAGTTAATAAATAGTCTGAGACAGGATTAACCCAATCCAACCTATTCATGAGCAGGTTGGTTTGGGTCGGAGTTGGAGGAAAAAAATCTCAACCTAACCTAACCCCACCCACGGACAACCTTAGTTTGGGATGCTTAAAATTTTTCCTTAAACTCCCAAACTTCTTATATTTACTTGTTAAATTTTTTTTCCAAATATTTTATTTAAATATAATTAATTGCATCTTAAATTTTTAATAAGTAATTTGACATTTTTATTATAATTTTTAACTCTAGTGTGGCAATTGTTTACATTAATATTGTCCAATCTAAACAAAATTTATGAATCTGTTGATCCAATAACAGTTGAGGAAGCAACAAAGATTAGAAATAAAACAACATATACATCACCTATTTAAAGGAAACCAAATAATGATGAAACATGGTACAAATATATTATTCCCTATTGAGAAAATAGGCAATTTAGTCCTTTGAGTATTCTCTACTTACAATTTAGTCGTTGAATTTCACTATAAGAAATTCACGTATTACCTTCAACATTTTTTAATGGAATCATATTTGCTGATAAATAATTACTTTCCAAAAAACACATCCACCGAAAAACAAAAGAAATATTTCAAAAAATATAGAAAAAATTAAACAAATTTCCAACAAATAAGTTCCACAGGAAAATCGACAGGAATTAGTTTGTGGCAGATAGAATCACGGGAAAAGGAATGGAAATGTTTTTCAAATTTTCTGGCAGATAAATTCTGTGGGAAAATTTACCAGAAATAGTTTGCGTTGGATTAAGCTGTCAAAAATCTACCAAAAAAAGAACAAAAATCAATGCAATAGTTTTTCAAATTTTTTGGCAGAAAAATTCTGCTAGAAAATCTTCTAGAAAAGAATTAAAAATTGATGTAATAATTTTTCAATTTTTTTGGCAGATTTTGTGGGAAAATCCACCAAAAACAATTGCAACGGATTGAGCTGCCAAAAAATCTGTCAAAAAAGGAATGAAAATCGATGCAACAATTTTTGTCAGTTTGCAATAGATCAAGCTGCTGAAAATCTACTAAAAAATTGAATTATAACTACAACAATGAAGCCTTCTTAGCTATTTCTCTTCTCTTCCTCTCTTCTCTCTCTCCTTTCCTTCTCCGATCATTCTGTCTACCTCTCCAATCACTTTCTCTTCCTTTTCGATCACTCTCAACTTTGTGAAGGTAATGTTTACAGGAGCAACAAGTACATATCTTAAGTACATATAGTTTGAGCTACTCATAATTTCACTATTGTCAACTTCAATGCTTTGTTCATCTAACAAAATAAAGAATAGAGACCTTGGAAGACTTTATCAATGGCTGTAAAAGTTTATATTATGTGTTCTTTTTCTTGGATTTGATGTGTTATTATTTTGATTATCTCCTTCTTTGTGCTCTGTAATGTGGTATTGGTTTGTTTGATTGTTGGGGGGAAGGTGTATTTGTTTCATTTTGAGGTTGTTGGGCAATAAGTAGAAGAATGGTATTGATGACATAGAATCCCTTTCACAAGTTTGTTCTCTTGATGCATTTTGTAACATCCTTAATATTAATACTAATAGTGTATTTGGAATTAAGCATGTCACTTATAATTAATATAAATAATTTGAAAATATTATTATGTGATATACACAAAATATGAGCCTGATGAGAGGTTAACGTTATATACATATATTTTGAAGGTCAATATACAAACAACATATCACTATACAATAAATTACATAATGTGCTCCAGGGTACTATTTATACATTACATTTACAAAATGATATCAAAACCTATTCTAAAACTTCTTCCTTTGTCTCCTTGCTGAAGTGTCATTCTCTGGAAATATTATGGAATACAATAAAATAGGGGTGAGAATTCTTGGAATTCTCAGTAATTTAATTAAAAACTATGTTATCATAATACCTCTAACTGCTTCAGGGAAAAACTAGTTACAAAACTTAATTTATAAAATAGGAAGGTGACAAAAGCCAAATCCAATCATTCTCTTCTTGAGGCAGAATTTCCAATTAATAACATTACTTAAAAAATTCATAATTTTAGCTACCAAAAGACCACAAATTATATTTATATCATCATACAAATACAAATTACAATTTAGTATCATATTCTTAATTCCACACTATAATCTTTTATAATATCTTTGCCACAAATCACATTCAAAAACAATTCTCAATTCAATATCCTTTAGATATACAATCTCTTAATACTTTGGCCGAATATCCAAAGGATCGCTATTATTTCTGATGGATAAGTAATAATATGACCAGTTATCCAAAGGATTAACATAATTTCCAGTGGATATTTATCCAAGATCATCGTCATTTCCTAGATTCGGATTTAAAATCACCATCATTTCCTAAATCATTTACTAGTCACATTACAGGTATCCAAGGATCACCGTCATTTTCAAAAGATACCTTTCTAGGATCACCGTCATTTCCTAGTTTAGATTTAGGATCACTGTCATTTCCCAAATCCATTATTGGCCGAAGCTATAATATCCTAAGGATCACCATTGTTTCCAAAAGGTAGGTATATCAAGTATCCTAAGGATCACCATCATTTCCCAAGAATACGTTTATCTAATCTAGGATCACCATCATTTGCTAGACCATATTCAACTTTAAGATATTCAATGGATCACTGTCATTTCCAAAGAATATCTATCTAGGCTCATGTCATAAAGGATCAATATCATTTCCTTTAACATGTCCAATGTATTCTAATTCATACACATATCAAGTTAATTCAATTGGAGCTCAACTTTATGAATATAAAGGAGCTTTGAGCACTGAATATTCAATTTCAAATTCAAATTTAGATTCTAGCTCAACTTGATTAGTTAAGGAGCAATATAATTTCTAACACACAATAAGTATACAATACCATTTCATTCATCACATTCCATATACATACATTGGTTACTTTACCACTCAAGTAACTAAATCAATTCCATGAATGCCCAATACAATTTATTCCAAGTGCACGATATCTACATTCACCAATAAACTTGATGCAATGCATTCTTATTACCAAATTCATCTAATTTATCAATTGAATATCAAGATGAGCATAACCAAACTCACTTTGTTACACGGTCAATTCTCCAATAAATTTCCATACAATCAACAATTGATTGATTACAACTTAGGGCTTAACAATAATTCAAGCACTTTTGCTTTGGAATCAACATGTCCTTAGTTTCGGTTTCCAAAGCCAAAGTAACACAATTAAACTCTAAAAATTTAAATTATACACACATACCAATTTTTAGATACTAAGTCCTCAACTTGTAACAAAGTTAGCTATACAAGCTCCCAAATGGCCACTAACAAACAAAATTAACCACAATGGTCAATATTACTCTCCAGTTAACATATAATCACATAATTAGTCATAACTTGTAATTTAAACAAATTAAATCTCTAAATTCACTCAAGGAAAAGTCTCAGCCATGGTTCTTTTTATTGACCATCTTTGATAAACTCATCAACTAACCATCTTCTCATTAACTAACTTAATTAGTAAATGAATATAGAATTTTAAAGAATCACAAATTGTAACACACGGTTCTCCCTAATGGAACCAAGACCACACCATTTTCTAATAATACAAGAAAATTCATATCAAACTTGTATCAACTTCATCAACTAGAATTAAGGAACAATAGCACAAAATCAACAAGAATCTTCTTTTTAACATGGTTTGGCCAAAACTTCCAAGAACACAAAGATCATAAATTTAATTCAAAAATCAATGGAAAAAGAAGAATAAGTTTAAGGCAAAGAAACCCTACCTTTTTTCTTAGCTTGTTGGAGCTTGAATCTTTGGGTCTTATTCTTATTCACCTTCCCTTCCCTTTCTCTTTCTCCTTTCTCTTTTCTCTTGTTTGTTTCTCTTCTCTTTCTTTTGGGCTGTTAGACGCGTGAAATAAGAAGCAAAATTGAAGGAAGAAAAGTCAACAATAGAATAAAGATGAAAGGAGGGAAGGCGGTGGAAAGAGTGAGGAAAGATAAAAATGAATTACTTGCTAAAACTTCTGTATTTCTTAGGAACACTTTAATCTTCCAAAGCTAAATTTTCTAGCTTCCATAAATGTTATAAATTTTTTTGACTTAACTTAGTCCTTATATTTATATATTTAACTTAGTCCTTATATTTATATTTTTATAATTTTTCATACACTACTATTTATCGTTAAGCTTTATTATTCTTCCCTAAGTTAAATTAAACCTAGGAAATAAGTAAATATGCTTACTAATACTTACCTTAGTTTGTATTTTATGCGAAAATATTCTTCATACTCTACTTGTCATCTCCATATAATTTTATGATTTTATGAGCTATTTAACTATTTAATTTGGCCTTTAAACACTTACTCAGTATCACTAAAAATATCAGACTAATTCATTTCATTCTCCAAAATTTACTACAGTTCATATCAACTATTTATGACTAAAAAATAAATTTTTCATATTTATTTCTATCATTGGCTGTTTATGCTGAAATATTAACTAATATTCACATTCAGTATTATAAAATTATACTCAAACTACTCTACAATTTAACAGATAACTTATACCAATATTATTGAACTTCTATAATCCTGATTAAGACTATTAGGTTAAGGAGAATGTTACACATTTGCTTTTTGAATTACTTTACATTTTGTTAGTAGTAGTCATAATCATCTTATTCAAAAAATATACTTTCAATTTTTTTTCCTTTGCTTTATTGCAATGATAGAATGCATTTATTTATTTATTTTCATTTTACGATACAAGTTCATAGACTAAGTAATTTTATTTTTGAAAAATAACAACATTTTTCAGTGGATTGGCTGCCATAAATATTTCTATGTGACAAAGATGATGTCACTATTTTTCATCGAAATATCAGTTGAAAAAATTTTCAACTTATAAATCTGCTGGTAAATTTTTGGCGCATCTTTTTTCGCTGAGTTTCCTGACAGTGTTTGGGTTCCACCAAGTGTTTTTCTGGCTACCCAAAATTCACTGAAAAATCTGCAAGAAATTTCAAAATTCTAGCGAATATGTCCGCCATATCTGCCTTTAATACACAAATTTCTTATAATGTTTATTTGTATGTATGAATTTGTCTTTAAATTCATAAAACTTGTATCTTATTTAGTCCTTTTTTATATTTCACCTTAATCCTTAAAAAGAACCAACTTGATACGAGTTTTGTAAAAGATTAATTCTTACACATAAATAAACTTAAGGACTAAACTAAAACTAAGGAATATTTTCAAAGACTAAGTTGCCTATTAATTCTATTTGTAGTTGAGAATGAGTCAAGCAAATTTCTCAAAAACTCAAAGCATTAGCAAATGTATTACTATAGAAGACTTGTCCCAAAAGTAAACTCTTGTGCTTTCTCTTTTTAAAAATGGGAAATGCTTGGTACATATTTCCAAGAGTTACATCTCTTCCTATCTGCTGAGGTAGCAAAATCAAAGCATAATTGTGCATAAATTAGATGGTGAAAATTATATATATGTGAAGTAATGTATATATAAATGTGTATCAATAGCATTACTCTCAAAAATATTAAATAATAGAGCATTTATAGCTTACAATATGGAAAATGATTCTTGCACACCACTTTTTTTTATACTTTTTGTTACACCTACTTGTTTGGGGGGGGGATAGAAAGATATAGAATGTATTAGGAAGTGTGTTTCTCTTGTCTCATTACTCAAGAGGAAGTGATGTAAATATGGTATAATAGAAGTGATGTGTAAATAACATTGTTGATAGGTTATATACAATAAATGATCTTATTTTCTTCTTGTAACCAAAGAATTTAATACAAATTCTCACAATTTGCAGCCAATAAACAATCCCTTTAGAAATAAGACTACGTTAAAACTTAGCGTATTAATTTCAGTTAAAGGATTACATTTACTTGGTTGGGTGCATTTTTCTCTTGGTAAAGAACATTACAACTTTTGAAGGAAACAATGACTTCTTCTTCTCTTTGCTCTTTGTATCTGGGGCTGATCCAATTTCGGTGTAATTTGAAGGAACTTTACCCTTTGAGCTTAATAAATCATGTACATGCTCAATTATAGCAGTAGTCAGGTCATTCAATTCATCACCCTTCCTTTGTTGCTCTTGTTCTGCCTTCCATGTTCTTAACTCTTGTTCTATAGCTAACTTTCCTTCTCTGGCCTTCTTAGCATTATTAGTTGCAATATTCAGAGATTCCTTTCTTCTAGACAACTCTTCCTTCAGTTCTTCTAACTTCTCCAAGCTTCTTAACTCATACTACTTAGCTATCTTAATTTGAGAATCAATAGCTGCAACCCTCACATTAGCTTGCTCCTCTGCCTTATAGGTTCACTTATTGAGCTTATGATATTCATCCAGTGTGAGTGTCACCAGAGAGGAATTGTCCATGTCATTATTGCCTCTAACCGATTCACTCTTTTCCAATGCTTTGATTGCCTCTTTTGCTAAGTTTTTAGAAACGTTGGCAACTTCTACCTTTTTCTGTGCTGCCAGTAATCTACTTTCAAATGTACTTGCTCTAGCCTTGGCTTTTTCAGCCTCTTCTTATGCTTCAAGTAGCTCTACTTGAGCAGCCTGAGCAAGTGTTTTTTCCTGATCAACCTCTTGTGGTACTTCCTATAATTTCTTTGGTAACTCAATCATCATCTCTCTTGCTTCTTTCTCTTTCATTTGAAGGAAAGCTATTGCAGACCTAGTCTTCTCCAGTTCATCTTGGAGAGTTACAACTATAGCAGAAGTCATTTCCTCACTTTGCTTGAGGGTGGTCAGACCGACTTCTATTGTTCTAGTTTCAATTTTAGTGACATGGAAGCCTCCCTCAAGCTGTTAACCTCAGTAGTTGCTTTCTCTATGTTCAGTTTTACTTCCTTAAGTTCTTTTTTCATTCTTGATCACTTTCATCTTTTAGTTTTGATACCATATATGCTGCTAATTCAACTTTCAAATCAAGCAATAAAGAGGAAGATGAATCCAATTTAGATTTTAGAACCCTGGCTGACAAAGCTTGCTAGTTGAGTCTTTGGAGCTCCTCTTCTGCTTATTCAACTTCTAGCTTCCAGTTATATGATTCTTCATCGACGACTCCTAATCTTTGTTCCTCTGCTTCCATATGCGCTGATGATCATATATTTTATACATTAATAAGCTATCATTTTTAGTCATTTACAGTATCTATGTACTTAATTGATTGAGCTTGGTTATATTTTGTAAGTTTGGATTCAAATTGGACTTAATTAATTTTTTTTAGTATGATTTACGTCTTACACTGTTAAAGTATTTTGGCTATATCTTGAGTTCTTGATATCTAACAATTATGTATTTTACCTTGTTGGAAAGATAAAAGAGAGCTTTACAACTTTTATAAGAGTTCTAGGTCAAAGTTAGACATCTAGTGGAACTAATTGGGCTTGGAAGTCAGAATAAAGTTTTGTGATTGGAACCTGAATAGTATGCAGTAATCAGAATATAACTTGGGTTGTAAGAACTTCATTGGGCTGAAATTTTGTTATCTGCAAGTTAAGACCCATATCTACAACTTTTATAAAGAACACAAAACTCAATTCGAACTACTTAGAGGTGATATTGGGCTTGTAAGTTAGAACAGAGGAGTTGTAGCTGAGCCTGAATAGTGTGCAGTAATTAGACCATGTCTTAAGTTGTAGGAATACTTTTGGGCTCAAACTAATGATATTTGAAAGCTAAGATCCAGACCTACAACTTTTATGAATATTATTTTTCAATTTTCTGACGCATTCAATGAGTTCAGCACTGAATGATTTTAGAGACAAAGAATCTTAATAATTTTCTACTCATCAAAAGTTATTTGGTATTTTTCACTTATTTTCTACTCATCCACTCATTCATGAATCAGCCCCCTTATCATTTTGTATCCCTAATCCTCTATAAAAGGGAGCCTTGACTGATCATTTAGGAGTCTTAGTCTTAGAGATCAAGATCATGCTATTGTGTTTGTTGTAGTTTTCTTTTGTTCTAAATTGAAGTTATCTTCTTCTTCTTCTTCTTCTTCTTCTTCTTCTTCTTCTTTCTTCTTCTTGTCTATGAGTAACTAATTTTCATTTTACTTGGGTGAAAGGGTGAAGCTTTTGGTAATAAGTTAAGGTTAGATTAATTTCTTTCTTGTACTTAAATGATATATTTTCAAGTGGTCATTATATGTATTGTATTTTGTTTCCAATATATTTAGAAACTCTCCTTGTAAAGTAGTGATCTTGATTTGTTGTAGACAAGATATTGGTACAATGAATACTTGAGCCCATTTATAAGTGGTGGTGTTAATAGATAATTAAATGAATCATGATATAATTATGTATATAATCTTAAATGAACGTTGAATGCTGTATTTTTCGATTGGAAGCTCCATTATGCGTGAATTCTAATTGAGTTATAAAAAAATTAATCTTGTCTTTAATTTATTTACCAAGAGTGGATCTCCTAACCCAAGTAAATCATTTTTATTTGTGATCAAGTTTTATCACTTTTATTGTTGTGACAAAATATTTACCTTACGTCAAAGAATTTTTCTTCATCAATTCTTAGTGGATGGACCTTGGACTTCTGAGAATTTATTACTTGAAATAACCTGTACTTGGGTTTGTAACTTTTAATTCGCATCAAGTTTTTAGCGTTGTTTCCGGGGACTTGAATTGAAGAACTAATTTATTATATAAATATTTTGTATATATTTTTTTTTATCTCTGTGGATCTTTTATATATATATATATACTCTTTTAATTTTTTTTTTCTTTGTACATACTAACATACTAATTTAGTGAGAGAAACTCTCATTTCTCCTCTGTAATCTTTAATTATTAATTAAATAATTTTTCTTCTTCTTTTCTCTCTCATTGAAAAAAAAATTAGTTTGCTTGGTTCTCGGTTTTTACTTTATGTTCTAATAATATCTCAATCTTGACTCTTCTCTTCTTCCTCCTTCGTCGACTCGGTGGGGCTTTGCCTCTCTTTGGTTTTCATATTTTAAATTTACTTTTTCCACTTTATTTTTTGTATTTTATTTTCTATATTTTACTTTCTACACTTTAATTTTTGTATTTTATTTTCGTAATTTTATTTCTAACTTTCTAACTTACTAACCTACTAACATTTTAATTTTCTTGCTTACTAACTTACTAACTATCTAGCTCTCTTATTAACTTTTTAACTTTCTAACTTTTTAATTTACTATTTCTAACATTTTAATTTACTTGTTTCTAACTTTTTAATTTATCAGCTTACTAACTTTTTAATTTATCAGCTTATTAACTTATCTGGTGGCTGGCTTATACCACACCTTTATTAATATATATTTGGTGGTTGATTTATACCATACCCTTGTTAATATTTATTTGGTGGCTAGGTTATATCACACATTTGTTAATATTTTTTTAACTACGTGTTAATATATATATATATATATATATATATATATATATATATATATATATATATATAATGGTGGTTTACATCTTGTCAATATTTAATTGTTTTACCTATATATTTTTTTTTACCATGGCAAGTTTATCGCCTACTTGTTAATATTTTTTTATGGAAGGTTAAGCTCTGTATATATTATTCTTCCTATTTCTTCTTCTCTTTTGTCATGTGTAGATAAATTCGTGTGTTTTAGAGTGAAGATGTAACTCGATTCAATCGACATGTATTAAGATTAAATTTTAATTAATTTCTTTTTTTATTCAATTTGAATGTTTATTATGATTCTTAATATTTTTATGAATTGATCACTCATAAATTGATCTAGTGAGGTGTATGTAGAATCAGAAGGTTTGCATATGACTTAGACCATAAATAATAAGTGTTATGATTTATAATCATATAGGAATAGAGGTTATAGGTTGTGTGGGATAATTATGGTATTTTCCATGAGAATCCATAGAGCAAAGGTCATACCCTTAAGAGTTAGGGTTTTGACTAAGGAATTGAGTTTTATTTAATTAAGAGATTCTCCCCATCAATTGAATGATTAGAAATTTATTAGAATGAAAGTCTCAAAACTATTCTATTATTTATGATAGATTGTTGAATCAAGTGAAGTCAGATCCCTAATGTTTTAATTTCATGTGTTTACATCCTTAATGTGTTTTACATTCATGTGTTTTATTCTTTCTTTTCCCTCTTAATTTTGTGCGTTGTAGTGTTTTCCCCCTCTTAATCAACTACTTTATTTCTTTAACTATTCGGTGCACTTGTCGATTTTCACAACAAGTTTTTGCAAACCTAGGTTGATATGACAGATTTTGTTGCTTCAGGAATTCAACATCACAATAAAAGATAAGAAAGGAACTAAAAATGTTGTTGCAGATCATTTGTCCATGCTTATAACAGGCTCACATTTTGATATTATATCTATCAATGATTCTTTTCTTGATGAATTTTTATTTTTTATCAATTCCAAGCATTGGTTTGCTAATATAATCAATTTTCTTGCAACATGAAAGATCCCGCTTCAATTATCCTTATCAAATCATTTGGAGATGTATGCCAAACAGTGAGGTAGGTAATATCATTAAATTTTGTCACTCAGAAGCACGTGGAGGTTACTTTTCTTCAAAGAAAATAGTTGCAAAAATCTTATAGTGTGGATTTTATTGGTCCACTTTATTTTAAGACAGCTATACTTTTTGAAAAAGTTGTGAAAACTGTCAAAAATAGGGTTCCATTTCTAAGCAAAACAGGATGCCTCTGAACCCTATCATTGTTATTGAAATTTTTGATTGTTAAGGAATTGAGAAATGATGCATATGAAAATACAAAGATTTATAAAGTTAGAGTAAAAACTTTTCATGACTAATCAATTTTGAGAAAAACTTTTGAAATTGGTCAAAAAGTTCTACTTTATAATTCTCGTCTTCACCTATTCCATGAAAAATTGAGATCTAGGTGGCATGACCCTTTTATTGTCAAACATTTGTATCCTTATAGGGCAATAGACATTGAGAACCCTGGGAATGATAGTATATTTAAGGTCAATGGACAAAGACTCAAACCATTTATGAAAAACTAAGTTTTTGAGTTCTTTGTGCCCCCGGTTAAGTGGCGGATAACGGTACTCTGTGACTCTCAAGTCAGTTTGTTTTTCAGTTTCTCATAATAACTGATTCCTTCTCCTTCAAAATGGATGTCATTCTCTCAAATCTAAGAAAGCATTTTCCTTTTTTTCCTCAAAATAATTTAACAAAAATCTACAAAGTCAGGTGTGAAAGACTGAGATTGTTAATGCACATGAGCATCCCAGAAGATATACGCTAGATAATCAAAGCAAAGGTTCGTTTAGCTGGTGAATCTTCAGATTCATTTGTCCCATACATGTTGGGTCTCGGTAAAAGTTCTTATTCTAAGAAAAGAAGAGCAAAAAAAATGCAAGTTTGTCACAAGTGTATGCGATGAAATTGTAACATGTGATGTCATTCTTTGGCAATGGTTTTTACAAACCGAGAACATAAAATATTCTTCATTAAGAATGGACTGAGTAATGAGTCATTAGATGATATCTTATTGACTCTTGAGACACATTCTTGTGAAGTTGTGCATTGTGAACTTCTTATTTTATGGAATCTCTTCAGGGACGAGTGAGAGAGTTATAGTCTTGAAAATCTGACTCAAAAAGACTCTGTTTGCCAATTTATAAGAAAATTAGATGAGAAACTTATCCTCGACTCATAGAAGGCGTTTGAGCCATTACTGGACGTAAAACTAGAGGAAGATGTGAACCACAATCACAACAACATGTATATATTATCTTGTACATCTTCAAAAGAAAAATAAAAAATAAAAAATAAAAAGAAGAAAAAGAAGAAAAAAAAAGAAGAAAAGAAAAGAAAATAAAAGAAAAGAAAAAGGCAAAATTTCGATTGTACTTGGTCTTTAATTAGATTAGGAGCCCTAGGTAGATACCCGTCCCGTCATTGACTCAGGTGGACCTTCGCACACCGGTCTGTAAATAAGGTTCGAGTGTCATGCTCTGTAGAGAGCTGCGCAAGCATTCCCAAGTTTTAACCGTAGGCTCTGCTTATTGATGGACAGATAGAAGCGTCCCGTATTTGCATTCTCACGTGACAATGCCTCTCCTGAGCGTATTCATGGGTTAAATTGAGTGAAATACCTACCTTTTAAACACTTGAGGGATTGAGGGTGAATCCTGTGAAGATCTATCATTTTTGACTCATGCTTTTCAATTGAAATTTCCTTGCTTGTTAGTTTGAGATGTGAAGAAACGTTATATCATAAATGTTTCGATCCCTTGAATGATTAGTTGCTCTTCATTCTTAAATATTATTAGAAATTGAATCTTTTAGAGTGTTTAGCCTTTGAGTCTGTGTCATTTTTTTTAGTTTTGGTCTTATGTGTTTTGCCCAGGAGTGTAAAAAGTTAAGTATAGAGAAATTTGATGATCACATATTTTATACATTAATAAACCCTTATTTTTAGTCATTTACACTCTATATGTACTTAATTGATTGAGCTTGGTTATGTTTTGTAAGTTTGGATTCAAATTGGACTTAATTGATTCTTACACTGTTTCTGTATTTTGACCATATCTTGAGTTCTAAATGTCTAACAATTATGTATTTTACCTTGTTGGAAAGATAAGAGAGAGCTCTACAACTTTCATGAGAGCTCTAAGTCAAAGTCGGACATCTAGTGGAACTAATTAGGCTTGGAAGTCAGAATACGAGTTTTGTGATTGGAACCTGAATAGTGTGCAGTAATCAGAGCATAACACAAACTGTAAGAACTTAATTAAGCTGAAATTTTGGCATCTGCAAGTTAAGACTCATATCTACAACTCTCATGAAGAAACAAAACTCAATTCGGACTGCTTAGAGGTGATATTGGGCTTGCAAGTTAGAACAGAGGAGTTGTAGCTGAGCCTGAGCAGTGTGCAGTAATTGGACCATATCTTGAGCTGTAGGAATACTTTTGAGCTCAAACTAACGTCATTTGAAAGCTAAGATCTAGACCTATAACTTTTATGAAGACCTTTTTGTAATTTTCTGTCACATTGAATGAGTTCAACACTGAATAATTTTGGAGACAAAGAATCTCAATAAATTTTCACTCATCAAAAGTCATTTGACATTTTTCACTCATTTTCACTCATCCACTCACTCATGAATCAGCCCCCTTGTCATTTTGTATCCCTAATCCTCTATAGAAAGGAGCCTTGGCTAATCATTTAGGAGTCTTGGTCTTAGAGATCAAGATCATGCTATTGTGTTTGTTGTAGTTTTCTTTTGTTCTAAATTGAAGTTATATTATTCTTCTTCTTATTCTTCTTCTTCTTCTTCTTCTTCTTCTTCTTCTTCTTCTTCTTCTCTCTTTCTTTTTTATTTTCTATGAGTAACTAATTTTTATTTTACTTGGGTGAAAGAGTGAAGCTTTTGGTAATAAGTTAAGGTCGATTAATTTCTTTCTTGTACTTAAATAATATATTTTCAAGTGATTATTATATGTATAATATTTTGTTTCCAATCAATTTAGAAATCTTCCTTGTAAAGTGATGATCTTGATTTGTTATAGATAAGATATTGATACAATGAATGCTTGAGCCCATTTATAAGTAGTAGTATTAATAGATAATTAAAGGAATCATAATATAATTACGTATATAATCTTAAAATAACGTTGAATGTTGTATTTTTCGATTGAAACCTCCATTATGCGTGGATTCTAATTGAGTTATAAAAAAATTAATCTTGTCCTTAATTTACTTACCAAGAGTGGATCTCCTAACCCAAGTAAATCATTTTTATTTGTGGTCAAGTTTTATCACTTTTATTGTTGTGACAAAATATTTACCTTATGTCAAAGAATTTTTCTTCATCAATTCCCTGTGGATCGACCTCAGACTCCTGAGAATTTGTTACTTGAAACAACTTGCACTTGGGTTTGCTACTTTTAATTCTCATCATGCGCCGTTCGTGTGGAGTTCAATGACTCCTTTGTTGTAATCAACTCAGTAGCTGATAACACTGTATTTTATACATTTTATAATCCTCTCACTAGGCTTCTTAAGGTTCAATTAAGTTTAATTAAGTTGGTTTTGACACATTTTACGATATTGAACCTTATTGGATCATTAAATGAATTATTACATAAATTAGCCTTAATTATCTCTTTGGTAATGTTTAGTAAACTGGCTATAACTTGAGTTACAAATATTTTGTTTGATGTGATTTTGGTCTTGTAAGAAAGCTTAGACAATTCCCTACAACTTTCATGAAGAACACAAAACTCAGATCGGACTCCTTGGAGGTGATATTGGGCTTGTAAATCAGAACAGAGGAGTTGAAACCGGGCCTAAACACTTTGCAGTAATTGGACCATATCTTGAGTTTTAGGAATGATTTTGGATTCAAACTAAAGTCATTTTAAAGCTAAGATCCAGGCTTATAACTTTCATGCAGACCACTTTTCTCAAAATAAAAAAATAGGAGACATGACTGTGTCTCCTGGACACACAACTGTGCATTTACTCAATTATTGAAAACTTAATGCCTAGGTTTCCACTGTGCATCAATTTACCTATAAATAGGCAATCAAATGTCAGAAATGTATAGAGGGGAGGGGGGAGGCTCTGGCACGAAACAGAGAGGAATTTCCTCTCTTCCTCTTCTTTTCACTTTTCTTTCTTTTTCCTTTTCTCCTTTTCTTTCTTCTTCTCCTATGTGTAATTAAGTTCCAATTTACTTAGGTGAAAGTGTGAAGCTCTTAGTAATAAAATAAGGTTAGATTTATTCCTCTCTTGTGCTTAAATAATTTATATTTCTAGTAGTTATTATACGTGTTATATTTTGGTTTCCAATTAATTGTAGAAACCCTCCTTGTAAAACGGAGTTCTTGATTTATTGTAAATAAGATTTTAGCACAATGAATGCTTTAACTCATTTACAAGTGGTGGAAATAATTAAAGGAAACATAATATTGTGTTTAGATGTATATCTTTGAAGACTTGTTTTGATGATAACAAACGTGAAGACTAAATGAAGATGATAAATAGACCAAGTCCAAGTTTATATTTGATTAGCATTAGGACTTAGGTTCTATTGTACAGAGCTCACTTTGATATCTCTTTGTTTTTGAAAGAAAAAATAAAACTGGTTTTGAAACAAACTCAGTGTCTTTGAATTACCTTTTTCCAAAACAGTTTTGCATTGATTTATTCGAATAGAGCATAATCTATTCGAATAAACACCTTCACGAGTGTCTGTTTTTAAAAGGTGCTATTCGAATAACTATCCTGTTATTCGAATAAACGAGTTTTTCAGAACTATGTTTTTAAGTGAGTTATTTGAATAACTCAAACGTTATTAGAATAAACCTTTTCTGTCTGAACTTCTTTTAACAACTTTATTCGAATATTTCAGCTGCTATTTGAATAACCTATTCATTTTTAGAACTCTGGTTTTAACAGAGTTATTCGAATAACACATTGGTTATTCGAATAACCCATATCAAATGGCCTTTCACGTTGGTTTTTCAGAAACAGCGTTATTCGAATAAACTTTATTCTATTCGAATAAACACGGAGCTTACGTTCACGTATATGGAAACAGACAGGTTTTCAAATTGGTTTTAAATGCTTTTAATTATACCCAAACGGCTATCTCAGTGTTTTTCCCTATAAATAGCAACCTTGGGTCACGAATAACATTGCCCATAATTCTGAACTATTTTCTGGTTGCTCTAATTTGTGAAAATTATTTTTTACATTCTTTTTGATTAAAAACTTTGAGATATTTCTGTGAGAGCTCCATTAGCACTTCAATTTGTATTACTTACTCTGAGTAAGAGTTTCTCTTCATTTATTTTCTGTTATTCTATATCGAGGGTGAGACATCTCTCAAGGTTTGTATAAGGGTGAGGTATCCCTGCAGGCTGAGGCTTTAGCACAAGGGTAGAGTTTTCATGTGTGTGAAAAATGCTCTTTTGTATAACGGTAGCAAGCACCTATTGAAGCTTGTATACTTAGTGAAAAATCTCAGCTTTCGAGGACTGGACGTAGACCATAAGTGGGTTAGTGGTCGAACTAGGATAAATACTGTGCCTGCTTCTCTCTTCTAAATCTCTTTATTTTATGCAATTTTAATTTACTGTATATTTATTTTTTGCTGCTTTTATTGTTTCTTTTCTTCTTCTCATTCCTTCTGTGCACTTATTTATTAAGTTTTTAATATTTGTTTTTGATAAAAAGAGGTTTTGAGAAAAAGTTTTATACTCAATTCACCCCCCTCTTGAGTATTGGAAGCCACTTGGTAACAAGTGGTATCAGAGTTAGACTCTTGTATAAAGAGCTTAGCAGCTTCAAGAGAATATGACTTCTTCAAATGGTTTTTTAGAATGATCTTCCATAAACCGACCACCCTTTTTCAATGGGGATGGTTATGCATATTGGAAGGAAAGAATGAAAATCTTCATCGAAACTATTAATCTAGATGTATGGGATGCTGTCGAAAACGGAGCTTTTATACCCACACATGAGGTTGATGGTGTAAGGACCGAAACACCACGAAATAAATGGTCTGATGAAGACAAAAGAAAAGTTCAATTTAATTTAAAAACCAAAAATATTATTACTACTGCTTTGGGATATGATGAGTTTTTTAGAATTTCAAATTGCAAAACTGCTAAAGAAATGTAGGACACTTTGCAAGTTACCCATGAGGGTACTAGTGAAGTTAAGAGGTCGAGAATCAATTCTCTAACTCGTGAATATGAACTATTTAGAATGAACCAAGGAGAAAACATTCAGAAAATGCAAAAGAGGTTCACCCACATAGTTAATCATCTTGCATCTTTAGGCAAAAGTTTTTCTAACGAAGACTTGATTAACAAGGTTTTGAGATGTCTTAGCAGGATTTGGCAACCTAAGGTAACAGCTATTTCAGAATTGAGGGATTTGTCCACAATGACTCTAGCTATCCTCTTTGAAAAACTTTATGAGCACGAACTGGAACTGAGTAGATTAAGTCAAAGCGAAGAAAATAATAAAAAGAAAAAAGAGGATAGGGCTCAAAGCCACTTCCTCAACATTTGAAAATGATGATGAAGAAAATGAAGAAAGCTCAGAGAACATCGAGGTAAGTGAAGAAAATCTTAGTTTGTTAGTTAAAAAGTTTGGTAAATTTCTTAGGAAAAAGGGAACGCAAAGAAAACCTCACTTCCCTCCGAAGAAGACTCATTACAAAGGAGAAGGAGCTTCATCGACTCCAACTTGCTATGAATGTGGCAAACTTGGTCACATGAAAATGGAGTGCCCAGTTTACTAAAAGAAGAAGGAGAAATTTGAAAAGAAGCCCTTCAAGGAAATGAAAGGAAGGAAAGCCTATATAGCATGGGATGAGAACGACATGGATTCAACTGACAGCTCAGATAGCGAGGAAGCTCAACTATGTCTCATGGCAAAAGGGGGAGAAGAAGAAGAAAGCAAAAATGAGGTGTGCTTGAAAGCCAGGAGTTCAGATTGGTATCTTGATAGCGGCTGCTCCAAGCACATAACCGGGGACAATTCGAAATTCACCATGCTTATTCCCAAGAATCATGGACACGTTACTTATGGTGATAACAACATAGGAAAAATTCTTGGAATCGGCAAAGTCGGTAAAAACCCTAACTCCTCTATTGAAAATGTATTGCTTGTTGAAGGCTTGAAACATAACTTGCTCAGTATTAGCCAATTATGTGATAAAGGAAATAGGGTAATATTTGATTCAAACTGTTGCATAATTGAAGATAAAAATGATAAGCATGTTAAATTCATTGGTCATAGAGTAAACAACATCTATATGATTAGTCTTGATGATATATCTTCAAATGATGCGAAATGCCTTTTAAGTAAGAATGATGATTCATGGTTATAGCATAGGAGAATTGCACACATTCACATGGATCACTTAAAGAAGTTGGTCTCTAAAGAGCTAGTAATTGGACTACCCAAGCTTAGTTTTGTAAAAGATAAATTATGTGATGTATGTCAAAAGGGTAAACAAATAAATGTCTCTTTTAAAGCAAAAAATATAGTTTCAACCACTAGACCTTTACAACTTTTGCATATGGATCTGTTTGGACCTTCTAGAACTATGAGTTTTGGTGGGAATTACTATGCTTTAGTGATTGTGAATGATTTTTCTAGGTTTACATGGACTTTATTTCTTACAAATAAAAATGATGCATTTCTAGCTTTTAAAAGACTTGCCAAAGTTATTCAAAATGAAAAAAGTTTTCAAATCTCTTCTATAAGAAGTGATCATGGTGGCGAATTTGAAAATAATGTTTTTGAAAATTACTGTGATGAACATGGCATTAATCATAATTTCTCATACTAGAACTCCGCAACAAAACGGAGTTGTAGAAAGGAAAACCGTTCTTTAGAATAAATGGCGAGAACTATGCTTAATGAGGTGCTTTTCCTAAATACTTTTGGATGATGATCTTGTAAGTACTGACTTGTTATGTAATGAACAGGGCCATTATAAGGCCTATTTTAAAGAAAACCCCATATGAGTTGTATAAGGGAAGAAAGCCAAATGTCTCACATTTTCATGTTTTTGGTTGCAAATGTTTTGTTTTAAATAATGAAAAAGATAACTTAAGTAAGTTTGATGCTAAGTCTGATGAAGGTATATTTCTTGGTTATTCAAATCATAGTAAAGCTTTTCGTATATATAATAAGAGAACTATGACTATTGAAGAATCTATACATGTTGCATTTGATGAAACTGACCCAAATGGATCGAGAAAGGATCTTGTTATTGATGATGTTGCAGAGATCTTGGCGGAAACACATTTGGATAGTAAAGAAAAAGAAATCAAGGAGCAAGAGGATAAACAAAGACAAGAAGATTCGCAAGCTTTGGAACTTTCCAAAGAATGGCGAACTTCAAAATATCATTCCCTTGATCAGATTATTGGTGATGTATCTAAAGGCGTAAGTGCTCGTAACTCTCTTAGAAATACTTGTAATCACTTAACGTTTGTTTCTCAAATTGAACCTAAGGATTTAATTGAAACTTTTGATGACGAACATTGGATCTTAGCTATGCATGAGGAATTAAATCAGTTTGAAAGAAATCAAGTTTGGGAATTAGTTGCTAGACCTAATAATCACCCCATAATTGGCACTAAATGGGTTTTTAGAAACAAATTTGATGAAAATGGGTTAATAACTAGAAACAAAGCTAGATTGGTTGCTAAATGGTATAATCAAGAAGAAGGAATAGATTATGAAGAAACCTATGCACTTGTAGCTAGATTAGAAGCTATTAGAATGTTACTTGCTTATGCTTGCATCATGGATTTCAAATTTTATCAAATGGATGTCAAAAGTGCTTTTCTAAATGGTTTTATTCAAGAGGAGGTATTCGTTGAACAACCTCCAGGTTTTGAAAATTATGAACTACCCAACTATATTTTTAAACTTAAAAAGGCTTTATATGGGTTAAAGCAAGCTCCTAGAGCTTGGTATGAAAGGTTGAGTAAGTTCCTTTAGAAAATGACTTTTCAAGAAGAAAAGTCGATACTACCCTTTTTATTAAAAATAAAAAGCATGATATTCTTCTTGTGCAAGTATATGTGGATGATATTATCTTTGGTGCCACTATTGAATCCTTGTGCAAAGAATTTGCTAAGACAATGCAGAATAAATTTGAAATATCGATGATGGAAGAGTTAAATTTCTTCCTCGGACTTCAAATCAAACAAATGAACGAAGGGACATTCATAAGTCAAACCAAATACTGCAAGGAATTGCTCAAGAGATTCGAAATAGAAAATGCTAAACACATGGCCACTCCGATGAGCACTTCTTGCTACTTGGACAAAGATGAATGAGGTAAATCAGTAGAAATAACGAAATATAGAGGTATGATTGGATCTCTCCTTTATTTTACTGCTAGTAGGCTAGATATTATGTTTAGTGTATGCATGTGTGCTAGATATCAGGCAAACCCTAAGGAATATCATTTAAGTGCTGTTAAACGAATAATGAAATACCTAGTAGACACTTCACAAATGGGCTTGTGGTACCCTAAGGGTGCCTCTTGTAGCCTAATAGGCTATTCTGACTCTGATTTTGCTGGGTGCAAATTAGATAGAAAAATTACTAGTGGGACATGTCACTTGCTTGGTAGTTCTTTAGTTTCTTGGCATAGCAAGAAACAAAATAGTGTGGTTTTATCTACCGCTGAGGCTGAATATGTTGCAGCCGGGAGTTGTTGTGCTCAAATCCTATGGATGAAGCAACAACTTTTAGACTACAGTCTTCAGCTTGATCACATCCCGATAAGATGTGATAACATTAGTGCAATAAATATCTCTAAGAATCCCATACTGCATTCCAGAACAAAGCATATAAAGATAAGACATCACTTTATCAGAGATCATGTACAAAAAGGGGATTGCATTCTTGAGTTTGTTGAAACATCTAAGCAACTTGCAAATATCTTCACTAAACCCTTAACAAAAGAAGCATTCTTTTATATTCGAGGAGAATTGGGCATAATTGATCAATCCAATATATAAATTGCATGTTTTATTGCTGAATATTATCACATGAATATATACTTTCAATTTCATGAACGTATGCTTTTCTGTGCTTCTTTGTTAGCTTTATTCGAATAAACAAGCTTTTATTCGAATAAACCTCTTTACTAGTTAAAAATGTGTTGAATATCAGCTTTATTCGAATAAAACATAGTTTATTCGAATAAACTGGCTCCTGTGCTAAAACCTGTTGGAATATCATCTCTGTCTATTCGAATAAATCCCTCCTTATTCGAATAACCAGAAGCCTTCGTTTATCAGTTTTAATATCTGCCCTCTGCTTATTCGAATAAGACCTCAGGCTATTCGAATAACCAGAACCTGTTTTTTATTAGTCTTGACTGATAGCCCCCAGTCTATTCGAATAACTCCTATAGTTATTCGAATAAATCCTGTCTGTTGGCCAAAACGCTTGGCTTTCTCAGTTTATCTATTCGAATAGAACCCCCTTATTCGAATAAACCCTACCTTTTCAACACCTTTCAGTTTTATGCGCGCCTGCCCTTTCAGTTTCCAAGCAAGGTTTATTTGAATAAACCTCTGTTTATTCGAATAAACACGGGCCTCCCTTTAAATAACCCCTACGCGCCCAAACGTTTCCACTTTCTATTTTTCTCCTCTGCTCTTCACACCTCCATAGCCTTTGCGCTCTCAACCTTGTTTTTCACCCTCTTTCTTTCTTCCACATTTTCTTCCACCATGGCCTCCTCCTCCAGCAAGACCCCACGCACGAAGACTGCTCCATACAACAATCCTCTTGATCTGAGAAGGCTCTCCTCCAATGAAGAGCACCATGGCCGCTTCATTACGCACTTCTGGGAGCGTAACTTGGTCCAACCCAAGTACCTTGACCTCTCTTTCTTCTAGCAACATCGTGGTTTTGACTTTCTGACCCTGCTGCAAAACCAAGGAGTTCTTCAGCTCTGCTCTCACCGGGCCTCTCTTTATCCAGCTCTGGTGAAGATGTTCTTCTGCAATCTGGCTTTTGATGGCCAGAATCTTCTCTCCGAGGTCTGTGATCAGAATATTGTGATCACACCGTAAGATTGGCTGACCTTGTTCGGGTTGCAATTTACTGGTGCCCTTGTTGAAGATGGTGACACCCCTTTTCTTGAAGATTTCAACAAGTTTCAGGCGATTGAGGACCTGCTAAATCCTGGTCTAGCTTTACCTGATAAGGGTCTCAAGGGTGGTATGCTGAAAAGCCAAGATAGGCTTCTGCATTACGCCTTTGCTCACATCTTGGCTCCCCGCGGTGGCAATTACACTTACCTGAGCGAGGAAGACATCTTCATGCTTTGGTTTTTGAAGAATGGCCATCAGATCAACTGGCCTGTGTTTATCATGAGACATATGATGAGGGTCAAAGGCAAGGAAAAATTAGACTTGCCTTATGGCATTCTCGTCACTACCTTGCTGAGCAAGTATCCTCAGGTCTTGGAAACTGAGCGAGCCCTTGCCCTGACGCATCACAACGTCTTTGGCTCCCACACCTTACGTAAAATGAAGATGATCCAAACCGATGAAGGCTGGGTGTACCCAGATGAGGTTGCTGAGGATGAGCTTGACCCTGCTGACACTCCTGCTGCCCCCGTTGATATACCTGCTGCTGCTCCTACTCCCGTCACCTTAGAACATATCATGGCCACCTTGCATGATAACATAGCTTATATGGAACATACCTTTTCTATTCTTTTCGATAGAATAGAAGGTGTTGAACGTGAGGTTGCTGCCCTCCGATCTGCTTCACCTGCTCCTGCACCAGCTTCTTCACCACCACCTCCAGATACTTATTTCTAGGAACTTTAGTTCTTAGGATATCTGTTTTTGCCTTCATGTTATTTATTTCTGGTTTTTGTAATTGAATCTTTCTATTATTAATGCATAAATACAGTTTTTTGATGATTACGTTTCCTTTTATGCACTTTTACTTAGATATATGTTTATGGGACTTACCCCTCCTTTTTGCTCATGACAAAAGGGGGAGAAAAATTTGATTATTTGGATTTTAATTGAGAAAAGACAGGTAAACTTAAAATGAGATTGGATTCAAATTGAAAGGGGGAGCTGCGCACATATCTGATATACATTACCTCTTATAATTAAAGAGAGGGAGTAAGCTTTTATACCTCTTGGTGAATTCCAATTATATACACTAACTCTTTTCTCGTTGATAGTTTGTCATCATTAAAAAGGGAGAAAATGTGTTTGGATGTATATCTTTGAAGACTTGTTTTGATGATAACAAACGTGAAGACTAAATAAAGATGATAAATAGACCAAGTCCAAGTTTATATTTGATTAGCATTAGGACTTAGGTTCTGTTGAAAATGAGCTCACTTTGATATCTCTTTGTTTTTGAAAGAAAAGATAAAACTGGTTTTGAAACAAACTCAGTGTCTTTGAATTACCTTTTTCCAAAACAGTTTTGCATTGATTTATTCGAATAGAGCATAATCTATTCGAATAAACACCTTCACGAGTGTCTGTTTTTAAAAGGTGCTATTCGAATAACTATCCTGTTATTCGAATAAATGGGTTTTTCATAACTATGTTTTTAAGTGAGTTATTCGAATAACTCAAAAGTTATTCGAATAAACCTTTTCTGTCTAAACTTCTTTTAACAACTTTATTCGAATATTTCAGCTGCTATTCGAATAACTTATTCGTTTTTAGAACTCTGGTTTTAACAGAGTTATTCGAATAACACATTGGTTATTCGAATAACCCATATTAGATGGCCTTTCACGTTGGTTTTTCAGAAACAGTGTTATTCGAATAAACTTTATTCTATTCGAATAAACACGGAGCTTACGTTCACGTATATGGAAACAGACAGGTTTTCAAATTGGTTTTAAATGCTTTTAATTATACCCAAACGGCTATCTCCGTGTTTTTCCCTATAAATAGGAACCTTGGGTCACGAATAACATTGCCCATAATTCTGAACTATTTTCTGGTTGCTCTAATCTGTGAAAAAATATTTTCTACGTTCTTTTTGATTAAAAACTTTGAGATATTTCTGTGAGAGCTCCATTAGCACTTCAATTTGTATTACTTACTCTGAGTGAGAGTTTCTCTTCATCTATTTTCTGTTATTCTATATCGAGGGTGAGGTATCCCTGCAGGCTGAGGCTTTAGCACAAGGGTAGAGTTTCCCTGTGTGTGAAAAGTGCTCTTTTGTGTAACGGTAGCAAGCACCTATTGAAGCTTGTATACTTAGTGAAAAATCTTGGCTTTCGAGGATTGGACGTAGACCACAAGTGGGTTAGTGGTCGAACCAGGATAAATACTGTGCCTACTTCTCTCTTCTAAATCTCTTTATTTTATGCAATTTTAATTTACTACATATTTATTTTCTGCTACTTTTATTGTTTCTTTTCTTCTTCTCATTCCTTCTGTGCACTTATTTATTAAGTTTTTAATATTTGTTTTTGATAAAAAGAGGTTTTGAAAAAAGTTTTATACTCAATTCACCTCTCTTGAAAGTCTTGGAAGCCACTTGGTAACAAATATAATTATATATATTATTTTAAATTGACTTTTAACATTGTATTTTCTGATTGGAACCTCCATGTTGCGAGGATTCTAATTGAGTTATAAAATGAATTGATCTTACCTTTACTTTATTTACCAAGAGTGGATCTTTTAACCTAGGTAAATAATTTTTACCATAATAACAAAATATTTATCTTACCTTAATTAATCTTCATTAAGTCTCTGTGGTTCGACCTCGGATTCACTGAGAATTTATTACTTGAGATAACCTGCACTTGGGTTCATAACAATTAATCCCACATCAAGTTTTTAGACTTGGTTGAAAATTTTGTGCATCAGTAGCCAAATCTTCCACTGCCTTTTCAATCTCCTTGGATACAATAACAACCTCTTCTGCTTTGTTGACAGCTATATCCCTTTTACTCACCATAGAAGTATACTTTTTACAGTGAGTCCTATTCCCTTTTCATAAATTCCAAATCTAGAACTGTAAAAGCATGCCTGGCTTTCTCAACCTCAAGTTTTGCCTTGGCTTCAATACTAGCTTCATTGACAATATCCTATCTATTCTATTTTGAGAAAAAAAGTTCGACCTCTTCTTTTTCCTGAAGCTCATCTCTTTCTACCTTTTCTACGTTAAGTTTGAGTTCATCTGAGTTTCTTAGCGGGTTTCCAATTCCTCTACAATGTCTGTTTTTCCAAAGTCATGTCCTTCAAGCTTGTTTCTCTGTTTAGCCAAAAAAAGAAAAGAAAATAAATAAAACCAATGGTCTAAGACTTTTAACCCTCAATGTATGCATGCACCACTAACTTGTCCAAAGTAATGGGGAAACAAGTGAGGTAAAGAGGAAGCTATTATTCCAGCCATAACACAAAATCACTATTATAATAGGATTACCATCCATATAAATACACTAAGCGACATCCAATAGTTGTTTTTCCAAAAGGAAGAGTGGTGCGTGAAATCCGCAAGTGTACGGTTTTGTCGTCAAGTAATAAAAAGATCGAATCCACAAGGACTGTATCTATGAATACCAATTAATTAATTAATTCAATTAAATTAAACAAAGGAGATAAAATTGTTGATTGATAAGAATGTAGTAATAAAACAATTAAATAAAATTAAGAAAACAGAATTCAGAACTAAAATAGCACTTATTCAAGAAGGGGGTTTTCAGATTTAAGAAAGTTTCCAAGATTGGGGTACCACAATGATACAAGATAAATCTTAATTGACAACCCTTTTATTAAAGCTGAAATTCAATTGAAGGTGAATTACCCTAAATTAGTTAATGTTCTCTCTCAAGATACAAGATCCGTGCCCAATTAAACCAATTCCTACTCTCGTGGTAATTGAATTTAAATTGAACCCATTACGCTTTGTGGTAATTCATTGATTCCTCGAAAGGCTAAAACTACTCTCGTGATTTAGACCTTAAGTTCAATTCTTATGGTTCCAACACTTAGGTTCACCTCTCAGTACGTCCCTAAATGCCTATGAGATGCAAATAAGTGGCCAACAAATTCACATGAATAAAAGCAATAAAAAGCTGAATCAATGAACATTCAAGATCAATAAAAGGAAAACAACATCAATTAATCATTATCAAAGTATCAAAGGGCATTGCCCAATCTTAGAAACAAAGGAAACTACTCAAACATAGAGAGGAAGAGAACAGAAATCAAACGTAAAAACATCTCAAACCAGAAATAATGGAAGAAGAAGGGAGAAAGAGAGAAATGAAGGAGAATCCCCACCCCTCTTGATAACCAATGGTGCCCTTTTATAGAAGTCTAGGGTAACAAAATGACAAAGGTGAGTGGATGGATGAGTGGGTTAGTGGAGTGGGGTGGTTGAGTGGATTGGTTGAGTGGGTGAGTGGGTTGGTTTGAGTGGGTTAGTTGAGTGGATGAGTGGATGAGTGGTTGAGTGGGTGAGTGGATGATTGGTTGATTTAGTTGAGTGGGTTGGTTTAGTGGGTGAGTGGTTAAGTGGTTGAGTGGATGAGTGGAGTGGAGTGGTTGAGTGGATGAGTGGAGTGGTTTGGTTGAGTGGAGTGGAGTGGTTGAATGAGTGGGTGAGTGGGTTAGTGGAGTGGAGTGGTTGAATGAGTGGGTGAGTGGGTGCGAAAATTTCGTGTCTGACTTGGAAGCCAAAAACGACTGACTAGACATCCGATCCATGAAAAGTACTCTTCATAAAAGTTGTAGATCTTTGTCTTGGCTATAACATGCATATCTGGATCGTCCAATTTGGCTTCCTACAGCTCAAGATATGGCCCAAATACCACAGGTTGCTCAAACCCAACTTCAGCACCTCTGTTCCGACTTGCAAGCCCAAAATGACCCATTAGACTTCATTATTTCAAAATGTGTTCTTCATGAAAGTTGTTTATTTAGGTCTTGACTATCAACTATCCAAATTTTAGCCCATCTCCATTATTATAGCTTGAGATATGATTTTATGAGTGCACACCGTTCGGATTCTAGAGACAGAACCCGTATTCTGACTTCCATGTAAACTTAGGTCCCTTAGACATCTATTTAGGACTTTGAGATATTCATCAAAGTTGTAGAGCTTCCTCTTAGCTTTCCTACAAGATAAAATTCATGATTATCAGATATCAGGAACTCAAGTTATGGCCAAAATACGTAAAGCAAAGTGTAAAATCTCAATAATGCTGAAAATATTCAATTATGACCAATTTGAGCTCAAACTCACAAAATCATGCTAAACTCAATCAATTAAGAATATGGAGAGTGTAAATGACTAAACATAAGGGTTTCTTAATGAATAAAATATGTGATTATCAAATTCCCCCACACTTAGCTTTTTGCACTCCTGGGCAAAACTCAAGACCAAAACAAGGACATAAAAGATTAACAAAATTTTAAATTCCAACGACATTCAAGAGCCCAAAATTTTACAATCAAGAAGAACAACCAAAGGTTCAAGAGATCAAAACATTCATGAGTTAACAATTCTCCACATCTCAAACCAACAAGCAAGGTATCTTCAACATGAATCGAGAATGATAGATCTTCACAAGATTCCTCTCAATCTCTCAAGTGTTTAAAAGGTAGGTATTTCACTCAATTCAACCCATGAAAATTACACTACCATAAGCTTGCTTATCTTCTACTTCTCCACTACTCAAAACACATGCATACACAAATCATGAGGACTTTATTCAAGGTTGTAGTGAGGTCAAGGTAACAGAAGAGGATAAAATGGATATGAGAGGATAAATACTAAAGAGAATAAAAGCAAATGAGAGCTGAGTTCAAATAACAAGCATAAAAGTTCATCCCAACTCTAATGTATAACCTTTTACATATTCATTTCTCAATCTTTTTCTTTTCTTTTTTTTTTCTTTTTTTTATATATTTTTTTATTTTTTTATTTTTAGGCACTCTTTCCTTTTTCAACAACCATTTTGTACACACACCCCCACACTTGTTCAAAAACTCATCCATTAACAAAGCTAATGTTCTTTTATTCCCTAAGGTAAAATAAGAACACGATTTTTCATTTAAGGTACATAATGAGCTAGAAACAAGGAATGGTCAAATAAGCTCAAAGGGGTTAAGCAAGGGAAAATATACAAGGTTGGCAGGAATCAGTAAATTTTTAAGAAGTCAAAAGAGTGCTTGATATCATATTGAAAACAAGGTTGGCTATTTGGTTAAACTAGCTAATTAAGAAAGAGGGCCTCAATCATGTTCATGCATGCAAGTGAAATGTAGCCTCAAAAAGAATCAAAGCAAGTTCTAGAGTGGTCATTAACATGAGTGAAAATCACACAAGAAAGAAGAGAATGTCATAAATGTTGAATTCATCCATTAGGCTCAAAATCTCACAAGGTATGCATCCATCAAACTCAATTCATCAATTTAATCATCCATCACCAAGCATATCAGTTCAAGATGGGAGAAAAGTTATTCAATCATGCAATGAACCTCTTTTTTTTTTTTTTTTGAAATTAAGAACATTTTTTTTTAAATGCTAAAATCTCTCCCCCCCACTTAATATAAGCATTGTCCTCAATGTGAAAGAGAGATATAGAAAAGAGCAATACAACCTGATAAGAAGTGAATCAACGCCAAGCAGAAGAGAAGCACACAAGTACCGCATCTGACCCTGCGATGAAAAGTTGTACTCCATGGCAGGCAGAAAGACAACGTAACAGTCAGTGCTATAACAGAATCTGAAAAATCACCAAACACATGAGTAGAAACACAAACTAGAGTCTTTTAAAGTCAGATTCCCAAGACTGTAATACTTATGTTCACCCCTGAAAAGATTCCACAAATAAGAAGTTCATGATGCACAAATTCACATGAATGCGTCTCAAGAGTATGACTCTTTACTCAGCCATTCGAAATGAATTAAATTTTTATCTTCTTGGTTTATGGAAATTATTTTTTTTTTCAAAATAACAAATGCAAAAACATAAACAAAAAGAAATTTTGCAATGGAAAAGAACTTGGGTTGCCTCCCAAGAAGCGCTTGTTTAAAGTCATTAGCTTGACTTTGGTCTGATTTCTGTGCTCAGGTGACGTCAACGGAGTAGTGCTCAGTCCCTACTCCTTCAAAGTGTTTCACTCTCTGACCATTTATCATGAAAGGCTTATGGCCTTCTTTCTTCACCTCAAGCACACCATAGGATAGGACTTGAACAATCTCATATGGTCCAGACCATTTCGACCATAACTTGCTAGGACAGAAACGTAGAAGCGAGTTATTAACAAGAACTTTATCCCCGATTTTAAATTCATGCTTCTCGTCACACTTGTCACGCTGCTTCTTAGATCCTTCCTTGCAGGGCTTGGATACCTCAAATTTTGAAGTACCCCTGGGCAAGGTCTTTTCTAGCATAGCATCATCCACCAATTCCTGCACACCTGAAAGCACAACACTATCCACAACATTAGTAGCATCTATGCGATTACATGAATTTGAGGAATTATTTTCAGATTTAAAAACATCAAAAACTACTTCCTCATCATTTAATCGCAAAGTCAGTTTTCCTTCATGGACATCAATGATTGCCCTTCCAGTAGCAAGGAATGGACGCCCGAGTATGATCGGCATTGTAGCATCAGCTTCCATATCAAGCACAACAAAATCCACAGGTATATAAAACTTACCAACCTTGATAGGAACATCCTCCAAGATGCCTACGGGGTACTTGATTGACCGATCCGCCAATTGAAGGGAGATAGTTGTGGGTTTCAGCTCACTCACCTCTAACTTTTTACACACAGAAAGGGGCATAAGACTAACACTAGCCCCCAAATCACACAGAGCTTTATCAAAACTAATGTTGCCAATCAAACAGGGAATAGAGAAGCTACCTGGATCCTTTAACTTAGGAGGCAATTTATTTTGAATTAAGGCACTACACTCCTCAGTTAATGCTACTGTCTCATACTCCTCAAGCTTCCTCTTATTAGACAAAATGTCCTTAAGAAACTTAGCATAGGTAGGCATTTGTTTCAACGCCTCAGTGAAGGGTACATTAATGTACAGTTTCTTAAGGACTTCTAAGAACTTCCCAAACTGCATGTCTAACTTTGCCTTGGCCAATCTTTGAGGGAAAGGAACTGGGGGTTGGTATGGCTCAGGGGGTACATACTTAGACACTTTCTCATTGGTCTCTTTTTCCTCAATACCCTCACCTTTGTCACTCTCCCCATTATCTTTGGAATCCTCTAACTTCTTTCCACTCCTCAAACTCACAGCCTTACAATGTTCCATGCCTGGGTTCATTTCAGGTTGACCAGGAAACTTACCTTGCTGCCTATGAGAAGTGCTTGCTTGTTGGGCAATCTGGGTCTCCAACATCTTATTGTGAATAGCCAAATTGTCAACCTTAGATGACAACTCCTTGATTGCCTCAGTCACAACTTGCCCATGGTGCCTAAACTCCTCATTCTCGCTTAGATTGGCTCTCAACAAAATTCTCAAGAAGAGACTCAAGTCTAGATTTTTGTACCTGTTGAGATCCAGAAGAGGGTTGAGCACTACCTTGCCCAGCTTGATATTGATTGTTCCGATAGGAGAAGTTGGGATGAGACCTCCAACCGAGATTGTAAGTCTGTGAATATGGATCATTGCGCCCTTCGGTGGAATGTCATAGAAGTTGTGGCATGATTCCACTTGCCCCACCGGTGCACCATGTGAGGATCCCATTCCAACTTGGCATTCAGCACCAATATGTCCCTGTGCTCCACAAATCTCACAAAAATTGTTAGAGGCACCTATGGCATTTACATGAGCCTTCTCAAGCATGTCAAAACGTTTATTCAAAGAATCAAATTTAGACATGATTAAATCAACACCATCTACCTCAAACTTACCTCCTGAGAGCTTTCTCGAGTTATGGCCTCTTTCATTAGCCCATTGGTGATGATTAGCAGCAACACTCTCAATTATATCATAGGCTTCTGTGAGCCTTCGTTCATTAAAGCTCCACCAGCTGCAGAGTCAAGAGACACCTTCGAAGCATATTCTAATCCATTGTAGAAGGTGTGAACAATCAACCATTTTTCTAACCCATGGTGAGGGCAAGCTTCCAGCAAAGCCTTGTACCTATCCCAAGCTTCAGACAATGACTCGCCATCTTTCTGAACAAAGCTTGTGATTTGAGTCCTTAGGTGAGCAGTCTTGGAAGGTGGAAAGAATTTATCCAAAAAGGCTTGCTCCAATTGGTCCCAAGTAGTTAATGTATCGGTGGGTACCGATTTCAACCAAGCTCTAGTCTTGTCCCTTAGTGATAATGGAAACAACCGGAGGCGAATGGCATCAACTGAGGCACCTTCAATTTTGAGAGTCTCACAGAATTCTAAGAACATCTCCACATGATCATTTGGGTCCTCTGAGGGTAAACCTCCAAATTGGTTTTGCCGTATCATGGAAAGTAAGGCAGGCGGTATGGTGAAGTGCCTGGCTTCAATGTCTGGCCTAGCAATCCCAGATCGCAAACCCCGAGCATTAGGGGCTGCATACTCTTTCAACGGTTTATTATCTTCAGCTTCTGCCATGACAAGTGTTGATTCAGATACTTCCCTTACTCTTTGTCTTTGTTGTCTTCTCCTTTGATGCAAGGTTCTTTCAATTTCAGGATTTGCTTCAATAAGAGTCCTGAAATGTCTAGCACTTCGCATAAACAAGAAACAAGTTACGTGCAGAGAGCCAAAGAGAAAATAAGAACGTAATAATATGGTAAAAATAAAAAGGTTTAAAATAATTAAATTAAAAATTAAACTGATATTCAAGAAAACACAAGTCCCAGGCAACGGCGCCAAAAACTTGGTGCGTGAAATCCATGCAAGTGTACGGTTTCGTCGTCAAGTAATAAAAGATCGAATCCACAGGGACTGTATCTATGAATACCAATTAATTAATTAATTCAATTAAATTAAACAAAGGAGATAAAATTGTTGATTGATAAGAATGTAGTAACAAAACAATTAAATAAAATTAAGAAAACAGAATTCAGAACTAAAATAGCACTTATTCAAGAAGGGGGTTTTCAGATTTAAGAAAGTTTCCAAGATTGGGGTACCACAATGATACAAGATAAATCTTAATTGACAACCCTTTTATTAAAGCTGAAATTCAATTGAAGGTGAATTACCCTAAATTAGTTAATGTTCTCTCTCAAGATACAAGATCCGTGCCCAATTAAACCAATTCCTACTCTCGTGGTAATTGAATTTAAATTGAACCCATTACGCTTTGTGGTAATTCATTGATTCCTCGAAAGGCTAAAACTACTCTCGTGATTTAGACCTTAAGTTCAATTCTTATGGTTCCAACACTTAGGTTCACCTCTCAGTACGTCCCTAAATGCCTATGAGATGCAAATAAGTGGCCAACAAATTCACATGAATAAGAGCAATAAAAACTGAATCAATGAACATTCAAGATCAATAAAAGGGGAAACAACATCAATTAATCATTATCAAAGTATCAAAGGACATTGCCCAATCTTAGAAACAAAGGAAACTACTCAAACATAGAGAGGAAGAGAACAGAAATCAAACGTAAAAACATCTCAAACCAGAAATAATGGAAGAAGAAGGGAGAAAGAGAGAAATGAAGGAGAATCCCCACCCCCTCTTGATAACCAATGGTGCCCTTTTATAGAAGTCTAGGGTAACAAAATAACAAAGGTGAGTGGATGGATGAGTGGGTTAGTGGAGTGGGGTGGTTGAGTGGATTGGTTGAGTGGGTGAGTGGGTGAGTGGGTTGGTTTGAGTGGAGTGGATTAAATATTGGTTGAGTGGGTTAGTTGAGTGGATGAGTGGTTGAGTGGGTGAGTGGATGATTGGTTGATTTAGTTGAGTGGATTGGTTTAGTGGGTGAGTGGTTAAGTGGTTGAGTGGATGAGTGGAGTGGAGTGGAGTGGTTGAGTGGTTGAGTGGATGAGTGGAGTGGTTTGGTTGAGTGGAGTGGAGTGGTTGAATGAGTGGGTGAGTGGGTTAGTGGAGTGGAGTGGTTGAATGAGTGGGTGAGTGGGTACGAAAATTTCGTGTCTGACTTGGAAGCCAAAAATGACCGACTAGACATCCGATCCATGAAAAGTACTCTTCATAAAAGTTGTAGATCTTTGTCTTGGCTATAACATGCATATCTGGATCGTCCAATTTGGCTTCCTACAGCCCAAGATATGGCCCAAATACCACAGGTTGCTCAAACCCAACTTCAGCACCTCTGTTCCGACTTGCAAGCCCAAAATGACCCATTAGACTTCATTATTTCAAAATGTGTTCTTCATGAAAGTTGTTTATTTGGGTCTTGACTATCAACTACCCAAATTTTAGCCCATTTCCATTATTATAGCTTGAGATATGATTTTATGAGTGCACACCGTTCGGATTCTAGAGACAGAACCCGTATTCTGACTTCCATGTAAACTTAGGTCCCTTAGACATCTATTTAGGACTTCGAGATATTCATCAAAGTTGTAGAGCTTCCTCTTAGCTTTCCTACAAGATAAAATTCATGATTATCAGATATCAGGAACTCAAGTTATGACCAAAATACAGAAATAGTGTAAAATCTCAATAATGCTGAAAATATTCAATTATGACCAAATTGAGCTTAAACTCACAAAATCATGCTAAACTCAATCAATTAAGAATATGGAGAGTGTAAATGACTAAACATAAGGGTTTCTTAATGAATAAAATATGTGATTATCAAAGAGGAACCAACTCCTAAGTGCCATTATGCTCAAGAGCTTGCATTTCATCAATCATGGCTTATCTCTATCTTAGATGAGGATGTGCCTCATAAATATTTTTAGGAAATGAAATTGAAGATAAAGATGAAACAAAGGCAAAATATAGTCGAGATAGGCTATGATAACTAAAAAGATTATAAACAGGATAAGTATTTTGAATGGACCTAATACATTTCCTAATAGCAATAGGCAAATCATCATTGATTTCAGGAAAGTCTGTGGTAGGAGACATAGATGAAGTAAGACATGATTCACATGAATTTTCAATTACCTCTAATGCTAGAACAAGGACTCGTGGTTGATATTTATATGCATTGAGATATGGAGGAGATGATTCAGGGTTAGATACTTCATGAACTTCGTTTATGAAGACTATTAGAGAAACAAGTACCTACAATGGGGAAAGAGATGGACCAAAGTAGGGAACAAGTAAAATGTTAAGTATAATGTTGGATTCGATGGAGGAAGATGAAAAATATAAAGTTTCTTCAAAGAATGTGACATTTGTAGGCATATGGTAACAGTCATTGTTTGGAGAGTAATAATGATAACTTTTCTACAATCTATAATATCCAAGAAATACACATTTGACAGCACAAGCAGAAAATTTGTCTAAACCTAGAGAAAGATTATGAACAAAATAAGTACAGTTGAAAACATGATGAGGAATATGAAAAAAAAATGATTCTTTAGGAAATAAAATGGAATGAGGAACCTGATTATTAAGAGAATAAGTAGGCATATGATTTATCAAGTAGTGAGCAATTAAAACAACATCACCCCAATGACCGAAAGACATATTTGTATGTAATAATAATGTTCAAGCAGTTTCAATTAGGTGTCTACTCTTTCATTTTATTATTCCATTCTGTTGGGGTGTATGAGGACAAGTAGACTGTTCTAGGATACCCTAAGACACCATAAAGGAAGAAAAGGTGGTGGAAAAATATTTTCTTGCATTATCACTACGAAGTACCTTAATTTTCTTACCAAATTGAGTTTGTATTTTAGTGCAAAAAGATGTAAATATGGATAATAACTCAAACCGTTCTTTCATTAAAAATATTGATAATCATATATTTTATATATTAATAAACTCTCATTTTTAGTCATTTACACTCTCCATGTACTTAATTGATTGAGTTTGGTCATATTTTGTAAGTTTGGGCTCAAATTAGGCTTAATTGATCTTTGCCAGCATTATTGAGATTTTACACTTTTTTTGTATTTCAGTCATATCTTGAGTTCTAAATGTTTAAAATTTATGTATCTCAAATTGTAGGAAAGATAAGAGAGAACTCTACAACTTTCATGAAGAGCTTCAGGGCTGAATTGAACATCTAGTAGAGCTAATTGGGCCAGGAAATTAGAACATGGGTTCTGTCACTAGAACTCGAGTAGTGTGCACTAATCAGGGCATAACTTAGGCTGTAGATGTGATTTGGGCCTGAAATTGGCAGTTGGCATTTGAAAGTAAGACATATATCTTCAATTCATATGAATACCATTTTTCCAAACTATGACGTTTCAGTGGAGTTTTCATTCCTTGAAGTCAGCTAATGTAATCAGAGACCCTTTGAGAATGATTTGTTCATAACTTGAGTTGTAGACCTCCAATTAACATGGTGTTTGGGCCCAATTACTCATAATGGACCAAGCTTTGTAACTAATGGGTTCTAATGATGTAAAGCCAAATTAAGGGTAGTTATAGTGGTTAGAAGCAGAATTCTGAGACTCAATTTTCATTATACACTTTTCATCCTCTCTCTAGATCCAGATATTTCTCTCTTCTCTCCCTTCTCTCTAGTTTTTTTCTTTCTCTTTCTGAGTTCTTCCCCCCATTCATGGCGGGGTAAGGCCTTTAATTAATCCAAGGAATTGAACATTCTTGATGTTTAATCTTGAGATTCTATTTTAATTGTTTCAATTGTTAATCTAGTTTCTCTTCTTCTTCTCTTTTTCTAATTCTGATTGAGTACTTGATTTGATTGATATTTGAATTTGATAATTGCATAATTACCATGTGCTAAGAGAGGAATTCAGAGACTAAATAAGGCATTGAAGGTGTTTGATGCAATGTTTAGCTTAGTTGGATCTTGGTTTTTAAGTTAATTTAGGTTTTGGATGGATGCTTATTTTGTCTAACCTTAATTAATTGAATTCTAGAAGTGTTTCTAGTAGAAGATCCGTGGATCATTGAGAGGAGTCTTGATGTGATCCAAGACTAAGGATTTGGTTGATAATTGAACGAATCTTTAGTGATCAAGGATGAATTAAGATTAAGATTGGTTAATTCTCTTGGATTAGTTATTTTTCAAATTTTGTTTACTCTTTTTAATTGCTTTCTATTGTTTAATTTTGTAAACCCTTTCCCCCCTTTACTAACCTCTTAATCTAGTTTCACAATTGGAGTGATCTACGAGCTCGACTCGGTGTTACCTTATGCTGCAAATAGTTATGGTAATTTCGTTATAAATTGATTTAAATTTGATAGCATCGACAGTTATCAAATTTTTGGCGTCATTGTCGAGGATCATTCTAATTTTGTTTAATCATATTAGGAGTTTATTTGACCACGAACCCCTCACTAAACCTTGTTTTGCCTCTGTTTTGCTGTTTCTGGTGGTTTTCACCAAGATTACTTCACCTAATGGCATCTTTGTAAAATTTGGACAAATTTACTAATCTTAGAATGAGCTGAAACTTAGTCAGTTGAAGGAAAATGATAAGAAAAACTAGGCTCAGTGTACTAAGGTCACTCGAAAGGTAAATTTCATTGTTTAGACCACTTTTTTAATTTTTTATTGCATTTTATAGTTTTATTTTTGTGTAGTTTTCATGTTGTGGTGGTCCCATGATTTTTAAAAATCATTAGATAGGTCAATTAGATTTATTTTGGTAGATTTTTAGTGTTGTCTAGTGTATTTTGCTTATTTACTGATTTTGTGCATTTTATGCTTTGGATGATGCATGACTAGGTCTTCTGCTAGCCAATTGGTTGATATTAATCATGAGATTGATAGGACTTTGCATGCACTAATTAGAGCTTGTAAGCTTAGTCAAAGAATTGCATATGAACTTGATTTTGATCTTGAATTTGAAAGTAAGCTTGAGATCTTTAGTAATTTTGCAACGATGGGTGATAATATACTAAATATGACTCTTAAAGAACTTGCTACCCTTGATGTTACTTATCAATCTTTGTGTATTCAATACTCTAATCTTGATGCTGACTTTGAATTAAAATCTGGATTAATACACTTGTTTGATAACTTCTGGAAATGAAGTTATTTCACTTGAATTTGAATATATATGAGCATGTTAGCCTTGAGTTTTCAAGCCCAAATGTTCAATTCTTGCATAGCTTTGATGATTTAAGTTTGTTAACTCATAAATGATTAAGAATTGCACATTTGAGAATTCTAATTAAGGAATTTGAATTGTTCATTGTTTGATGAAGTTTGGCATTGTCCTGGGGCAGGTATTAAATAGAAAAGCTTTGGAAAGGCCAAGGAACTCAAAGACAAACTTAAAAGTGGAGGAACATAAGAAGGGGAGCTGTTGCCAACCCACGCCTAGGCGTGGCCTTCTCAGGTTTTCAGGAATTTCAAACAGAGACATTCATGCCTTGGCGTGTAAAACCCATGCTTAGGTGTGGTCAGCAGATGCAAGCACGTGACTCATAACCACGCCTAGGCATGGAAAAGCCAAGCCTAGGCGTGGGTAAAATCTTGGTCCATGAAATTAGCCCTTAATATCTGATTTTTGGGATTGGAGAGAGCATCTTGGGTTGTGACCAAGCATGAACTTCATAGAGAAAGGGAGAGGAGGAGAAAATATTGGAAGATAAAGGTGATTCAAGTGAAGAATTAAGATTAAGGAGGAAGATCAAGCATTGGATTCTCACCATTCTTGTTCATTCTTCACCTTTTCTCTCTTAATTTGTAATTTGATGGGTTTCATGACTCTATTAGTTTTCTCTTCTTTCATGATGTGTAACTAAACTCTTATCTAGGGGCTCTCTAGGATCTTGCTATGGATTTGAATATTTTGTAATTAGTTGAGTATTCTTTCAATGAAATTGGTTTTGTTCTTCCATATCTATGCTTAATGCTTGTTATTGATTAGCCATCAATTACATGATTTTAGTATTCCAATTGAACTAGAAATAGGGTGTTATGAATATGGATATGGTATGGTTGATGTATGTTCAATTACATTCTATTGGTTTGAGTATGTTGCTTAGCTAATTGGATGGACACATACCCATTAGTAATGCATAGCAAGTGTTTGATAATTGGTCTCAATGAGTGATTCTTATGCTAACTCACATGGATACATAGTGGATTAATTTGGTTTCATATGGGTAATTGTCCTAGACATAGGCTTTTATCTATTACTTGCTTTAGCTAACAAAATCAACTCATTGATAGATGCCTATGAATTACAAATACTAATTGAAGTAGCAAGTGAATAGGGACCCCTAGGCATTTATCATTCTTATCTTTCTCTTGTGAATTTAGTGTTTGGTACACTCTTGTTTTATTTCTTTTGAGTTGTTATTTTAATTACAAACCACTATCACATTTCAATTGCTTGGATAAGATTTTGTAGAAATTGGTTAAGTTTAGCATTTCTTTAATTGTCAATCCCTTAGGACACGATACTCTAACTCTCATATATTACTTGTCGACCCATGCATTTGCGGATCCATCCAAACAAGTTTTTGGCCGTTGTCGGGGATTGAATTTAGATTTTGTGTTATTTCTTAATTCAACTCACAATGCTTATTTCAAGTTTTATTTGTTCGTATTTGTTTTTCAGGTACTTAGCTCTTGTATGCGAAGGACTCAAAGTGTGTCTCGATTTCCTTACGATCCTGAGATCGAAAGGACTTTTTGTAGATTGCTAAGAGATCGACAAGTGCAAGGGAAAACACTTAATTTGGATAATGAATCGGAGATGGTAGAAGAAGTGAATGCTGAAAGACTCTTGAGGGAGTATGCCACTCCAAATGCTAGAGACATTTGATCTAGCATTAGAAGATTAGTTGTACAAGCATAAACTTTTGAGATCAAGCCTGCTATTATCCAGATAGTTCAGAATAATTTGTAATTTACAGATCTACCCCATGAAGATCCTAATGCTTATCTAGCTAACTTTCTGGAGAATTGTGATACTTTTAAGCATCAAGGGATGACTGATGATGCGACTCGCTTTAGGCTCTTCTCTTTTTCCTTGAGAGATAGGGCCAAAGTCTGGCTTTAATCTTTACCTGAGCATTTCATCACTACTTGGGAAGAGCTAGCTCAGAAGTTTTTGGATTGATTCTTTCCTCCCATGAAGGCAATGAAGTATAACAATGACATATTGTCCTTCAAGTAGTTTGAAGGAGAGACTTTATATGAGGCATGGGAGCTATTTAAAGATTTGCTAAGGAAGTGCCCCCACCATGGCATAGCAAAATGGATGTTAGTACATACTTTCTACAACAGCTTGACAACCTCCATTCGTTCTATAATTGATGCAGCAGATGGAGGAGCTTTCATGAGTAAGACTGTATATGCAGCCTACAACTTTTTGGAGGAAATGGCTAACAACAATTATCAGTGGCCAGTTGAGAGGGTTACTCCTAGGAGAATAGCAGCCAATATACATGAAGTTGATGCTCTCACATCGCTTACAGCTCAAGTGGCAGCTCTTTCTAAGTCAGTAGCAAGTGGAGCCAGTAACTTAACTAAAATTTGTAATCATTGTGGGGACCTTCACTCAACTACTAATTGCACAGCTAGCCTAGAAAGTGTGCAATATATAAATCAATTCCATCAGCCAAGTCACAATAATGTTTTGGGCAACATTTATAATCCTAGTTGGAAGAACCATCCTAATCTCTCATGGGGTGGAAAAGTTCAAGGTACTTTTTCTTCTTTTTATCAGACTAGAGAAGCTCCCCGTGTTCCTCCAGGTTTTCAACAATAGAGCCACCTTCAAGCCCAAACTTCAACATCAACTTCATGTGTTTGGATGCATACCTTTGAAGACTTGTTTTGATGATAACAAATGGGAAGACTAAATGAAGATGATAAATAGACCAAGTCCAAGTTTATATTTGATTAGCATTAGGACTTAGGTTTTGTTGTACGGAGCTCACTTTGATATCTCTCTGTTTTTGAAAGAAAAGATAAAACTTGTTTTAAAATAAACTTAGTATCTTTAAAACATCTTCTCCAAATCTATTTTACACTGATTTATTCGAATATAGCTTAGTCTATTCGAATAAAACCCTTTACGAGATTCTGTGTTTAAAAACGTTATTCGAATAACATGACTTTTATTCAAATAACTGAGGTCTTTCAGAACTGTGCTTTTAAGTTAGTTATTCGAATAACTCAAACGTTATTCGAATAAACCTTTTCTATCTGAACTTGTCTTTTAAACTTTATTCGGATATTTCAGCTTTTATTCAAATAACCCCTTCGTTTTTAGAACTCTGGTTTTAACAGAGTTATTTGAATAACACATTGGTTATTCGAATAACCTATTTCAGATGGCTTTTCACGTTGGTTTCAGACACTGTGTTATTCGAATAAGCTTTTCTTCTATTCGAATAAACATGAAGCTCACGATCACGGATATGGAAACAGACAAGCTTTCAATTTGGTTTTAAATGGTTTTAATTATACCCAAACGGCTATCTCAGTGTTTTTCCCTATAAATAACAACCTTGGGTCACGAATTTCTTTGCCTATAACTCTGGACTATTTTCTGGTTGCTCTAATCTGTGAAAATTATTTTCTACGCTCTTTTTGATTAAAAACTTTGAGATATTTCTGTGAGAGCTCCATTAGCACTTCAATTTGTATTACCTACTCTGAGTGAGAGTTTCTCTTCATCTATTTTCTGATATTCTGTATCGAGGGTGAGGCATCCCTCAAGGTTTGTATAAAGGGCGAGGTATCCCTGCAGGCTGAGGCTTTAGCACAAGGGTAGAGTTTCCCTGTGTGTAAAAAGTGCTCTTTTGTGTAATGGTAGCAAGCACCTATTGAAGCTTGTATACTTAGTGAAAAATCTTGGCTTTCGAGGACTGGACGTAGACCACAAGTGGGTTAGTGGTCGAACCATGATAAATACTGTGTCTGCTTCTCTCTTCTAAATCTCTTTATTTTATGCAATTTAATTTACTGCATATTTATTTTTCGCTGCTCTTTATTGTTTCTTTTCTTTTTCTCGTTCCTTCTGTGCATTTATTTATTAAGTTTTGAATATTAGTTTTTTGATAAAAAGAGGTTTTTCAAAAAAGTTTTATACTCAATTCACCCCCCTCTTGAGCACTAGAAGCCACTTGGTAACACTTCAAGTTCCACTTTGGAGAAGATGTCTGCTCAGTTCATGACTACCCAACAAGAGTATATGACTAAAATTGATTCAAGCCTTGTTTCTCATGATGCCTTGATGCAAAGTCAAGCGGCTTTCTTGAAGAATCTTGAGACTCAAGTTAGTCAACTTGCCCAAGCCTTGAGTAATAGGCCCCAAGGGAGTTTTCCAAGTGACACTACCAACAATCCGATGGGTTCTTCCAATGAGCATTGTAAGGCTATATCATTGAGGAATGGTGATGAACCGTCAATATGTCCTATTTTTTACAGTTCAAATCCTTAGTTTTTCATATTCTTTTTATTTATTTTATTGATTTTTTTTGTTAGTTTTGTTATATTTTTAGTTTTGTTTAAATATGTTTTTATTAAGTATTTTGTGTATTTTTGTCAGGTACTTGTGTGGAGAAAAGGTTGGACATGCAAAGGAGTAAGAAAAAGAGCAAATTTCATCAGAAACCAGCACTTGAGCGCTGGTGTGTAGCGCCTGAGCACTGTAAACATATGTAGCAATGGTGATGAAGTGTTTCAGCGCTTGAGCGCTGAAAGGGAGGGCCTGAGCGCGCAATGAGTAGCAGCGTGCAGCCTTGAGTAAGTGCCTGAGCGCTTGAGCACTCAGGACTGGGCGCTTAGGCGTTGGGGTGTAACAGGACACAATTTTCATTAAATAGGAAAAGTTACACCAGAGACAACACATTGAGCACATTACACAGAAAATCCCTAATCCTAAAAGTTGCTTTGCGGTAGCAAACCTTGGAGGAAGGCTTCAAAGGAGGATTCTTGAAGGCTTGAAGATCTTAATCTCCATTAAAGGGGTTTTGATTTCTCTTACCTTTTTCTTTGAGTTTTCTTTCTATGGGTTTGTATTCTGATATGGGTTTTTTTTTATTGAACATGAGTAACTAAACCCATAGCTAGGGCTATGGGGGATCTTATTTTCTTAATTATTTGGGTTTGATTTCTAATTTGATTATGGTAATTTCTTTTTAGGTTTATCATATTGCTTGTATTCTTGTCAGAATTTGATCACTTTTGGCATGTGTTAATTCATTGTTTGACCGGTGACCATCCGCATTCAATGAGTGGATCTATATGGTAAGCCTATGATTAGATTGGTGAATGATCAAACATCGATTTATCCTACCAATGGAATTGATAGTATGTTAGTTCTTCTCTTGAATTGAAGCTTAATGCATTCTTGATTAATTCAACTAAATGACCAAATAGGTGAATTAAATTAGGAATAGAATATTGTTTCATCCATGACCATTGGGATTCAATATCAAATAGGAGAATATTGGCAAAAGAATTACCTTAATAATAATTGAAAGAAAATCTGAATAACTGGATTCAAGTGAACCTTGTGCCCTAGTCTTTTTCTCATCGATTATCTTTTCTTTGTTTGATTGCTCATTGCTTTTCTTTATTTGTTATTTTGATTTTAATTTGAATTCCTTCATACACTTTTCATTGTCTGGATAACAAAGGATTTTGTGAATCTATTAATTATCAATTATTCCTTGTGGGATCGATAACTGAGACTCAAATCCTATATTACTTAGCGATAGAGTGTATTTGCTCTTAGTGTATTTTACGCGCATCAAGTTTTTGGCGTCATTGTCGGGAGTAAATTGGTAATATTAGAACCAAAAATTCTAGTTAATTTAGACAGCTTTTTTCTTTTATTCCTTATTTTATTTTTTTTTATTTCTGATTTTATTTTATTTTATTTATTTAATTTTTCATTTTTTTATTTTTTGTTTATGCTTACTCGATCTCAGTTTCCTGATTTGGCTTTTGATTCAGAAATTGAGAAAATAGCTCGCCGGTTAAGGAAACAATCTTTTATTACAGTTGTGACAGAAGACATAAGCAAGATGGAAAGACAACCAATAGTTGAGGCGAATCGTGAAGAGAGAGCTATCCCAGCAGAGCGAACCATGTTTGAGTACTCTATGCCTACAGTTGAAGGGTATGGAGGAAATATAATAAGACCAGCTGTGACGGCAAATAATTTTGAGATCAAACCAGCATTGATTTCCATGATTCAGAATTCAGTTCAATTTGGTGGATTGCCTTCAGATGATCCTAATCAGCATTTGGCCAGATTCTTGCAGTTGTGCGATACTATCAAGTACAATGGAGTGACAGATGATGCAATTCGATTGTGACTCTTTCCTTTCTCTCTTAGGGACAGAGCAAGCCAATGGTTAACGTCACTTCTAAGGGGTTCCATCACTACATGGGATCAATTGACACAACAATTTCTGGCTAAGTATTTTCCTCCTTCTAAATCTGCTAAGTTAAGGAATGACATATCTTCTTTTGTGCAGTTTGAAATGGACACTCTTTATGAAGCTTGGGAGCATTTTCAGGAGTTGTTGAGGAGATGTTCACATCATGGATTTCTCGTATGGTAGCAGGTTCATACTTTTTATAATGGTTTGTCGCTTGCAAACTGTTCACTTATTGATGCTGTTGCGAGAGGTACAATATGGAGGAAAACACCTACTGAGAGTCAAGCATTAATTGAAGAAATGGTGTTGAACAGTTATCAATGGCAAAATGAGCGCCAGGTTCTTAAGAAACAAGTAGGTGTGCATGCTGTTGATTCTTCTACAGCCATTCTGAGTCAATTGGAAGCTTTAACGAAGAAGGTTGAGACACTGATGGTAACAAATAGTGCAGTCCCACTAATCATTTGTGAGACATGTGGTGGACAGGGTTATACTAGTGTAGACTGTCAAGTTGGTAGTCCATTTGCCCCCGAGCTTGAAGGGGTAAATTTTGTTAGTAATTCCAATCGGCAACAGTACAATCCTTATGCCAATACGTACAATCCCAGTTGGAGGGACCACCCTAATTTTAAATAGGGTAATCAATAGGGTCATCAGCAGAGCCAGCAAAGAGCACCACAGCCACCTCCAGGATTTCAGGTAGCTACAGAGAAGCAAAATTTTGAAAGTCTCGTGATGAAGTACATGCAGAATTTAGAAGCTAGAATGAAAAGCATAGAGACTCAGATCAGTCAGTTGGCCACTTTGATGTCTGAAAGGACACCTGGGTCCTTGCCTGGTACTACTGAGCCTAATCTAAAGGAACATGTGAAGGCAATTACCCTGAGAAGTGGTAAGGAGCTTGAGAATCTTCCCAAGAATAAGGAGGAGAAATTGCAGGAGTTTGAAGATACTCTTGATGAGCCAGTCATTACAAGAAAAGAGAAGGCAAGTGAAGCACCCTCCATGGTACCGGTAAGTGAGCCACAGAAGTCATCCATACCATTCCCTCTGAGGCTCAAGAACACTCAGCAAGACAAATAATTTGAAAAATTCTTGGAAATATTTAAGAAATTACAAATTAACATTCCGTTTGTAGAAGCTATCTCCCAAATGCCAAAATATGCAAAGTTCTTGAAGGAGATACTTTCAAACAAACATAAGCTTGAGGAATATGAAACAGTCAGACTAAATGAGGAGTGTTCCGCCATTCTTTTGAAAAAGTTACCACCGAAATTAAAAGATCTAGGAAGTTTTACTATTCTTTACTCTATTGGTAATTTTTATTTTGAGAAAGCATTATATGATTTAGGTGCTAGTATAAATTTAATGCCTTTCTCTGTGTTTAAGAAATTGGGAATGCAGGAGCCAAAGCCTACCAACATTTCGTTGCAATTGGCTGATAGATCCATCACTTACCCTCGTGGAGTATTAGAAGATGTTTTGGTAAAGGTGGATAAGTTCATTTTTCCAGTTGATTTTATTGTCTTGGATATGAAGGAGGACTCTGAGGTCCCCATCATTCTTGGGCGTCCATTCCTTGCTACTGGAAAGATTATGATTGATGTTTATCAAGGGAAGTTGACTTTGCGATTAAATAATGAAGAAGTAGTTTTTAATGTTTTTAATTCTGTTAAACATCCTAGTTCCTTTCATTCATGTAATTGCATTGATTCTACTGATGTTTTGGATAATGTTGTGAATTCACATTTGCAGGAATCTATGACTGATGATGTTCTTGAGAGGGTCTTAACCATGGTCGCCACTGACCTTGAGGATGATGAAGAGATCATGGGAATGATAATGCGGTTAGAAGTGGGCATGTCTGTGGATAGAAGAATAACTTGGGGACATTATGAGGATTTGGATAAGAAGAATATTCCTACTCCAAAACCCTCAATTGAGGAGCCTCCCGAACTTGAACTCAAGCCTCTTCCTTCTAACTTAAAATATGCTTTTCTGGATCCTCCATCATCTTTACCTGTAATTATTTCTGCTTTGCTTTCAGGTCCAATGGAGGAGAAACTCATGAGAGTGTTAAGGGAGAACAAGCTGGCATTTGGGTGGACCATTCATGACAGTATGGGCATCAGTCCTACCATATGCACCCATAGAATTTACATGGAGGCACAGAATAAGCCTCTTATACAACCACAGAGGCGTCTCAACCCCAACATGAAAGAGGTTGTAAAGAAGGAGGTAATCAAGCTACTTGATGTAGGTATTATCTATCCCATTTTTGATAGTCCTTGGGTAAGTCCGGTGCAAGTGGTGCCTAAAAAGAGGGGCACCACAGTCATGGAAAATGAAAAGAAAGAACTTATAGCTGTTAGAAATGTGACTGGGTGGCATATGTGCATTGATTATAGGAAATTGAATGATGCTACTTGGAAAGATCATTTTCCCTTACCCTTTATTGATCAAATGTTAGAGAAACTTTCAGGTCATACATTTTTCTGTTGTTTGGATGGATATTCTGGTTATATACAAATACTTGTGGCACTTGAGGATCAAGAGAAAATCACTTTCACATGTCCGTATAGTACATTTGCATATAGACGAATGCCTTTTGGATTGTGTAATGCACCGGCTACTTTTCAGCGGTGTACGATGGCTATTTTTTCTGACTTGATTGAGGATTGTATTGAAATTTTTATAGATGATTTTTCTGTGTTTGGTTTTTCTTTTGATAATTGTTTACATAATCTCAGTTTGGTTTTGGAGCGATGCACGAATACCAATCTTGTTTTGAATTTGGAGAAGTGCCAGTTTATGGTACAAGAGTGTATTGTTTTGGGGCATAAGGTTTCGCCCAAAAGTTTGGAGGTTGACCCGGCAAAGGTGGAAGTAATTGCGAAATTGCTTCCACCTAAATCTGTTAAGGCCATTCGAAGCTTTTTGGGGCATGCAGGTTTTTATCGGAGGTTCATTAAGGATTTTTCCAAAATTGCTAAACCCCTAACAGGCCTCCTAGTGAAGGATGCACCATTTGACTTTTCTCACTCTTGTTTAAATGCATTTCTGGCTTTGAAGGAAAAGTTAACTAGTGCACCCATCATTGTTGCCCCTGATTGGTCCTTACCTTTTGAACTTATGTGTGATGCAAGCGATACAACAGTGGGGGCCGTGTTGGGCTAGAGGAAAGGTAAAATGTTCCAAACTATTTACTACGCTAGTCGTGCTTTGAATGAGGCACAAAAGAACTACACCACTACTGAAAAGGAGTTGCTAGCAGTAGTATTTGCTTTTGATAAATTTCGCCCTTACCTCATTCTCTCTAAGGTTATTTATTATACTGACCACTCTGCTATTAAGTATTTGCTTGCTAAACAGGATGCTAAGCCCAGGCTGATTTGATGGATTCTTCTGCTACAAGAGTTTGATATTGAAATACGTGATAAGAAGGGGACAGAGAATTTTGTAGCTGACCACCTATCTCGATTGGATGAGGAGGTATTGGAGCCTGCTACTGAGCATGCCATAAATGAATCATTTCCTGATGAGCACCTCTTTGCAATTTCCTCTTTACCATGGTATGCTGATTTTATAAATTTCCTCGCAGGTAATATCCTTCCACCGGATCTTATTTATCAACAAAAGAAGAAATTCTTATCTGATGTTAAGCATTATTTGTGGGAGGATCCATACTTGTTTAGAGTTTGTGCTGATAATGTTATTAGGAGATGCATTCGTGGTGGTGAGAGTCATTCCATTCTTGAACATTGTCATGCTAGGGAAACTGATGGTCACTTTGGTCCCACCAGGACTGCACAAAAGGTTTTACAATGTAGGTTTTATTGGCCAACTTTGTTTAAGGATGCGTTTGAATTTGTTAAATCTTGTGATAAATGTCAGCGCAATGGTAACATCTCTAGGAGACATGACATGCCATTAAATAGCATATTGATTTGTGAAATTTTTTATGTTTTGGGCATTGATTTTATGGGTCCCTTCCCAAAATATTTTTCTAATCAATACCTACTTGTTGCTATGGATTATGTTTCTAAATGGGTTGAGGTTGTGGCGTTGCCTACTAATGATGCTCGGGTGGTGGTACGATTTTTGAAAAGAAATATTTTTACTCGATTTGGTACACTCCGAGCTATCATAAGTGATGGTGGCACTCATTTTTACAATAAACAATTTGATAATCTTTTGAGCAAATATGGTGTCACCCATAAAGTTGCCACCCCCTACCATCCACATACAAGTGGCCAAGTGGAGGTTTCAAATCGTGAATTGAAAAAGATTTTGGAAAGAACTGTTAATGCATCTCGTAAAGATTGGTCTTCAAAGTTAGATGATGCATTGTGGGCCTATAAGACTGCATTCAAAACTCCCATTGGCATGTCCCCTTATAGACTTGTGTTTGGTAAAGCTTCCCACTTACCTGTGGAATTGCAGCATAGAGCTTATTGGGCACTTAAGTTTTTGAATTTTGATATGAATGCTACAGGTGCGCAGAGACTTATCCAGCTCAGTGAGCTGGATGAACTTCGTCTTGAGGCATATGAGAATGCCAAGCTCTACAAGGAGAGAACAAAGAAGTGGCATGACATGCGTATTAAACAGCGTGAGTTCAAGGTTGGGGATCAAATTCTTATTTATAACTCACGTCTTCGTCTCTTTCCGGGTAAGCTGAGGTCGAAATGGTATGGACCATATGAGGTTGTTCAAGTTTTACCGTATGGTGTTCTTGAAGTGATGAAAGATGGCCAACAACCTTTCAAGATAAATGGGCAAAGGGCATAACACTATGAAAAAGGAGTGGAGACTGAGAACCACTCTATCCGCCTCACCTAGGCATGACACTAGCCCAACGTCGAGCTAATGACGTTAAATAAGCACTTCACAGGAGGCAACCTGTGTTTCTTTTTTTCTTTATTTTATTTTAGTTGTTTTTGCTATTTTTGTTTTTCTTGTAGATGCTCCTCATGTGTTTTGGGATTTTATTTTTCGGATTGTGTTGTTGTGACGACTTGTGCTTTTCTCCTTTACCCGACATTGTGTCAATGTTCATCAGGTTGTGTTGTTCTTTTCTTCACTACTTTTATTTTATTTTATTTTATTTTATTCTTTCACATTGAGGACAATGTTTCTCTTAAGTATGGGGGCATTGGATATTTTTGTGTGTCAAAAAAAAATTTCTAATGAGAGCGCGCTCAAGCATTCAAAGACAGAGCGCTCAAGCGCTATAGAGGGAAAAATTAATAAGCGCGCACTCAAGCGCTCAAAGAAAGAGCGCTCAAGCGCTAATATGGCAGATTGATTACTCAGAAGGAACAGAGCGTGCTCAAGCGCTCTGCTTCGTCTCCCTCGTTCTGTCACTGTTCCTCATCTTCTCCTCCCTGTTTCTCTTACAATATGTCCCCCCAAATTTCTTTAGGTTTTAAAAGTTAGTTTCTTTCCTTCCCCCATCCACCATTTGTGTTCTTTCATCCTCCATTAACAAGCGTTGTGCTTCATCTCCTCCATCCCTTCACTCCTGCCATTGACGCGTACCAAGTTCTCCTCAAGCACCCACCCACTTTTCTTACCTTCCTGCTTCAATTTTTCACTCATTAAGGTATGTTCATTCGTCTTTTATCTCAATTTCGTGTTCCTTTTATGTTAATTTCATGGATTGTGTGAATTGAGGTTTAGGGTTCTTGAATTGGGGATTTTGGGGAAAACGTGGGATTAGATAGATTTGGTGAAATTGCTGATTACCTATTGAATTATTTTGTGAAAAAAAAAACTGATGATTGGAAGAATTTAGTGGGTAAAATTATTGATTTTGATATTGCACAGTGCTGAGGAACGTTCTGTTGTCGTGGATGATAATCACATATTTTATTCATTAAGAAACCCTTATGTTTAGTCATTTACACTCTCCATATTCTTAATTGATTGAGTTTAGCATGATTTTGTGAGTTTGAGCTCAATTTGGTCATAATTGAATATTTTCAGCATTATTGAGATTTTACACTGTTTCTGTATTTTGGCCATAACTTGAGTTCCTGATATCTGATAATCATGAATTTTATCTTGTAGGAAAGCTAAGAGGAAGCTCTATAACTTTGATGAAGATCACAAAGTCCTAAATAGATGTCTAAGGGACCTAAGTTTACATGGAAGTCAGAGTACGGGTTCTGTCTCTAGAATCCGAACGGTGTGCACTCATAAAATCATATCTCAAGCTATAATAATGGAGATGGGCTAAAATTTGGATAGTTGATAGTCAAGACCCAAATAAACAACTTTCATGAAGAACACATTTTGAAAGAATGAAGTCTAATGGGTCAGTTTGGGCTTGCAAGTCGGAACAGAGGTGCTGAAGTTGGGTTTGAGCAACCTGTGGTATTTGGGCCATATCTTAGGCTGTAGGAAGCCAAATTGGATGATCCAGATATGCATGTTATAGCCAAGACAAAGATCTACAACTTTTATGAAGAGTACTTTTCATGGATCGGATGTCTAGTCGGTCATTTTTGGCTTCCAAGTCAGACACGAAATTTTCGCACCCACTCACCCACTCATTCAACCACTCCACTCCACTAACCCACTCACCCACTCATTCAACCACTCCACTCCACTCAACCAAACCACTCCACTCATCCACTCAACCACTCAACCACTCCACTCCACTCATCCACTCAACCACTTAACCACTCACCCACTAAACCAATCCACTCAACTAAATCAACCAATCATCCACTCACCCACTCAACCACTCATCCACTCATCCACTAAACCAACCCACTCAACCAATATTTAATCCACTCTACTCAAACCAACCCACTCACCCACTCACCCACTCAACCAATCCACTCAACCACCCCACTCCACTAACCCACTCATCCATCCACTCACCTTTGTCATTTTGTTACCCTAGACTTCTATAAAAGGGCACCATTGGTTATCAAGAGGGGGTTCGGATTCTCCTTCATTTCTCTCTTTCTCCCTTCTTCTTCCATTATTTCTGGTTTGAGATGTTTTTACGTTTGATTTCTGTTCTCTTCCTCTCTATGTTTGAGTAGTTTCCTTTGTTTCTAAGATTGGGCAATGCCCTTTAATACTTTGATAATGATTAATTGATGTTGTTTCCCTTTTATTGATCTTGAATGTTCATTGATTCATTTTTATTGCTCTTATTCATGTGAATTTGTTGGCCACTTATTTGCATCTCATAGGCATTTAGGGACGTACTGAGAGGTGAACCTAAGTGTTGGAACCATAAGAATTGAACTTAAGGTCTAAATCACGAGAGTAGTTTTAGCCTTTTGAGGAATCAATGAATTACCACAAAGCGTAATGGGTTCAATTTAAATTCAATTACCACGAGAGTAGGAATTGGTTTAATTGGGCACGGATCTTGTATCTTGAGAAAGAACATTAACTAATTTAGGGTAATTCACCTTCAATTGAATTTCAGCTTTAATAAAAGGGTTGTCAATTAAGATTTATCTTGTATCATTGTGGTACCCCAATCTTGAAATTTTCTTAAATCTGAAAAACCCCTTCTTGAATAAGTGCTATTTTAGTTCTGAATTCTGTTTTCTTAATTTTATTTAATTGTTTTGTTACTACATTCTTATCAATCAACAATTTTATCTCCTTTGTTTAATTTAATGGAATTAATTAATTAATTGGTATTCATAGATACAGTCCCTGTGGATTCGATCTTTTTATTACTTGACGACGAAACCGTACACTTGCGGATTTCACGCACCAGTGGATGATTAATATGCAAGGTGATTTTTGTTGAATGTGTTGAGCATTATAGAGTTGTTGACTGAAGTGTTCATTGTTTGCTATTTTAGCAATTTTTCATGTTAATTGGTTTATGGCATTTACCCTTTTTACTATGTTCATCATGCTTGCTTAGTGTTAGTCAAAATGCTTGAGCAATCTATGTTACAGGAGTTAATGGAAAATATTATTAATTGATTTTTCTGAGCAATTTTGTGTAATCTGAGTTGTGCAATCTGAGTTTATTACAATCTGTATTAGTCGTATGCTTCTTGTTACTGAGTTGTTGGAAAATATTCTTGTCACTGAGTGGTTGTGCTTTTCTTTTTCAGGATAGTCATCATGTCGCCAAAGAAGAGAAAGGGAGTCGTAGGGGAAGGCTCTAGCTCTTCCTTTGATGCTAGCCGTTTTCGTTCTGCTATTCATGAGAAGTGGTTTAATGATGTGCTGATTAAGAGGAACTTTATTCAGGAGCGTGGGCTCATTTTATAGGAGAATGAATATTCAGAGATTAGCCCACAAATTGCAGAGAGACAATGGGGCAGACTGTGCCAAATCCCAGATCCGGGGTCTCAGACATTGGTTCATGAGTTCTACGCTAATGCTTTTGTTGACTCTAATGAAGTGAACCATTATCAGACTATGGTGAGGGGGACGCCCATGGATTTTGGAAAGGATGTGTTGAACACATATTTTGGTTTCAAGTATGATTATCCTGGGCAATGTGGCTACCATGATTTACTTAGGAGACAGCTGGATCCCGACCTCGTCCTTAGTGTGCTTTGCAAGGAAGGTGCTGAATGGGTGTTGGACATGAGGGATGCACCTAAATTTTTGAAGAAAGCAGATTTTAAACCAATCCCAAGGGTTTGGTGCACCTTTGTTCAATCCAACATCCTTCCGTGCTCCAACACCTCAGAAGTACTGGTCAAGAGGGCGTTGCTTGTCTTCGCTATTGTGACTGGTGCTGTGGTTGATATTGGGAGGGTGATAGCTTTTCACATGCGCATGGTACAGGAGACTTCTGGAAGCCTACCTTATCCATCTCTCATCACTAGTTTGTGCTCGACAAAGGACATTCATATTACTGGAGATCAACTTGTCTGACCTGCACCTTCAATTACCGTATCGCAATTGATGTGTATTTTTAGAAGATGCAAGCAGCCTCCAAAGCAGCCTCCAAGATTTCAACCCTCCGGCCCATCGTACCAGCAACCTCATTTGGATTCTCACCACTGCCCAACGATTGGATAGATTGGGGCGTGTGCAATGCCAAAACCAAAGGAAATTCAACTACACTATCCAATTGTTACGTGACATAGCAAAGCACTTGAACCTCGATACTGCACCTCGAGGAGATCCTCCTATGACTGATGAGGAGATCATGGTGAACATTAACTTTAATGACTTGGGGGAAGATGAAGAAGAAGAGGATCATGATGACGAAGAGCAAGATTGATTTTACGACAACACAATAAGCTTTTCTTGCCCTTCACTTTTATTTCACTTATTTTCTTTATCTTGTCTTTATTTGCTTTTTATTGTTTGTTTAGTGGGGGCGTTGTTTCTCTTAAGTTTTGAGAGGATAGCTTCGTTATTTTTGTGTTCTTGTTTTTGTTTTTGTGTTATTTTCTTGTGAAGGTGGTGTTGAGTCGGTTTGAACACTTGAGTATTGCTGATAATTAAGCTGAAATTGTGTGTTGATGTCTTGATTTATTTTGAGCTGATAGAAATATGTTTTAAAGGGGATTCCATTGTTCATGAGCTGATTTTGTGTGAAGTAATCTTTTTCAATGAAGAAAAGTGAAATTTAGCATTTTTAGTTAGAAATTAGTCATGTCTGCTTGCTTTTGTTCTCTTTATCAACTTAGCCAGAAAGTGAGTTTTGAGCCTTAATGATTGAATTTTTCTTCTGGAGTGAGTTTTCTCTTGATTGGTATGCACTAGAACTTGCTTTGATATCTTGTTAAGACTTTAATGATTTACATGCATACTTGAATATGATTAAGGCAATTAGGCTTAATTCTTTCTTGACTTCCAGAGTTGCATTGATTAAATAACCCCTTAGTTGTCCCATTTAAGCCTGAAATTGATTTCTTTAAATATTTAATTAAATAATCAGGTTGAATTCTTTGGAGCAATTGATGTGTTGATTGGAAAGTCTTGAAAGGTTGCTTTTGTCTTTAAGGGTTGAAAAAAAGAGAGAAAAATATAGAAAAAGAAAAAAAGTTTTAAAAAAAAGAAAAAAAAAGAATGAAAAGAAAAGATTTGTTGGTGAAGAATAATGAAAATATTGGGTTGAAAGTGAGAAGTTGTTATATTCTTGTGCATCATGATCTACCTATCATCTTTTCAGCCTGATTTTGCTTTGTATTGATTTATTCATGAGCATTCTTTATCCTATTTTATCTTTTCTTCCTACCTTTCATTTTACCTTTGGCCCCGTTACAACCAAAGGAAAGTCCTTTTGATTCTTATGTTGTATGTGAACTTGAAAGTGGAGATGGGATTGATAAGCAAGCTTATGGTATTGCATTTTTCAAGAGAAATTTAAGTGATCTCTTTGACCTTTAAATACTTGAGCGATGGAAAGTTGAGTAATCTCAAATGTTTGATAAAGAGAACAGTTGCAAGTTAGACTCAAGCCTTTAATTGTTTAAGTGCTAAATGATCTTACTTGATTGGATTTGATTGCTGAACTTGAATTTCTTTTAATTTTGGAATTTTCCTTTGATTCATGTTTCTTGATGTTGAGTTTGATCTTGTTGTTGATTCCTATTTTTTTGCTTGAGGACAAGCAAAGCTCAAGTGTGGGGGAGTGGATGAACCATCAATATGTCCTATTTTTTACGGTTCAATTCCTTAGTTTTTCATATTCTTTTTATTTATTTTATTAAATTTTGTTTGTTAATTTTGTTATATTTTTAGTTTTGTTTAAATGTGTTTTTATTAAGTGTTTTGTATATTTTTGTCAGGTACTTGTATGGAGAAAAGGTTGGACATGCAAAGGAGCAAGAAAAAAAGCAAATTTCACCAGAAACCAGCGCTTGAGCGCTGGTGTGTAGCACCTGAGCGCTATAAACGTATGCAGCAACGGTGATGAAGTGTTTAAGTGTTTGAGCGCTGAAAGGGAGCGCCTGAGCGCGCAATGAGTAGCAGCGCACATCCTTGAGTAAGTGCCTGAGCGCTTGAGCGCTCAGGACTGGGCGCTTAGGCGTTGGGGGCGTAACAGGACACAATTTTCATTAAATAGGAAAAGTTGCACCAGAGACAACACATTGAGCACATTACACAGAAAATCCCTAATCTTGAGAGTTGCTTTGCGGTAGCAGACCTTGGAGGAAGGCTTCAAAGGAGGATTCTTGAAGGCTTGAAGATCTTAATCTCCATTAAAGGGGTTTTAATTTCTCTTTCTTTTTAGTTTCCCTTTTTCTTTGGGTTTTCTTTCTATGGGTTTGTATTCTGATATGAGTTTGTTTTTATTGAATATGAGTAACTAAACCCATAGCTAGGGCTATGGGGGATCTTGTTTTCCTAATTATTTGGGTTTGATTTCTAATTTGATTATGGTAATTTCTTTTTAGGTTTATCATTGCTTGTATTCTTGTCAGAATTTGATCACTTTTGGCACGTGTTAATTCATTGTTTGACCGGTGACCATCCGCATTCAATGAGTGGATCTATATGGTAAGCCTAGGATTAGATTGGTGAATGACCAAACATCGATTTATTCTACTAATGGAATTGACGATATGTTAGTTCATCTCTTGAATTGAAGCTTAAAGCATTCTTGATTAATTCAACTAAATGACCAAATAGGTGAATTAAATTAGGAATAGAATATTGTTTCATCCATGACCATTGGGATTCAATAGCAAATAAGAGAATATTGGAAAAAGAATTACCTTAATCATAATTGAAAGAAAATCTGAATAACTGGATTCAAGTGAACCTTGCTCTCTAGTCTCTTTCTCATCGATTATCTTTTCTTTGTTTGATTGCTCATTGCTTTTCTTTATTTGTTATTTTGATTTTAATTTGAATTCCTTCATACACTTTTCATTGTCTGGATAACAAAGGATTTTGCGAATCTAGTAATTATCAATTATTCCTCGTGGGATCGATAACTGGGACTCAAATCCTATATTACTTGGCGATAGAGTGCACTTGCTCTTAGTGTATTTTACGCGCATCAAATGGGAAGGAAATTGAAGAAAATCCAAATACCAAGCTACTTGAGAAAGAAGTTGAAGTTACAAAAGATGAGGTGGTTGTGAACAATGATGTTGACAAGAATAAAGAGCTAGCAAAGAGGAAGGTTGAAGACAACAAGAAGGAGGACAAGCTTTATACATCATCTCCACATTTTCCCAACCAGCTAGCCAAACAAAAACTAGATGCTCAATTTTAAAGGTTTTTGGATATTTTCAAGAAACTTCACATAACATACCATTTGTTGAGGCTTTGAAGCAAATGCCTAGTTATGTAAAGTTTATGAAAGATATCTTGTCTAAGAAGAGAAGGCTTGGGGATTTTGAAACCGTTGCTCTCACTGAAGAATGCAATGCCATCTTGCAAAATAAGTTACCTTTTAAGTTGAAGGACCCTGGGAGTTTCACCATTCCATGCACCATTATTAATCAATTCTTTGGAAAAGCCTTATGTGACCTAGGAGCAAGCATAAACTTGATGTCTCTATCAATCTTCCAACATCTAGGTTTGGGGGAGGTGAAGCCAACTTTAGTTACCTTGTAACTAGCTGACCGTTCTCTCACTTATCTTAAGGGGGTCATAGAAGATGTCTTGGTCAAGGTGGACAAGTTCATCTTTCCAGTGGATTTCATCATCCTAGACATGGAGGAAGACCACAATGTACCTTTGATTCTTGGGAGGCCTTTCCTAGCCACTGGTAAGACTATGATTGATGTTCAAAAAGGTGAGCTCATTGTGCAAGTCAATGATGAGAAGGTAACTTTTAATATTTACAAAGCCATGAAATTTCAAAATGATCATGAAGAGTGTTCTTACATAGGTATGATTCATCAAGTAGTGAATAATGCATTCCATGCTAATTTCACTGATGATTCCCTTGCTTTATCTTTGACATCCATATATGAGCATATAGATAGGGAAGATGTTTTGGAATGTATTCAACTGCTTGACTTGTGTGCTAAGTTTTTCAGGAAACCAGGTTTTGAACCATTGAACATACCTTCTGACAAGCCTATTCTCCAGCCTTTTGTAATCACTCCACCCAAGTTAGAGCTCAAGTCATTGCCTGATCATTTGAGGTATTCATACTTGGGGGATTCATCCATATTTCCAGTCATTATCTCTTCATCTTTGTTTGAGGAGTAAGAATCCAAGTTGCTCAGAGAATACAAAAGAGCCTTGGGGTGGTCTATTGCAGATATCAGAGGCATTAGTCCCACTATATGCATGCACAAAATATTACTAGAAGCAGATCATAAGCCAACAATTGAACATCAAAGGCGCCTTAATCCTATCATGAAGGAGGTGGTCAAGAATGAGATTATCAAGTGGCTTAATGCAGGTATCATATACCCTATTTCTGACAGCAAATGGGTGAGCCCAGTTCAGTGCGTGCCTAAGAAAGGTGGAATGACTGTGGTAGCCAATGAAAATAATTATTTGATTCCCACCAGGACTGTCACCGGACGGCGCATATGCATGGACTATAGAAAGCTTAACACTACAACCCGGAAGGATCATTTCCTATTACCATTTATTGATCAAATGCTGGATAGGTTAGCAGGCGTGCTTTTTACTATTTCCTGGATGGGTATTCGAGGTATAATCAGATTGCCATTTCCCTAGAAGATTAAGAGAAGACAACTTTCACCTACCTATATGGTACTTATGCATTCAGAAGAATGCCCTTTGGGTTGTGCAACGCCCCAACTACCTTTCAGAGATGTATGATGGCTATCTTCACAGATATGGTGGAGAACTGTTTGAAGATATTCATAGATGACTTCTCTGTATTTGGCGATTCCTTTGATGAGTGTCTTCATAATTTGGCCCTTGTGCTTCAAAGGTGTGAGGAGACAAACTTGGTGCTTAATTGGGAGAAATGTCATTTTATGATCCAATAGGGCATAATACTTGGCCATAGAGTGTCACATAAAGGAATGGAGGTGGATAAAGCTAAGATTGAAGTGATTGAGAAACTACCGCCATCAATTTCAGTGAAAGGAGTTCGGAGTTTCCTTGGGCATGTTGGATTTTATCGAAGGTTTATCAAATACTTTTCCAAGCTTGCCAAACCACTATATAACTTGCGGTCATGTAGAAATATTTTCTAGTGGCCAATCCACCAGAAATGTTATTTTTGAAAAATAAAATTGCTTAATCTATGAACTTGTATTGTAAAATGAAAATAAATAATTAAATGCATTATGTCAATGCAATGAAGCAAAGGAAAAAAATAATTGAAAGTGTGTTTTTTGCCCAGGATGATTTTGACCACTACTAACAAAATGTAGAATAATTCAAAAAGCAAATGAATCAAGAGAACAAACTTGCAAAAGGGATTCTATGTCATCAACATCATTCTGCTACTTATTGCCCTACAAGCTCAAAAAGAAACAATTACACATTCCCCCCAATAATCAAACAAACCAATACCACATTACAGGGTCCAGTACGTTGGCCTGACAGTAAAACTTACTGTTTTTCTCAGATGTGAAGTATTTCTACTATATTTCTCAAATGCGTAACACTTTTTACGTCGTTTTTCAATTGCGTAAAATTTTTAAAATGTTTTCTTAATTGCTTAAATAAAAATCATCATTTTTAAATCGCGTAAAGATTTTTTTACACATTTTTAATCGTGTAAAACATTTTATTGATATTCTAAGTTCAATTTAAAACTTTTCTCATTTAATATAAAAATTTAGCTTTAATTTCAATATTTTCTTACTAAATTACCTTTAAATAAAATTTTCTAACATTTTTCACAACAACCCATATTATTTAGATTAAATCAAAATATTTCAAAAATCTTTTTCCATTAATCTCACTAATTTTTTTTAAATAAAATACTTTAATTTTCAAAACATCCTTCTAAATTTATTTCCATCACCATAGCCAAAAACTTATTCTATCTCAAATAATAAAATTTTATTCAATCTCCTTTTTAATTTATAAATTCTTAAATCATGTTTTTCTCATCTAATCATCTAAGTTCTCAATTAATAAAAATATTTTTGTCATGGATACTCATCTTTAAGCTATATGACCGTGAGGCATAGAGGTCTTTGGGACCAAAAATTATTCCTTCCTCATATGATTCATAGCATGTAAAGAATTTCAATCATCAAATCATGCTATAACAATTTCATACATACTATAATAATTATATAAACACATATAATCAAGCAAGCATAAATCATGAAATACACGTAATCAAGTGAATAAATCTTCACATGAATTTTTCAACAATCAAAACACAAATTTGTTTCTCACCACCAAAATGATTTGATGAGATTAATTTCCCTCTTACCTTAGGTGATGATCAAAGTCCCTTTGTTGCTCCTTGAAACAACTTCTACCACCAAAAAGACCCTTAAAATAAATCAAACATAAATTTATTAACATCTAAGGCTTGAAATAAGATGACCATGGATTATGGTCTAGAAATTGAAAATAAAATTTTAGAAGTGAAGATTAAGAACTTCACCTAGAACCTTTAAACTTTAAGCCTTGAGAAAAGGTTGAAGATGAATGATTTATAAGAAACTCACAATATGAAAGTGTCTTAGAGTGGTATTTAGGTTCAAGATATGTGATTATTTAGAATTAATCAAGTTTGGAGAGAATTTGGAAGGGCTTGGCCGTGCGTTATCAAAGAGAGAAGATGAGAGAATTTTATGATGGCTCTTGATAGTTTTATTTCTTGAAAATTATGCATGATAAGTTTATATAGAAAGATGAAATCAAGTGGTTCAATCAAGATGGTCCTAGAACCACTTCAAGGCCCTGAACTCCTCTTGCAAGTGGAGTGGTCATCTTGTTTTCTATCTTTCCTCTCATTGGTTCACATTGAATCATAGCCATTTTATTTGACTTCTATGAAAACTTAACCTAGAAGCTAACTTTCTATTGGTTAATAGTAAAATGAGTCAAAAAAAGAATTGATCAAGAATTAATAATAGATTCATAATTAGATTTTTTTACCGATGACTATTTATCAAAGAACAAAAGTTATTGCTAGTAAAACTCGTAATGATTGTCCATTAGGTAATAGAAGGTCCTAAATTTTACTCGTTAGGTAAAATCTCAGAAAAAAAAACTTCGAAATCTATTTCCGGTTTGGGGTTTAGTAAGATTCCCCGACCCCGCGTGAATAGTCAAAATTTTCTCAGATTTGGAAAAAATTTATTTTTCCGGTCTTTACTCAAACACACAACAATCTAACAATAATAATATAAAAATAAATCAAGTAATTCAAAAAAAATTATAAAAACATATATAAGAAAGAAAGAAAGAAATTTCGGGGTGTTACACTCTGTGATGAGAATGGCTACTGGTTGATGGGGTTCGATGGGTGTGGCCTCCAACTTGGTAGCAGAACTCTTTGCACTAAGATAAAGTTTACGTATTGTTTAGGACAATGACTATAGGTTGCTTATTTGTGAATCAAATTCCATGAATGTTTTGCACTTCGTGACAAAGCACAACCCTCCTTTCGATCCCCATTTTGTCCTCATCGCACACTATTCGTGAAGGTAATAATTGTGCTGACAACCTTACCAAACTCAATCTAGTAAAGTTTGTTTTCAAATTTGGAACTCACATCTTCTAAGTTTATCCTCCTTATTGCTATATGACTCTATAGAAGTTTTATTTATTCGTAATTAGTTGTTTATGTTATTTTCCAGTCAACCCAAAAAAAAAATATTTATTGTATTTTAACAAATTTAAATATATTTATTTCAATTTGCATATTACAACAACAACCAAGCCTTTTCCTATTAGGTGAGATTGACTACATGGATCAAACGAAATCATTATATCCTATTATAAACTAAGTCTTCAGAAATGTCAATCAAATCTAAATATTTTTTAATCACTTTACCTATAGTCTTTTTTGGTCTTTCTCTACCTCTAGCTATTGGGTTATTCTCTACCTGCTCTACTATTCTTACTGGGTTTTCTCCTTACATGCTTAAACCACCTAAGGCGAGATTCTCTTATCTTTTCTACAATAGGTGTTACCTCTACTTTTCTCTCTAATGCATACATTCCTAATTCTATCTTATCTTGTATGAACACACATCTAACGCAACATCTTCATATCCGCAACTATGATCTTATGCTCTTGTTGACTTTTTACCACTCAACATTTAGTGTCATACAACATCGTGAACCTTATAGTTGTGTAGTAAAATTTACCTTTAAACTTGAGAGGTACTTTTCTATCACAAATAGCTCCTGAATCAATCTTCCATTTCATCCATTCAGCTTGAATCTTATGGTTTATATCTCTCTCTATCTCTCAGACATTTTGTATGATAGATACAAGATACCTAAACTGTATGACTTGTACTATGGTATAATCTCTAAAAATTCGAAGCTCGCTTGCGAACTTATATTACATATATACTCTAACTTTCTCTTAGACGAAAGTTTGTTTTCTTTTCTCAATTTTCTAATTTTTCAACTAAGATTATAAAATATTAAAATATTAATACGATATAAATTAATTTAAATTGAATTAAATTTCATCAATTTAACATTTTAAATCAAATCAATTAAATAGTAACATATAAAAACTGATTAAATTAAATTGATTAACTTTTTCTTTAATAACCGATCTAATCAAATCCTAAACCTTAAATCCTATAATAAAACAGCAGCAGGGCACCAAGTCTTAATAACGAGTACATATTGGTTAACCCGTCACCAGCGAGAAGTACAAAAGCCGGAGGGGATACAATTACAAACAGTCTCATCTTTCACAGCACACTCCCTCCCTTCCCTTCTCCTTCCCCAATGCTTTTTCTTCACGCGCATCTCCGTCCCAAGCCGCTCTTTTCATAGGATACTTTTCCCATCCATTCCACTAAGCAATCAATATTCCAAATCCAATCCATCCTCCTCCCTTACTTGCTTCTCTTCTCTATTCGATCTAATTCATTCTCTTCCAGTCGCTAACACTCACTGCCCCCATTCTACACCATCATCATCATCTTTCATCCCAAATTGTGAGTTTATCATTATTTCACTTCTCCCTATTTTCAATTCATAGATTCATTAACTTGTTGAATATAGTTCCTCTTCAATCCCTTATAAGAAGACAATGGGTTTTTGTTTTTCATTCGAATAGTGTTGGTATCTTTTACTTTCTTTATTTGAATTTGGCATTGATTACATTGTTTCGTCTTGAATATCAACCGGATCAGGCATTAAATTTTTTTCCCAATAATTTCATCGTTTTCACTGCCCGGGTTGTGAAATAAACTTTTTTTTGTTTTTGTTTTTATATATTTCAGCAGTGTTGAATTTTTTATAATTGATATGGGTGATAGCAGTTCTCCATCTGGGTCTCCAAAACCAAACCCAGATCATGTTGATGGAGACTCAGTGGTTTCCAAGGGTGATAGTGATAGCTCTTTGGAAACCATTGTACAAAGGTTCCAAGATTCAATGTCTCTTGAGAAGAGACATAAGTTCTGGGAAACTCAACCTGTTGGGCAATATAAGGATGTTGGAGACACAAGCTTACCCGATGGTCCGATCGAGCCTCCGATGCCGTTATCTGAGGTCAAGCAGGAACCTTACAACCTTCCAAGTGCTTATGAATGGACCATATGTGACATGGACTCTGAAGAAACATGCGATGAGGTTTATATTCTGTTGAAGAATAATTATGTTGAGGATGATGAGAACATGTTCAGGTTCAATTATTCCAAGGAATTTCTAAGGTGGGCGCTGCGCGTTCCAGGTTATTTCAGGAGTTGGCACATTGGTGTTCGTGCCAAAACTTCGAAGAAGTTGGTTGCTTTCATCACTGGGGTGCCTGCCAGAATCAGGGTTAATGATAAGGTTGTGAAAATGGCAGAGGTCAATTTCTTATGTGTCCATAAGAAGCTTAGATCGAAGAGACTCGCGCCTGTTTTGATCAAGGAAGTCACTAGGAGGGTTCATTTGGGGAATATTTGGCAAGCAGCTTATACAGCTGGAGTTGTTCTTCCAACGCCGATAACAACTTGTCAGTATTGGCATAGATCGTTGAATCCAAAGAAGCTTATTGATGTTGGGTTTTCAAGGCTAGGTGCTAGGATGACAATGAGCCGCACTATAAAACTGTACAAATTACCTGATTCAACAGTTACTCCTGGATTCAGGAAAATGGAGCTCCGGGATGTCCCTGCTGTTACTCGGTTGCTTAGGAACTACTTGAGCCAGTTTGTTGTTGCACCTGATTTTGATGAAAATGATGTTGAGCATTGGCTTCTTCCCAATGATAATGTGGTGGATAGTTTCGTGGTCGAGAGTCCTGAAAATCACAAGATCACAGACTTCTGCAGCTTCTACACTCTTCCTTCTTCTATCCTTGGAAATCAAACACACTCAACTTTGAAAGCTGCTTATTCTTATTATAATGTCTCCACCAAAACTCCACTGCCTCAGTTGATGAATGATGTGCTAATTGTAGCAAAGCAAAGGGATTTTGATGTTTTCAATGCCTTGGATGTAATGCAGAATGAGAGTTTCCTCAAAGAGCTCAAGTTTGGGCCAGGAGATGGACAACTTCACTACTACTTGTACAATTATAGGATTCGTAATGCCTTGAAACCATCTGAACTTGGGCTTGTCCTCTTGTAGTTTGATATTTTTCAGTTTTGGTTTTGCTATGTAATTAGCAAAAACCATTCATTTGTTTTGTTTATTAAGCGTGTTGTGTTTCAACTTTCAACCTCATTTCTTGTTCCTTAGCAAATATTGGCAATTAACAGATTAGGTTTGCAGGGTATGTGAAAGAGCCTATCTTTTGTCAGACTTTCAGCCAATATGCTTACATTGCAAAATCCTGATGTTGTTATAATCTGCTGCTTCAATTTCCTTTTTGCTCTATTTTCTTCTTGAGTTTGTCTGTGCATGTACAAGTTGTTCACAATTCGTACAAAATTAATTTTGTTTAGTTTTGTTTGATGTTTAGCAGCATATGTTTTGTTGCTGATAAGTATGGCTGCTTTTGCTCATTTAATATCTCGTTTCAGATCTAATTCGAGGTTTAAGAAGTGTGGATGTCTATCTAAATAGAATTTTAGTGGTTAATTTAATGTTTTCACATGGGATATATCACCCTCTACTTTTGATTTTTAGATAGACTTCTATATTAATGAAGGGTTAAGTTAGCTCTTCATGCAAGAGATAGCTGTTTATGAAGGTATAGTACCAAGCGGCCAGCAGAGGTGAGCATGAGCTGACCTAACTTGCTCATGTGTTGGCCAGGGGCAGAAATTTTTAATTTTTAATTTTTTGTTGGGTTTGTGATCAGTTTGAAAAGATTAGAGAGTAATCCTCCCTTAAAATCACCCTTCTATATGCTAGTTTAAGAAAAGAGGGCATAAAGGATGCGAACGGCTGTGAGTAAAGGTTGATATAAACCCATGTTGCCGAATCAGCACTTTTACATCATAGGCCAGCACTTGAGTCTTCACCTGTGGTGTCCTGAATTCCTTTACCAATCTTATATAATTTTGCCTTGGAACCGAAACATTATACCTTTTAAAGCAATAAAGAACAAGCTCTGGCAAGCCTCTTAGAAAACATCATTTGCATCATTTTACTGCCCTCTAAATTCTTAATGCTTGCAATATTTGTATTAACCTCACATTTTACAGCAAAATGCTAGTCACTATTTGGATTTAACAAAATGATAACACATGAGGGATTTTATGCTAACAAACTAATTACATGAAGCTTTGCGCTAACAGAACTAATTTTTGGGCTTACTCAACTAACAACAGGAATCTTTGTGCAAATGGAACTAACCACACGGGGCAAAGTCAAAAGTCTAAACTACATGGTTCACAATGAATGATATGGCCTAACTATATCCTTGGCAAGCTGAATTTAACTTAAAAGAATTAACAATAGAGGTGGTCTCTTGTTTGCAGAGCTCTAAAAGTTTTTTTTTTCAGTGGCATTGGAGTGCTTCGTTTAAAAAATTGATAAGGTAAGGATAGGACTGATGTTAATTTGATGGTCCAGCAACCAAGCTACACTATACACATTCTTTAACATTATCAACTTCCTTATATCGTTATGAAAAATGCTTATTCCCAGGAGGCCAGGCAAGTGGTAACTCATACCCTTCTATAGATTGACATTTATCCCACCCAACCACGCATGAATAATAATGAACAATTATTCAGCTGTGGCTGTGCCCTTGTGATTGGCCTGTCAGAATGCAGATGCTAGCAAATAACAATTTTAAATTCTTAATGCGTGCACAACTTCACTGTGCTCCAAAGTCGTAGTTGAAATTGACTGTGCTTATCTTAAAACTTTTTTTATTTTTATGAGTGATTTTGATTTTGATTTTGATTTTGTCTTCATTCACAAACTTGAATAGGTGGCTTACATTTATCAGAATAATGGTAAGTAGAGTGATACCACTTTCAAATGAATATGTGATCGGTAGTATTGAAACCTCTAGTCTGACATCCTTTTGCAATAAAATCTTAATTTGAATACAACAACAATGCAGCCGCCACCACTAAGCAGTAGATTAAGTTGCATCAATAATGGATAAAAAAAAATTGCTATATGTCTCGTTTCTTGGCTATAAATAAAGCCATTGTTAGGTGTGTTTGCCACATACACCGTGACTTGATAACAACAAAGTGACAATGAATGGAACATGCAGCTCTAATGCATATTTTTGGCTTATGAATATGTTCATGTTGAGTGTGGCAGTAAGGTCCCAACTTACCACAGATTTTTATAAGACAACATGCCCTGATCTTTTGAGAGTAGTAAGGAGAGAGGTTCAAAACGCTCTAAAAAATGAGATGCGAATGGGTGCTTCTTTGCTTCGGCTTCACTTCCATGATTGCTTTGTAAATGTAAGTTGAGGTGACACTTTATTTTGAATTCTGAATATGATAGTCCCTGTTGATTCTTGAAATGCTTTGCTTCGGCTTCACTTCCATGATTGCTTTGTAAATGTAAGTTGAGGTGGCACTTTATTTTGAATTCTGAATACGATAGTCCCTCTTGATTCTTGAAATGCTTTGTAGGTGATTACGAACGTGTGTGGGATAATTGTGAAAATTTGATTATTTTAATAATTGATTATTGTATAAAAGTTTTTTGTTATAATTGATTGTAAGAAAAAAAAAATTATGTTTAGATATGTTAACTGAAAAGCGATAAGCTAATCTGTGTTTCGTTTAGATGATATAAAAAAGAATTATTTTTATGTATTAAATTATTAAAATAGGTATAAAATAATTAAAAAATTTATTTAATTGATTAAAAAATTTATTTACTTGAGGATAAAAATAATATTTATATATTAAAGTAGGAAATAATTTTAACAGATAAATAAAAAAATGTTCAAATTTTCGCTTGATTACTAACAACATTTTTCTCCTCATAAAAGCTGTTAAACTTTTTTCTTTCAAAAAGCCAAACATGTTGAGACAGTGGGCAACAACTTTTTTTCAGCAAAAAAGCTGTTAAATGTGTGAAAACATCCGAACCAAATATACTCATAAGTCAAGTATTTTCTAATCAGTAGTCATATTATTCTCAATCTATGAATTTCGTGTGTTAATTTTTCTTTTTCTTTTTCTTTTCCAGAAAAAAATGTATAGAAGCCTCCTCAATTTTGAGACTGGCTAATAAATATGGCTTAATTTGCATTTTTTTTTTTGGTAAAAAACTTGCATGTTTTGGAATAAACTTCAACTTTTAAATACATCATATTTACTGCTCTAAATTAAATTTGGTCAACCAATTCGTGTTTTTAGTACCCTCATACTTGAGTTTTCTAACCACCTATTTTCTCATTGATTTTTTTAGGAGAAAAACTAGCACCTAACATAAATTGAAATAATTGAAACTTAGCCATTTTGCCAGAAAAAATTTGGACAGACATATCACATAATACACCAATTAATTTGTGTAGTAGGGATTGATAACTTTCATTTTCTTACTTTATCCAACGTATTTCGCTTTCAGGGTTGCGATGGTTCAGTTCTGCTGGATGGAGGTGGAGACAGTGAGAAACTTGCTACTCCTAACTTGAATTCTGCTAGAGGATTTGAAGTTATAGATACTATAAAAAGTTCAGTGGAGAGTGCATGTAGAGGAGTTGTGTCTTGTGCTGATATATTAGCCATAGCTGCCAGAGATTCTGTTGTCCTGGTATGTTCAATGATTAAATTGAGCAAATCTCCGAGTCTTAAACGACAAGGATTTAAATTTCTGTCCCATTTTTCTGTCACATTTCATGTTTTCCCAATTAAATGTTGATAACTCGGTAAAAACTAAAAAAAAAAAAGAGAAAGAAAAATCTCTCTGTTAATTGGCAGTAACTTCTTTCTCTTAGCCGAGCTTGTGTTTACTTTTTACCATAATTGCATTGGCGTTTTGCAGAGTGGGGGTCCTCTTTGGCAGGTTCAGCTAGGACGAAGAGATGGATTAGTCTCAAATAAGACACTGGCAAATCTTGCACTTCCTTCTCCATTTGACACACTAGATACCATCATTTCCAAGTTTAATAACGTTGGCCTCAATCTCAAAGACGTTGTTACTTTATCAGGTATAATGAAATAGGGAAAATAATAGTTGCACAAACGTATAATACTGAAATCTAATTCGTCAAAAAAAGTTACGTAGGGTTCAATTATTGTCTAATGATGATCCATATAAAAAATTATGAGGAATTTGTGTATATATCATTCTTAAATCTTAATTAGCAAGATAGTCTATTTGTGGCAAAGTATTAGGAAAATTCTTGCTTGCTTCTCCTTCTAATTGAATATGTTACTAATATCTATTTATCTATTTATATATATGTTAAATATTTCTCTAGGTTCCCATACTATTGGACGAGCAAGGTGCGCTTTTTTTAGCAATAGATTATTCAACTTCTCAGGGACAGGAGCACCAGACAGTACACTAGAAACTAACAAGCTCACTGAATTGCAAAATTTGTGCCCACAAAATGGAGATGGGAACATAACTAGTGTGCTAGACCAGAACTCAGTGGATCTATTTGATAACCACTACTTCAAGAACTTGCTCAACGGAAAGGGTCTCCTTAGCTCTGACCAGATTCTCTTTTCTAGTGCTAAGGCCACTGCAACCACTAAACCTTTGGTCCAATCTTATAGTGATAATGAAAGAATTTTCTTTGTGGAATTTGCCTCTGCCATGATCAAGATGGGGAATATAAATCCAAAAACTGGTTCCAATGGAGAGATTCGGAAGAACTGCTGGAAGGGTGTGTGCGTGTGTGTGCTTGATGTTGTGTTTCATGGTCTTAACGTTATACTGATTACTACTCCTTGTTTTACTGTATTTTAAATGAATAAAGTTTGAATGAAACTTATTTTAATTTCTATATTGGCACAAAAAGTTTTTATGTCAAGGATTCGACTTTTTACCATGTATTTTCTTAAATGTAATATAGAGTTTGAAATGAAGTATGTCTTCACGATTTAAGGGTAGAAATTATTTTCTATATTGGCATAAAAGTCTTTTAAGTCATGACTTACCTTCTCGTCAATTCGATTTTTACCATATATTTTCATCCACAATTTTAAATTTTTATTATTTAGGGTAAAGTCGTGGAAGTGAACAACAACTTCTACTATTTTTTTTTCATGACTTGGATGCTTGGTGTGCAAAATTATAGTATAATCAATTCTTAATGATCTGCAGACTACAGACAGATACAAGAACTAGCCAACTAGGAAATATATGAAGCATCTCAACTTGTAATTCTACTCGAATGAAGTTATGTGTGTAGAACTGGAAGGGTGTGTGCGTGTGTGTGCTTGATGTTGTGTTTCATGGTCTTAACGTTATACTGATTACTACTCCTTGTTTTACTGTATTTTAAATGAATAAAGTTTGAATGAAACTTATTTTAATTTCTATATTGGCACAAAAAGTTTTTATGTCAAGGATTCGACTTTTTTACCATGTATTTTCTTAGAATGATGTAATATAAACATGAAGATAAAGTATGTCGTGCGTCCTAATCACGATTTAAGGGTAGAAATTATTTTTTATTATTTTAATAAAAGTCTTGGCTTAAGATCATGACTTACCTTCTCGTCAATTTTTTCTATTATTATAATATATAGTCGTAAACTCCATCCACAATTTTAAATTTTTATTATTTAGGGTAAAGTCGTGGAATGTATAAGATTGAAGCCAGACTCTCTCTAGAGCAAGTGTTCTAGTGGAAGCTACAATATCGCTCTTGACAGATTTTTCACGTTTTTATTGAAGTGAACAACAACTTCTACTATTTTTTTTTCATGACTTGGATGCTTGGTGTGCAAAATTATAGTATATGACTTAGATGCTTGGTATAAAATTCTGGTGCATGACCCTGGTGCAAGTGGTTAGTGTAAAATTCTTATTCCTAAATATTATAAAAAAAATAATTACTCTACTAGGTTGTTAATCTCAAATACGACTTCACTTTAAATATTATAAAAGATTAACAAAAATATAAGTCGTGAATGGAACTTACGATTTTTTATTAAAATAAAAAATCTATTATTAAGTAATAACTGCTTTCCACGACTTACTTTATGTTAATATTGATCTTATTTCTTTGGAGGAATTAAAATATGATATACCAAAGTGGTAAAATTAATTTGTAAATACAATATGCGGGTAAAAAGGTCTAACGATTCAGTAGACCAGTCATTTCCAACACCTCAAGATACTTGATTAAACATAAATCCTTTTAAGAGTGTTAGATTTAAAGTTGAAACTCAAGTTTTATTGAAAGTCATGTTTAACTTTGAAATTTCCCATTTATTTTGAAATCACATATTGAAAACCATTCGAGAAATCTTGAGAGCATTTAATATTAATTTCCTAAGTCTAAATAATAATTCTATAGTGTCTGATAGTGTCTGAATGTTAATCCTTATGTAACTACAAGAACTATAATTATTAGACTTTGGACAAATTAAACTTGAAAGTTGCTCGGAACTCAATGGATTTGATATTTCAAAATTCTGCACTTCCTGTTTATTAAGGTTATATGTTTAGCCAGAGTGACCTCACCCTTGATTTTAACACGTGTTTAAGACCTAACCTCATCCCTTCGGATGATGTACTTATTCTCTCTCAGAAATCAGAACATTTGTTTTGCTGCTTACTAATACTACCTTCAACAGAACTGCTGGATATTAATGGCAAAAGCCCACATAATTAACTAGTGCTTGGATGACCAACTCTACTATCTAAAAGAAGGAAAAAGATTCATAGGTTACAAAGAAGCTAGGACTAGATCGCCATATTCCCACACATATAAACTTGTGAAACATTCATTAAATTTTATAACGCAATTAGCTTCTTGCCATTTTTCATCTATAGTTCTATTCTATACTTAATTTTTCTTCAAAGCTATGGAGTCGCATATAAGAAGATTCTATATCTTCATGATGAATTATTTTAATAATCTTTTTTATTAGTTAAAGAAGAAGGTGCACGTATTTTTTAAATTTTAAAGACATTAAATGCTATTATTATTTTTATTTAATACTTAGTTTTTAAAAATAATTAGTGAATGTAAATTTATATTAAATACTTACATTCACTCCAGAAAACTTACATGCCAGCACAAAAAGTTGCTCATATCCAACCAGAAATACAGGACCAAAAAAATAAACCCAAAAAAACACGTCACCGTGGTTGATGTCCTTGATGTAAAGGGCATGCAACACAAACAGCGTCCTGTTTGGACCTTGAAAAATGTTAGTAATAGTCTATCAATTACTATGGATACGTCATTTTTTAAATGTCTTCGTATGGTAAATATGTGTCCGTATTAAATATATAATTTATATGACATATATGTTTTGTATATTTGAATATTATCTAATTAAAAGATTTTTTTAATTTAAATACATTTAGAGATATTTAGATATGTTTTAGATATATTTAAACACAATTCATTAATATTTTTTAAAAAATTAATTTTCATGACTAACGTTCAATTAAGTAAGTTTATAATCACTTAAGCTTAAACACATGACTAACGTCCTAAATCACTATTTTCACATACCAGTATTTTAAGTTTTATCTTTTACACATCATTATTAGACTTTTAAGTTTTGTCTTTTCACACACTATTATTATTTTTTTGTTCTTTCTATTTTTACTCGTATCAAGCCGTCTACTTTATCATCACTAAATTTTGTCATACTAATATTTCATTTGATTAATTATTTTTAGATACACATATACGTGTATTTTATACATGATTAATTTTATTAAGACAAATTTATTTAAGAGATTTTTTAGAATGTCAATAAAAATTATGCTTTATATTTTTAAAAAAAAACATCAAAAAAGTTTCAAATTCATGATTTTCAAATTATTATTAAAAATAACTTATATAAAAATATTGACACATATAATATATATTAAAATATTATAAATCTTTAAATTTATAAAAATAATATTAATAAATTATATATATTTTTAAATTATATAATTATATATATATATATATATATATATCACGTATCCGTATTTTATAAAATTTTAAATTTAATATATTTCTGTGTATATATCTTTTTTTTTTTGGATGAAATTTTGTGTGTCTATATCTGTCTCCTGCGGATCCGTATCCGTGTCTCTGTCCATTAGGTAATAGTAATAGAAAACTGGTGCCGTTGGATCTAAGGGGGCCCACAATCACAGACGGTATGGATTCCATTCATGCTTTTTCTGATAAGGGTAGCTTTTTCAAAAATCCACCCAATCCAAGGACTCCACGTGGCAAGTTTCGGATTACTGTTGAACGAGCCAGCAAATTGAAACACGATCTTCCTCTCTCTCCCTTTCCCCTATCCTCTGAAACAGTGAAACTGAAACCGCTCACACAAAGAAAGAGAGATTCTCGTCGTGCTAAAAACGTTGTCGTTTAAGACTCAAGTGGAATGCCATGGTGAGAACCAAGGAGTAACTGATAAAGCTAAAAGCAGTGACATAAACTCAAAACGACAGAAAAGCCCCAACGATGGAGTGCGTTGGAGCGAGAAACTTCGCGGCAATGGCGGTTTGTTTAAGCGCTTCTTCGAGGTTGCGGTTACGAAGGAAGAAGCTTTCGAGAACACGAACCTCGTTCTGCGGCCATGCCATTGGTTTGCATCATCATCGTCGTTTACACTCGCATTTTGTCGTCAAAGCTGGCGCAGGGAGCGAGAGTTGCGTGGCCACGAAGGAAGATTTCGCTGACGAGGAAGATTACGTTAAAGCCGGTGGTTCCGAACTCGTTTTCGTCCAAATGCAGCAGAACAAATCCATGGAAATGCAATCCAAGCTTGCTGATAAGGTTTCTGAATTCTGATTCTCACCTCTGTTTCGTGGATTTTGATTGTTGTTATTGTATGTTGAGAGCTTAACTATGATTAGTCCTGAAAGTTTCGTGAGGTTTGGATGGGAATTGAACATTTTTTTCTGCAATTTGGGCTCTGTTTTTTGGTTGAAAAATTCAAAGGATAAGGTTTTAGAACTTTAGTAGCTGTGGTGATCATGAGATAGTCAACAGAGGACTTTTTTTTTTTTTGCTTTTAGGTTAATATAGTTGCTCTGTTGTTTTGAATTATTATCTTTAAATATAAAAGTATGTGACTTTCTTTTTCTGAGACGAATTTCTCTATAATTGCATTACGCTGTCTGTTTCAGATGGGGTTACATTTCTTTAACACATATAGATATTTGAATTACCGAATCTGATTGACACTTTTTTGGGTTGTATCAATGGATGGAATAGTTTTAAATTGCGGTTGCGAGAAAATGCATCTGATGTGGCTGCAATTGCAGTTGTGTTGCTGTTGACTGCAATTTAAAACCATTTGAGGCCCCTTCTATGAATAAAAATGATGTGAAGTGAGGCCTCTTATGGCATCTCTCCTATATTTCCAAGCATGGTCTGTTTTTTTTGGTAATAATATTTGTAGTTTTGAAGGCATTGTTATGTTAACTTTCCTGCACCAGTTCTGAGGGTTCTGGAGATACTTAACAATTTTGTTTTTTTGGGAGTTCTGTTTTCTTTCTGAGAACTCGTGCTTAACCACTCTTGCAGTTGCCACCGATCTCAATAGGAGATGATATACTGGATCTAGTGGTGATTGGTTGTGGCCCAGCTGGTCTTGCTCTGGCTGCAGAATCTGGCAAGTTAGGATTAAAAGTCGGGCTTATTGGTCCGGATCTCCCTTTTACAAATAATTATGGTGTGTGGGAGGACGAATTTAAAGGTACCATTCTTTCTGCATCATTCTATTGACATTATCTTTGTATCAGGTATGCTATTTGTTTAGATCTTATGAGTGTTGGATAACAAGGTTATAAATCAATTGAGACAATGCTACCAATGCTTACTTGTGAACAAACTCTCTTGAGAAATTCTTACTCGTGAACAAACTCTTTTAATAGTTATGTCTACAGTTTCACCCTTCCGTTTATGAGACACAGAAATCGTGATCTTGAAATTTTCTCACTCTCAGTGAACTTGTGTATCACATGCCTGACAAATTCCATTTAAAGGAATTTCTGTTTGCATCTGTATCCTGATGACCAGTAAACTCTATGATATTTTCATGGTTTTCAGTTTGCACATTTATGCCCTAAAAAACATGATATATTTTCTTTTTGACAGAAGCATAAACACTACTTGCTTTTACATATTAATGAACATGCTTTATTATAATTTCAGATCTTGGACTTGAGGGTTGTATTGAGCATGTTTGGAAAGATACCATTGTATATCTTGATAATAAGGATCCCATTTTAATTAAACGTTCTTATGGGCGTGTCAGTCGACATTTGCTTCATGAGGAATTGTTAAGAAGGTAAAACTGTTTGTTATATATTTAGTATCACTATCATTTCTACTAATTGTAATATTTTTTGGGTAGAATCTACTAATTGTAATTTAAATTCCTAATAATGATTATTTTATTTACTTTTTTATATTTATGATTCATATTAATTTTCCCTAGGTGTGTCGAGTCAGGTGTATCATATCTTAGCTCAAGAGTAGAAAGGATTGTTGAGGCTAGCAATGGTCACAGTCATGTTGTCTGTGAATATGATATTGTGGTGCCCTGCAGGTACAATATAATTTACCTGCTTTTAAAATTGTTATCCACTTATCTATTATATATTGAAACTTCTGACATGTTATTATAGGCTTGTTACTGTTGCATCAGGAGCAGCTTCAGGGAAACTGTTGCAGTATGAGGTTGGGGGTCCAAAGGTGTCTGTCCAAACAGCTTATGGTGTGGAAGTTGAGGTAGGAGGCTGGCTCAATGGTTTTCAGTTTTCTAGCAGGTGTTTATTATTAGATTGATGCTAGTGTCATTAAAAATATCCTACATCTCAACATTAATTGTGGTATGTCTTTTCTCTTATTTCCTAAAGCTCTAGATTTCTCCTGTCCTGCATCTTTTTAAGTGTGTGACCTAGGAAAATCCCTCGCTTTGTATGGTTAATATGATTGAGTTGTTGTACTCTATAACGGAAGCAGTCTGGTGACAATCTACTGTTTTCATTATCTTTGTTTCTTTGGTGGTGTCGTACCTTTTAATAATAATACAGTTTATAAGCCTGTTTAAATCAGACCAATATTGGTGCTTTTTTTTGTCTTACATTTTTAATTAAAATTACAGTTTGTATATAAGTCTGTTTAAAGCAAATCAATTATTGGTGCTCATCTGAAAATGGCAATATCAGAAATAACACTAATGTTTTTGGTGAACAAGTCAGAATTGTTCCAAGTCCAGGTAGTCTCTGAATATTAGTCTGTCTTCTGCCTTCTCTTTAACTGTATTACATGTTTACCTTTTAATTAAAAATTTTAAGTATGTAAAATGTTATAGCTAGTAATAATGACATTTTTTTGTTACAATTTTAGGTGGAAAACAATCCTTATGATCCAAACCTGATGGTTTTCATGGATTACAGAGACTACATGAAGCAAAATGTTCAATATCCGGAAGCAAATTACCCAACATTTCTTTATGCGATGCCCATGTCTCATACAAGAGTGTTCTTTGAGGTTTGCTCAATGTTTATTAGTGTACTGTTTTACTTTGCGTATTACAGTTCTGTTTGGATTTATGTAAAAATTTCTATTGCAGGAAACCTGTTTGGCATCAAAGGATGCCATGCCTTTTGATTTATTAAAGAAAAAGCTCTTTTCAAGATTAAATACGATGGGGATCAGAATTACAAAAACTTATGAAGAGGTAAAGGCATTGGAAATGCTAGGATTGATTTTTGATTAGTGATATTGTTAGAGAATATTAAGATTATCATTATATTATCTTAGATATATTATCTTAGAGTATAATTTATGATTCATTTTCTTATGTAGTTAGGTTATTAGTCTTATAATTAATGAGTTTGTGCTTGTATTAATAGTATTTGTCTTAGTTATTAATATACATAGGATAATGAATTATGATTTTGTATCATATAATGTTTATCAATAATATTTTTAATATGTTATTATTTAATCATCTTTTTCTCTTTTTCTTTCTCTTTCTCTAAACCCATAATTCGTCAAGGTAAGAATGTTAGAACTGCTTATTTTTAAAACAGACAAAAAAAAAAAACCTCGTAGCTCACGTTTTGGCTTCTTCGCAGCCACCCTTGGCTGCAGTTTCAATTTTTAGGCAACCCACAGGCGGTCGCCTGTGGTTCTCGGCCAGACGGTGCTGGTGAGACGACCGGCTAGGCCGGTGGTAGGAGTGGTGGCTGGCGGCGTGCTGGGTTGCGCGTTTCTGGTGGCTGTGCGTCCAGTGGTTGTGTGCAAGAGATGGTTACTGTTTTGGTTTTCAGGCGACCCATGGGCAGTTGCCGGTGACAAACGGACGGTCTTGGTATGCCGGCGCCGGGATAAGGTGCGGCTAGTGCGGCGGTGGGACTGGGTCCGCCTTTTGGTGGAGCTGGTTCGTGCTTCAGTTTGAGCACACCTGTTCCAGGACCTGTTTGTGGCTGGGCATGTACTTTTCTAATACAGACAAGGACGGCCCGGAGCTGTGGCGACATCTCCAGCGTGGTGGTTAAGTGTGGTTTCAGCGCTATTTGGGTGATTTCACCACTTTTTGGAGTCATTTCCTTTGAGCCCGGTGCTGTCTTTGCACTCCGTGAGTTGGGTTGAAGCCGGAGAGGTGTTATTCGGGGTTTTCCAGTAGTGGGTTGGTGTTTTCTCGCCTCTTTGATTGCTGTGGTGCTCGGTTGGTGGTGACTCTGGTGAGTGAGGTTCATTCTCTGCCGAGACTTCCGGCGAAGTTTTCAGGTTGCCGGTGGTCGAAGTTCCTGTGGGATATCCGACAAGGTGTGTTTCGGGCATGGCGGTGTGGTTTTTGATAGTTTCATTCTCTCTTTCGGTAACTGGTTTGACAGTCCCTTCGGCTAGGGGGAGATTTGGCTTCTAAATTTCGTTGGTTTATCTTGTGATTTGTGAATTTGGATTCTGGTTTGTTGCTATGATGGAGGCTTGGTGGCTGGGTTATGGTTATTTCGATATGATATCTTTGAAGAGGCAGGCTGAAGTAGTTGTTCTGCCTAATTTCTCTGTCCTTCTTGTGTTTCTATGTTTTTCTTGTGATTGTTTTGGTGTACCTTGAGCTTGGTGGAAAGGGCTGCCCAATTAGAGGCAAAGAGCCACCAATGAGGCGGAGTCGCCCCAAAGATGTTATAGGAAAGGGTTGTCTGTTAGATAGAGTCGCCAGGAGGAAAGGGCTATCAGCGAGGTGGAGTCACCTTATATTCTCACTAGCGATGGTGTTGCACGTTTGGGACTAGGAGTTTCCCAATTTCTCTTCTTCTTCCTTCTTGGATGCTTGGATGGTTTAGCATCTTCTCTTCTTTCTTATGCCATGTTTGAATGATTCAACATCAATGTACCCAGTTTCTCTTCTCACTTTCCAATAAAGATGGGTTTTGATATTTTGTTTTATGTTTGTGGTACTGCTACTTGTGACAAGCTAAAGCTAAGCTTTAATGGGGAGCGATAGAAAATGTTAAGAATATCATTATATTATCTTAGAGTATCTTTTATGATTTGTTTTCTTATTTAATTAGGTTATTAGTCTTATGTTTAATGGGCTTGGGCTTGTATTAGTAGTATAAGTATTTGTCCTAGTTCTTATTATATATAGGATAGTAGGTTATGGTTTTGCATCATATAATTTTTATCAATAATATTCTTAGTTTACTATTGGTTAGTCTTCTTTCTCTCTTTTCCTTTCCTTGACCCTAAACCCATATATATATATATATATTGTTATTGAATATATAACGTCAAAGAAGGGCTCATCCTTATTCCATATAGTAGACAATGTGCTCATTTATACTGTTAAATGACCACTTAATACAATTGTTACATATCTCACTCTTACAAAATTCAATTGATGGTATTTGTGGCATCTATTGGTCATCAAGTTTAACCTGTTTTATAGTCAAATACCTTGTTCTTTTTCCACTGAAAGCCTGTATCATAAAGGAGAACAGTTGTGGAGTTGAAATCCTTTGCTTCACTTGATAACAGTGTCTGTTATCCTCAATTTCCACTTCTCTTTCAAGCTGTTACATTATAATATCTGAAAAAATAATATGATATGTACAACTTCCTTTAGTGCATCTAGGCGTATCTTGCATCTGAATCTGTATTTTGAGTGCCTAAAAAAAATTTACCTTTCATCTATAAATTTCTATGTAGGAATGGTCTTATATCCCAGTTGGTGGATCCTTACCAAACACAGAGCAAAAGAACCTTGCATTTGGTGCAGCTGCCAGCATGGTGCATCCAGCCACAGGCAGGACATGGTCACATCTTCATTTTATGGATAGGTTTAATTTATTATTGCCCTTACATATCGGTTTTTATCCAATAGGTTACTCAGTTGTGAGATCTTTGTCAGAAGCTCCAAAATATGCTTCAGTAATTGCTACTATTTTGAAAGACGGTCATGCAAGGGACATTATTGCCCATGAAAGAAGTAAAGAGAATCTATCTATGCAAGGTAATCAAGTATACCCATAACTGTAAGCTTAGACCTTAGACATAAAAGTTACTCGGTTTCTCTAAAATTGCATAAACTATGCTTATTTTGTTTCTACTTTCTATCCTCAAACAGTTCTACTATCTGGCACAAAATTGTAAATAATTTCGAGATATAGATTTTGTGTATATTCCAAAATTTGAGAGCAGACTCTGTCAGACTTAATGTGGATGTGAGGTTTTTTACTTGTATATGCATTTAACTATTATTATTTTTTTCTTTCAGCTTGGAATACACTTTGGCCACAAGAAAGGAAACGGCAGAGAGCATTCTTTCTTTTTGGATTAGCACTAATTCTGCAGCTGGACATTGAGGGCATTAGAACATTCTTTCGTACTTTCTTCTGCTTACCTGATTGGTATGGTCTATTTTCTCTCATTTATGTGGTAGATATCTTGGAATTTTCTCTATGATGTTTTTCTAGTGTAATGTGACAAGGATTTGGTGCATAATTTTTAAGGAGAAAATTGTGCACATGCATTGTGCTTGGTAAAGCCTTTGATAGATTTGTAGGTTCAGCTATTAGCTATACAAAAGTTATGTTTCAGTCCTACAGTTTTGTCAAGCACCATCTTTGCTGAAAGCCAAACAATTACCTCATATCAGATAACTCAATTCCATGCTATTTGCAAAGAGGCCCCTGCTTTTGTTGACATTAAAACTCATGGTAGTAGCCTATCTGATACAGCATTGTTTGGACTTCAGATGCTGTCAGAATGAATTTTGACATAATGAAAGAATGGACCTGATCCAAACCTGAGCAGAGGCTGTAAATCAATTTTGCAATTTCAGTTCTCTTGATAAACAATCAAGGCATAATCTTTATATGTAAGGAACCACAACCATATGAGCGAGTAACTTTTTTCTTTTTTTTTGTCGTATAGTTCTTCAATGTCCATTCATATTTTTCCTATTTTGGTTCATCAATATTCTTCTCTTTTCTTTCAATCCATTTCAAGTAGATTCATGATTCATCAATAACTGGCTCGAGGATGGAGGTTGATATCCCAGAACAAACTTGTCCTCATGCTGAAACCTTCTCTTCTTATCACCCATCGTAAGACTTGATGCTGAGGATCAATACCTACAGGCTAGATCATGTTTGAAAACCTAATGAGCTATATGGATTAGTGCAAAATACTACATCAACGTTATTCAACACTATTATGTAATGCCCTAGCTGGAGTTGACATCTTGTTTCAGTGACCAGAATTTGTCACCAGGGTTAAGTAAGGTTCATTTGAAATTGAATGATAGGTACAAAGTTGGAACATAATTTTTGCTTGAGAGCAATAGTAGTTACTACACTGGTGACCATTTTCCATGAGATGATACTAGAAAGAAAGCCACATCTTAATTCTTGTAGTTAACCACAATGGGATTAACTATGCAAACAGCTTGTATTGAATTACTTTGCTTCGGGCTTTACTAAAAGCTTCTAGAGACACCTGAAATTAAATCTGAAATTTTGTGATCCTTTACATGCTTTGACGCCCTTTTTCCAAAAATATATGTAATGTTGACCTTGTCCCTGTGGCATAAAGATTAATATTTAATTTACTTGTTGTTAGTAGTAGATAAACCAGTTTGCTATTTCATGATGCAAACCTGACCACATTGCTTATTGTTTTTTTTTCCTTCCATTTTTTTATGATAGAAATTAGAAATTGCTTAAGTATGGAATGATTTAAATGTTTTTTCCTCGCAGGATGTGGAAAGGATTTCTTGGCTCCTCTCTCTCCTCTGCAGACCTTGTCTTATTTGCATTCTACATGTTCATAATAGCACCAAATAACTTGAGAATGTTTCTAGTCAGACATCTGCTTTCAGATCCAACTGGGACAACTATGATAAGGACCTACTTAACGATATAGTACATTTCTATAACTTTTTCCCCTTGTTAGGTACCCTATATTGGGAGACACGTTAGATTGCATTAGGAGCCATAATAGAAGATATTAGGTTCTTGTATGTACATATATTTTTACTAAAACAAGATGTTCTTACGATTTGTTATATCCCTTCTGCTATTAAACTGCACTTGTCCATTTTGTACGTTTCTTGTATTGCAACCATTTTGATGGTATATTCAGAGTTAGAATGTCTCTGTCTCTGCTATGGCCAGAATTAAGGAACAATGCATACTCGTCTATTTGAGAATCCTTTTTTCCCTAGATACTAGGCAGCATTACCAGCCTATATCCGCAATACTGGGTTGTTCTCTGCTTCCAGTACAATAAACAATAGAGCCAGGCAACAACTTCCCTGCTTCCAAATTTCCATCATTCAACTTTGAGATGAGAAAGTCCACCTGGGTGCTTTCTAAAGTAATTTTACCCACTATGTTATAGGTATCTAAGGTAATTGCAAGTTATTTTGCATTGAAGAAGATCACAGATCTAACAGTCATCTTAAGGTATGCTTTTCGTCTTGAAAATACAAGGGAAGTGCATCTAATTTTAACTAAACTAGACAATTTTGTACAGAAGCTTGTGTTAAGCTCACAGAATGGATGCTACACATGGCACAACACTTCAATAAAGTGCAGAAGACCAACGACAATAACAGAGATCCCACCACCTTACCCATGAACAATGAATGGTGAAACACAAATTAAGATATTTGAACATTTCTCCGAGAATTCAGTCCACTACTTTTCAAGATTATAAATCATCACAGGGAAAGTCATTCATTAAAAGAAAGTGAAATTGTGGTCACCTAGAAACAGAATGTAGTACAAAAAGAAATTCAGAATCACCCTCCTCCTATAAGAAATACATTAATTTACCATCATACATGAAATTAACCAACACCAAGATCCTAAAAGATCATGTTTCATTTGATTTTTTGAACATTCGTGCCATGTAATTTAGCTAGTATAAGAACTTCAGTAGCACATGCTAACAAGTCTCTTTAATTTTTTAGTCACTCTCGAGTCTGCTAATTCTCTCTTCAAGTTCCATCTCTATGTTTATTTCAGATGCACAGCTATAGCCTTCAACTTCAGTTCCAGATAGGTTTACCTTGTCACAAGACAGGCTTGACTCTTTGCTCCTTTGCATCTTTAAAATCTTCCTCCAAAGCCCCCATTGAAGGTTCACTCTTATCTTTTGCAACTGGCTTTGTCTGTGATAATATCTTTCTAACAGCTCCAAAATCTGCAGTAGAGGCTGAAGAATTGTGAGATTGGTTGGACAAGTGCTTATCTTCATGACTGTGAGTCATGCCACCACACTTAATTTCTGCTAAGACTGTTGGCATGCAATCCTCAAAAGAATTGTCAGGATTCAGATTGTTATGTTTTGGAGGACAACCAATTGGAATATCAGCATTTCTTTTTTCATCATCTTTTGAACCATGTTGAACAGAATTTCCAAAAGCACAAATTTTTAAATGTTTGGGAGGAAAGCCAGGTGGAACATCAGCATCATTGTCACCCTTCCTAGTTTTTGAACCATCTTCACTAGATTTTCCAGAAATCACAGTGCTAACACGTTTAGGAGGAAACCCAGGTGGAACATCCGCATCATTACCACTTCTGTTTGCTTTTGATGCCTGAGGCCTATGATTTGTTGATCTTGCACTTCTCTCTCTTCACAATATTCTCAACAGGATCGCGATGACCCAATACCAATTGCTTCCACCAACATGAATAACGTGTGGTAACATCTGCCTGACAAAGCCTAGATGGAAAATACAAATGCCTATCAGATATGGGTCTGCAGTAATTTTCCCAAGCAATGGCTTGAGTCTCATTGAATCGAGGCACACAACCTGAAACATCTTGATCCATTCCAAACTGCATAGCAACTCGATGTGGGAGGTACTGCTTTGTACAGCTAACTGAACCAAATCCAACAAGCTAAGAAACTCTCAAGCATGTAACAAAAGAGACTAGTAGCTCTTTATCCAAATCTGTGTCAAATGGTACCCACATTTCATTTTCTGGATAAAATACTCTGCACTTACCAGCATATCTAACATATGGGCGCCAAAGAAAATCCTCCTTGGCTGAGTTTAATGCCAATCTTACATTGTCAATTTTCAAGGCCTTAACCTTATCCCACCTAGCCAATATAGGGTCTCCACTATTGATCAACTTGGGCTGTGGTTGCAAATTTTTAACCTCTCCCACAGCCAAATTTGAACTAAATAAAAGGGTGACCTAAGAGTAACTTCCAACTGCACTTCATCATCAAAAATTGGATTTTTGGTCACACCAACGATTGTTTTCTTCAACAAACCCAAGTCCTTGTATGTACTAGCCAAAACTGCTGGTGCCAAGGCAGTGGGGTTCCCTCTAGCAAGAACAGCTATTGGGAATACACTCTTCCTTACTAAGCGGTTATGATGAGTAAAAACAAATATTGACAACCAAGCTGCAAGAAATGCTTCATGCTCAATTTCACTTCCACTATTGATGAAAACACCCATCCATGCTGATGTACTAGCCTTCTTTTGTTTACTCATCCTAGCTTCTTTTCTTTTTAGAACCAATTTTTCTTCTTTCTCTTTCATTTCTTGGTTTTCAACAGTGGTGAAAACAGGGCCACCAAGAACAGGGTAACCCCCAAAAACCATCACATCCTCCAAAATGATAGTTGCTTCACCCCAAAGAAAGACAAAGGTATTTGTCTTGGAACACCATTTCTCAGCAACCCCAAATGCCAAGTCTTCATTTTTCAGTATGCAACACTTTGTGCTCATGATTGCTTCAAAGATGCCAACTTTCTTCCACACTGACTCATACTTGGGATGAAGGGGATCCACCCATCCAATCCATTTCTCTGTTGGGCGGCGCCACCCATTGAAATGGGTTGCTAAAGGCCACACCTTGGGTTCAAAAATGGATGGCACAGAAGAAACAGAGGATGAAAGAACCTCAGAAACTGGCTCATCAATGGAGTTTGAAGTGGGTTTCAGAAAATGGGCAGTTCTGAGTGTTGGTTCAATATCACCTGCAGGTGAAACCATGAAATCTTCCCCCACCTCCATGATGGTCTCCAGTGGTTCATTCATGGGTATAAGTCTCTAGTGCTTGATTGTTTGCTGAGAAAAATATGGGTAACTCCCCACTAGGGTTGATGAAGCTAATCAGGAGGGAGTTTTTCAGCAATGACTCCCAATTTTCCAAAAATGGTGCTTGGAATCTTTCAGTCCTCACACTGGCTCTGTGTTGCCTTGACTCTAAAAATGGTAACATGGCACAAAAATGGGTTAGCAACTAGTGGAAGCATCACGCATAGATTGTGTAGTGTATACAGTTTGGCCAAAAAGCAGTCTTGTGCAGAGAGAATGTGAGATAAAACCCAAATCATCCTTTGTTTCATGCAATTTGCCAACGCTTTGTATAATATACACCCTGTAGTTTAGGGTGTATGATGCACCTCAAGATCTCAACCTTTCATTTACACTTAAATAATATCAATGGTTGATGTTCATAACTAGAAACCTAATAAGCAAGGTTTTAAAAATTGCAATATGGTCTTTTCTTCCTTCACCCTAGATTCGTCGCGCACCACCCTCGTCCCCATGCCGGTGAGTCGTCGTATTTCTCATCGTGCACGCCCATGCATCTACCACCTAACCTCATGCCTGCATTGCTCAAGCCACAGCGACGCCCAGCCAACGCCACCACTCCAATCAACCATCCTCTACTGCGTCGCCCAACCCTATTGTCGCGCATGTCCACTTCCCAACACACCACCCTTTGAGCCACGGTGGGCGGATCTGACTCGTGGTAGCCAGTTCTAACTCGCGGTGGTGCGCCAATGCCCCAGATCGGTCGCAAACGGTCGTATTCCGCCATGACTGCGAACCAGAACCCTACTCTTGTCACCCGCGAACCAGCCACCAACTACCACAAGTTTGAGGTTTGAGCCGGGGTCGTCCTCGAAGCCACCATGCACCACTAGACAACCACGAGCTTCAACCATTCGAGTGTGGTGGTGTTCAACCGACTTCATCCGTGAATTAGCAGAGCTCGAGGTCAAGTGGTTGGGGATAGATATGGGCGAAAAGACTTGCAGATTTAGGTAAAGGGAGGACTTGCAGTGAGCAGAGAAGGTGGGTTCAGTAGCGCCGACCAACTGTTTGGATCAGATCTAGATGGGTGACGCGTGGACGTGGTTCTACCATGGAGGTGGTTTTGATGGCGGTTTGTGGTGGAATTGGTTGGATGACGATGGCGAGATGGTTTGATATCGAGGACATAAGGCGTCACTAAGATTGGGGTTTGCGGAGGAGGTAACAGTGGGCGAAGGAGTTGATGGCACAAATTTGCTGGCAATAGGATGGTTGAAGGTGGTAGTGGGGGCGATGTTGGTTGCAAGATCCAGGTGTAATGGCATTGGTCGTCGGGAACATCGCATCGGTCATCGAAAAAATGGTGAAGAAGAAGCCATCTTAGTTGGGGTTATTTTTACAAAAGCAAAAAACAAACTAACTTAGTTGATTAACCTATTACTACAAGTTAAGTCAACAGTGTACCATGCATCCAAACTTAGCAGGATGCATGGTAACGTACGCCCTAAAACAAGCATCCCCTTGTATTCTGTTGAAGGGGTTATTTTGTGAATGTAGTCTCTGAGAAGCAAGAATGAAACAAAGCGTTCTTTTTGCTTTGGTATCCCATGATTTTTTTTAATAGGAATGTTAAGAATACATATTTTTAGATATATTTTTTTAATTTTTATTTTATTATTAATATAAAAATAAGTATTGTTAATATTTTTTATCTTAATAATCTTTTAAAGTGTATAAAATAAATTAATAATAAAATAAATATTAAAAAAATATCTAAAAGAATATATTATTAAAAAAAATTAAATCTCTTCAATTATTTGTTATAAAAATTCACAATATCAAATCAGAGGGAAGAAATATGAGACAGTGATAGTCTCACTGAATAATATTATGTGGCGTACTTAACATTTAAAGTTTCATTTATTAAACTCTATTGTAATCACACGCATGATGTTGATGTTTATAAGCGGCTTTTTTACGTAAATAATGCTAAAAGAAAATTTATTTCCCTTTTTACCACAGTTTGAAAATTATTTCCCGAAATACGCTGATTTTATTACATTGAGAAGTTAGGGCTTGTTTGAAAAAATTAAAAATTATAAAATATGTTGATAATTAATTATTGTTATAATCGATTATAATTGATTTATTTTTATATTTAGATGTATTAATTGTAAAGCAATTTTAAGTTAATATGATTTGTTTGAATTATATAAAAAGAATTATTTTTATGCATTAAATTACTAAAATAGGTATAGAATGATTAAAAAAATTATTTAATTGGGGACAAAATAGTATTTACATATCAAAGTATAAGAAATAATCTATAAGTTAAAATCATAAGTTTCAATCTTTAACTTATGATTATTAGTTGAAAAAAGTTTTTTTTTCTGTATTGAATTTCGCGTAAAATATTTTTTAAAAAATAATCTTTTTACCCAAATATAATAATTATTTCACAAAATAACTTAATCTTCCAAAAACAGCTGTTTGGGAAAGAATCCATCTTTCCCAAACATGCTCTTAGTCTAGTTCAAATAGACTACTCAACGTGAAAATATTAAAAAAAAAATTAAAAGCAAAGGTGGGGATTTGGTTCGTGGAGTGCTGACTTCTCACAACATTTGACATTTCCTAACAGGTCAAGTTAGGTTAGATTTCATTTTAAACAGATTTGATTTGTATCTTAATTATAAGGTATGAGTTTGGTTTGTGAACCTGTAATAGGTCTATTTTTAAAATTTGACATGATCTTTTTAAAAGTTTGGTCTGACCTAAAAACCTATTTAAATGTTTATTTTGTAATGAGACATTTAAATAGACTAACAGACTTATCTTTAAATAGACCAACAAATCTTTATATATATTAACAAACCAACTTTTAAATAAGTCAATATGCTTTACATAGATTAATATACCTACCTTTAAATAAATCAATATGTCTTTACATATGCTAACAAACCTAAGCCTTAAAATAAGCCAACAAGCCTACTCAAAGCCAGTAGATCTTTATTATATTTTAACACTTACTTTCTAATTTTATAAATGCTCACCACTTTCTTATTCTAATCTTTGATTGATGTGAGACTTAGAGATGTACCAAGTTGCTCATTTTCTTACTCTAGTCTTTCAAGTTCTACATCAACTAAAGATCAGAACAAAAAAGTAACAAACATCTATAAAAATAGGGAGTGAGTGTTATCTTATTATTTTCATTCTAATAAATATTTTACATTAAATATATTAATAAATATGTTATTTCTATTTTAATTTACTAACTTAAATTTTAATTATTGATTTTTATTAAAATTTAATTAAAATATATATTAATATATTATAATAAATTAATAATTATAATTATAATTTATAATTATTATAATTATATATATTATATTATATATAATTAAATAGATCAGTAGGTCATCATCAAACTTAAAAGACCTATTAAATAATATGAGATTTGATTTTTTTAATTAAACATATTTTTAAAAAAATATTAACCTAAAATGAGCAGTCTAACCTGACCTATTTCTACCCCTGCCAACACTGTCATACTCTCATGTTAATGCTATAACTTTCACTGGTTCTTATAGATCCCACCTTTCTTTTATTTTCTCCTTCTTTTTCCATCGCACTACTTCATTAGCATACTCCCATCATGCCCGCAATTTTGCCTTCCCTGCTCCACTTCAGAGAAACACTTCTAGATCTTGCAATATCACTTCTCAATCTCCTAACACAGGTACAAAACAACCCCTTTTGAAAATCAAACTTCTGATGAAGCTAAAGCTAGAGATATGGAGCATACCATTGCTATTAATTTCTTTAAAAAAATTCCTGCCATGGTAGATGCAAAGCTCCATAAACAAACTAGATCACCAAATCACCGGATTTCATACATTAACTTTGTTAATAAAGTACGTATACCATTCTTTTAACTAGCAATAATAATAGGTGCCAAAACAATGAGAAAATAGGAGGCATTTACAATGCTCCTAAAAAATTTGTAAGCATCAATACTACAAGTATGAGACTCATTGATTTTGAGGAGATTAAATATATGGCTGAGAATAAAGAATTTGTTACCTTTTTTTTACCAGTTTTGAATACTTATTAAAAATATTTTTACTATTTACTTTTTAACTCCTTATATTCTTTTCTTTTTAATTTTAATCCTTCAACCAACCATTTCTCTCTACCCTAACGAGGTTCTCATTTATGTCGTTGAACTCCACGTCCATCAGACTATCAAATTCCACGACGAGAAAACTGCCACCGGCACTAGTGAGACAGAGGTAGCCGTCGGAGTTACTGAGGGTATCGTCGTCGGGAGAGATAAGGAAGGCGAGGCGGCCGCCGATGGAGGAGGGTTGAGGTTGGTGACAGAGAAGGAGAAGAAGGTGTTGAAGCTGGCCAGGAAAGGGCTTCTAGGTTGCCGGAATGTGACTGGTTGGGAGTAGAGAGCTCTGGCGGTGGCGAAGGTGGGGATGGAGGGGTGGCTGGTGAGGGTGAGGGTGTTGTTGTTGGTGAGGTGGGTGTCTCCAAGGAGCTTAAGGGTGGTGAGGGTTAAGGTGTCAAAGTTGAATTGATTATTCCCAATATCATTTTATCTTCCCATTTGTACTCAAAACAAGTTTTGTAATTGCTGATCAAGATTGTGGAAAATGCATTTATAGCTGCATAATGAAATATGGATTTGAGGCAGATGCCTATGCTATTATTGGGTTACTCCATATGTTTTTGTCATGTGCAGATATGAAATATGGGTTGAAGGTGTTAGATAAAATTCCCAAGTGGAATGTGGTTGCTTGGACTTGTTTGATTTCTCAGTATGTGAATAATGATCAGCCATGTGCAGCTTTGAAGGTGTTTAAAGACAAGGACTTTTCATATAAATTTTATTTTTCTTAAGACAAATCAGTAAATTAATAATTTTGACATTATAACATGCTATATGTAGTGATTCTTAATAATTAATATAAAATTCTTGCAAATTAATGGAAAAAAATCATGGAGGATCCATGCTGCAAACTATTTTAGGAATATTTTAAAAGTTTCCGAGAAAAATATAAGCATATTCAAGCCGATAATCATTAACCTTGAAAGAATCTATCCAACTTAAAAAGTATAGAAAACACACAGGCATAAACAAGGACACATACTCAGAGAGACCGAAGACAACAAAAGCCTTCATTAAGCTAAAGCTCTGAAGAAGACAAATCAATTTACAAATGCCACGGCCCTGCACCCAATCAAAATTTGAGTTCCGCAGTGAAATGTAATTCTTCGGTGAAGGGAGGAATCACAGAAAAAGGTGTCATAGGCTATTTTAAATTTAGGTGGGAAGTAAACAACCCCAAACCGAGTTCTCAACTTATTTGCTTGTTTGTTTGTTTGTTTTTATTATCTCTTTTTATTTGATATTGAGAAATTGGTTTAACTCAAAGCGACTTTTCAATGTGTAAAAAGGAGCTCATTTTGAAAAATAATCTTTGAACTACGGTAATTTAGGAAAAAAGATTTATTTTAGCATTATTTACATAAAAAAGCCTAAGCTATCTTAATTTATTAAATGTGATTCATTGTAATGACTGTCAGTCTTATATTATAAAAGCATTACGTTAGTCTTGACTATTTAACTCACCATAAACTCGTTAGGTGATGCTCGGCTCCACTTTCCAAGTACGGTGAAAACCCAAAGGGCAAGCTTAGCTGCTATAATGTGCATAGCAAAAAAAGATTCGCATATGTAATTTGTGTACCTGCTATGAATTCATATTACATTGGTTTTTTTAAAGGTTTTTGACCAAACTGTTCTATTGTAAGATTAACATTCAAGCTGTGAGTAGTAATCAGGTAAAGTTTTTTTTTTTTTAAGTGATACTCCAGAATTTAAATTTTTGACATTATAGATAATTTGCCTAAGATTGTAGTATACCGACCAACCACTTTTGATATATTACATTGACCAAATTGCTATCTTATTAATTAATATGGGAATGTATCATTCATAGAGTAATTGGAATTTATATGTTTTATTTCCTTTGGTCCTTTCACTTCAAATATACGATGAAAGATATATAAGCAAAGAAGAAACTCTCAAATCTTCTTCTTTGTTTCCGTAACACTCAAAACTACCCCTAATTGTTTAATTATTCTCTTTAGCTTATGAGAATATTATCATTCCAACATTTATATTAGAAGAAAGAAAGCATGAATTGGAAATTCACAAATAAAATAAAATATTTCCATAAAAGTTTATAAAAATGTTATCATGCTAATGTTTATTGTAGTGGCATGAATTTTTTTTTTGTTTACGGGTAGTGGCATGAATCTTGTCTTATGAAAGATATACTAATTAAAGGGGTAATAATTACAATGCAACAATTATGATAAAATATCATGAGCCTTTGCAAACCAATGCTTCAAGCTTCCTCCTCAACTGAGACAGATAAGGGAACAATACTTTCCACATATCTAAAGGCATGAAGTATTACTCCTACATTAATTGGAAAGGTCTTCACTGGCTGCTGGATATCAACGTTATATGAAACCAAACGTTTGTAATCTTGTTCTGCTAAAATAACCTCATCATCTTTCCAAAAGCCCCAAAATCTCCACCGTTCAAAATGAGGTCCAATATTAAATCTTATAGTCCAACTCTCTTCAACTCCGTATTCATTCATTACCCAAATCTCAATACGGGTTCCTAACGGAGAAGAAAACATGTATTCCTTGACATAAGCAACAGAATCATTCAGAATAGCAACATTACTATCTCTAAGTCGCTCACGTCTATCGCCTTGAGAAACTGGGGGTAGATTAATTTTCCAAAATACTTCGTTGCTCATGTCATAGCAAAGGATTGACTTATCATTTTTAGAATTAATCAACCAATGATAAACTCCATTCAGGTAGGAAGTAAATATTGGGTCAATTATGTTATGAGCAGGGACAGTAACATCAACCTTCTTCCATGAATTAGTACTAAGACTATATACCTGCGCAATAGGTTGTAAACCTTCTTTCATGTCAAATCTCACACCCATCACAATGTTCACAACCTTATAGTCATTTGTTATTGGATCAATACCAAATCCATGTACCGATACAAAGTACTCCTCAGGAGAGATGTACACGCGATGAGGCAAAGGAAGAACCTTGACCTCTTTTGTGGCCGGATTCCATAGCATCAACCAACCAGGGTTATCTAAAAGACTCACTTGAAGATAGAATATGCCATTGCAAGGACCATATGGTGTGATATTAACTAGAAGGTGGTCTGGGAATGGGAATTGTGGCCTTAAATCAATGGGGGGCTGTGATAATTTATCACCAGAAACCAATTTTATGGAAAACTTGCTTCGGAAATGAAAGATGACAAGGCTAGGTTGGTTTTTAGCAAGGAAAGTGGAGCAAGAAAAGTGTTTACTGATGAAACTGTTGTTAGTGATTTGAGTATGATAGGCTTTGCTTAAGGATTTGAATCGCACCAGAGACTTTACAGGGAGCTTAGATAAGATTTCCAGTACCAGTTCTTTATGCATGTGCTTACTTGCCATTCTTTCTTTATCCTCCTCAATTTTATTTAGCCGTGAAGGTGGTATGGGAGCTAGTGGCTTCCAATATATACTAGTACAGAACCCGAGCGTTGCTTGGATAATAAAAAATGTGACATTATAAAGTTGAACTTACTAATTATTAATACTAATTATTAATATATATATATATATATATGAAATATTATCAAATAATGTGTATTTTTCTATAAAAAAATTATATAAAATATAGGAATTCATCTTGTGGTTGAGAAATTTTGATTTAGAACATACGTGCTAAATCTACAAGAAAAAGAATTTCATATGATACAACCATAAAGTTCTAATAAAATACTGCATAGGTCATATTTTGAAATATTTCATTTGATACATGAAATGACCACAACCCACAAATAATCCAAAATAATTAAAATTATTAATGTTTAAGGAGCATGAATATAATCACAAATTTAATATTTAAAATGCACGCTCGCATAAATTTAAGTTTAACATGGTTTTTCATTAAATGTATAATTATATCTAATTGGTATTTGTCAAAATTTCTGAGTGATATTTCTCAACATTTTCTCTCTGACTGACACATATAGAAAGTTTCTCCCAACTTTTTTCACAAATTAATGGTTAACATGGAGTCTCAAATTAATGTTTAGCATGTCGCAAATAAAATGTTTAGCACGCATGCATATAATCACAAATTAGTATTTATCATACATTTTAGTTAAATGCTTAATCATATCTAAGTCACACTTGTCAACATTTTCCTTTTTTTTTTCCTGAGTCCCATCTCTAAAAGATTTCTCGCATGGTCTTAAGCTTGAAAATATATCAGCATAACCACATCGAAGATACAAAACAAACTAAAGTCTTTCGAAGTTCTGAACAAATAATTTTTATGAAATATGATATTTTTAGTATATACAATTTTTTTTATATTTCATTTAATATTATTTATTATATTTATTTATTTATTTTATTTATTTTCTTAATCACATATTATTAAAAAATAGTGTGTACAATCTTATATTTTAAAAAAATATAAGATGATCTTTTTCTAAATTTTACTAGATTCTAAAATAAAAAAATATAAAATATAAATTTAAAAAAAAATAAAGTTAATTAATAATTACCTATATTTTTGGTTAAATATTTTAATTATATCTTAATTTATTTATCATTTTGTCTTATTTTAAATGTAAAAAAAAAAAAAAAAGTAAAAAAAATTAAAAAAAGGGGATGACGATGGTCTAAAAAGAATGATAAATGAAACATTATTGCATGCACACGTTGAATTTGGATTTTCCATCAGTTGGAAGTCTACTAACCGAGTGTGGATCGTTGAATGAAAATTTAATAATTTAATTTTTTTTAATATTAAAAAAATAATATTAAATTAATATATTTTAATTTAAATCGTTAAATTTTCATCTAACGATTCAGATGGTTATTAAAAGCTGCTAGACCTTCAGTAAGTGGAAAGAAGTCAGATCCGTACACGTCATGTGCTGCAATACTGCAAGCCTGCAAAACTCAAGGCTCGAGAGAAGAAAATTGACAAAAATTGGCAAAGGTGAAAGTGACAAAGGCAAAAAAAAAAAAAAATTCTTTCTGCCTAGAAGAGGGGATTCGGGGTCTGAATTGAGGGAGAGGACATTTTTGAGTATGAGAAAAATATGAGATTTTGAGGGGAGCTTTTGGATTTGAAATAAATCAGAGAAAGGAGGAAATTTGGAGCTTTCAAAGTTGGTGAATTGAGGAAATGTTCTTCAGTTTTGAGGTGTCTTGCTCTTCATTCATTTTAATCATTTAACCTTCATCTCTGTATTTTGCTATCCCATACTCCTGCATCATCCAAGATGTGTATCCAACTGCCATTTGATTGTGGTTGAACGTTCTTGGTGAATATTTTGTTAGCAGTTGTTTACTCCTTCACTATCAATCAACACTAAAACGCACTACCACCCAATCAGCAAAACCCATTAGTCACAGCTCCAACCTTTCCTTCCCTTCCACAACGCCTAGTTAACTCACCATCTTCAACCTCACCACCATCTTCCATAACTGCCTTCAACCCATCCACTCAAACTGTGAACCGTCATCTTCACCACGCAGCCCACCACGAACAAAATTCCATAACCCCCTCACCTCACCTTCATCACCAACCATGCGAACAACCACATCCAACCTTCCCCATCTTCACCCCTCACCAGCAAAACAGAATCACAATACACCAAGCCACCACCTAAGTCTCCACCATCACAAACAAACCAGCCACCATCCATAACCACCAATCTTCATCACCTTCAACCATTCACGGCCTCCCTTCACCTCACCACCATTACAACCAAATCAAACACCCATGAAACAGCCCACCATCACCATCAAACGCCAGATCCCGCACATCACAGAGCCACCACCGCCCTACATTTGCCGTCGCGTCGCACCTAGATCTGCTGCCCAACCGCCGGCCGTGCGACCCAGCACCGCGAACCCCGCCGTCACGCACCGTGCTGTCTAGATCTTGGCGTTCACGCAACCGTACACCGTGAACCACTGCCACCTCTGGCCTAGATCTGCGTATCGACCGCGACGCTAGACCCACTCGCGCCTCCCTCCAAGGCGGACGTTGTCCTCCTTGTCGCCGTTCGTTCTGTTAGTGTGGGGGGAAACTTTCCTCTCCTCCGTTTCGTTCTAGAACTAGCAGCCCCTTCGTTTTTTCGTTGCTCCTTTGTTTCTTTTCCAATATTTATTTGTTTAATAAGATTTGTTTTTCTTGAGTGATTTTTGTTGTCTGGTTAATTTGGTAAAAAAAATTAGAGGGGTTAACTTATTGGGTTTGGGTCAGCTTGTGTCCATTTCATTATACATTATGATCTTTTACCTGTTTGGGCTTAAGTCTTTAAATTTTTTTTAACTTCATATTTTGTGCATTATTTTTTTAGCTGGTTAAGCTTGTTATTTGGTTAAGCATAATAAATGAACAAAAATAAAAAAAATTTAAACGAACAAAAATACAAAAATAATTAAACCTTATTGAGAAAAATGAGATGGGATTAACTAAGCTGTGACAACTTATTAATTTTGTAACTTCTAAAATCATTTAAATTGTAACAATTTAGTGATTCAATTTTTTTTATTTTTTTAAAGCATAAAAAATCAATTTTTTTAAATCTTTCTCTTCAAAAATTAAAAAACAACCAACTCACAATTATTTTTTAAAGAATTACGTGATTTTGAGTTTTTCATTGCACTCGGGGATATGTAAAAGTAGAATTTATATTCTGTTAAGCAAAAAAAAAATTAAATTTTTACAATTTAGTTGTTTCTTTTCTTTCTTTCCTTTTTTTTAAAAAAACTAAAAGATAAAAAATAAAAAATAACAAACAATTACATTTTTTTAAAAAAGAGGAGTAAAATAAATATATTTGAGATTATCAAATTTTTACACAACTGACTTAATGTACCGTCTTTAAGACAGATGTGTTAGGGGTGCTATGGGATTAAGTTTTCACCATTCTCTATGCATAATCGACTTTCGAATCTAATCTAGTTTCAAAGACTATTTTCAAAAGAAAGTTTTTTAATTTTTTCTAATTCAAATAAAATTAGTGATGATTCTATTTTTTTTTTAAATCCTATGAATTGCTCTTTTTCACCGCGATCACGATCACGACAAAGTGCTATTGCGTCTTGAATCTTGATGGAACATGAAGTTATCTAAGAATTTGAAGCATCATCTAGAAAATATATTGTAGATTCTTGACTCATCATCCCCAAACCCCTTATACCAGAATCTATTGCAAATGAAGCATAATATTGAATTTTACACTTTTGCTAGGGAAGCTATCCACAAGAAGTTGAGTCAGTCCTTTCTTCACTCGGTTGAGTTTTATTTTAATTATTTTATTTTGGTACAATATTTTAAAAAATTAAACTGAACATAATACACTCTTATATTATACAGCTACTCGTCTTTCGTTGATGCATTACTTTTTCTTCATTGTATATAAGTGCTTTAATGTTTTCTTAAGAATGCTGAATCTATAACTTTAAGATGTGTTTCACCATTTAATTCTAAATAATGTCATGCATTTTGTCACTACTTTCTCATTAAAGTTTTATTAATTAATCATTCTCCAACAATGACTCTCAAGTTTTCTAACTTATACTTTTCATGATTGCCTTTTCCAAGTGACACTTGCCAAAATTTCTCTATGGTCTTAGCTTACTTTTATATATATATATATATAAGTAAGAGGTGAAAATAGTATTTATTGTAAGAGGTGAGATGAGTGAATATTGACAATTGGATCTTACATTAATAGTCAAGATTAAAACATAAATACATGTTATTTTTTTAAATAATCACATAACTTTTAAGTAACTTTTAATTTTGATCATTTATGTATATCGGGGGCGTATATAGTGAGAGAAGTTTTCATTGTGAGAGGGTGAGAGAAGTCTGTAAAATTCTTTTTTTAGCAGGTTAGACTTATATATGATTATGAGGTACCATAATACTTGTTTAACATGTCTGTTAATTTTTGAGATATTTCGAGTTAATTTAGGCACTTTGCCGCAATACAGAACGTGCAAAATGACTATTTTAACTCAAGAAAATAACATAAATGCTAAATTAAAGGAAATAAATAAGAAAAATTTTATTAATAGGTAAAAAATGTGTGAAAAAGGATGTGATTAAATTTTGAGGACAAACAGAGTCAGTTTGGTATTTTTAAAGACACTGTGGAAGTATTTTAATACCAGATTAAGAAATAGCATATATGAAAATTCATGAAAATGATGAAACAATAATTTAGATAAGTTCTAAGATTTATTTTATAATTGTTAGAAGTTAAGAAACTTGATTTAGTAAGATCAAAGTGTTCTTAACAGATACAAAATTTAGTGAAAAGACCAAAATGCCCCTAATCCTTATTTGTTAAAAGTGAGATATTTCTCACTTTCTCTCATCTCTCTCCCGTGTGTTTCTGTTCCTGAAACAAAGAAAAGAAAGAAGAGAAGACGAAAACAGAAATGAGAGAAGAGAAAATAGAGAAGAAAAGAAAGAAGGGAGAAAAGAAGAGAGAAGAAGGGGGACCGTGAGAGGGAGCAGAAAATGGAGAAGAAAGAGGGATGAAGACCAAGTAAGAGCAAGGATCCATGGAAGCTTGAGGTAGGGGGTTTTCTCTCCTTTTTCTTTCTAACCGTGATTTTCTTCTAAATTTGAGATTTTTGATGAGTCTGGCTGAGATTTTAACTTGAGAATGATGGATCTATGCATTTAAAGGTTTCTATTGATTTTTGATGATTTTTAAGATTAAAAAAGGGTATTAAACCCATCTTTGATTTGTGACTTTGGTTGAGGAGTTTGATGCTTGAACATGATAACTTGATGATTTATAGATGATTTTGTTAGTGTATGCCCTAGAGGCCGATACTTTTTTTTTTGTATTTACATACATTCTATTATACTTATTTTAATATATGAGGCATTTCATTTATTGTGTTCTTTTTGGTAAACATAATAAAGTCCTTAGAATAATAAGTTTGATGCCATAGGATATCAAGTGAATGACTTGATCGTGAGATCCTTTTGGTTAGAACACTATTCTTAAATGTCCCTAGTCAAGTATTATTGTTAATTAGGACAACAATAATGCATTGAGACTAGTATGTGCATAGACTGATGACCACATCTCACGGGTCATGGATATGAGATATCAAGTCTTCATATGGGTACATATATTAGAGTAATTATGTACTAGACTGACCCGCTATGAGAATGCTACATGGATCGTTACGTGAATGTCATAAGCGATTCTCATAGTAACAATGATGTCTGTGGTCCTTTGACCTGAAATCACTACGATTCCTACATGAGGAGTTGTGTGTTTTAATGCCATCAAACGTCATCTGTAACAAGATGATTATAAAGTTGGTTATTAGATATACCACAAATCATGTAGAGGGATGTGAGTGACCTAGATGGGATTTGCCACTCCTACATAACAGGAGCGATATCTTCGGGCTCCTTGATTGAGTGAGACTGCGAAATGCATGGCCATGCTCAAATGAGCCAATATGATATATTGATTTCATTTGTTATTATAAAGTCTACTTGAATATCAAGAAATGAAAGATTGGACTATGCAAGGGTGATGCATTCCATGCCTTGTGTTCAATTTAGATATCTTGACAAAGGGACTAAACGACACAGAAACATTAGTCACGGAAAGGTTATGTCAAATCATTGACATTCTTATTACTTGGGTAGCAGCGATGTGTTGCTAGATACCGCTCACTGCTTGTAATATTAAAATGAGATTTTAATATTACTGTCAACGTAATAAGAACCTGTAGGGTCACACACATAGAGCAGACTAAAATTGGAGCAATGGATCCAAGTTGGACTCAGATTCAAATATAGGCCAGACTCATAACAGATGAGTCTAGGGTTGCACAGCTTACCTTGCTGCTATTCACACTCACTTAAGGCAGTTACTATTATAAATAGTACTGCTAATGGGTTGCTAAGAGATATAATTCAGAATCCTAGCTGCACCTACAGAAAAGTGAGTGAGAGAGTGACAGGTTTCTTCTATTCTCTTCGCAGCTAGCACTGTGTGAGAGACGTGAGGCTCCTATTTGCAGACATTGGACGTTCGTGAGTCTATTCATGTAGATACTGCAGAGACATCATTTCTATTATAGTGTTGGTGATTCACGTCCTTCCTTTTGATCACGCTTCAAGAGGTAAATAATTTAAAAACTCGGATTATGACTTTTCGCATGGATCCTCGATGGGAATCCTATTTTTCCACTGTGTGATGTATCTGTAATTCCTAACAGATTTTGAGTTTGGTTTTTGGGAAGTTTGAGATCTGAACCCAAAACAGAGGTTCTGGGTTCTGATATGAGCGCCTAGGCGCCACGAGTTGAGCGCTTGAGCGCCCAGAACCCAGAAACTCAAGTTTCTGGGCGTGTAATGAGCGCCTATGCGCCCAGGACCCAGAAACAAGTTTTCTGTATGCGCGAGGAGTGCCTAAGCGCGCATCTAGCGCCTAGGCGCCCAAAGCTCACCGCTTAGGTGCCAAGCTAGTAGAATAGGATTTCTGCTCTATTTCTCAATAATTTGCTTTCCAAATGCAATGTAATGCCATATTTGAGATATATTAGATGAAAAAGAGCATAAATAATGTTATGTAAGATATGATTATGCATTGAGCATATTATTGGAATGATTGATGATTTGAGAAATAATTTCATGATGAGATATCAAGGCATGATGCTTATGCATGAGTTTTATTGATGAATACTAAGATTTGGTAGAATGATATGTATATATATTGATCATGGATTTGAGATGAACTAAATGATGCTTGATTGCATGATATGTCTGCATCAAGTGAGATTGATTGATGGTAATTGAACACCCATGATAAGAATGATTTATTTATGCAATATGTTGCATGATGATTTGATGAAATGGTTTTCTCTCATGGCTATCCACTTTGTGGAACTAGGCCGAGTTGGATTTTGGATGTACCTGTATTAGGGTAAGTCTTGGTTAATGGTAAGAGAATATGTGATTTTCTCTATACTTGAGTAATTGAGGTTAAGGAAGAGCCTTCCTCTTTACCTGAGCTTCTCTAGTCATTAAGTGGTTGAGGATGAGTGTTTCCCTCACTACTTGGGATAATCCTAAATCTTGGATAGTTTGAATATCGTACCTCTCATTCTATTCCCGATGATTGATATTGTGAGATAACTTACTTTCTCTTTATCATGATGGATTGAAGTCTGACTCTACCTTTGATATTTTATATGGAGGAGATGTACTTCCTCTAAGCTAGACATGGGAAGATTGGGCCTAGTTACCCGGAGTAGTTCTGTGTGGCGACGTACGGCCATGAAGAGGTTGATGTGCACCAACTTAAAAGCAGACTACTACCAAGTGATCGGTATTATGAGGATGGATAATTTCCTCTATACCATTTGATTTGAGATAACACATGTGTCCTGATGATTTGAAAAATGAGATTTTATTGAGGTATGATGAGATTTCTATCATGATATATTGCAATTGGAAAGTGATTATGTTTTGATGACATGGATTTCAATTTAATGATTTGAGTCTTAATGACTTTGAACATGATGTGATTTTTGACGATTACGGCTGATTTTCATAATGATAAATGGACTATGTATTCCGGGAAGAGGAAGGACTTGATTTGGCCTCTAGCCACCTTCCTAGAGTAATGATAAATGTTTTGAATAAAAATGATGTTTTTTTTCCGAAATAGCTAGAATTATTGTGATGACACGATTTTAAACAAACTATTGAGAATTTTGATTCTCACCCCCTACACCTTTGATTACCATGATAATTCCAGGAAAGATCCAGAGGCGACAAGTAAAATGAAGCAAGACGGAGCTTAGGAAAGAGAAGACATCTTTATTAGTTGTTCTAGGATTTGTAAATAGGACTTATATGTATATTGAGTGCGGCGATGTATTCTTTGTATATAAATTCATTTCATATTATACATGTAAAGTACTTCCGATACAGGCTCATATTTTGTATATTATTAAATTATTTGTTTCAAAATTTTTTTATGGATATTCATAAGTAATGTACTAAATTCTAGTTATTGATGTGTAAACTGGATACGACATTAGTGTTAGTAATTTGGGACGTTACAAAGTCAATCTTGACCATACAACCATACATGGCTGGTCAAGATTAAAAGTTACTTAAAGGTCATCTGACCACTTAAAAAAGTCATATGCATTTATATTTTAATTTTGACCATTTATGTAAGATCTAATGGTCAAGATTCACTCCTCTCACCTTTTATAATAAATGCTCCTCTCACTAGATACACTCCTTATATATATATATATATATATGAGGAAGTCAATTCCATATAAGAGAGTAGACAATTTTTTTTTCTTGATAAACATGAGAGTAGACAATGAATGATAGGTAGAACTCCTAAATTCTTATATATTTCAAATAAATGTGTACTATCGCAACACCTATTGCGACCGGAATCACATAACGATTAAATTTAAAAATTATGGAGTTGCCACTTGCCACCAATTTTTATTTTAAATTAAGAAAAAATATCTATGTTACAAGGATTGAATTTGAGAGTTTGATTATGCACAGAGAATGGTGGTAACTTAACCGCACACCACTTGCGCCACCTATTTATAAGTCAAAGTATTATGGATGAAAGTAAGCAATAGAGCAAAGTAAGCAATAAAGCAAAGTAATGTAAAGAAATGATATGAAAAGAAACTTACTATTATCCTAATGGACGTAATTGATCATGATCAGCACCATAGAACATATCGAGTTGAACATGGCCAGCCAGGGTAGGGGTATGCTAGGGGAATCTATACCATGCCCAATACTGTAATAAGGTGCAAGCCCCTCCGATCTCGCGTTCCCTTTAATCCATAGCTTTGAAAAGCTCTCTATACAAGTACGCAAAGACTGCTGACCCCCAATTGTATGTCCCAGCAACAGCAAAGTCCTACAACAACGGAAGGAACATCAAGTGCACATACTCACCAGAATGATCAGGGCATATGAAACCCCCAAACAACCTAAGTATATAATGTAGTGTACGTTGTTGCACGTACTCATCATCATCATCGCCCATGACCTCTGTAACAGTTGGCTGCCACAAATATGTCATATTAATGCGTGCACTAGATATGAGTGTCAGAGTGTCATCAATCCCTAACAACTGATCATATAGATCGAGCCAATCAGTTCGATGGGTAAGACCAGTAACAACAGCGCGTCAATAGGAAGACCGGATATGATACCGATGTCCTCCAACGTTATGGTGTACTCTTCGGTAGGCATGTGAAATATATGTGTCTCTGGGCGCCATCTCTCAACTAATGCAGTAATCAAGGAGTGATCAATATTACAATAGCCCATATGGGCAACCCCCAAGAAGACAGCCTGCTCCAAATATGAAAGAATTGGCACATGGGGGTCCATATGTTTTGTTTTCTGAGCACATCTAACATGCAAGTGCAGGTCCTCGTGTCCCTGCCATTTATGCTGAGAAACATGATACTCATGCCCGAGTCATCCTTTAGGCCTAAGTTTACACTAATGTCATCTGTCATGCTATATGCCAAAAAATAACAACAATTAGTGTAATAATATGAAAAATAATGTATAATATTTTTTATCGATGATAGAAAAGAAGACACAATTAAAAGCAATATAAGAATCAAATTACATGAGAGTAATAAAGTGCACACTAATAATTAACTAACATATATTAATAGTACTCAAATACAATATCATAGTGAAGTAATACACAACAATATGACTCCAAAATACACATTGATGGTTAGCTAATACAAGAGTTTGACAATGAAATTATGTCATAGCTCAACTAGATGACCCTTCTCCATCAGCCCTCAAGGAACTCGATTCACCAGCACAACATGTGCAAGAATTATGTCCAACTTGACAGCATTTTGTACACGTTTGTCCTGACCTTGCTTTGCGCCAATCCATCTCATTCCTAAGCCGAGTTAATTTTAGTCGATCTTTAATCTAAGTAATGCACGATTAGGCACCAAAGTTATGTCAAGACTTGCAGGCCACCATGGTCCAGCTCAAACTAGTTCAAATATAACCTTGTAAGCTCTGTAAATGCTCTTATCTTGTAAACCTTATGCACATACTGGAATGAGTTAAGTGCTCTAGAAGCACATGGAGTAATCGCATGAAAGCATGAAAAATGCAACGCTTGAAACATCCCACAGTCACACTGACCTTCTTGCAGGTTTAAAGTATAAGAAACCCTATCTTATTGTGTTACAGGGTTGAAAGCCTCTTCAACCATGAATCTGGTGCTCTGTATATCATACCGGCAAACTTGGTGTGAGTTCGCCTTTGCCCTGTTGACATTTCATTACTTCAATAAATCTTCAATCCATTCTTGGCCATTCATGATTTTTTCATTCACCTCATTTTTTCAGTTGACAAAATATTCTACCAATTTGGTACATATTAACTGAACCAATGCAGTTATAGGTAGATTTCTACTACCTGTCAACACTCTGTTGATGCACTCTAAGTTGATAGTCATATGACCGAATCTTCAGCCACCATTATATGGCAAACTCCATTTTTCTTTTGGAATCGCATTAATCCAATTTGCCATCTTAGTAGTAGCTATTAACTTCTCCAGCCTAGCATCAAACTTGTATGCAATTGGTTCATACCCTGATACAACAAATTGATTGAGTTGGTATTAGGACTGTTAGTATAATTAATTAGAATAGAAGTTAAAAATTTTAAATACTTGTGTTAATAAAAAATCTTTTCAGCTCCTTATTATGAAAATTGGAGTTAAATTTGCTCTCAATGTACCATATACAGAAGACATGATACTCATTCGGCTGCTGCCATCCAAGATGTTCATTTGCCACTGACTGCAAGATGCCTTAATGTCGATCAGATATCAAGTACAAGCCTTCTTGTTGTGTGACATGTTCCCAAAGGTGGCTAGGAACCAACTCCAAGCATCCTTTCTTTCCCCTTCCACAATGAAAAATGCAATTGACAGAGGTTTTCAATCTCCATCTTGAGTTGTTGCAATCAACAACTTATGACGGTATTTATCATACAAATGAGTAGTATCAATATGAACAATGAGCTTGCAATATCGGAAACCAGCAACACATGGTTTAAATGTTCATAATAACTAAGAAAACGCTCTTTTCGAATGATTAACTCGGTTATGCATAACATATTCCTCGTCTTACAACTCCACCACTGTGCCTTCCATATCTCTTCTAAAGGCCGTTAGCCATCTGGGCAACACCTCATAAGATTTGTCCCAATCTCTGAAAACCTTCATAATGGCTAATTGTTTTACCTTCCAGGCTCTTCAGTATGAAACTTGGTAACCAAATTAGCTTCGAATCCTTTCAATAATTAAGCATATAGGTGCATCGAGGCATGATCTAACTATTTCCAAAATGCAAGAGCAAATCATACGAGAGTCCAACTTGTGATGATCTAATCACACAACTGGGTTGACGCAGTTGTGAGGTCCATTATATTGTGCAATCTTCCACACATACAACCTCTTGCTTTGTATGACCCTAACTCTCTAATTATAACCTTTGTAAAATCTAAGACACTTAGCAGTTAGTCTCTATGAATCAAAATCTTCAATCTTGTACTTCTGATGTCTATGAATCAAATAATGTTGGAGGGCTGATTTATATAAGAGAACATATATGCACCAAGTCAACATATAATTCATCATTTATGCACCAAGTCCCACGACTATGTAATCCAGGCAAGTTATCGAGATTACTCAATGCATCCTGATTTATATAAGAGAACTAAGGGCATGATAACACAAACACAAATTCAAGGCCTGAAGGTATAAACATGGATTGAGGGGCAACCGACAATGGAGGGCCTTCTTCTTGTAAATTTTCTTCACCATCAAAGTTTTTTACCTCTATGTCAGTGTTTGAATCATCAGCCTCAAGTACCTGTCTTTCATCTTCACTTGTGTCCCATACTGCATCTCTTGCAAGTGGGTTATCAATTTCATCCATTGTAGAATTAATAACAATCATACTGCACGACTCAAATGGATTACAAAGACCAGCTTCAGCTTCTGTTTCATCCGGAGCTTCAACATGCTCATCATGCCTTCTTGTTTCTACCTCAACATACAACTCCATCGAGGGCATGTTCGGAGTTTGACAGAAGCAATCTATCATGTATTTTAAATCATCATCATCTTCTAATGGAAGACCTATTAATATCCATGGATCGCAGCATTGTGGACATCGATAAACAACCTTTGACACATATACATTTGCTTGGAATCTCAACTTTGAATGGATCTTATTTTTTAGGGCGTCCAGAGTCATATTGGTTGTGATCACGATAGGCCTAAGAGGAGGACTTTGATACATTAGACCATTTTCACCATTATACATTGTCTTATTGAAGTAAATGAGCACATTAAGACACTACAAGAATTTTATCGATTAGCTACGGAAAAATCCGTAGCTACTCCGTAGCTAACCGAGTTAGCTACGGATTAGCTACTAATTTTTCTGTAGTCTATTTTTGGTAGCTAATTAGCTACCAAAAATTTTGGTAGCTAATCCGTAGTTAATTTTTAAATTTTTGTAGTTAATTCGTAGCTAATTCGTAGGTAATTTTTGTTTAGAGTTTCTTTAGTTTCCACAGTTAATTGGCTACAAAATATTCCGTAGCAAATTTCGTAGCTAATTTCCGTAGCAAGTTTGTAGCAAATCGGTAGCTATTTTGTTTCTAAATTCGTAGTAATTTCATAGCAATTTCCTAGCTAAAATCTGTAACAATTCTGTAGCTATTCCCTAGCTAAAATCTGTAGCTATTCCCTAGCTATTCTGAAGCTAATCCAAATTAATTTTATAATGATAATTAGTGTATTTTAAAATTATATTTGTATAAATATTTCAATCTAAATAAAAAATCTAACAAATAATTGTGCAAAACAACAAAATATCATAATTATATTAATAATTTCAAAACATGTTCTACAAAGAAAGCATAACTAATCCAAGTTAATTAATACAAATAGTTTAATACAAGTTAATCTCATCACTAAACACTGACTACTCAATCCAAGTTAACCCCATCATCATCAACTTCGTGATCCTCCAAGTCGTCTTATGATGGTGCCTACGCACAATACTTCCCGCTTGGGAGCTAACAATCCTTAAGATAAGCTCCAAAAGCAGACACCAAGCTAACGTCTGGACAAAAGAAGTCATCGCTTCATTAACGACTTCCAAAGGAAGTCCAACCATAGTGTTTGCAGAGCCTTCTACATCTCTAAGAAAGAAACAAATCAATTTGATAAGTTGAGTTAGAATATTTATGAAATATGAAATCTTACACAGAAGACATGTTTATAAGATTATTCATCCTTTCCATTAAATACTGTTTATGACTTTACTCTAATTAAAAGATTCTTCACTAATAACTTTGTGTGAATAGGTTAAGCAAACTAAGAAGATTATTAAATAAAAAGTTTTGAAGCATTGAAGACATGAGTAAGAAATGCATGTTATATAACTAATTTAACATTAAACAGAACATATTATACATCATGAGTGAGCCCTTTTCAAAGGCATCCGTCACTTGTTTCTAAACAAATGCAAATGGCATTAATAGGTGACCCAACCAAATGAAGATGCTTAAATAATGAGGTTTGGATTCAATTGGGAAAGCCTCATCTCGACCATGGTATCACAGAGCATGTATAAACAAACGACAATAGTGCATAACTGCATATAATAAAAAATCATTTAATTAAAGGTTTCAAATGATCAATATATGCGACCTTTATGGTTCTGGATAACAAAATGTATAGTTTAAATTAACAACGAATTCTCAAATCTCAATTTTTAGTGTCAATTCTAATTACTTTTTTCCAAAGATGTTGTTTCTTATTATCTATGCTCGGATTTTAAGTTTGAGAAGTAGTTTAGGAATATAGACAAATTATTAGGTACGAAATGCTTACTAGAAGGATAGATACTCAAATAACTACTTTTACACATCAATTGTTGTTTATTTTATATTATTGAATGTGTATTATACTTGTACACATTCATATTAACTGTTTGTTAATTTGAGTATCTATCATGGGTAATCTTTACCTAAAAATTTATCAATATAATAATATTATATTTAGATTGAATATCTTGCCCATTTCAATTTCTAATATGTTCCTCCAACCAAAGGCTTCAAGTAATTTCAGTAATCGAGCCCAAAGATTTAGACGTAATTGACAGAGCTACAGATATTACAAATACCGCCATTAAACACACAAAAGATGTTCAACAGCTATTTAATTATCTAACCAACCAATTAAGCAACAGCTAGCTAGGAATGACGTTAATGGATAGCGTGTATATAAAATATAGGGAGAGCGGAAGAGAAGTGATTAGAGACCAGGTGATAATATAATTTTTATTGGGAAAAAAAAGGAAATTTGTAACTTTGACTAGGAGGAAAATTAGAAAAACAAAAAACAACAAAAGTGAGCAGAAAAAGGAGAACGGATTTATTTGTTGGTGAAAAACATTAGAAGAGCCACAAAGAGAATAATATGCAACAAGTCAATTATATGACATATAAAATAAAAGAGAATAACTAACTAATAATAAACATGTTCATTCAATAAACTAATTTGACTAACTTTTAACTAAACTAATTATTCTCTAACCATACACTAACTACGCTAATATATCTCAATCAAAGGAAAAGGTGAATTGGTTTCTTTATTAGTTTAAAGATAAACTATTAAACCCCATCGACATTAAAATTTGGTCTTCTGGTTGAAGGAACAATAGAAGAAATTAGAGAGATTGTGTTTAGATAATACTTACATAAGTGTTTAGTTGCACGACAAAGCTTGAGAAATTGTTGTCCAGGTGAGTACTTTCTTGTATTGTGCCTTGTGAGTGTATAGTATTTGCCTCTGAAGAAGCTCATTAGCGGGTGGGATAATTTGTGAACAACCTGGGACTGGGACTGGGAGCCACCCCTTATTTCCCATAATTTTCGTGCTTACCATTTTGCATTACATTTATGGCTGCAAATGAATGTTGTTGAAGATCTTTGTGACCAAATTACAGTAATTCTAACAATATATAGATATAAATATGGATGAACATGTTATTTTGATTATTATATAGTTTGGGTTACAATGTTAATGCAATGTGTATGCATAAAAATTTCTGGATTTGTGATATACCAATATGTGACACCAACTAGTGGCTACTATGTTATTGTCTAATGAAAATACCTAATATCTACCAAATGGCCCACTAAATGGCTGTCCTATTGTCCATCCATGAATCCCACTCCAATCTAGCTTGAACGCCCACTTCTATGTGTAGAAATATTATCTGACCAACTCATGATATACTTACTTTCCACTCTCTAAAAATTTGTCACATATTAATGTATATTTAATTAATAGTATAAAATATTTTAATGGATTAAAATTAATATTTTTAATAATATATTATTATTATCATTATACAATAAAAATAAATATAAAAGGAAAGGAAATTTATTTACTTGTGTCTTATTTGTGTCAAATAAAATGCAAGAAAACTTATAGAATTAAAAAATACTAGTGTCAATAACAATTAAATAATTATATAAATTCTAATGTCTTATAATTATTTTATATTAAAAATAATAATATATTAATTGATGATTGTTTTATTTTATATAACTTGTGTAGAAATTTATGCAAATATTTCTCCATGTAACCAAAGGTCTGAAAGCATTGAACCATTTAGTAGTCCCACAACCACAAGGCCACGACACAACACAAAACAGAGGCAACAACTGAATGTTTGTAGTGCTCTTTCCAAAAGCAAATATGAAATTAAGGGACCTAACAAAGGTACACTTTAGTTTAGGGAAGTCAAGAATGACATAGATAAAAGCAATTCACCACGTTAATGGTCACAATCACCACTTGTCCAATTAATAAATTTAAAATATATATTTGAGGAACAACAAAGTGAGAAACAAATATATATGGGGTAAACAGTGAATTATCTTCAGTTTTTAATGCAGAATGGACTATAAGCAAAAGTAATATATGGAGCAGACAAAACTTACTGGTTCTTTTCTAGAACATCCATATTTGCTCTGCATCCGTACAAAGCAAAACATAACAGGTATGATTATATGTATATCACAAATCAAAGTAAATAAAGTGAGAAGCTGTAAATAATTACCTTCAAAGAGAAGTCAGTAATATCTAGCAACAGAAACCTCGATTCAAAGTAAGGTGCTAAAGCCCTGGCAAGCATTTGTTGGTAAAGTTCTTTAAAAATTTAAATACAACTAGTGTCAGTCATATGGACTTAAGAACAAAATTAATTTTTGCATGACAAGATAGAACTTGTACATAATATACTTAAAGGTCCAGAAAGCAAAATAGCTCTGCTTGCTGGTGAAAGGTTTAACAGTGTATACATTAAAATACCTATCAAAGAACCCATAAAATTTCTATTCCTAAAGAAACAAATTAAACAATGATTTTCCATATATACTTGATACTTCCTTCTCATTATGTGGTTCAACGGTTGGTAAGTAATAATATTAAATGCATAACCATATAAGTATCATAAGTTAATGCAATTATAAGTTTAAATTTTGAATTAGAAGTGACAAGTTTGAAAGGTTTGGAATGGCAAACTACCAGGTTACATTAATAACATTGCAGGGGGAGAGTTTATCAACCCTGGTGAACTAAATTGTGATTTTGATCGAATGCACTATATTGAACAAGCTGAGAAAGAAATTTACCTCTATACTTCATTTTGGTCATGTAAATGTAGGAGAATGCGAATAGCAACACAATGCCAATACCTGATAGAAGTGTCATTTTAATTACTAAGGCTACCTATTTCTTATGCCTATGTTTTGCATCTCCATTTATAACTTGACAAAGAAATGAAGCACTAGTTAGTCATAAAATTAATGACCCACTATTTATCAAAATAATTAATAATAATAACCCACTAGTTATGAAAGACAGTTACAAGATGTCCAAACCTTCACCCGTATCTGAAGTAGTGGTACGAATATATAGATCTTGCCCGACTTCTGAAAAATTTCTCAAATCCATAAGATGTCCAAACCAGATAGAATAACCACTACCTTGTCCCCTGACGTCTAAGTTTGCATAAGCCGTGCAAGAACAATTTGACTTCTCCAATCAAAGTAAGGGGTTATCATGACTCTATGATAATGCAACTAACTAACATGCATTCTCTGTTTAACATACATAGATATTTCTTGTAAACGAAATTAAAAATGAAATCAAATAAATAAAAAAAGAATGCTACTTAACATAGCAGTCAACCAAGACATTGTTGAATCCTGATTTTAGGTTAGGTCTATTACGACACATATTATTGGATCTAGAAAATAGTCAAGTGTATGAAGCTTCGATTGGCCATATCTTGTCGGTAGACTCGTACTAATTTGAGCATTGGCAGCCAAAATATATGTACTGGTGGCTTCTGCCAAGTCCAGTAATAGGGACAAAGATGCCAGGAAACTATACTAGTAAGTTCACACAATCACATGTTCCAAGCAAAATTATGAGCATCACGATACTAATAAGACCTTCAAAGATGAGATGTTAACAAAACATGAGCAGTCCAGCACCATCTACAAGTATTGATGAATTTGAAAAGAAATCACGAACCATATCATTGTAGATCGCACCCTTCTTCGATACAACGAACCGATGTCGAGCCCCACCGCCACACTTGTTCTAAATCATCCGCGTCCTTTGTGGCCTATTTCGCTCTCGATACCCGCAAGCAACCCGATGATGTGAATCCGGTTTCTCGAATGGAGTTCGGGACCCGGTTGACTCGGAGCTTCATTGTGTCATGTCGAAGGATTTGACACATCGCGCGCGACGACTCCGGCAAGGTAAGCCGGTGTAGAAGGTGAGGTTCTCGCCCAGATCTTTGCTAGCCTCCTCGAAGAAGAGGAACTCTAGGGAGGTTGGGAGCTGGTAGAGGTTTCGGATGGGGACGTCGAGGTCCTTGTAGGAGGGTATGGTTCGTGAGAGAGGGATTTGAGAGATTTGGGATTTGAGAGAGGGAGAAAGAATGAGAGGAAGGGAAGAACGGAGGAGGGATTTGGGGATTTTTGAAAGTTAAGTAGGGCTCGTGTAAAACATTAAAGAGAGTTGATTTGGTTTTTTTTTTGTGCAATTAAAATTTAGCTATAGAAAAATTTGGTAGCTAATTCATAGCTAATAGCTACGACATAGCCTGATTAGTTTGTGAAATAAATTTTTAGGAGACGTAGTTATTTGCTTGATAAAAATGTTCTTGATACATTAACTACAAAAAGACTAAATTTTTTTCACCATTAATAGTTATTTGTTTTGAATTTTATTCAAAATTTAGCTACTGAAATTTAATCCGTAGCTAATCCGTAGCTAATTAGTCACGGATTAGCTACCAAATTTTTTCGTAGCTAAATTTGGTAGCTAATTTTTAAAATTCTTGTAGTGAGAGGTTTCGCCATGTCAATCCCACTTCTAAGCAATAACAATTCAACATATGCAATCATTTTTTACATGTCAATTAAAACAAAATTGCACATCTAACAATGAATTCATACTATTACTTTATATACAAATAATTTTCTAATTGCCCTACTAATATGAATAAAACCTACATTTAGTTAATTAAAACATGTCAAGTAGTCAAAAAAAAATCATATACAAATAATTCATATAATTCACAATTGGTATCCTATTAATTACACTATCAATTAGTCAAGCAAAAAATATAAATTAGTAAAACCTCTAAATACGTATAAACTAACATAAATATATAATTAATATTTATACAATAAGAAAATAGCAAACAAGTCAAAAAAAATTCAAACATTATAATAAATACTTACATAAAAGAAATAATTTTTAAATATGATCAAACTAGAGATCCAGACACCATTTTTATCAGCAACTGCCAAATGTACTAAGTGGGAGAGAGTTGAGAGAGTTTAGGGAGAGAAAATTTGTAGAGAGAGTGAAAATTGAAAAAATGAAGAAGATGGTTACGTTGAGTGGTGGAAGAGTGTATATATAGCATGAAAGTGCCATGCATAATGACACTTTTAAATCAAAAACGCCAAGCGTTTTGGCGTGTTTTACACATAAATGTCATGTAGATGATGTTTCCACGTGTAATGTGCCAAAGCAGATGGCACATCCACGTGAAAAATGCCAAGCGTCTAGGTGTTTTTCTCGTGGATGCGTCATCCCCTTTGGCACATTTCACGTGACAAAAAAATATTAAAAAATATTATGTTGGACAAAAAAATGGTAGTTTAGTCTATAATTTTAAAAGAGTGATATTTTAATAAATAATTTTAAAAAAAAGTGTCATTTTGATAAATAGTTTTGTTATAAATGACAATTTGGTGAAAAAAAGCCTCTCATATTGTATCACTTGTCTTAAGCTTCTAAACCTGCCCCATGTTATTAACATATGATTTTGAAGTTGATAATATATAATTTGAGAATGGAAGAAAACTAGGACCAAACAAACAAGTGAATGTCCTTATATCTGTATCATCTCAGATAAAAAAAAAAACTCTCTACGAAGGAATAAAAGAGTGGACATATGACTAGATTTATGCAATGAACCAAACCATCATGCAAAAGATATGTAAAAATCAGCTGTCGAAAAAAGATATGTAAAAATCATTTATGTTCTTCCTCTTAATAACTTCAACTTTTTTATTTCCTTTGGTCCTTTCACTTCATATATACGATGAAAGATATATAAGCAAAGAAGAAACTCTCAAATCTTCTTCTTTGTTTCCGCAACACTCAAAATTACCCCTGATTGCTTAATTATTCTCTTTAGCTTATGAGATTATTATCATTCCAACATTTATATTAGAAGAAAGAAAGCATGAATTGGAAATTCACAAATAAAATAAAATATTTCCATAAAAGTTTACAAAAATATTATCATGCTAATGTTTATTGTAGTGGCATGAATTTTTTTTTTTTTTTACGGGTAATGGCATGAATCTTGTCTTATGAAAGATATACTAATTAAAGGGATAATAATTACAATGCAATAATTATGATAAAATATCATGAACCTTTGCAAACCAGTACTTCAAGCTTCCTCCTTAACCGAGACAGATAAGGGAACAATACTTTCCACATATCTAAAGGCATGAAGTATTTCTCCTACATTAATTGGAAAGGTCTTCACTGGCTGCTGGATATCAAAGTTATATGAAACCAAACGTTTGTAATCTTGTTCTGCTAAAAGAACCTCATCATCTTTCCAAAAGCCCCAAAATCTCCACCGTTCAAAATGAGGTCCGATATTAAATCTTATAGTCCAACTCTCTTCAACTCCGTATTCATTCATTACCCAAATCTCAATACGAGTTCCTAACGGAGAAGAAAACATGTATTCCTTGACATAAGCAACAGAATAATTCAAAATAGTAACATTACTATCTCTAAGTCGCTCACGTCTATCGCCTTGAGAAATTGGGGGCAGATTGATTTTCCAAAATACTTCATTGCTCATGTCATAGCAAAGGATTGACTTATCATTTTCAGAATTAATCAACCAATGATAAACTCCATTCAGGTAGGAAGTAAATATTGGGTCAATAATGTTATGAGCGGGGACAGTAACATCAACCATCTTCCACGAATTAGTACCAAGACTATATACCTGCGCAATAGGTTGTAAACCTTCTTTCATGTCAGATGTCACACCCGTCACAATGTTCACAACCTTGTAGTCATTTGTTATTGGATCAACACCAAATCCATGTACCTCTACAAAGTATTCCCCAGGCGAGATGTACACGTGATGAGGCAAAGGAAGAACCTTGAACTCTTTTGTGGCCGGATTCCATAGCATCAACCAATCAGGATTATCTAAAAGACTCACTTGAAGACAGAATATACCATTGCAAGGACCATATGGTATGCTATTAACTAGACGGTGGTCTGGGAATGGGAATTGTGGCCTTAAATTAATGGGGGGCTGTGATAATTTATCATCAGAAACCAATTTTATAGAAAACTTGCTTCGAAAATGAAAGATGATAAGGCTGGGTTGGCTTTTGGCAGCGAAAGTGGAGCAAGATAAGTGTTTACTGATGAAACTGTTGTTGGTGATTTGAGTATGATAGGCTTTGCTTAAGGATTTGAATCGCACCAGAGACTTTACAGGGAGCTTAGTCAAGATTTCCAGTACCAGTTCTTTATGCATGTGCTTGCTTGCCATTCTTTATCCCCAAATTTATTTAGCCGTGAAGGTGGCATGGGAGTTAGTGGCTTCCAATATATACTAGTATAGAACCCAAGCGTTGCTTGGATAATAAAAGATGTGATATTATAAAGTTGAACTTACTAATTAATAATAATATATATATGAAATATTATCAAATAATGTTTACTTTTTAAAATTTTTATATAAAATATAGGAGTTCATCTTGTGGTCAAGGATTAAGCTCAAATGAGAAATTTTGATCTAGAACATTCGTGCTAAATCTACAAGAAGAATTTCATACGATACAACCATTCTAATATAATACTGCGTAGGTCATATTTTGAAATATTTCATCTGGTACATGAAATGACTATAGCCCACAAATAATCCAAAATAATCAAAATTATTACTGTTTAAGGAGCATGAATATAATGACAAATTTAATATTGGAAAAAATACATCTCTTTTAGGTATGTATGTACTGTTAATAACTTTTTTAAGAATGTTAGATTTAATAAAAAAATATAAAAAAATAAATATGATGAATAATATTAAAAAATATAAAAAAAGATATATATCTTTTGTTAATAATAAAAATATCAAAATTATTTAATATTTAACATGCACGCGCGCATAAATTTAAGTTTAATTATATCTAATTGACATTTGTCCAAATTTCTGAGTGATATTTCTCAACATTTTCTCTCTAACTGACACATAAAAAGTTTCTCCCAACTTTTTTCACAAATTAATGTTTAACATGCATGCGTGCAGTCTCAAATTAATGTTTAGCACGTCGCAAATAAATGTTTAACACGCATGCATATAATCACAAATTAGTATTTATCACATTTTAGTTTAATGCTTAATCATATCTAAGTCACACTTTTCAACATTTTCCTTTTTTTTTCCTAAGTCCCATATCTAAAAGATTTCTCGCATGGTCTTAAGCTTGAAAATATATTAACATAACCACATCGAAGATACAAAACAAACTAAAGTCCTTTGAAGTGCTATTGCTTCTTGAATCTTGATAGAACATGAAGTTATCTAAGAAATTGAAGCATCGTCTAGAAAATATATTGTAGATTCTTGACTCATCATCCCCAAATCCCTTATACCAGAATCTATTGCAAATGAAGCATAATATTGAATTTTACACTTTTGCTAGAGAAGCTATCCACAAGAAGTTGAGTCATTCCTTTCTTCACTCGGTTGAGTTTTATTTAAATTATTTTAAATAACTTTATTTTGGTACAATATTTTAAAAAATTTAAACTGAACATAATATACTCTTATATTATACAGCTATTCGTCTTTCGTTGATGCATAACTTTTTCTTCACTGTATATAAGTGCTTTAATGTTTTCTTAAGAATGCTGAATCTATAAGTTTAAGATGTGTTTCACCATTTAATTCTAAATAATGTCATGCATTTTATTACTACTTTCTCATTAAAGTTTTATTAATTAATCATTCTCCAATAATCACTCTCAAGTTTTCTAGCTTATACTTTTCATGATTGCCTTTTCCAAGTGACACTTGCCAAATTTTTTTTCATGGTCTTAACTTATAATATATATATGGAGGGATTAATTTAAATCGGTGTAAATCAAAATCACTCTTACACCATTGAATAACTTTTTATTAAATAATTTTTTCACAAAATTTAATATTGGATTAAAAGTTCCTATCATATAGATCATATCTATAAAATTTACATTAATCCAAAATTATTTAATACTTCATTGATATACATCAAGATTAACGTAATATATATTTTTGAAATATATGAAAATAAGAACAACTTAATTACATTCTTATTGATGTTTAATTTTTTCAAGATTCGACACAAATGATCAAGGTGTTCGATAGTTATAATTCAACAGTAATTGGATCGATAAAAATTACATTTTTTAAGAAGTTATTAAGTAGTGTAAATATGTCAAGTCTTATCCTGGTGTAAGTTGATCTCTTCCACACACACACACACACACACACACACACACACACATATATATATATATAGAGAGAGAGAGAGAGAGAGAGAGAGAGAGTATCTGGTAAGATGAGTGGTTATTATAAGAGATGAGATGAGTGAATCTTGACCATTAGATCTTACATGAATGATCAAGATTAGAACATAAATGCATATGACTTTTTTAAATGATCACATGACTTTTAAGTAAATTTTAATTTTGATCATTCATGTATATAGGAGGCATATCTAGTGAGAAGATTTTTTATTGTGAGAGGGTGAGAAGAGTAAATATTGACCATACAACTATACATAAATGATCAAAATTAAAATTTACTTAAATGTCGTTTGACCACTTAAAATAGTCATATGCATTTATATTATAATCTTGATCATTCATGTAAAATTCAATAATTAAAATTCACTCATTTCATCTTTTACAATAAACGTTCATCTTACCAAATACGCTTTATATATATATATATATATATGAGGAAGCCAGTTCCATATAAGAGAGTAGACATTTTTTTTCTTGATAAACATAAGAGAGTAGACAATGAATGATAGGTAGAACTCCTAAATTCTCATATATTTCAAATAAATGTGTACTATCAAAACACCTGTTGCGATCGGATTCGCATAGCGATTAAATTTAAAAATTATGGAGTTGCCACTTGCCACCAATTTTTATTTTACATTAAGAAAAAAATTGGAAAACTTAGGAAAAAATATCTACGTACACAAGGATTGGATTTGAGAGTTTAATTATGCACAGGAAATGGTAATAACTTAACCGCACAACACTCTTGATACATTTGTCCTTAAATGGTTATCCTAAGTCAATTGTGTAATTTATTAATAATTTTCATATATTTTTTTATTTTTTTTAGAAAAATAAAATAAAATAAAAGAAACTAAATTAAGAAAAGTTGCGTTTGGAATCCTTAGAGACAGAACTTCTAGAATTAATTTTGGCCAGTAGTACATTCTAAGGACACAAATGTAACACAACATAAATACATTGATATAACAAAAATTCAAAAAATAATTAAAAAATATATAGACAAAAAGTATCTAAAAGTATTAAAGTATTCGATACAATACATATCAAATACTGGTACAACAACTATTTTGAAGTATTAGTGCTACATAGAAATAGTTTTTTAATATTTAGGTTATGAAGGAGAAAGCCCTTGGTGCCAGGACTAAAATCTAAGAAAATTGATTTTCTAGCTCTAGGATCAAATTTGTGTCTATGAGCAGTTAAGGTGGTAATATAGCATAAGCAACCAAACACTCGAAGGACATTGATATCTAGATTATGATTATGTAATACCTCATATGGGGATTAGTTTTGGAGCAAAAGAGTAGGAATTCTATTTATCAGATGAATTGTATAAGCTATGGCAAAGGACCAAAAAGTTTTTGGAAGGTTAGCCTAAAAACAGCAATGCCCTGACAACATTTAGGATATGCTGATGTTTCCTTTCCACAGTAGAGTTTTGCTATGGAGTTTCAACACAACTTGTTTGGTGGAGAATGCCTTTAGAGGAATAAAACTTAGTCATATTAAACTTCAATCCATTATCTATCCTTATTTTTTTGAATCTTGGCATAGAACTGAATTTCAACAAAATTGTAAAAGGATTGTACATGCTTTTGTGTCTTAGATTTTACTTTCATAAGATACAATCAAATGTGTCTTGTGAAATCATCAACTAGAGTTAGAAAATTCTTATAACCCTGGAATGAAGGAACACCAAAAGGTCCCTATATGTTTGCATGCAATAGTTCGAAAGAATGGATAGATTTAGAAGTACTATTAGGAAAAGGAAGCTTATTTTACTTAGCAAGATGACAAGTATCACAAACTAAAATTTTATTGCAAGGAATTAATGGATTTTGTACATGAATTACATTCAATCTATCATGTGAAAGATGGCTTATCCTATAGTGCCATAGATAAAAAACAACAGAATTAACATTATTACATAGAGAATTGGAGTAGGAAACACAAGGAAATTCTAGCCTTGCAATTGTAGGTTCAATCAAGTAGTGTAACCCTCCTCTGACCTCATCTGAACCAATCTTCATCGATGTACTCAGATCCTGAATCAAATAGGCACGATTTTGAAAAGTTAATTGATAATGGAGGGTACAAGTTAACTTAGTAACTAATATGAGACTAAAGGGAAATTCAATTATGAACAAAACATCACTCAAATAGAAATTTGGGGGGAAATGGATAGTACCAAAATAATGAGCATAAACATGTGAACCATTATGCATTTAAACAAAAATGAGTTAGATTTTCTTGTACATTGTGAAAGAGTTCAATTAGTAGGATATGTGATTAATAGCCTTAGTATCAAGGAGATCAGTGCTTTCCCTACGTTTAAGGGATTAAAAAGGGTTTGAGAGATCAGGATAGGAGGTGTGGGGTGTGGTGCTGACTTGGTTAGAAGTATATGTAGTTGATTGTAACTTTGAATCTTTGAACAAAGCCAACAATTCTTGATGCTATTTTAGAGTAATAACGCAATCTAAATTCTTGGAGACTTCCTATGGCTGATCCTCAATAATGCAATTTGAGATCTGACTAGAACTAGCACAACTCACTAATCCATTAGAATTCTTGAAATTGTAACCAGGAGGTAAATTGTGCTTCTTGTAGCAAACATAAAAAATATGTCCCTTTCTGTCATAGCAGGTATAGACCTTCCTATTGTTGAAAGGTGGAGCCTTCATTACTTGACTGTTGTTGAATCGGCCGAAGGTTTACACATTGGAACTTCTATCAGCATCAATAGCAACCAATTTGAGCTCCATGGAGTTTTTAAGAATTTTTTCTTGTTGAACAAGCAAAGAGAAAGCTTTGTTCAAGCTTGGCAGAGGATCCATGAGAAGGATCTGTGACTTGATGTGAGCAAATTAACCACCTTCAAGAAACACAATACATGGTCATGTTCTCTATACTTCTTAATTATGGCAAACACATTGGAATTCCATAACACATCATAAGAACGTGGAGGAAGTGTTATGAAGTTTTCGTATTCATCCCATAGAACTTTGAATTAAATGAAATAAGCTCGAATAGATCTTTCACCTTGCTTTAAGGAATGGATCTCTTGTTGAAGGTGAGAGATCCATAGTATATCACCTTGGGAGAATTGATCTTTGAGATCATTCCAAACATCTATTGCTCTATCAATCCACATAATGTTTTAAGCAGTATCAAGAGAGACAACATGCGTGATCCACGAAAGGATCATTATGTTGCAGAGCTCCTAAGCCAAGAAAATTGGATCATCTTCATCAAGAACAAGAATCGAACCATCAAGAAATCGCATCTTATTCACCAACACCCTTTGCATTGAATGACTCCATGAATGGTAGTTGGTCTCAAAGAGCAGAGATGAAAACAACACCAAAGAAGGTTTCTCATTTGGATGCAAGAAGAAAGGCTTAGATGGATCATTGTTGTAATCCACCATGGTGAATGAGTTGAAGAATGAACAAGATTAGAGACTGAGCTCCTATGATGAGAGCTATGATATCATAATAGAAATGAAAATTTGAGTTCGAAAGAATAATTTCTTATTAAGCGAGAAATGATTGATACAACTATTAAATACATCATTTATTCTAGCTTACATACAGTGAGTGATGAGAGAAATGATTGATACAACTACTAAATACATCATTTATTCTAGCTTATATACTGTGAATGATGAATTGTAACTCTAACAAACCATAACTGCCAATGATAACTAACTGTTTAAGTATTGGAATAACTAACTTAAATTTAGAGTCCTACAAGCTTCTTTATATAAGCTATGTAAAAGCTTCTTTATATAAGCTATGTAACATGACCAATTGTTGCTGAAGTGACAACTGCTCAAGTGATAAAAGTAAAGCAAAAAGCTAGATACACATCACTTTTAAGTGATGTATATCTCACATTTTTCTATATGACAAAATCAAAATAGATATATATATAAAAGGAGGTGGAACTAGATATAATTAATCAAAAAGTAAAAATTGTACAAATGTGAGGTGATGTTAGCGGAAATGTGTGACTAGAAATACTCAAATGTAAAACAAGTTCTTGTTGAAAATGGCAACTTCACGTGTTTTGTGGGCATTGTGTGAGTTTTCCCTAAATTAATTTGAAAATTTTAATTTATATGGATATTACCCTATTCTTTCGTTTCTAAATTAGTTTGTGTTTGTGCTCAGATAAACAGAGTAATTTATGTGGATGAATGGTTTCTGGATGATTTTTTGACATTCTTAACGATATTAAGGTTCTTCTTGTTTCAAACCTTTTAATGGTAGAAACTTCAAAATCTTAATAATACATCAGATATTAGTCAAAGTAGCTCTTAGATGTTGGATCCTTAATCCAACATTGGCCTTATATGTGAATAATTATGTATTGTGGGCTGTCACTTAAGGTTAAGTCTAATTAAAAGTAATCTGATAAGGTTTGGATTATTTGGGCTTTAATGTATCTAATAGGATATGAGCCTTTAATGTGTAGAGACTAAAAGATAATTCTATTTTTGCGATGGGCTAAAATAGAAACGCCAATAGATAACCCTAGGGTTGTCTATAAAATAAGTAATGGTCACCGGGTCACACGTATCGTTCTCATCTTTCTTGACATCCCATCATCAGAAAAAAGCAAAGGGAAAGCTAAAGGGTTCTCTTAGGGAATACGTGTAGATCTGGAAGACCAAATCGCACGACTCTAAAGAGTTATTGGTCATCATGAATTCAGGTACACTTCCACACAATTTTCTAATGATCAACATGATTATTTTCTAGGTTATAGATGATTGTTTTCATCTAAAAGGTTTATTCCGGTTCCAACAATTGGTATCAAAGCAGACTATGTTTGATCATTAAGAAATTCTTTATTTTCTTTATGAATCTGGTTATGATTTATATGATTTAAAATTGAATTAAGCGGTGGTTTTCCGGATATTTGCGCATATATATCGATCATGAATTCAGTTTCAAATACGTATGCACTTGTAGCAATGTATATTCCTTGGTCAAACGTGTTACAGCTCCTTTATTATATATAGGTTTATAATGAACAATTATTATTATATTAAAAAGAATATTAAAATTGCTTTAAAGCTATAGTATGATCAGGAACCAATAAAGGCAATAATCTGGTATTGATTGTATGTATATATTATTCTGAAAATCATACGCACAAACATAGATTGATTTTATTAAATTGTATGTATTGTTTTTGGAAAATTACAAGTGTTATATGTTTATTTTGGGTATATTTTTAGTCATCCTAAATTCAAATATTGGAAAAGTTTATATATATTTTGGGATAAATTAATTGAAACAATATGTCACCAAAGTGACATCTCTTGTGGAGATTAATTTATTTTAAAATATAAAAAGTTGTGTGCTTATAATTTATGTAGATACTGATCGGCCCAAAGGAAGGTGAGTATTTTACAGAATTACAAGTGCATTTGTGGTGATAAATGCGTGATAATTATTCGGTTTTACATATGAATAATGAATTAGCCCAAAGGAAGATTTATTGTTTGACATGTTCTTATTATCAGTGTTTGATTACTACGCCAAGGTATCACTGAAAAGTTAATATTTTGTCCAAAGATAAAATGTTAATAGATTCCCGGTATCTTGAGATGGGGTTTACCTTATTTGAATTTAGTATTACTTTGATTTTGAGACTTATCTGAGCATGTTTTGTTTGTTTATTGTTCTTTATTCAGCTATGAATGATCTTGCGAGTATTACTGCCAACATTAACTTTATTCCTATGCTGAATGGCTCAAACTTCAAGTCCTGGAAAGAAAATATCTTGATAGTTCTTGGAGTAATGGACATCGACCTTGCGTTAAGGGTTGACTCTCCTCCACCTCTTACGGATCAGTGTACCTCTGAAGATAAGAGGGAGATGAAAAAGTGGTAGAGGTCAAATCGCATGAGTGTGATGATCATGAAGAAGACCATTCCAGAAGCATTCAGAGACACAATATCTGAAAAGATAACTACAGTTAAGAAGTTCCTTACAGATATTGAAAAGAGGTTTGTTAAGAACGAAAAGGCTGAAATAGGTATGCTCTTGGAAAAACTAATTTTAATGAAGTATATGGGTAAGGGCAACATCAGGGAGTACATCATGGAGATGTCTCATATTGCTTCAAATCTGAAAGCACTTAAGCTAGAACTCTCTGAGGACTTGCTAGTGCATCTAGTTCTGATATCTCTTCTGACACAGTTTGATTAGTTTAAGGTGAGCTATAATTGTCAGAAAGAGACTTGGTCTCTAAATGAGCTCATCTTATATTGTGTTCAGGAAGAAGAAAGGTTGAAGCAAGATAAGATAAGAAAGAAAGTGCTCATTTTTAGGGGTGCACACGGGTCGGGTCGGGTTAGGTTTAGGGGAGAAAAAAATCCAAACCAATCATGTGAGTTCAGGTTGGGTTGGGTCGGGTAGAGGGAAAAATTTGAGTGACCCGAACTGAACCAACCCGATTAGAATCGGGTTGGTTCGAGTTAGATAATCGGGTTGGTCGGGTCATCGGATCTGGTTGTAAGAAAAAATTAAAAAAAAAACTTAAATATAGGCAAAACGACGTCGTTTTATTGGTTCGTTGAGTCATCGGGTCGGGTTGTCAGGTTGGTTCACCAAACTCGTTACCCGAACCGATATTCAAAGGGTTCATGAAATTTGACCCGACTTGACCCGATTACCCAAACCAACCCGGATATATATGATCGGGTCGGGTCAGGTCGGTCGGGTTGGCGGGTCAGCGGGTCGGGTTGTGCACCTCTACTCATTTTGCCTCTACCTCAAAGTATAAGGGCAAGGGACTGAAGAGGAAGATGGATAAGGAAGCTGCAGATACGACACCTCAAAAGAAACAACAAAAGAAATCAAATGAATCAGGAGGTAGTGGTTGTTTCTTTTGTGGAGCTGAAGGGCATGTGAAGAAGCATTGCAGTAACTATCACGCATGGTGTGCTAAGAAAGGTATGCTTCTTAATTTGGTTTGTTCTGAGGTTAATTTAACTTCGGTGTCTAAACATACATGGTGGATAGATTCTGGTGCCTTAACTCACATCAGTGTGTCTATGTAGGGTTGCCTGAATTGCCGAAAACCAATTGATGGTGAAAGATACATCTATGTAGGTGATGGCAAGACGGTTCAAGTTGAGGCAATTAGAAAATTTAGATTATTGTTAAAGACTAAATTTTATTTGGATCTTGATGAAACATTTATTGTACCGTCTTTTAGACGAAATTTGATTTCTATTTCTGCTTTGGACAAATTTGGTTATTCTTGTTCATTTAGGAATAAAAAAAATTAGTTTGTTTCATGATTCAAAATTGGTTGGTTCTGGTTCTTTGTCAGGTTATGATAATTTTTATTCGTTTGATACGATTGCTTTGTTTAATGAATCTCTGTAATTAAGTACACGAGGCATAAAGAGGAAATTGACCGATGAGAATTCAGCTGCGTTATGGCATAAGAGATTAGGTCATATCTCTAGACGGAGAATAGAGAGACTTGTGTCAAACTAAATTCTAGAACCTTTAGATTTTATAGATTTTGATGTTTGTATCAATTGTATTAAGGGCAAATAAAACAATAAAAAGAGATTTGAGGCCAATAGAACTTTGGATGTCTTAGAACTTATACATACAGATATTTGTGGGTCATTCCCTACAGCTACTTGGAATGGTCAATAATATTATATAACGTTCATAGACGATTTTTCAAGATAGGGCTACATTTATCTCATTAATGAAAAGGCAAAGTCATTGGATGTGTTCAAAAATTATAAGGCTGAAGTTAAGAACCAACTCAACAAAAGAATCAAAAGCGTCAGGTCTGACCGTGGTGGTGAGTACTATGGCAGATATGACAGTTCAAGTGAACAATGTCCATGACCTTTTGCTAAATTCCTAGAGAAATGCGGTATCATCCCACAGTACACTATGCCGGGCTCACCCACTATGAATGGTGTTGCTGAAAGACAAAACAGGATGCTTAAAGACATGGTAAGAAGTGTGATTAGTCATTCTACCTTACCAGAATCACTATGGGGAGAAGCACTTAAAACTACAGCATATATCCTTAATAGAGTTCCAACTAAAGCAACTACAAAAACCCTTTACGAACTTTGGACAGGCAAAAAGCCTAGTTTAAAGCACTTGCATGTTTGGGGTTGTCCAGCTGAAGCAAGGCCTTAAAGGCCAAATGAAAAGAAATTGGACTCAAGGGCGGTCAGTTGCTATTTTATTGGATACTCTGAAAGGTCCAGGGGTTACAAGTTTTATGATCCCACAACTAAGTCAATTTTTGAATCGAGAAATGCCCGGTTCTTTGAGGATGTCGAGTTTGTCAAGAGAGATGTAGTTGGGGACATTGTCTTTGAAGAGGAATATGTTGATATTCCCATAGGTGTTATTGACATTGTTCAGGAACCTCTTCCTAACCCTGTTGAAGACACAATAGATCAAGACAATGTCGAACCTCCCATGCAAGAAATTATTCCAGAAGAACAAACTCTTCCACCTCAAGAACCTATGCCATTAAGGAGATCCACAAGAGAAAGGAGAAGTGCAATACCAGATGATTACATTATATTTATCCAAGAACATGAGGTTGACATTGGAATGATGGAAGATGATCCAATCAACTTCTGTCAAGCCATGAAAAGTTCTAACTCTCAAAAGTGGATTGATGTCATGAATGAAGAAATTAAGTCCATGAAGGACAATGATGTTTGGGATCTTATCCCATTGCCTGAAGGTGTAAAACCCATTGGTTGCAAATGGATATTTAAGATCAAGAGGGATTCAAAAGGAGATGTTGAAAGATATAAGACTTGTCTTGTCGAAAAGGGATTTACACAGAAATAAGGCATTGACTATAAAGAGACTTTCTCTCTAGTATCTTCGAAGGACTCTTTCAGGACTATAATGGCATTGGTGGCGTATTTCGATCTTGAGTTACATCAGATGGATGTAAAGACGGCGTTTCTCAATGGTGACATTGATGAGACAATCTATATGGTGCAACCAGAAAACTTTGTTTCGGAAGACTCAAAGAATATGGTTTGCAAACTTAAGAAATCCATCTATGGGCTCAAGCAAGCATCTCGACAATGGTATTTCAAGTTTCATCAAGTAATCATTTCATTTGGTTTTGAGGTGAATTTGGTAGATGACTGTATATATCATAAGTTCTGTGGGAGCAAGTATATTTTTCTAGTTTTATATGTTGATGACATTTTGCTTGCCAACAATGATATAAAATTATTGCATGAAACCAAGAGATTTCTAGTTAAGAATTTTGAGATGAAAGACCTTGGTAATGCATCTTTTGTATTGAGCATACAAATACACCGAGATCATTCTTGGGATATTCTTAGATTGTTACAAAAAGGCTATATTGAAAAGGTTCTCAAGAGATATGACATGTAATAGTGTAAACTAGGTGATACTCCTGTGGCTAAGGGAGACAAGTTTAGTCTCAATCAGTGTCCTAAGAATGGCTTTGAAGAAAAGGAAATGCAGAAGATTCCCTATGCATCAGCAGTAGGGAGTCTGATGTATGCTCAGGTTTGTACGCATCTTGATATTGCGTACATTACAGGGATGTTGGGTAGATACTTGAGTAATCCAGGATTAGACCATTGGAAAGCATCCAGACGGGTCATGCGGTACTTACAGAGAACAAAAGATTACATGCTCGCACATCAGAGGTCGGATAAGTGATAGGATCAAACTAACTTGCCCATTTGCTAACCGTAAGTGCACGGATCGCTCGAGTAATATAGATATAGAGTAAAAGTTTGTTCCCATGAAGGTAATTATTTATAAAGCTAAGTACCAACCAATAGCTTAATCAATTCTATTCAAGGACATAAAAATAAGAAAGCAATAAACTAAACTAAATCTAATCTACAAAAGTAATAAAAATAAACAGTTAAGTTTCAGGAAATCCTTCTTCACCCACTAGATCTACCAACAACATGAAATCCTCCTCATAAACATAAATGCACTGATTAGGTTAGCTTGAGAATCTTCATTAGCTAAAAGTCTACGTCTAGGTCATCTAACCATAGTTTCATTTACCTAACTCCTTAGTTAGAACCAAAATCCACTCATGAACAATCTATTCTTAATCACACATTATACATGGCCAATAGGTATATTTCTATCCTATTAACGAATTAATTCATCCAAGCCAATTGAACTCATCAAACATGCATCAACCATATCATATCCATATTAATAAATCCCTATGTCTAGTTCATTTACAATATTAAGATCATGCAATTGATGGCCAACCAACAGCAAGCATTAAGCATAGATTATGATTGAACAATAACCAAACATCCACACAAACTCAGAGAAGAACACATCATTAATATATATAGAAAAGGATCCAAAATATCCCTAAATACAGCTCAGCTATACAATAGATAAGGAAGAGAAGAGAGAAAAGGAAATGAGAAAGGAAGCTCATTGATTTGTCTCTGAAATTTGAATCATCCTTCATCCTTGTTCCTAGCCTCCAATCCACCATCAATGGAGATTTAGCAAAAGCTCTCTAACCTAAAACTAACTAAAACTAAGAAAACCTAAAATGGAAATGGCTCAAATGGCTAAGACACAGAGAAAAATGTGAAAAATCTAATTTATAGGCTCAGCTTGCTGCACTGTGCCGTGGCCCCCACATACTTGCTCTGCGCAGCCCCCACTGTGGTCGGTTACATTGCGTGCGTCATGCGCGCACCCATCTTTTGGGCCGCGACGCTAAACTCTCGAGTTCAAGTATAGAATGGCTGAGATGCCTCTTTGCGCGCGACGTGCATTACCTTGCGCCGCGGTGGTGACTACTGAAATGCAGATTTGGCTTCCTCTTCCACTTTAAGCTTACATGCTCCACATATCATCTTATTTGGAGCTCTTCCTAACATAGAAAAAATACCAAATCAGTAACAAATACAAATCTACTTAATCTCTAATCATTTAAGCACAATTTGCTATAAAACATACAAGAAAGGATCAGAATCAGAATATGACAAATATAAGCACAAAACCCTCCAAATATGAATCCTAAACAAGGACTAAGCATTCATTCTAGCACAGAGATAGGGCACAAATAACTATATTTTATGGAGTTATCACACCCCCAAACCTACATTTTGCTAGTCCTCGAGCAAAACAAAATAGAACTAAGTAAATCACTTTACAATTCAAATCAAACATTCATTCAGCAAATATCAAATTTCAATTTTCTTTTTCATTCTTTTAAACCAAAACTAGTGTGTAATGACTGCATCAATCCTCAAAAAGTGTAAATGCCCCGTAAACAGTTCCACACAAACATAATCCTTATCATGCTATCAATCCACTCAACTCTTCATGTAATTCACATTTTTCACAAACCTGCAAGATAAACTTCTCCTAATCAAGTCATACACATCCAGATAAGTTTACAAACATACATGCATATGATTCACAGAATCCACAAGATTGTAAATCAACTCTCTTTCCACTAATGTAAATCAAACAAGATTGAGGATAAAAAAGGACTTTATAGCTTATAATGTTAGGCCAATGGTATGGGCGAAAGAAATGAACGGGAAAGGATACAATACAAACATTGAGACACACAACATACTACTTCAAGACTTGAGTCACAACATGATATTAGCAGGGTATCTAATAGTGAATGCAGAAAACTTGCCAGAACCATTTTTGATGTTTTTCGACTTTACTTTTCTTATGCTTTGCTTTTCTTTTTCATTTTTCTTTCCTTTTCTTTTCCTTTTGATTTTCTTTATTTTGCTAAGCATTACTTTTTCTTTAACTGCATCTGGTTCCTTTAGGATCATTTTGAATTGAATATTCATTAACACCCCTAATCAATAGACTCACCTCAAGAAATAGCATACCATGTACTCAACAAACAATGATGGTAGGAAGATAAATGACATGCTTTCACATGCATTAAAATGGGCAACAGGTTAACGATCACAATGGTGGTGAAAAACAAATAAGGCCAAACAGTTTAAGGCTTCAAAATAGGACCTAGGGATATCATCATATCAGGTAAGCTTTTTAGGCTCAATCAGTCCAAACAATGCCCTAATTATTTCCTCAATCATGCATAATTTAGGATTTCGCCTCAAGAGAGTTGCCAAACAATTTCTAGGATAATCAAAACTCTACATGTACATCCATAAACATTCTCAAGACATGCACTCTTATCATTTTCAAAGTTACACTTGCATTTAAGTGAGATGTAAATCATGCATCAAAAGCAACTAAATTGTTTCACATGCTTTAAGATCACATAAGGTTTTACTGAAAATGGGGCAAATAGCAACCTTTCATATCATGGACAACCAAAACAACACCAGCATTCTTGCAACATGTCATGCATTCAAATAGATTCAACTTTTCAATTCAAGTATGCACAACATCTTTTGCATAATGTGAAAATTAAAAATCTTGTCAACAGTACATCAGTGATAGTCAAAACAAGATATAATCATGAGAATATGATGACTAAGACCACTGCATACTCAAAATACTAATACATGTTAACATTAAGCATAAAAGTAATAAAACATGTAAAGATACTCCTCCAAACTAAAATAAAATGTATCCTTAATGAACATGGTCTATAAGGTACCTGAGACTCTCAAAATAGCAGCCTAACTATTACTAAGCATTACTAAATACACAAAAATAGAGAAAAAAATAAAAAAAAGCAAAAACAGGGGTGCTGCGCCACGGCCCACCCATGCTTGGGCCGCAGCGCTCACAAAAAGCTACAAAATTCTGTAGAAAATGAGCACCTGCGCCACGGCGTGCACTACCTTGCGCTGCGGCGTGACAACCAAAACTGCTAAATTTAGCAGTAAACACAATTTTGCTTCTGAATTTGGCTCATATGGGTCTCTAGCTTCAACAAAACTTGTTCAAAAAGCTAAATTATAAAATGTACAATACAAAAATAATAAAACACAAAAACAACATATTAACCTAATTAATACCTCAAACAAACTTGAAACTTAAAAACAAACAAAAACTAACATAATATCACATATATATACTAACATACTAACAAAAACATATAAACTCAACTAACATTAACATAAAGATATATATGCAAACATATAAAACACTACAAACTACCTATTTATGCATAAAGCAAAGACAGTAAATAAACATAAACATAGGGTTCCCTCCCACGAAGGGCCTAAGTTATAGTCCCAACAGGACTTTGTCACCAAAATGAATTGCTGCGGATGAGTACTCCTCAAAAACTTGATCTAAGGGTTATCCTTTCCAAGAGTTGTGAATTCCCTCAAGGGCCTCGTATGATTGTAATCACCCGACTTCTTTATTGAAACTAAAACAAAACATAAAAGAAATATAGATTATATACAACTTGAATTAGAACTAACCAAACTCATTGTCAATATTAGCCGTATAAAAACTTTATCCCCGACAACGGCGTCAAAAACTTGACAGGATCAAACTAACTTGCCATTTGCTAACCTTAAGTGCACGGATCGCTCAAGTAATACAGATACAGACTAAAAGTTCGTTCCCACGAAGATAATTGTTTATAAAGCTAAGTACCAACCAATAGCTTAATCAATTCTATTCAAGGACATAAAAATAAGAATGCAATAAACTAAACTAAATCTAATCTACAAAAGCAATAAAAATAAACGGTTAGGTTTCAAGAAATCTTTCTTTACCCGTTACATCTACCAACAATATGCAATCCTCCTCATAAACATAAATGCACTGATTAGGTTAGCTTGAGAATCTTCATTAGCTAAAAGCCTATGTCTAGGTCATCTAACCATAGTTTCATTCACCTAACTCCTTAGTTAGAACCAAAATCCACTCATGAACTATCTATTCTTAATCACACACTATACATGGCCAATAGGTATATTTCTATCCTATTAACGAATCAACTTATCCAAGCCAATTGAACTCGTCGAACATGCATCAACCATACCATATCCATATTAACAAATTCCTATGTCTAGTTCATTTGCAATATTAAGATCATGCAATTGATGGCCAACCAACAGCAAACATTAAGCATAGATTATGATTGAATAATAACCAAACATCCACACAAACTCAGAGAAGAACACATCATTAATATATAGAAAAGGATCCAAAATATGCCTAAATACAGCTCAGCTATACAATAGATAAGGAAGAGAAAAGAGAAAGGGAAAAGAGAAAGGAAGCTCATTGATTTGTCTCTAAAACTTGAATCCTCCTTCATCCTTGTTCCTAGCCTCCAATCCACCATCAATGGAGATTTAGCCAAAGCTTTCTGACCTAAAACTAACTAAAACTAAGAAAACCTAAAATGGAAATGGCTCAAACGGCTAAGACACAGAGAAAAATATGAAAAATCTAATTTATAGGCTCAGCTTGCTACACCGTGCTGCGGCCCCCACATACTTGCACTGCGGCCCCCACAGGGTCGGTTACATTGTGCCACGGCGCACCCATCTTCTGGGCCGCGACGCTAAACTTTCAGGTTCAAGTATGGAATGGCTGAGATGCCTCTTTGCGCCGCGGCGGTGACTACTGAAATGCAGATTTGACTTCCTCTTCCACTTTAAGTTCATATGCTTCACATATCATCTTGTTTGGATCCCTTCCTATCATAGAGAAAATACCAAATCAGTAACAAATACAAATCTACTTAATATCTAATCATTTAAGCACAATTTGCTATAAAACATACAAGAAAGGATCAGAATCAGAATATGACAAATATAAGTACAAAACCCTCCAAATATGCATTATAAATGAGGACTAAGCATTCATTCTAATATAGAGATAGGGCACAAATAACTACATTTTATGGAGTTATTAATAAGCTTGAGATCGTTGGGTATACTGACTCTGATTTTGCTGGATGCCAAGATAGTATGAAATCTATATGGGGCTATATATACCTACTAGCTGGAGGTGCTATTTCTTGGAAGAGTGCTAAACAGTCTCTTATAGCCTCTTCTACTATGGCAGCAGAGTTCATAGCATGTTATGAGGCGTCCAATCATGGAATTTGGCTGTGAAATTTTGTCACGGGGCTGCGCATAGTGGATGGTATTGAAAGACCACTTAAGTTATTTTGTGACAATAAATCAGCAATTCTATTTTCCAACAACAACAGGAGCTCGACAAAGTCGAAGCACATAGACATCAAGTTCTTTGTTGTTAAAGAAAGAGTTCAGAGTGGACAGTTGTCTATAGAGCATATCAGAACAAACTCCATGGTTGCGGATCCGCTTACTAAAAGGTTACCACCCAAAATGTTTCATCAGCACACTGCTCATATGGGTGTTATGTCATTAAGTGATGTCCAATTTTAGTGGGAGTTTGTAACTTTTAAATGCTTTTATGATATAGACTTTTTTTTGTTTATGTATGATTTAAGAATATTTTCTGCAAAAATAAAGTTTTGGTATATTGACACTCTAATTTTGTTATGTTTTGATCTCACTAAGGTTTAAGGAGGACTAATTGGAATTAGGCATGTTAAGATCACATCACATGAAAATTCCATGCTTCACATTCATATCATGATTCATGTCATTCATTTGTATTAGCATATGTGACCATTGATGGGTTGAGTTACAATAATTATAGCGAAGACTGCTTTGATCCTATGTTGGTACGATTGATGGACCGGATTGGTTATAGATACTTTCGATAATGACAATAACATTGAGCTCATATGATTAATTTTGCAATACATAATTATAAGGTTACACATATAGTCTAAGTGGGAGATTGTTGGATCCTTAATCCAACATTGACCTTATATGTGAATAATTATGTATTGTGGGCTGTCACTTAAGGTTGAGCCTAATTAAAAGTGATTTGATAAGATTTGGATTATTTGGGCTTTTAATGTGTAGAGACTAAAGGGTAATTCTATTTTTACGATGGGCTAAAATAGAAACGCTAATAGATAACCCTAGTGTTGTCTATAAAATAGGTGATGGTCCCCGGGTCACACGTATCGTTCTCATCTTTCCTGACATCCCATTATCAGAAAGAAGCAGAAGGAAAGCTAAAGGGTTCTCTCAGGGAATACGTGTAGATTTGGAAGGCCAAATCGCACGACTCTGAAGAGTTATTGGTCATCATGAATTCAGGTACGCTTCCGCACAATTTCTTAATGATCAACATGATTATTTTCATCTAAGGGATTTATTCCGATTCCAACATTAGAAACATTATCATTCTCACTGTCTTTTCGCAAATTATCAAAGATTCACTCTCTCCACCGATAACAGTTACTATTAATTCATCATCTTATTCTATCTTTCTATTTTTGGTTTTTCCAAAAAAGTGATTAGGCATGCACATAAATTTAATTTAAAAGGAATTACTTAAACAAACTTACATCTAACGCAACAAGATACTATATTTATTTTTACAATTTCATTAGCAGAAAAAAAATCAAGGCATCATTAAGACAAAATAATAAAATAAAAATAAATAAATAGAGAAAATAAGGAACATAAATACAAGCTTTTCTTCATTTCTTATTAGATGCAAAGCGCACACTAAAAATGAGTGCAAGTTAAAAATAAACAAATGAGTAAAACGAGTAAAAGAGGAAAAAAAAAAAAGAAAAAAAGTGTAATTTTGTAAAATAACATGAAAATATCTTAATTATTTAATTAATTTTTAGTCCTATATGTCTTATTAATTTACTGTAAAATGTAAAATGTAAAATGCTGATGTTGAAATGAAAATAAAATTGTCTAAAAGTAACGAAGATAAAGAGTATTTGATATAAATAACAAGTTACATTTTCAAATAAGAAAACCCGTTTGTGTAAGAAATATCATATATATATATATATATAAAAGAAATGAGATAAATTAATTTTGATTATTAGATGTGATATAAATAGTCAAAATTACAATAAAAATATATATAACTTTCTTAAGTAGTCATATGACGTTTAAATAATTTTTAATTTTAATCATTTATATATAATTATATAGTTAAAATTTATTTTTCTCATTTTTTCATAATAAAAATTTCTCTCACTTAATATGTCAACTATATATATAATATAAAAAAAAATTCCACTGATATCTTTTTCACAAAAGTAATTGGAACTTGGCAAGAGAGTACAAACAAAAGCTCCTCATTTCTCAACTCCTTCCCTTCCTTCCCATACTGGCTTTTTGGCTTTTTTTCCCTCTCCAAGTCCCAACTCCAATCTCAAAAGCGAAACTTCTCTACACCTTTCCATTTAAATTCCAATTTTTTTCCATTCTCAACGTTTTTCAAACACAATTCCAAACCAATCAAATTACAAAAACCCCAATCAAATTAAAAAGAAAAATATCAAGGACTTTATAATAAAACCGACAAATTAGACAATGTCATTAATGACGTGAACTTAATGTGAAAACTTATCTAATTATGTTTGGTCCAATTAAAAAAGGTTTAAAAATTCTTCCAAATTAATGGGTACCAAAAAAAGTACCAAAAGTAAAATGAGTAAAAAAGAAAAAAAAATAGTGTAATTTTGTAAAATAACATTAAAATATATTAATTATTTAATTAATTTTTAGTCCTATATGTTTTTATTTTTGGTACAATTAGTCCAATATGTTTTATTAATTTACTAAAAAATCTAAAACGCTCATGTCAAAATGAAAATAAAAATGTCTAAAGGCTTAAATACACTTTTGGTTCCTATACTCTCATCCTATTTAGATTTTGGTCCCTATACTTTTTTTTTATCTAAGTCCTTATACTTTCATTTTGTTTTCACGTTAGTCTCTACTGTCACCTACCATAATAAAACCATTAAATTTTATCCTATGTGGCAAACGGAATCCTACTTGGCAGCAATATTAGATAAAAATTAAATTTTTTAATCTATCTCATTTTCCTCCAATAATTTTTATAAAAAGTGACAAAAATCTCCAAAATCTAAGGTTTCTCCATTGAAATTGTGCAACTCCACTTCTTCCTTCTCCATACTTAACCATGGATGGCAGCAGCTACAGCTTCCATAGCTCACATTGTAGTCGCTCCACTCATGGAAGCTGCATGATCATAAGCATGTTCTATGCACGCTTGTGGTGGTAGGGTAATGATATATACCTCAAGGACAAATGGAAATCTAGGAAGAAGATTTTTTAGGTGTCCTAATTAAAGAGTAAGGAGATTTTTAGTTTATGATTTGTTTCCATCTCTACTCCAGTGATTTGAAGGGGTTTTTATGGCAGACAGATTGAAGTTGTAATTTGTTTGAATTGTTGGATCCGTCAATGCTAACTGGTGCAAGGGAAGTTCTTGAAAGGCAACAATGAGTGGTTCGAAGCATTAAGAGCAAATTGAGGATGTACAAACTGCTGATGGTGATTTGTTGTGGAATGACAGTGGGATTGGTGTTGTTTTTCATATGGACTCAATATGACAGAAGAATATTGTATCAACTACTTTAAATTAGTTCTAACTGTTAATGTATGTTGGTGAGTAGATGTTTAGAGTCTAAGCAAATGTATTGGGTGGTTTAATTAAACAAATGACTTGACTTATATAATCCCATTTTGATCAATTAATTAAAAACTTTTGAATTTGGCATTGTCTAATGTTTACTTGTGCAACCACAATTGTGTTGACAGTAAGGACCAAGTAATGAAATTACAGGAATTGAATAACTGATTGATGTCTATAGGGACCAATACACAAATCATAGAAAAATATACGAACCAATACTCAAATCATATGAAAGTATAGAGACGAATTTAACTATAATTTAATAGAGTACAAATAGTCATCATTAACTGTTAACCTTGTCAATAATGTATAGGGACCAATACACAAATCATTAAAGGAGTACAAATAGTCACCCTGTCATTAAAAGAGTACAAATAGTCACCATTAACCATAATTTAGTCATTAACATCAATATGGTAGTCATTGTAATCGTCAATATAATAGTCATTAATCAATATACATCAACCCACAATTGTCAATACATTAGTCACTGTCATACACTAATCAATATACCACCAACATTAGTAATAACTCACTGAGCCACCAAAAATGACAAGCCTCAAAAGACAAAAAATACAAAAAAGCAAAAGACAAGTGTAGTCCATTGGCCTTGGTTTCTTCAAACTCAGTGTGGTCCATTGACAAACTTCTGAGTGCCTTGCACATTTCCTTGTCCCTGTTCTTGTGTCATAGTGCCATATGAGCTAGCTACAGTAGGATTCCCTCTCCACATAAAAGCCCCTCTTACCCCCATTTTAGGCCTCAGTCTTAAACCAGATTCAATACCAGTACATGCATTTGCAGCTTGAGCATTTGCATCTTGAGCAATTGCAATAGATGCATAAGCAGATGATAGCATTTCAAGTGATATATTTATACCTGGAGTTGATAAAAATCTTGTACGTCTTGCTAATACTCCTCTTGCTTTTCAAGGAATAGTGCCCCTCATCCCTCTAATACCTTGTTTGCAGTAGTATATCTTAATATTTCCCTTATACCCTAAGTTCTTAAGAACTCCAATCAATTCTTGCAGTGACCACAAATCCTCTTCACAATCCTTTAAAGTGTGTATTCTCCTACCAATATACCTCACTTTCTTACCAGGGAACAAATGCTCCCCATGGTATATGACAGTAAACTTATCAGGTAGGTTATCTAAGAAACATAGCAAACACAACAAATCAGAAGTTACAAAACTGATATTGCAATTATAGCAATACAACAAACACATAAAATACATCAAACATAACAATTATGCAACAACACACCAAGGTGATTGAAACAACAACCATAAAAGAACTAAAACAGGGCACAACCTAAATGAGATGTACTATCCTATTGGGATTATGCAGCAACACACCAAATATCTATTCAACATGTTAGTGACACAAAACATCCCTATACACTTACAAAACACCATAACTGACACAAACCAAAGGTACAATCATAACCCTAACAAAAACTAAACACTAACAAAAAATTAGAAGTTACAAAGTCGAATCATCATATAAGAAACAACATGCATTGAACATAAATAGGTAATCACCTTTTCCATTTACATTGCACCTTTTCCATTCTCACTATATCGCAAAAATCAGAACCACACTACATACATTTATCACAAACTAATGCCCAAAAAACCTAGCATTTTAGGATAAACATCATTTCCATTAACATTGCACCAAATACAACTAATGAGTTTTTGCTAGAAACTTACAGGTGTGAGGTTGTTCTTCCGGTGACGAAATTGGTCAAAAATTTCGTAGAATATGACTTGCACCATTTGCTTCTTCCTCGTGATGAATGTTATCGAATGAGTGAAGTAGTGCAAGACAGAGATGGCGCTGGAATAGAAGCGGGGGAAGAGGGAGAAAAATTGGTGAGGAAGAGGAAGGAAAGTTCAAATGGTTTTAGAAAAAGAAAGAGGGAAGGTTAGTCTATTTTTATGTAATAGTTTATTATTGTTGAAGGGATGTGAATTAAAAAGTATAATTTTTATCTGATGTTGCTATCAAGTAAGATTCCGTTTACCACGTAGGAGAAAATTTAACAGTATTATCATGGTAGATGATGACAAGGACTAACGTAAAAATGAAATGAAAGTATAAGAACTCAGATCTAAAAAAAAATACAAGGACCAAAATCAAAATAAGATAAAAGTATAGGAACCAAATGTGTATTTAAGCCATGTTTATAAATAACAAAGATAAAGAGTATTTGATATAAATAAAAAGTTACATTTTCAAATAAGAAAATCCTTTTGTGTAAGAAATATCATCCGTCCAAATTGTTTCTCGGCAGAAGTTCCACGACATCTTTTATGTGTGTGTGTGTATATATATATATATATTTATATATAAATTCCACGAAATCTGGTATCTTTTTCACAAAAGTAATTGCCACTCGGCAAGAGAGTACAAACAAAAGCTCATCATTTCTCAACTCCTTCTTTTCCTTCCCATACTCGCTTTTCGGCTTTTATTCCTTTCCAAGTCCCAACTCCAATCACAAAAGCGAAACTTCTCTACACCCTGCCATTTAAATTTCACTTTTTTTTTTTCCATTCTCAACGTTTTTCAAACTCACAAAATTCCCAAGCAATCAAATTACAACCACGCTTCTCCAAAAACACTTTATTATTATTATTATTTTTTGTACAAACAACAAACACTCAATCTTTGTTTGTGGTATCCACCGCGTTAACATTTGCCCACATGCTTCCTCCAACTATAAATCTCCCAAACTCCCCACTTTTACCTTCACGCGAAATCTTCAGCGTTCACACTTATCATTCACACATTTCTTCAAAATTCAAACACCCAACGAACTCCCCAAAACTCTCAACACCCGTAGATTCCTCACATCACATAGAAATCAGTCCTGTCCCATTTCTCACCCAAGAAGAAGATTATTCTCACTTCTTTAACTTGTTCCCAGACATGAATTTCAACAACAACAAGAAACGTCATAGAAAGGACAACGACGAAGGAGGAGGTGGAGTAAAAGGAAAAGGAATTGATAGCAGTGGAAATAGTGATAGTAATGGTAATAGTAATAGTACCTTAAAGGGCATACTCGCTTCGCTAATTCTCTTGGAGGAAGAAGTGCAACAAAGAGCCATCTTCGACACCAGCTACGACCATCAAGTTCGAGCCATTAACCATTACATCGATGATGCTGGTTCAGCTCTTGCTTACCCTGCTGCGGTTGCTGGTTCAGACGATGCTGGTTCAGACGATGCCGGTTCAGACCGTGGTTCAGTTGAAACCAGTTCAAGTATCGGTTCGTCAGTCCCGCAACAGCAAAACAGGAGGCTGTGGGTTAAGGACCAGTCCAAGGACTGGTGGGAACGGTGCAGCCACCGTGACTTCCCGGAAGACGAGTTCCGGCGGTTGTTCCGGATGAGCAAGGCCACGTTCGACATGATCTGCGACGAGCTCGAGTCGGTAGTCATGAAGAACACCATGCTGCGCAACGCGATCCCGGTTCGCCAGCGTGTAGCGGTTTGCATATGGCGGCTCGCAACGGGTGACCCGCTCTGGCTCGTTTCAAAACGGTTCGGTTTAGGTATCTCAACCTGCCACAAGCTCGTCCCTGAGGTTTGTTCCGCTATAAAAGATCTCATGCCAAAGTTTGTTCGTTGGCCTGATGAAGAAAACATGAAGAGGAACAAGGAAGAGTTTGAGGGCATTTCGGGAATTCCAAATGTTGGGGGTGCAATGTACACTACCCATGTTCCTATTATAGCACCTAAGATCAGGGTTGATGTTTATTTCAACAAGAGGCACACTAAGAGGAACCAGAAGACTTCTTACTCTATAACGGCTCAAGGTGTCGTTGATCCTAAAGGTGTTTTCACTGACGTGTGCATTGGTTCGCCTGGTTCCATGCCTGATGATCAGGTGTTGGAGAAATCTGCTTTGTATCAAAGAGCACAAAGGGGTACCTTGAAGGATGTTTGGATTGTGGGAAATTCTGGGCACCCTCTTATGGAATGGGTTTTGGTGCCTTATACACACCAGAACCTTACTTGGACTCAGCAGGCTTTCAATGAGAAGGTTAAGGAGATTCAGATGGTGGCCAAGGAGGCTTTTGGTAGGTTGAAAGGGAGGTGGTCTTGTTTGCAGAAGAGAACTGTGGTTAGGTTACAGGACTTGCCTTCGGTGATTGGGGCTTCTTGTGTTTTGGATAATATTTGTGAGATGAGGAATGAGGAGATGGATCCTGAGTGGAAGTTTGATCTTTTTGATGATAAGATGGTTGCTGAGAATAGCATAAGGTCTGCTAATTCAATGCAGGCTAGAGATCACATAGCTCACTATTTGTTACACCACCAACAATAACTAAGTTTTTTCCCACTAGATGATATTGACTACATAGATTAAATAACGTCATTGCGTCATATCATAAACCAAGTTTTTAAAAATGTTATTTAAATCTAAATTTTTTTTAATCGTTTCACTTATAGTCTTTCTTGATTTATCTTTACCTCTAACTATTGAGTTATCCTCCACCTGATCTACTCTTCTTACAGGGACTTTTAAGGATCTTCTTCTTATATGTTCAAATTACCTAAAACGAGATTCTCTCATCTTTTTCACAATAGGTGCTATCCTTACTTTCTCTCTAATGTATTCATTCATAATCCTATATTATCTTGTATGGCCACACATCTAGCACAACATTCTCATCTCAGTGACTGGTCTTATGCTCTTACTGGATTTTTACCGCCCAACATTCAATATCATACAACATTACGAGCTTTATAGTTGTGCGGTAAAATTTATCCTTAAGCTTGAGAGACACTCTTTTATCACAAATAACTCCTGAAACACTCCTTCATTTCATCCATCCAGCTTGAATCCTATAATTCACTATTTGTTACACCAACAAAGAATAATATATTCGTATTACTTTATTACGGGTATTGTTCAGAATTGAGTTATGAGGATTACTTGAGAAGGTAAAATGCAACGACTTCCTCCAAGGTGCACCAATTGCAATAGTGGAACGAAGGGATGAGTACTTGTAAAAAACACTCCAACGCTCAAGTCAGTAATTGCCAAAGAGGATAATGAATAATGAAATTAGTACATACCTTTATCCTATTGTCTAGCTTTTATATATATAATGTATAATGAAATTGGTACATACCTTTGTTCTCTTAATCTTGGGTCTAAATATCAAGAGTTTAGTGCCAGGTGTGGGCTTTTAGTGAATAAATTTCTAGCTAGTCAGCTACATATAGTGTTGCATGATGTTCTTCTATTGTATCACTTGTCTTAAGCTTCTAAACTTGCCCCATGTTATTAACATATGATTTTAAAGTTGATCATAATTTGAGAATGGAAGAAAACTAGGACCAAAGAAGCAAGTGAATGTCCTTATATTTGTATCATCTCAAATAAGAAAAAAATTCTCTACGAAGGAAATAAAAGACTGGACATATGACTAGATTTTTGCAATGAATCAAACCATCATGCAAAAGATATGTAAAAATCATTCATGTTCTTCCTCTTAATAACTTCAACTTTTTATTTCCTTTGGTCCTTTCACTTCATATATACAATGAAAGATATATAAGCAAAGAAGAAACTCTTAAACCTTCTTCTTTGTTTCCGCAACACTCAAAATTACCCCTAATTGTTTAATTATTCTCTTTAGCTTATGAGAATATTATCATTTTGTTAGGATCCAATTGCAAGGTATGGGACTTGAGTCCCACATTTGAAGTATGAGATTCCAGTGTGGGGTTTATATGGCTTTGGACTCTCCAACCACAATGGCTAGCTTTTGTGGTGTGATTCTCCTAAGGTTCGTATCAATTGGTATCAAAGCTCTCGATCTGAGAGCTGAGGGTACTTGATTCAAAGATGATAAAAGTGGAGAAGCAGTGGCAAGTCAAAGTTCTTGAAGATTTGCAAAGGACGTTTGAGAGATGGAAGAAGGAATATAAGGAGCAACGTCTAGGGATTCTAGTGTTTGAAGGAGATAATGCATATGAGTGGTTGATCTGCCTCGAGCAACACTTCAATGCTAAAGGAATGAACGAAGAGAAGCTGCAGCTGGCTGTGGAAGCTCTGGAAGGATGCGCCTACAATTGGTACCAACAATGGGAAGTGTGTAATCCTAATGCAACTTAGGAAAATTTCCAAAGAACGGTGATCAAACAATTCCAGCCTGAGATTGACCCGGATTTACTTGTCTGCATACCAGATGATGAACCAGAACTAGAACTAGAACCAAAATCTAAGACAGAAACGAAAATTAACCCGATGTTGGAGAAGTTTGAGGCCAAGAATGTGGAGGTGGAGATCCAGATGGAGGATAAAGAAGGAGATGATGCAGTAGTGGTTTACCATTCCAAGGCCACTATAAACAAAGGGGAGGAGATGCGTGGGTCATAGACTATGTTGGAGATCTGGGGTGGAAGCTGGTGGAGGAGTGTACCAGCAAGAAGGATGGTGGCTTGGGCAGTGCATAGGTAGGACCTGAGGTAGCGTGCCTCTGCAACTGCAAGGCACTCTCACGACTGGAACTAGAGAGGGAGAAAAGGTGAGGGCAAAACAAACATTTCGCAGGGAGAATTGTTTAGACCTATTGGGTCAAGCCCAAATAAGTAAGGAAAAGAATGTAGTCTAAAAAAAAGAAGGAGTATGTGTGTTTTCTGGATCCAAATCAAAATTGGCCCAAATTAATGAGAACCTTGCAGTAAAACTTGGGTCATGGCCTAATCAAATTTCTGAAACAAGACAAATGGGTTCAAAGCTACCCATGGCTAGATCCAAACTCGAAGTCATTAGCAGAAGGAGAAACACTATGGAAGAACAAAAGCAAAACCCAATTCCCTTATGTCCTGCTGTAAAGACCACAGTTGCCATCATTGCTATACCTGCAGGGCTTTTTTTTGTTATGGGAATTGGAGCAAATCAATAGGATCCCAATGGAAACCCTTGTACTTCAACCATAACTTGGTCATCACGCTTCAAGCAATGGGAGCCAGGTGGAAGTTTCCTTCAATTGTTAGGGGACCCTTACTCAAACCTTCACCTTGAGGATAAGGTGAAACTAAAAGGGGAGGATATTGATAGGCCCTTAACACTTGAGTATAAGAGAAGGGAAATGAAGAAGTAGAGTGGGTTGGAGAGAGTAATGAGGGGAAGCAAGGAGTATTTATACCTAGTGGGAGTGGAGAGTAAATAGCCAAGAACATTTATAGTTAGTGGGAGTGGAGAGTAAAAAAAAGGCAGTAAGGAGCATTTACAATTAGTGGGAGTTGAGAGAATAAAGAGGGACATCAATTAACATTTAACTAAGAGGGTTATGGAAAATGAATAGGAACTTAGTGGAGGGAATAAATAGGGAAGTGGAGGAGGGGAGAAGGCATCCAATCATTTGAGTAAAGAATTGGGGCCTTTGGGCAGGGAGGAAGTAGACCCTTGAAAATCTACAGGTTTCTTTGTTTTGTTTTTAGTTTTTCAGGGTAATCAAGAAGGGTTTTCCCTATTGTAAGGAGCTAGACTCCATTGTTTCTTTCTCCGTAAAATCAGTACCTATCACATTCCAACATTTATATTAGAAGAAAGAAAGCATCAATTGGAAATTCACAAATAAAATAAAATATTTCTATAAAAGTTTATAAATATGTTATCATGCTAATGTTTATTGTAGTGGCATGATTTTTTTTTATGGGTAGTGGCATGAATCTTGTCTTATGAAAGGTATACTAATTAAAGTGGTAAAAATTACAATGCAACAATTATGATCAAATATCATGAACCTCCTCAATCGCATTTTTCTACAATTGTCCGCAATTGTAGTAAACGCAATGTAACCACAACTACGACTGCAACCACAATTTAAAACTATGGTAATAATATTACTGGATTCATACATACTTGGCAGTATGATTATCCCAATTTTTAGCATTTCCTTCGTTCATTGAATAGATCTTGCCCTTCTTTGGGATCTGAACGGTGAACCACAAATCAAATAATTAACATATACCTCGAATAAGCCATAGATGGTGTCAATAAATTAAGACAATACGTGTCCTTATACGCTATATGAAGATTAATACACAAACTTCTCATCATTAAAAGAGAAACAAATATTAATAGAGAGAACAGAGCTCCAAGCGTTCAACCAATGCAGCTGTGATAATAAAAAGCCAATAAAAAGGATATTTTGTCTAACATATGGAAGTGGCCTTACATTCTTAACACCAAAATTAAATTGGAAAAGTATCTTTTAGAAAAAAATGAAGATATTTATGACTTCCTCAATAGAGATTATTCAAGGAGAACAAATATTGGTTATCATCTAAATAGTCAATAATAAATGTACTCATCAAATACTTGCTCTAGAGAAAATTTGATGATTGTCTTTGTCACCTAACTAGGATGAAAATAAATTTAGCAAGTTTATATGGCCTAGTAAAGCATCATCCATTTCATTCGTAATTGATGAGACTTTGACAGAGGTTAAAGACCTTACAATACTACACAAGCAAGGTCTGTGGGCAAGATTCAAGGGCAATGGAAGTAACTTGGGTGAGATTTAGTCTGAAAAATTTAAAATTAATTATTTTGTGACTTTCATAAGAGTTGAACAGCCAACCAAATATTTACAGAGAGAACAACAATTTCCAATAGCAAGCCATAAGTGGGTACATCAATACCTTAATGTAGGGTGAGTTAGAATGAACTCCCCAAGAGATGGATCAAGGGTGAAACCATTAACACCAGTTCCAGTGCTTAACACAAACTGTAAAATATCCCAAATTAGTAATTAAAAATAAGAATTTTAGAATGAAGTCAAAAGAAACTTACAACAACTCATTCCACAGATGCACAAAAAAATGAACAAAGAAAAGAAACTAGGATTATTTATTCATCCCAAAAAAAATCAAAATAAAAATTCACACTGAGAAAATGTACCAATATCACTGGTTAAAATTTATCGATAACCAGAGGGAAAAGATGGCCAAAAGAGGAAGGACAACTAGTGTGTAAGAGAAAAAGATAAAAAAAGAAATCAACACGAAGAAATCAGAAATCAGAAAATGATGAGAAAGGAAGCGCGGTGGGTTCCTAGAAATCACGAAGAAATCAACAAGAAGAAGAGAGCTTACATCACGATGGGTTAATTCAATTGGGACACAACCTTATCAGCGCCCAAAACCTCGTATGAGTTCAACACTAAGAAAACAGATGGTGAGAAAGGATGTAAGATTTGAACCAAAAAAAAAAAAAAAGAGTATTGGTGAGAACTTAACAAGGACAATAAGTTTTTGACTTCTTAGAGTAGAGCTATGGTTTCTAAAAGAAAAAGAAAACGTTTCTCGTCCAATATTATACTCCAACTTATTTCCACTGTATACCATGTGGTCGTATACAACTTTCATTTTCCCTCCCTCCGTTCTTTGCGCTCCTCATCTATTTTTTTCTTTCTAAAATTTTAAACAAACGTTTCTGTACTTCCTTCTCTCACTCTCAGTTTCTCCCATTTTTCTTGCTCCAAGTGCCAGCTTCTCTCCTGCCACCGTCCACATCTGCCTCTGTCACCACCAAAACATCACCTAACCACCAAGACACCACTAGCCAGTTTCAACCTAGTTTGCCCTAACCTCGAACCAGACAACCCACATCCTAGCACCAAACCCCGCACACACCAGGCCTACCAGTAACGTGAAGTAGCACCAAGAACCATCGCGCACCGCTCGTTCCACTGTCTGAGCCGGTTACCTATCCTAGCTTCTTCTTCCTCACGTCCGTGGGAAAATTTCAGAACCCAATAACGTGCAATGCTAGCCCTCTATTTCAAAACAAACTTTAGGTAAAATTTCATTTTTTATTAGTGGTATAATGATTGTAATTTGAGTTAAAATCATAGCTTGGTGTTAGTTTGTAATAACCACAGTTGTTCTTGAATTTGAGACTTGTGAAATACAAATAAGTGTGCGTGCTTATAATCTATTTGAGTAAATGCCTATTTGAATGGAGTGAATTGAAATAGAGATAATGATGTATATGATTTTTTTCTTAGACTCGGTGTTGATATGCTATGGCAGTAGTGTATATTTTGTTGAATGAAAAAGAGATATTGTGGTATGCAAGTGTTTGAAGAATGAATGATGTGTTGCGAAGTATTTAGGTGGAATGATTTGTGGTGCTTGATGATCTGAAAATTTTTCTACTTTGTAGTGTGTCAATGTGATTTGAAATGAATTTTTTTTGTGTCTATGTTTTGGGGAATAGGTTAATTATGAAAAATTAGCTCTTCCAGGGTCTTAGAAAACTAGTGAGTGAAAGTAGAAATGAATTTATGATATTACAGATGTCCATGTCCATCATTGATGACAACTATAGGAATGTTTCATATTCAACTCCCACAACTTGTTTCTTATGGCTTATACCAGCAAATGAGAAAGGTCATACTTTCAATCCTCCTTTTGAGACTCTCCCCTTCAAAGCCTTACTCTGAAACCTTTTAAGATAGAACATTCACTCAAATTTCAGAATAGATTAATGCTTCAAATTTAAATACTGTATTAGGATATTGAATAATTAAAAAAAAAGCTCATTTAATGATAGTAAATAATGTTCAATATGAACCAAAATTATTTATTACTGCATCTGACAAGAGTCTAAAAGTTGTTACATATGCATATAGATCCACATGGAGTTCTTTTTCTTTCATTCTTTCCTTCCTAATTCTATATCATGGGAAGATAGCAATCACATTTAGACACTTCAAAACATAAACCAACCACATAGTCAGTGGGCATGTAGTATATGTTATTCAGTGAAGCCATCATAGGAATATCAATTCGTGCTCATTAATCAGCCAGTCAACTGTCAAAGCACTGCTAAACAAGAACTCAACTGAGTCTGAAACACTAACCTTTTGCCTTTTGTTCTCCTGCGCTTAAGTGGCTTGATATGATCCATAATATAACCGATAACCTCTTTCAATGTAGGCTTCCTTTTTTCCTTGAAGTTCCATACCTCATTAACAATATACCCACCGCTTGCATTATATTCATTTAATTCTTTCAAGGCTGTAACAACAGCTACATGTTTCTCATCTCCCCATTCTTGCTTGAGACTTTGTAACTTCTCATGTTCCTTATCTATAATTTCCTATATCAATGCAACATCATTTTTTATGTTCAGTATTATACATTTTGTAACTTCTATTGGTAAATGTATCAATACTTATTATTAAATAGAAGATAATTACAAAAACAAAATAAAAAAAAATTAATCAGAATATGAAGAAGATTTTGGTAGCAACTAGTAAGGTCAGGTGAGTCATTAAATGTCCTTCATGGCATGTTTCCTTTTATCTTATCTTAAGCCTATCTAGGTTGTTTTACTTTTGGATTGTAAGGGGTTTCATATTTTAGTTTATCAATCTTCCCTGTTTTGGCAAAGTATTCACTTGTGCTTTTAAAGTTTTACAAATAGCCTCTTCAGTTTGATAATGCACGTAAGTAGTACATAGACAAAGTTGGTGTGAGTTGAAATGTCTTTTTTTAAAGAGAGAGAGCGAGAGAGAGAGAGAGAGAGAGAAGGATATGTATCAAGTTTATGAGATAAAGTGACAAAAAAGAGAAGATAAACATGGCATGAATGTGTTGTGAATGAAACAAGTTGCAGGGCATTCAGTTGGAGGTGGGTGAGTGCCTGTTTTATCTCCATGGTGAAACCTGAGGAGCTAAAATATTGACTGCCGTAATACTTGCAACCCATTCCAACATTACATATCAACATATTGCTCCTCTTAATTGTCATTCATAGTTGTATTTTGGTAGCAACCTGTCTTTCATCAATTTGTACTTTCATCAATCCTTTCCTTCTTCCTCTCTTCCTCTTGCTTCCTTCCTTTACTTGCATTTTGTTCTTGTCTTCTTTTACTTTCTTTCTTCTTGCCTTCTGTAGTGTCTCACGTGGAATGCAAAAAATGGATAATCTGTATGTGCGCGAAATACTTTAATTTTATCAATTGTGTTGTAATTATATACACGAATAAACATATCATCTGCTCCAGTAACAACCCACTGTTTGCATGCAATAAACTTAGCTGGCCTAACAGCAAAATCATGTTGCATAAGAACCTCATAGTGGTCTTCTAAGTAAGAAATATACAAAGAAAAGTATGCCCCCATACAAATGCATCAAGAAGTACATATGCAAACAAGATGGACCAAGAATGGTTAATGTACCTGGTAATGAAGTAACCTCAAAAGATTTGGTAATGTTAATAAAATAGCACAGAAGAAATTAGTGTTAATTACACAAGCAAATCTCTATAGAAATTAATAATTACACAAGGTATCCTGTCTACAATTACATAAAATTGTAGTAGTCTGTAGTGTGTTTTCTACCATAGGCTCATTGCATGTCTTATCTTCAAGTACTTGTATATCTACAACTATCGTGTTTTGTAACTATATATCTTCAATAATTTTGTAACTTGTTTAACTAATAAATGTAGATTGCTAGGCACAAGTTCTATGTCTCATTTTTGAAATTCTTTATATTTCTTAACTTTGTTGTTTATTCAAGTTTGTAGTCTGCTAAGGACTTGGCAATTTTAGTAATATAAGGGAACCTTACATTACCAACATCATAAATAGTGGGAAATTCTTCAGCAAATAAGAGTCTCCTAAAAATTTAAATGACTTGGTTGAAGTAGTGTGCTCCCCATTTAAATGATTTGTGTAAGTTTCTAATTTGTTGTTCCTTAGGCTTAGGAAATTTTAAATGACACACCTAGTTCAAAATGATAAAGTTGGTGCATGTCTATGAGTTGTGACCAATACGATTAATTATTCATATGTGCTTTAATCTTGCTGAACTGGTTAAAATTCATACTTGGTCTATGTATATGCAGATACTTACATGGACAGCTCACGGGCAAGAATTAGGTGTGATTTGTCCAACATGAATTAGGTAACCAACTTGGTTAATATATAGAAAAATCTATTATACGTGTTTTGCTATGCGCATATGTTGACTAATTTGTTCTCATAATGTAGAAGGTGCGATAGAGGCATGTTTGCACACCGAGGTTGTTGACTGAGGTGAATAGCTCATTGACGGATGTCCAGAAATCCCGCATCGAGTCTACCCCATTCAAGTCACTGTTATATATGCCGAACAATTTAGAAATCAACTGTGTCTTGTTGTGGGAGTTAGCATCTAGATGGGTTGAAAGAGATGGGGGATTTAGAGTTAGGGGTAGGGTTATCCCATTCAGTCCGTTAGACATATGCTTGGCACTTGGATTGCGGATTGATGGGGAAAGAGCAACCCGACGTGACGATGGAGTGGGCCGAACTTTGTCCTTATTTAAGGGGGACGATGTAACCATTGACATAGTTTATCTTCAGCTGTATCAGCACATAGGGAACAATGATGTCGATAACTTTTGTTGACTTTATATCCTACTTACTTTTGGGGAGTTCTATTTTCCCGTTACAGGTGTGAACGTGCATTCTGCCTTCACACACCTATTGGATGAGTTGGACTCCCTAGATAATTATAGTTGGGGTTTGGCGGTGTATGATTTTTTGGTTGATGACTTGACCCAAGTTGCACGTGCATTGAACGAGGGTAAGTGTATTCGCCAAATCCATTTAATAGGATATGCTGCACTCCTGCAGGTACATGTTTTGTTATTTACTATGCTTCGTGGTTATTATTATTGTTTCATACAAAATTATAGCTTTTTCTGGTCTTTTCTTATTGCATCATTTTGATACCATACATGTCATTTTCTACAAGGTTTGGGCTTTTGATCACCTGTTGTTGCACCCCACATCAACTGTGATAAGTGGCCAATCCTTCCCACGTTACTTGAACTGGCACATGTTTAGGGCGAGGGAGGAGAAAGTATGCGTGGCATTTGAAAAAAATAAGGTAATGTACAACTTTTAAATGGTGTGTGTAGTGCTGCGACATGTGTATGACAATGATTTTGTAAAAAAAAAATTATGGTCTTTAGCCATAGTAGCCCACCTTCACCATACTTAACTACGTATCTATTGGTTATTGACATGTAGGTAACTGAAGATCTGGTTGCATCGAGAGAAAAAAACCAGATTGACATAGTCAGGGATGCAATGGCACCGAAGCAGCAACATGGTGATGGACATTGTCGGCCAAGGCCATTTGATGTGGAGGCCCTTGCTAGTGATATATCTCAGGTGGTTGCTGAGAATGTGCAAATGAAGAAAAAGATTGCTATTTTGGAAATGGAAGTGAGCACATTGAAACAACTATTATTACACCGGTTAGTGCCTCCACCTTTACGTTGTCTTATAGGCAGCCCAGTATGTGACTAGGGTACTCAACCGTTGAATCGCGTGAGCACTCCTTTCTACAGATTCAATGAAAGTGGTGAGCCGAGCGAGCAACAACCGCCAGTCACAGACACCCCCAACTCCAACATTTGCACTCGGGTTAAGGCTCAGCCAGGAAGCGTGTGGTTGGCAAAAGCATTCGAACTCCTTACACCAAACTGCAAAAGAATAAGAAGAAAACGAATCTGCATACACAACTTTTTACCTACTGCACCAGAGTGCTTAAGAAAAAGGACCACGATTCCACGTAAGCTTTTGAATTACCAATATAGCATGCTTGATAAGTATAATACTGATTTTACTTGGGCTAACATTTGTCATTGGCATCTTGTACAATTTCAGCATTACACTTATTGTTTTGTGATTGTCTTTAAACCATTTGTTTTGGGTTGTGGTGTAAGGCGGTGGTGAGAATGTACGATCAGTTCCTTACCATTGCAGATGCCTCTTGCATGAAATCAAGAGGGTGGGTCAACAATATGGTAAGAACGAATTACGTTCAACTCAAAATTTAGATTATGTATATCACACCTACTTATTGCGCTGGGTCATATATAAGGACCTTCTTTAATTCATTCTCTAGGTTATTATCTTTGGCTACAAGGGTTTTTGTGGGAGATGAAATGGAGCGAGCACGAAGAGTAACCCATCACATGTTTTGTCCCACGTTTATGTTAACAACAACATGCTCAACTAACTTAGAACTGTATACTCATTGACAATGAAACCTTAACTTATTGTTGGTTATTTATAAAATGTAAGATTTTGTGAAAAGTGAACTGTAGCATTTCAAATCAGATCACCACAGGCCCTGGAGGAGTATTAACGACTTCATGCCTCATGTTGAAGTGGGATATGACATCACTCAATGCAACTTGGTAACTTTTATGCATTATTTGTAAAAAATGACGTGTTTGGCTGCATACACTTTATTGGGTAACATCTGGGGTTTAACTCATCATTTACTTAGTTGGATTGTGTGTAGTGTTTTATTTTCTTAATACTGCATAAGAAAAGCATTTGAGGATTGATAATACTATTTATGTATGGATATTACAAGGTACACATTCAATTTCATGTTGGACATATTTCCTCATGTAGATATTCACTCCAGTCGTGTTCGACTACCATTGGTGGTGTTATACGTTGGACCTGAGAATTAAAAGGTTGTATGTGTTGGATTTAATGGGCAGTCACAATGACACTGAAAAAGCTAGGCTAGACCTTTTGACGGTATCATACTCCTCTAATGCTATTGTAATGATAATGTATTAGTTGTGCTGTACATTTTGACTTTGAACTTTACTTTCAATTTGTAGAAGCGTCGGTTTTAAGAATTGTTGCATATACTTAGTCCAACCTTGACGAATGACTGTCCTTTAGAGCTAGTGGAGGTTGACTTACCCCAGCAGTGCACCTCGTGAGTACAGTTGCACTTATTTAAAAATATCAATTGTTATGTTGAGACATAGGTGTTTAATTTTTTCCCTTGTGCTTGCTTGTATGTTATTGAATCAGGGATGATTGTGGAATATATGTTATCAAGTACATAGAGTTATGGGATAGACACAAGATGTTCGGGAGAAGACTATGCCCGAATGGAAAGAGGTGAGGAGCATGGACGTTTTCTAATTTAACAATTACATTCTTTTCAGGTTATTTATTTATTTGTATTATACTGGTATAGGTTGCAGTCACGCAAATGCGACATGACTTACTATGTGGCTGGGTCTTGCATCTGAAGAACAAGTGCAGAGAAGAAGTTTTGAGAGCTACAAATGCTATGGAGTTGCTGTCTTGATTTGTAAATTTTATTCCACACACTTTAGCTTGGCCTTATGTATAGTTATTGCTTTGCTATGCCTTATGTATAGTTACCCCCAACTTTGGGAACTCTTTAGTGGATTCACCAGGAATATATACTAATTAACCACTTGTATGTAATGAATTAACTATTTACTAATGGATTTGGTGTTGCGTTTTATATTATGTATTTATTTGGAACTGTATTTTATATTATCCAGAAACTTGTTGATATTAGCCATTTTTCCATACTATATTCACTAGTTATATTGGACCTCACCAAGTAATGAGATTCACCAGAGACAAACATACATTGACCATCTATTTATAATGAATTAACTAGTTACTCATGAACTCACCAAAAAATGAGATTCACCATTTTATCCATGGTATTCTGACCATGTTAGCCAAAAAATTTGGGATTAACCAGAAACCTATACTGATTAACTACTTAGATGCAACTGATTAACCACTTATTTTGGAACTCACCAAGCAATGAGATTCACCACTTTTTCTATACTTTTGTGTTCAAAACAACATTACACATAAAAAGGACAGCTAGTGCTTCATTTCTAACTAGTTTGCCCCTTTAATGGAAACTCTTTTAAGGATTCACCATAAACCTATACTGATTAATCACTATGATGTAACTAATTAACCACTTAGAAATGGAACTCACCAGGTAATGAGATTCACCATTTTTTCCATACTTTTGTGTTCAAGACAACATTACATATGAAAAGGCTAGCTAGTGCTTTATTTCTAACTAGTTTGCCCCTTTAATGGAAACTCTTTTAAGGATTCACCAGAAACCTATACTGATTAACCACTAAGATGTAACTAATTAACCACTTAGAAATAGAACTCACCAGGCAATGAGATTCACCACTTTTTCCATGCTTTTGTGTTCAAAACAACATTACACATGAAAAGGCCAGCTAGTGCTTCATTTCTAACTAGTTTGCCCCTTTAATGGGAACAATTTTAAGGATTCACCAGAAATTTATACTGATTAACTACTTAGATGTAACTGATTAACCACTTAGAAATGGAACTTACCAGGCAATGAGATTCACCACTTTTTCCATGTTTTTCTATTCAAAACAACATTACACATGAAAAGGCCAGCTAGTGCTTCATTTCTAACTAGTTTGCCCTTGTAATGGGAACTCTTTTAAAGATTCACCAGAAACCTATACTGATTAACCACTTAAATGTAACTGATTAACCACTTAAATGTAACTGATTAACCACTTAGAAATGGAACTCACTAGGCAATGAGATTCACCACGTTTTCATGCTTTTCTGTTCAAAACAACATTACACATGAAAAGGCCAGCTAGTGCTTCATTTCTAACTAGTTTGCCCTTGTAATGGGAACTCTTTTAAGGATTCACCAGAAACCTATACTGATTAACCACTTAGATGTAACTGATTAACCATTTATTTTTTTATCTCTCTAAGCAATGAGATTCACCACTTTTCCATGAATTTGTGTTTAAAACAACATTACACATGAAAAGGCCAGTTAGTGCTTCATTTCTAACTAGTTTGCCCCTTTAATGGGAACTCTTTTAAGGATTCACCAGAAATCTATACTGATTAACCACTTAGATGTTACTGATTAACCACTTATTTTTTATCTCTCAAAGTAATGAGATTCACTACTTTTTTCATGATTTTGTGTTTAAAACAACATTACACATGAAAATGAATGCTAATGCTTCATTTCTAACTAGTTTGCCCCTTTAATGGGAATACTTGTTGGGATTCACCAGAAATCTATACTGGTTAACCACTTAGATATAACTAATTAACCATTTATTCTAGAACTCTCCAAGCAATGAGATTCACCATTTTTTTCCATGATTTTGTGTTCAAAATCATGATTACACATGTACAGGAATGCTAGTGCTTCATTTCTAACTAGTTTGCCCATTTAATGGGAACACTTGTTGGGATTTACTAGAAACCTATACTGATTAACCACTTAGACATAACTGATTAACCATTTATTTTGGTACTCACCAAGCAATGAGATTCACCACTTTTTCCATGACTTTGTGTTCAAAACAACATTATAAGTGGCAAGGAAGGGCAAGTGTTAATGGTATACAATGCACTAATCGGTTAGACCCAACATGCTAACTGGTTATTTGCTCAAACAGAGAGCTCCTCTTTCATATCTACAATGCACTAATCGATTTAACCTAACCTGCTAACCGGTTATTTGCTCAAACAGAGAGCTCCTCTTTCATTCCTACAATGCACTAATCGGTGAGACCCAACATGCTAACCGGTTATTTACTCAAACAGAGAGCTCCTCTTTCATTTCTACAATGCACTAATTAGTTAGACCCAACATGCTAATCGATTATTTGCTCAAACAGAAAGCTCCTCTTTCATTCCTACAATGCTCTAATCAGTTACACATAACCACTAATCGGTTATTTTCCCAACCAGAGAGCTCCTTTCTTGTGGTAATCAGTTAGCCATCATGCTCTAATCGATTAGCCCAATCCTTCTAACCGATTATTAAGCCCTTCAAAACCCCAAAATAGTAGCATCCCTTTCATTTTTCACGACGGTCCCCATACCTCCATTCTCATATTCTTCTTTCTTCCTCAAACACCCACTACTCTTCACTCACACCCACTACTTTCCATCACTCTTCTCTGACTAAATTCCATTGTTCTTTAAAAATTGTCATCTCCCCTTACACTTTCTCCCTCTTCAAAGGTGTCCTAACCACCATTTTCATCCACCATGGCTAGCAGCTCCTCCTTCTCAAAAAGGTCATGCTCCAAAAACCCAAATGTCCCAAAGGAGACACCTCCTACAAAAAATGACTCGGATTTCTCCATAGCCTTGAACCTTGGAAGATTTTTCTCCCAACGTGCTCAAATGAAGAAATACCAGTTGGAATTTCATGCTCGATGCATCATTTCACCAAAATGGATGGACTGGGAATTTTTCGTCAATGAAGGATTCACTTCGTTTACAAAGCTCCTTGAATTCTATAGATTGAGAACACTTGTCACTACCAATCCCGGGTATTTCCATCTTGAACCTACTAAAGCTTTTTTCCTTCAATTTAACTATTGTGGGCGCAAATTTGGTTTCTGAAATCAAAAGGCATAAAATTATTATGAATCCAAGTCAATGGGTTCCTCTCTTTGGTCTTCCTCACTCTGGAGAGAAGCTTAAATTAGAAAATCATAGCTCATAGGGAAATTATAGCAGAGATCAAGCTGTCATAGGCATACTTCTGGATGGAATTCAAATGACAAAGGGGACTTTTACTATGGACCTTTTAAAGTTACTGGATCATCTTCTCCATTTTATTGTAACTCATATCCTAGCACCAAGGGCAAGTAACTATGCCCTGGTTGAAGAGGAAAATATCTTCATGGTGTGGCTGCTCAAAGAATGCATAAAGATCAACTGGCCCCATTACATCATGCATTACATGATGAAAGCTAAAGGAAAAGCAGTTATGGATCTTCTTTATGCCCTATTAGTTGCTCGAATTCTAGACCACTACAATGTCCCCCTAATGGATAATGGAATCGTAAAAACTACGGGTCCCCATAAGTTTGAACTTGCCTCTCTCAATCGAATGCAATAACGCAATCTAAATTCTTGGAGACTTCCTATGGCTGATCCTCAATAATGCAATTTGAGATCTGACTAGAACTAGCACAACTCACTAATCCATTAGAATTCTTGAGTTTGTAACCAGGAGGTAAATTGTGCTTCTTGTAGCAAACATAAAAAATATGTCCCTTTTTGCCATAGCAGGTATAGACCTTCCCATTGTTGAAAGGTGGAGCCTTCATTCCTTGATTGTTCTTGAATCGGCCGAAGGTTTACACATTGGAACTTCTATTAGCATCAATAGCAACCAATTTGAGCTCCATGGAGTTTCTAAGAATTCTTTCTTGTTGAACAAGCAAAGAGAAAGCTTTGTTCAAGCTTGGCAGAGGATCCATGAGAAGGATCTGTGACTTGATGTGAGCAAATTAACCACCTTCAAGAAACACAATACATGGTCATGTTCTCTATACTTCTTAATTATGGCAAACACATTGAAATTCCACAACACATCATAAGAACATGGAGGAAGTGTTATGAAGTTTTCGTATTCATCCCATAGAACTTTGAATTAAATGAAATAAGCTCGAATAAATCTTTCACCTTGCTTTAAGGAATGGATCTCTTGTTGAAGGTGAGAGATCCATAGTATATCACCTTGGGAGAATTGATCTTTGAGATCATTCCAAACATCTATTGCTCTATCAATCCATATAATGTTTTAAGCAGTATCAAGAGAGACAACATGCGTGATCCACGAAAGGATCATTATGTTGCAGAGCTCCTAAGCCAAGAAAATTGGATCATCTTCATCAAGAACAAGAATCGAACCATCAAGAAATCGCATCTTATTCACTAACACCCTTTGCATTGAATGACTCCATGAATGGTAGTTGGTCTCAAAGAGCAGAGATGAAAACAACACCAAAGAAGGTTTCTCATTTGGATGCAAGAAGAAAGGCTTAGATGGATCATTGTTGTAATCCACCATGGTGAATGAGTTGAAGAATGAACAAGATTAGAGACTGAGCTCCTATGATGAGAGCTATGATATCATAATAGAAATGAAAATTTGAGTTCGAAAGAATAATTTCTTATTAAGAGAGAAATGATTGATACAACTATTAAATACATCATTTATTCTAGCTTACATACAGTGAGTGATGAGAGAAATGATTGATACAACTACTAAATACATCATTTATTCTAGCTTATATACTGTGAATGATGAATTGTAACTCTAACAAACCATAACTGCCAATGATAACTAATTGTTTAAGTATTGGAATAACTAACTTAAATTTAGAGTCCTACAAGCTTCTTTATATAAGCTATGTAAAAGCTTCTTTATATAAGCTATGTAACATGACCAATTGTTGCTGAAGTGACAACTGCTCAAGTGATAAATGTAAAGCAAAAAGCTAGATACACATCACTTTTAAGTGATGTATATCTCACATTTTTCTATATGACAAAATCAAAATAGATATATATATATATATATATATATATATATATATATATATATATATATATATAAAAGGAGGTGGAACTAGATATAATTAATCAAAAAGTAAAAATTGTACAAATGTGAGGTGATGTTAGCGGAAATGTGTGACTAGAAATACTCAAATGTAAAACAAGTTCTTGTTGAAAATGGCAACTTCACGTGTTTTGTGGGCATTGTGTGAGTTTTCCCTAAATTAATTTGAAAATTTTAATTTATATGGATATTACCCTATTCTTTCGTTTCTAAATTAGTTTGTGTTTGTGCTCAGATAAACAGAGTAATTTATGTGGATGAATGGTTTCTGGATGATTTTTTGACATTCTTAACGATATTAAGGTTCTTCTTGTTTCAAACCTCCATGCTGATTTCCCTTATTTCTTTAATGGTAGAAACTTCAAAACCTTAATAATACATCAGATATTAGTCAAAGTAGCTCTTAGATGTTGGATCCTTAATCCAACATTGGCCTTATATGTGAATAATTATGTATTGTGGGCTGTCACTTAAGGTTAAGTCCAATTAAAAGTAATCTGATAAGGTTTGGATTATTTGGGCTTTAATGTATCTAATAGGATATGAGCCTTTAATGTGTAGAGACTAAAAGATAATTCTATTTTTGTGATGGGCTAAAATAGAAACGCCAATAGATAACCCTAGGGTTGTCTATAAAATAAGTAATGGTCACCGGGTCACATGTATCGTTCTCATCTTTCCTGACATCCCATCATCAGAAAAAAGCAAAGGGAAAGCTAAAGGGTTCTCTTAGGGAATACGTATAGATCTGGAAGACCAAATCGCACGACTCTGAAGAGTTATTGGTCATCATGAATTCAGGTACACTTCCACACAATTTTCTAATGATCAACATGATTATTTTCTAGGTTATAGATGATTGTTTTCATCTAAAAGGTTTATTCTGGTTCCAACAATTGGTATCAGAGCAGACTATGTTTGATCATTAAGAAATTCTTTATTTTCTTTATGAATCTGGTTATGATTTATATGATTTAAAATTGAATTAAGCGGTGGTTTTCCAGATATTTGCGCATATATATCGATCATGAATTCAGTTTCAAATACGTATGCACTTGTAGCAATGTATATTCCTTGGTCAAACGTGTTACAGCTCCTTTATTATATATAGGTTTATGATGAACAATTATTATTACATTAAAAGGAATATTAAAATTGCTTTAAAGCTATAGTATGATCAGGAACCAATAAAGGCAATAATCTGGTATTGATTGTATGTATATATTATTCTGAAAATCATACGCACAAACATAGATTGATTTTATTAAATTGTATGTATTGTTTTTGGAAAATTACAAGTGTTATATGTTTATTTTGGGTATATTTTTAGTCATCCTAAATTCAAATATTGGAAAAGTTTATATATATTTTGGGATAAATTAATTGAAACAATATGTCACCAAAGTGACCTCTCTTGTGGAGATTAATTTATTTTAAAATATAAAAGGTTGTGTGCTTATAATTTATGTAGATACTGATTGGCCCAAAGGAAGGTGAGTATTTTACAGAATTGCAAGTGCATTTGTGGTGATAAATGCGTGATAATTATTCGGTTTTACATATGAATAATGAATTAGCCCAAAGGAAGATTTATTGTTTGACATGTTCTTATTATCAGTGTTTGATTACTACGCCAAGGTATCACTGAAAGTTAATATTTTGTCCAAAGATAAAATGTTAATAGATTCCCGGTATCTTGAGATGGGGTTTACCTTATTTGAATTTAGTATTACTTTGATTTTGAGACTTATCTGAGCATGTTTTGTTTGTTTATTGTTCTTTATTCAGCTATGAATGATCCTGCGAGTATTACTGCCAATATTAACTTTATTCCTATGCTGAATGGCTTAAACTTCAAGTCTTGGAAAGAAAATATCTTGATAGTTCTTGGAGTAATGGACATCGACCTTGCGTTAAGGGTTGACTCTCCTCCACCTCTTACGGATCAGTGTACCTCTGAAGATAAGAGGGAGATGAAAAGGTGGTAGAGGTCAAATCGCATGAGTGTGATGATCATGAAGAAGGCCATTCCAGAAGCATTCAGGGACACAATATCTGAAAAGATAACTACAGTTAAGAAGTTCCTTACAGATATTGAAAAGAGGTTTGTTAAGAACGAAAAGGCTGAAATAGGTACGCTCTTCGAAAAACTAATTTTAATGAAGTATATGGGTAAGGGCAACATGAGGGATTACATCATGGAGATGTCTCATATTGCTTCAAATCAGAAAGCACTTAAGCTAGAACTCTCTGAGGACTTGCTGGTGCATCTAGTTCTGATATCTCTTCTGACACAGTTTGATTAGTTTAAGGTGAGCTATAATTGTCAGAAAGAGACTTGGTCTCTGAATGAGCTCATCTCATATTGTGTTCAGGAAGAAGAAAGGTTGAAGCAAGACAAGAAAGAAAGTGCTCATTTTTAGGGGTGCACACGGGTCGGGTCGGGTTAGGTTTAGGGGAGAAAAAAATCCAAACCAATCATGTGAGTTCGGGTTGGGTTGGGTTGGGTCAGGTAGAGGGAAAAATTTGAGTGACCCGAACCGAACCAACCCGATTAGAATCGGGTTGGTTTGAGTTAGCTAATCGGGTTGGTCGGGTCATCGGATCTGGTTGTAAGAAAAAATAAAAAAAAACTTAAATGTAGGCAAAACGACGTCGTTTTATTGGTTCGTTGAGTCATCGGGTCGGGTTGTCGGGTTGGTTCACCAAACTCATTACCCGAACCGATATTCAAAGGGTTCATGAAATTTGACCCGACCTGACCCGATTACTCGAACCAACCCGGATATATATGATCGGGTCGGGTCAGGTCGGTCGGGTTGGCGGGTCAGTGGGTCGGGTTGTGCACCCCTACTCATTTTGCCTCTCCCTCAAAGTATAAGGGCAAGGGACTGAAGAGGAAGATGGATAAGGAAGCTGCAGATACGGCACCTCAAAAGAAACAACAAAAGAAATCAAATGAATCAGGAGGTAGTGGTTGTTTCTTTTGTGGAGCTGAAGGGCATGTGAAGAAGCATTGCAGTAACTATCACGCACGGCGTGCTAAGAAAGGTATGCTTCTTAATTTGGTTTGTTCTGAGGTTAATTTAACTTCGGTGTCTAAACACACATGGTGGATAGATTCTGGTGCCTCTACGTAGGGTTGCCTGAATTGCCGAAAACCAATTGATGGTGAAAGATACATCTATGTAGGTGATGGCAAGACGGTTCAAGTTGAGGCAATTAGAAAATTTAGATTATTGTTAAAGACTAAATTTTATTTGGATCTTGATGAAACATTTATTGTACCGTCTTTTAGACGAAATTTGATTTCTATTTCTGCTTTGGACAAATTTGGTTGTTCTTGTTCATTTAGGAATAAAAAAAATTAGTTTGTTTCATGATTCAAAATTGGTTGGTTCTGGTTCTTTGTCAGGTTACGATAATCTTTATTCGTTTGATACGATTGCTTTGTTTAATGAATCTCTGTAATTAAGTACACGAGGCATAAAGAGGAAATTGACCGATGAGAATTCAGCTGCGTTATGGCATAAGAGATTAGGTCATATCTCTAGACGGAGAATAGAGAGACTTGTGTCAAACGAAATTCTAGAACCCTTAGATTTTATAGATTTTGATGTTTGTATCAATTGTATTAAGGGCAAATAAAACAATAAAAGGAGATTTGAGGCCAATAGGACTTTGGACGTCTTAGAACTTATACATACAGATATTTGTGGGTCATTCCCTACAGCTACTTGGAATGGTCAATAATATTATATAACGTTCATAGACGATTTTTCAAGATAGGGCTACATTTATCTCATTAATGAAAAGGCAAAGTCATTGGATGTGTTCAAAAATTATAAGGCTGAAGTTAAGAACCAACTCAACAAAAGAATCAAAAGCGTCAGGTCTGACCGTGGTGGTGAGTACTATGGCAGATATGACAGTTCGGGTGAACAATGTCCAGGACCTTTTGCTAAATTCCTAGAGAAATACGGTATCATCCCACAGTACACTATGCCGGGCTCACCCACTATGAATGGTGTTGCTGAAAGACGAAACAGGATACTTAAAGACATGGTAAGAAGTGTGATTAGTCATTCTACCTTACCAGAATCACTATGGGGAGAAGCACTAAAAACTACAGTATATATCCTTAATAGAGTTCCAACTAAAGCAACTACAAAAACCCTTTACGAACTTTGGACAGGCAAAAAGCCTAGTTTAAAGCACTTGCATGTTTGGGGTTGTCCAGCTGAAGCAAGGCCTTAAAGGCCAAATGAAAAGAAATTGGACTCAAGGGCGGTCAGTTGCTATTTTATTGGATACTCTGAAAGGTCCAGGGGTTACAAGTTTTATGATCCCACAACTAAGTCAATTTTTGAATCGAGAAATGCCCGGTTCTTTGAGGATGTCGAGTTTGTTGGGAAAGATGTAGTTAGGGACATTGTCTTTGAAGAGGAATATGTTGATATTCCCATAGGTGTTATTGACATTGTTCAGGAACCTCTTCCTAACCCTGTTGAAGACACAATAGATCAAGACAATGTCGAACCTCCCATGCAAGAAATTATTCCAGAAGAACAAACTCTTCCACCTCAAGAACCTATGCCATTAAGGAGATCCACGAGAGAAAGGAGAAGTGCAATACCAGATGATTACATTATATTTCTCCAAGAACATGAGGTTGACATTGGAGTGATGGAAGATGATCTAATCAACTTCCGTCAAGCCATGAAAAGTTCTAACTCTCAAAAGTGGATTGATGTCATGAATGAAGAAATTAAGTCCATGAAGGACAATGATGTTTGGGATCTTATCCCATTGCCTGAAGGTGTAAAACCCATTGGTTGCAAATGGATATTTAAGATCAAGAGGGATTCAAAAGGAGATGTTGAAAGATATAAGACTCGTCTTGTCGAAAAGGGATTTACACAGAAAGAAGGCATTGACTATAAAGAGACTTTCTCTCTAGTATCTTCGAAGGACTCTTTCAGGACTATAATGGCATTGGTGGCGTATTTCGATCTTGAGTTACATCAGATGGATGTAAAGACGGCGTTTCTCAATGGTGACATTGATGAGACAATCTATATGGTGCAACCAGAAAACTTTGTTTCGGAAGACTCAAAGAATATGGTTTGCAAACTTAAGAAATCCATCTATGGGCTCAAGCAAGCATCTCGACAATGGTATTTCAAGTTTCATCAAGTAATCATCTCATTTGGTTTTGAGGTGAATTTGGTAGATGACTGTATATATCATAAGTTCTGTGGGAGCAAGTATATTTTTCTAGTTTTATATGTTGATGACATTTTGCTTGCCAGCAATGATATAGAATTATTGCATGAAACCAAGAGATTTCTAGCTAAGAATTTTGAGATGAAAGACCTTGGTAATGCATCTTTTGTATTGAGCATACAAATACACCGAGATCATTCTTGGGGTATTCTTAGATTGTTACAAAAAGGCTATATTAAAAAGGTTCTCAAGAGATATGGCATGCAATAGTGTAAACTAGGTGATACTCCTGTGGCTAAGAGAGACAAGTTTAGTCTCAATCAGTGTCCTAAGAATGGCTTTGAAGAAAAGGAAATGCAGAAGATTCCCTATGCATCAGCAGTAGGGAGTCTGATGTATGCTCAGGTTTGTACGCGTCTTGATATTGCGTACATTACAGGGATGTTGGGTAGATACTTGAGTAATCCAGGATTAGACCATTGGAAAGCATCCAGACGGGTCATGCGGTACTTACAGAGAACAAAAGATTACATGCTCGCACATCAGAGGTCGGATAAGTGATAGGATCAAACTAACTTGCCCATTTGCTAACCGTAAGTGCACGGATCGCTCAAGTAATATAGATACAGAGTAAAAGTTTGTTCCCATGAAGGTAATTATTTATAAAGCTAAGTACCAACCAATAGCTTAATCAATTCTATTCAAGGACATAAAAATAAGAAAGCAATAAACTAAACAAAATCTAATCTACAAAAGCAATAAAAATAAACAGTTAGGTTTCAGGAAATCCTTCTTCACCCACTAGATCTACCAACAACATGAAATCCTCCTCATAAACATAAATGCACTGATTAGGTTAGCTTGAGAATCTTCATTAGCTAAAAGTCTATGTCTAGGTCATCTAACCATAGTTTCATTTACCTAACTCCTTAGTTAGAACCAAAATCCACTCATGAACGATCTGTTCTTAATCACACATTATACATGGCCAATAGGCATATTTCTATCCTATTAACGAATTAACTCATCCAAGCCAATTGAACTCATCAAACATGCATCAACCATACCATATCCATATTAATAAATCCCTATGTCTAGTTCATTTACAATATCAAGATCATGCAATTGATGGCCAACCAACAGCAAGCATTAAGCATAGATTATGATTGAACAATAACCAAACATCCACACAAACTCAGAGAAAAACACATCATTAATATATATAGAAAAGGATCCAAAATATCCCTAAATACAGCTCAGCTATACAATAGATAAGGAAGAGGAGAGAGAAAAGGAAATGAGAAAGGAAGCTCATTGATTTGTCTCTGAAATTTGAATCCTCCTTCATCCTTGTTCCTAGCCTCCAATCCACCATCAATGGAGATTTAGCAAAAGCTTTCTAACCTAAAACTAACTAAAACTAAGAAAACCTAAAATGGAAATGGCTCAAATGGCTAAGACACAGAGAAAAATGTGAAAAATCTAATTTATAGGCTCAGCTTGCTGCACTGTGCCGTGGCCCCCACATACTTGCTCTGCGGCCCCCACAGGGTCAGTTACATTGCGTCGCGGCGCACCCATCTTTTGGGCCGCGACGCTGAACTCTCGGGTTCAAGTATAGAATGGCTGAGATGCCTCTTTGCGCCGCGACGTGCATTACCTTGCGCCGCGGTGGTGACTATTGAAATGCAAATTTGGCTTCCTCTTCCACTTTAAGCTTACATGCTCCACATATCATCTTGTTTGGAGCTCTTCCTAACATAGAAAAAATACCAAATCAGTATCAAATACAAATCTACTTAATCTCTAATCATTTAAGCATAATTTGCTATAAAACATACAAGAAAGGATCAGAATCAGAATATGACAAATATAAGCACAAAACCCTCTAAATATGCATCCTAAACAAGGACTAAGCATTCATTCTAGCACAGAGATAGGGCACAAATAACTATATTTTATGGAGTTATCACACCCCCAAACCTACATTTTGCTAGTCCTCGAGCAAAACAAAATAGAACTAAGTAAATCACTTTACAATTCAAATCAAACATTCATTCAGCAAATATCAAATTTCAATTTTCTTTTTCATTCTTTTAAACCAAAACTAGTGTGTAATGACTGCATCAATCCTCAAAAAGTGCAAATGCCCCGTAAACAGTTCCACACAAACATAATCCTTATCATGCTATCAATCCACTCAACTCTTCATGTAATTCACATTTTTCACAAACCTGCAAGATAAACTTCTCCTAATCAAGTCATACACATCTAGATAAGTTTACAAACATACATGCATATGATTCACAGAATCCACAAGATTGTAAATAAACTCTCTTTCCACTAATGTAAATCAAACAAGATTGAGGATCAAAAAGGACTTTATAGCTTATAATGTTAGGCCAATGGTATGGGCGAAAGAAATGAATGGGAAAGGATACAATACAAACATTGAGACACACAACATACTACTTCAAGACTTGAGTCATAACATGATATTAGCAGGGTATCTAATAGTGAATGCAGAAAACTTGCCAGAACCATTTTTGATGTTTTTCGACTTTACTTTTCTTATGCTTTGCTTTTCTTTTTCATTTTTCTTTTCTTTTCTTTTCCTTTTGATTTTCTTTATTTTGCTAAGCATTACTTTTTCTTTAACTGCATCTGGTTCCTTTAGGATCATTTTGAATTGAATATTCATTAACACCCCTAATCAATAGACTCACCTCAAGAAATAGCATACCATGTACTCAACAAACAATGAGGGTAGGAAGATAAATGACATGCTTTCCCATGCATTAAAATGGGCAACAGGTTAACGATCACAATGGTGGTGAAAAACAAATAAGGCCAAACAGTTTAAGGCTTCAAAATATGACTTAGGGATATCATCATATCAGGTAAGCTTTTTAGGCTCAATCAGTCCAAACAATGCCCTAATCATTTCCTCAATCATGCATAATTTAGGATTTCGCCTCAAGAGAGTTGCCAAACAATTTCTAGGATAATCAAAACTCTACATGTACATCCATAAACATTCTCAAGACATGCACTCTTATCATTTTCAAAGTTACACTTGCATCTAAGTGAGATGTAAATCATGCATCAAAAGCAACTAAATTGTTTCACATGCTTTAAGATCACATAAGGTTTTACTGAAAAGGGGGCAAATAGCAACCTTTCATATCATGGACAACCAAAACAACACCAGCATTCTTGCAACATGTCATGCATTCAAATAGATTCAACTTTTCAATTCAAGTATGCACAACATCTTTTGCATAATGTGAAAATTAAAAATCTTGTCAACAGTACATCAGTGATAGTCAAAACAAGATATAATCATGAGAATATGATGACTAAGACCACTGCATACTCAAAATACCAATACATGTTAACATTAAGCATAAAGGTAATAAAACATGTAAAGATACTCCCCCAAACTAAAATAAAATGTATCCTTAATGAACATGGTCTATAAGGTACCTGAGACTCTCAAAATAGCAGCCTAACTACTACTAAGCATTACTAAATACACAAAAATAGAGAAAAAAATAAAAAAAGCAAAAACAGGGGTGCTGCGCCACGGCCCACCCATGCCTGGGCCGCAGCGCTCATAAAAAGCTACAGAATTCTGTAGAAAATGAGCACCTGCGCCACGGCGTGCACTACCTTACGCTGCGGCGTGACAACCAAAACTGCTAAATTTAGCAGTAAACACAAATTTGCTTCTGAATTTGGCTCATATGGGTCTCTAGCTTCAACAAAACTTGTTCAAAAAGCTAAATTATAAAATGTACAACACAAACATAATAAAACACAAAAACAACATATTAACCTAATTAATACCTCAAACAAACTTGAAACTTAAAAACAAACAAAACTAACATAATATCACATATATATACTAACATACTAACATAAACATATAAACTCAACTAACATTAACATAAAGATATATATGTAAACATATAAAACACTACAAACTACCTATTTATGCACAAAGCAAAGACAGTAAATAAACATAAACATAGGGTTCCCTCCCACGAAGGGCCTGAGTTATAGTCCCAATAGGACTTTGTCACCAAAATGAATTGCTGCGGATGAGTAGTCCTCAAAAACTTGATCTAAGGGTTATCCTTTCCAAGAGTTGTGAATTCCCTCAAGGGCCTCGTATGATTGTAATCACCCGACTTCTTTATTGAAACTAAAACAAAACATAAAAGAAATATAGATTATATACAACTTGAATTAGAACTAACCAAACTCATTGTCAATATTAGCCATATAGAAACTTTATCCCCGACAACGACGTCAAAAACTTGACAGGATCAAACTAACTTGCCATTTGCTAACCTTAAGTGCACGGATCGCTCAAGTAATACAGATACAGACTAAAAGTTCGTTCCCACGAAGATAATTGTTTATAAAGCTAAGCACCAACCAATAGCTTAATCAATTCTATTCAAGGACATAAAAATAAGAATGCAATAAACTAAACTAAATCTAATCTACAAAAGCAATAAAAATAAACGGTTAGGTTTCAAGAAATCTTTCTTTACCCGTTACATCTACCAACAATATGCAATCCTCCTCATAAACATAAATGCACTGATTAGGTTAGCTTGAGAATCTTCATTAGCTAAAAGCCTATGTCTAGGTCATCTAACCATAGTTTCATTCACCTAACTCCTTAGTTAGAACCAAAATCCACTCATGAATGATCTATTCTTAATCACACACTATACATGGCCAATAGGTATATTTCTATCCTATTAATGAATCAACTTATCCAAGCCAATTGAACTCGTCGAACATGCATCAACCATACCATATCCATATTAACAAATTCCTATGTCTAGTTCATTTGCAATATTAAGATCATGCAATTGATGGCCAACCAACAGCAAACATTAAGCATAGATTATGATTGAATAATAACCAAACATCCACACAAACTCAGAGAAGAACACATCATTAATATATAGAAAAGGATCCAAAATATGCCTAAATACAGCTCAGCTATACAATAGATAAGGAAGAGAAGAGAGAAAGGGAAAAAAGAAAGGAAGCTCATTGATTTGTCTCTAAAACTTGAATCCTCCTTCATCCTTGTTCCTAGCCTCCAATCCACCATCAATGGAGATTTAGCCAAAGCTTTCTGACCTAAAACTAACTAAAACTAAGAAAACCTAAAATGGAAATGGCTCAAACGGCTAAGACACAGAGAAAAATATGAAAAATCTAATTTATAGGCTCAGCTTGCTGCACCGTGCTGCGGCCCCCACATACTTGCACTGCGGCCCCCACAGGGTCGGTTACATTGCGCCACGGCGCACCCATCTTCTGGGCCGCGACGCTAAACTTTCAGGTTCAAGTATGGAATGGCTGAGATGCCTCTTTGCGCCGCGGCGGTGACTACTGAAATGCATATTTGACTTCCTCTTCCACTTTAAGCTCATATGCTTCACATATCATCTTGTTTGGATCCCTTCCTATCATAGAGAAAATATCAAATCAGTAACAAATACAAATCTACTTAATATCTAATCATTTAAGCACAATTTGCTATAAAACATACAAGAAAAGATCAGAATCAGAATATGACAAATATAAGTACAAAACCCTCCAAATATGCATTATAAATGAGGACTAAGCATTCATTCTAATATAGAGATAGGACACAAATAACTACATTTTATGAAGTTATTAATAAGCTTGAGATCATTGGGTATACTGACTCTGATTTTGCTGGATGCCAAGATAGTATGAAATCTATATCGGGCTATATATACCTACTAGCTGGAGGTGCTATTTCTTGGAAGAGTGCTAAACAGTCTCTTATAGCCTCTTCTACTATGGCAGCAGAGTTCATAGCATGTTATGAGGCGTCCAATCATGGAATTTGGCTGCGAAATTTTGTCACGGGGCTGCGCATAGTGGATGGTATTGAAAGACCACTCAAGTTATTTTGTGACAATAAATCAGCAGTTCTATTTTCCAACAACAACAAGAGCTCGACAAAGTCGAAGCACATAGACATCAAGTTCCTTGTTGTTAAAGAAAGAGTTCAGAGTGGACAGTTGTCTATAGAGCATATCAGAACAAACTCCATGGTTGCGGATCCGCTTACTAAAGGGTTACCACCCAAAATGTTTCATGAGCACACTGCTCATATGGGTGTTATGTCATTAAGTGATGTTCAATTTTAGTGGGAGTTTGTAACTTTTAAATGCTTTTATGATATGGACTTTTTTTTGTTTATGTATGATTTAAGAATATTTTCTGCAAAAATAAAGTTTTGGTATATTGACACTCTAATTTTGTTATGTTTTGATCTCACTAAGGTTTAAGGAGGACTAATTGGAATTAGGCATGTTAAGATCACATCACATGAAAATTCCATACTTCACATTCATATCATGATTCATGTCATTCATTTGTATCAGCATATGTGACCATTGATGGGTTGAGTTACAATAATTATAGCGAAGACTGCTTTGATCTTATGTTGGTACGATTGATGGACCGGATTGGTTATAGATACTTTCGATAATGACAATAACATTGAGCTTATATGATTAATTTTGCAATACATAACTATAAGGTTACACATATAGTCTAAGTGGGAGATTGTTGGATCCTTAATCCAACATTGACCTTATATGTGAATAATTATGTATTATGGGCTGTCACTTAAGGTTGAGCCCAATTAAAAGTGATTTGATAAGATTTGGATTATTTGAGCTTTAATGTATCTAATAGGATATGGGCTTTTAATGCGTAGAGACTAAAGGGTAATTCTATTTTTACGATGGGCTAAAATAGAAACGCTAATAGATAACCCTAATGTTGTCTATAAAATAGGTGATGGTCCCCGGGTCACACGTATCGTTCTCATCTTTCCTGACATCCCATTATCAGAAAGAAGCAGAAGGAAAGCTAAAGGGTTCTCTCAGGAAATACGTGTAGATTTGGAAGACCAAATCGCACGACTCTGAAGAGTTATTGGTCATCATGAATTCAGGTACGCTTACGCACAATTTCTTAATGATCAACATGATTATTTTCATCTAAGGGATTTATTCCGATTCTAACATTAGAAACATTATCATTATCACTGTCTTTTCGCAAATTATCAAACATTCACTCTCTCCACCGATAACAGTTACTATTAATTCATCATCTTATTCTATCTTTCTATTTTTGGTTTTTCCAAAAAAGTGATTAGGCATGCACATAAATTTAATTTAAAAGGAATTACTTAAACAAACTTACATCTAACGCAACAAGATACTATATTTATTTTTACAATTTCATTAGCAGAAAAAAAATCAAGGCATCATTAAGACAAAATAATAAAATAAAAATAAATAAATAGAGAAAACAAGGAACATAAATACAAGTTTTTCTTCATTTCTTATTAGATGCAAAGCGCACACTAAAAATGAGTGCAAGTTAAAAATAAACAAATGAGTAAAACGAGTAAAAGAGGAAAAAAAAAAAAAAAAAAAAAGTGTAATTTTGTAAAATAACATGAAAATATCTTAATTATTTAATTAATTTTTAGTCCTATATGTCTTATTAATTTACTGTAAAATGTAAAATGCTGATGTTGAAATGAAAATAAAATTGTCTAAAAGTAACCAAGATAAAGAGTATTTGATATAAATAACAAGTTACATTTTCAAATAAGAAAACCCGTTTGTGTAAGAAACATCATATATATATATATATATAAAAGAAATGAGATAAATTAATTTTGACTATTAGATGTGATATAAATAGTCAAAATTACAATAAAAATATATATAACTTTCTTAAGTAGTCATATGACGTTTAAATAATTTTTAATTTTAATCATTTATATATAATTATATAGTTAAAATTTATTCTTTTCACTTTCTCATAATAAAAATTTCTCTCACTTAATATGTCAACTATATATATAATATAAAAGAAAATTCCACTGATATCTTTTTCACAAAAGTAATTGGAACTTGGCAAGAGAGTACAAACAAAAGCTCCTCATTTCTCAACTCCTTCCCTTGCTTCCCATACTGACTTTTTGGCTTTTTTTCCCTCTCCAAGTCCCAACTCCAATCTCAAAAGCGAAACTTCTCTACACCTTTCCATTTAAATTCCAATTTTTTTTCCATTCTCAACGTTTTTCAAACACAATTCCAAACCAATCAAATTACAAAACCCCCAATCAAATTAAAAAGAAAAATATCAAGGACTTTATAATAAAACCGACAAATTAGACAATGTCATTAATGACGTGAACTTAATGTGAACACTTATCTAATTATGTTTGGTCCAATTAAAAAAGGTTTAAAAATTCTTCCAAATTAATGGGTACCAAAAAAAGTACCAAGAGTAAAATGAGTAAAAAAGAAAAAAAAATAGTGTAATTTTGTAAAATAACATTAAAATATATTAATTATTTAATTAATTTTTAGTCCTATATGTTTTTATTTTTGGTACAATTAGTCCTATATGTTTTATTAATTTACTAAAAAATCTAAAACGCTCATGTCAAAATGAAAATAAAAATGTCTAAAGGCTTAAATACACGTTTGGTTCCTATACTCTCATCCTATTTAGATTTTGGTCCCTATACTTTTTTTTTTTGGATCTAAGTCCCTATACTTTCATTTTGTTTTCACGTTAGTCTCTACCGTCACCTACCATAATAAAACCATTAAATTTTATCCTATGTGGCAAACGGAATCCTACTTGGCAGCAATATTAGATAAAAATTAAATTTTTTAATCTATCTCATTTTCCTCCAATAATTTTTATAAAAAGTGACAAAAATCTCCAAAATCTAAGGTTTCTCCATTGAAATTGTGCAACTCCACTTCTTCCTTCTCCATACTTAACCATGGATGGCAGCAGTTACAGCTTCCATAGCTCACATTGTAGTCGCTCCACTCATGGAAGCTGCATGATCATAAGCATGTTCTATGCGTGCTTGTGGTGGTAGGGTAATGATATATACCTCAAGGACAAATGGAAATCTAGGAAGAAGATTTTTTAGGTGTCCTAATTAAAGAGTAAGGAGATTTTTAGTTTATTATTTGTTTCCATCTCTACTCCAGTGATTTGAAGGGGTTTTTATGGCAGACAGATTGAAGTTGTAATTTGTTTGAATGGTTGGATCCGTCAATGCTAACTGGGGCAAAGGAAGTTCTTGAAAGGCAACAATGAGTGGTTCGAAGTATTAAGAGCAAACTGAGGATGTACAAACTGCTGATGGTGATTTATTGTGGAATGACAGTGGGATTGGTGTTGTTTTTCATATGGACTCAATATGACAGAAGAATGTTGTATCAACTACTTTAAATTGGTTCTAACTGTTAATGTATATTGGTGAGTAGATGTTTAGAGTCTAAGCAAATGTATTGGGTGGTTTAATTAAACAAATGACTTGACTTATATAATCCCATTTTGATCAATTAATTAAAAACTTTTGAATTTGGCATTGTCTAATGTTTACTTGTGCAACCACAATTGTGTTGACAGTAAGGACCAAGTAATGAAATTACAGGAATTGAATAACTGATTGATGTCTATAGGGACCAATACACAAATCATAGGAAAATATACGAACCAATACTCAAATCATATGAAAGTATAAAGACGAATTTAACTATAATTTAATAGAGTACAAATAGTCATCATTAACTGTTAACCTTGTCAATAATGTATAGGGACCAATACACAAATCATTAAAGGAGTACAAATAGTCACCCTGTCATTAAAAGAGTACAAATAGTCACCATTAACCATAATTTAGTCATTAACATCAATATGGTAGTCATTGTAATCGTCAATATAATAGTCATTAATCAATATACATCAACCCACAATTGTCAATACATTAGTCACTGTCATACACTAATCAATATACCACCAACATTAGTAATAACTCACTGAGCCACCAAAAATGACAAGCCTCAAAAGACAAAAAATACAAAAAAGCAAAAGACAAGTGTAGTCCATTGGCCTTGGTTTCTTCAAACTCAGTGTGGTCCATTGACAAACTTCTGAGTGCCTTGCACATTTCCTTGTCCCTGTTCTTGTGTCATAGTGCCATATGAGCTAGCTACAGTAGGATTCCCTCTCCACATAAAAGCCCCTCTTACCCCCATTTTAGGCCTCAGTCTTAAACCAGATTCAATACCAGTACATGCATTTGCAGCTTGAGCATTTGCATCTTGAGCAATTGCAATAGATGCATAAGCAGATGATAGCATTTCAAGTGATACATTTATACCTGGAGTTGATAAAAATCTTGTACGTCTTGCTAATACTCCTCTTGCTTTTCAAGGAATAGTGCCCCTCATCCCTCTAATACCTTGTTTGCAGTAGTATATCTTAATATTTCCCTTATACCCTAAGTTCTTAAGAACTCCAGTCAATTCTTGCAGTGACCACAAATCCTCTTTACAATCCTTTAAAGTGTGTATTCTCCTACCAATATACCTCACTTTCTTACCAAGGAACAAATGCTCCCCATGGTATATGACAATAAACTTATCAGGTAGGTCATCTAAGAAACATAGCAAACACAACAAATCAAAAGTTACAAAACTGATATTGCAATTATAGCAATACAACAAACACATAAAATACATCAAACATAACAATTATGCAACAACACACCAAGGTGATTGAAACAACAACCATAAAAGAACTAAAACAGGGCACAACCTAAATGAGATGTACTGTCCTATTGGGATTATGCAGCAACACACCAAATATCTATTTAACATGTTAGTGACACAAAACATCCCTATACACTTACAAAACACCATAACTGACACAAACCAAAGGTACAATCATAACCCTAACAAAAACTAAATACTAACAAAAAATTAGAAGTTACAAAGTCGAATCATCATATAAGAAACAACATGCATTGAACATAAATAGGTAATCACCTTTTCCATTTACATTGCACCTTTTCCATTCTCACTATATCGCAAAAATCAGAACCACACTACATACATTTATCACAAACTAATGCCCAAAAAACCTAGCATTTTAGGATAAACATCATTTCCATTAACATTGCACCAAATACAACTAATGAGTTTTTGCTAGAAACTTACAGGTGTGAGGTTGTTCTTCCGGTGACGAAATTGATCAAAAATTTCGTAGAGTGTGACTAATTGCACCATTTACTTCTTCCTCGTGATGAATGTTATCGAATGAGTGAAGTAGTGCAAGACAGAGATGGCGCTGGAATAGAAGCGGGGGAAGAGGGAGAAAAATTGGTGAGGAAGAGGAAGGAAAGTTCAAATGGTTTTAGAAAAAGAAAGAGGGAAGGTTAGTCTATTTTTATGTAATAGTTTATTATTGTTGAAGGGATGTGAATTAAAAAGTATAATTTTTATCTGATGTTGCTATCAAGTAAGATTCCGTTTACCACGTAGGAGAAAATTTAACAGTATCATTATGATAGATGATGACAAGGACTAACATAAAAATGAAATGAAATTATAAGAACTCAAATCTAAAAAAAAAAATACCAGGACCAAAATCAAAATAAGATAAAAGTATAGGAACCAAATGTGCATTTAAGCCATGTTTATAAATAACAAAGATAAAGAGTATTTGATATAAATAAAAAGTTACATTTTCAAATAAGAAAATCCTTTTGTGTAAGAAATATCATCCGTCCAAATTGTTTCTCGGCAGAAGTTCCACGACATCTTTTATGTGTGTGTGCGTGTATATATATATATATATAATTATATATAAATTCCACGAAATCTGGTATCTTTTTCACAAAAGTAATTGCCACTCGGCAAGAGAGTACAAACAAAAGCTCATCATTTCTCAACTCCTTCTTTTCCTTCCCATACTCGCTTTTCGGCTTTTATTCCTTTCCAAGTCCCAACTCCAATCACAAAAGCGAAACTTCTCTACACCCTGCCATTTAAATTTCACTTTTTTTTTTTCCATTCTCAACGTTTTTCAAACTCACAAAATTCCAAAGCAATCAAATTACAACCACGCTTCTCCAAAAACACTTTTTTATTATTATTATTTTTTGTACAAACAACAAACACTCAATCTTTGTTTGTGGTATCCACCGCGTTAACATTTGCCCACATGCTTCCTCCAACTATAAATCTCCCAAACTCCCCACTTTTACCTTCACGCGAAATCTTCAGCGTTCACACTTATCATTCACACATTTCTTCAAAATTCAAACACCCAACGAACTCCCCAAAACTCTCAACACCCATAGATTCCTCACATCACATAGAAATCAGTCCTGTCCCATTTCTCACCCAAGAAGAAGATTATTCTCACTTCTTTAACTTGTTCCCAGACATGAATTTCAACAACAACAAGAAACGTCATAGAAAGGACAACGACGAAGGAGGAGGTGGAGTAAAAGGAAAAGGAATTAATACCAGTGGAAATAGTGATAGTAATGGTAATAGTAATAGTACCTTAAAGGGCATACTCGCTTCGCTAATTCTCTTGGAGGAAGAAGTGCAACAAAGAGCCATCTTCGACACCAGCTACGACCATCAAGTTCGAGCCATTAACCATTACATCGATGATGCTGGTTCAGCTCTTGCTTACCCTGCTGCGGTTGCTGGTTCAGACGATGCTGGTTCAGACGATGCCGGTTCAGACCGCGGTTCAGTTGAAACCAGTTCAAGTATCGGTTCGTCAGTCCCGCAACAGCAAAACAGGAGGCTGTGGGTTAAGGACCAGTCCAAGGACTGGTGGGAACGGTGCAGCCACCGTGACTTCCCGGAAGACGAGTTCCGGCGGTTGTTCCGCTATAAAAGATCTCATGCCAAAGTTTGTTCGTTGGCCTGATGAAGAAAACATGAAGAGGAACAAGGAAGAGTTTGAGGGCATTTCGGGAATTCCAAATGTTGGGGGTGCAATGTACACTACCCATGTTCCTATTATAGCACCTAAGATCAGGGTTGATGTTTATTTCAACAAGAGGCACACTAAGAGGAACCAGAAGACTTCTTACTCTATAACGGCTCAAGGTGTCGTTGATCCTAAAGGTGTTTTCACTGACGTGTGCATTGGTTCGCCTGGTTCCATGCCTGATGATCAGGTGTTGGAGAAATCTGCTTTGTATCAAAGAGCACAAAGGGGTACCTTGAAGGATGTTTGGATTGTGGGAAATTCTGGGCACCCTCTTATGGAATGGGTTTTGGTGCCTTATACACACCAGAACCTTACTTGGACTCAGCAGGCTTTCAATGAGAAGGTTAAGGAGATTCAGATGGTGGCCAAGGAGGCTTTTGGTAGGTTGAAAGGGAGGTGGTCTTGTTTGCAGAAGAGAACTGTGGTTAGGTTACAGGACTTGCCTTCGGTGATTGGGGCTTCTTGTGTTTTGCATAATATTTGTGAGATGAGGAATGAGGAGATGGATCCTGAGTGGAAGTAAGATCTTTTTGATGATAAGATGGTTGCTGAGAATAGCATAAGGTCTGCTAATTCAATGCAGGCTAGAGATCACATAGCTCACTATTTGTTACACCAACAATAATAACTAAGTTTTTTTCCACTAGATGATGTCGACTACATAGATTAAATAACGTCATTGTGCCATATCATAAACTAAGTTTTTAAAAATGTTATTTAAATCTAAATTTTTTTTAATCGTTTCACTTATAGTCTTTCTTGATCTCTCTTTACCTCTAACTATTGAGTTATCCTCCACCTGATCTACTCTTCTTACAGGAACTTTTAAGGATCTTCTTCTTATATGTTCAAACTACCTAAAGCGAGATTCTCTCATCTTTTTCACAATAGATGCTATCCTTACTTTCTCTCTAATATATTCATTCATAATCCTATATTATCTTGTATGGCCACACATCTAGCACAACATTCTCATCTCAGTGATTGGTCTTATGCTCTTACTAGATTTTTACCGCCCAACATTCAGTATCATACAACATTACGAGCTTTATAGTTGTGCGGTAAAATTTATCCTTAAGCTTGAGAGACACTTTTTTATCACAAATAACTCCTGAAGCACTCCTTCATTTCATCCATCCAGCTTGAATCCTATAATTCACTATTTGTTACACCAACAAAGAATAATATATTCGTATTACTTTATTACGGGTATTGTTCAGAATTGAGTTATGAGGATTACTTGAGAAGGTAAAATGCAACGACTTCCTCCAAGGTGCACCAACTGCAATAGTGGAACGAGGGGATGAGTACTTGTAAAAGACACTCCAACGCTCAAGTCAATAATTGCCAAAGAGGATAATGAATAATGAAATTAGTACATACCTTTATCCTCTTGTCTAGCTTTTATATATATAATGTATAATGAAATTGGTACATACCTTTGTTCTCTTAATCTTGGGTCTAAATATCAAGAGTTTAGTGCCAGGTGTGGGCTTTTAGTGAATAAATTTCTAGCTAGTCAGCTACATATAGTGTTGCATGATGTTCTTCTATTGTATCACTTGTCTTAAGCTTCTAAACTTGCCCCATGTTATTAACATATGATTTTAAAGTTGATCATAATTTGAGAATGGAAGAAAACTAGGACCAAAGAAGCAAGTGAATGTCCTTATATTTGTATCATCTCAAATAAGAAAAAAATTCTCTACGAAGGAAATAAAAGACTGGACATATGACTAGATTTTTGCAATGAATCAAACCATCATGCAAAAGATATGTAAAAATCATTCATGTTCTTCCTCTTAATAAAGGCAGTAAGGAGCATTTACAGTTAGTGAGAGTGGAGAGTAAAAAAAAGGCAGTAAGGAGCATTTACAGTTAGTGGGAGTTGAGAGAATAAAGAGGGGCATCAATTAACATTTAACTAAGAGGGTTATGGAAAATGAATAGGCATTTAGTGGAGGGAATAAATAGGGAAGTGGAGGAGGGGAGAAGGCATCCAATCATTTGAGTAAAGAATTGGGGCCTTTGGGCAGGGAGGAAGTAGACCCTTGAAAATCTACAGGTTTCTTTGTTTTGTTTTTAGTTTTTCAGGGTAATCAAGAAGGGTTTTCCCTATTGTAAGGAGTTAGACTCCATTGTTTCTTTCTCCGTAAAATCAGTACCTATCACATTCCAACATTTATATTAGAAGAAAGAAAGCATCAATTGGAAATTCACAAATAAAATAAAATATTTCTATAAAAGTTTATAAATATGTTATCATGCTAATGTTTATTATAGTGGCATGATTTTTTTTTATGGGTAGTGGCATGAATCTTGTCTTATGAAAGGTATACTAATTAAAGTGGTAAAAATTACAATGCAACAATTATGATCAAATATCATGAACCTCCTCAATCGCATTTTTCTACAATTGTCCGCAATTGTAGTAAACGCAATGTAACCACAACTACGACTGCAATCACAATTTAAAACCATGGTAATAATATTACTGGATTCATACATACTTGGCAATAGGATTATCCCAATTTTTAGCATTTCCTTCATTCATTGAATAGATCTTGCCCTTCTTTGGGATCTGAACGGTGAACCACAGATCAAACAATTAACATATACCTCGAATAAGCCATAGATGGTGTCAATAAATTAAGACAATACGTGTCCTTATACGCTATATGAAGATTAATACACAAACTTCTCATCATTAAAAGAGAAACAAATATTAATAGAGAGAACAGAGCTCCAAGCGTTCAACCAATGCAACTGTGATAATAAAAAGCCAATAAAAAGGATATTTTGTCTAACATATGGAAGTGGCCTTACATTCTTAACACCAAAATTAAATTGGAAAAGTATCTTTTAGAAAAAAATGAAGATATTTATGACTTCCTCAATAGAGATTATTCAAGGAGAACAAATATTGGTTATCATCTAAATAGTCAATAATAAATGTACTCATCAAATACTTGCTCTAGAGAAAGGGCTGTGATTGTGCTGTCACCTAACTAGGATGAAAATAAATTTAGCAAGTTTATATGGCCTAGTAAAGCATCATCCATTTCATTCGTAATTGATGAGACTTTGACAGAGGTTAAAGACCTTACAATACTACACAAGCAAGGTCTGTGGGCAAGATTCAAGGGCAATGGAAGTAACTTGGGTGAGATTTAGTCTGAAAAATTTAAAATTAATTATTTTGTGACTTTCATAAGAGTTGAACAGCCAACCAAATATTTACAGAGAGAACAACAATTTCCAATAGCAAGCCATAAGTGGGTACATCAATACCTTAATGTAGGGTGAGTTAGAATGAACTCCCCAAGAGATGGATCAAGGGTGAAACCATTAACACCAGTTCCAGTGCTTAACACAAACAGTAAAATATCCCAAATTAGTAATTAAAAATAAGAATTTTAGAATGAAGTCAAAAGAAACTTACAACAACTCATTCCACAGATGCACAAAAAAATGAACAAACAAAAGAAACTAGGATTATTTATTCATCCCAAAAAAATTCAAAATAAAAATTCACACTGAGAAAATGTACCAATATCACTGGTTAAAATTTATCGATAACCAGAGGGAAAAGATGGCCAAAAGAGGAAGGACAACTAGTGTGTAAGAGAAAAAGATAAAAAAAGAAATCAACACGAAGAAATCAGAAATCAGAAAATGATGAGAAAGGAAGCGCTGTGGGTTCCTCAGAAATCACGAAGAAATCAACAAGAAGAAGAGAGAGCTTACATCACGATGGGTTAATTCAATTGGGACACAGCCTTATCAGCACTCAGAACCTCGTATGAGTTCAACACGAAGAAAACAGATGGTGAGAAAGGATGTGAAATTTGAACCCAAAAAAAAAAAAGTGAGTATTGGTGAGAACTTAACAAGGACAATAAGTTTTTGACTTCTTAGAGTAGAGCTATGGTTTCTAAAAGAAAAAGAAAACGTTTCTCGTCCAACATTATACTCCAACTTATTTCCACTGTATACCATGTGGTCGTATACAACTTTCATTTTCCCTCCCTCCGTTCTTTGCGCTCCTCATCTATTTTTTTCTTTCTAAAATTTTAAACAAATGTTTCTGTACTTCCTTCTCTCACTCTCAGTTTCTCCCATTTTTCTTGCTCCAAGTGCCAGCTTCTCTCCTGCCACCGTCCACATCTGCCTCTGTCACCACCAAAACATCACCTAACCACCAAGACACCACTAGCCAGTTTCAACCTAGTTTGCCCTAACCTCGAACCAGACAACCCACATCCTAGCACCAAACCCCGCACACACCAGGCCTACCAGTAACGTGAAGTAGCACCACGAACCATCGCGCACTGCTCGTTCCACTGTCTGAGCCGGTTACCCATCCTAGCTTCTTTTTCCTCACGTTCGTGGGAAAATTTCAGAACCCAATAACGTGCAATGCTAGCCCTCTATTTCAAAACAAACTTTAGGTAAATTTTTATTTTTTATTAGTGGTATAATGATTGTAATTTGAGTTAAAATCATAGCTTGGTGTTAGTTTGTAATAACCATAGTTGTTCTTGAATTTGAGACTTGTGAAATACAAATAAGTGTGTGTGCTTATAATCTATTTGAGAAAATGTCTATTTGAATGGAGTGAATTGAAATAGAGATAATGATGTATATGATTTTTTTCTTAGACTCGGTGTTGATATGCTATGGCAGTAGTGTGTATTTTGTTGAATGAAAAAGTGATATTGTGGTATGCAATTGTTTGAAGAATGAATGATGTGTTGCGAAGTATTTAGGTGGAATGATTTGTGGTGCTTGATGATCTGAAAATTTTTCTAGTTTGTAGTGTGTCAATGTGATTTGAAATGAATTTTTTTTGTGTCTATGTTTTGGGGAATAGGTTAATTATGAAAAATTAGCTCTTCCAGGGTCTTAGAAAACTAGTGAGTGAAAGTAGAAATGAATTTATGATATTACAGATGTCCATGTCCATCATTGATGACAACTATAGGAATGTTTCATATTCAACTCCTACAACTTGTTTCTTATGGCTTATACCAGCAAATGAGAAAGGTCATACTTTCAATCCTCCTTTTGAGACTCTCCCCTGTAAAGCCTTACTCTAAAACCTTTTAAGATAGAACATTCACTCAAATTTCAGAATATATTAATGCTTCAAATTTAAATACTGTATTAGGATATTGAATAATTTAAAAAAAAGCTCATTTAATGATAGTAAATAATGTTCAATATGAACCAAAATTATTTATTACTGCATCTGATAAGAGTCTAAAAGTTGTTACATATGCATATAGATCCACATGGAGTTCTTTTTCTTTCATTCTTTCCTTCCTAATTCTATATCATGGGAAGATAGCAATCACATTTAGACACTTCAAAACATAAACCAACCACATAGTCAGTGGGCATATAGTATATGTTATTCAGTGAAGCCATCATAGGAATATCAATTCGTGCTCATTAATCAGCCAGTCAACTGTCAAAGCACTGCTAAACAAGAACTCAACTGAGTCTGAAACACTAACCTTTTGCCTTTTGTTCTCCTGCGCTTAAATGGCTTGATATGATCCACAATATAACCGATAACCTCTTTCAATGTAGGCTTCCTTTTTTCCTTGAAGTTCCATACCTCATTAACAATATACCCACCGCTTGCATTATATTCATTTAATTCTTTCAAGGCTGTAACAACAGCTACATGTTTCTCATCTCCCCATTCTTGCTTGAGACTTTGTAACTTCTCATGTTCCTTATCTATAATTTCCTATATCAATGCAACATCATTTTTTATGTTCAGTATTATACATTTTGTAACTTCTATTGGTAAATGTATCAATACTTATTATTAAATAGAAGATAATTACAAAAACAAAATAAAAAAAATTAATCAGAATATGAAGAAGATTTTGGTAGCAACTAGTAAGGTCAGGTGAGTCGTTAAATGTCCTTCATGGCATGTTTCCTTTTATCTTATCTTAAGCCTATCTAGGTTGTTTTACTTTTGGATTGTAAGGGGTTTCATGTTTTAGTTTATCAACCTTCCCTGTTTTGGCAAAGTATTCACTTGTGCTTTTAAAGTTTTACAAATAGCCTCTTCAGTTTGATAATGCACGTAAGTAGTACATAGACAAAGTTGGTGTGAGTTGAAATGTCTTTTTTTAAAGAGAGAGAGAGAGAGAAGGATATGTGTCAAGTTTATGAGATAAAGTGACAAAAAAGAGAAGATAAACATGGCATGAATGTGTTGTGAATGAAACAAGTTGCAGGGCATTCAGTTGGAGGTGGGTGAGTGCCTGTTTTGTCTCCATGGTGAAACCTGAGGAGCTAAAATATTGACTGCCGTAATTCTTGCAACCCATTCCAACATTACATATCAACACATTGCTCCTCTTAATTGTCATTCATAGTTGTATTTTGGTAGCAACCTGTCTTTCATCATTTTGTACTTTCATCAATCCTTTCCTTCTTCCTCTCTTCCTCTTGCTTCCTTCCTTTACTTGCATTTTGTTCTTGTCTTCTTTTACTTTCTTTCTTCTTGCCTTCTGTAGTGTCTCACGTGGAATGCAGAAAATGGATAATCTGTATGTGCGTGAAATACTTTAATTTTATCAATTGTGTTGTAATTATATACACGAATAAACATATCATCTGCTCCGGTAACAACCCACTGTTTGTGTGCAATAAACTTGGCTGGCCTAACAGCAAAATCATGTTGTATAAGAACCCCATAGTGGTCTTCTAAGTAAGAAATATACAAAGAAAAGTATGCCCCCATACAAATGCATCAAGAAGTACATATGCAAACAAGATGGACCAAGAATGGTTAATGTACCTGGTAATGAAGTAACCTCAAAAGATTTGGTAATGTTAATAAAATAGCACAGAAGAAATTAGTGTTAATTACACAAGCAAATCTCTATAAAAATTAATAATTACACAAGGTATCCTGTCTACAATTACATAAAATTGTAGTAGTCTGTAGTGTGTTTTCTACCATAGGCTCATTGCATGTCTTATCTTCAAGTACTTGTATATCTACAACTATCGTGTTTTGTAACTATATATCTTCAATAATTTTGTAACTTGTTTAACTAATAAATGTAGATTGCTAGGCACAAGTTCTATTTCTCATTTTTGAAATTCTTTATATTTCTTAACTTTGTTGTTTATTCAAGTTTGTAGTCTGCTAAGGACTTGGCAATTTTAGTAATATAAGGGAACCTTACATTACCAACATCATAAATAGTGGGAAATTCTTTAGCAAATAAGAGTCTCCTAAAAATTTAAATGACTTGGTTGAAATAGTGTGCTCCCCATTTAAATGATTTGTGTAAGTTTCTAATTTGTTGTTCCTTAGGCTTAGGAAATTTTAAATGACACACCTAGTTCAAAATGATAAAGTTGGTGCATGTCTATGAGTTGTGACCAATACAATTAATTATTCATATGTGCTTTAATCTTGCTGAATTGGTTAAAATTCATACTTGGTCTATGTATATGCAGATACTTACATGGACAGCTCACGGGCAAGAATTAAGTGTGATTTGTCCAACATGAATTAGGTAACCAACTTGGTTAATATATAGAAAAAATCTATTATACGTGTTTTACTATGCGCATATGTTGACTAATTTGTTCTCATAATGTAGAAGGTGCGATAGAGGCATGTTTGCACACCGAGGTTGTTGACTGAGGTGAATAGCTCATTGACGGATGTCCAGAAGTCCCGCATCGAGTCTACCCCATTCAAGTCACTGTTATATATGCCGAACAATTTAGAAATCAACTGTGTCTTGTTGTGGGAGTTAGCATCTAGATGGGTTGAAAGAGATGGGGGATTTAGAGTTAGGGGTAGGGTTATCCTATTCAGTCCGTTAGACGTATGCTTGGCACTTGGATTGCGGATTGATGGGGAAAGAGCAACCCAATGTGACGATGGAGTGGGCCGAACTTTGTCCTTGTTTAAGGGGGACGATGTAACCATTGACATAGTTTATCTTCAGCTGTATCAGCACATAGGGAACAATGATATCGATAACTTTTGTTGACTTTATATCCTACTTACTTTTGGGGAGTTCTATTTTCCCGTTACAGGTGTGAACGTGCATTCTGCCTTCACACACCTATTGGATGAGTTGGACTCCCTAGATAATTATAGTTGGGGTTTGGTGGTGTATGATTTTTTGGTTGATGACTTGACCCGAGTTGCACGTGCATTGAACGAGGGTAAGTGTATCCGCCAAATCCATTTAATAGGATATGCTGCACTCCTGCAGGTACATGTTTTGTTATTTACTATGCTTCGTGGTTATTATTATTGTTTCATACAAAATTATAGCTTTTTCTGGTCTTTTCTTATTGCATCATTTTGATACCATACATGTCATTTTCTTCAAGGTTTGGGCTTTTGATCACCTATCATTGCACCCCACATCAACTATGATAAGTGGCCAATCCTTCCCACGTTACTTGAACTGGCACATGTTTAGGGCGAGGGAGGAGAAAGTATGCGTGGCATTTGAAAAAAATAAGGTAATGTACAACTTTTAAATGGTGTGTGTAGTGCTGCGACATGTGTATGACAATGATTTTGTAAAAAAAAAATTATGGTCTTTAGCCATAGTAGCCCACCTTCACCATACTTAACTACGTATCTATTGGTTATTGACATGTAGGTAACTGAAGATCTGGTTGCATCGAGAGAAAAAAACCAGATTGACATAGTCAGGGATGCAATGGCACCGAAGCAGCAACATGGTGATGGACATTGTCGGCCAAGGCCATTTGATGTGGAGGCCCTTGCTAGTGATATATCTCAGGTGGTTGCTGAGAATGTGCAAATGAAGAAAAGGATTGCTATTTTGGAAATGGAAGTGAGCACATTGAAACAACTATTATTACACCGGTCAGTGCCTCCACCTTTACGTTGTCCTATAGGCAGCCCAGTATGTGACCAGGGTACTCAACCGTTTGTCGCAACCGGGATCGCGACGGGACGACCAAAAAAGATAAAATCAATGGAGTCGCCACCAATGTTTATTTAAATTGGAAAAACATTAGAAAAACCATTTAATCAAGCAAACTGGTCTTTTGAAAATGAGTTTGAGTCCGGGAGTCGATTACAGATAGAGAAGGTGTTAGCACCCTATACTGCCCGTTCCAAGAACGGTACCTTATGTTAGTTGTGCAAAAATTAATAATCTCAAATATATTTATTTTTACCCCTTTAAACAAAAGACTTTGTAATTATTTTTTTTTATTTTTCTCATTTTTTGGAAAGAAATAAAAGAAACAAACAAATCCTGAAAATTTATTTTTTTTTGGCTTGACAGAAATAGATTTTTGCTCCTACGTATCTCCTGGTGCAATGGAGAACTCAAAGTCACGTAGTTCTTTAAAAAATAAGTGTGTGTTGGTTGATTTTTAAATTTTTTTTTAAAAATGATTCTGAAAATTTGAATTAACAAGTCGTCGCGACTCAGTTAATCAAATTAAGGATTGAATAGGTGAAACTCGCGTCACGCTAGAGACGTCACCCACTGATTATCAAATTTATCACGAAAATTTAAAAAAAAGGTTTTGAATCTTTAGCGATTTGTTTTAAAAAAAATGAAGACAAAATAACAATTTAGATCATCAAGTTATCGCAACTAAAATGATCACAAGGGTTAGCAAATTGTCCAGCAACATAACTCGCCTAACCCCAATTTATTCTTGAATTAATTTTAAAATAAAAATTATAAAAAATAAATTAATAAATAAAAAAATCAAACTAATAAATGAATAAACTAAAATGAACAACACTTATATATAAAAAAAAATACAAAAAATAAATAAATAAATATGCAAGCTTACCTCCAAGGCGTAAAAATGCTACTTAAAGAAGTTGGTGCAATGGGGTCCCACACGTCCTCTTCAAATCAAACCCGAAAAGCAATTTACTAGCAAAAAAAAAAATTTTACTGAAGTCTCGGGCTCTTATACTTAGTATTAAGCCCAGTAAAAAAAAAATTACTAAAGTTCTTGGGCTCTTATACTTAGTATTAAGTCCAAGTGTGAAAATTTTTTTGGATCTCAAAACCATTGAGAAGCACCCTTTATATAGGAGGAAGGGAGGAGAAGGAGCTTGGCTTCTCCAATGTGGGACTTAAACACTTTAGTTTTTTCAACTTTTTTCCTTTTTTCATTTTTCATTTTTCATTTTTTTTTTTTAGAATTTCATTCATTTTTCAAGGTTTAGAAATAAACTTCATGGACAAGATTAAGTGTTCATACCTTGATTAAGTAACAAAAATAAAAAATTTATGGACAAAATTGGGTATCAACAATTTGCCCCCCTTTACTTTACATTTAAACTAAATGAAAAGCAAAGGAATTGATTCAATTTTGTCCATGAAAATTTTATTTTTTTTTGTAACAAAAATAAACATAAAAGGTAAAAAGCTTGTGGAGTCGGGTATCCGCCGAAACTTGACAGAAAAACTCAAAACGAAAGGACACAAAGCTTGTGGAGTCGGGTGTCCACCTGAAGCTTGACAGAAAACTTTTAAAAGACACAAAGCTTGCATGAGTCGGGTATCCTTGAAGCTTACGGGCAAAAGCAAAAGCTTACGAGGTCGGGTATCCACCGAAACTTGATGAAACTTAAAACAGAAAAGGCACAAAACTTGCATGAGTCGGGTATCCGTGAAGCAGAGAAAAAAGAAAAATGTGACGGGCACAAGGCCCTGCTTGCTTTAAGCGATGGGTACGAGGACCCAAAAATTAGAAAGCAATAGGTGCGGGGACCCAAAAAGAAATACAACGGAGTACGGGGACTCGGAAACTAAAGACAACGGGTGCGGGGACCGAATTAAAAGACAATGGGTGCGGAGACCGGAAACTTAAAGACAATGGGTGCGGGGACCGGAAACTTAAAGACAATGGATGCGGGGACCCAGAAAAAGACAATGGGTGCGGGGACCGAAAACTTAAAGACAATGGGTGCGGGGACCCAGAAACTTAAAGACAATGGGTGCGGGGACCCAGAAATTAAAAGACAATGGGTGCGGGGACCGATGAAAAGAAAAAACAATGGGTGCGGGGACAGGAATTAAAAGACAATGGGTGCGGGGACCCAGAAGCTAAAAAGACAATGGGTGCGGGGACCGGAATTAAGACAATGGGTGCGGGGACCCGAGAAACTAAAAGACAATGGGTGCGGGGACCCAGGAATTAAAAGACAATGGGTGCGGGGACCCGGAAAACTTAAAGACAATGGGTGCGGGGACCCGGGAATTAAAAGACAATGGGTGCGGGGACCCGGAAAACTTAAAGACAATGGGTGCGGGGACCCGGGAAACTTAAAGACAATGGGTGCGGGGACCCGGGAATTAAAAGACAATGGGTGCGGGGACCCGGAAAACTTAAAGACAATGGGTGCGGGGACCGGAATTAAAAAAAGACAATAGGTGCGGGGACCAGAAAACTTAAAGACAATGGGTGCGGGGGACAGGAATTAAAAGACAATGGGTGCGGGGACCCGAAAAACTTAAAGACAATGGGTGCGGGGACCCAGAAAACTAAAAGACAATGATTTTGTAAATGCATGCGATGCTAGAGATGGTGCATGATGCAATGGATGATGATGCAATGGATGTGATGCTTGAGTACAATGCATGTGATGCCTGAGGACAATGCATGTGATGCTAGAAATGATGCATGATGCAATGAATGCCCTACTGTAGGGATTCTCATGAGCAAACTGAGTTAGCAAATCTTGTTTTTTGCTTTTTTTTGTTTTTTTGTTTTTTTTTTTTTTTTTTATCAGAGCTTTGGTTTCGCAACCCTTAAGGACTTTTTCCCACAAATGACGGGATCGCAATTGAACACCAAAATTCATTGATTGGCCTTATGATTTGTCGATGATTCTTACTTTTCTCATCAACTCTTATCGGGATTTCATTGCGTTTCCCATGACTTTTCGAGATTGTTAAAGCAAATCCAAATGCTTTTACCATATTGTCACATGTTTCACATCTCAATATAAAACTATCATAAAAAATGCATATTAAATCAACAATGGGTTGCAACAAAAAGGATTATCATTATAGAGGAGAAAAAGTACAAGAAAGACAAGTACAAATGGAACTCGAATTGAAAAGGTTTACAAAAGAATGTTGAAGGGAATTTTCCGGCTCTTCGAGTGATGCTCTCTTGAATGAACAAAGTGCTAATTTCCCATGTGCGCAACCTTGAACATCCCCTTGTTCATTTTAATATGATTCGACCCGAACTTTTACATATTGGGAGTGTCTCCGATAAGACTTCGTATATTCAAAGCTTTTGCCGGTTTGGCCCGGATACTCTCAAACGCCCCAATTTATGACTTGAGGTATGTTCACTTCTCCGGATGTGTCAAGTACCTTTTTTAACCCTAACTTTTGCCTAGGTCGCTTCTTCCGAGTTTTCAACCTAGCGGTTGCTCTAACTTTTGCCTAGGTCGCCTTTTCGGTTTTCGGCCTAGCGAGCCATTTTTCTTTTCTTTTTTTTTTTAAGCATAATACATTTTTTGCATCTCGAATTTATAGGAAGCGGTAGATCTTCGCCATCCATGTTTGTGAGAATCAAAGCTCCTCCGAGAAGGCCTTTTTATGACATAAGGTCCCTCATAGTTGAGTCCATTTTCCTCGAAAATCCTTTTGAATGGGAAGGATCTTTTTGAGTACTAAGTCTCCTTCTTGAAACTGTCGAGGACACACCTTTTTCGCATAGGCCTTCATCATTCTCTTCTGGTAAAGCTGACCATGACATAGTGCAGTTAATCTTTTTCCTTCAACGAGGTTCAACTGATCAAGTCGAGTCTGGACCCATTCGGCTTCTTCTAGTCCTGCCTCCATCAGCACCCTTAATGATGGGATTTCCACTTCAAAGGGAGTACCGCTTCCATTCCATAAACCAAAGAGAAAGGGGTTGCCCAGTTGAAGTACGAACGGATGTGCGATAACCATGCAGTGCAAATGGTAGCATTTCGTGCCAGTCTTTGTATGTTACAACCATCTTCTGGATGATCTTCTTGATATTCTTGTTTGCTGCCTCAACTGCCTCATTCATCTTCGGGCGGTAGGGTGAGGAATTGTGGTGCTCAATTTTAAAATTCTCACACATCTCTTTCATCATCTTATTATTCAGATTAGTGGCATTATCTGTAATAATCTTGCCTGGAAAACCATAACGACAAATCAGCTCCCTTTTGACAAACCTGACCACTACACTCCTGGTGACATTGGCATAAGAAGCGGCTTCGACCCATTTTGTGAAGTAATCAATTGCAACCAGAATGAAGCGATGTCCATTTGAGGCCTTTGGCTCAATGGGTCCTATGACATCAATTCCCCACATCGAGAACGGCCAAGGTGCCGTTAAAACATTCAAAGGTGCTGGTGGCATATGAACCCTATCAGCGTATGTCTGGCATTTATGACACTTTTTCACATAGTTGAAACAATCAGTCTCCATTGTCAACCAATAGTACCCCGCTCTTAGTATCTTTCTTGCCATTGCATGCCCATTTGCATGAGTTCCGAAAGAACCTTCATGAACATCTTTGATGATTTTCTCTGCCTCTGTTGCATCAACGCATCTTAGTAGCACCATATCATGGTTCCTTTTGTAAAGCACTTCCTCATTTAGAAAGAAACCCATTGCGAGTCTTCTGAGGGTCCTTTTGTCATTTTCTGAAGCATGTGGAGGGTACTCTCTGCTCTTGATGAAGCATCTGATGTCATGATACCACGGTTTCCCATCTGGTTCCACTTCTATCATTTGACAATATGCCGGTTGATCACGACTTTCCATTTTTATAAGCGGCAAGTCCCTATCCTGACTTACTTTGAACATTGACGATAATGTGGCTAGGGCATCAGCCAACTGATTATCTTCTCGAGGGATATGCCGGAATGTAACTTCGTCAAGTTGTTCAATCAACTCCTTGATGTGGGCATGATAGGGGATTAATTTGGCATCTCGAGTTTCCTATTCTCCCTTTAGCTGATGGATGACCAAGGCAGAGTCCTCATATACCTCCAGAACCTTTGCCTTTGAGTCTACTGCTGCTTGGATTCCCATGGCACACGCTTCATACTCAGCTATGTTGTTTGTACAGTCGAAGCACAACCTAGCGGTGATTGGGATGAAATTATTTTCAGGGGAAATCAGTATGGCCCCAACTCCATGCCCCAGTGAATTGGAAGCTCCATCGAACAACAAAGTCCATTTTTCTTTTTCCGAGGGTTTTTCTTCTCTGAACAAAGCCATTACATCTTCATCGGGAACTCACACTTGCATAGACCCATAATCTTCCACTGGTTGACTAGCCAAGAAATGCCAGCGTATTTGCCTTTGACTGCTTTTTGCGTGACATAGACAATGTCATATTCTGATAGCAAAACTTGCCAGCGTGCAATCCTCCCAGTGAGGGCTGGTTTTTCAAAGATGTACTTGATCGGGTCCATTTTGGACACTAACCAAGTGGTGCAACACAACATGTACTGCCTTAACCGGTGGGATGCCCATGCCAAGGCGCAGCATGTGCATTCCAATAATGAGTATTTTGCCTCATAGTTGGTAAACTTCTTACTCAAGTAATAGATGGCCTGCTCTTTTTTGCCAGTTTCATCGTGTTGTCCCAGTACACAACCCATGGATTCATCCAACACAGTCAAGTACATGATGAGAGGCCTTCTTGGCACTGGAGGTACCAAAGCGGGGGTTCTTGCAAATCCGCTTGATCTTTTCAAATGCCACACGACAATCCTCATTCCACTCTCTTGTCGATTTTTACGCAAATGACTTGAAGATCGGCTCACATGTTGCGATCAACTAGGATATAAACCTAGCAATATAGTTCACCTTCCCAAAAACCCACGAACTTCTTTTTCAGTACGAGGAGCTGGCATCTCTATGATTGCTCGAACTTTGTCTGGATCAACTTCTATCCCTTTCTCGCTAACCACAAACCCCAAGAGCTTGCCTGATTTTACCCGAAAGTGCACTTAGTAGGATTGATCCCGAGCACGAACTTTCTCAACCGTTCAAAGAGCTTTTGCAGATCGGTTATGTGATCTTCTTCTCGTTTTTGACTTTGCAATCATGTCATCCACATAAACTTCTATTTCTTTGTGCATCATGTCGTGGAACAATGCCACCATCGCCCTTTGATAAGTTGCTCGGCGTTCTTCAATCCAAATGGCATCACCTTATAGCAAAAAGTTCCCCATTTGAGTGATGAATGTGGTTTTCTCCATATCTTGGCGCCATCTTGATTTGGTTGTATCCCGAGAAACCATCCATGAAGGAGAAAAATGCATGTTGAGCAAAGTGTTGTCCACCAAAACATCAATGTGAGGTGAGGAAGTTATCTTTAGGGTGGCCCTATTCAAATCTCTATAGTCAACGCACATTCGCACCTTCCCATCTTTCTTTGGGACGGGGACGATGTTAGCAACCCATTGAGGGTACTTTGCAACAGCGAGGAAACCTGCATCAAATTGCTTTTTAACCTCTTCTCTAATTTTTAGTGACATCTCTGGCTTCATTCGTCTCGGCTTTTTGCTTGACCAGGAGGACATTTCGGTTTTAAAGGCAATTTGTGCTCAACTATGCTAGTATCTAGGCCGGGCATATCTTAGTACGACTGGCGAAAACATCACAATAATCGAGATAAGAGCTTAACCAACTTGCTTCGCTCATTTTCTTTCATGGTAGTGCCAATTTTAACTTCTTTTTTATCATCCTCTGTCCCCAAATTAATCAGTTCAGTTGGTTCTTCATGGGGCTGAATTTCCTTGGCCTCTTGTTCCATTAATCTCATTAGCTCAGGAGAGGGTTCCCAATTGTCATCATTATCCTCATCAACATGATTAACGGGATGGTCAAAATCATATAATGGGGTCATAGCACTATCATTTTCAAGAGAGTCACTTTCAGATCTGCATTTATTGGTGTCAACACAAGTAAAAAAAAGGGTAATGAATAAAGGTTAATGAAATGGTTGAGCAAAAAGCTGAAAAAGGGAAATAGAAAGATAATCTGAAAATGCATTTATTGATAGTAAATATTGAAATGAAAACATGTGAGCCCGCTTTCACAACACATTATCCTAAAGCCTTGAAGAAGAGCTAAAGGATTAGCATTACAAAATTACTTTGAATCAATTTCACAAGTCATGGGAAAATCAACGCTCTCCCAATTGTTGAGTTCTGCATCTGGGGAGCAAGGGTACACCAAGTTGACATCATGATTGATGAGTTGATCGTCTTCGATGGTGGTCACTTGGTTCAGAAACACTAAGCCCGCACTTCGAAAGTTTCGTCGGATGTCACAGATGGGGATCCTCTCAGCTTTAGGCTCCCGATTTTCCAACCTAGCCAACCTCCTCTCCCTTTTCTCTTCTAGGACCCTTCTTTTGTCTGCTTTGGTGGGTTTATATCCTAACCCAAATCTGTCTTTGTTTTCGAATTAAGGTGCCCGAAATTCACAATGCCTTGTCCATTCATTCCTAGCCCTCTTCCATATCGATATCCTTTTCCAAGCATTACCTTAGCCATCATCATGGATGCATTAGATGGTGAGGCTTGACTCGAACTCCTTCTTCCACATAGGTGGCATTGACAATCTCTAGTGCTTGGAACGCGGTTTCAAGAGCTTCTAAAAAAGACTTCAATATAAGGAGTGTCCAATGGCTTGCTCACCAAGAGGTCCTCTTCGCCAAAGACAAGTAATCATCTTATTATCAACTATGAATTTTACTTTTTGGTGCAAGGTAGAAGGAACGACTCAGTGAGAATGAATCCATGGTCGTCCTAAAAGACAAGCGTAGGATGGCGTAATGTCCATCACTTGGAAGAGTATATTGAAAGTGCAAGGACCAATCTGAACGGTATTTCAATCTCCCCATGACTTCTCTTTGGTGCCATCGAATGCCCTTACTATCATCGTGCTTGGTTTCATGCAAGTCCCATCAAAAGGCAGCTTGGAAAGGGTTGATTTTGGTAACACGTTCAAAGAGGAATCATTGTCAATGAGCACTCTAGCCATTATATGCTTTTGACATTTGATGAAATGTGCAAGTGCCTTGTTGTGCCCCATTCCTTCAGTTGGTATCTCATCATCAGTGAAAGTGACATAATTATCAGCAGTAATGTTGCCAATAATACCACCTAACTTGTCAGCTGTAATGTCATGGGAAACATGAGCCTGATTCAGTATTTTCATCAATACTTTTCTGTGCGATTCGGAATTCATCAATAAGGACAAAAGTGATATCCTTGCAGGGGTGCGATTCAGCTGATCTACCACTCTGTATTCACTTTGCTTGATAAACTTCAAGAACTCACAAGCTTCTTCATCTGATACTTCTTTTTTGTACTCATTCGCCTTTTCCGACCTTTCTTTTTCTTTTGCTTTGTTCCCAATGGAAGTCTCCCCTTCCTCGACCTTGCCTTTACGGTTCCCCTTTTCTTCTTCTTCTTGGGTCTTTCGCAGCTCCTTAGGAATGTAGATGCGACCACTCCGGGTCACTCCCCCAATCCCCGATATATTAGTAACAATAGAAGTCGAACCGACGCAACTTCCGACTGATCATTCGTGGGATTGCTTCTAAGGACTTGCACATTATAATTCCATGGCACGGCTCGAGTGTCCTTGAAGGAAAAGGGCCGGGAACTTGAATGGTGATAGGTTTCGGGCCACAAGGGGATGGCGCATATGCACGACTTCGGTATAATAGATAACCAACGGTTTGATAGCCGGATTTGCAATGGAAGGGACAAGAGAGTTTACGGCTACGACCTTCTTGCAATTGTGGAATAGCACACTTATCCACCATGTTTACGCCACCATTGTCACCTAAGTGACCTATTTGCACTAATTGCATATCCATTAGATCTTGGAGGATTTGTCGAACTCACCACAATCCTCAATAGAATGCCCTACATTCTCGTGGAGATTGCACATTATTTCACCTTCGTCGCCCTCTTTCTCCTCAATATGAGCTTCCATCATCCCAATTTACTTATGAGTTCTTTGAAGATAATCCTCGTGGGGGTCTTGACATCGTCGCTTGTCTTATGAGCTTTGGGCGAGAACACTCCCCTATAGCGTGCGTAGGATTCCCGTGGTTTGGTAACGGATTGTGACCCACACTAGGAGTATTTGTCTTGAAATTCAACCACTTAGCATCTATTAGGTCTTGCACCTTAAACTTCGGCGTTCGCAATTCTCGTGGAATGGCTGCAGCCCCCGCATGGTAGTCGCACTTGGCATTTGGGTCAAATCCTTTAGGGTATGGGGGCTCCACGGCTTCATCGGGCAAGGAGCCAAGAGAGAGAGTTACGGATGGTGGGGTAAATGATTTCGGTATAAGTCATAGGGATTGGGTCAAGATGTTTCCTTTCTTGGCTATATGGTGGTCTTCTTTGGTTTGTGTTTGGGCTTTAGGTCCATGGTTGAGCTTGTTGAGGTGGTAAGGTAGGGGTGTCGGTATTGATTAGGATATGGCGTTTGGTGAGGCCTCATTGGGTGATGAGGTGAGGATGAGAACATGTGAAGCGTTGGCGACATGGGGGTGATACGGCTGGGGATATGGAATTGGTGGAGTAGTGGGAAAGTACGGGTGGTAAGGTGCGAAAGGAGTTTGGAAGGATGGTTGATGGTTCACAGGTGTTTGGCTATATCCGCCTCGGGTGGAGTTTCTTTGGTCGAAGGTAACAGCATAGGTTTCTCCCTCTCTTTTCTTCCCCATCGGGGGCCTTTTGGCGTTAAATGTTCCTGTTGAACTTTCAACGATTTTCCCACTCCTCATTCCTCCTTCAACTCTTTCTCCAATGATGACCATGTCTGAGAAATTTGATGACACACTCCCTATCATTTTATCATAAAAGGGTGATTGCAGAGTGTCAATGAACGTAGCCACCATTTCTCTTTCCGTTAATGGGGGCTCTACTTGAGCAGCCATTTCTCTCCATCTCTGAGCATATTCCTTGAAGGTCTCAGCATCCTTCTTAGCCATGTTCTGCAATTGTAGTCTATCCGGTGCCATATCGATGTTATACTTATATTGCTTCAAGAAAGCGTCAGTCAAGTCTTTGAAACATCGTATATGGGCACGCTCAAGATGCGTGTACCAATTCGAAGCTGCCCCAGTTAGGCTGTCTTGAAAGAAGTGGATTAACAGCTTGTCATCGTGAGCTTGTGAAGCCATCTTGCGGATGTACATGGTTAGGTGGTTCTTTGGACAAGTAGTTCCCTTGTACTTGTCAAAATCTGGGACCTTAAACTTGGGAGGAATCACCACATTCGGGACAAGACAGAGCTCTGAAGCATCCAAAAGACCATAGCCACTTGCTCCTTCGATGGCTCGTAGCCTTTCTTCAAGAATTTCCCACTTCTCCCTGGACTGGGGGTTTTCCACAGAGGAATTCAACGGGTATTGTGGCATGATGGTGGGAACGGAATGTTGCCCCAGTGGGGTTCCACTGGTAGGTGGTTGAGCTGCACTCAAGGAGTTTAAAGCAGGCCTGCTGCTGCCTGGAGGATTGGTAGTTTGCGGTGGTACAGAACTGGGATGGAGACCATATGGCGGGATGAAGAAAGGGTATGGGTGTTGTGTTGGCGGGGATTATTTGTCATTTGGAAGTGGCTTGATTTTGGGTAGAGTTTGAGGGATTTGGAGTTGGGGACACTTTGTTGGCATGTCATTATTGGGGGAATTAGTGGCTAATGGTGGTATATACCCGGAGGAGGCCATATGGTGGAAAAGGCGCCCTTTGGTTTCCCTGTGAACTGGCAACTGAGGGTTGAGTGGTGCCGTTTGGGCAAATGGTGAGCGGCATCGTAATCCCTTGAGGATTAAAGCCTTGGTATTGCAGGGGGAACGCAGCAAAACCAGGCGGGCAAGGAGGTGTGGCCGGATGTCCTTCATTTGTCGCTGAGGGATTGCCATCTGTACTCCTTCTACTCTCCATAGACTGTAACATTTCCAACATTTTGGACATTTGCTCCCTGAGCTGGTTCACTTCATCCCTCAAATCTTGCGTCTGCTCTATCTCATCCATGATCTTTGCTTGGGAACAAGTCCTGTAAGGGTGTCGTGGAAAAGTTGTTTTCCTGCTATGGTGTCTACTTTTCTGCTCGAGGAAACATGATGTGATTATTAGTATTGACTAAACCAAAATGACACAACGTATGCAAAGTATCATGCAAATGAAATTTTTTATTTTTTAAAAAGAATGCTATGAATGTCATGGTAATGCACAATGATGTATCTTTTTCTTTCCTTTCCTCTTTTAGAGTTAGAAACGCGATGAAAATAGAAGATGATATCTTTTATGGGGATGTAATGCAAATGCAAGATAATGTATCTCTCTCCTTTTTTTTTATGCTAAGAATGCTATGGAAATGCAAGATAATGCTTTTTTTTAGGGATGTTATGAAGATGATATTTTTTTGCTTTTTTGATGCTAGGACTGTCATGAAAATATAGAATGATGTTTTTTTCTTTTTTATGAATGCTAAGAATGTAATGAAAATGCAAAATGATATATCCCATTTTTTTTAAAAAAAGGAATGAATGACATGAGAGATAGGTGAATAAAAAGAGTTAAGAATGAAAATGCTATCTGAAGTATTTGTCTTTTTTTTGAATTTTTTTTTATACAGAATGGTGCATGGATGAATGACATAAGTGATAGAGATGAGGAAGTTTTTTTTTTTATCTTAAAAAAAATAAAAGAAAGAAGAAGAGAAAAAGAAAAAGAAAAAAAAATGCTAGAAATGATAATGCAAGATAATGTATTATATGCTGGAAATGTCATGAAATGTATGATTTTTTTTTATAATGCTAAGAATGTTATGAAGATGCAAGCAATGAATGACCTTTTTTCTTCATTTGATTTTTATATACAAGAAACAGATAAATAAAGAAGAAGTATGCTCCCTTTGTATCCTAATGGGGTTGCCTTAAACTTGGGAATTCTATCCTAAGGATCTAAGAGTCTTTTTGATTCGTGAGAACTTCCATAAGGTGGCTTTTCTATTTTAGAGGTCTCTAGAGTCAAGTCCTATTTCAGAATGTTGACCACGAAATAGTGGGTAAACCACTAGGTGTGGGGACATTCATAAAAAGCGCACTCTAGATGAGGTTTTCGCGATAACCAAACAGGATGTACATCCAAAATGGCTACCACTACGCAACCTCTACCTATCCTAGGATTCACTCGGACCGGGTATAGGGCCCCACTCTCAAGCGTGTGTGATAAACGTGTAGGTGCGGTGGGTCTTTGGGAGCGTACAAACTTATACAAAAATACCAAAATTACCCCAATCTACAAAGACATATATACAATAGCCGATCAATGAATCCTCTACCCTAGGGTTTCAACGAGTTTAACACAAGGTATATATACAAGTCACAATATACATGAAATAATGCTATCAGACATTTACATAAAAGTACTAAATAAAAACATTTACAAACAAGTAAGAAAACAAAAAACAAAGACCAAGAGGGCAAAATAAATAAATAAGAGATTATTAAAAATTTGCATAACTAACAACAGTAGGTCTGACTCTCTAAGAATGCACTATCCCCAGTGGAGTCGCCATGTATGCATACAAGGGATCGCGACGGAGACGACCAAAAAGATAAAATCAATGGAGTCGCCACCAATGTTTATTTAAATTGGAAAAACATTAGAAAAACCATTTAATCAAGCAAACTGGTCTTTTGAAAATGAGTTTGAGTCCGGGAGTCGATTACAGATAGGGAAGGTGTTAGCACCTCTATCTTGCCGTTCAAGAACGGTACCTTATGTTAGTTGTGCAAAAATTAATAATCTCAAATATATTTATTTTTACCCCTTTAAACAAAAGACTTTGTAATTATTTTTTTTATTTTTCTCATTTTTTGGAAAGAAATAAAAGAAACAAACAAATCTTGAAAATTTATTTTTTTTGGCTTGAGAAATAGATTTTTGCTCCTACGTATCTCCTGGTGCAATGGAGAACTCAAAGTCACGTAGTTCTTTAAAAAATAAGTGTGTGTTGGTTGATTTTTAAATTTTTTTTTAAAAATGATTCTGAAAATTTGAATTAACAAGTCGTCGCGACTCAGTTAATCAAATTAAGGATTGAATAGGTGAAACTCACGTCACGCTAGAGACGTCACCCACTGATTATCAAATTTATCACGAAAATTTAAAAAAAAAGGTTTTGAATCTTTAGCGATTTGTTTTAAAAAAAATGAAGACAAAATAACAATTTAGATCATCAAGCTGTCGCAACTAAAATGATCACAAGGGTTAGCAAGTGCATCAACTCATTAACCCCAATTTATTCTTGAATTAATTTTAAAATAAAAATTATAAAAAATAAATTAATAAATAAAAAAATCAAACTAATAAATGAATAAACTAAAATGAACAACACTTATATATAAAAAAATACAAAAAATAAATAAATAAATAAGCAAGCTTACCTCCAAGGCGTAAAAATGCTACTTAAAGAAGTTGGTGCACAGGGGTCCCACACGTCCTCTTCAAATCAAACCCTGAAAAGCAATTTACTAGCAAAAAAAAAAAAATTTTACTGAAGTCTCGGGCTCTTATACTTAGTATTAAGCCCAAGTAAAAAAAAAAAATTACTAAAGTTCTTGGGCTCTTATACTTAGTATTAAGTCCAAGTGTGAAAATTTTTTTGGATCTCAAAACCATTGAGAAGCACCCCTTTATATAGGAGGAAGGGAGGGAGAAGGAGCTTGGCTTCTCCAATGTGGGACTTAAACACTTTAGTTTTTTCAACTTTTTTTCCTTTTTTCATTTTTCATTTTTGTTTTTTTTTAGAATTTCATTCATTTTTCAAGGTTTAGAAATAAACTTCATGGACAAGATTAAGTGTTCATACCTTGATTAAGTAACAAAAATAAAAAATTTATGGACAAAATTGGGTATCAACACCGTTGAATCACGTGAGCACTCCTTTCTACAGATTCAATGAAAGTGGTGAGCCGAGCGAGCAACAACCGCCAGTCACAGACACCCCCAACTCCAACATTTGCACTCGGGTTAAGGCTCAGCCAGGAAGCGTGTGGTTGGCAAAAGCATCCGAACTCCTTACACCAAATTGCAAAAGAATAAGAAGAAAACGAATCTGCATACCCAACCTTTTACCTACTGCACCAGAGTGCTTAAGAAAAAGGACCATGATTCCACGTAAGCTTTTGAATTACCAACATAGCATGCTTGATAAGTATAATACTGATTTTACTTGGGCTAACATTTGTCATTGGCATCTTGTATAATTTCAGCATTACACTTATTGTTTTGTGATTGTCTTTAAACCATTTGTTTTGGGTTGTGGTGTAAGGCGGTGGTGAGAATGTACGATCAGTTCCTTACCATTGCAGATGCCTCTTGCATGAAATCAAGAGGGTGGGTCAACAATATGGTAAGAACGAATTACGTTCAACTCAAAATTTAGATTATGTATATCACACCTACTTATTGCGCTGGGTCATATATAAGGACCTTCTTTAATTCATTCTCTCAGGTTATTATGCTGGCTATAAGGGTTTTTGTGGGAGATGAAATGGAGCGAGCACGAAGAGTAACCCATCACATGTTTTGTCCCACGTTTATGTTAACAACAACATGCTCAACTAACTTAGAACTGTATACTCATTGACAATGAAACCTTAACTTATTGTTGGTTATTTATAAAATGTAAGATTTTGTGAAAAGTGAACTGTAGCATTTCAAATCAGATCACCACAGGCCCTGGAGGAGTATTAACGACTTCATGCCTCATGTTGAAGTGGGATATGACATCACCCAATGCAACTTGGTAACTTTTATGCATTATTTGTAAAAAATGACGTGTTTGGCTGCATACACTTTATTGGGCAACATCTGGGGTTTAACTCATCATTTACTTAGTTGGATTGTGTGTAGTGTTTTATTTTCTTAATACTGCATAAGAAAAGCATTTGAGGATTGATAATACTATTTATGTATGGATATTACAAAGTACACATTCAATTTCATGTTGGACACATTTCCTTATGTAGATATTCACTCCAATCGTGTTCGACTACCATTGGTGGTGTTATGCATTGGACCTGAGAATTAAAAGGTTGTATGTGTTGGATTCAATGGGCAGTCACAATGACACTGAAAAAGCTAGGCTAGACCTTTTGACGGTATCACACTCCTCTAATGCTATTGTAATGATAATGTATTAGTTGTGCTGTACATTTTGACTTTGAACTTTACTTTCAATTTGTAGAAGCGTTGGTTTGAAGAATTGTTGCATATACTTAGTCCAACCTTGACGAATGACTGTCCTTTAGAGCTAGTGGAGGTTGACTTACCCCAGCAGTGCACCTCGTGAGTACAGTTGCACTTATTTAAAAATATCAATTGTTATGTTGAGACATAGGTGTTTAATTTTTTCCCTTGTGCTTGCTTGTATGTTATTGAATCAGGGATGATTGTGGAATATATGTTATCAAGTACATAGAGTTATGGGATAGACACAAGATGTTCGGGGAGAAGACTATGCCCGAATGGAAAGAGGTGAGGGAGCATGGACGTTTTCTAATTTAACAATTACATTCTTTTCAGGTTATTTATTTATTTGTATTATACTGGTATAGGTTGCAGTCACGCAAATGCGACATGACTTATTATGTGGCTGGGTCTTGCATCTGAAGAACAAGTGCAGAGAAGAAGTTTTGAGAGCTGCAAATGCTATGGAGTTGCTGTCTTGATTTGTAAATTTTATTCCACACACTTTAGCTTGGCCTTATGTATAGTTATTGCTTTGCTATGCCTTATGTATAGTTACCCCCAACTTTGGGAACTCTTTAGTGGATTCACCAGGAATATATACTAATTAACCACTTGTATATAATGAATTAACCATTTACTAATGGATTTGGTGTTGCGTTTTATATTATGTATTTATTTGGAACTGTATTTTATATTATCTAGAAACTTGTTGATATTAGCCATTTTTCCATACTATATTCACCAGTTATATTGGACCTCACCAAGTAATGAGATTCACCAGAGACAAACATACATTGACCATCTATTTATAATGAATTAACTAGTTACTCGTGAACTCACCAAAAAATGAGATTCACCACTTTATCTATGGTATTCTGACCATGTTAGCCGAAATTTTTGGGATAACTAGAAACCTATACTGATTAACTACTTAGATGCAACTGATTAACCACTTATTTTGGAACTCACCAAGCAATGAGATTCACCACTTTTTCTATACTTTTGTGTTCAAAACAACATTACACATAAAAAGGACAGCTAGTGCTTCATTTCTAACTAGTTTGCCCCTTTAATGGAAATTCTTTTAAGGATTCACCATAAACCTATACTGATTAACCACTATGATGTAACTGATTAACCACTTAGAAATGGAACTCACCAGGTAATGAGATTCACCACTTTTTCCATACTTTTGTGTTCACGACAACATTACATATGAAAAGGCCAGCTAGTGCTTTATTTCTAACTAGTTTGCCCCTTTAATGGAAACTCTTTTAAGGATTCACCAGAAACCTATACTGATTAACCACTAAGATGTAACTAATTAACCACTTAGAAATAGAACTCACCAAGCAATGAGATTCACCACTTTTTCCATGCTTTTGTGTTCAAAACAACATTACACATGAAAAGGCCAGCTAGTGCTTCATTTCTAACTAGTTTGCCCCTTTAATGGGAACAATTTTAAGGATTCACCAGAAATTTATACTGATTAACTACTTAGATGTAACTGATTAACCACTTAGAAATGGAACTTACCAGGCAATGAGATTCACCACTTTTTCCATGTTTTTCTATTCAAAACAACATTACACATGAAAAGGCCAGCTAGTGCTTCATTTCTAACTAGTTTGCCCTTGTAATGGGAACTCTTTTAAGGATTCACCAGAAACCTATACTGATTAACCACTTAGATGTAACTGATTAACCATTTATTTTTTTATCTCTCTAAGCAATGAGATTCACCACTTTTCCATGAATTTGTGTTTAAAACAACATTACACATGAAAAGGCCAGTTAGTGCTTCATTTCTAACTAGTTTGCCCCTTTAATGGGAACTCTTTTAAGGATTCACCAGAAATCTATACTGATTAACCACTTAGATGTTACTGATTAACCACTTATTTTTTATCTCTCAAAGCAATGAGATTTATTACTTTTTTCATGATTTTGTGTTTAAAACAACATTACACATGAAAATGAATGCTAATGCTTCATTTCTAGCTAGTTTGCCCCTTTAATGGGAATACTTGTTGGGATTCACCAGAAATCTATACTGGTTAACCACTTAAATATAACTGATTAACTATTTATTCTAGAACTCTCCAAGCAATGAGATTCACCATTTTTTCCATGATTTTGTGTTCAAAATCATGATTACACATGTACAGGAATGCTAGTGCTTCATTTCTAACTAGTTTGCCCATTTAATGGGAACACTTGTTGGGATTTACTAGAAACCTATACTGATTAACCATTTATTTTGGTAGTCACCAAGCAATGAGATTCACCACTTTTTCCATGACTTTGTGTTCAAAACAACATTATAGGTGGCAAGGAAGGGCAAGTGTTAATGGTATACAATGCACTAATCGGTTAGACCCAACATGCTAACTGGTTATTTGCTCAAACAGAGAGCTCCTCTTTCATATCTACAATGCATTAATCGATTTAACCTAACCTGCTAACCGGTTATTTGCTCAAACAGAGAGCTCCTCTTTCATTCCTACAATGCACTAATCGGTGAGACCCAACATGCTAACCGGTTATTTGCTCAAACAGAGAGCTCCTCTTTCATTTCTACAATGCACTAATTAGTTAGACCCAACATGCTAATCGATTATTTGCTCAAACAGAAAGCTCCTCTTTCATTCCTACAATGCTCTAATCAGTTACACATAACCACTAATCGGTTATTTTCCCAACCAGAGAGCTCCTTTCTTGTGCTAATTGGTTAGCCATCATGCTCTAATCGATTAGCCCAATCCTTCTAACCGATTATTAAGCCCTTCAAAACCCCAAAACAGTAGCCTCCCTTTCATTTTTCACGACGGTCCCCATACCTCCATTCTCATATTCTTCTTTCTTCCTCAAACACCCACTACTCTCCACTCACACCCACTACTTTCCATCACTCTTCTCTGACTAAATTCCATTATTCTTTAAAAATTGTCATCTCCCCTCACACTTTCTCCCTCTTCAAACGTGTCCTAACCACCATTTTCATCCACTATGGCTAGCAGCTCCTCCTTCTCAAAAAGGTCACGCTCCAAAAACCCAAATGTCCCAAAGGAGACACCTCCTACAAAAAATGACCCGGATTTCTCCATAGCCTTGAACCTTGGAAGATTTTTCTCCCAACGTGCTCAAATGAAGAAATACCAGTTGGAATTTCATGCTCGATGCATCATTTCACCAAAATGGATGGACTGAGAATTTTTCGTCAATGAAGGATTCACTTCGTTTACAAAGCTCCTTGAATTCTATAGATTGAGAACACTTGTCACTACCAATCCCGGGTATTTCCATCTTGAACCTACTAAAGCTTTTTTCCTTCAATTTAACTATTGTGGGCGCAAATTTGGTTTCTGAAATCAAAAGGCATAAAATTATTATGAATCCAAGTCAATGGGTTCCTCTCTTTGGTCTTCCTCACTCTGGAGAGAAGCTTAAATTAGAAAATCATAGCTCATAGGGAAATTATACCAGAGATCAAGCTGTCATAGGCATACTTCTGGATGGAATTCAAATGACAAAGGGGACTTTTACTATAGACCTTTTAAAGTTACTGGATCATCTTCTCCATTTTATTGTAACTCATATCCTAACACCAAGGGCAAGTAACTATGCCCTGGTTGAAGAGGAAAATATCTTCATGGTGTGGCTGCTCAAAGAATGCATAAAGATCAACTGGCCCCATTACATCATGCATTACATGATGAAAGCTAAAGGAAAAGCAGTTATGGATCTTCTTTATGCCCTATTAGTTGCTCGAATTCTAGACCACTACAATGTCCCCCTAATGGATAATGGAATCGTAAAAATTACGGATCCCCATAAGTTTGAACTTGCCTCTCTCAATCGAATGCAAGTGAAAAACATAAATGGTGAATGGACTTATGGTCGTGGGCATGTGGCAACACAAGAAGAAATCCCTGCCGCTCCGGCTAATGTTCCTATGGAAGAGGCACCAACAACAAGTAGCATCTCAGAAGCTACAAGTGAATCACGCATTCTTGTTGCCATTGTAGATCTTAGAACTTACCAGGAGCACAACAACTCAATGATCTTTGATCGCTTAAGTGCTATGGAGGATCTCCTGGATAGGCTTGAGTGTCGCTACCCAGCACCCGAGGACCATGGGGCTTAGGCATAGAATATCAATTTCAGTTATAGCACTGTTTCTGATAGTGTATGCTTTTGTTACAATTATATTTTGGACATTATGTTATGGCTATCCAAGTAATTTTTGATGTCATATTTTTTTAATTGTGCAAGTTATCTTACCACCATGGCATGATTAATTGGCCACTTGGACATGTTGTAATATGGTTTGCGTGCTTGTTTTGGATGGGGTCGTACAATATTGCATGTAGGTCTTACATCTTGGGTAAAGGTATATTAGGATTCACTCTAAGCTCATCAAATGACTTTGTTAAAATGGCTTTGTAAAATCACTATTTCCATCTATGAAAACATAATGTAAACAAATGGTTTTTAGTAACGATCAAAAGCTTTTCTAAAAAATCTCTTGGAAATATTTCCTTTTCTAAGTCAATAACAAATTTAGAGCAATTTTAGAGCCAAAATAGAAACATGTCATTTTGTGTTTTTAAATGAACCAACCAATTAGGCTAAAAGAATAACCTGTTATGTTAACTGTTAGAGGCCAATTTTGAAGGCCCCTAACTGATTAGGAGCAGTTCTTAATCGGTTAATCTGATGAAATAGAGGCATTGCCTCTTGATATCTAATATTCCTAACCGATTAGTCAAGTTGAGTAATCGGTTATTTGCTTTCTCAGAAGCAAAAATATCTTTATTTCCTAACCGGTTAGCTTACGAACCTAATCAATTATTGAAATTTATAGAAGCCAGGTGATATAGGTCCTAACCAATTAGGAACCTCATCTAATCGGTTAGAACTATACAACAGAGGCATTGCCTCTTCTGTTATTTTTCATGCCTAACCGGTTAACGTGACTTGGTTAATCAATTAATTGAGATAATAGAAGCATTTCCTTTTGTTTCTAAAATGGATCTAACTGATTAGGATATAGTCGTAATCGATTATTCACTAAAACATAAGCTTATGGTTTTGACATTAAAGAGCTCCTAATCAATTAGTGGTTAAACCAGGATAAAGCTCTGTGTTTGTTCTGCTAAATTTACTCTTTAATATTGTGCATTGCTTTATTGAATTTGCTTTCATACTATCTTGCGTGGTTGTTGTATTCATAAGTAAAAATGTTCATCTAATTTATTTATTCATCTCTATTAAACAAATAGCTTCAACGAAATAGTGCTTAAAGACTTATGCGAAACATTTGTGAACTTACAGAAGAATCCATATCCACTTCTGCTATTCTTAAGGCTGTAGGTAAAAATACACAAAAATTGCACCTGGATTACAAAAGAGCCATCTATCGCTTATGTATCATATTGTATATCCAAGTACATCACCAATATTGTGGCATTATAATAATACAATCCTACGATTCACCCTAAAAAATATATACATCTTCCTCCTCTACGTGTAATTACATATACTTTATGCATATTAGACATGTGAAGTATAAATAACAACTGTACAGAAACAATCCACTTAAAAGGATAAAAAAAACTACTTAAGTGGTTTCCTGATGATATACTAACATCTTTTTTCATAGTTGCCACAAAAAATACCTACCAAATCATAGTGTGATCACACATTCACTATCATTGCTCCTAAGTATTTGTCAGCACACTTGGCCCATGTAAATTATCCCATATACCAAAAAAAAGAAATCAACCTATAACACAACAGTAGATTGGATTAATGCTAAAATATACCTTTGAAGTATGTACATGAAGATATCCTATATAATTTAGATGATTTGGCAATATTGTACTATGTCACGAATGAGCAGCCTGTGCATCTTCGAATTGCATTGCATTACCAGTAACCACCAAATTGGTGTATGACATTTGACTAGGATAACCCTGGATAAAGACATATAAGCATGTCAATTTCAATCACTAGAATGAAATAAATGAGCATATGTTGGACATGCTTGTGGCCTTTGACTAACATCATGATAAGTTCCTTCTAATAATGATAAAAAAACCAGCTGATGACTCATGTGATAGTTGCAAAACTCAATAGCTACTGTCACACATTGGTACTGTAACATTTGTACTCAGCTCAACAGCTGTTGACTGTTAAGCAACAACATACCAAACATGAATATATAAACTATTCATTAAACCAAACAATTTAAGTGTGAGTAGCTTAAAACTTAAGAACCATTTCAACAATGATTACAAATGATACACAGTTTTGGTGTTTACACACACCATAGTACAATCATCATGGCATTCTCCACAGTTGTTCATTTCTATAGACGACTCTATGCGTAACTTCTTTCCATCCATATGACTCGAGCTTCCATCAATGCACTCCTACATATTCACAGTAAAATAACTTAATGCACTAATAAAAATGGATGCTAATCAGTCTAAATGAAACATAGTTTAAACCAAAACATTCCATATAATAATAATAATAAAAATTCATATATACATACCTCAATTGTCAAAGTTTGACGACGCTGATCCTTTCTCTTTCTCAATTTGTGGACTACTCGATCAACATTAGATATTTTTCGATTGCTTGGGGGCCATTCTTTTCGCGGTACACGTAACGGACTATGAATGCTAGTGTTAGCAATTTCATTGCACTCATTCAACTTCCTTTGATGGTCATCACCCTTGTTTTGGGTTGTTCTATCAGCTTGCTTAGATACATCCATCGAGTGCATCTTGCTTTTATATTCATATAGTCCCTAGTGGAGAGCATCTATAAGATCCTCAAACTTTGCAGCAACTTCAGCCACCTCATAGAAATGCTTGCATAAATTTTTAAATCTTTGCATTTGTGGCTTCAACAAAGTCACATCATAACTGCTCTTTATGTAAGCATGTCTCCGTCTAATATTTTTGCTCCATCTTTGTAAAATATACTTTGATGGCACTTCTTAAACCATTTCATAACCAAGGACACAAAGTGAATGTCTACACATAATTCCTCTAAACTCAAACAACAAGCAATTGCAACTAACATCGTGGTTGTCACGATTAAATACCACCTCAAAAATAGCATTCTTTCCTAACCCTCCAACTACCATATTCGCCCTCACATGGTAAGTACAAAGCATTCCCTCTACACACTGAAGGGATGTAAAATAGTCCATTCTTCCTTTGAATTCAGCTTGGACCTCAACAAACTTTGCATGCGTGTACTCGAATTGAAACTGTCTTTCAATGGATGAGTTTGACCCACATTGAATTATGGAGTCCATTAATTTGAAATGTACCTAAAATTCCTTTTCTACCTTGCTTCTCAGAGCATTATCATACTACTTCAAAAATTACTGCAAACTTGTCTTTAAGTTGATATATCCATCAAAGAAAGCATGTATGCTCTCACTGCGTTATGTTGTTGACATCCCTGCCCAGAAATATTTCTTTAAGAAAATTAGCACCCATCTATACCGCTCCATGTACAAACCACTCAACTAATTGTTATCTTCCAGTTCAAACTCTTTGATGAAGGTAGACCACTTTTCTTCAAAATCTTTCACTGTTATGGTATCATAAACAGCTACTTTCATTGCATTCTTGATATTGTTATATTCAATGCAACCTTTTAGCTTCTCAGGAATTTTTTTCATTATATGCCATAGACACCACCTATGTCGAGTTGTTGAAAAAACTATCTCAATAGTATTTTGCATGGCCCTGCATTGGTCTGTGATAATACTAATAGGTGCCTTACTTGACATGTAATGAAGCCATGATTCAAATAACCACACAAATGACTCTGTGTCTTCAACTGAAATTAGACCACATCCAAGCAAAATTGATTGGCCGTGATGATTCACACTGACAAAAGCAGCAAATGGCATGTCATATTTATTTATCAAATATGTTGTGTCAAAAGTCACAACATCTCCAAATGACTCATAAGTGGCTCTACTTCTAGCATCAGCCCAAAATACATTTTGCACATGAAAATTATCATCAACATCTATCTCGTAGAAAAAATTACTATTATCCTCTTGCATTCTCGCAAAATAATTCTTCAACGCCTTCGCATCACCTTCCTTGCCAATTCTACGTCTTTCCTTGTTAACATAATTTCTAGCATCTTGCTCATTAAATGATAAGTTCTCGTACCCTTTCACCTCATAAGCAAGAGACCGGACTATCTTATGTATTCTCACCCCTGCATCATCATTCATTTTAATTATTCCCTTCACGTGCATGCTAAGATTCCTGTTATCTTTCAACATTCTCACCTTCGCCGGGCTAAGTTCATGACAGTGTTCAAGCATAGCTGTATTGATGCACCATCATCCATCTGTCATCTTCTTCATTGTAATTTTTACTTCACAGATTGTCCTTCTAGTTAGAAGTGTCTTCATTGTGTTTGGTATTGTTGACACATGTTTTCCCTGTCTTGAACAAGCTAGCATAACATAATTCACCTTACCATTATCTCTTTTTTTTTTAAGTTCTATTTACAATACCAAACCCCTTTTTGTACGCATATTTCCTATAAAATTCCTTCACATCCTCCTCTGATGGAAACAACATCCCTCGTTTTGGCTCATAACTTTCAAACTCGCCATCCAAGGCATCACTCATAATGATGTCACATTCACATGCTTCTTCCATATTATCAACAGCCTCAAATGTATTCATATTATTTGAACTCTCCATAAACTTCGATTTTGGGTTACTACGCACACCTGCAAATTATTAAGTATTCACTGGTGTATGTTACAAACAAATGGAAAATTACGAAAGGGCAATGGAAAGAAACAAACAAATGGCAGTAGATAATGAGGATAGAGACCCATTCGAATGGGTAAACGCTATAAAAGCCACACTTAACCACTTTTGACATGAAATGAAGCTTAAAAAGGGAACCTAGAACCATCTAGCCTAACAAAACAGCTTATTACTATAATCATGTAAATTTTCTTTCACTTCACTGTAGCTCAATTGACACCCATGTTAACCAATTACACATAATGTATTAACCAGTTATTTTGGAACTCACCAAGCAATGAGATTTACCACTTTTTTCAGGATTTTGTGTTCAAAATAATATTATACATGTAAACTCTAGCTAGTGCTTCATTTCTAACTCGTTTGCCCTATTATTGGGAACACTTTTTTGGGATTCACAAGAAACCTATACTGATTAACCACTTAGACGTGCCTGATTAACCAGTTATTTTGGAACTCAACAAGCAATGAGATTCACCATTTTTTCCATCATTTTGTGTTCAAAACAACATTACACATGTAAAGGAATGCTAGTGCTTCATTTCTAACTAGTTTGCCCCATTATTGGGAACATTTTTTGGGATTCACCAGAAACTTATACTGATTAACCACTTACACATAACTGATTAACTAGTTATTTTGGAACTCACCAAGTAATGAGATACACTCTCAATTTTGTCCATGATTTTGTGTTCAAAATAACATTACACATGTAAACTCCAGCTAGTGCTTCATTTCTAACTAATTTGCCCCCATTATTGTGAATATTTTTTGGGATTCACCACAAATCTATACTGATTAACCAGTTATTTTGGAACTCACCAAGCAATGAGATTCACCACTTTTCCATGATTTTGTGTTCAAAATAATATTACAAATGTAAACTCTAGGTAGTGCTTCATTTCTAACTATTTTGCCCCTTTATTTGGAACACTTCTTGGGATTCACCAAAAACCTCTCCAAGTAATGAGATTCACCACTTTTTCCATAATTTTTTGCTCATCTACTGCCAACGTGTTCAAAACAACATTATACATGTAAACTCCAGCTAGTACTTCATTTCTAACTAGTTTGCCCCCATTATTGGGAACACTTTTTGGCATTCACCAGAAACCTATACTGATTAACCACTTGGACGTAACTGATTAATCAGTTATTTTGGAACTCACCGAGTAATGAGATTCACCACTTTTTCCATGATTTTGTACCCATCTACTCCCAACGTGTTCAAATTAATATTACATATGTAAACTCTAGCTAATACCTTATTTCTAACTAGATTGCCAGAAACCTATAGTGATTAACCAAAATATGCAACATTTCACCCCTCATATAGCCAAACTAAAAAAAGGTTGAAACTTCAAGTACCCATTGTAGGAAAAATGAAAGATTCTAAACAAAAAGTGGACAAAACTCACCTGAAATGCAGAAAACCCTGGAAGTGTTCAAACCCACACGTGCGTCTGAGAGTGAGCGTGAGGCAATGATTATGAAAATCCAAAGAGGGGAGTATCGAAGTGAGTGTCAAACTGAAAGCAAGGAAACAAGACCAACGTTTGAGGGTGGGAGACGAAAGCTTTGAGAGGAACAAATGCAAGGTGGAAGGAAAATGGAGGAATAAGAAGAAGAGGAAAGGGAGGGAACGAGGAAAAATGAGGGAATGAAGGAAAGGGATATTGAAAATGATAGAGAAAGACAGAGAGAAAGGGAGGGAACCAGAAAATAAAATACAGTAACATGGCATACAGTGAACATACGTTGAAGTATAAACGTTGGACATATAGCCCAATTGAAAAGAAAAATAATGTTGATACATCATTATTTTTCAATAGTTGTAAGTAAGTGAGATAGAGTGATAGAGAGAAACTGATGTAATCAATGGTATAAGGAGCAGTGTAGAAAATGATATAAAAAAATAATGCAAGAAATTTATAGTTATTTCTAAAATTTGCCTCCACCAAATATTTGAGGCTTTGAAATAGCACCAAACATTATTTAGAAAATTAGAAATATTATTTTTATTTTTTCTTTTGCACTTATTTATTTATTTATATTTATTTTTAATTTTTTTTATAAATTTAAAATAATTTCCTTTATATTTTGGAGAAGAAAGGAGTTCGTATCGCCTATATTCGAGCAATTCAAGATATATATAATGAGGCTAAAACTAGTGTGAAAACACAGGGTGAGGTTACAGAAGATTTTTCTATAACTATAAGACTGCACCAAGGGTCAACTTTGAGTCTATATCTTTTTACCTTGCTCTTGGATGTGCTTACTGCGCATATCCAAGAGCTAGTGCCACAATGCATGCTTTTTACAGATGATATAGTCTTAGTTGGAGAGTCAAGAGAGGAAATAAATGGGAAGCTAGAGCTATGGAGACGAGCTTTGAAAGAACATGATTTTCGTCTAAGCAGGAGTAAGACGGAGTCTATGGAATGTAGGTTCAGTAAGAGGCGTGTTAATGTTAGCTTAGCAGTGAAAATTAGAGATCATACCATACCACAAGTCACATAGTTTAGGTACCTTGGATCTATTATACAAAATGATGGAGAGATAGAGGGAGATGTAAACCATAGGATTCAAGCTGGATGGATGAAATGAAAAAGTGTTTCAGGAGTTATTTGTGATAAGAAAATGCTTCTAAAACTTAAGAGTAAATTTTACCGCACAGCTATAAGACCCGCGATGTTGTATGATACTAAATGTTGGGCGGTAAAAAGCCAACAAGAGCATAAGATCAGTGTTGCGGAGATGAGGATGTTGCATTGGATGTGTAGTCATACAAGACAACATAAGATTAGGAATGAATGCATTAGAGAGAAAGTAGGGGTAGCACCTATTGTGGAAAAGATGGGAGAATCTCGCCTTAGGTGGTTTAAACATGTAAGGAGAAGACCCTTAGAAGCCCCTGTAAGAAGAGTAGATCAGGTAGATAATAGCCCAATAGCTAGAAGTAGAGGAAGACCAAGAAAGACTATAGGTGAAACGCTTAAAAAAAAATTAGATTTGAATGGTATCTCTGAAGACTTGGTATATGATAGGGCACAATGGCGTCGTTTGATCCATGTAGTCGACCTCACCTAGTGAGAAAAAGCTTGGTGGTTGTTGTTGTATTATTATCCTTAAATTATATTGAACATATAATTAAGTCTTCTGATATATTTTAAATATTTTTTATTTTAATTTGAATATTTTAATTTGATACCTTTTAATTAGAGATAGAAAAATGGATTGAACTTGATAGACTGAACTTAATGAATTGACCAGTTTAACCAATCAAAAATAATGGGTTAAGTTTAAAACAAGTTATTTTAACTCGCTTCGCATAACTTGCTGGTTGACCAACATAACCTTCCTTTTTTATTCATTTTTATGACGAGTTCACCCCTCTAACTAGAAGTATACTTGGTGATTTAACTTGACCCGAACTCGACTCGATTTTTTTATTAATTCATTTTTTTGGACCCAAACTCGATCCGACCATGGTCCGATAATGATGGGGTCCAAACTGAGTCAACTCGATATGTAGATATAATGTATAAATTTAAACATTAAGCATAATTAAGTCATAAAATTATAGAAGTAGAAAATTAAAACTAAGGTATATTTTGCAATATATATTTTAAAACAAATTATATCAATATAAATATTATCATGATATGCAAAAGTTATTAATTTAATTTAATAGGTCTTATTATTTATAATTAATTGTATAGAAAAGTATAAGTTTTAAAATAATTTGGGATATCAAGTTGGGTTGGGATAACCCGAAATATAACTCAAATCTGATCCAAAAATACATCGGGTCTAATTTCTATAACTTGAATCCGTCCCAATTAACTTCGGGCAGGGCTGAGTTAGCCGGATGAGTCAAGTCTTGAACACCCCTATGTCTAACTCGTCAACCTGTCATTTTTTTTTTAATTTTAGATGAGTTAACCCACCAACCTACCACAAAACAAAGTGGGTACACTTCTAACCCATATTTCAAAAAATGAGTCAACCCGCCCACCCCATTTTTTGCAAACTCATGACAAGAAGGATGAAAGGTCTTAGCCTTATCCAATAATGTCACTAATCATAATATAAAATTTTTAATTACATATTAAATAATTATTATTTAAAAAATTAAATTCTTTTAATAATATCAAAATAATAATATAAAAATTTTATGTTAAATAATTTTATCTTTAAGTCTTAGACTAAATTATTAATAAGATGTATACTTTATCCTTTTCTATTTTTTTTTAAATCTTATTAATAGATACAGATACGATAGTGAATAGGATACTTATTCAAAAATATGAATTAAAATGGGATGATTATCCTATATGTATCATTCCTGATTTCAATTCAAATTTTTTGGATACATTTAAATTCAATTTTAATAAGTATCATTTACATATAAATAAACAATGAATGCCACAACAAAAATAAAAATTGTTATATTCTTCTTTTGATCTACTTTGCTATCCCCGCGACAATTGTTATATTGTTATGCTTATCCTTACGATAATCTTGGTCACTGACGTATAGCTTGCATTGTTCTAGTATGTCCAGCAACAACCAAAGTTGCTGGCTAGCATATGCATATAACTTATTCCAGTGACAATTGTAGCTGCTGCCATATTGCTATGCTTATCCCCACGATAATTTTTGCCATTAGTGTATAGTTTGCATTGTTCTACTATGCCCAGCGACAACCCAAGTCGCTGACATATGTGCATAACTTATCCTAGTGACAATTGTAGTTGTTGTCATATTACTACGCTTATCCCCACGATAATCTTTGTCACTGACGTTTTGCTTACATTCTTCTACTATTCCCAATAACAACCAAAGTCGCTGGCATATGCGTATAACTTATCCCAATGACAATTGTAGTTGTTGCCATATTGCTAAGCTTATCCCCATGATAATCTTGGTCGTTGGCGTATAACTCATATTCTTAGACATTGCCCAGCCACAATCTAATGTCGCTGCTATATATGTGGTCTACCCTTGCGAAATATTTTGTCACTGCTATATATGTACTTTTACTAATGACTTTTTTGTCATTGAAAAAAAGTCGCTGCCATTATAATAATTATTTAAAGGAAAATAAGAGTGAGGATAATTACTCAATCTAAGACTGAATTTCTTCACAATTTTGTAATATGTAGAAATGAACTTGTTGAATTTTAGAATTATTTAAAATTTTCCCATGAACTTGCTCTGATAGGCCTGCCATTATTCTTGAACACAGACAAACCAGTGTATTCATTATTGGCATATTCCATATATCTATATGCTCGATCCAATCTTGATTCCATATCAATCAAATATATGGCACAAAATGCCATACACTCTTCATCCGCATAACCTTCTGGTATAGAACCTTCTGGATGTGCTTTGTTACACATATAGCCTTTTAGCACACGTAAAAATCTAGTAATAAACAAACAATATATTATATATGAATGAGCAAGAAGTTTAATATATGAATTTCATATATTAATATTTTGTATAAACTATTGGCTGAGATGGATTATAGCCTGGGTGCTCCAAAACCCGAAAAGAAGATAATAAAGATGTGATAAAATCATAATAGACTTAAGAAGTTAGTAGGTAATGGAAGATGATGCTTACTTGTATTTATAGATCTTGAGTTAGAGTCCTTGTAAGAAATGTTTTTGATGAAGATAAGCCTCTAGAATGATAGGTTTATCTTTAGATATGATCTTATCCTATATTACTAAGATAATAGGTCTTAGCCTTATCCAAAATAATGTCACAAATCATAGTATAAAAATTTTAATTGGATATTAAATTATTATTATTTAAAAATTAATTTCTTTTAATAATATCACAAATAATAATATAAAAATTTTATATTAAATAAATTTATCTTAAAATCTTAAAATAAATTATTAATAAGATGTATAATTTATCTTCTTTTTTAAAAGAAAATCTTATTAATAGATATAGATAAGATAGACTATAAGATACCTAATTAGAAATTTGAATTAAAACGGGATTACTATCCTATATTTATCATTCCCTATTTCAATTCAAATTTTTGGGTACATTTAAATTCAATTTTAATAAGTATCATTTACATATAAGTAAACAATGAATGTCACAACAAAAATAAAAATTATTTTCTTCTTCTTTTGATCTTTTTTGCTCTTATCCTTGTGACAATTACACTTGCGGCCATATTTCATCGCTTAAGTTGCATTCTTCTACTACTATGCCTAGCGACATCCAACGTAGCTGGCATATGTGTATAATTTATCCCAGCAATAATTGTAGTTGCTACCATATTGCTACGCTTATCCCCGCAATAATCTTTATTCTGGCGTATAGCTTGCATTCTTCTACTATGCCCAGCGACAATCAAAGTCGCTGACATATGTGTATAACTTATCCCAGTGATAATTGTAATTGCTGCCATATTGTTACGCTTATACCCATGATAATCTTTGTCGCTGGTGTATAGCTTGCATTCTTCTACTATACCCAGCGACAACTAAAGTCGCTGGTATATACGTATAACTTATCCCAACGACAATTGTAGTTGCTGTAATATTGCTACGCTTATCCCTGCGATAATCTTTATTGCTGGCATATAGCTTGTATTCTTCTACTATGCCCAGCGACAACCAAAGTAGCTGGCATATGCGTATAACTTATCCCAATGACAATTGTAGTTGTTGCCATATTACTACGCTCATCCCCGTGATAACCTTTGTCGGTGGTGCATAACTTGCATTCTTCTACTATGTCCAGCTACAACCAAAGTTGTTGGCATATGCGTATAACTTATCCCAGCGACAACCAAAGTCGCTGGCATATGTATATAACTTATCCTAGCGACAATTGTAGTTGCTGCCATATTGCTAGGCTTATCCCCGCAATAATCTTTGTCGTTGACATATAACTCAAATTCTTAGACGTTGCCCCAATGAGAATCTAATGTCACAGCTAAATACGTGATCTATCCCAACGAAATATTTTATCGATGCTATAGATCGACTTTTGTCAACACAAATATCACTGTGGTGATAAAATTCTTCCTATCTCAATGACTTGTAAATGTCGCTACTATATATGTACTTTTGCTAATGAATTTTTTGTCATTGGGAAAAAGTCGCTGCCATTTATCTAAATTCTTGTAATATTGTAACTTGACAGATAGAGATCCTTTGTGGTGTTGAAAATCTGTACTGTAAATAAAGGTTTTATATACTAATATAGTTTACTTGTAAATTTGGAATGCTAGTGGAAAATGTCCATAAGTGTCTGTTTGACTCTTAAAATTGAGCATGAAATTAAAGTTTAGAATTGGAATTGGACTTCTTAATTCAAATTAAAATATCATTTAGAATTGGAATTGTAATTCCATGAACCAGTTCCATAAATTGAAAAACAATTAAGTCTTTCTCAATTCTTAGTTTATATCTTAAGAATTATTAATTCTATAGTTTAAAAATTAAACTCTCCCGCTCTCTCCACATTTATTTATGAACAATCATATTTATTAAAATTATATATTTATATAGAAAATTATTTTTATATTTATATAAAATTTATTATAATAGCTATTTATTTTTTTCTAAAAAATTCATGAAAAAATTCTTTATAAAAAAATATGACTATTATATTATAAAAATATTATTGTATGAATATTTTTATTAATTTTAATTTTGTAAATAATTTTTTAATATTTTAGATCATACCTTTAAATAATAAAATTATAATGAAATTTAGAATTACAATTTATTATCATAATTCTTTGATAACCTCAAATATAGAATTTAAGATTTTAGACCAATTCTAATTTTGAAAAGAATTGGGATTGAAATTAAAATTTTATCTTTCAATTCTAATTTCGTTCTCCAAACAGACCCTAAAGGATAATATGTGTGTAACAAGATAACTTATAATTATAGTCAATTTCGACCCTTTATATGTGTCCTATAATCGGTTAGCTTATACTTCAAACTTCAGTTGTAAATAATAATAAAAATGGGAGTTGTGACAGAAACGGAATATGTCTTCATTCCTATAAAAGAGTAAGTTAAAAGTCTATGTAATTTCTTTAGTAGAAACCCTTGAAGGCCTTTCTCTTAGAAACTTTTTGATAGAAGAGTCCCTAGTACAGGCAAATTGGATTTTTATGCCTAACCAAATAACTAGTTTTATTTGAAAAACTTTACTGGGAGACTAAGTTAGTTCCCATAAAGGTAGAGAATCATTCAATAATTATAAATATGTAAGAGTCAAGAGCTCTTTTACAATCCTCATATAATAGATATTAGGGAATTTTTATTCTAACTTAATGAGTTTGGTACTTATAATGAGTTGTCAAGGATTCATTAAATACTGAATTAATAATAAATATTTAAAAATAATCATTAACCAATAAAATGTTTGAAAATTTATTATGGATACCAACCCTTAAAAAAAAGATTAATATCATAGAAATCACCTAGATTAGGATAAGTAGCCACTTAGGATGTGATATATACCTATCATAGTGCAATTGTATTCATTCATTCAGATACAGAAAAACTCATTTCTAGTTGCTTTCACTCTTATCAGATTCTCTACTCAATCCTTCTTCTCTCTGAATCTTCTTTTGATATATCCAACCTTCAAATCCATCATCCACAAGAACAAAGTACCAGAAAGAAATTTAGTGCAAGCTTTAATGGCAACATACAATTGAAGGATGAACTTTGAGAACTATTAGTATTAATCCCTCCTCCCTCTCCCCCCCCCCAACCTCCATGACCAAAAGTTTTATTTAAAGCTAATACGTGGAAAATTATAAAGTATTAACAAAAATTTCAGTGGAGAAAATAATATAGGATAAATTACACTCCTCCCCTTTAAGGTTTTCTCATTTGACACTAAACTCAATTTTTATTTAAACTCTACTCGTATAATAAGTGAAGGTGCTTGCTTACCATTATTTATCTTTAGGTCGACACATATGCCTTCCAATATATATATATAGTACTATAGGAGGAAGCCAGTGATATATAAACAATAGATAATGAATGTTTTGTACATAGAAATCCTAAATTGTCATTTATGTCGATTAAATATATACTATCACAACACTCATACACAAAAGAGAAAAAAAGTAAATGCAGATATATAATATATATTAGTTTTGAATTTGCATGAAAATGGCTCCAAGGACATGGACGATTACTTCTTGTGTAGGATGAGGATCACCTGTCTTCATTTCCTATCCTCTTCTCTCTCCCCTCACTTAAATTTTGTCACTACAAGAAATTTATGATCTGGAGACAGAATTTTGCGAGGGATAATTTCCCTCGCTGTTCAGCGAGGGATCAGCGAGGGAAATCTTAGCCCTCGCAAAATTTCAAAAATAAAATCTGGAGAAAAATAACAAATTAATAACGAGGGTATTACGAAGGATATTTTCCTTCACTAAGGTTATCAAGGGAATCACGAGGAAAATTTTCCTCGCTGAAAATTAGCGAGGGAATTGAGAGGAATATTTTCCCTCGCTAACTGATAAAAATGTAGCGAGGGAAAGTTCCATCGCAAATCCCTCGCAAAATTTACTTAACCTAATTACAGAATTCTAAATCCCTCACAGCCGCGCTCACCTCTCACTCTCACCTCTCTCTGTTCTACTCACACTCTCCCTCTCTCCCTCTCCCTCTCACTCTCAATCTCACCCTCACCCTCACCCTCTCACTCTCATTCTATCTCACTCAAAGCCGCAGCCACTGTCATGCCACTACCTCTCGGTCCATTTTTCTCTCTTCTGCCCTGTCGTGCTTTTCACGTAGATCTGAACGAATAGAAATGGATTTGGGCTTTTCTTTTCCTTTGGTAAGAATCACATTTATCTTCATGTTGTTATATTTATATATATTTGGTCTGGTTTTGATGCATATATGAGTGATTATTCTACTAAATATGAAAGGAAGAAAGAAAAAATAATAAAATATATAGAGAGGTGAAGGAAGGAGTGAGTAAGGTGGGGTGAGGCCTAGGTGATGGTGGTGGCGTTGGGCTATGCCCCCACCGGAGTTTGGTGAAAACTTTATCTCCTTTGTTTGTACTGTACATCTTTCTTATGCAAATGAAAATGAAAAATGTGGGTGAATTTTTATTTTTGTTTTTTATTTTCCTACTAGAGTTGAAAAAATTTGTAACTTTCGTAGGCAGACTGTGATGTAGCATGTAGGGTTTAGTTTTGTGTCGTGTTGTTGGGTGAAATGGAAAAATGATAACCCTCACTGTCTTTAGGACTAAGTCCAAGGTTTAGGGTGTGTAAGCAGATTAATAGAGAAAGAAACAACAATTGAAAGGGAACTGAGAAATGGGAGTTGGGTTTATTTGACTAGTAGGATCTACTCACACGGCGTAAGATTATGTCTTTAAAAATTAAAAGTACCATTTTCACCAAAAAAATAAAAAATAAAAAGCTCTGATGAAACCTAATAAAAATAAAAGTACCCTTTTACTTTACTATGCAGATGAGTTTTCTGATGAAACCCAACACAGAAAGGATGTCCAGAAACAGCTTTGGCAACAAAAGTTCTATATACCTCACTGGAAATCCCATGCTTTTGCAGTTATTTTGATTGCTATCCCTTCTAAGCTTCTTGTTGGTATTATGATTTGTAAGTATGAAATGAAATTGTCTCTCTGTATGTATGTTTGTGAATATATATATATATATGGAGAGAGAGAGAGAGAGAGAGAGAGAGTAAGTAATACCTTATACCAGGCTACGTTAAATAGATGATTGAAAGCTTGGGAGTTTGATGTGGAAATGCCAACAATGGGCTTTGGTTTTATGGTGAGGAGAAATTCATACTTAAATTTGGAGTATCATATTGGAATGTATTAAGTCAAATAAAATTTAATATTTTTAATAATTTTTATAAAATTATTTGTATAATACAAAAATTTATAAAAATATTAAATTTTAATTGCTCTATTATATTTCAAGTTTAAACAAAAATTTCTCACAGAGAATGACACTACAATAGGCTACCGATATAGATGGAAATGGAAAATGGGATAACTTTTTCATTATAAAGTAAAGTAATGACCGAGAAAAGCCTATAGACTGTGTTTTATATAGTATTACTACCTTTAATTGCTGTTTATTTCGCCTTTCAATAATTAAAAAAAAAGTGGAATAATCACATTTGGTCTTATTAATCACATTTATTTTTCTTTCTTTGGTGGGTATATACTGAAGGGTAGGGTTCTTTTAATTTTCTCTTGTGCAACACATTGTTTTGGTATTAGTTGCTTTATCATTCTTGCATCAATTGATTTTGAATTTATTTAGCTATATCAAGCCTAAATTGATACGTTTAGGTTAATGGCAGTATTCTGAATGCTTACATAATTTTATTGCTGAGCATAGGGGGTGTAGGATATCCTTTAAAATAGGTTTAGGTTACTTGCTCAATAAAACCTTAAAAGAATAAGTAAAGTTTATAAAATTTGGCCATAATGTGGTTTAAACATATTATTAGTGAAAAAGTAGCTTGTCAGAATTCATTATACCTTAACACCATAAATGAGTACGAGCATAATTAAATATTCAAAAATATTTGGATAGGCACTACCATATCAGCATTTAGCAAAAGCCACTTTCTTCCTTCAATGTATGAAAGCACTTGTTTTACTATTATTCCTTTTCATGGTTTAGTAATGGGATTTTTATAATGAAAATAAAAAAAATAATCTTTGTTTGAGTGTTTGGTGGAAGAAATTGTTTACAAGCTAACATTTGTTGGTCTTATATAAATTGTTTTATTATTATAATGGAAGGTTGTGGGTTCAGATTGATGGGTTTTATAGTTCATACCTTGTCATGAACACACGTTTCATATCCAAGTTGATATCTTGTTTTCTTCTTATTCTGTGCATGTTTGATTATTGTGTTTTCTGTTATTTAGAATGCTACTGTAAATTCTATTATTCAGAATTTTATTATATTCTATTTTCTGTTACCTATTAAATTATTATTTAGAATGCTAGATTATTGTTTACTGTGTTTGATTAATGGTGAAACATCTGCAAAATATATATATATGGATGTGTTGATGTGTTTCCTGGAGGATGTGATGTCAGCATATGCAGTATAATAAAATATGTGGCATGACATAATGTGTGCTGGGAAGTCTGTATATTCTAAATTTTTCTTCTCACCTGTAATATCATAGTTAAATAATTATAAATTTGAATTAAATTGATGATCACTATTTTATATTGCATTCTATATTAGTTGATAAATACGTACATTTTGTTCCTATTCTTTGTTCTTGTGTGGGACTTAATTGTGCCTTGGCATTGATACTATGTTTAGTGGGAAGACTTTGTAGCAATAAGTTATATGACTGTTATCTTTTAATTTACTATTAGACATATTTTTCTCTCTGTGTTGAAGTTATTAATTTCACCTTGACAATGCTTCTGCTACAGGAATTGTCAGAAAATCTAGGCATCCAGCTGCTGCATGAGCGGTTAAATAACAGCACTCAGTTTCTCTATCAGTCTCACTCACAAGTTCAGAAAGTCAAGCTCATCTCAAGGTAGGGAAGCTTACAGATTTTCCTTCACTATTTTTCTTTCATCAATCCTAATTTTCTATTGATTTTCGGTTTCACCATGCATCAAACTCTTTTCTTTTGCTTGATTTATTTCAAAATGGATAGAAGATGGAAAACATGCACCCTAAATTCTATAAAATAAGGACTATGAATTGTTTATTGGTTTTATCCTTCTATTTTCATCAAGGACAAAATCAATTTTTATGAAATTTTAGACTTGAATGCTTTTAAAGTTTTTATATTTTGGTTGGTTGTTAGTTAATGTTTCCTATTTTTTCTATTTTTAGTAAAATCGAGATTTTGGTTAAATTTGAGAAAATGAGAACTAACTATTTTAAAAGATTGAAAGGAATTTTAAGTGTTGGAAAAGCTTTATGTTTTGACAATATAATGATGGGACCAAAGTATAATGTTGTTATGCTTATAATCCTACTTGAAATAGTTGATTTTCTCCATGAAAAATCCTAAATCGAGATTTACTCATTCAGGTTGTGATGATTTACTTGAAGTAGCTCAATGCTTGTTGTTGGTAACCATGTTTTTAGTGTATGGAGTTGAAATTGTGATTATTTTGCAGTTAGAAATTCAGTACTATCTTTTAATCATCTTTGGTTGATAGAGACAAAATTTTGATTTTTGGAAGTGTCTCCATAAAGTATACACTCGATACTAGAATGATTTGTTACTCAATTTTTTATGTTGTAGCTACTATTTTGAGACTTTGCAAAACAATTTATAATGCTGTCCAGATTTTTAACAAAATATATTTTATAGGATGACTAAGAATTCAGCATGGTATAGTTAATATTGTAATGCAATTTCAGGGTTCCCATATTTGAACCTTAGCCATGGTTACTATTAGGGTTTAGTGAGCAGAGAAAGTGATAGAAACTGAAGGAAAGTGTGAGAAAGTAGAGAGAGATGAGAGAAGAGAGAGAAAGTAAATCTGGCCATGATTCTCTACCACTACAGTATTCTCAAGTTAAGAGAAATTGATAGAAACACGTTAATATGAACTTTAGCATCATCGTTGGTCTGCTCTTGGAAGGCATAAAGAATACCATCAATCTAAATATCTTCCAACCGGACATATATGTCAGATGCTCCCAAGTTAGTGACCATCTTCTTAATAGTTTCCATAACCATTTGCCTGTAAGGTTCATTCTCATCTTTAAGATCTTCAACAATTCTCCCGACAATATCGGCAACGCCAACTTTGTTTGCTATCTCTACAGTAGAAATTGAGCACGTTCCTTATAATTTCTTCGATCCAAAGTCATCCTCCTAACCCAGACGTTCTTGAAAATGTCAGGGAGAATATCATTTCTAATATAATCAGTTTTCACACCCTCAGTGTTTACACACTGCTTCACCACTTTCAGAACAATTTTATTCATTTCTTCATCAGGCGACTGAAATTCACGAATCAGAATGATCATGATTTCCTTACTATATTAACTAGCATATAGGGCTTCTAATTCCTTACACACTGCTTTAACTTCTCAATCTGTTGCACAATCTTAATCCCAATGTGCCGAGCTTGCCATGATTTCTTACTCGGACAAACAACCTTCAAGAAGGGTAAAAGTGCAAGTATACCAAGAGCAGAGGCAACAACACTGAAAACTCTAGCAGTAGTGTTCCTAACATATTCATCAATGTTGTCTATGTCAGGCCGCATAGCAGCAATCATTGTGGCCAGTGAAAACTTAGATTTTTTTTATGTTTTTCTCTCCTATGGGGCACATTTAGGACTAACTAAATATGACATCAAATCTTGGATGTTGAAAATAAAAGTTATGAATTGTTAACAAATTATGTGTAAAAAATATTGGTTTGATTTAACTTTTGATTGTGTTTTAACATATGCTTAAAGTTTTATTTTCTTATTCGAGTAAAAATTTGAGCAAACCCTTAGTTTCCCATTTGAGATTCAATATTAATGAGCTCGTATACCTATTATTGGTACTACTCATTGTATTGAATCTTGAATTGTCCAAGTGGGATAGTTTGGTAAGAAATTTTTCCTTCACTTGGTTAATAGTTATTATTTAAATCTCATATCTTATACTTGTTGAAATTTCAGTCTGCTACATTTCCTTTTATTCTCTAGATGTATACTTAAACGCAATAGATCTCACTGCATTATAGTCATGCACTTAGAGACCAATGGAAAATGCTGCCGAAATTTTATCACGTATAAAATATGAGATTTAAGGAATAACTATTAACCAAATGTTGAAAAAGTTTCTTATTGAATGGGATACGGACATACTATGTTAAGAAGGAGATGGAGATATAAGGATTTGTATTAATATTCTAAACTAATTTCAGCAATCATGAGACCCGATTGAAGTTGGATGTTACGAAGAAATGATCCTACTAACTATGTAAGTGAAGAATTCAAGGATGGAGTTGATGATTTCATTAGGGTTGCTCAAGGAGACCCGACAGTTATTGATGCATTAAATTGTATCCTTTTGTTCATGTGCTAGATGTAAAAATCGTGCGTGGAGGGAGGTATTTGGGATAGAACAACATCTGTATAAGTACGGATTTGTGGATAGTTATGTAAATTGGACCATTTATGGTGAGGACAGATGGGGGGATAGCGGCTCAACATCCATTGTCTATGATGATGAAGTGGAGCCTAAGAATCCATATGTGGATATGGTTATGGATGCCGCAAGTGATAGATTAAATCCAGAAGCTCAAGATTTAGAAGATGATCCAAATTCGTCAGCTGCGAAGTTTTATGACTTGCTAAGAGACGTTGACGAACCTTTATGGGATGGTTGCTATAAACACACGAAATTGTCAGCTGTAACTCAACTTTTGAACTTGAAGTCAGAGTTTAACATGAGTGAGAGTTGTTATGATAGAATGATTGTCATAATTAAGAGCATGCTTCTAGAGCCCAAAAGGTTACCCGAAAACTTCTAAAAATCAAAGAGAATGGTTCATGAGTTGGGATTATGATATGAGAATATAGATGTGTGTCTTAATCAATGCATATTGTATTACAAAGAATACAGCGACAAGAGACTCTACTCAGTTTGCTTAGTATGTGGACACCTTCGATTCAAACCGAAGCAGGACATGCATCAAATGAGAAAGATGTGTCACACCCAGTGTTGCGATATTTTCCTATTATGCCAAGACTCCAACGTCTGTTTATGTCCAAAAACATTACATAGTATATGAGTTAGAATGCGGATAGAGTGCGTCAAGATGAATCGGTGATCAGGAATCCAGCTGATGCTGAGGCTTGGAAACGATTTGACACCACCCATTCAACATTTGCTCTAGATGCTCAAAATGTTAGGCTTGGCCTGTGTACAGACGGTTTTAATCCATTCAGTAGTTCAGCCACACCATATTCATGTTGGCCTATTTTTGTCACACCGTATAATCTACCTCCAAGTATGTGTATGAGAAGGGAATACATATTCCTCATTCTTGTGATTCCTGGACCAAACTCACCAGGTAAAAGTTTAGATGTCTATCTTAGACTCCTAATTGACGATTTGAAGATATTGTGGGACGATGGGGTGCAAACTTATGATGCCTGGAAGAAGCAAAATTTTGATATGAAAGTGGCTTTGTTGTAGACAATAAGTGACTTTCCAGCCTATGGAATGTTGTCTGGGTGGAGCACTCATAGAAAACTTTCTTGTCCGCTTTGTATAAATCACAGTAAGTCATTTGTGTTGAAGCATGATAGGAAATGTTGTTGGTTTGATTGTCATCACCAATTTTTGCTTTTTGATCATCCATTTCACTGTGATCGAAACTCTTTTAAGAGATCAACAGCGGAAAAATCTAATCCACCGCAACGGCTGAGTGGGACAGATGTCTTGAATAGAGTGACTCAACTTAAGGAAGTTATTTTCGGCTTGAATTCAGGTAAACAAAAATAAGATGGTTTTGGTATACACCACAATTGGGTGAAGAAGAGCATATTCTGGGAATTGCCTTATTAGTCCATTAATCTAATATGACATAATTTAGATGTTATGCATGTCAAGAAGAACGTGTTTGAAAATATCTTCAACACTATCATGGACATAAAGGGCAAGACAAAAGACAATGCAAATGCAAGAGAAGATTTGAAGATAATATGCAAACGTCCTACCTTGGAGATAATAGTTGAGAATGGTAAGTGTAAAAAATCAAAGGCGACGTATGTCTTGGATGCCAATCAAAGAAGGATGGTGTGTGAGTGGATAAAACAGTTACAATTTCCTGATGGGTATGCGTTGAATATAACATGTTGCATCAATGTAGACAGCGGAAAGATATATAGAATAAAAAGTCACGATTGTCATGTTTTTATGCAAAGGTTAATTCCTCTGACATTTCGTGATATCTTGCCAAAACCTATATAGGGACTGTTACTAGAACTAAGCTTGTTCTTTAAAGAAGTTTGTGCAACTGAACTTCGTGCTTCTACCATGGAGAATGCAGAGCTTTCTATCATTGAAACAATTTGCAAGCTAGAGAAGATTTTTCCTCCAGCATTCTTTGACGTGATGGAACATCTAGTCGTGCATCTCCCTTATGAAGCTAAGGTTGGAGGGCCAGTGCATTACAAGTGAATGTACCCCTTTGAGAGGTGTATGCTATACTTGAAAAGAAAGGTCCGAAATAAGGCGAAAGTTGAAGGATCTATTTGTGAAGCGTATATTTTAGAAAAAATTTACAATTTTGCTTCCATGTATTTTGATCCCCACCTACAGACTAGGCGCACTCAAGTTCCTCGGAATGACAACGGTTGGGAACATACAATTAATGAATGGTTGTCTATTTTTTAATATTCATGTCGTCCTATCGGGAGAGGTCGAAATAGATTCTTGATGAATGTGGAACTTCAGATTGCTGAGACATATGTGCTTGTAAATTGTGGAGAAGTAGAACCTTATCTCTAGTAAGTCTACTCTCTATCTAATGAATTTGTTATTAATGTGCTAAATTTATGCTAAATATTAATTATTGTATTGATTAGATAATTCGAGGATTTGTTAAGGGAAATAGATCCCAATATCACTGATGATCAAATATTGGAAGCTCGAGATAAGGACTTCAGTAGGTGGCTAAAACATCTAGTGAGTCCTTTTTATCCATAATCACATCTATCATATTGAATTCAATGTTCATTATGCTAGATGTTACAACTATCTACCATCTATGTAATGATACAGGTTAATATAGGCCAAGTCAAGGATCAAATGATTTGAGAGATAAGTTCCATCCAAGTCCGTGACTTCTTACTGTGGCTTAATAGTTAATGGGTATAGATTTCATACTAAGGTGTACAGACAAAATAAAGCTACCATGAATAGTGGCGTATGTGTTAGAGGTAATATATACAGTGAGAATGACTTCGACTATTATGGCATCATTGAAGATATATTGAAATTGTCATATGTAGGAAATCAGAACAGAGTATTTCTTTTACAATATCATTGGCTTGACCAGATAAATGGAGTCAATGTTGATGAGAGATATGGGTTGGTTGACATCAAGCATAAATTAAGACTTCACTCAAATGAGCCATTCATCTTAACCGAACAAGCATAACAAGTGTACTATACAAGATACCCACAAAGCGGGAATAGAGCTAATGGTGAATGGTGGGCAGCTTGCAAGGTCAGAGCAAAACTCTTTGTGGCTAAGACATTGAATGACGAAGGTCATGAATTGAATGACCTAACTGCCACTGATTATTACCAAGATGATGGATCCCTTGGAACACACAATATTATCATGGATGATGAAGCAGTCTCCTTGTTTGATGCACATGCCCAAATGGAAGAAGTGAACATACGTGATATACATTATCCAATGGACGTTCTGGTTGATGATGAGTTCATTGATGACATCGAAAATAATGAAATTAAAAAATTCTCATATGAAGATGAGGAATCTTTTGCTTCAGACTCAAGTAGTTAAAATTGAATCTTGTTCAATAAATTTCATTAATGGTATTTACACTGAAATATCATTATTATATTTTGAGGTTTTTATTGACATATAGTTTCTTAACTCATCATGTTTCATTATGTTTGCTTATGCAGATATTCATCATGACCATTCGAGGTAGAGGTGCTGGACGCGGTCATGGGAGAGCCGTAATATTTCATCTGGCCATGATTCTCCACCACTATAGCATTCTCAGCCCTCTCTAGGTATACCTGTAGGATAATCTTTTTAATTATTGTTAACTCGTGGTTTATATAAATGTAATATATATGTATTTTTTTGTTTATCTATAATTATGTTAGGTGCAACTTTAGCTACTAGCCCATCGACCAGTGCAAGCCTACCAGTATCAGCTTCTGTCCCACCCCTTACTGACGCAACCCTTTCTATGCCACCCCCTGTTAACCCACCCACTAGCGGCCCAAATGTGATGCCTTCATGTGGAGAATCTAATGTAGAAACAGACAGTAGGGAACTTATATATGTGGCGCCTATCCCTGAACTGTAAGTAATAGTGATTATCACCTTTTATTACATGTATTTACTTTTAGATTACTAACATTATCTTTTTGTACTTACAGGAGGAGGTTTCTCCCGTCGAGAGTGGCACGTGACATTATGTACAATGTCATGACAAGGATGCCTGTTCCGGCTAGTACGTGGCGAGGTTATCCAGCTGAGATGAATGAAATACTATTTAACGACTTCATGGTAAGTAATTGTGTTTATAGAATTATATATTATACGTTTATTGAAAAATAAATATACATACATATCATTTGTGTAGGCTAAGCATCGGTTCACATCTGATGCTGATTGTGGCATGGCGAGAACTGTCTGGGAATGGACTATCTTGGACTGTTATCCAGACTATTTGAACAAAGCACGAGATAAGGCCTTTGAGAAGGCAAATTCAAACAACTTGGCTGATGTTAAAGGTCATGGGCCCAGAGGAATGAGGACGGAAGTGTGGGATGACTTGGTCGACATTTGGCTGACAAATAAATGGATGACGAGGTCTGTAGCTGCCCGAAGGAACACGGCAGCCATGCCTGATGCCTTGAAGCATACAGGCGGGTCGATAAGCTTTGGTCAACACAAGAGTAAGATGGTAATATAACTTTCTCATTTAAAGCTTTGATGGTAATCTATTTATTAATATGGAATTTTCTGAGTTTTATTTTATTTTATTAATCTGTGTATTAACATATTGTAATTACTTAAGTTATTTGCCTATGTTGAGTATGACATAGTATTTTAGAGGGATTGTCTTACTTTTGATATATGTGTATTATATAATATTCTTTCATATGGGATTACTAGAGGCAGAGTTAAAGCATCCGGTTTCTTACAGAGATCTCTATGCAAAAGTTCATAAGAAGAAAGAAGGAAGCTATGTTTTTTAGTGCTCGAAGAATTTTATTGTAGGTGTCTTTAAAATTCAAAAGTCATATATATTTTAGGTTATTTATTTTTTTGTTAATATTTTTCTTGTTTTGTTATTTTTAGAAGTCATATGACACCGCGATGACAGAAAAATATGGAGAAAACTCTTCCTCTCACCCTATGGTTGACCCAAAGGTTTGGTTGGATGTGACGAGTCCCAACAAGAAGGGACGTATGCATGGCATAGGTAACAGCTTGCACATTGGTAATAACACCATGCAAGCTTCATCCTCCTCAGTTGCGGGTACTTCCTACTCTACACCGTTGACACAGGATATATCTGAAGTTGTAAATACAGCAGTGGTAGCAGCGATGGCTTCGTTTGTCCAGACTCAACTTGTCCTTATGTTGGCGCCCCTCCAATCGTTCCTATCTACGATCAGATCAACAAATGTTGCTCCACAACCACCATCGTAAGGTTTAGTTGGGCAGGGTCGAGACGAAGAGGAAGACGAAGACGAAGACGACTTAGACTGATTGTCATTTTTTATTCTTCTTGTCTAAATTTGTATAATAACTTTCAACTATATTGGACTGATTATTTGTATAATAACTTCCAACTATATTATGGGATTATTTGTACAAGTTTTTTGTTGTAGCAGTTTACAATTATTGGATTTGTTTGTTGTTGCTGTTGTTAAATTTATGTTTGCTGAATTGTTTGTTGCGGTTTGATATGCAGGTTTTGGGAAATTAAATAATATATATAAGTTATTAAAAAAACTTGATTGTCGAGGGATTAGCGACAGAATAGCGAAATCGCATGGGTAATTAGCAAGAGAATAGCGACGTAATAGCGAGGGATAATTAGCAAGGGAATAATGAGGGAATTATTAGCGAGGGAATAGTTGGCGAGAGAGTAGTGATGTAATAGAGAGGGAATAACACAGGTAGTTAGCGAGGGAATAGTTAGTGAGGGAATAGCGAGGGAAATTGGTTGACATGATACAAAATTGGTATATCATTCAGCGACAGAATAACGAGGGAATTTTTCTCGCTATTTTGCTAGGGAATGATGGCAGCATATTAGCGACGGATTATAAACGGATTAGCGAGGGAAATAAAATTTTCAGAGACGGAATACAGAGGGAATTCTTTCCCTCGCTAATTAGCGATGAAAAAAAGCGACTAATTTATCCCTCACTATTCCCTCGCAGACTTTATTTGCGACAGAATAGCGAGGTAAATTTCCCTCACTAATATAATGAATTCTTGTAGTGTGTCAAGTATTCTAAACTTAATTATATGTCTCATTCTCTACTTTTTTTATTTTATTTTATTTTACATTTGACAAAATTTAAGTGGAGGGACAAAGAAAGAGACAGAAAATGAAGACATATGATCTTTATCCCCTTGTGTAACAGGTGTGACTTTTTGTGAGTGATATTTTTGGTACATCAGAAATGAAAACAAGCAACTAATTAACTCATGCAAAAAGTCACGTTCTCACACCCATTGAGTCAGCTAGTAGCAAGCTGCCCAGAGCTGGTGACGAACATCCCAAGCTCTGAAAGCAACACCTTCTTGCGGACCTAACTTAGCCAAGAAGTGTGGACACCCATTAGCTTCAGGATATACATATGTAAATCCTGCACATTCCAATCCCTGTTCATCAAGTCTCTAATGTCAGCCACAAAGCTACCGAATCCATGCACCCATGACCCATCATGCCACCTAGCAAGACCTGCAAACCCTGTCCTTCCCCGCTTTCGAAGTGAATTGCTACTAATGCAGTGGAAATAACATTTTCTTGTTGGGTCTGATGAGAAATGAGTTCAACATTCTTGGCACATTGTAAGTGTTAATTTATAGTGGTAGGGAACTCTAATTTTACTTAGTTGCTACAAATTTTTATATTTAAAGGGAGATATGTAAATATTTGGTGGGTATTAAACCAAATTTCTTATTTTTTTTAAAAAAAATTAGGCATTTAAATTTATTTGGTTAGAATTGAAAGGAGGGATAAAAAGATTATATGAAAGAATAGTCCAAAAAAGAAATAAGTGAATAAAAGCTATTGCATTTTTTTAACCTTATAATGATTAAATAAAATAAGTTACTAATTTAAGAGATTTTTTTATAACAAGAAGATTTGATCGTTTGAGAATTTTTATAAAAGGAAAGCCATTGATTTTTTTTTTGGCCACTAATTTTAAAGATTTAACATATTTAATCAAAAAATAATATTTTATGATTAATAAAAAACAACATTCGGCTTGGATTCTTGGCACATTTCAATGTATCACAAATTTTATTTAAATCACCAATTCATTTCAATGACAAGGGAAACAACACATTTAAATTTAATTGTATTTTTGGTAATGAGAATGAATATTTTTTATTAGTTTTTTTTTTTTTTTGGAAATGAGGATTAACATTTTGAAAATATTTATATGAAAGAAAAGTCCAAAAAAGAAATAAGAGAATAAAAATGATTGTTTTTTTAACCTAACAGTGATTAAAATAAAATAAGTCATTAATTTAAGAGGTTTTTTTTTAAAAAAGAATTGATTGGATGAGAATTTTTTGTAAAAATGAAAGCCATTAATTTTAAAGATATGACATATTTACTTAAAAAAAATAAAAGTTTTTCTCGTTAATAAAAAACAGCATAGTGCTTAGATTTTGGTCACATTTCAATAATGTATCATAAATTTCACGTAAAGTACTACATGGCCCGGAGCATACAACCCAGAAACGGCCCGATCACGCACATAATAACAGTTATAAAATAAACAACTGGAAGTCACTTGGTGGAATTCACATTAATCTTATTGCAATATCATTATCGGTGGGAAGATATTTGAAAAAAAATAAAACTAACAATTCATTTAAATGAAAATGGAAACAACCCATTTGAATTTGATTTTCCTTTTGCCAATTAGGAGTAAATTAATTTTGTATTAATTTTCTTTTTGGCGATGAGGATTAATATTTCGCATTTGTCCTTTAAGTATTTGTTGATGAATTGATACCCCAGTGACAAGCTTGGAAACTGAAAAGAGTAGAAAGAGAGTTTCACTCAAAAGATTACCCCCAAGGATTTCCTATGATGATTTAATCTCATCTATTAACTCTTGGATACCAAAATATTTGAATAAATTTTGATTGTTATGTAAATTCCTTCAACCAATTGAATCAACTTGCATTTGCCATTAAACCTTTGTGTTTCGGTTTATTTGGTTAGATTTGAAGGAGAGATAAAAAATATTTATATGAAAGAAAATTCTAAAATAGAGATAAGAGAACAACAAATATTGCTTTTGTTTTATCCTTAAGGTATTTAAAATAAGATAAACTTTTAATTTAAGAGATTTTAAAAAATATATACATTTCTGTCAAATATATATATATATACACACACACACATTATAGTATGAGAATTTTTGTCAAACGGATAGCCGTTAAACTTAAAGATATTACACAGTTACATTTTTAAAAAAAATAAAAGCCTTTTTTGGTTAACAAAAAACAATTTATTCCTTGGATTCTTGTCACATTTCAATGTATCATAAATCTTATTTAAATTACCAATTCATTTATATGAAAAAGGAAACAACCCATTTATATTTAATTTTCTTTTCTGTAATGAGGACAAATATTTTGTATTATTTTTTGTTTTTGGCATTGAAAATTGATATTATTTGTCCTCTAGGTGTTTGGTGATAAATTCAACCGCTAGTGACATATTGGAATTTTAAAACAATAGGTAGAGATGTTCACACAAAGGATTGCCACAAAAGTGTTAATTTACTTAAAAGAAAGGACTACTTCTAAGGATTTAATCTCATCAACTTACTGTTGGGCGCCAAGAGATTTGAATAAATTCTTATCTAAATTACTTAAACCAATTAACTTACGCTTTCCTTTAAATCGATGCGCTAGGATTTATTTGGTTAGATTTGAAAGGAGATAAAAAATATATATTTATATGAAAGAAAAGTCAAAAAAGGAATAATAGAATAAAAATTATTGATTTTTTGTTTAACCTTAAAGTAATTAAAATAAAATAAGTTTCTAACTTAAGAGATTTAAAAGAAAATAGATTTGAGGGTATGTGAATTTTTGTAAAAAGGAAAGCCATTAATTTTAAAGAAATAATATATTTTAAAAAAACTAAAATCTTTTTTGGTTAATAAAAAACAACTTACTACATGGATTCTTGTCACATTTCAATGTATCATAAATTTTATTTAAATTGCAAATACATTAATATGAAAAGGGAAACAACCTATATATATTTAATTTTCTTTTCCATAACATGGATTAATATTTTGTATTAATTTCTTTTGGCAATGAGGATTAAGATTTCTTAAGTATTTAATATACACGCTAGTGACAAGCTTGGGATTTTATAAGAGGAAGCAAAGAGGTTCTCGCCAAAAAGATTACCACCGAAGTTTTAATTTCCCTAAAAGAAATCATTACCTCTAATCTCATCAAGTTACTCTTAGTTGTCAAAAGATTTGAATGCATGTAGAGTCTTATCTAAATTACTTCAACCAATATTTTCCATGAAATATATGTGCTATGATTTATTTTGTTAGATTTGAAAGAATGTAAAAAAGTATTTATATGAAAGAAAAGTTTAAAAAATATATATATTAAAAAGTATTGCTTTTTGGTCTAACCATAAAGTAATTAAAATAAAATAAGTTTTTAATTTAAGAGATATTTTAAAAAAAGTAGATTTGATGTTATGATAATTTTTATGAGAATGAAAGCCATTAACTTTAAAGATAATAATATATTTACTTAAAAACATAAAAGCTATTTTGATTAATTAAAACAATCCCGATTATCTTACCACGAACAATTAAAACACCACTTTTAACACCGTATGTTGCGGCGTCACTTTGTGCATACGAACCGCCTTTTCATTTCATTTTCATTTCCTCTCTCCCTGTCCTCACTTTCTCCCTCAACTTTCCCCCTTTCTCCCAACGCAGTGTCCCTCTCAAATTTCCCCCTTTTATCCCGTCCCTTTCTCTTGTCCCTTTCTCCCTCTCATATTTCCCCATTTCTCTCGTCCCTTTCTCCCTCTCAAATTTCCCCTATTCTCTCCACATTTCCCCTCCATTTGTCACGCTCTTCGATTGTTCATTTGCTTTCTTTTTTCCTTTTCTTAGACAATCGAAAATCCTCAATCTAGAACTTCTCTCGAAGCATGTCGTAGAACCTCTTGGCTAAGACTTCGAGATCGTTGTCCTAGAAGTGCCAAAGACATTATCGTCGGAGAAACTTGGCAGAAGATCGTCATCGTCCACGAAGCGTGGTTGCCTCTTTAAGTAAGTTGTCATCCTCCTCTTTGTTCTCCCAGGTAGTTGCTCTATCTTTGTGTGTGTGTCTTCTTTGTATTTCAAAGGAGATGTTGTTGGTATATCCATGTGTGTGTGTGTGTGTGTGCATGCGTGTGCGTGTGTGTGTGTGTCGTTGATTGTGTGCAATGCATTTTAGGTGAGCTAGTAGGTGCAACACTTGTATGTGTGTGTCACCTGCAAGTTTGTAACATTGGAGGTAGCATTTCCAACACTTGTATTTAAACTTATTAGCTTAGCTGATTATTGTGACAAACTGGTGACCACACCTCAATAATAAATTACCCGTGTAGTTTTAAAGGTTGACAGTGAGATGCAAGAAAATGTGAAAAGTAATGATTTGAAAGGAAATATATATTCAGAATTTTGGATGACATAAGAGTACACCTGAACTTTGAAAAGATTTAAACAACATACACTGGCAGATTACAGCAAGCGCAAATATGTGACAGTAATAGATCAGAAGAACTAGCTAGCGATAAATGGTTATAGCAAGGATTACAGCATGCAATAGAGCAAAAGTAATCAGTATTTAAATACAAGTTCAACCATTCAACTCATTTCTACTATGATGACAGCCTGACTAAATTTTGTAATAAACCAACTGAGGTTCGTTGAGGAATAAGAAGCAAGCACCTCTTTTGGTTGATTGACCGTGGAAATCTCCAGAGGATCCTTATCATCAAATAAGCTATCCAGAGAATCAGAAGACTGTGAATTTGATTTTTGAAGAGCCTATACAATTTCAGAGCAAGTTGAGAAAGCAGTTAAAACTTTTACATAAACCATTTAGATATAACTAATCCTTAAAAAAGGCCAAATGGAAATATTATTAAACTTTCAACATAAAACAGATCAAATGTTTATTAAACTTTTAATCCATACTATCTAGTAAATGGAAACATTCTATAAACCTAGAATCTCTACCCTAAAAAGTTCAAAATTGGGGAGGGGGAGGATCAAGGGAACCAAGTTACCTCTTTTGAGTGACCAACAGGACAGAAATTTGGGGCACTTCTCCTACCCCTGCTTGTATTAAGAAAGCCTTCCAAAGAATCTGATGAGTTAGACTTGGATTTATGAGCCTAATCCATTGGAAATCAATAGTCAGCAATCAAAAATAGTGGAAAGTAAAAATAGTCAACAATCAGAATATTCAATGGAAAGTTTGAAAAGCATATTGGTTGCAGTATTAAATAAGGAGCAAACACAACTGCAAATAATATTATTACAAGTTTCCTTTCTTTCAAAAGATATATTTTGGTCTATTTACAGAAGATCTGAAGAGAACCTCTAATAACATGTCAGAATTTTCTTCACCTATAAATTTAAAAGAAAATGAATCGAATTGTAGTACTTCAATTGGCATGCACTTAGTGCATGTCATTGACTACTCACACATAAAGTACCATTCTCCTTAATCACTTTATCGACAAGGCATGGTAGGAATCCCATGCCAATAAAGAATGCTCGTAGTTTGCCTCCAGATGAACTTGCAACATTGTCCTGGTAATTGTGTAGGAAGAAGCTAAATATAAGCAAACTAAGAAAAATGAAAATTCGATGAAGACAATTATTTTTGTATGTTATATGCTTGACTCTGATACATAGAGAACATGAAGAAATAAGGTCTCATTGTTTTATAATTCATGTATATAGATAGAGAAGTACATAAAGCTGGCATGATAGGCGTTAAACTGAATGAGCACAATCAGGAAACACTTTTAAAATCATTCAATCTTGTATACGAAGTTAAATTATCTGTCTCACACACGGGACTAACATATATGTATATTTTTCATTGCATGTCTTTCCAAAAGAGTTCATTTCAATTGGAATTAGGTTATTCTCCACATATGCGAAAATTGCCAAAAATCCAAAAGGAACTAATTAGCCAAGACCCTCACTTCTAGCTTCCTCATTAGTCATCACGTTACCCAAGAATAAGATCTGCTGTGAGAAAATAGAAACTCATAACAAGCTCTATAGCAGAGATTGGAAACTATAAGTGCAAACTGATAAAGTATAAGCTTTAGTTAACTCATAATAAAGACCACATTGACAAATATGCTTTTTAAAAAATTATTAAAATGATATTTAGATTATGTGATTGAGTAGAATTTGCTATTGCTGAAAATGATGAATAGAATGTTTCAAGAACTATGCTCTCTAAGTCTTAACCCTCTATATTGATTACATTGTTGTACCATTACATTGATTACTTGGGGTTCGGTTATAGTACGAGACATATTTAAATGCTTTCAATTATTTTGTAGGTGTTGTGGCTTCGTTTGCAAAGTGTGTTTGTTGAATCAATTGTTTGGAGCATGGCAAACAGTCAAAATGTATGGTACACATGAACTGCTTTCACTATTTGCATGACTGCTATTTATTTATTACTAATGTGGACTTTATTGTTATACTCTTGATTACGTTTGAGGCATACTGCGCACCCCATGTGTTGGTTGAGATTAACTATAATTTGACCCTTGCGCAACAAACCCGAATATTGACCACTCCATTTAGATCACTTCTAAATATGCCAGAGAATTTACAAATCTCTGGTGTACTACTGTGGGAGTTAGCTTGTCGATGGGACGACCAAGCTACGGGGTTCAGAGTTAGAAGTCGGGTGGTTGGTTTTAAGCCCATTGATGTATGTTTGGCGCTTGGACTGCGCGTTCGAGGTGAACGCCTCCAACCTGATGATGGAGGGGAATGTAATACATTGTCTCTGCTTGGGAGTGAAGTTGTCACCGTTGACAGAATAGTCCAACTGCCCCATGCGCATCAAGGTGATCATCAGGTGGATGATTTCTGTAGACTGTACATTCTACTTGCATTTGGGGTGTTTTACTTTCCACGAACAGAAAAACATGTGTATGGTGGCTTCACTCAAATGTTAGATGACTTAGATGCTCTAGGTAGTTACTCCTGGGGTGTAGCAGTGTACGATTACTTAGTTGATAGCTTAACCATAGCTACCTCAGTTGTCAGAAGAGGGGAGAATTCACGCCAGAGACACATAATAGGGTGTGCAGTTATCCTTCAGGTATAAATTTATAATATTTGAAAAATCATTGTATTTTATTCATATGAATGAATTTTATTAGCATATATCTATATTGACATTCTTAGTAAAACTATGTACTTAAATCTGACAATTGTTTGATGTAGGTTTGGGCTTTAGACCACCTGTCCATGTGGAAAACGGATAAAAACCCCCGGGTGTTTCCGTTTCCACGATTTTTGAATTGGCAAAACGTGGGAATCAGCAAGGCAAATATTAATCGGGCATTTCGACACAATTTGGTAAGCATGGTTGAATTAGTGAGACATTGTAATATGTTTTGCAATATACAACATTTGATATTTGTGCGTTTTGTGTGTTTTGTGCATTATCAGATAATCGAGGATGTGGCTGCCACGCCTGAAGAGATGCGGGTTGACATACTTAGAAAGGCATTGGTCGATGCACAACCCGAGTCTGGCCATCATGGAGCAAGGTTTTTTGATAGAGAGGACCATGCTAGTGAGCTTCGTCGGTTGGTGGCGCAAAATACGCAGTTTGCGGAGAGGATTTGTTTTGGAGCAAGAACTGAGTCTGTTGAAAGAAATAGTACTTGTCCACCAAATGACTCCCTCAACTTCAGCTGCTGCCACGGATCACCCTTAAAATGTACATAGACAAAATGATGCATTTTTAACGCCTATCCATGGTGATAGTCAGGGGAATGAGGGTGGTTCTCAGCAAAGGGCTGGACGTTTTTCACCGTCGACAGTAGGAAGCCCACGGCTTCGCAGTCAAACTGCTGCTCGAAATTTTGGTTAGTGTTGTTTGATTAACATTACAATTTCATGGTTATTACGTATCATTTTATTCTTTGTTTGACTTGTCATATGCCTTTTCAGGTGAATCATCAGTAAGCTTACCGCAAGAGAGTGATGCAGGTAACTGTGCAAATCTTTTTTCCACCGCCTCAGATGCTTTATATATACATAATTGTTTAGCATCTAACCTGATGTCTATTGTTACACAGATGAAGCTGATGTTGAGGCTGTTACCACTGATAAGCCATCATCAAACATTGCCACTCGAGCAAAACTCCAACCGAGGAAGCGTTTGCAAAGTGCGTCCACGCGAACACCATTTGTGTATCAGCTAAGGAATAAGAAGAACACCTAGAAGTAACGGGTTGTCCGATGCTTAACAGATACTAGGACGTGAACATTGTAACCTGATTATAGTCTTTTGTTATATATTTGTGTAGAATGTTTGATTTTTTGGGTGAAGTTGGCTCCATTGACGAGTTCCAAATAGTGTATGTATTGATAATGGGTAATGTGAACTGAGTTATTGTTGGATTTTGTTTTTCCTATATGGTTATTTCTGATTGATTAGAAATGTCAAGTTCATTTGTAGGGTTTATGGTTTATGGTTCACTTGGGTCAAGAGGGGTTATCAACCCAATACCATAACCTTCACAACACTTATGAAAGGGCTTTGTATCAATGGTGAGGTTAGGAAAGCAATGAACTTTCATGACAGCGTGGTAGGATTAAGATTTGAGTTGGATATGTGTAATCTGAGTGAGGCAAGAAAATTATTTGATACTGAGCTTGTAGAATGAGGTATCATTACTTTGATGTTTGGAGTTATAACATCTTGATTATTGGGTATTGCACGAGTAAAAGGATTGATGAATCTGTGAGCCTCTTCAATGAAATGCATTGCACAAAGTTGGTTCCTAATATTGTAACTTACAGTTCTCTTGTTGATGGTTTGTGCAAATGTGGGACAATCTCTTATGCATAGGAACTTTTTAATGCAACTCATGATGGTGGCCCACCCCCTAATGCAACCCATGATGGTGGCCCACCCCATAAGACTTCTTTCGATTATGCACGATTTGCGATGTTGAGTTTAAAACAAATTGATTGGTCATGATATTGATTAGTATAACAAATTTTTGTTTGTGATTAACCAATTTCGTTTCAAGTATGGAAAAGGTTGCATTCAAGTTATGCATGACCGTTAACCAACTACTACAGTTTATTCACCACTTTTTTATTCGTCATTAACCAATTTTATTTCAATGCTTCTGAAAATAGTTAGTTAACGAAGAACAAAAAAATGGTTAACCTCCTTGGAAAGTTGGTTAACGAGGTCAAGGATGGATGGTTGCATTCAAGTTGTGCATGGTCATTAACCAACTTCTGTAGCTCATTAACCATCTTTTTGTTCATGATTAACCAACTTTGTTTCAAGTATGAATTGTTGCATTCAAGTTGTGCATGACCATTAACCAACTTCTATAGCTGATTAACCACTTTTTTGTTCGTGATTAACCAACTATATTTCAATGCTTCTGAAAATAGTTGGTTAACGAAGAATAAAAAGGTGATTAATTTCCTTGGAAAGTTGGTTAACGTGGTCAATGATGGATGGGGTTGCATTCAAGTTGTGCATGGACATTAACCAACTTCTGTAGCTCATTAACCACATTTTTGTTCATGATTAACCAACTTTGTTTCGAGTCTGGAGAACCTCATTCAAGTTGTGCATGGCCATTAACCAACTTATGTAGCTCATTAACCACCTTTTTGTTCATGATTAACCAACTTTGTTTCAAGTATGAAAATTGTTGCATTCAAGTTGTGCATGACCATTAACCAACTTCTATAGCTGATTAACCACTTTTTTGTTCGTGATTAACCAACTATATTTCAATGCTTCTGAAAATAGTTGGTTAACGAAGAATAAAAAAGTGGTTAATTTCCTTCAAAAGTTGGTTAACGAGGTCAATGATGGATGGGGTTGTATTCAAGTTGTGCATGGACATTAACCAACTTCTGTAGCTCATTAACCACATTTTTGTTCATGATTAACCAACTTTGTTTCGAGTCTGAATAACCTCATTCAAGTTGTGCATGGCCATTAACCAACTTATGTAGCTTATTAACCACATTTTTGTTCATGATTAACCAACTTTGTTTCGAGTCGGGTTGCATTTGTGCATGACCATTAACCAACTTCTATATTTTATTAACCATATTTTTGTTCGTGATTAACCAACTATATTTCAATGCTTCTGAAAATAGTTGGTTAACGATGAACAAAAAGGTGGTTAATTTCCTTCAAAAGTTGGTTAACGTGGTCAATGATGGATGGGGTTGCATTCAAGTTGTGCATGGACATTAACCAACTTCTGTAGCTCATTAACCACATTTTTGTTCATGATTAACCAACTTTGTTTCGAGTCTGAAGAACCTCATTCAAGTTATGCATGACCATTAACTAATTTCTGTAGCTCATTAACCATCTTTTTGTTCAGGATTAACCAACTTTGTTTCAATGCTTCTAAAAGTAGTTCCTTAACGAAGAACAAATAAATGGTTAATTGCCTTGGGAAGTTGGTGTGGCCGAACTCAGTCAAAATTATAACCGAAGTTATTACCTAAGCTTGTAGCACAGTGACAACACCGGATCGTCTCCACGAGGATTGTAGATGCAATTTAATCAAATCAATTGAAAGTTAGCAAAGGGGGGTTTGACAGTTTAAGATCGTACTTAACAAAATTAACGGAAGAAATAACAATTAAAGAGTAGTCAATTTAGAAACCTATCCAGGATTGGGTGGATTCAATCATAGACCATTCAACGCTTTTGCAGATCATTAACCATTACAAAATAGTGGTTAATGAACCTCATGCAAGTTGGTTAATAGGCATGCACAAATGCATCCCTTCCAGCTTTTACCCCATGAGAAAGCAAACTCTTTGAATACTTATCCTTGGTATTCTTGGCGGTGTGTAATTGACATTGAACTGATCTTGGAATGAGTAATATTCGTTTAAAAATCAAAATGGCATTACCAATCAAACAAAAATAATCAAACAAATACATTCACATCATAAGTACCAAAAAAATATAATTGTGCTTCATACATGTACAATTTTCATTGGATACCTTATAAACTTGTACCAAAATATTGGTTTTACCCGACCATTTACATAACCTTATATAATTATGTACACATTGTAAGTACTATGTCATTCACTAAACTATACAAACAACCTATTCCAAAAAAATACATAAGTTGGTTACTTTACTTACAAAGAAAATAAACATTCAAAATAATAATAAAAACTAGCGTAATACTATGTCATCACATATCACCCTTTGCCACTCCCATGCATTAATCTCATCAAAAGTGGCCAAAAAATATTGATGTCAGCTAGCACTAATCTTTGCACCCATTATAGGTAATTCGACAATTGCCCCATAAATCCTGCAACACCAAAGTTAATTGCCTTAGTCTTTCAAACTAAACATTAACTCCAATAAAAACTATTACAAATATAATTGATTGAAAGAGTTAAGTACAACGTCAGTGTTACTCGACTCGTGTTTCTTCAAATTGCTTTGAATAACTACTCATGCCAAAATTCATGTATGAATTCTCACTACTAGCGATTGAAAAAAACATTTGAAAAAGTTAACTACAACCACTTTGACAACCTAAAATTTAGCATACGTTTCACATGCCTTTGGACCACTGGTGAAATCATGTTGAAAATCTGCAAGTAATGATAGAGAACTTTGTGTGGACTTTCTACCAATTGCGAAGTCCAACAACTATCGTTGTAATCATCAACATTTGTGTTCAGATCAACAAGTTGTTGATCTGTAAGGGAGAAATATAACTAAAGTTAAATTATAAATTCTTATAAAAGTTTACAAATAAGAATTACTCCATCAATACTACTCCAAATGATAACAATCATTTCAACACTAATTACAATTTAAATTTTATTTCGCAGGCACACACACACCACTACCAGTACAATCATCATCTCGTTCTCCAGGAGTCATAATTTCCATAGATGAGCATACATGTAGCTTGTTTCCATTGATCGACTCATGCTTCCTCGATACACTCCTACATAAACCAACACAAATAAGTTAAAAATACATTTCATAATATATGCACTCTTTCTAAGAGAGTTAACAAAGAAAGAGTTATTCCATACACCAAGAAAATATATCCAAATGCACTCACATCAATTGTCAACATGTGTGACCTTTGAAGTGTTGTCTTTCTCTTTTTCCTCACAATTTGGTCAACTGTTGATACTTTTCTATTTGATCGAGGGCGGCCTTTATGAGCAACACGTAATGGACTATGAATCTCACTCGATAACTCCTTGGTTTGACTGCTTCCAGTGCCAATCATATTGCTTGTTTTGTGTTGACCTTTATGGCATGTGACATTATTGTGGTTCGATGTAGCAATCGACTGCACCTTGCCTTTACATGCACGCAATGTTTGGAGAAAAAATCACTAGCATTGTCACATTCAGCAAGAACTTCGGCAACCTCGTAAAACTCCTTCAATAAATTATCAAATCTTTGCATTTGAGGTTGCAATTGTTTCACATCATAACTGCTCTTGATGTATGCATGTTTCCTTCTTATATTTTTGCTCCATCTTGCCAAAATATATTTCGAAGGCATTTCCTTCACCCTTTCTTGCGCAAGAACAGCAAGAGCATGTCTACACACAATGCCTTTGAACTCAAACAACAAGCATTTGCAACAACATTTGCATCTAACATCATGATTGTTGTGATTAAATACCACCTCTAATGTTCTTTTTTTCATACATCCAACTACTACCATCTCCTCTAACACATCATAAGTAGAGATTCCATCCTCAACACATTTAATGCAAATAGAACAATTCATTTTACCCCTAAATTCAGCTTGAACCTCAAGAAACTTCGAATGGGTATACTCGCCTTGGAATTGCCTCTCAATCATAGAGTTCGACCCACATGCAATAATGCTGTTAAATGATCGACAATCTGCCTCATATTCTTTTTCTGCCTTATCGTGGAGAGCATTATCATACTGCCTTACAAATACTTGCAGAGTTGTTGATGAGTTTATATACCCATCAAAAAATGCGTTAATGCTCTCGCTCCTCTGGGTCGTTGACATTCCATCCCAAAAATCTTTCTTAAAAAAGATTGGGACCCATCTCTGTTGCTCATTGTACAACCCACTCAACCATTCATTGTCTTGTAGGTCATGTTGTTGGACGAAAGTAACCACTTTCCTTCAAATTCAGCCTCTGTCAAGGAATCATAAACTGCATTTTTCATTGCATCCTTGATACTGTTATATTCACCATAACCTTTCAACTTCTGTGGGATTTTTTTTCATGATATGCCATAAGCACCATCGATGGAGAGTAGTAGGAAACACTATCTGGATTGCTCTTTTCATGGCCATGCATTGATCAGTGATAATACCATTTGGAGCCTTACCTGATATACAATTAAGCCAAGATTCAAACAGCCACACAAACGAATCAGTGTCTTCAGTAGATAGTAAACCACATCCTAGCAAAATTGATTGCCCATGATGATTCACACCAACGAATGGAGCAAATGGCATGTCATACCTATTTGTCAAATAGGTTGTGTCAAACGTCACAACATCTCCAAACGATTAAGTAGCTTACTCTACTTCTTGCATCAGCCCAAAAAACATTCTTCACGTGAAAGTCATCATCCAAATCTATAGAATAGAAGAAATGACTATTTTGTTGTTGCATCCGTGAAAAATAACTCCTTAGAGCTTTACCATCACCCTCCTTCCCAATCGCACGTCTTTCCCTCCCAACATAGTTTCTCACGTCTCGTTCAACAAATGGTAAATTATCATACCCTCCAACATCATGAACAAGAGAACGGAAGGTCTTGTTCAACCTCACGCCTGCTTCATTATTGATCTCTATTCTTCTCTTCACGTGCATGCTGATGTTTCTGTTTCCTTGGAACATCCTTGCCTTCACTGGGCCGAGATCATGAGAGTGGTCAAGTACAGCTTTCTTTATGTACCAAAGTCCATTTTTGTTCAAACTGATAGTTATTTTCGCTTGACAGTTATTCTTGATTGTTGGATATGTATTCAAATCAGTTGGTATTGTTGACACACAACTCCCTCCTCGTGAACATGCTAGAATGAAGTATTTTAACTCTCCATCATTTCCTTTTCTTGAGTTCCTAGTGATGAAATCGAATCCCTTTGCAATAGCATACTGCCGATAGAATAACTTAACGGCATCCACCGAAGGAAATATAATGCATGCTACAGGCTCACAAGGTAGATTGCTCATCGAGGTTGTCACTCATAGTTAACTCGGCTTCATTTGCTTCTTCAATGCATTCAAGACCGCCACCGCCATCATCTAACACTCCACCACCATTTGTATTTTCATCCTCCATGTAAGCACCTATTTCCAATTCCATTAACCGCACATGCAAAACTCATGTTACCATCCAAAAATTCAACAAGTGGAAAGCATTTTAGCTATCAATGGTCAATGATTTTCCATAGTGACTGTAAGGCATGCTCTTACATTTATGTATGAGTTAGAGTTATAGTAAAGAGAAATGAGTGGAAGTGTTAAGGCTTGGATTAAAAAAAAAGGACAAAATATGACTATTGTTTTACAGTATTTTTTACTCTTGGTTAACGAGGTAGAAATTTGTGGTTAATAATGTGTATATGTTGATTACTGGGCAGATTTGTGGTCAATGGTTAAGCCGTTAACCATCCAATACACGTCATTAACCAAAAATTTATACCTCATTAACCAAGAGGTCAAAATAGTGTAAAAAAAATGGCATGATAAGTGATAGAACCAACAAACACAAGCAACCAATAATGGGACTGTTTATAAGGAATTACAACTAAAGCCAATACTTCTACTTCTCTCAGCATCTCTAGTTGTGTGTGTGGGGGGTAACATGACTTTACAAAAACTTTTTGTAAGCAAGCATCTCTGCTTGGGGCTTTGTGTCACCACTTATTTAAGTAGCATGCTTCCACTTTCAACATTATTGTTTGGTTTAAACACACATCTATAGTATTTTTGAAGGCCACCATTATCTGTCATGTCTTTCAAGAGACCAATTCTATAGGCTAGTAAAAACAAAAGCAAAAAACATGATATGAATATAAGCAAAGCTCTAAATATGTTCATGAGTGAAATTCACATACAAGAGCCAATTTTGATGGACAATATTCTCTTCCTAGAATCAGTCCTATACAAATATTTGCTTCTTTCTCTTGTTTGTTCTTCAAATAACCATTGTGTCTAAGATACAAGATCCCAAAATATTTTTTCCAAGACTTATCAAAATGTTTTAACAATGACAAAAAAAGGGGAAAAATCTGAATGGTTTAACTGTGAACATGGCAATATGGGCAGTATAATCAAAAAGCAAAGGCAGCCACTAGGGGACACAGCTAGAACAAGAAGACATAAAAAGGATATGTAAAAGGTGAGCTACATGTACATATAAGCATCAGAGAAAAGGAACATGTAATCACTGCATAATTTTTTCCAGAATATATTATAGATAAATGAAAAAAGAAAATGATGAAGTCACTGAGCAAGGGACGGATAGAGTAGCCAAAGTCTACCAAAACTAAACATAATGCAAAGCATCTATTCAACAGGTATATGATATATAACAAACACTGGAAAGATTCGGAAAGGTTGAAACCTTAACAATGATTCCTCTCAAATTTTTTGCTGTTGAAGAGGAAGTTTTGAGATGTTCACCAAAAGAACAGGTGCCAAATCTAACGTATCATTATATGGAACATTTGGGCATTCTGTCAAGCACGTATGATGCACAATATCACCCAATTAAAGAAAAATTCATTTCAATGATAGAACGTCCATCCTAACACATACAACAAGCTACGGATATCCACCAATACAGCCAAACTGGAAATGCATCTCCCAAATTCCTACCTTACCCGAGAATGAATCTCGTGTAGCAATAAGCAATCGAAGAAAAAATCAACAATGTATGTATCATGCGCCACCAACCAGAATGCCACTGGACTGCACTCCCAGAACTTAATACAATCAGCTAATGGAGAAGGAAAATAGTACCTTGATGACGTGTCAGAAGGCAAGCAGAGGTAGCGGACTGATGGAGCTTCGTGCGGGCTACAGAGACAGCGGTGCTAGCGGAGGTTGTGCACGGACGGAGCTCGCCGGACGGAGGGACGTGGGTGACGGAGAAGTGAAAGAAGTCAAGGATGGAGATATTTGAGGAAGAGGGGGTAACGAGAGGGAGAAACGAGAGGGAGACAGAAATGAAAGGGAGATGGAAATGAGAAGGAGAGGGAAAAAACTGAAGGCAAATATGATTGAATCTGAAAATTAATCTGACGTGGCCTACGGTGTTAAAAGTGGTGTGTGCACTGTACACGGTAAGATGATCTTTTTCCTAATAAAAACAACTTATTTTTTAGGTCCAAGGGAAGACTTATCACAAGGATGGATCCTAGGAGTGGCGGCCCACGTAAGGCTCCAAAGGAAAAGGGAGAGGGATGGGAGCGAAGCGAATTGCATTTAGGGAATCGAAACCCCGACGCTTCATTTACATGTCTACAATGAACCACACACGCGACACGGACACAGTAAAAATATAGAGACATATCAAATTTAAAAATTATAAAATATGAATACAGCATATATATATAATGACAAAACTTAATTAAAAAATTTATAATTCATTAATATTATTTTTGTAAGTTTAAAAATTTATAATATTTTAATATATATTATATGTACTAATATTTATTACTTAATAAGCTTCTCTTAGAAAATACAGAACATAATTTTTATTGATATATTTTAAAAAAATTTAAACTAACTTCTCTTAATAGAACTAACCATGAATAAGTACATGTGCATAAAAAAAATTAACTAGAAGGAATATTAGTATGAAGCAAACTTCAGTGACAATGAAGTAGACGATTTGATACGAGTAAAGGTAGAAGGAACAGATAAAAATAGTGGTGTATGAAAATATAAAACTTAAAAGTCCAATAATGATGTATGAAAAGATAAAACTTAAAATACTGATGTGTGAAAATAGTGACTTGTGACATTAGTTATGGGATTGGGTTTGAGTGAGTTACGAGCTTACTAATTGAACGTTAATTATGAAAACTATATATATATATATATTAATAGATCATGTCCAAGTTATATCTTATATGTATCCAAACGTATCCAAAACATATCTAAACGTGTTTGAGATGTGTCCAAACTTGTTCAAGATGTGTCTAAATTAAAAAAAAATAATCTTTTTAATCAAACACATTCTGACATGTAAGACACGTGTGTTGTACGAGTGTCCTCATATATCTAATATGAATATGTGTTTGACACACAGACACACCTCAATAATGGTGTATCCATGTTTCATAGCATGTCTCGTAACACAACCAAGTATGCTCATGTTATGGGAGTAATAAAAACAACTTATTACTTGGATATTTTTTCTTTGGTTGAATAAATTATTACTTGGATTCTTGTCATATTGCAATGTATCATAGATTTTATTTAAATTACCAATTCATCTATATCAAATGGGGAACAACCCATTTATATTTAATTTTCTTTTCCTTAATGAGGATTAACATTTTGTATTGTTTTTCTTTTTTTTGGCAATGAGGATTAATTTTTGTATTTGCCCTTTAAGTAGTTGCTGATAAATTCATTCGCCAGTGACAATGCTTACAATTGGTAAGGAGTAGGTAAAGAGGTTCGCAGAAAGGACGACTACCAAATCTTTAATTTCTTTAGAGTAAGGATTACCTCTAAGTATTTAATCTCATCAACTAACTCTTCAGTAACAAGAGACATCAATACATGTAGAGTTTTATTTAAATTCCGTCAACTAATTGAATCGACTTGCAACATTTGCCTTCAAATCTATGCGTAAAGAATTATTTGGTTAGATTTTAAATGAGACTGAAAAAGTATTTATGTAAAAGAAAAGTCCAAAAAAAATATAATTATTAAGAGAATAAAATCATTGCTTTTTTGTTTAACCTTCAAGTAATTAAAAAAATAAGTTTCTAATTTAAGATATATATATATATATATATATATATTGATAGTATGAGAATTTTCGTAAAAAAAGGAAAGCCATTAATTATAAAGTTATACCATATTTACCATTCTTTCATATCTGCAGCTGGCTTCTTGGGGATTGCCTATATGAGCTATTGTAGCATTGATCACTCCTTGATTACTATTTGGTTGAGAGATGATGCATAGAGATACATACATTTCACATGTCTATCAGAGAGTGCACCATAACGTTGGAGGACATCGGTATCATATCAGGTCTTCCTATTGACGGCACTACTGTTAATGACCTTACCCATCAGACAGATTGGCTTGATCTATGTGATCGGTTATTAGGTATTGATGAGACTCCGTTGCTCATATCATATCTGGTGCACGCATTGATATGACATATCTGTGGCAGCCAGCTATTACAGAGGTCACGAACGATGATGATGACAAGTACGTGCAACAACGTGCACGACATTACATACTTAGGTTACTTGGGGTTTTTTATGCCTTAATCATTCTGGTAAGTCTGTGCACTTGATGTTCCTTCCGCTGTTGGAGGACTTTGCTATTGCCAAGACATACAGTTGGGGGTCTGTAGTCTTGGCGTACTTGTATAGAGAGTTTTGCAAAGCTACGGACTATAGGGCATGCGAGATCGGAGGGGCTTGCATCTTATTGTAGTATTGGGCATGGTATAGATTCCCCCAGCTTGTCCCTATATTATTGACCATGTTGAACCCGATGTATTCTATGGTGCTGATCGTGGTCAATTACGTCCATTAAGATGACAATAAGTTTCTTTTCATATCATTTCTTACATTATTTTGCTCTATTGCTTACTTTGCTCTATTTCTCACTTACGTTCATAATACTTTGACTTATAAATAGGTGACACAAGTATAAAGTTTTGAGTGATACTGTGATCGGCGTACTTGAATATTATTGCTGATTCTTTGATCAACTGAAGAATGATGAGGTATAGATTATTTTACATTAATTTGAATTAATTACTTATGTATATGACTTCTTAATTCTATGTACATATCATTTTACAGATTATATGGCAACCATACATAGATGAGAAGGTGGCATCGCTTCTACCTTTTTGTGTGGCTGGTAGGGACATAGCACTAGCAGTGGTCACTCTCAAATGTTTTCACATTATTGAGTGGAACCAGCCAGACTGGATAATGCGCCAGTTTGGTCTTGACCAGCCTATACCACGGAGACCGCACTAACTTGACAGTTTGCACTTAATTACATTGGCAGGTAGGTATGATGAGAATTGGTCAGCTATACTTGTTGTTTATATAGCCACATGGGATAGTTAAAGGGAGAAACTTGTTAGGGGGACCCTATTGCAAGCACCCCTCACTTTGCATTCTGAATACATGCGTTGGTATAAAAGAATTACCAGACATTGGATTTCTCCCACCAGTGCATCTATTGGGAATGTGGTAAACTCTTTACTAATTTGCCAATTACTATATGTATTTTGTATTGATTATAATGACATATTTTATATCTGTTTCTTAGGTGAATATTGCACAGCATTGGTTCAGTTCGACTACTGACGCAACTGCTAGAGAATCTGCTGCGCAGATCCTACATTCATTGCAGGAGCATGATCGCATTACAATGGAACAACTTCGTCCAACTCCAGTAGCACATGATATTTCAAGGCCACACGAGGAGTCCAGTGAATAGGGGACGTGGCGTAGAAGGAGGACAGGGTTAGCGAGCACTCGGACACGACTTTGACATCTCGAGGACTCCATTTCTACAAGCGGGCACAAGACTCAGCCTCCTACCACTACTACCGCTCCGAATGTAACTGCTACATACTCGGCCACTCAGCTACCACCTACATATTACCCACTATACCTTTACCCACCGTATCCTTACTCGCCACTGGGTTACCCACCATATCCTTACCCACCACAAGGTTACCCACCATATCCTTACTTGCCACCGGGTTACCCACTATACCCATCACAACTAGGTCCTTCTTCTGATCCTTCTCACAGGCCACCATATTCTGATGTTGACTCATCTCATTGACGAGCAATTATATGTCATTAATGTATCTGAGAATGTTATATTTAGTGGTTTTGGTTAAATTACTATTGATGATTTTCTATTGTGATTTTGGTACCCTTGTTGGATTAAACATGTTTTCTGCTTAGTTTCTATTGATGATCTTGGTACTATGATTGAATTAAACAAGTTTATGTGCTTTTGGGAAGGTCCAATATTTAGGAGAAACTTTGTCAAAATTTTCATAGAATCTTAATGATTGAACTTTGGTTGAATTATGTCAAACAGGTTTATGAAAATATGAAATCTAAAATGTCTCTTTGCATTAACCAAAATTATAAAAGAAATGCCACTCCTTAGCTCTCCCCTCTATATAATACCGAGTGGGTTTGTATAGTGACGAGTCTTTTGGTTAGTGCGCGTTTGGTGAGGCAAATAAGATAGTAAAGAAAGGGCGGAGACAGATGAGAAATGGCAGTTGCTAGTGTTTCTAAATGGGTTCACTGGTCTTTGTGCCTTTCTTGCAATTGTCACCAAGCAAAAAGTTAGTTTTTTTTCTTATTTTTCTCCCCTTGAGCCACCAAAGCCCTAATTGTTGCACGGTAACTTCTAGCAGTGAAGATAAAGGTACGTTGTTAGTTGGATAAAAAATTATAAATGGAATAAGTGTGGGATTGTGGTTTTCTGGAATATCATGATTGTGAGAGTACCCACCAAATAAACGTAAAAAAAGGTTACTTTTTTTTCTCAAATAAACATGTAGGAACAACCATAAAAAAAAAGAAAAAAAACTTTTTTGACTTTACAAGACTCTTGTTGTGACAAGCAAATGAGTTTGGTGTTATAGTGAACATGCAAGCTAAAGAGGAAGGTGATAGAATAAAAGAAAAGCTTACCTCGAAATGATCACTCAGAGAAGAAGGTGACGGTTAATGATGTATTCGTGAAGAGGGGTGTTAAGTATATTCAGGTGCTTGTCAAACGTTAACTAACTTTTAGTCTATGTCAAAAAAATGGACCAAGTCCACTATGTTATACAGAGGACTAGCATCTAGCAACTTATCATATAAAAATAATTCTGATATTCTTACCATAAATAGTATATACATCTTTTTTACATTTCATCTAATATCATTTATTATATTTATTTTTTTTATTACTTTCTTTCTCTCAATTATACACCATTAAAAAAGTATGTACAATACTTACACATCTAAAAGAGGTATAATTTGATCATTTTTCATATAAAAAAGAGGAATTCTTGCGGCCAACTTGGATTATGAAACCTGGTTTATCAACCAAGGTTGTGGTTACAGGTCTTGTTCTGCGGATTCCAAGTCCCCCAAACGGAGTTGTTATAGTGTATGTTTGGTTTACAGTTGGTAAGCTTAAGTTTATTTAAAAGTGTGTTTATAAATTTAAGTTTAATTAAAAATAAGTTTGTACTAACGTAATTTATGTTTGGTAATTTTTATCTCAAAAGTGAGTTGGAGACAACTTTAATACACAAAAGCAACATTTTCTTACCTTGGAGCCAACGTACTTTTAGTTCAAAATGATGTTGAAGCAGATGGCAATTGAAAACATCCAAACATAATTGCACGTCGTTTGAGAATTCTAAACGTCAGTTGGTGGAGGCAAAGTGGTTCCCAAACATGCACATAATGTCCCACTTGACCTTGTGTATCCCACGGTCTTGCTACCTATTACTCCAGATGAAGTTTCTAGCAATAGAATCAAATTCATTACAAATAGAATTGGGTAGCCAACCACTTTGCATAGTGTAAATCGGGATATAGTGGAAAGCATTTCTTTTAGGGAGATTAAATCTTTGGTAGTAATCCTTTGAGTGAATTTCTCTACCTACTCTTTTAAAATCACAAGCATGTCATTGATGTATGAATTTATCACCAAATACAAAATATTAATCCTCAATGACAAAAAGAAAATTAATACAAAATATTAATCCTCATTACAAAAGAAAATTAAATACAAATTGGTCTTTTCCCTTTTCATTGAAATGAATTAGTAATTTAAATAAAATTTATGATACATTGAAATGTGACAAGAATCCAAGTAGTATGTTATTTTTTTTAACCTATAAAGCTTTTTACGTTTTAGGTAAGTAAGTTATATCTCTTAAGATAATGGCTTTCCTTTCTACAAAAATTCTCATACCTTCAAATCTAATTTTTAAAAATATCTTAAATTAAAAATTTATTTTATTTTAATTATTTTAATGTTTTATAAAACAACAATTTTTATTCTCTTATTCTATTTTGGACTTTCTTTCATAAAAATAGTTTTTTTATTTATCTCGCCTTTCAAATCTAACCAAACAAATCCTAGCACATAGATAAAAAAGATAAGAAATTTGATTTAATACCCACCAAACAATTAAATGTCTCGGTTTAACATTAAAATTTTATAGCATCAAACTAAAAATAATATCCCCAACCAATAGATAATTGGACAGAACTTAATTCCAACCCTAATTAGAAGGAATCTATCTAACCTTCATCTAATTTATTATTACGTGTCTATTATTTATTTATTATGTTGTCATATATTATTTTCAATCTCATTTAATTAAATTAATTGATATATGATAATAAATTAAATGAATAATAATTACTTAACAATATATTAAATAAGAGTTAAAAAGATTCCTCCAATCAAGCTTAGAGCCAAATTCTCTCCTAGATAATTTACCCCTTACTTAAAGTTTACGTGTTCTAGTCGTGTGCCTAGAAGCAAGAAGGAGAAACTTTCGTGTATCTTTGCTATACAATTAATGGGGAATCTTGGTCGATATCTTAAGTTTTCCCCTAAAACAAGGACGGGACAAAATGTATGATTTCAATTTTATTTTGTAAAAAGCCAACTTGTATTACGAATTGTGGATTATCAAGCAACATTGTGTTTGTGGGTCTCGCTATGCAGACTCCAACTCCACCAAACCTTTTGGAAGTGGTTATAGTGTCCCAGGTGTATCCCATGGTCCAGCTCCTTCTTACTTCAAATGAAGTTTCTAACAACATAATCAATTTCATTACAAATAGACCAGTGTAGCATTTTGCATAATGTAAATAGGGATGGTTTGGCAACACAAAATCAATAAGAGTAACTTTACCTGGTTTGTTGAGGGGCTTCCCCTTACAAGAAATCAAGTGTCGACTAAATCTTTTCTAGAAAAAAGAATTGAAATCTCCCTTCTTGGCCTGTCCTTGTTTTAGTGGAAAATCAAGCTATAGCTCGAGATTCCCCGTAAATTGTATAGCAGAGATATTGGCAACTTTCTCCTTCTTTGTTCTAAGCACACAGCTAGAGCACATGGCATTGGGCATTTTGTGAATGTAGACATATATTGGTAAGGGACACTATTTTTAGTTAGTTGCTATAAATTTTTGTTAAAAGGGAAACATTTAAATGTTTAGCGGGTATTAAATCACGTTTCTTAATTCTAAATATATTTATTAGGATTTATTCGGTTAGATTTGAAAGGAGAGATAAAAGAAAGTTTATATGAAAGAAAAGCTCAAAAAAGATAAATAAGAGAATAAAATTTATTGCTTTTTTTTAACATTAGAGTGATTAAAAGAAAATATGTTTCTAATTTAAGAGATTCTAAGGAAATAGATTTGTTGGTATGAAAACTTTTTATAAAAACGAAAGCCATTAGATTTCTTTGCTAAAAACTAAAAAAGTAAGCCATTATCTTTAAAGATATAACATATTTACTTGAAAAAATAAAAGCGTTTTTGGTTAATAAAAAACAACATACTATACTTGGATTTTTGTCACATTCAATGTATTATAAATTTTATTTAGATTGGATGAAGATGCTCTCAATTAGGGGAACATGTTAGTGAAATCTTCACCCTACATTTTGATTAGTAGCACATCTACACTATAGGCAAATCATCTCTTCTCCTGATTAATTTAATTTAATATATAATAATAATTTATTTTTTATACAATAACTTTTTGTATAAATAAAAATTAATTTATTATATTTATTTATTAAAAATATACATAAATTATTAATATTTATTTTCTTATTTTTTATTTTTAACTTAATACCAAAAAGTCTAAAATTTAAATCCAATCCTAAATTTTAAATTCCAAATTTTCAGATACCATTTCAAGGCGTGCGCGTTCTTTTGTGCACTGTTCCTTATTTCTTTTGTTGACCGTGCACGTTTGTTTTTTTTGGTCATCAATTCTCTATTGTTGTATCGTCTCGAGCGTCGTGCACATCTATCTCACTGCTGGACATCCGTCTCTGATCTTTTGCTGCACGTCAATCGTTGTGCTTTATTTTCGTACGGTCCCCATTGCTGTTTGCGACACGTCTGTTTCTGTTTATCAAACTTTTTTAATAAAATCTTTTTATTTTTAAATTTTTTATATTCTTATTATTAATAATGTAGATATCTTTTTTTATATTTTTTAATATTATTTATTATATTATTTTTATCATTTTTTTTATTAAATTTAACACTTTTAAAAAAGATATTAATAATTTATATACCTTTAAAAAAAGTATATAATAATTTTTTTCCTATCAATTAAATTTTAAAAATATTTATTTTCTGATATTCTTCTTTATTACTATAAAACATTATGATTTTATTCATTTCATTCTAATTTTATTTAATAGTTCAAACTATACTTAGGGTTCATTTGATATGTATGATATGATAAGATCGAATTGTATTAGGTCTAATAATATAAGATCTGATAGTATAAGGCCTGATAAAATTTTAATACTATTCAATATTTAGTGCGACGTTGTATAAGATACTGTGTTGTATAAGATAATACTATCATGTGTTTGTTGATGCACTGTATAATACTGGATATGATAAAATATTAATACTTTTTGACAAAAATACCCTTTAATAAAAAATATACTATATTCATTCAAATTTATCATGTTATACTAATTTTTGAAAAAATAAAACTCTCAAAAGGTTTATAAAAAATCATGATCGCTATATATATTAAATAAAAAACAACTCATGACAAACTGATGAAAATTAGAAAAAATCTAAAAAATGTCAAGATCGAGTAGTCATTTTTGTCTTTATTTTGGTAAAGCTCATCTTAATAATAAAATTTCACAAGAATTTGTATAGTTATTTGGTTTCTGAAAGCAACATATAATATAAAAAATAATTCAGGTACACACATAATTTCATAAATAGTAACAATCAAATTCTAATTGCAAGTACCATAAAATACCATCAAATTAAAAGTAACATCAAGTTTTAATAGTAAGTACCATCAAATCCTTACAAGTACTACCAAATGTAATCTGATATATATTTTATTTCTAGTTTTGAAACACTAACATCATTAGTTATCATCAAGTAAATCTTTCACAAATTGAACTCTATGTTCACCTTGAAACTCCCAAAACAAATGCATAAGGGGAAGGTTTTGCATAAACAAACGACCAGCCTTGTTGCGTTCTCTAGGTGTGAGGTCTTCTAATTTCATCAATTCATTAGCAATAGCCCTTGAATTATCATAGAAGTCTTTCACAACCTTCACACCTTCAGATATTACCTTAACACTTTCTACCATGACACTCATTCTATCAGCAGATTTTTTTTCAACAACTTCTACAAGTGAATTAGCAAACTTGTCCATACTAGTAGCTAATACATCTTCTCCTCTTGACCTCTTTCTCATTCGTCGACCTTCAGAATGAGTATCTTTTGCCTTATTTTTATTTTGGTTCATAGACATTGATTGAGTGATATCCTGAATATCATCATCACTCAACCCAATAACTCCCTCCGGAAGTTCTGTAGTAGCATTGTTTCCAAGAGCTTGTTCTTCTTTGTCTAAGTCCTCAAGTACATCAGCAGGAGCTTCAACATTTTTTCTGGTAGCACGATCCTTTCCAAAGATAATCATCAATCAATTAAAGTGAGGAAAACACTTTGGTCCTATAGTTCTTCAAGGTTACGTCTTTCTTTACACATAAAACAAACATGATAGTCACATTAGTTAGTTAAAATAGACAAAAAAGAAAAGGACATATGATAAAATTAATTAAAAAATTAGAGAGCCTTAGCCTGGATGTAGGCATTCCACACATCATCACTGTCAACTATAATCTTCTTATTCACATCATCCCATCCAAAACCACTTGTGTTCAACATGTCATATATATTACTATACTCCGTTTTAAGCCTCCTCATGATTGACCCAATATGTGGTTTCATATTTATGTCTGCTTTAGGAAACCTAGCCCCCAACTTTTATTCTAACCATTTAAAAGTACCATTTTTAAATTGCCTAACATCAGCCCTTTTGTTTAGGGCAACTGCCTCCTCTAAGAAATCCAGCAATGCATTAAACTCTTCATCACTCCAACCCCTATGTTCTCCATTAACTTTGCCAACTTGTTGAGTACTTTCAGATGCCATATCTATCAAATATATTAACACATAATACAAGTGTAGAAAAGCCAACAAACAACTAACTAAATCAAAGTAATAAATAAATAAAACTCAATAAAACTGCATGTATTTTACAAGTTCAAATATAAAAGTCATAATACAGTACACCATCAAAACATAAAAGTATATCATAACTTTAAGCAACCAAAATGTAAAAGTACATCATAACTTCAATGACAAGAACAAGCCTTCATTTAGCGTGAATGAGCAACCCAATCATTATACATTTCATTTACCAATGCATCTCTCCATGTAGTCCACCCTTCACTTGTTTCAATGGTTTCTATGTTATCATGTAGTTCCAACTCTTCTTCTTCGTTAATTGACATGTTACCAAAGTCTATTTCTAATGGATCTACCAACATCTCCCTCCTAATCAAATTGTGCAATAAGCAACAAGCAATAATAATTCGATTATGAGTTTTAACTGGATAATAACTTAGACTTCTAAGAATTGCCCAACGCATCTTCAACAATCCAAATGTTCTTTCTATCACATTCCTAGCCTGAGCATGTCGCTTATTGAATACTTCTTCAAGAGTTGCTGGGACATGTTCACATCTCCACTCACTAAGATGGTATCGGGTTCCCCTATAAGGGGCAAGAAACCCTTCCCCATTAGTATATCCAGCATCTACCAAGTAATAGAATTCTATTTCATAAAACAAGATTCAATATATATTTTTATTATAATAAGGTTATCAATTTGAAGGTAGTTTTCACATTCTTACCAGTGGGAACTTTAAGACCATTTCTTCTATTAATTGCATCACCCGATACCCTAGCATCTGAAGCCAAACCCTCCCATCCCGACAACACATATATAAATTTCATGTCTCTTGAGCACACTCCTAACACATTTGTGGCAGTTTCACTTTTCGACTTTTATATCTTGATTTGTCGGTCGCAGGAACATTAAGACTAATATAGGTTCCATCTAAAGCTCCAAGACAACCCTAAAATAGATAAACAAACCATCTTTAACAATACTAACTCATGTGAAATAAACAGAAACAATGCAAAAGTTTAAAAGGACTCTTTTTGGTTTAACATTAAAGTAATTAAAAAAACGTTTCTAATTTGAAAGATTATATAAAAATTGATTTGATGACATTTGATATCACTAATATAGTTCATACCTTAAACCATTTTCACTTATCATCAGTGCAATCCTCAGGTACTAGATCTGGTGCCCTAAGTAAATTTCCTTGCAACCTCAACATAGAGTTCAACACTAAATTGAAGTATCTACTAACAGTTTCCCTCGAACGTTGGAATTTAAACTTGATGACACAATTTTTTGCATGGTGAGCTAATATGTGTAAAAACATAGCAACTTGTTCTTCTATTGGTACTAACCCATCTTCCTTTAGCCTACCCTCAACACGTAGAAGAGAACACAATACTTGAAATGTATAAGTATCCATTCGAAGTTGTTCCACATATGCAACATTATCATTTATTAGTCTCCTTACGAATGCTACCCTTGATTCTTCCCTTACCCTTGGTATTACCCGTCGCCTTAATGATAATCTCTCATGTTGTGTTTGGGCTACACGACATACATGTAGGTATGACATAATACATACAGTCATCATCTCCAAAAAAGCTTGTTCCATAATCAAGCACATTGACATGATATTAAGGAGCTCACTTATATCATTAAGCCATCCATTTGGGTCATTTAGCCATCCATTTGGATCAAGTCTTTTATTTGGATCTATATCACCTAAAAATTTAAAAACTGCTCATTAAAAGATTCCTATCCGCCAAAGATGGATACAAGGCTATAATGAAAAAAAAATGCAACAAAGGTTATTTTCATCCTTCACTATGATTTGGTGGTTATAAATGTTTTGCTAGTGTTTTGCAATCCATTTCCAAGCAGCAAAAACTTGAATCTATTTTGCCTCACAAATAATAGTGGCTCTTGATGTATTAACATGAAAACAAGAATCACAAATGGTTAAGCCTGCAAAAACTTGACTCTGAGTGATTCTGCACTAAGAGGAGCTACATGGTTTTAGACAAGTACTACTCAACTTTTTCAATTTTCAGAAATTGGTTCTTATAAAAAATAAAAAATATATATATATATTCAGAAGTATAATTTTTTGGGAGGGGGGTTGTTTGCCTTATGTTGAAGAAGGAAGCCAAGGAACCAATAGTACTAACTTATTAGCAAAAGGAGGAAAAAAAAGGAACCAATTATTCATATACCTAACTTTGAGCTGTGAACTAGATCCTTATATAAGAATGTTCATTCTGTCTATCTAGTTGCATTTATCAAGATTTATTTATCAAAGAAACACTTTTAGGCAGCCTTGTATGAATGATCATTATGTCACTAATTAGGAGTACAATTTGTTCTTATTATCAATGAAAGTACAGCCTACAGCAAGCTTGTATTTATCAATGAAATTACAACACTACTTCTATGATTAAGAAATTGTTTTGCTTCTCTGTTCATATGTTTCTAGATTTTAAGCAAAAGAATATGGTATTTTTCTATTATTTGCCCTTATAATCATAGATTTTAAGTGAAAGAATAAGGGTTTAGGGTGATATATGCATAACTTTCTAAAAGATTGTAAACTTTGGTGATATATCACGTGTGATATTATTCGTCCTGTTAAAGCTGAAGATGACACTAATGAGAAATATGCTAAAAAATTAATTATCGATAAATATATATATAATTTCTGATTTATCTTATTAATATCAATTGTTAAAGGAACTCAACAGTCTGAAATAAGAACTTGATCAAGATATATATGAGGTCTTAACTCAGATGGAAGCTATTTGAGATCAACTAATTATATGTGAAATTTCAACCTAAAATCAATTGACATTAAGTGAAGTAATTTAATAAATATATTAATCACACCCAAAAAATTAAGACAGATAATATAAGACTCTTAACACTAATGAATGGAAGGATCTTGATCCATTTAAATTACCAATTCATTTAAATAAAAAGGAAAACATTCCCATTTGTATTTAATTTTCTTTTTGGTAATGAGATTAATATTTTGAACTAATTTTCTTTTGGGCAACGAGGGTTAATATTTTGCATTTGTCCTCTGTTTGTTATACATTCATATGCCAGTAACATGCTTGCGATTTTAAAAGAGTAAGTAAAGAAGTTCACTTAAATGATTACCACCAAAGATTTTCTTAAGGTTGTATTTGGATAAATCACTCTAAGGGGAATTTTTTTGTTTTTGAGGTGATTTAAAACTCCTCACCATAAAATATTTTGTTTAGATTGTAAAGTAAAGAGTTTTAAAAATTTTAGAGAATTTTAATCGGGAATTTTTTCGATATAAATTAAAGAATTTCAAATTCCACTTTGAGGCGGAATTTCTAAAATCCTTAAGCTCATTAAATAACTCTTGGGCCCCAGGAGATTTGAATACATGTTGAGTCTTATCAAAATTCCTCCAACTAATTGAACCAAATTGTGAATTAGTTAGGATTTATTTGGTTAGATTTGAAAGGAGAGATAGAAAAGTATTTATTTGAAAGAAAAGTCCAAAAAAAGAAATAAGAGCATGAAAAATTAACTCTTTTTGGTTTAACATTAAAGTAATTAAAAAAACAATTTCTAATTTGAAAGATTATATAAAAATTGATTTGATGATATGAAATTTTTCGTAGAAAGGAAAGCCATTAATTTTAAAGATATAAAATGTTTACTTATAACAATAAAAGCTTTTTGGTTAATAAAAAAATAGCATAATTATGTGTTATTATTTACCTTACTTAAATTCTTGTCACTTTTTAATATGTCATAAAATTTATTTAAATTTCCAATTAATTTAAATGAAAAGGGGAACAACTAATTTGAATTAAAATTCTTTTTGGCAATGTGGATTAATATTTTGCACTTGTCCTTTAAGTAGTTGGTGATAATTTCATATGGCAGTGATATGCTTTGGATTTTAAATGAGCAGGTCAAAAGGTTCACTTAAACGAGTATCACTAATCTGAAAGAAAGGAATACTTCTCACAGTCTAACTCTTGGGCACCATCAGGTTTGAATACATGTAATGTCTTATCGAAATTTCTCTAACCATTTGAAACAACTTGCATTGGCGTCTTTTGACGTTTATTTAATATATTTGATTTTTTAATTTAATGTATTTGTTAAGATTAAAATATTTTGCATTAAATTTTTTTGTGATGAAAGCTCAATAATTAAAGTAAATTTATATTATATAAAAAATCATTTTAAGTGTTAAAATATGTGAAAGAAAACCTTTACCGTTTGAATAATTAATGTTATGTTGAAAAAATATTTTCATTTAAAAATTAATAATTAAAGAAATAAAATGTTGACATTAAATACGTTTAGTAACTACCCAAAGTAGGTGGTTCAAGTAGTTTGAACTTTATGGTTGAGAAGTCTTTGCAATGTTATGGATTTGAGTCCACGCGAAAGTATATATGAAAAGGGTAGTGATCTCAATACCCTCCAATGAGGATAAGTCTCGCAAATTAAAGTGTGACAGAATCTCATAAAAAAAATTACATTTAGTGACCCTTTATGTATTAAATGTCTTCATAATTATTTTACAACAATTTCATTTTTAGCATGTATTAAGGAAAAGATATTAATTCAATGTTTTGAATATTTATTAATTGAATTAATTTTTTACAGTATTTGTTAATTAAGCATCATATTAATCATGAGGTGTAGCTCAATTAACAACCCAAACTACATGTAGGCGAATTTTTCCTACATCTAGGGTCATCCGACCATGCCATTAAATGTCAGACGAGGTTTACTCCATATCCAAAAGATATAGAGACACTTGTGAAAGATCAAGTTGATCATCATATTTAAGGGTGAGATTATTAACACTCTCAATTGTTTATGTACATTTTTCACTAATCAATCATAATTTTAATTTTGCTTTTCAAAAAATTATGATTGACTAATGAGAAGTGTGAATAGACAATTAGGAGTGTCAATAACAGATCAAGATACTATCAATTTTTTTTTCTCTCACGAAGTCAATTATAAGAGAAAAAAAGACATAAAAAAATTATTAATGAGACTCAATTGAAATTTATAATTTTTTTTATAACATTATATCCTTTTTTTTCTTACAATTGATCACTTGAGAAAGAAAAAAAATTAAGAAAATCTTGATCTGTCAATAACCTCACCCCATATTCAATAGTTCATATATGTCTTCAAGGATAAAGTAAAGTGTAATTAGAAAAGACTATTGTAACTGCATGATGAAGCAAAAAAACCCTGTCCATCGATTCTTTCTTATCAAACTTTATCAGTCCCAAAGATATTTTTATTGTATTTTAAAAAAAAATAAAAATAAAGATATTACTCTAACATTATTAGTGTTTATGATAAACTTTTGTCAAAGGACAAATTCAATTTTGGATATCAATTCGAGGAATGGAATCACTTCCTCTAAAGATTTTCTAATACTTAGACTGATTTTTGCTTAAGAAAACTAAGAATGATTTTGAGTATCTCATAGAGATATGTGAATCGAAAATATAAGCAATGTATTGTTGTAAATAACTTAGTAAAAATAGAGAAAAGTAAGTGGAGCAATGAAAGTCTAAAGAAAAGAACTTGCTTTGAAAGTTAAAGATTACTTTTAAAATAAACAAAAATAGTTAAATGAAAGCAATTAAATGGCATCAAACGTAAAGAATCAATACAAGAAAAGTGCATTTTTGCGGCGATAGTTTATGGCGGATTTGATTGCGGCGGATTAGAATCTGTCACACATTGTGACAGATTTTGCGAAGGATATTTATAGTGGATTTTTTGCCACTAACTTTTCCAGTGACACATTCATCGTATTTTTTATTTTTTTAATAAAAAATAGGTTTGATTTTTCGTAAAATTATTAAAATGAATAAAAAATTATTTTAGCTTAAAAAATAAAATAAAAAAATAAAAATATTTTGCGATGAATTAGAATCATCGCAAATTGCGATGGATTTTGCAACGGATATATTTGCAGTGGATACTTGTGGTGGATTTTTTGCTACAAACTTTTCCGGTGATACATTCACCGTATTTTTTTTTATAAAAAAGAATTTTGCGGCGGTGGTCAGTTAAACTGACCACTTTAGCATTCTTCTAATCATCAAGGTATGGAGCCAGCGTCGGTCGTATGGCATGCTGCACAAAATTATTAAAATGAATAAAAATTTATTTTAAAGTTAAAAAAATAAAAATATATTGTGACCGATATATTTGTGACGAATTTTTTGCCACAAATTTTTCTAGCGACACATTCATCGTATTTTTTTTTTATAAAAAATAGGTTTGTGGTAGATATATTCATCGCAAAATTATTAAAATGAATAAAAATATATTTTAAAGTTAAAAAATAAAAAATAAAAATTTGCGGCAAAATTTTCCACAATTTTTTAAAAAAAGTGATGCCTCTATATCCTATAATATAAATACTCTCCCTCCTGTCCTTTCTCTCTCAAAGTTCCTACACTCCTCAATCTCACTAAGGGGTTGAAGCTCCTTCCATTTCAAAGTCCATTTCAAAAACTCGATCTCAAAGTCCCAATGGTCTCCCTTTCATCCTCTCCGAAGCTCATTCCATCTACACCTTCTTCCTCACATGCTCACCTCTCCTTACCTCATCATCCTCCGACGCTCCTCAACTTCATCATCCTCACCATCCTTGCTTCCTCCAAGTTCCACAACCACTCGCCGCCAGAAACCCCACTCCTCCAAATGGAGCCGCTTGTCTACGACCGGTCTTCTGCAGTGGCTCTTCTGCCAATCCCCGAGCCAGTCAAGATCCCAACACAGACTGACTATAATGTCTACAACGATGTCGTTTCCGATGCATATGTTTATGAAGCGAAAATGCCATTGAGCAACAATACAATAATGAATGGTAACACTTACGAGGAAAACATATTGGTGAAAATTATGGTTGGCAGTGACGAGGTCGTCGTCACTCCCAACATGTAGAGGAAGGATTTGTTGGATTTCGTGTTTCAAAAAAGTCCACCGCAAAATTTATGGCAGAAAAATTCACCACAAAATTTGAGGCGAAAAAATCTTGCCCAAAAATAAGGAGGAAAAATCTGCCGCAACACCGCAACTCCGGCAACGAAAGTCGGCGTATTGCCGGAGAGTTTTGTGGCAACTTTGCGGTGGATTTATTCACCACTAATTTTGCGGTGAAAATTAAATCTGCCGCAAATCATATTGCAATGATGATTTTTGCATCGATCATATTTCTGCCATAAATGGACAATCTGTGATGGATTTTAGCCTGTTTGTGGCGGATTCGTCCTTTGCAAATTCTGACTTTTCCTGTAGTGAATAAGGAAGTAAAGTGCAACAGAGTAAATTAGACAAGCAATGTAAAGTGTAGAAAGATAAAGAATAGGAATTGAAAAAAGGCAATGTAAAAGCAATGAAAGTAAAATTGTAAATATATAAATGAACAGATAAGTAAATTTGCAGGAAAATAAAGAAAATAAGTAAAAGAAAGCCATAAAAAGAACTCAGATAATCTTACGAAAAATCACTTGATATGGAGCAGAAGAGAGTTTGTAAGGAAATAAAGACTGGAAGTATAAACAAAACTAGATTTAAACTTGAATTGAAAGTGTAAATGATACAGAAATGAAATAGGATGGAAGCATACTTAACTAGACTTGCGTGCTTACTCGAGAATGTCAGAGTGATGTGAGAACGTGATTACAAGTGTTTATGAGTATTGAATTTCTAACTCCTAAACGTTTTCATCATTTCAGTATTTATAGAATTTATAAGTAATTACCCTTTCTATAAGATCTTGACATATGTCTAAAATAAAGAAAATTGTTTAATGATTATTAGTGATCCTTATTAAGTAATTGCCAGATCTTTGTTAGCAATCCTTGTGCTACAAGTAACTGCCTAATCTTTGTCAGTAATCCTTATATTATCTAGATCTTACACTTATAACTATTGCTAACTTTTGTTTCGAATTCAAATTCTTTCTTATGAATTCAAATTTGAATCTTTAAACAGTTACTGACTTCTAGTCGACACCCCTTGCTTCTATTTTCAAAAATTTCTAAGTGTAGTTATTTCTTAAGTCTTAGTTTTTGAGACCAACTCGAAATTACCATTTTTGATATGAAATTGAAATTACCATTTTTGATATGAAATTGAAATTACCATTTCTGATGTTAAATCAGAATTATCATTTTGATAATCTCAAGTCTTCACTATAATTTTGACTTTAATAAAGTTAGAATATGTGCATATTCATGACTTAGTGAATTTTATTTATACTAAGCTTTACAATACACACTCGAAATTGTCTTAAATCGAAAAGTGTTATTTTTATACTAACAATTAGTCAAGACACTTGTAGAGATGCACTACTGACATGTTTTGAGAAGTAGAGAGATGACCTCCTAAAAAATTACTTTCAAGGATTTTTCTCCCTCTAAAGCAGTTGTTAGACAGAGACGCAAGAATAATTTTGTATATTTAACGCATTACTTGTACAAGAGCCTTTTGACTCAATCCAAAAGGTGAAAACACAAATAATTTTATTAACATTGGGCTTAATGTTGCTAGAAAAAATGTATAGCATACATTGTATTTAAACATATATATGGGGTTCTACTCCTTGTGTTTGACAGGGTAATTAAAAACTTTGTTGCGATAAAACACATTATTCAGATGCTAAGAAAGTTAGGGGGAAGTAGTAAGAACTAATGAATACCATTCCTCTTGATAATCCTATATGAAATGTCAGGCTACACACATCTAATTTTCATTCCAAACGGCAATGTATGCTCATTTGACCAAGGTCTAAAAGCTATGTTGAGGGAGGCTTTTAGTTATAAAAAGTATAAGAGAAGCACAACTAAATTCAACTTTTCAACTAAATTCAAGGTGGCTTGAATGATTTTCTCTAGACATTGTAGTTTTTCCATGTGTTGTATGTTATTATATGCTATGAATCTCATCATTTGGCTGCTTATTTATTCTCAAACTTCTTAAATATAGGATGTCTGATAGACTTTTTATTCAACTTAATGTGATCCCAACATTTTATGGTGGTCCTTACCAATTCAAATCATTCTATAATTGTGGATAATGATCAAGATCATTATATACTTAGTTGAATAATATTTATAGCTATTTATAAAGCGGATACCACTTGATGATGTAATGATCTTATCTTGAAAAATAGGAAAACTATAAAATAAATAAGACACTAAGTTCAGTCTAAGTAAGTAAAAAAAAAATACCCTATATATCTAGGGTTGATTACTATATGCTGCTAGAGTTTTGTGCATAATTGTTAATTGAGGCATTTTATGTTGAAGAAAACACAATTGTTGGAAGTATTTATAGAAGCTTAAACCAATATGTGTTGGTCATTTTATTTGACCTGTTTGAATACTTAATGGCAATACCATTGGGTTGAATGCCTTGTCCCATGCAATTTTTGAAATAAAACCCATAGAAAACCACCCCTCTTCTAAAATTTATCTCTTCTGAGACTCATATAAGTTTGTAAATTATTGTTGTGACTTTTCATCAAGTTTTAAAATACTCATAAGTGTACAAATCATACGTTAATACAACTGAGCAAGTACTAGGTCGATCCCATAAAGACTTAGAGTTAAGTTTTAAGCATTGAAAAATTCTTCCTAATTTAGTCACAAAAATTATGAAATAAAAAATGTAAAGATAAAATAAAACAAATAATTAAAACAAGTAGCAAATTAAATGAGAGTAAGTAAACAAATTGAGTTTATGATTCTTGCAAAGTCCACTTTTTCTTTTATTCCATTATTTGATTCTTACTTCTATCGAGCCAGCATCCTTCTATTTGTTACTTCCTACACCTCTATTTCATCTTCTCTTGCTTATTTGGCTTTAGTGACCACGGGCTCCACATTGCTTTAATGGATTATGGACTCACAATTTGTAACATGCTGCAATTAAACCAAGAGTTCAGCCTCTCTTTCATTCACAACTGTGTGCAACAATACTGATAAGAAAATCACATGTCTAATGCATGTAATCTTAAAATTTGTTACAATAATCAAATTAATGACTTCTTTAAATAAATAAATCAATAATATCATAAAATCATTGAAATCAAATATAATGAGATATAATAATGCTAATTTTTTATAAGAAAAATATAAAAATTAGGCTATCATCACAAGCTCAATTAACTTATTGCTAGTCCCTAACAATTAAAGCGACTCAAGACAAAACTCAAAGTGAACAATATCGCTAACCAATTTAATCAAATCCAATTTTATCTTAACTCAGGAATATTAGTCATGTATCAGAACACCACAGTTGCAACAAAAAATTCTACCATAATCAAACTCAAAGTGTGTGAATAATATAACTACTACAACTATACCCATCATCTCTAGATATCATAACTAGAATCCTTATCAGAAAATATATTTCAACCATATGAAATCCTCATAAGAGTTACCTTCAACAAGAAATATCACTCACAAATATGATGTCACTCATAACAAGTACACGTGAGAAGAGTAGTTAGCACAAATTAAAACAAATATCTCGCATATAAAATAAATGGAAGAACATTGAAAAAACAAAACAAATATCGTTTCATAGAAAGATGCTAAGAAAATATTTCATATCATACCTTTAGCTTAGCCATATACATTGAAAAAATCATGCAATCCCTTAAGATCAAATAAGATTTTATTAAGCTTGTAATGCGGGTATGTGATCTTGGAAACCATCTAAAAATCCTTGAGCAGGTATGTGAGCCACTGAATCTCACATGTGATGGTTTCCAAAGCCCAATATTCAGCTTTTGAGGATGACTTTGCCACAGTGATTTGCTTCTTGGTCTTCCAGGAAACCAAAGTAGAACCAAGAAAGGTACAATATCTAGTGAAAAAGAACAAACCATAATCCGAAAACCCTAAGAACCAAGGTAGCAGGAAAGAACAAATCTTCAAATATTTCAAGATTCTAAAGGTTGCCTGATAATGAGTAGTCATTGGCTGAGAGACAAATTAGCTCAATTGTTGAATTGAGTAAGTTATGTCAAGTCTTGATGTTCTCAGATAGAGAAAACAACCCACTAATCTTCTGTAGTAAGCTGGACCATTATATGGGGAACCCTAATCATGCTACAGTTTGCAAGAAGGATCCATAGAGGTTGCAAGCCAACATCAGAGAGGGTCTCTAGTGCATATTTTTGTTGTCACAACTTATCCCTTTGCTAGACCTTGCAATTTCCAAAAAAAGGAAATATTTTGCAGTACCAAGGACTTTGATCTTGAACTTGTTGTCTAGGAATTGTTTCATTTGATTGATTTCTGCCAAGTCATTTCCTGAGAGGATGCAATCATCAACATAGATTAATATGACAGTAAAAGAAGTGCCAACTTTCTTTGTGAACAAGGAAAGATCAGCATTGGGATAAGAATAGCCACATGTGAGGAGAGTAAATGACAGCTTTGAGTACCACTGTTTGTTGGCATGCTTCAAACCATACAAGGACTTCTCCAATTTGCAGACATGATTGGGATATGAAAGTTTGATGCCTGGGGGTAGAACCATGTAGACCTCCTCATATAAGTCACCATGGAGGAATACATTTTTTTTACATCTAGTTGATGTAAGTACTAATTGAAAGCTGCATGAATAGCTAAAAGGGCCCTAATAGCAGTTATCTTTGCCATTAGTGAAAAGTGTCTATATAGTCTACCCCTTCTGTTTGTGTATAACTCTTGGCTATTAGTCTTGCCTTGTATTTTTCTATGGACCCATCAGCCTTGTGCTTCATTCTATAGACCTACTTGTAGCTTATTGGGAACTTCCTAGTAGGTAAATCAGTGATAGTCCAGGTGTTATTATGCTCCAAAGCATCCAATTCAAAATTCATGACTTCTCTCCAACATTCATGTTTAACTACTTGACTATAGGTTTTTGGCTCAACAGTAGAAGATATGGAAAAACTAAAATGCTTATAAGTATGTGATAAGTGGTCATAAGAAATAAAGGTTGATAAAGGATAAAGAATACCTGAAGATTCATGATTTGTAGATGAAGTAAAAAGGTGCAATGATAGTCCTACAAATAAGTAGGCATAGATCTATTCCTAGTGGAACACCTAAGTGGAGGAATAGAATCAGGTTGATTAGGATTGGACCCAAATGTTGGACTAGTAATTAAGTTGAAGTATGCAACGAGGAATCAGAATTGATACTAGCTGATAATTCAGTTGAATGAGTAGTGATAAGACTGATATCAATTGACATAGGAGGACATGGTACTGACATAGGAGAAGTGCATGAAGTGGCAAAGGAGTGATTAGGAAAAGTGTGAGAATATTGTAGTAGTGAAACAGTAGACTAACTAGGAATTGAAGAAGTAAGAGAGGAAAGGGAAAAAATGACTTACGGAAAATAACATGTCTAGAGAGGAACAGTTCTAGGAAGCACGAATATAAATACGGGACACAGATGCGACACGACACAAATACATTTATACAACAAAATTTTTAAAAATAATTGAAAGATAGATAGACGAAAAGTATCTAAAAATATTGAAGCCCTTGGTGCCAGGACTAAAACCTTTGAAAACTAATTTTCTAGCTTTAGGATCAATTTTGTGTCTATGAACAGTTAAGGTGGTAGCATAGCATAAGCAACCAAACACCCGAAGAACAGAGAGATCTAGTTTGTGGTTATGTAATACCTCATATGGGATTAGTTTTGAAGCAAGGGAGTAGGAATTTTGTTTATCAGATGACATAAGCTATGGTATATGACCAAAAAGTTTTAGGAAGGTGAGCCTGAAAATAGCAATGCCCTGGCAACATTTAGGATGTGCTGATGCTTCCTTTCCATAGTAGAGTTTTGCTATGGAGTTTCAACACAACTTGTTTGGTGGAGAATGCCTTTGGAGGCATAAAACTTAGTCATATTAAATTCCAATCCATTATCTGTCATGATTTTTTGAATCTTAGCATAGAACTTAATTTCAACAAAATTGTAAAAAGATTGTACATGCTTTTGTGTCTCATATTTTAATTTCATAAGATACACTCAAATGTGTCTTGTGAAATCATCAACTAGAGTTAGGAAATTCTTATAACACTGAAATGAAGGAACACCAAAAGATCCCCATATGTTTACATGTAATAGTTCAAAAGAATGGACAAATTTGGAAGTACTATTAGGAAAAGAAAGCCTTTTTTAGTTAGCAAGATGACAAGTATCACAAATTGAAATTTTATTGCAAGGAGTTAATGGATTTTGTACTTGAATTACATTCAATCTATCATGTGAAAGATAGCTTAGCCTATAGTGCCATAGATCAAAAACAATAGAATTAACATTATTTCACAGAGAATTGAAGTAGAAAACATAAGGAAATTATGGCCTTGGAATTACAGGTTCAATCAAGTAGTATAACCCTCCTCTGATCTCAATTGAACCAATCTTCTTCGATGTACTCAGATATTGAATCAAACAGGTATGATTTTGAAAAGTTAGTTGACAATGGAGGGTACAAGCTAACTTGGTACCTAATATGAGATTAAAGGGAAATTCAGGTATGAGCAAAACATCACTCAAATAGACCAGAATAATGAGCATAAATTTGTGAAGCATTAGGCATTTTAACATAAATGGGTTTGATTTTCTTGTACATTGTGAAAGAGTTCAATTAATGGGATATGTGATCAGCAGCCCCAGTATCAAGGATCCACTAATGCGCTTTCGAAGAGGAGATCAGTGCTTTACCTGTGTTTAAGGGATTAAAAAGGGTTTTAGAGATCAAGAGAGGAGGTGTGGGGTGTGGTGCTGACTTGGTTAGAAGTATGTGCAGTTGATTGTAACTTTGAATCTTGGAACAAAGCCATCAATTCTTGATATTGTTTTAGAGTAATAACGCAATCTAAATTCTTGGAGACTTCTTGTGTTTGATCCTAAATAGTGTAATTTGAGATCTGACTAGAACTAGCCCAATTCACTGAGCCCTTGGAATTCTTGAATTTGTAACTGAGATGGAAACCGTGCTTCTTGTAGCAAACATCAACATTATGTCCCTTTCTACCACAGCAAGTATAGACCTTCTCATTGCTGAAAGGTGGAGCCTTCATTCCTTGACTCTTCTTGAATCGGCCGAAGGTTTATACATTAGAACTTCTATCAGCGTCAATAGCAATCAATTTGAGCTCCATGAAGTTTTTAAGTTTCCTTTCTTTTTGAACAAGCAAAGAGATAGCTTTGCTCAAGCTTGACAGGGGATCCATGAGAAGGATCTGTGACTTGAAGTGAGCAAATTGACCACCTTTAAGAAACACAATACATGGTCGTGTTCTTTGTACTTCTTAATTGTGGCAAACGCATTGCAATTGCACAACAAATCATAAGAACATGGAGGAAGTGGTATGAAGTTTTCGTATTCATCCCATACAACTTTGAATTCAATGAAATAAGCTCAAACAGATCTTTTACCTTGCTTTAAGGAATGGATCTCTTCTTGAAGCTGAGAGATCCATAGTATATCACCTTGGAAGAATTGATCTTTGAGATCATTCTAAACATCTATTGCTCGATCAATCCACATAATGCATTAAGCAGTATCAAGAGAGACAACATGAATGATCCACGAAACGATCATTATGTTGCAGTGCTCCCAAGCCAAGAAAATTGGATCATCTTCATCAGGAACAGGAATCAAACCATCAAGAAATCGCATCTTATTCTTAAACACCAACATCATTTGCATTGAACGACTCCATGAATGGTAGTTGTTCTTAATAAGCAAAGATGAAACCAACACGAAAAAATGGTTCCCATTTGGATGCAAGAAGAAAAGGGTTCGATGGATCATTGTTGTAATCCACCATGGTGAATGAGTTGAAGAATGAACAAGATTAGAGATTGAGCTCTCGTGATGAGAGCTCTGATATCATAATAGAAATGGAAATTTGAGTTGGAAAGAAGAATTTCTTATTGAGAGAGAAATGATTGATACAACTACTGAATACATCATTTATTCTAGCTTATATACAACAAGTGATGACAGAAATGATTGATACAACTACTAAATACATAATTTATTCTAGTATATATACAGTGATTGATGAATTGTAACTCTAACAAACCATAACCACCAAAGATAATTAACGGTTTAAGTATTGAAATAACTAACTTAAATTTAGAGTTCTACAAGCTTCTTTGTATAAGCTATGTGACATGACCAATTGTTACTAAAATGACAGCTGCTCGGGTGATAACATTTTTTTATTTGGCAGGATCAAAATAGATGTATATAGAAAATAAGGTGGGACTAAATGTAACTAGATGATGAAAACTGTACAAATATGAGTTGATATAAATGGAAGTGTGTGACTAGAATTATTCAAATGTAAAACAAGTTCTTCTTGACAATGGCAACTTCACGTCTTTTGTGGGCATTGTGTGAGTTTTCCCTAAATTAATTTTAAATTTTAAATTTATGTGGATGTTACTTTATTCTTTTGTTTCTAAATCAGTTTGTGTTTGTGCTACGATAAACAGAGTAATTTATGTGGATGAATGGTTTCTGAATTATTTTTTTGGCATTCTTAACGATATTAAGGTTCTTCTTGTTTCAAACCTCCATACTGATTTCCCTTCTTTCTTTAATGGTAGAAACTTCAAAATCTCAATGATACATGGGATGTTAGTCAAAGTGGCTCTGAGCAACATTCTCATTTTCACTGTCTTTTGGCAAATTATCAACATTCCCTCTCTCCAACGATAAGATTGCTATCAATTCATCATCTTATTCTATCTTTCTATTTTTGTTTTTGTCCAAAAAAGTCATTAGGCATGCACATAAATTTGATTTAAAAGGAATTATTTAAACAAACTTACATCTACAGCACCAAGATACTATATTTATTTTTACAATTTCATTAGCAGAAAAAAAAATCAAGGCTTCATTAAGACAAAAATAAAAAATAAAAATAGAGAAAACAAGGAACATAAGTACAAGCTTTTCTTCTTTTCTTATTAAATGTCGAGAGCACACTGAAGATGAGTGCAAGTTAAAAATAAACAAAAGAGTAAAATGAGTAAAAAAGAGAAAAATAGAAATTAGTGTAATTTTTTTAAAATAACATGAAAATATCTTAATTATTTAATTAATTTTTAGTCCTATATGTTTTTATTTTTGGTACAATTAGTCCTATATGTTTTATTAATCTACTAAAAAATGTAAAGCGCTCATGTCAAAATGAAAATAAAAATGTCTAAAAGTAACAAAGATAAAGAGTATTTGATATAAATAAAAAGTTACATTTGCAGATAAGAAAACCCTTTTGTGTAAGAAATGTCATACGTCCAAATTGTTTCTCGGCAGAAGTTCCACGACATCTCTTATATGTATAAGAAAATTCCACGAAATCTGATATCTTTTTCACAAAAGTAATTGCCACATGCCAAGAGATTACAAACAAAAGCTCCTCATTTCTCAACTCCTTCCCGTCCCTCCCATATTCACTTTTCGGCTTTTCGACTTTTCGACTTTTCGGCTTTTCTTCCTCTCCAAGTCCCAACTCCAATCTCAAAAGCGAAACTTCTCTACACCCTTCCATTTAAATTCCACTTTTTTCCATTCTCAACGTTTTTCAAACTCACAAAATTCCAAAACAATCAAACTCACAAAATTCCAAAACCCCCAATCCAACCGCGTAAAAAACCACGCTTCACCAAAAACACACTTTATTTTTTTAATTTTTGCAAACAACAAACACTTAATCATTGTTTATGGTTCCAAATCGAAACCACAAGTCATAGTCACCGTCCAAGCACCCCCTTAGTCCCCACCCATCGCGTTCACATTTGCCCACACGTTTCCTCCAAGCTATAAATCTGCCAAACCCCCCCACTTTTACCTTCACGCAAAATCTTCAGCGTTCACACTTATCATTCACACATTTCTTCAAAATTCATACACCAAACGAACTCCCCAAAACTCTCTTAACACCCATAGATTCCTCACATCACATGGAAATCAGTCCTGTCCCATTTCTCACCCAAGAAGAAGATTATTCTCACTTCTTTAACTTGTTCACAGACATGGATTTCAACAACAATAACAACAACAACAATAAGCGTCATAGACAGGACAACGACGAAGGAGGAGGTGGAGGTAAAGGAAAAGGAATTAATAGCAGTGGAAATAGTGATAGTAATAGTAATATTACCTTAAAGGACATACTCGCTTCGCTAATTTTCTTAGACGAAGAAGAGAAACAAGAGGAACAAAACAGGGTCCTTGAGTCAGAGCAACAAAGAGCTATCTTCGACGCCGGCTACAACCATCAAGTTCGAGCCATGACCCATTACATCGCTGAGTCCCAAGCCCATCACGCCCAATTGGACGAACTCGATCATAACAGAGCAAAAAGGGCTCGTCATTCAGCTCTTGCTTATGCTGCTGCGATTGCTGGTTCAGACTATAAAGGTTCAGACCGTGGTTCAGTTGAACCGAGTTCAAAAACCAGTTCGCCGGTCCACCAACCGCAACAGCAAAACAGGAGACTGTGGGTGAAGGACCGGTCCAAGGACTGGTGGGAACGGTGCAGCCACCGTGATTTCCCGGAAGACGAGTTTAGGCGGTGTTTCCGGATGAGTAAGGCCACGTTCGACATGATCTGCGACGAGCTCGAGTCGGTAGTCATGAAGAAGAACACCATGCTGCGCGACGCGATCCCGGTTCGGCAGCGTGTAGCGGTTTGCATATGGCGGCTAGCAACGGGTGACCCTCTCCGGCTCGTTTCGAAACGGTTCGGTTTAGGTATCTCAACCTGCCACAAGCTCGTCCTTGAGGTTTGTTCCGCTATAAAAACCGTTCTCATGCCAAAGTTTGTTCGTTGGCCTGATGAAGCAAACATGAAGAGGAACAAGGAAGAGTTTGAGGGCATTTCGGGAATTCCAAATGTTGGGGGTGCAATGTACACTACCCATGTTCCTATTATAGCACCTAAGATCAATGTTGCTGCTTATTTCAACAAGAGGCACACTGAGAGGAACCAGAAGACTTCTTACTCTATAACGGTTCAAGGGGTGGTTGATCCTAAAGGTGTTTTCACTGACGTGTGTATTGGTTGGCCTGGTTCCATGCCTGATGATCAGGTGTTGGAGAAATCTGCTTTGAATGAAAGAGCACAAAGGGGTAGCTTGAAGGATGTTTGGTTTGTGGGAAATTCTGGGCACCCTCTTATGGATTGGGTTTTGGTGCCTTATACACACCAGAACCTTACTTGGACTCAGCATGCTTTCAATGAAAAGGTTGGGGAGATTCAGATGGTGGCCAAGGAGGCTTTTGCTAGGTTGAAAGGGAGGTGGTCTTGTTTGCAGAAGAGAACTGAGGTTAAGTTACAGGACTTGCCTGTGGTGATTGGGGCTTGTTGTGTTTTGCATAATATTTGTGAGATGAGGAATGAGGAGATGGATCCTGAGTGGAAGTTTGATCTTTTTGATGATCAGATGGTTGCTCAGAATAGCATAAGGTCTGCTAATTCAATGCAGGCTAGAGATCACATAGCTCACTATTTGTTACACCATGGCCGTGCAGGGACTAGCTTTGTGTAGCTTATGTTGTTTTTTAAATTTTACTCTGATTTTGTAATTCTTTTGGCTATGTCTTGTTATAGTCACGTTAGATAATAATATCTTCATATTACTTTATTACGGGTATATGTTTATGCGTGTATAACTAACTGTATAGAGAGATTTTTTGCCCAACCAAAAAATAATGGATACTTGACTTTTGTTAGATCTTAAGTAGTTAAATTAAATTATGTGCTTCTTCTTGCTTATGCTGTTGAAGTTTTCACTGGTTGTCATCAATTACTATGTCTATGCTTTATGCCACCGCGTTTCTTTTCTCCATGTCTGGTGCCATCATATATGTTGTTCTGCTGTGTCCCACAATGTTTGACCCTCTTAAACTCTGGCTCTCCAACCCAAAAAGATTTGATTTGTGCTTTTGACTTTTGTTTACTCAGTACTGTTGGAACTTGGGAGGCGGGGATCATTTAACAATTCTGTCTCTTACAAAAGCTGCAAATATAAAATTCTAATGAATTGATGATTTTTTTTTGAAGTAGTAAGATATCCAAAACCGGAGTTTGCCTTTAATACTTTTGCTATTTTTGGTGGTTCAAGAATTTATTAGCCTCCTGCGGATGCCCTTCATATTCCTTTGTGGGAGTAGAGAGAGAATGCCCCAAACTCCATGACTCTGGCTGCCCCCAATTGAATCTTTTGGAGCATCTTTGCATTTGGAATCGGAAAATTGTTGGTCTCAGAATTCTTTTTGATCTATTGTTCCTAGACAATTCTGACAGTTCTGCAGACTTTGCTTCATCCCCTGCCCCAACTTTCTACTTTTCACACCAGAAGCTAAGACTCTTTGAAAGAGTTGGAGATCAGTTTTGTCGCCTATAATGAAATTTTAAATGGGGTTTGCCACCTTTGCCTTCAACTTCAACTTCAACTTCGTCAATTCCGTATTTGGTAATTGGAAAAAGCTGACAAAGGGCTTGGCAATACTGAATATTGTGCTTGGCAAAGGGCCAGTATTGGAAGAAATTCTTATGTACTATGCCTATCAATAAAAAACATAACATATCACACAACAGCCATATATGCATTAAGACTATTATTCTAAAAATATATAAGAATTTATGCAGTACTGGGGACTTATTATTACCAAAGATAATAATTTACCTGCACGTTGTATATTTGACTTTGTCTTTATTTAGTGCCTTCAAAGTCCACATAAAAACCCCCGTTTCTAAAAAAAAAATGTAATTTTTCATTCCTCCTTTTCTTTCACATTAGTGAAAATTATTTATGTATAACTCGAATTGAGGATTGACTTGATCAAAACATCAAGTCAATGGATCGTGAGTTAAATAGTTAAATTAAAAAACTTAAGTAAATTAAAAGAAATTAAAATATATACTATATAAAAAAGTATTTTATATAAAAATATTACATAAAAAATATATTATATAAAAATATTAATGGTGTGAGTTAATTAATAATGATAATTATTCAATTCTAATTTTTTAATTTTAAATTAGTTAAGTAATAATATAATTAAAAATGGATAATATTATTCAATAATACATTTAATATAATAGTAAAATATATTTAATTCTATGAATCTTCTAAATACTATATTAAAATCCTATAATTTATTTTTTTAAAACTTAAATTAAAAAAAAAAAACCAAGAAGCCCGAGTCAACCAGACCGGATCCATACAACTAGACACATCAAATTCTATTTGACATTAGCTGCGAAACATTTCTGAAAAATATATTTCACAACAAATATATACATAATAAAAAAAAAATAGTCGTTGAGTTTATCAAGACGAATTAATTAAAGAATATGGTATGGATGTTCCCACAAGATGCTGACCTGCATAACAGTTGTACAGTCAATCTGAATCTCATGTTATAGACCTCGGATTAATCGACAATCAACAATCACAGACCGTAGGATCACAAGTTTCATGTTAACTTCAGATGTTGCCTTCCACCTCGACAGCTCCCATAGAGACCCCCACACTGTCCCAACCATTACTCAACACTTGTCAGTCACACAAACAGACAGAGAGAGAGAGAGACACATAGCTCCCTCCCTACCTGTGTGTGTGTGTGTGTGTTTTTTAGAGGGTCTTTTTTTATGTTAGCTTTGTTGTCACAATCATCCCAATTCACAAACCATCAGGGAGAGAGAGGGAAGGGGCAAACAAAGAATAGAAGAAGAGAAAGAGGGGAGGGAGGGTTTTTTGTTTTTGGGGGCATGGAGAATCATAAGGTGGAGGAAGAAAAGGAAGAAGAAGAAGAGGAGGTACAAGAGGATGATGAGGTGGGGCCCATGGGTGGAGAGGAAAAGGTGGAGGAGGAGGATGATGATGGAGCGGTGGGTTCCAGCTTGACCATGGAGAGGGTAGTTGTAGCTAAGAAATTCATTGAGAACCATTACAGGGCTCAGATGAAGCACATCCAAGAACGCAAGGAGAGGTTAAATAAAACGCCATGCACTGTTGTTCTCCCTCTATGGTCTATGCTATGATCATTTCTGTTTGTGTTTCTCTTTGCATGTTTTTGGAGGCTTCTTATTTCTTTATCTTTTGGTGCTTGATTTATGGTGGAAAAATGTTTCGTAGTTTTTTTTTTTATTTCCTTTTTTCTGAAATGTGTATTTATTAATGTGAATTTGCTAATCCTAATATGTGTGTGTTGTACATGACGCATTTTGGGTGTGATCGCTGCACGCTTATTAACGTTAAATAATTTTGTTGATGAAAATTGGCTTACAAGGAATCTTGCAGTTCATTTACTTTTGCATTATATGTCAATGGGCTGGAGGAGCATGCAACTTTTTTATTTTTTTGGTACATTGAGAATGCAACTTTTGTAGGACATATTAATTTTTTAAGCAGAATGTCTTTCTGAGCACTTTAACTTGGATTCTGAAGAACGTTTAAAGCTGGCCCCTCTTCCCATACTCTATGATGCCAAAAAATGTTCATGCATCTATGCAGAGAGCATCAATAAAATTTTGAGTTTCAATGTATCATTTCCTTATAAGTCCTGTACATAATCAGTGCTGCCCATGCCCGCCCGCTTAATTATGTAATTTGTAGCCTTTTGGCACACAACTACATGCATGCACTCACAAATGATTTCAATTATTACAGTACTTTTATAGAAAGCTTTATTTTTCAAAGAAGTTATTTCATTTTGGGCAGTGCTGAGGGATGTTCGCTGCTCGCGTCCCCAGCCTTTGGATGTTTGTTAAAGTTTAAAAAAAAAATTCAAAATATCATTTAAGTTTAAAAAGACGAAATCAATGGCTGAGGGGCTCGAGCGTATCTACTCTCGAGCTTTCCTCAGCATTTCCCTTTCATTTTCTTAGAATATTAATGCATTTAATGATGGGACTTACATGTATGTAGTCATCTTGTTTTGCTCTTTTTATGTGTATATATATATATATCTTGATATGCTACTGAAGATGATTTTATTATTTGCAGGCGTTCAGTGCTACAAAAGAAGTTAGCATCTTCTCATGTACCAGAAGAGGAACAGATCAATCTACTGAAGGATTTAGAGCGCAAAGAGACTGAGTACATGCGGCTAAAAAGACATAAAATATGTGTTGATGATTTTGACCTTCTAACCATTATTGGCAGGGGAGCCTTTGCGGAGGTAGAAATATGCACAATCATATTAGATACTTAGTGCCTTATTTTTTTGGTTGACATTTAAGCATGGTATTGAAAGTTGGTTGGTAATATGGATAATACCCAATTAAAAGTTTCTGAATAAAATAAAATATTTACCATATGGTTCTTCTACTTAGAAGAGCTAAACATCATGTTCCTAGGAATTAAACCTTTCTGATATGGAACTAGATATAGTGTAGGGGACTGGCAGCATATAAAAAAATCCGTGTGAGCCATTTTAAAGAAGAAAGCAAATCAGCTTCCAAATTAGATGCAGTTCCTTAATTCCATGAATCTACATCAGAATTTCCTCATTGGCACTTAAGTACCTGTTTTTCATATATAGCAATGAATGAAATTACTCTTTAGCCACGCTCCTTGTTGAGTTCCATTTTTTCTACATTCTTATAGATTCGGAAGTTATGATCTTGCAATGTCATTTCCCTTCTCAAGCAGTTTGTTTGTTTTTTTTTCATCTTTTTTTTCTCAGAAAGAAAAAAATTTACTCTCTTAGTCTAGAAAACCTGAAAGGCATTTAATTGATAGTTAATACATGGTGTTGAAGTGCCTAGGATGTTCTTTCTGGCAAAAGCATAGGAATGTGGTGCGAAATTTGAGGCGCTACTTATTGTGAGTTGATGTGGTTGGGCTCAGAAAGTCATTTATGGTAAAAATTCCAAGGAAGAAACAAGTTTCTTGAGGGAATAATTGAAGATGAGTTGCCCCATCATTTGGTGGCTGTCATCATGACATCATCATTGTATAAAAGTGCATCAGGTTTTCGGGCCATTGTTACCAAAAACTGTACATGGGGATGTGCAGTATGGGTACAGGCACGTGATTCATCACTTCTTGTGATTATGTTACAAGACTTTCTTTATGGCGAAAACAGTACTACGTGGTACTGTGAATCTGGTATGCGATTCGCTGGGATGTTGAGCGAATCCAGTAATTATGGTTCAGGCACAAGATGGTCAACCTGAATTTGGACCAATTTAGTTGCTTATGATGGAACAGCTGTAAAAGTTCTGTTGGTAATTGTAAAATAGTAGGGAAGACATCTTTGCAATGGATGGGTGTTGAGGCTGTAATTTAATTGTTACTGGAAGGAGTCATGTATGGAGAGGGGTCCAGAGTTGAAACTTTTAACAAAGAAAAGTAAGAAATAAACCCAAGGTTTAGAGAATGAATGCGTGGCTTGCACAGCTACTTAGCTCTGTTTTTATTATTCAGAGAGAGCTTGCTTAACAAGCTTATATAGCTGTACAACACTTTACAAAAGAATATATAAGTTAACTGAAATAGTAAGGAAACTAAAACACTCAATGATCCATCTGTAACGACTATTTATATAACAGAAACAATGTGGCTGAGGGTCTTAAAATCCACTTATCATTGAGATAAGAGAATCTGTTATTCTTTATAGTTCAGGAATCTTCATTGGAAATGAAATCTTGGTGATATAAAAAGAATGAACAAATAAAAACAGAGTTCCAGTGAAAACTTAGGTTTTCTTTATGCTTTTCTCTCCTATCCCAGTACATTTAGGACTCTCTAAATATGACAGCAAATCATGGATGCTGAAAATAAAAGTTATGAATTTTTAATGAATTATGTGTTAAGGATCTTGGTTTGATTTTACTTTTGATTGTGCTTTAACAGATGGCTTTTCTTGAAGTTCTTCTTACCTTCTTAATATTGTGTCATCCTATTACCATATTCATATCTTTCCTTTTTCTTCTGAGTTGCTATTGATTCTTAATTGATCTTTGGTTATATATGCCGGTCATAAGTGATGGTATGGTTTTGGATTGTCATTTTACTTTTGTTGTATACCTCTTTACTGTGAAATTGTTTGAATGCTTATACAGTATGATTTCACAGGTAAGACTCTGTCGGGAGAAGAAATCAGGTAATATATATGCTATGAAAAAGTTGAGAAAGTCTGAAATGCTCAGCAGGGGACAGGTGAATTTTCATATTTTCATTAGTAGTATGAAAGTTTATTCTTTCCATTCTTCACTTTATTATTAAAAAATAAATAAAGTTCTTTTTGCTGTTATTTTTTCAGTTTCATCATCTGAATTGAATTTGTTTCGATTCCTTGGGTGCTTTTGCATCACAGGTTGAGCATGTTAGAGCTGAAAGAAACGTACTTGCAGAAGTTGCTAGTGACTGCATTGTGAAACTTTATTACTCTTTTCAAGATGCTGAACACTTATATCTGATAATGGAATATTTACCTGGTGGTGATATAATGACTTTGTTGATTAAGGAAGAAACTTTGACTGAAACTGTGGCTAGATTTTACATTGCCCAAAGCATTTTGGCCATAGAGTCTATTCATAAACACAACTACATTCATCGGTTGGTATTGTTACATCTTGAACTGCATTATGGTCTTATTCTTATAAACCATAATTTGCAATTATAAGTTTCTTCCTGTTTCCCCCAGAGACATAAAACCTGACAACCTTCTATTGGACAAAAATGGTCATATGAAGCTCTCTGATTTTGGTCTCTGTAAGCCACTTGACTGCTCAAATTTATCATCTATAAATGAAAATGAAGTCCTGGATGATGAGAACTTGAATGATACCATGGACGTTGATGGAGCCTTCTCAAATAGCAGAAACGGAAGGCGCTGGAAAAGTCCCCTCGAACAGCTTCAGCATTGGCAAATGAACAGGAGGAAGTTGGTAATTGCCTTCTGCCCACATTCAGAAATTGTATTCGATGCTTGCCTGGTTGTTATTTCTGATTTCTTACAAATTCATAATGGCAATAGGTAATTGTTCAATTACACAAAATGATAGTGTCTTTAACTTGAGGTTCTTAAACATGTGCCATCTGTTGCATGAACATACTTGCCCCAGTCAATATGTCATCAATGAGGAACGATGGATCAAAGTAAAGAATGAAAGATTTATGACTGTTTATTTTGCACTCAGATATCGTGCATAATGGTAAAATTCTTAGTTATTTACTACGTAAAAGGCTCCTGTTTCTTTCCTTATTAATATGTTGGTCAGTTAATTTTGTAATGTGTGATATTCCTGAATTGTCTCATATTGTTTTTATATGCTTGCATGCATATCCTTCTCCATCTAATCTATTCATTTCATGGCAGGCATTTTCCACTGTTGGAACTCCAGACTATATTGCTCCTGAAGTGTTACTGAAAAAGGGTTATGGTTTGGAATGTGACTGGTTTGTTGATATTCTCTTTTTGTTTACTGTTGTTTGAGTTGCATTTGTCCATTTTCTGTTTTAATAGTTTTGTCGTTTTGAAGTGAATGCAGATGATAACTTTGCAATCCCTTTTTATTTGGCTTCAGCGGTTAAGAGTAGTTGAAAAGCTCAAGGTTCTAAGTTATTGCACATGGACTCTGTGTATGATGCAGCAGTTGAATGCTAGCATATGTTATCTATCAAAACTTTAGAGCCCCTAGAATGGCTTCTTTTGGAATAGGTCAAATGTTATACCTTTATGCTAAGAAATGTTGATAAACAGGAAGTTAGTTAAGCCAGAGTGCAATAAGTGAAGCACCTTACAATGTGTGTGGGCCAAAATTTGAGAGCATTAAATTATTTTGTAGCCAGTTTGTTTATGTTTTATGTTAATTAAAAGTTAAAATACTACAAAAAAAGGAAATTTTCTGTCCAGTTTTAAGATTGTCATGACCTTTTGGACATTTATGTGTGTTACAGATATACATAAAACCATTCATGAGCCTTCACCTAACAGCCTAAGCTTTTGGGAGAGTTGATCCTTGACATGGTATCAAAAGCCTCTATAACCAAGTATTTAGGTCTTTAGGAGTTTGATCCTTACCACCCTCATTCTTCTAAATAAAATTGAATTTCTGCACATGGTATAAATGAGCATGTTCCAAAGGATCTTGCATGATGCGGCGTGTTAGTGATGTAATAAAGCCATCGATGAACCTTCACCTAGCAGTTTAAGCATTTAAGAGAGTTGGTCCTTGATATAATGTCAAAGCCTCTATGATCAAGTGGTCATGAGTTCAATAATTGCCATTTTATTTTAAAAGAAAAGCCACCTCCCATTCTTCTAATAGAAAGTTTGATTTTGGCAAAACATAGGTGGACCTTTGCATTGTCCACGATTCAAGCCCAAAGAGCTTTTGCATGAGGGGGTGTGTTAGAGATATACATAAAACTATTCATGAGCCTTTTCTTAATAGCTTAAGCTTTTGGGAGAGTCAGGAATTGATAATGTGCACTCCAATCCACAGGGATCATGGATAGGAATCATCTTGTCATATTTCTTAAAGAAAGAGTTGAAGCATTATAAACTTGAACTGGGAATTATCCATTTAAAGAGATTTGGAGCACTGGATATGAACCTTTTATAGTCATCCATTTGTAACTTTATACTTGGTTCTATCAGATCCAGTGAACCGTGTGTATTCATTGAATTGAAATTTTACATTGTCATATTAATTCGGTTATGGTATTATTTTGAAGTTGACCGTCCAAATCTTATATAAAGGGCATGGTGCTCTCAGATATTCCTGTTCTTATAATATTCAGCATCAAGTTTTGGAATTGGATTTTCCTGCATATATAGAAGGGATAATCATTTGAATGCAGAGTTGGCTGACCTGTTATCTCTAATATAAATGTTCTGCCAGTTTATGTGATTCTCAATAGGAACTAAATTTTCTCTAATGGAAACAAGGAAGAAACATTTGGATAATAAGAAAGATGGCTGTTAGCAGAGGATAAAGATCTTCCACTACATAAATTGAATGGTGAAAGAAAAAATACAGGAATTTGATTCTTGGTTGTTCTTACATGTCTGATTAATAAGAAAAGTTTATTCAAGACTCAGATAAATTGATTTGAATAACATTAACTAGTCGGAGTGGCCAAATTTATTGATCAATTACAAGTCTTATTACACTAGATTGGTATTAGGTGCCTGCTAATTTTAGCTTCAAATTTTATACCACTGTTGATCTTTATGAACAAGATATCATGTTAAGTGTAAATTAAGAGAATTGGAACAAAATTAAATGAGTAAGAAGATAATTATAATTTCTTGAAAATATAAAATAAAATAAATTGGTAAAAGAGAATATGGATGAAAATATTCCTTTTCCATTTTCATAGTTATTATGATAGTTCTAGAATGATTTGTCTGAATTTGCTGCTGTATCTCAGAGAAGACAATTAGCATTATGTGTAATCTATTTCATTATTCTTAAAAATGTTGTACTGGTATCTGGCATAGATTATTCTTCTTTATAGTTGCTTTTACCAGGAAAAATGCTATTTGTGTCCCATGTAAATATATGTTTTTCTTAAGGACTTCTAGTAATGTCTGCGTTGAAATGAAATATCTTTCTTTGTTGCTGACATGACTTCTGCCTTGCTGCAGGTGGTCTCTTGGTGCTATAATGTATGAGATGCTTGTTGGTTATCCCCCATTTTACTCTGATGATCCAGTAACAACATGCAGAAAGGTTTTTCTCCTTTTTCCTCACTTAATCCTTTCCTTTGGGGACTCACAATATTTGTTGAAGACACTAATTCCCAGGCCCCTTGACCAAACAATAAAATTTTGATTATATAGGATTAATCTCATTCCCTTGTACTATATATTTTCGTAAGAGTCCAATAGCAGCTTTTTGGGATTCAATTTGACTATCAATGATCAAGTCTATCATCCTTTATAAGTCATGAGATAAATATGAAATTGGACATTACAGAACTGGCAATTTTTCTGGCAAAAAAGTCAAATTTTGATATACTGATTGATAGACATTGCTTTTGTTATAGTTGCTTTATTTGGGGATTCAATGTCCTCACCGTCATAAATGCTTATAACATCTCAAACGTATAGTTTGTCACTTCATTTGTTATATCTAGATAATCATACTGTGCCACTAGATTAATTGTCTGGTAAATGTTTTCAGAGAAGTTCTACATTCATGGACTTCGATCCATCAAAGATGCATGCTCTTAAAATAAATTAAACACTGAAAAAATCGTAAACATATAATTAGCATGTTATTCTTGTATAGTTCTTATTTCTCGTCTTATGTGATTTAATTATTGAACATTTCAATGGACTTAAGAATTCAAAGAATGAACTCTACTCACGGGTACTTTGTCTTACTCATGCTTTATTTTTTGATATCATGTGATTTATTCTTAAGTCTTACACCATTCTTTTTTATGTCAATTATGTATTTACTTAGAATATTTTTGCTTAAATTTTTGTCTCTTCTATTTTCTCTTGTAGTTATTAGTCAGTCGCCTTGTTCTCAGTATAACTTGTCAAAGTATTTATTAGCATTTATTTACAACAACAACAAAATATTTTCCTACTAGGTGGGGTCGGCTACATAGATCAAACGACGCCATTATATTCTATCATAAAACATGTTTTTAGAAGAGCCATTTAAATCTATTTTCATTTATTTAGTGCCTTATTTTTTCAGTAGCACTAACAGTAACGGTTTAAATTATGTTTGTTTTTTGTTTTTTGTTTTTGGGCCTTGGTGATGAGTGTCTTCAGATTGTGCATTGGAAAAATCACTTAAAATTTCCAGATGAGGCAAGATTGACGCCTGAAGCAAAGGATCTTATATGCAGGTTGCTTTGTGATGTTCAACATAGGCTTGGTACCAAAGGAGCAGATGAAATTAAAGTATGTAAAATGTGATTTTCTTTCTTTCGTGTTTTACTATAACGCTTTACTATTAAATCACTATATTCCCTGATAATATTACTGTTTCTTAACTGACCAGGCTCATCCTTGGTTCAAAGATGTCGTATGGAACAACCTCTATGAAATGGAGGCAGCATTTAAACCACAAGTCAATGGGGAGCTTGACACTCAAAATTTTATGAAATTTGATGAGGTAAGATTTTATGATTTTTGAATTCTTTTTTGATTGGTGTGCCTTCTTTCACCTACACCCCTGGTAAGTTTCATATCGAAGACTTCTGTTCTGTGAACTGTCTTGGTCCTTCCAGCTTGTTCTTAAGGAGAGAAGTAGGTGCCATTACAGCCATTGGTGGTTGGCACATAATGTTTTACCCATATCTTTCAAATCTCTCACATATCTTTTGCATAACTTTTAATTGTTTTAACAAACCTTTCATATCTATCAATATAATTGGAAACTATTGATAACAATCTTCAATGAAATTTGGGACAAACCCAACACTATCTTGTCAATAATCTAATCACAGGATGGGTTATAGGAAGCTTTCGTATAAATAAGCAGATAGCCTTTCCTAATTTAGTTTTGCAATGGCCTTGGGTCTATCTTCATCTCTGATCTTCCCTGCATAAGCTGCATTTGTCTGCCTGTTGGAAATGTAACCATAAGGTCTAATATTTTTTTCTGAGAGGATTATATGGTTTTTACCTTTTCCTTTCTTCATGTCTCAGTAAACAAGTAATGAAAAATGAGCATTTCCCCGCCCAGATAGATTAGTCTAATTGCACTTTCCCATTAATCTTTCAACATGAGCACGTTATATCCTAATCTATTTATATTATTTGCAATGTGTCCCCCCTGAATAATCCAAAATTAGGCACATTTAGACAAATTGGATTAGCACAACCGACAAATTACTAGGAGAAAACTTAGTCAGATGTGCTAATATCTCATTTCCTTAAATATTGTGCCAAATTCTCACACAGTTACATTCAATCAATCCAATAAGAATTGCACATATTGCCCCCTATTTGCTACCATAGTTGCACAACATGGCTACGTTCAAAATATTTGGCAGGTGAGTGTCATGCTTTGACCAATAAGTTTAGAGATGACCACTAATTTAAATTGTGGTGGTACTAAAAGTGGGGACATTTCCAACAACACAAATAGGTTACAGGGTAATATGCTTAAATCAAAATGTCAATGGAGACTGTGCAACTGGACTAATAGATTAGGGTAATTGCAATTAACTCAATAAAAATTGAAGGTAGAACCATGTCCCGGCTTTTCAGAATGGTATTCTTGTATGATAGTGAACTTGCTTATTTGACATTTGTACATGGATACATGTTTGTTTGCATGAATATTTGTATGTAATATTTATTCATTTAAATTCAGTCTCCTTTAGTATATCATTCTTTACTATAATGATTTTTTTTTTCCAGAAACACTATGGATGAAGTAATTGTTTGTGAATTTGCCTTCTTGTTTATGCTTTCTTATTTATATGTGCATGGATTTTCATATCTTTTGCTTTTTCCGGTTTATTACCTCTTTATTAGCTAGAATTGTGACTTGTTTGTAATTGTGTTAATAGGTTGAGCAACCAAAACCAGCTAGATCTGGATCTGGACCCTTCAGAAAGGTATACACTATTTGCTTGAAGGACGAATAAGATTTGTCAGGCAATAGTCAATTAACTTGCTTCAGTTGTTTGCTTTTATGGATCATTCAATTCGAAGTGGACAATTTCATCTCATTTAGAATATACCATCATAATAATCCTTGGGCTCTTCGTCTTAGACCTGCTAATACTTAAGTCCTCATCCAAGTGGGATGTAAGAATAACTGCTTGAACTTACAGATATAACATTTAGTTCCAATACAATCATAGCAATTTTGTTCAGATTCTCAAGGGTACAATACATCTCAATAATTTTCTTTTTTTGAAAGATGTGGTATATTTTTTGAAAGTTGATGGCGCTTTAGAAAAAATTGGTAATAAATTAACAATCCATTTGCTTTCTGTGGCTTTCCATTAATTCATAAGCTCTTACTCTATCTCACCTGTTGACTTCATCATTTTTAGTTGTTTACCCTGACACAAATTTGTTTCAGGCTAAATATTCGTTGATCAATGTTGTAGTATTCATAAAACTCCTTTACAGTTTATTATATCCTCTTTGTCCACAGAAGCTGTTGACTCCTCAAGATCTCAGTTTTGTTGGCTATACATATAAGAATTTTGCTGCTGTCAAAGGGATACGTCATTCTGCTGGTATGTATTTTTGTTTTCTCCTAAAGTATAATATTTTACTAATCCATCTCCCTTAAGTCCAAATCTTTTGATACCACTTGTTAACAGTCAAAGGCTTACAATGCTGTCTATATTTCTATCTTGTTGGCATTTTCCATTTTCCTTTTGTTCATGAGATCAACTGATTAATGTTATCTGCCCAAGATGACCTAGATATGCATTACAAGTATAGTAATATGCTTCAAAGACTTAAATCAACAAACTAATGCATGCATATGTAACCAAGTTAACCTTAAGTTGTTCTAAAGTTTGGATACAGAGTAGCTTATGGAGATGGGTGGCATTCATCTTACAATAAATTTAGGACTTGTAAAAATTGAGGTTTAATTTGTTTCCTTATGACTTCTCAGAATGATTGCTTCTTATGACTCTCTCCCTGAGAAGAGACATGGCAGAGCCTTTAAATCTGAACCAAGCAAATAACAGGCACACAAGTTTTAATTAAAAGGAGATTCTTTTTGCTTTAAGTTTTAAAGTGCTTATTCAATCTTTGTGGTTGTAAACTTGTAATGATTATAAGAACAATCTGAGGTGATAAGTTATAAGGTGAGCTCATCTCTAAATCTTGAAAAGAGCTACCAATCGCCCCCTCTCCCCCCTCCCAAAAAAAAAAAGAAAAAGAAAAGAAGGAAATAGCATAGAAATAATAGTACTTCCCTCTATATGCACACTTCTTTTTTTCTTCTGAGTAAACGTACAATTTGGCCCTCCAAGTCCAAAGATATGCTCAACATTACATTGGTCCTCCATTTATGGCGACATCAAAGTGGTCCTTCAATGTCAAATAATGCCATCAAAGTGTTCCTTCAAGTGCTACCAAATTGGTCCTCATTAATAGTATGTTTGGATGGAGTGGTTTGGAAGGAAAGGAAGGGGAAGGTTACTTTAAAAAAAAAAAAATTTGACAACAACATGCACACTTGAGTTAATGGGATAGAGGAATTATTGCTTCGTTGAGCTTTTCATTGGTTTCAAGTAGTCTTATTGACCTTTCTTTTCCATTAGATTTCTATTAATGACAGTTAGAAACAGAAACAGGGAGACAAATACTAATAAATTTGTGTATATTTCTGAATGAATGTATACAGGAAGGTTAGTCTTTATTTATACAAGAAGGCTAATGTACATAAAAGGAAAATAATAAAGTATAATTATGTACTAAATCAATTACAATCATTCCTAGAATCAATTGTAATCAATCATAATCTCAATCATAACCAATCACGCTAACATCCCTCCTCAAACTCAAGTGGTATAGAAGAAACCAACTTGAATTTAGAAACCAGAGTATGGAACTGTCCAGGATGATGAGCTTTGGTGAACAGATCGGCTAGCTGGTCAAGTGTGTCAATGGAAATGAGATGAAGTGCACCACGAAGAATGTGTTGACGAATGAAGTGGCAGTCTATCTCAATATGCTTGGTGCGCTCATAAAAAACATCATTGTGAGCAATCTGAATAGCACTCTTATTATCATAATAAAGAGCAGTGGAAGAGGACTGAGAGACACCCAAGTCTTCAAGAAGCCAACATAACCAAAGTATTTCAGATGTGGTGTTAGTAAGTGTCCAATACTCTGCTTCAGTACTAGAGCGTGCAGTTAAAGTCTGTTTCTTGCTTCGCCATGAAATGAGTGCATCACCAAGATAGATATAGTAGCCAGTGGTGGATCAGGGATCAGTGGGATCTTCATCCCAGTCAATATCAAAATAAGCCTAGAGGACAAGGAGGAGTTGACTGAGAAATGAAGCCCATGAAACAGAGTTCTTTTTATATACTGAATAATACAAAGAACAGCAGCGTAGTGAGTCGTGCGCAGAGCTGACATAAACTAACTGACTAAATAAACAGCATATGAAATGTCTGGACTAGTAACAGTAAGATAAATTAAGTTGTCAACCAAATGCCAATAGAGAGTAGGATCATCAAGTATAGTACCATTCAGAGGTGTAAACTTGACATTAGGTTCTAGAGGAGTGAACTTGGTGCGATTGTCTGAGAGACTGGCTCGAGAAATAAGATCGGAAGCATATTTAGCTTGGGACAAAGAAATACCATCAATAGAGGAAAGAACCTCGACCCAGAAAATAATTGAGAGGGTTAAGATCCTTTATCTCAAAATTGCGGCTCAAAGATGTTTTAAGATCAACAATACTAGAAGTAACATCACCTGTAATAATCATGTTATTAACATAAAGAAGCAGTAACACAGTGACATTATCAGTCTTACAGATGAAGAGAGCTGAATCATGAGAACAAGAGGAGAATCCAAGTTGACTGATGGTGGAGCTGAACTTAGCAAACCAAGCTCGAGGAGTTTGTTTAAGATAATACAAGGCTTTACGAAGAAGACATACCTTGTTTGGTGGACAAGAATAACCAAGTGGTGGTCGCATATAGACTTCTTCTAAGTCACCATTAAGAAAGGCATACTTCACATTCATCTGATTAAGAGTCTAGTTGCGAGTGGCAGCAATAGCAAGAAGAGTACGAACTAAAGTGAGACGAGCAATTGGAGCAAAGGTTTCTCCATAATCAATCTCATGTTCTTGAGTAAAACCTTTGGCCACCAAGCAGGCCTTATAGCGATCAACAAACCCATCAGATCGAGTTTTAATCTTATAAACCCACTTACATTCGACAAGAGCCTTATCAAAAGGAAAATCAATCATTTCCCAAGTACCATTATTCTCCAAAGTCTGTAATTCTTCTTTCATAGCTTGTTTCCAACGAGATTCAGTGGAAGCCTCTGAATATGTCTGTGGTTCATGAAGGTGAAGCATGGTAGAAAAACAATGATAATCATGAAGGTAGGTGGGAAGGTTTCTTACCTGAGAGGGACGAATGGCAGTGTTAGATGCAAAATTAACGATCAGGATAGTGTCAGCGAGATGAGTCGAAACTTCAGACAATGATTAGAGCTCAGTGGGAGAATCGGAAGAGGAACCTGGAGGTGGAAAACCTTTCTCAGACACATCTGAAGACTCTGTATCAGAATCATGTGGAAAAAGATCAATATATGGTGTAGTGAACAATGGGGTAGAAGTGGAAGAAATGGACTTGAACTGAGACAATGTGGAGAATAAAGTATCATCCCAAAAGACAACATGACAAGAAATATGAATGCGCTGAGAGACTGGATCCCAGCAACGATAGCCTTTGTGTTCAGTAGCATAACCAAGGAAGCAACAGAGACGTGCACAGGGTTTAAGCATAGTGTGCTCATGGGGTTGAAGAAGAACAAAATAGGCACAACAAAAAACTTTGAGAGAACTGTAGTTTGGAGGTTTCTAGTGAAGACATTCATAATGAAATACATTACCAAGAATAGAGGAAAGAAGACGATTGATAACATAGACAACAGTAAGAGCAACTTCACCCCACATACGTTCAGGACAAGATGAGGAAATGAGCATAGCTCGAACGGACTCAAGAATGTGCCGATGCTTTCTTTCAGCACGACCATTTTGCTGAGATGTACTAGGACATGAAAACTCAGAAAGGGTTCTCTGTTCAGTAAGAAAAGTAAGTAGTTTTGAATCACGATATTCTGAGGCATTATCACGACGAAAAACCTTCATTGTCTTTGAAAATTGAGTTTTAATCATGGTGGCAAAGGTAATGTAGATTTGAGGAAGTTCAGAACGGTTTTTCATTAAATATATCCAAGTGAAACGTGAATAGTCATTAATAAAAATCACAAAATATCAACAACCTCCCACAGTGGGTGTAGGAGCTGGACCACAAACACCAGAATGCACAAGATTAAAAGAAAGAACTAAAATGGAAGTACTTTTATTACAGGATAAGGCAGGTTGTTTAGTTGTTTCACAAGATGTATAATGCAAAGATTCTTCTTTAACAAATCCTAAAACACCTTGAGAAATGAGTGGACATAATTTACTAAAAGAACTGTGACTAAGACATTGATGCTACAGTTGAAGAAAAGAGGAAGTAGAAGCAGCACAAATGGTTGACACAGGAGACGGAGGAACATAGAGGGTAGTGAGCTCAAACAATCGTCCAACTTTACGAGCATTCCCAATGATTTGTCTTATCCGTGGATCCCGCACAGGACAACCAGTAGAAGAAAAAGTAAGTATATAACCAAGGTCACGTAATTGGCCAACAGAGATGAGATTAAAGTTTAATTTGATAATAAGATAAGTGTTTGATAGGGTAAGGGTATGTAGGGAGATGAGATCCTTATGACTCACTTTCATAAGAGACCTATCAGCAATATGAATAGAATGAATAGTATCTCTAGAAAAAAGAGAAAAAAATGCATGGGATGAGGAAGTCATATGATTATAGCATGCAGAATCAAAATATCAATAATTATTACTTGGGGTAGTTGTTAAGGCAGTAGGAGTATTACCATATTAAAAAAAGACTTGCTTAAGAAGAAACTCAAGATCAGTAGTGAAAAGAAAGATCTGGGAATCAAAGGCATCGTCGACAACTAAAGCTGCAAGCATAGGCTTGGAGGAAGAGTTGGTACGAGGTTGAAGCTTACTCTGATCAGACCTTTGTGAATGAGTAGGGCACTGCTCAATCAAATGTCCTAGAAGTTTGTAGTATCTGCATATCAGAGAAGGGTAGTTAGGAGCAATATGACCTTACTTTTTACAAGTGTGGTACTCTATGGTAGGACATTCAACAAAAACATGACCAGGTTTATGGCATCGACTATAGAATTTGCCCCTCTGATGAGTAACAGCAAAGGCCAAATCTTCTTTAGGTCGAAGAAGACCCAATCTAGTTTTTTCTGATTTTAGACGAGGAAGGGCATCCTCAAGTGTGGGCAGGGGATCCTGATGTAGTAGAGAAGCTCGAATAGGCTTATAGTCATCAGTGAGAGCCATCAGAAACTGGATGAGCCTGGTGCGATTATGGTACTCCTCATATAGCTTAGCATCACTTTTGTGTTTCAAGGTTGACTCACACAGAATCAGTTGATCCCAAATAGCTTCCATCCAAGCCAGAAACTCATATACAACTTGTCTGGGTTCTTGTTTCAAACTGTTGAGTTCCTTCAGCAGTTGATATTGATGAGACAAATCAGAAATTGTATATCGATTCTTGAGATAATCTCATACTTCTTTGGCAGTGTCAAAGCGTCTAAACTGCAAATGAATGCTGGGAGTGGATGTGTTTCAGAACCAGGTGATAATCTGATGATCTTTGCTATCACAATCTTCTAATTTGTCAGCAAACTTCTCATCAGTGTCATCTTTAACTTCGATAGGGCAAGTAATATCACTTATGACATATCGTCAAAGTCTTCGGCCTTTCAGAAAGCCACTCATGGCCTCAACCTAGTGGGTGTAATTTGAACCATTAAGTAAAACTGGAATGGGCCGAGTAACATTAGATTTTTCCATAATAATAGAGAAAAACAATAGCAAAAAGAGCACTTTCAAGGCTGAATTGACAGAAAAGGACCTCAAAAATGGAAAGATCTCACTAAAAAACCTTGGGAAAGAGGTCTGGTGCCACGTCAGCAAGTCACGTAAGCACTGGGGACACGTGGGCAACTTAGGTGGCATCACATCCATGCCAGCACCACGTCAACAGATCTAGATTGGATTCGGGTCACGAATCGTGGGTCGCGAGTGCAGTTTGATGGTATTAGGCCCATGGATCACGCGCAGAGGGAGCGGGTAGCGCATGATAGTGCGTGCAGTGGAGTGCAGCGGTCAAATTTCGGTGGTTGGTAGATCGGCAAACAATGATCCCAACGGTACAGGTGGTTTTGAAAACGGAGATCCAAGGAGCGGCGGTTGGCTTGGCGGTGACGGAGCGGTGTTGATGATTGGGCAAGGATAGCGACAATCTGGAGCACAATGGTTGGACGGTGCAAGCAGCGAGGAGGAGACATGGTGAAAATCGAAGTCTGGAACGGAGGACTATGTGTGAGCAACAGTAAGGAGACACAGTGAAAATCGGAGTCTGAAATAGAGTCTGGAATCTAAGATGGTGGCTGTGGCAATTGGAAATGAGTGACGGAAAAATAGTGACGGTGAGCAGAAGGATTGGACTGAGAGCCTAGACTCTCTAATGTTAAGTTAGAAATAGAAACAGGGAGACAAATACTGATAAATTTGTGTATATTTTTTAATGAATATATACAGGAGAGTTAACCTTTATTTATATAAGAAGGTTGTACATAAAAGGAAAATAATAAATTATAATTATGTACTAAATTATTTATAATCATTGCTAAAATTAATCGTAATCAATCATAATCTCAATCATAATCAACACACCAACAATGACAATGACAACTTCAACAGGCATTTATGGATAGAAAGAGCATAATCGTTGGATGAGATCTTTAAATACCTGTTGGATATTTTATTCTATAATACATGTTTTTCTTTCTAGGCTTGTAGCTAATGAATATTCTACCACTTGTATTGGAGTGTTACAGATACGGGGAGCTTCTCACCTCAGCGGTCATCAGTTGACTCCTCACACAGTAATGGACCTAACTTTGATTACTACTCTGTGTATTTAGTTAAGAGTAATGATATTTGCACATAAAAAATCCTACACCATTTATACGCTTTGCTTGTTTGGTATAAAAAAAGGGTATAGAGAGTATTGGAATGTGTTTTTTTTTCTCTATTATCTTAAAAGGAGATAGTGTAAGAATGACGTAAGTTGTTTTATGTGCAAATATCATTTCTGTTTAGTTAAACTGTTCTGACAAACCCATTTTGTTCTAGGTGATTCTGCAGTAGACTATTCGACCTGATACTCAAATGGACAGCACAAAAAGTATAGATGGTTGCACCCAGAACAGTGACAACTTTTTTCCCCATGTATAGATTTGCTTGTGTAACAAATAGATGTCACCTTCTGTGATGATGGTGGGTAAGCCTGCTTATTTTTCAGCCGGGTTTGCCTTACTTTCAATGCCAACTATGTGGTCAGCCACCTATCATGCAGAGCTTAGTGTACAGGATATCTGGGTGCCTTGAAGAATTGGTTTACTGGTAAGTGGTAGCTCTACAAGTAGTCATATATGTGAAAGTTTTGAAGTCAAGTAGATATTTGTGAACTTGTCACTGGGTCATGACCACTAGTGCCCAGACTGGCAAAGAAACATATGCCATCAATTGTGGCAAATTCTGACCCCTTATCTCTTCTATTAATTCCCCTTATAGTAACGTAACGGAAAACACCTCTGGTACTTCTTCAGCAGAATAGCAAATAACCCTTTTGCTTCCAACAATTTAGATGAAGTTCTAGTTGTTGAGTTTGGCAATGTAATGTTGACATAATAACAAAGCAAGTGGTGTCAAAGCATGGCCGGCTGGAGGGTAAGGCCACTAAGGCCATTGCTTTGGGCTTCCTATTTTATTAGGTTTCACAATTTTATAGTTACATATTAATTATAATATATTAAAATTATGAAGAAGTTAATATAACTAATAAATATTCTAATTAAAGTTTTTGTCCATATAAATTTCTATTATCTTTGACTTTGTACAGTCCTTATTAATTTTTATTTATATAATGAAAGTTTCTCATCTTTGGTCAATCAGGATTATAGTATTTAATTTTGATATTTTTATCACAAATAATGTATACATTATTTTTAATATATCATTTAATAATATTTATTATATTTATTTTTTGTTATATTTTTTTCTCTTAATCATACATCTTTAAAAAAAGTGCTTACAAAGTACTTACACTTTTAAAAGAAGTATAAGATTATTTTTTTATTGTATTTATTGGAATCCAATAATTAGTCTTTTCTTATATAATTATTTTTTAATTTATAATATCCTATTCCTAATTATGCTTTTCTTAGTGTAAATCAAATAATTAATTTTCACTCAAATAATTTTATTTTTTACTGTAAGATTAACAAATTTTTGAAAAAAGATTTAATGTATATTATTTATATTATCTGAAAAGGATATATTATAATTAATTCATTAAAAAAAGTGTAATTAAAAAATATAAATAGAAATATATTGTGCTTAATATGTAAAATTAATTTTTCATTTTATATTTAGCCATAACTCACTAAAATAACTTGAGCCGTCCCTATGTCAAAGACAACTTTGTACTGACTTTGATTTATCATTGATTCGTTGTCACATGACATGAATACATGATATATACATGTCTAGTTTCATAACTCAATAATGTTAAACATAGTATCATCTTACATTTGCATAGATTTATTATATGAATATTATTAATTTTATCTTATTTTTTTACATATACAAACTTTGATTTTGTCACTTAAATGAGATAATGTGTTTGATGTTGACGTGCACTAATCATTATTATTTGTAACTAAGAATCATTTTGTTTTGGCTTTGCTTTGTCACTTCCCAAATTCCAGGACATGGTAGCGATACTAATCCACAAATACAGTGAACTCGTATTATTAGTAGTACTCATTTGAACGAACAAAAATTGTGTGTGCCATTTCAAAGTAAATGACGAAGTGTTAATATGTGATAGGTCCTACATGTTCAAAAGCAAGTAAATAGTTCTATTTTTTTTTTTCCAGAAGTCTCTCATTGAGTAAAAGTCTTTTACTTCATTTTAATTATTTAATTATATTTTTAACCTTACATTATTACGCAAATTAACAGATAAAATGAAGATATCGTTTTAAAGTTTTGGGGGGACATACAATTTGTGTTATGACTTAAGTTCATGAAAAAAACTCAATTCAAAAGACCAATTGAGTAAGTCAGAAAATTTTATAACTAAGTACCACATTGAACTCCTAATCCTAAAGGCTAATCTATTAAATGACAAAGTTTTATAACTTAAGTATCACATTGAGCTCTATCTTTTACTTAATGAGAGACTGATAACATTATCATCCCCTTTGAAAGTCGCGACGGCCTACTTTGGTTACCCACTCTAGGTGACTTTCACTCTGACCTTCCTGGTGTAAGTAGTCATTTCTCTAGTCACTCTTTTTCAGGTTACCCCCTTTGAGTGGACTATCTCTCAATTAAAGTACTAATTGTTATAACTTAAGCTCATGATGAGAGTCTAACTAAAAAAACTAATTCATTAGATGAGAGAATCTCATAACTTAAGAACTACATTAAGCTCCATCTTTTATTCAATGTGGGACTCATAACAATTTTGTCTACAAAGTAAAGATTTTCAACTTTCACCATTAATTTTTTTTTTCAATAAGTAGAAATGAAAATATAAATTTTGTAATAAAACTTTAATATTCGGCCAATCTTATTTTAAATGGTACCAAGTTTCTTGAAAATTATAACTTACCTTTCCTCTTTCGACATCAGCTTATAGATTATTTTTCTAGCAAAAATTAATAAATTCCACTTAAAGGACAAAAACAAAAATGGTAAAGATAGTGCAAACAAAATGGAATTATAATAAGCACCAAATGTATTGACCAAAAAAAAAAGAAATTATAATAGGGATATTCATTGGATTAGACCAATCAGACAAATCCGAAAAATCAAACCAAACCAATTAAATTGGTTCGGGTGATCAAGTTTGATTAGATAAAACTCGATTAAAACCGATCAACAATCATGAAACTTGAGACCTAATCACTTTTCTTTTTAAACATTATTAGATGCTGCATTTTACATATGATATTTCATGCAAAGTTACAAAATTTCCCCATTTCAATCCAGCCATTCGATTCACTCTCACGCTCACTCATGATTCCACTCCTTCAACAACATTCCTCATCGACGACTAGGGGTGAAAACAGGTCAGGCTTTACCTTAAACAAGTTTGACTTGTATCTCAATTATAAGGTCTGAGTCTAGCCTGTGAGCTTGTAATAGGCTAATTTTTAAGGTCTAACCTGTCATTTTTAAAAGTCTGGCTTAGTCTGAAAGACTATTTAAAGGCCTATACTTTGCAATGAAACTTTTAAATAGGCTAACAAACTTACCTTTAAATAGGTTAACAGTCCTTTATACAAGTTAACAAATATACCTTTAAATAGTCTAATATGTCTTACATAGACTAACAAACCTACCTTTAAATAAGTTAACATGCCTTTACATAAACTAATAGGTCCAAGCTTTGAAATAGACCAACTAGCCTACTTATGGTCAACAAGTCTCCGTTATAATTTAACACTTACCTTCTAATTTTATAAATGTTCATCACTTTCTTACTCTAATCTTTGGTCAATGTGGGACTTGGAGATATATCAAGTTGCTCACTTTCTTACTCTAATCTTTCAAGTCCCATATTGACCAAAGATTAAAGTAAGAAAGTAGCGAGCATCTAAAAAGTAGAAGGTGAATGTTAACTTATTATTTTCATTTTAATAAATATATTTACATTAAATATATTAATAAATATATTATTTCTATTCTAACTTATTAAAAGTTTTAGTTGTTGATTTTTTTTAAAAATTTAATTAAAAATATATTAATATATTATAATAAATTAATAATTATAATTATAATTATAATTTATAATTATTATAATAATATATATTATATAATATATAATTAAACAGGCCAAATCAGTCTGTCAAACTTAAAAGACCTATTAAATGACCTGATACCTAATCTATTTGGTTAAACATGCTTTAAAAAAAAACATATTCTAAATTGTTTAATAAACATGACAGGTTAGGTCAGGCAAGTCAAGCCATAAGCACGGCTAACCTAACCTATTTTCACCTCTATCAATGACAAGTTGCTTACCCAAAACGCTGCAACACTCCTCACGTACGAGTTGTTGCCCCTTAACCCCGAAGGAGAGGCCACTGATGACGAAGGAGAGACATTCCTTACCAACAAGTTTCTCACAGCAAGCTCACCTCAATCCACACCCAAAATGCTGCGCTACTCCCGATTTCACCCTCAACCCTAAACAAGTTGCTACCCCACACGGCCTCACCCCCCAAGCTGAGAGGCACTGGCAGAAAGAGAGGCCACCAACACTCTACTATTATTATACAGCTCAAGCCATTAAGAACAAGTAGTGAATTATCTGAGTAGTTCACGTTACTGTAAAACAAAAAATATCATACGTAACCGGAAGCTTGCGCTAGTCATATAGCCCATGGTGTCATTGGGTAGTTGGTGGCCACAATCACCAACCAAGCCTGTCAAATCATATTGAATGATGTGGAGGTAGTGGCTAGTTCATCAAGAGAACTACCCTATCTGCACATACTCTCCCCGTCCTCGTTCCTTCTATTTAACCCTCCCTCGCATGGCTTAATAAGGATGTGAATCATCTCTTTAAGCTCTCTAAACTTTTGGTTTCTTTAATGTTGATCTGAACTTGTATCATGCTCCAGTTCTATCCAATTATCATTAATGGTGAGTTCTTGCTCTTTCATTATATATGGGTCGCGTTGTATTATTGTAGATTTGTTTGGGAGACAACGTAGAAAAACACGATCAAACAAAAGCCTGAAGCGTGTGAGAAGACACTGTCCTGAAGGATTTTATCGCACGGGTGTGCAAATTCCCCAGGATTCAACAGGCTCGTCCCGGCGGAGACCAAGGTTGCAGAGCAGCAGAGAAAATTTGATAAATCTAGTTAACCAAGGAAGAGAATGTTATTTTTAGAAGAAAAAAAATAGAGTAGTCGTATATATGTTCTATATAAAACCTCAGTCAGAAAAAGTATTTAAAGAAGGCCAGAAAGAGCTGTTTAGAAAACAGAAAGCAACGTTAGAAAATATGACTGTTAGAATAAGAATGTTAGAAAACGGATTTGGTTGTTGAAAACTAATTGGAACGTTAGGAACTAATTGTAACGTTAAAACAGATTTGCCTGTTGAAACAAATTAAAACGTTGAAACAAATCTGCCCGTTTACCAAATCAGTTTTAACTTCTTCAAAAACATTATTTTCCAGGTAAGCTCAAAAAATTAATTATATATTTCACAAAATGATTCGGACCTCATTATATCACGCACAAGGGGACAAATCGATGATTTGCACTAGCCATGAGCCTCTAGCCCATTTTTGTGCGCGCGAGCCCACCACCTCATTTGTTTCTTACAAAGTCCAATACACATGTTGATTTATAAACTCTTTAAAACTTTGAAAGCTAAGCAATGTGGGACATAGACTTTTGAAATATCAAAGTTAAAACAACAACAATCCCCCACATATTTCAAAAGGTTAAAGAAAATTTAAGAAAGTTTTAAAACAAGATTTTTCCTAGGTTAACACCATGGGTGTAAATGCATCGAATCTGGTGTCTTTTGGACTATGAACCAGACCTAGACGGATGAGACATAACATACAGTGAGTTGGTGAAGTAAACTTCTATGAATCAAAAACACTTTGTGCATATTAGAGGTCTACCAGTCACACTACACCCCCATAATTCTCGCTGTTGTCGCTATGTTGCGCTAATAGGCCATGCGCGCGCCTGATAATTCATGAGTGCTCTAGAGATATGCCATAATCTCATACAAGCAGCCCCACTTGACACTCATATAGGTGATTTCATCAAGTGTATGCTGCAAATCATACACCACCCATAAGGGATATGAAAATCATTAAAAGCTTTTAAGCTTATCCTCTCAATAATGCAGTCTAGCACATCTCATACCATAGGAAGGGACAAAGTTATTAGTGCTAACAGAACTAACAAGTGACTTGTTTTTACCCATACGAACCTTCTTCATGGGATCTCCAATCACAAAGGTTGGGTTACCATCACTGTTAATTTCAAATTGGCTTAAGTCTCATTCCCCTCGATGTTTCATATATTGGTTTCCTCCCAAGAGGCTTTGTTAGAGGATCGGCCAAGTTCACTTCTGACTTCACATAATCAATTGATATTGTTCCATCTTTTAGCAGCTGCTTTACTACATTATGCCTCAATTGTATATGTCTGTTTTTACCATTGAAAGTCTTATTCTTTGCAATGGCTATTGCCGCTTGACAATCACAATGCATTGACACTGACGGTGTTGGTTTTATTCCTAAAGGAATATTTGCCAAGAAGTTTTTTAACCACTCAGCCTCACTACCAGCCAACTCCAGAGCTACAAACTCTGACTCCATAGTGGATCTTGCAATTATAGTTTGTTTGGTTGATCTCCAAGTAACCGCTCCACCACCAAGTGTGAATACATAACCACTAGTAGATTTTGTCTCATCTGAATCTGAGATCCAGTTAGCATCACTATATCCTTCTAATACAGCGGGAAATCTACTATACACTATACCATAGTTCATGGTACCTCTCAAATATCTCATTAGTCTAACAAGTGCAGTCCAGTGATCCTGATTTGGACTTTGAGTATATCGACTCAATCTCCCCACAGTATATGCTATGTCTGGTCTCGAAAAATTCATTAAATATAATAAACTTCCAATAATTTGGGCATACTTAGATTGAGCAACAGAATCACCTCTATTCTTTTTTAATTGAGAGTTAGAATCATAAGAGGTACTCACTGGTTTCGAGTCATAATGACCAAACTTTCTAAGAAGTTTCTCTACATAATGTTCTTGGGATAATGTTATACTATCATCCTTCCTTATGATCTTGACTCCTAGTATTACGCTTGCTTCACCCATGTCTTTCATATCAAACTTAGATGTAAGAAAAGATTTTGTTCTTATCACAATATCATTACAAGTACCAAAGATAAGCATGTTATCCACATATAAACATATGATTACACATTCACCATTTATTAATTTAGTGTAAACACATTTATCAACTTCAATAGAAGTAAAACCATCATCAATCAAAATTTGATTAAATTTTTCATGTCATTGTTTTGGTGCTTGTTTCAAACCATATAAGGATTTGAGAAGTTTACAAAATTTATTTTCTTGACCACGAATTACACATCCTTCAGGTTATGTCATATAAATTTCTTCTTCCAAATCACCATTTAAGAAAGCAGTTTTAACATCCATTTGGTTAATAATAAGTTTGTAAATTGAAGCTAAGGCTATCAAAATCTGAATTGAAGAAATTCTGGTCACAGGAGCAAAAGTATCAAAATAATCAATATTTTGTTTTTGAGTAAAACCTTTTGCTACTAATCTAACTTTGTATTTTTCAATCGAACCATCAGGATTATATTTTCTTTTAAAAATTCATTTGCAACCAATAAGTTTTGTTCTAGGAGGTAAGTCAACTAAAGTCCAAGTGTTGCATTTTGAAATAGAATCAATTTCAGTTTTAATAGCTTCTTTCCAAAATTGAGCATCAGAAGATAAAATAGCTTCAAAAAACGACAAAGGATCATTTTCAATAAGATAAGTATAAAAATCATTTCCAAAAGATGATACTTTTCTTTGTCTTTTACTCCTTCTCAAATTCTCATATGAGTTTTCACAATAATTTCTGAAGAAATATTTTCTAAAGAAATATTTTCTAAAGATTGTTTATTTCCAGATTTCAAAGGAAATATATGTTCTAAAAATTCAGCATTTTTACTTTCCATTATTGTATTATGATCAAGCACATCGCTTCGCAAAACAAGGAACCTATAAGCAGCACTACGTTCAGCATAACCAAAAAACATACAAACAGAAGTTTTGGTTCCTATTTTTCTTTTCTTAGGATCAGGAAGCATAACCTTAGCTAGACACCCCCACACTTTTAAATATTTTAAATTAGACATATAACCTTTCCATAATTCATAGGGTGTTTTACCAGTTTTCTTATGAGGTATCCTATTTTGCAAAAAAACATGCAGTTAATAAGGCTTCTCCCCAAAGGTTATCGGGTGCTGAGGAACTAACTAGCATTGCATTCATCATTTCTTTTAAAGTTCTATTTTTTCTTTTAGCTACACCATTAGATTCAGGTGAATAAGGGAGAATTACTTCATGTATTATGCCTTCTTTTTCACAAAATTCATTAAATAAGATATATTCACCACCCCTATCGGATCTAACCCTTTTAATTTTTCTATTTAATTGATTTTCTACTTCTGCCTTATAGGAAACAAACATTTCAAAAGCTTCATCTTTATTTCTAATTAAATAAACCTTAGTGTATCTAGAAAAATCATCTATAAAGGTCACATAATATTTTTTACCACCTCTAGTCATTGTATTTTTTAAATCTCCTAGATCGGTATGAATTAAACTAAGTAATTCAGATTCACGTTGTTGTATAGAAAGACAAGATTTTTTAGTTAACTTAAATTCAATACAAATATCACATTTATTTAAGCATACATCACTATTCGCAGAAATTAAACCAAGACATCGCATTTTCTTAATATAAGAAATATTAACATGTCCTAATTTAGCATGCCACATATTAACGGAATCAATCAAGTAAGCAGAAGAAGATGCAATTTTATTAATAATTTCAGAAATACTGAGTACAAAAAGTCCTTGATCACTATAGCCCTTTCCTACAAAGACATTATTTTTTGTCATTACTATCTTGTCAAATTCGAATGACACTTTAATCTCAGCTTTTTCCAACAGTGATACAGAAATCAAATTGGCTCTAATATTAGGCACATAGAGTACATCATTCAAAGCCAAGGTCTTCCCAGATGTAAGCTTTAGAAGAACTTTCCCTTTTCCCGAAACTGCAGCAGTTCGAGAATCTCCAAGATACACAAGTTCTTCATCATCTCCTACAGAAGTGTAGGAGGTAAAAACATCTTTGTTCGCACAAATATGTCTGGTAGCACCAGAGTCTACCACCCATTTGTTCACACTGGTCACAATGTTAATTTGAGAAACGACCGCAGCCACAATGTCATCTCCTTCCGCCAAATTTGCCTTTGGCTTGGGAGGATTGTCGTTTCTCACTCTATGCCTGCATTGAGGAGCATGATGACCTGGCTTTCCACAAACATAGCAAGCACCTTTCCTTTTGAAAGTGGGATTAGTAACTCTAGGAAAGTGATCAGAAGACCTTTTGTTATTGTCATACCTTTTTTTCGGTGATTTATTTTGAACCAGATTTGCTCGAGCAGCCAAAGCCTTCGCCCTTGCAGCCTGATACTCTCTTCGGTTGGTGTCTTCAATGATAATGTGCGTGATCAGATCTGAGGGTGACAGTTGCTTGTGCTTGTGCTTCAGCTGTTGCTTGTAGTCCTTCCACGATGGAGGCAGCTTCTCGATGAGGAGTCCAACAACAAATTCGTCTGGGAGGGTGATGTTTTCGGCCTTAAGATCCTCCAACAGCTTATGGTATTCATTGATCTGAACTTTGATATCTTTGTCCTCGGTCATTTCCCAGTGGTAGTAGTTGCCAATTACAAATTTCTGCTTCCCGACATCTTCAGTGGTGTACTTTATGGTCATGGAGTCCCATATCTCCTTCGCATCCTTGTAAGAACAGTACACATCGAACAGATCGTTAGAAAGTGTACTAATAACTGTGTGACGGCATACCTTGTTTGCATGTGTCCAATCCTAAATCAATTTTGGATTGGCCGTTGATGGCGGTCTGGGTTCGGTAAGTGCGGAAGCGACTCCGTGCATGTCGAGAATAGTGTGAACACGTTCCTACCACCTTTTGAAGTTTTGGCCACCGAAAAGTTCTATTTTCGAGATATCTGGAAATGGCTTTGCGTAGGTGACTGGAGCAGGAGGCGGCGAAAGAACAGCCTCACCATTGTTGGGAGCGGGAGCGGAAGCGGTAGCCTGGTTGTCAGCATTGTTGTCAGCCATAGTGTAAATCCTTGAGATTGTTGTAGATTTGTTTGGGAGACAACGTAGAAAAACACGATCAAACAAAAGGCTGAGGCGTGTGAGAAGACACTGTTCTGAAGGATTTTATCGCACGAGTGTGCGAATCCCCCAAGATTCAACAGGCTCGTCCCGGCGGAGACCGAGGTTGCAGAGCAGCAGAGAAAATTTGATAAATCTAGTTAACCCAGGAAGAGAATGTTATTTTCAGAAAAAAAAAAATAGAGTAGTCGTATATATGTTCTATATAAACCCTCAGTCAGAAAAAGTATTTAAAGAAGGCAAGAAAGAGCTGTTTAGAAAACAGAAAACAACACTAGAAAATATGACTGTTGGAATAAGAACGTTAGAAAACGGATTTGGTTGTTGAAAACTAATTGGAACATTAGGAACTAATTGTAATGTTAAAACGGATTTGCCTGTTGAAACAAATTAAAACGTTGAAACAAATCTGCCCGTTTACCAAATCAGTTTTGACTTCTTCAAAAACATCATTTTCCAGGTAAGCTCAAAAAATTAATTAAATATTTCACAAAATAATTCGGGCCTCATTATATCACGCGTAGGGGGGGCAAATCGATGATTTGCACTAGCCATGAGGCTCCAACCCATTTTTGTGCGCGCGAGCCCACCACCTCATTTGTTTCTTACAAAACCCAATACACATGTTAATTTATAAATTCTTTAAAACTTTGAAGGTTAAGCAATGTGGGACATAGACTTTTGAAATATCAAAGCTAAAACAACAACATTGTACACAAGCACACTATTGATGTTGTTCTTTGCTTCCTATTGCTCCTTCACTCCAACAACCCTCCATCCAAGAGCCACAACTTATGTTTTTAACAAAATTTTATAAAACAAAATTTTGCCAATGATAAAATATTAAATTGATGCAATTCAATTATCTTGCATTTTAAATTCCCTAAAATTAGCTGTCACTAACTAAAATCACGACCATACTAACAATCATCAAAATGTTACCGATGAATTCTTCAGACGTGAAAAAACAATAAATTTCAAAAAATCAGTTACTGTGAACTAAAACCCAAGATATTAATCAAAGTATTGTGACTGTAAGATAATAATTAACATATTAAATGTATGACATGCAACAGGTTTTAGCCAAAAAAATAAACAAAAATGATCAAAATCTACCATCAAGGGTGTAAACCGAAGCTCACTATAAAACATAAATGACTTTCCCAGACATTTAGATCTATTCATCCTCCTGGCTACGTAGTCTGGCTGTTTTGTTTGTCACAACAACATCAAGCTGGGCAGCTCTCTCCACTATTTCCTTCCTCTTCCTTGTGGATAAATTGTGAGCAATCTCGGCACAGTATGTCCTGAGCAGGGTTTGAAATCTCGGAACGAAATCACTGTTGCGGCCGCAACAAAACGGTCGCGGCTGCCGCCGTTTTCGCATCAGCCCGTGACACGACTGAGTTTGGCAATCACGCGCGACGGCGCGAACGGAACGGTGTTGCGGCCGCAACGGACGAAACGCAACGGCGTTTCAGCCGCAACACACTTCCGTTCGGTTTTTCAACCCCGTTTCTTTCAAATTTTCTCAGTATAAAAAGAAAAAATGACACCAAATCAACCCTAACGAAAGTCTAACCTTGGAGAGAGTCAGAAACGCTCAGATCGTTGAAGAAGGAGCTCGCCGCCGCATCTCGATCCGGACCTCCGGCCTCTGTTTCGCGATCTTGTTCGGCCCTTCCCGAGCCTCGGGTAACCCTTCAAATCCATGGTTGATTTAGTGATTTATGTGTTGTTAGAGGAGGTGTGATTGTTGTGGGTGCTCACCGCCGCTCGTGTTCTTCTTGAATCTTGATGAAACAAAGATGGGAAACAAAACAGAGGGAAGGGGGTGGTAGTACGTGGAGGGGGGAGGGGAGGGGGAGGGGGTGGGCGTGGGCACGGGGAGCAGAGAGGGGGAGGGGGTGTGGGTACGGGGGAGGTGAGGAGGGGAGAGGGAGGGAGGGGTGGGGCGGGGAGGGGGTGGGAGTGGTACGGGAAGGGGAGGGGCGTGGGTACGGTGTGGTTCGGGGGGGGATGGGGGATGGAGGGTGTGGTACGGGGACGGGGACGGGGGGAGGGGGCGCAGAGGGGGGTGGGCGTGGGGGGGGAGGGAGGGGGGAGGGTGGGTGGGGGGTGTGGTATCGGGGACGGGACGGGGGACGGGGACGGGGGGGGGGGAGAGGGGGGGGAGGGGGCATAGGGGGGTCGGCGTGGGGGGAGGGAAGGGGAGGGTGGGTGGGGGATGGGGATGGAAAATCATGAGTGGGGGGGGAGGGAATCAAAAAATCGGGAAGGGGGGATATGAAATTAGAAGGGGAGGGGACGTAGGGGGTTTGGTTTGTAAGGGGGGGAAATTATAAAAAAAATGAGTAGGAAATGGAATGAAAAAATTAAATGTTAATAAGATTTTTGAATTAGTTTAAAGTATGTGTTATAATATTTAAATTTAAATTATATAATTTATTTTTAATTTAAAAAAAATTATAAACACATTTGTTTATATGTAGGTTAATTTAACAATGCCACCAAGAGAAGAATTTCCAACAGGTAAAGCAGAAGGTGCTCCAAGTGAAGATATTGGTTGGCACTTTGGAAGATTTGTACCTGGTAAAAGTAGAAATAGTGTGCAATGCAAATTCTGTGGTAGAGTGTTAACAGGTGGAGTTACTCGGTTGAAAGAACATCTTGCACACATGCAAGGAGAAGTCAAGGGTTGTGCTAGGGTCTCAACTTTTGTCAGAGAAAATATGATGAAACTTTTGTTGGATAATAAAGCAAAGAAAATAGACTTTAGAAAGAGAAAAGAAGAACTTGTGGCACATTTAAGAGGAGATGAAGATGATGATATTGAAGGTTTTTTTTGATGAAGACAGAGTTATAAGACAAGCTACTGAAGAAAGCATTATATCACAGAGCCAATGGGAAGACAGCAAAGATTTAGACAACAATCTGGGAGATTAGATTCTATATATGAAGGTGGAGGCAGCTCTCATGCTGGTGGTAGTAGCGGAGCTTCTCGTCAACATCAACCAAGCGATCTTGAACGTCGATTGAGGTCGGTGGATGTTGATTTGGCTAGAAGTAAAAGTATGAAACAAACCAAAATTAATACAAATATGATGAAAACACTGAGAAATAAGTTAAAAGTAGTCTCTAAATTGATAATATATGAGCGTCTTCCTATGAATTTATGCAATTCTCCATGGCTACACATTTTACTCAATTAAAAAGTTGAGTTGGGACAGGAATTAAATTCCCTACTTCTTATGAGGTTTGAGGTGTACTTGGAAAAAGAATATCGTCTATGAGAAAGTATATAAATGATGAACTTAAACCAACATGGAAGGAAAGGGGGTGACAATAATGTGTGATTGGACAAATAGCATAAATCACATGCACATTATGAATTTCCTAGCGTATTAAACAATGGAACAAAGTTGTTCTTAAAATCTGTTGATGCTTCTAATGTTCCTAGTAGAAACACCGATTATTACTTTAAGCTTCTTGATAAAGTTGTGGAAGAAGTCGGAGAAGATAATGTTGTCCAAGTAGTCATCGATAATGAGAAGACACTAAAAACGGTTTGAAATTGATGGAGAAAAGACCACATCTTTATTAACGCATGTGCAAATTTTATTGCTTGGATTTGTGTTTGGAAGATATTGAAAAAAATCTAATGTCCAAAAGATACTAGATGATGCAAAGAAAGTGACTTTATTTATCTACAACCACATTTGGACAGTAAATCTTATGAAGAAGTATACAGGTGGCGGGAAATTATTCGTCCAGCAATCACTCGTTTCGCAACACAGTTTTTGCAGGTTGAATCAATTGTGAAGCAAAAACATTCTTTGAGGAATATGTTTGAGTCGAGGAATTCGAGAAAATCTAAGTGGGGAAAAGAGAAATCAGGACCTGCATATGAAGCTAAAAAAATTGTTTTGAGCAAAGATTTTTGGAGTAAGGCCGGTGATATTATAAAGGTATTTGAGCCAATTGTCAAGGTTTTGAGATTGGTGGATGGTGATGACAAACCAACAATGGGCTTTGTTTATGAAGCAATTGATAGAGCAAAGCAATCCATTCAAAAAAATTGTCGTTATCATACTCAATATAATGAGATCATTGACAAAAGATGGTTCTTCATGCACTTTGACTTTGCATGCAGGTATATCAATATATTTAATTTAATTTTTTTTCAAACGCTTATATTTGATTTTGAGATGCTAATTATTATTATTTTTATTCATAAGGTTATTTTCTAAATCCTCAATTTCAATTTGGAGTTGAACATGGAAGAGATGTAGCAAGGGAAACCTTGGATGGAACTACAAAAGTAATAAGCAAATTGGAGGCAAACATTGATCATCAAATCAAAGCTATCAACCAGGTGAATTAATTTGCATTTAAGATTTTGAAATATATCATAATTTGTCATCTAAGAACCAAACTGTGATATGTTAATGTTTAGAAACTTATAATTTTTGAAGACTTATATGAATTATTGGTATTTGTAGTTGTTACTTTTTCGAGATAAGAAAGAGACATTTGGTACAGCTCCATCCAAATGCCACTGGTAAGATTTTGTAGTTTTTGGTGTTTTGTAAGTGCAAATGTTTTTTACCTTTTTTTTTTATTAATATATATAATAATGGTTAATGGACAATCGTTTATTTAATCATTTGAATGGTGGATGATATAAATATTAGCTTCAATGATAGCTATAAAAGTTCTCACCAAACAACTTCAATTATCTGAGAGAAATTTACATTTAATATTCATACAAAGACGAGAAATAGATTGAAGTAAAATTAGCTTGTCTTTACATTTTACAACTAACTAAAATTGACGACCATACTTGATTAACATCAGAAGGAAATGATTCCAAAACCGATGGAATTCTTCAGACGTGATTCAAGTGAAAAACAAGGTCATGAAGTGGATTTCAAAAATCAGTTACTTTTGTGAAGAACCATACTAAAACCCGTGATCAAAATCTCATGATGACATGACAAATATAGGAATGGAAGTATTGTGACTGTAAGATAATAGGAAAAATAACATATTAAATGTATGACATGCAACAGGTTTTAGCCGCAAAAAATAAACAAAAATGATCAAAATCTACCATCAAAGGGTGTAAACCGAAGCACCAAGAAATTCACTATAAAACATAAATGACTTTCCCAGACATTCTAAGATTTATCTATTCATCCTCCTGGCTACGTAGTCTGGTAATCATTTTATTGAATTTTGTTCACAACAACATTAAGCTGGGCTAATTTATTTAGTTTTCTATTGGTCAATTATTTATTACTTTTAGATTCTCTTATTAATGAAAAAAATTATAAATTGTTATGATACATTCTACAATAAAATAGATAATTTAATCTAATTTATCTTAAGTTGGATCGCAAATTGTGATCGCAATCTCGGCACAGTATGTCCTGAGTTAACCTGACATAAGATTTAAAACCTTGGTCCTGAGTTAACCATAAAAACAAAAAAATATTCAGCATATGATCTGATGCAAAGCTGTAAATTACAATCACGTAAGTTGGGATGAATTACTTCACCTGTTATGCATCATGAGAAGTTCCAGGTCTTTCACATTGTGCACGACAAACTTCTTGAAACCATCTGGCAGATAGTGGCGAGTTTACCATAACCAATGTTTGGCATCAAAGTGCATCCCTTAAACTTCCTCCTGACACGTGAATCTATACCCTTGGGTCTGCGCCAGTTTGTCTGTTACAAAAAAAATAGTCAAAACATGGTTAAATTAGAACAGAAGCAACCAATTTCATCCCAATTAACACTTGTGTTCAACAAGATTAAGTAACCTGAACAACGAATCAAATGAATTGGACTACTCCAGAAGCACACATAAATAACTGAAGTGGTAATAAAAAAGGTATATTTTCTGCATTTCTTTAATCATGAGAAAAAAGGTTCTCCATCAGATGAGAAAGAAACATTTTTCCAAGGAAAATTTTTATCTAACATAATAACTGTGGATTCAAGATTTACAAAGGAATAGTATAGAGAAGGCCTATTAAGAGCAAGCCAACTGAGTCCATGTATAAAATATATATATGCCCTTCAAGAGAAATGTCCAGCTACAGAAATAGACAGAAGTCTGGACATTAAAAATATGAGCAACAAATAGGAATAGGAATAATATTTAAAGACACGTGATACACACACCAAGACAAAATAAATTTACAAATAAGAGTACTGATCTGCAATCTCAGCCATTTTCACTCACTGCAAAGCAAAAGTGTGGTTTCCCAAACCCTTATATAGAAGATGAGTCTAGGGTTTTGCGGGACTGCTGCTAAACCCGACCCTGTTTCTTTTGGGCCATGAACCCAAATTGGATTGGCCAGTACGAATTGGTCCTCCTTCCAGTTGATCAAATGCAAGAGTTCAGAAAACGAGATGAGTTATTCATAAATTATTTAATTTTATTTTGTTAAATATTTAATTACACAAATAAGGTAAAATTTTAATTTAGATTTAATTATATAAATGAGTTAAATCAAAATTTTATGCACTTGATATTAAAAGTTTGTGAATAATTTCATTATATATATATATAAATTACCATAGTTATAAGAAATTAAAAATTATAAGATTGTTAAATTTAATTTTAATAAGTATTTATAAAAGGTTAATAATAATAATAAATATATACAATTGTCAACGAGTTCTATCTTTATGTATCTCTATGTACAAAAAAGTATATCATTTCATTGTGAAAATATGTTATACATGTTTAAATTTTAAAGCTTATTTTAAAATTTTTTTTGTAATGGTGGAAGACTATGAATTGTTTATCATTTTATGTAATGAATTATGAAAAAAAGTCTTTATTTTTATTTTTAATTCGTCTTCTACTATAAAGATGTTTATCAATTATTAGTTTAATAAATTTAAAAAATAAAAATATTTTAAGGAGAGATTTAATAAAAAGAAAAAAAATCAAGTCATAAACGAGTTAAACGAGTCAATACTAATCTTTCATATTTTTAAATAAGTCGAGCTCAAACAAAGCAAGCCTACGCTTCAAGTGCTTGGTTTAACTCGACTCAACTCATTTACACCCCTATATGGGGTCTAGCACCTAGTTGATAATAATTTTGGAGCATTATTATGGTAGCTTGATGGTGATGAATAAGGTTTAGAGTGAGTTATTAAGTATTTAGTGTTTTGGTTTTCTAGAGTATCTTCCCACCCAATAGATGAGAGACTAATTTTTTGAGATATTGTCAGAAGCCTAAACGATGACTACTCCCAATGATATTATTTTCATGCATATGAATCCCGGAACCGAATCCAACATCACATGCTTAAAAGACACGAGCCCTTTCTACTCGGATTAACACACGTTGGTGTTATTAAGCATTTATTAAATGATGTTTCATCATAAATGTTTAAAATTCTATTCAAAATAACTAGTCACCAATAAAATGCTCGATTGGTATCATATCTAATAAAAAAATGGATATATGAGTATTGCCCTAAATCTAGATGTCTATGAAAGGATAAATTATATCATGCTCTTGGAACAACAATAAATGTATGCTTCAAGAAGATATTTACCATTGATTTTAAATACATTCATATAATATTTAAAGAGAATAAATTAAGTCAATGATAAATATCCTCCTCAAATATGCATTTATTGATACTCTAGAAACATGTAATAACTTCTGCTAGAGAAATCATGTATGTTTTGTAGTGAGTTCGGTTAGATTTTGATCATTTTTATTTTTTTATTTCTTTTGCCAAAACCAACTGCATGATATACATTTAATACGCTACTTATTATGTTGGTATCATAATATTTCCTACCTTGATCTTACTATTATCTTGGGTTTTTTTTTAATTCACATTAACCTATTTTTAAGTTTATTGGTTTCAATTGTTTAAAAGAATTCCCCAGCAACATTGTGATGATAGTTAGGATGAGCTTGTTTTTCGCTGATGACAGCTAACTTGACATTTAGGTTGTGTGTTGGATGGTGCATCCTAGAATTCTAGGGAATTTAAAATACAAGAGTATTGAATTACATCAATTGATTCCTCCCTTTAGCAAAATTTTATTTAGATAATTATTTGTTAAAAAATGGTGACCCAAGAGAAGATTGTTGGAGTGAAGGAGCAATGAAATTGTTCATTGATGTTTAAGGATAGAAATAGTATTTGTAGCTAAGCACAAGAATATGAAACACACTTAGCACTAGGTAAGGGTGGAAAATGGTCAAGTTTTGCCTTCAATAAGCCTAACTTATTTTCTAAATATAAGCGCGAGTTTGGCCTATTACTTGACATAGGCCTCATTTTTAGGTTTAGCATGCCGTTTTAAAAAGTTTGGATTAAGGCCTTTAAATATGTCAATAAGTCTATCTTTAAATAGGTCAATGACCCTAAGCCTTTAAAAATAAAACCTGCACAAAATCTCAAGTAAGAACCAAATCAAAAGAAATAGCAATAGATCCTATGCTATGATAGGGAAGTTTCCTCAAGATATCATATTTTTCTAGTCGGGAGGGAAGTCATATGGTGGGAATGGTAGCACCTGGGTTTCTTGAGAACTAGTAATTGAAGGTTGAATAGTGTTGTTTGGGTAAATGGTGAGCGGCATCATAACTCCTTGAAGATTAAAGCTTCGAAATTGCAAAAGAATTGGAGCGATACCAGCCAGGTGAAGTGTTGGTGTATGCCCTAGAGGCCGATATATTTTCTGTATTTACATACATTCTATTATGCTATTTTTATATATGATGCATTTCATTTATTGTGTTCTTTTTGATAAACATAATAAAGTCCTTAGAATAGTAAGTTTGATGCCATAGGACATCAAGTGGATGATTTGATCGTGAGATCCTTTTGGTTACAACACTATTCTTAAATATCCCTAGTCAAGTATTATTGTTAATTAGGACAATAATAATACATTGAGACTAGTATGTGCATAGACTGATGACCATATCTCACGGGTCATGGATATGAGATATCAAGTCTTCACATGGGTACATATTAGAGTAATGATGTACTGGACTGACCCACCATGAGAACGCTACATGGATTGTTACGTGGGTGTCATAAGCGATTCTCATAGTGACAATGGTGTTTGTGGTCCTTTGACCTGAAATCACTACGATTCCTACATGAGGAGTTGTGTGTTTTAATGCCATCAAACGTTATCTGTAACAAGGTGATTATAAAGTTGGTTATTGGACATACCGCGAATCATGCAGAGGGATATGAGTGACCTAGATGAGTTTTGTCACTCCTACATAACAGGAGCGATATCTTCGGGCCCCCTGATTGAGTGAAACTGCGAAATGCATGGCCATGCTCAAATGAGTCAATATGAGATATTGATATCATTTGTTGTTACAAAGTCTACTCGAGTATTAGGAAACCAATGATTGGACTATACAAGGGTGACGCATTCCATGCATTGTGTTCAATCTAGATATCTTGACAAAGAGACTAAACGACACGGAAACATTGGTCACGGAAAGGTTATGTCAAATCACTGACATTCTTATTACTTGGGTAGCAGCGATGTGTTGCTAGATACCGCTCACTGCTTGTAATATTAAAATAGGATTTTAATATTACTACCAATGTAATAAGAACCTGCAGGGTCACACACATAGAGCAGACTAAAATTAGAGCAATGGATCCAAGTTGGACTCGGATTCAAATATGGGCCAGACTCATAACAGATGGGTCTAGGGTTGCACAGCTTATCTTGTTGTTGCTCACACTCACTTAAGGCAGTCACTATTATAAACAGTACTGTTAAGGGGCTGCTAAGATGGATAATACAGAACCCTAGCCGCACTTACAGAAAAAGTGAGTGAGAGAGCACACATTTATTCTCTTCTTTTCGCAGCTAGCACTGTGTGAGAGACGTGAGGCTCCTCTTTGTGGACGTTGGACGTTCGTGAGTCTGTTCGTGTGGATACCGCAGAGACATTGTTTCTATTACGATGTTCGTGATTCACGCTTCAAGAGGTAAATCATTTAAAAACTCGGATTATGACTTTTTCGCATGGATCCTCAGTGGGAATCCCTGTTTTCCGCTGCGTGATGTATCCGCAAAAAATTCCCAACATGAAGAGGTGTGGTCATATGTCTTTCGTTCGCCACTGAGGGATTCTCATATGTGCTCTTTCTATTTTCCATAGACTGTAGCATGTCCATCATCTTGGACACCTGCTCTTTGAGTTGGTTTACCTCATCCTTAAACTCTTGAGTCTGTTCCATTTCATCCATAATCCTAGCTTGGGAACGAGTCTGGTAAGGGTGTGGCGGAAGTTGTTTTCTTGCTATAGTGTCTACTTTTTCTGAGAGGTGGAAACATGATGTGGATACGCAATTATCAGTATTGACTAAACAAAACAGGGATTCCCATATGTGCTCTTTCTATTTTCCATGGACTGTAGCATATCCATCATCTTGGATACTTGCTCTTTGAGTTTGTTCCATTTCATCCATGATCCTAGCCTGGGAGCGAGTCTTGTAAAGGTGTGGCAGAAGTTGTTTTCTTGCTATAGTATCTACTTTTTCTGAGAGGTGGAAACATGATGTGGATATGTAATTATCAGTATCGACTAAACAAAACTGACAACATGCATGTATGTGAAGTATTGATTACTTATGCAAATTTTTTTCTTAAAGAAAGCTAGGAATGCCACAAATTATAATCATTACCTAAACTAGATTAGCACTTGTGTGATGCACAAATTTAAAAAAATGAAAAATCTAAAACTTCAAATTATATAATAAAATATTAATAAGTTTTTATAAACAAATATTAATGAATATTCAAATATTAAAATTCTAAAATTTAAAATTTTAATTATGTAATTATATATTAATAAATTATTCTAAAATATATATATACTAATAAAGATTTAGGTTTTGAATTTTTTATCATAAGATTTCAATGAAAGTTTTATGTTAACATTTTTGAAATAATTTATTGTATATAATACATGACATAAGAAAATTTTGACACATGTCAAAAGAGATAATTACTCTGTAGGTTTCCAAACTTTTTGGGATAATTCAAATAGGTTCCTAAACTAAAAAAAGTTTGTAATTGGGTCCCTAATATTGTAAAAATTTGTAATTGGGTTCTTAATGTTCTAAAAATTTGTAATTGGGTCCTTAAATCCATTTACAAATTTGTAATTAGGTCTTTAGATCCAGTAATAAATGTTTGGATTTAAGGACCCAATTACAAATTTGTAAATGGATCTAAGGACCCAATTACAAACTTTTTTAGTTTAAGGAGCTATTTGAATTATCCCAAAAAGTTTTGGGGAACTACAGAGTAATTATCCCCATGTCAAAATTGTATTAAGATGCTCATATGCTTGATTTTCTATTGAAATTGAAATAATCATATATTTGAGTTAGAGTATGATAATGTTACTATTAAAATAAAAACAAAGTAGGTTAAATAAAAAATAATTAATAGAGTAGTGATGCGGCAACATCTAAATCATCCATTTGACATAAATTTTAAATATTTATTATTTTATTCATTAAAATCCAATTTTAAGGTTTCTAAAGCATCTTAAATTAAAAAAAATTAAGAAAAAAAATTATAAATAAGACCATGTGTCGTCTTCAACCTTGGATTTGTTCCTTTTCAAACAGACCTTACTCAATTACTTTTTCTCTCTAAAAATCTTGCTATCTTTAGAACTTAACGGTGGCCTCGTCGCCACCTGGACCGCCTCTGGTTCAGTCACTGGTTTTTCATATTTGACCACACTTGCTACAACATGCTAATATTTGCGGTTGGATTCTACCTCATGATTCTTATTTTACTGAAAAGTAAGAAGCACACACTGATACATTTTCACTATTAGGACTTCGAAAAGATAAGTCCAACTAAGATTTATTGTTATGCCTTGGCCCACTATAATAACCCTCAAAATAGTAATAATAATAATACTAAGTAATGAGATATTATTTTCTAAATGTAATAATTACAAAAAAGAAAAGTCAATGGTAACTTGATGAATAATTTTTCAAATGTAATGATTATAAAGAAGAAAAAAAATCAATGGTAACTTGATGAATAATTTTTCAAATGTAATGATTACAAAGAAGAAAAAATCAATGGTAACTTGATAAATAATTTTCAAAATGAAATGATTACAAAGAAGAAAAATCAATGGTAAGTTAACTAGTAAGCACAACAAGTGTCAAAGTTATAATCACAATGGTTAAAAATCAATTTGATGAAGTAAGAACAATGAGATGAGCAAAACATGTGTCAAAACATGATTGAAAATAAAAAATCTCAATGCTTATTCAAGAAGACTCTCAAAATCAAAGGAATAAAAATCAAGCAAAGTCATGATTACAAAGAAAAATCAAAGTGATGAGTTAAGCAAGATGAGATAAAGGTTTGTATGCTCCCTACACCCACCACACCTACACGTTTATCTCACACATTCGAGTGGGGCCCTATACCCGGATCTGAGTGAAGCTTAAGTTAGCTAAAGGTTGCGTAGTGGTATCTATTTTGGATGTACATCCTATTTGGTTATTGCAAAAACCTCATCTAGAGTGTGTCTTTTTTTTTCACGAATGTCTCACACCTAGTGATTTACCCATTGTTTGTGCTCAACATTCTGAAATGAGACTTACCTCTAGAGGCCTTTAGAATAGAAGAACCACCCAATGAAAGTTCTCACGAGTCAAAATGACTAATAGATCCTTAGGATATAAATCTCTAAGTTTAAGGCAATCCTATTAGGACACAAAGGGAGCATACCTTTCGTTACTTCTAGATTTATCCATATTTTGTGAGTTGTTTAGTTCTTTAATATGGAAAACCATACTTATGTCCCTCTTTAAAAAAATAAAGAAAAATTCAAAAGAGGAGGTGAGTCACTATTAGAGAACCAACAACTCACTCATTCATTATCACATATTTTTCACATTATATTTCTATGAAAACCATGCATTAATAATTCTTTTGTGTCGAACCCAGGATTGTTGGAGAATTATTGAAACTAAGGACTAGCAGTGAGTATCTTTGATTAATAATGGAAAGTGTCATGGGATCATATCACAAGGATGCAATTTTGAAAAAGACTCTACAACTTAAGGCCAAGAAAGTTGACACAAAAAGCTTGGTAAGTTTGGGCCGAATGTTGAAGAGGACACAACTTCTGACCTTCACCGCAAAATATGGGATGATCCTGAATCTATTAGAAGTGGATATGCAAGTAGAAGCTATCACTACCCTAGCTCAATTCTATGACCCACCATTATGTTGTTGCACATTTCAAGATTTTCAACTAGCCCCCACCTTAGAGGAGTTCGAGCAGATTTTGGGCTTACTTTTAGAAAAGGAAAAACTATACCAAGATATGGGCCACTATGCATCTATGCCAACCATAGCAGATGTCTTGAAGATTCATGTAAAAGATCTACAGAAGGCAAAACAAATTAGGAAACGAACAGAGGGGTTTCCAAGGAAATATTTAGAAGAGCACATGCATCACCTACTCGAGATTGAAGACTAAAATATCTTTATAGATATGCTACCCCTCACCATTTATGACAGTATCCTATTCCCAAGTAATGAAGATTTGGTAGATTTTACAGCAATCGATGTGTTCCTCGCTCGAAGAAACGATACCGCTAATTCAGTCCCAGCCATTCTAGCTGATGTTTACCACACTTTGAATTTCTGCCATGAAAAGAAGGGTAAGCAGATCTTATGTTTCCTACTAATACTATTTGTATGGCTTATGACTCACATGTTCAAGAGGGGCTATGAAGAACCCTGTCCCATTACAGATCTCAAGATGCTCCAGTTAAAGACCATGAATAGCCGTGAATGGGCCGAGGAATTGGCCAAGCTTGAGGAAAGGAAAATTGTATGGTACCCACGGTGGAAAGAAGGGCAAACTATAGTTTATCAATGCAAGGGCTATCCTAATGTCCCTCTTATGGGTACTCGGGGATGCATTAACTACAACCTCGCTTTAGCATTGCATTAACTTGGCTATCGTATGTTGGGACCACCCTCAGAATTGGAAACCACCCCCTTCATTTATGACATGAAGTTGAAGTGTACTGAGACACTCAGGAAGGTTCGAGACGCTTGGAAGAAAGTTATAAGAAAGGGTAGAGAGCTGAGAATTAGAAGTTGTGGAGTCAAAGAAAGCTACCAGCAGTAGGTCAAGAATAGGGCTCAAGAAGTCAAAATGCCATTCAAAGTTTCAGCAGCCTTTGCAATTAGTAAATCTCTGCCTCCGGTCCCAATAAAAAATGAAGAAATAAGGAAAAAGTTAGCAAAAGCCAATGAAGAAAAAAGGAAATTAGAAGTAGAGGTAGACAAAACTTGCCAAGCATATGCAATTTTAAAGCGTGAAAATTCTGAGAAGGACCACGCTCTTGAAAGAGCTAACAAGAGAAAATACATAACAAGATCATATGTCAAGAACCAAAAGGTGTTTCACTACAAGAAATTTCTGATTTAGAGATAGAAATTAGAGACCAAATTTTTTTTGTCTCTAATAGAGACGGAAACAGAAACGAATTTGACGAATTAGAGATGGAAAATAAAATTTTAAACTTAGAGATGGAATTTAGAGATGGAATTTATCCATCTTAGAATTTTCTATCTCTAATTTCGTCTTTATTTAGTCAATTTAAAGTCAAATATACTTAGAGACAGATTTTAGAGACGGAATTTATCCATCTTAGAATTTTTTGTCTCTAATTCCATCTCTATTTAGTTTATATAATATTTTAAAAAATCAAATATGTTTAGAGATGGAATTTAGAGATGAAATTTATCCATCTCTAATTTTTTTGTCTCTAATTTCGTCTCTATTTAATTAAATTAATTTAAAAAAATAAAAATATATTAGAGACGAATGTGTGTTCCGTCTCTAAATTATATACTATTTAATTAATAGTTTTTTTAATTAATTAGAGACAGAGTGTTGTTTCTGTCTCTAATATTCCCACATACTGCCAACCCCAATTCTTTCGATCTAATATTTTCATCTCTCAACTTCATCCTTCACAGCTCGTGCCCTAACTTTCCATCTCACAACTCCAACTACCCAATTCCATTCCTACCTGCACGGCATGCATGACCATAACCATAACCATACCCACACCTAAACCAGAACAACATGGCATTAACTTGGCCCCTCTTGCTTCAGTTTCGTTCTCAACCTTCGCTCCCTCCCACCAACTACCTCTTCCTCTCCGATCTCAGCTTATCTCGCTCTCTCCAACCGCCACCATGCCCACCTTCCTTCACTCCTCTACTCCGCCGAACTAAGATCTCCTTTCCGTCTCTGGCCATTCCCAAACTGAAGCCTCTCGCTCCCGCCGTGAAATGCTTCACCAGATCCACAGAGGAGAAGTAGTGGAGTGACGCTGAAACCGCCCTATCTAATTCCGATGAAGCTGTAAATGATGCAAATGATCAGGCTCTAACTCGAACCTCCGTTCCTGCAAACGGTCGTGTTGAATCTCAGAGGATTGCCACCACCTCCTCTGGCAATTCTCTCTCTCTTTCTCGAAATTTGAGAACCAGTTTTTGAAGTTCGTTCTTATATAACTTCTTTTTCTTTTTTTATTTAATATTTTAATTCTGAAATTATATTGTGAAATTTTAGTATTTTCCATTTCCAGTTAAATGAACTAAAACCCGAGGACTAAATTGGCAGCTTCTTGTATTTTATTGTAGTTTCTTCAGCTTTGCTAGTTTTGATTTCTTCCTTATGTGATTGTTGTGTTTTCTTTCTCCTTCAGTGTATGTGAAGGTTGTAGAAGTGAAGGCTAATGGGACAGTATCAACTAGAAAAATCAACAGGAGATAACTTTTGAAGTCAAGTGGTGAGTAAAATGCTATGCCTGAGCTAGAACTTGACAATACTTTATACTGCTACTATTTTATCATGTTCTGTTAATATATCTTATGCTTATTTCAATTAAAGTGCGCTCAAATTCTATGAAACTGCTTATATAACATAATTATAATATAATTTGCATCATTATTATTTTTGTATGAGCATTGCACCTACATCATGTTCCTTTCTCTCTCTCTCTCCCTCTCTCCGTCTCAATCTATTTGCTCATGCCCTCAGATCTCAATCTCTTAGCTCTGCAAGGTGAACCTCGCATCTCTATTTTCTTTCTTTCATTTGATTATTGATCCAAGCCGTGTCCGTGGCCCGATCCATCCTCACCCTATTTCCCTTTCCATTTAGAGATTAGAGAAAAGGAAGAAGATGGAGGAAGCATTAGCATCAAAGAGCATAACACACCAAATCGGAGGGGTCCAAAATGATGTGCTTCGCTTCGGACTTCATGGAGTCGAGCAACATTGTTGGTTCTCACCCTCTTCCTTCGAATTTGTAAATTCTTACAACTCTTTGCTACCACAACAAAGAGCTTTGATACTAGCTCTTATCACCAAGGTGGGGAATCCTGAAATAAGAGTCTGTAAAACACACCAGTGACTTGTTGCCAAGTGTTTTATAATTTGTTTATATTACTATTATTTTCTTTGTTGCTTTATTCCTCTGATTTAGAACAGAGCTTTGTACTTTGTAGGTAACTTATACTGAGAACTAACAATAAATAAAAACCTTCTATATGCCAATGACAGGTGATGGATCAATTTCATGACCCTCTGAAGGAAGTTAGTTCATTCTGTAGTTTTGCAGGGAAAACTAACCATATATGCTAAGTGGTCTTTTATTATTATGTAAATTTCTCTTCTACACAATGTTTATATGCATACATAAAGCATAGGGACCTAGTTTCAATTTCTTGCATCAGAATAGAGACACTGATGTGGTGTGATTTATATTCAATGCTTAATTAAAGTTCTACTTTGATCTCAATATTCATGGGGCTTTATAGTGGTCCCAGAATCACCAGAAAAGCTTTCAAAACAGTTGAAGGGGGCAGGAAAAAAAAGAAAAAAAATTACTTGTGAAGATATATGGTCCAAACAGAACTATAACCAAGTCATTAATAGCCTAAATCAACGTCATTAGGATAGCGATGTTGTTTCCAATTTCAAGTTTTAATCTTTCTGCATTTTTCTGATTTACTATACTCTTTGCTTTGGGAGCACATTTATTTAATTTGAGTTGTTCACTATTTTCCCCCTTTCATTAGGGTTTTTTTAAAAATAAAAATAAAAATAAAATCCTTTGATTGAAAACAATCTAAATTGCCATTGAATCAAATAGATTGTTTTGTTTCTGTCTTTGCAAGTTTAGTGTTTGAAGAAATTAAAATTTATGATAATATTTGTGAAGTTGGTGTTTTTGCAAAAAGTTGTGTTGGGTTGATATCAAACTCAGATCACTCTTCTGGTCAACTTTGTAATTGTGTTTTTGTTCTGTTTGTTATTCTCAGGCAAGGAGGGTAGATGAAGTGATGAATAGGCAATGCATGGTCAACTTGTATGTAACTGCTTTTTCACTGAAGCAGGACCTTGACAGGCAAATACTGTCTCAGTATGAGTATTTGAAATAATCTAGTCTAGTCTTGTTTCTTATTAATGTTTCAAAAGTCAAAACTATTTCAGTGATAATGGCATTGATGGATGGTTTTTCCATGATAATATGATGTAGGAAAAATGAAATTTCTTAAATATGTCTTTGTCCTATTTATCTTGAGGGAGAATATTAAAGTATCTATGTATTATTATCAAGACAGCTTAGCCCCTGAACAGCAAAATGGTGTGCCTCCAGGGGAAATTGTTAGTTGGACTTCTGGTCTCATCTTTGGAAAAGGAGAGGTAAAAGAAGTTTGGTATTTGTAAATAATCTCTTTTTTATTTATAAAAGTGTTGCTTGCCAATTATGCTACAAAATTGACTTGATAGTCATTGCCTCAAAAAATATCTACATCAAACTACTGCATCATTTAAAATAGTGGTTCACATACTAGCTTAGAAATGCATGCTGAACCTGAAAAGAAAATTATCAAATCTAGTCTTTCATGGGCTTTAATGCTAATTATCTCCAAAGTACATATTTTTTCTGTTATTCATAGTAAGCTTTGTTATTTACTCTAACAATTTGGTTGATTCTGCATTATTATGAGTACAATATGAATCTAATTGAAGCAATGAGGAAAGATTGACTCAGAAGGTTCAGAAAATGGGCATAGATAGAGGAACTACATTGGAAACTAAGAGTGGGATGGGCGTTCCACTCATGTGAGATCGTGAGAGAGAAACACTTGCACCCACCTATCATCTGGTGCACATAAGTTTAATGCTTGTAGTTGAGTAACTTGTAGGATAGTAATGTCAATATGTCATTTTTATTTTGTCCCTAGAAAAGTTTAATGTTTCATAGGGGTTTATTTCTTAAGTGTTGTCAAAGTTATACTTGATGTACTACTCATGCATTTCTCTATCAGTCTAAGACATTCAACTTATGCAATGGAGTGTATAAATTGCAATTTCTTTTTTGGTTTGGAATGGGAAAGGTAGACATTTCTGAAAATGTTAAAGGCATTCTTGGTTTGGAATCATTTGACCATAATGGAAACTATCTTGAAATTGACTTTGGGATGTCTTTTAGGCTTTTAGCATACAAAGCAGAGGCATCCTTAATTTGTTCCAACCACCATATCTCTTTCTAGATTTTTTTTGCATTACTCCAGCAATTCTGTATATTTCTTGTTCTATGTTGTGTTTCTAATACAAGTTCTTATTGGTCTCTTCTCCTAGCATCATTATAATTATAATTATCATTAAAAATAATATAATGGAAAGAACAGAAAGTCATAACTACTTAAACATGCATATACAATATACTTGCTAAAATTTTCTTAATTACTTAAAAAATTTATGGCATTCAAATAACACCCTTAACACTATTCTTAGTTCTTACACTTTCACAAACAAAATACTTATTTAGAAGCTGGTAGTCCAAGTAAGCATAAACTTACCACCACTCAATTTCTGGAATTTGGTCCTTGGGTTTTTCTTTAATTAGAATTCTCTCTGTTATTTTTATTAAGTTTGGATTTATATCAGGAGCAGCCTTTGCCTTTGCCAACTGTGCTTGCTTGGTCTTCTGCTCCTTTGCTTGAGCTTCTCCAAATTTACTTTGCATGAAACAAACAATAACAACAAAGCACATATAAGATAACTGAATAGAATAAAGTGAAAGGGCAAGTCACTAGAGAGTGGGAAAAGAGGAAGGGACAGATAAAGATACCTTTAGTTTTATTGTTTTAGCATCTTTTGACCATTTTCCTTCCTCCACAAACTGGAAATTCATCCTCCTAGGCCGCAGCAACTTTGTTTTGTTAATGCCCATCCTTCCATCAAAATGAGGATTAGATTCAGGATCGACATTGAATACAGGTTTTAGTGTTTCAAATGCTTCATTCTTTTGTTTATTAATGTTGACCTGGATTGTTTAGACACAGATTCTAGGGTTAAGATGACAATCCTAATTATAAGCAGATAACTGATAAAAAGAGATAATTGACACACACCTTTAATGTGCTAAGGTTGCTTGGCTTAGTCACATCAACAACATTTCCATGTTCATCTATTACCCTTCCTTGAGCATCAAGACGAAGAACAGGGACCTTGGTAGGTTTCTGCGGGATAGCAATATCTGCTACCATCTGGCCAGAAAACATGTTTATTAGTGAGCAAATTGTGGATCTTGGTGAAATCCCATCCTCGCAGCAAGCTCCTGAGCACGCCTGACAGCTTCAGAGTTGGGTAGAGTTGGAATACCAGTAGCAGTTGTGCCACTAGCTTGAGGATTTGCCAAAGTAGCAGCTACAGTTGAAGGAAAAACTGACATATTTGCAACAGGCCTTGAAGAAGCCATGGTGGCAGTTTTTTATGCCACTCCAACACTAAGAGAGAGTGCTGCAGATTCATCTTTTGAACCCAAATGTGTGCTTCCATGTGAATTAGTGGTAGAACTCTTATTCAACTACACAACCAAAAGCACATAACGCATTCAGAGGAACATGTATAAATAATTATGTTCATGGAAAAGTAAATAAGAATCAGCAGGTAGTTATTAAAGAGAAATATCCAACTGAAGAGACAAGTTCATGTATTAAAAGATTGTTAATGCCACCAAAATGCTGAATCTGAAACAATTGAATAATTGGGTAGCTCCAATATAAGAAACAAGAGAAAATAAAAATTTATAGATTAATGGTACATACATATATGCTGAAAGGTAATACCCATACCTCTTTTTCTTTTAATAAAGCTACATAATTAACTGATAGTTCCTTAATTTCTGTCTCGGATGCTTGAAGTCTCTTGATTTCTGCTTTATATTGTTCTATCTACAAGAAGCACAAGATAATTTGAAATGACATCTTTTTAGGGAAGCATTTCTGAATGCTGAAGCCCCTTGGACCATTTCTCTTGAGGCATGCAATCATCAATGTGATATGGGTAGCAAAAAGCATCATTATGATCTGTCATTATTTTGATGTGTATTATGGAACAATGGGTGACGATGTTAATGATAACCCAAATCTGTGATTAGTTTTATTTTTATATTTTCATTGACAATTTAAAAATTTGTAATGATAATTAATTATTACTTTACATTTTGGTACAAATATTTGTGATGTTAAGAAATTGTGATTTCTTATGCTATATGACTTATTGTGATGATTAATTACATCAGAGTTAGTTATAAAATTAAAAGTATATTAAAAAGATAATTCTGAATATTTTACAAATAGAATTTGCATTTATTTTTTTTAAATTTTTAATTAGAGACGAAATTAGAGACAGAACATGTTCGTCTCTATATTTTTAAAATTTTTTTGAATTAGAGATGAAATAGTGTCGTCTCTAAATTTAGAGACGGAATTAAAGATGGAACATGTTTTTTAAAATTTTTGAATTAAAGATGGAATAGTGCCGTCTCTAAAGTTAGAGATGGAAAAAGTTCGTCTCTAATTTAATTATTATTATATTTTTTAAAAAAAATTGACATTATTCGTCTCTAATTAGAGACAGAGTTTTTTAATTTAGAGATGGACGTTTTCTGTCTCTAATTTAGAGATGAAATTAACTTTTCTGTCTCTAACAATCAGAGACGCTACTTTTAGAGGTGGATCAATTTCCTTCTCTAATTTTGTCTCTAAATATTTAGAGATGGAATTTTTCACTTTTAGAGACGAAATTTTTCTATCTCTGAATCCGAAATTTCTAGTAGTGTTTGGAAGCTGCAAACAAGGAATTGAGACTCCAAGGGCAAGAAAGAGATAGGGCTCTGGCTAAAAATCAACAACTTAAAGAGTTGCTCGTAAATGCCAAAGCGGCACAGAATAATGCTCTTCAGCAAGTGGATAGCATGAAGCAACAAATAAAAATGGTGTCAGTAGGATATAAAGACACAATCAAAATTAAGAGGTTGCGCACGGATAAGGTGATTGCGGGATATGAAGTGACATTACGACAAGGACAAGAAGACTTGCAGAAGCTGATAGATCAGATGAAACAACAAGATAAGGGCATCAGCGAATGGAAAGAAGAAGTCCACTTTTGGGTGAACCGCTTCACAAGACTTGTATGTCTAGCCAACATAGCAATTGCAGACATTCCATATTATTTAAAGATGGCCGATAAGATGGTCAATCCTCTTAAGACACCAATAGAGATTAATGATTTCATTGAATATTGCAAGAGTCTTATTGGACAAATGAAGCAGATAATCAAGGCTCATGTGGTTGAGAATGATGAATTAGACTAGACAATGATGTATTTCAAATAGGGTGAAAATGATGTACTCCTCTCAAATGATATTGTTTTAATGGAATACAATATGTCTTCTCATTTTTATGATCCCATGTTCCCAATGCATTTGAACGAGACGTTCTAAGAATCGGTCATAATCAAAGATACTCACTCAAGTCCATTTGGCACAAACAAATAACAGTCCTCTATCAAATCAATGATAATAATGGTTATTTTTAATAAATTATGCTTCCAACCTTGCTTGGGTCTCTAAATTATGCTTCTAATTAGAGATGGAATTAGAGATGGAAAAAGTTCGTCTCTAATTTAATCATTATTATATTTTTAAAATTTTTTTGACATTATCCATCTCTAATTAGAGACAGAATTTTTTAATTTAGAGATGGACATTTTCTGTCTCTAACAATTAGAGACGCCACTTTTAGAGATGAATTAATTTTCATATCTAATTCCGTCTCTAAATATTTAGATATGGAATTTTTCATTTTTAGAGACGAAATTTTTCTATCTCTGAATCCAAAATTTCTAGTAGTGTTTGGAAGTTGCAAACAAGGAATTGAGACTCCGAGAGCAAGCAAGAGATAGGGCTCTGGCTAAAAATTAACAACTTAAAGAGTTACTCGTAAATGCCAAAGCGGCACAGAATAATGCTCTTCAGCATGTGGATAGCATGAAGCACAAATAAAAATGGTGTCAGCAGGATATGAAGACGCAATCAAAATTAAAAGGTTACGCACAGATAAGGTGATTGCGGGATATGAAGCGACATTACGACAAGGGCAAGAAGACTTGTAGAAGCTGATAGATCAGATGAAACAACAAGACAAGGACATCAGCGAATGGAAAGAAGAAGTCCACTATTGGGTGAACCGCTTCGCAAGACTTGCATGTCTTGCCAACATAGCAATTGCAGACATTCCATATTATTTAAAGATGGCTGATAAGATGGTCAACCCTCTTAAGACACCAACAGAGATTAATGATTTCATTGAATATTGCAAGAGTCTTATTGGACAAATGAAGCAGATAATCAAGGCTCATTTGGTTGAGAATGATGAATTAGACTAGACAATGATGTATTTCAAATAGGGTGAAAATGATGTATTTCAAATAGGGTGAAAATGATGTACTCATCTCAAATGATATTGTTTTAATGGAATATAATATGTCTTCTCATTTTTATGATCCCATGTTCCCAATGCATTTGAACGAGACATTCTAAGAATCGGTCATAATCAAAGATACTCACTCAAGTCCATTTGGCACAAACAAATAACTGTCCTCTATCAAATCAATGATAATAATGGTTATTTTTAATAAATTATGCTTTGATTATTCACAGGGAGATTCGAGACCATTGCGCGACCAAGGAAAGAAGAGACCAATCAAACCCGAGTTCACAATACCAGATCTCAGACCAAAATGACTTCTAGTGATCTTGAGGCAGGGAGAAACTTGAGCAGGGAAGTTGATGAAATGGCAGATAGGTTGAATGAGATGCCTGAGACCCAAGCAAGGTTGGAAGCAATACTGCAAGATGTGAGGGAGTCTCTCCACTTAATAAGTGGAAATAGAGGTGCAAATAGGGTTGAAGCATATATAAATGTGCCATCAATAACCACCCCAACATTCTCAACTGTAACCTCAGGCATCACTATAGGGATCCATGAGCAACCACATCAAACAACATCGATTGTCATGCCTATTAGAGAGGGATATCGCGCCTTGGAAGGTGCTCATAATGAAATTCCTAGTTATGCTGGCCCTACTTGAGAACAACCTCATGTGTCCATTACAGAGCAAGCAACAATGCCTTACTCTGGGAATAGTCACATCATGATCGAGAAAGATAAGATGAAGGAAGAGTGGATGGAAAAAATAGAGGAACAAATCAAAGCAATCAAAGGGCCCAGTGCTCATGGACCTCTCAGAATAGAAGACTTGTGTCCTACCATAGATGTTGTAATCCTTAAAGACTTCAAGATTCCTGATTTTACCAAGTACGATGGAAGCGGCAACCCTCAGATTCATTTTCCACGAGAGTCTTATAGGCCCTGCTTTAGAGTGGTATCTTCAATTAGACCACTCTAAGATTTCTCATTAGATGGAATTGGCTGATCTTTTCATGGACCAATACAAATTTAATTTGGATGCAGCTCCAACCTAAGAACAATTGAGCTCGATGCAGAAAGGAAATGAGGAACCTTTTAAACAATGTGCACAGAGGTGGAGAGCCTTAGCAGCTAAAGTGCAGCCCCCATTGACATTGTCCGAGATATGCTTATATTTCCTGACAACCTTGACAAATCCTTTTTTCAGGGCAATGGCCGGGGCAGCCTATAAGGATTTTGTGGACTTAATAATGGCGGGAGAAAGGATTGAGATTTTGGCCAAAGATGGGAAGTTGCCAATAAATAATACAGAGAATACTGCTTTTAAGAAGGGATTCCAGCCTAGAAAGAAAGAACCTGAGGTGAATTATGTCCAACGCCAATAGACCTTCAGATCTCGATATTCCTCACAAAACCTAAGTCATCAACCACCATATAACCCTAACTCTCACTTTTCATACCAAACACCTACACCTCCTTATTACCCACCCCACCAAGTTGTGTCAACCACAAACATCACCCCAACTCAATAATTCTAAATCAATAATATTCCCACACCATAATCATATGTACTAACTCACCCAACCTATATCCGATATCCACTTGCATCTTCGTAAATTTACCCAAACCACCCACAACGTTGGCCAAACTCCTAAAATCAAGGTCGCTTTCATCCCCAAAACCTACATCTTTTTCCAAGATTGTCCATTTCAAATGCGGACCTTTTCCAAAGGTTATTCGATGCTCACCTCATTTCGGGAAGTCTTGTATGTACTTTAGAACCACCATTCCCAGCATGGTATAACCTAAATTTAACCTACAAATATCATATGGATATCTCAGGGCATTTAATTGAAGATTGTAAGGTTTTCAAGACTACCGTAAGGAAGCTTATTGCTTATGGGAAGCTTAACATTCAAGAAGAGGCTGGACCCAGTATCGTCAACAACCTAATTCATAATCATGGTGGAAGGAATACGGTAAATGCTTTGGAGATGGAAGGACCACCAATAAGAAAAGTCATGAGATTACGTACACCGATGACCAAAATATTTGAGGGGTTGAAGAAGCAAGTTATAATATCATTGCACCAGTTGCCACAATGAAAGAAGATGAGAAGCACGATAAAGAGTTAAGTTGTGCTTATCATGGTGGGGGAATAGAACATTATATTGAGGATTATTGGGACTTTAAGGTTCGATTCTAAGGATTACTCACTTTGGAAGTAATACAAGCAAGACAAGGGGTAGCTTCCTCCGAAGAGGTCAATGTGGTTGAACGCTTTGTACTCAAGGTGCCACCTCTCAACCTAGCCTCGACACCAAAGAAAGTAGTAGTGACAGTCAAGAAGCCAATGCCATTTGCTTATAATAATACCCACGCATTGCTATGGAATTATGAAACCAGGGTAGAGACAAAAGGGAGTCAGGGAAGGGACTTCGAAGGTCCGAGTTACAGAAATGCATCAGGAGGAAGAGTTAATGACTAACATAGTCGGGGTAGGAGGAATTACAAGGAGTGGGTGATGCTATAGCCCAGGAGAAGTAGAAAAAGGGAAAATTGTTAAAGAAGGGAGTAGGGAAGAAACATCAAAAGAAGAGGAGAAAGGAAAGGAAGAGGAAGAAGAGTTCTTGAAGATAATGAAGCAAAGTGAATATGACATGGTGGAACAGTTAAAGAAGACTCCAGCTAGAATATCTCTATTGTCACTCATCTTGACATCTGAGATGCATCATAAAGCATTACTGAGAATTTTGAACGAGACCTATGTTAAGCACGATGTTACCAAGTGTCGTCAACATGGTGGACCCAGTGAAACGCATCAATATGATCATATTTACTGAGGAAGATATCATTTTTTGATCTGAGAAAAACCCATGGGCCTTGCACATAACCCTCAAATGCAAAGGGTATATAGTGGCAAAGATTTTGATTGACGGAAGGTCTGCATTGAACATCCTACCTATGTCGAATCTAACCTCATTATCAATAAGTGAGGATGAATTGTCACCTTGAGAAATGGTGGTGCGAGCCTTTGATGGAAATAGGAGAGGCATTTTGTGAGAGATGATGTTGCCACTGGAGATTGGTCTAATTATTTTTCAAGTACTGTTCCAAGTCATGGATATTGAGCCTAGCTACATCATGCTCTTAGGGAGACCGTGGATCCATGCCGTTGGTGTTGTTCCTTCCACCTTGCATCAGAGTGTTAAATACATTAAAAATGAGTCGGTCATTACCATACACAGAGAGGAAGAAATTATGTTGTCAAAACTAGTTTTAGTGTCGTATGTGGAGAGTGTAGAGAAAGATGAGGAGAATTTGTGGCATAGCTTTGAAGTAGTTGAGATTGGATTTGGTAAGGATGAATCTCAGGCGCAAAGTGTGGAGCAGGTGGTGGCCTAGATTATGGCAACTAATGGATATGAAGAAGAAAAAGGCTTGGGCTCACAATTGCAAGGTACTCAGTCGCTAGTGTCATTCCCGAAAAAGTTGGACAAGTTTGGGTTTGGGTACGAAGCATCTCTAGAAGAAAGAATAATGAGCATGACTCTCAGAAAAAAGAATGATAAGGGCAAGATAAAGCATATTCCCCACCTAAGGGAAACATTCCCAGCACCAGACAATCATGTATAGAGAAGTCATTCGCCCCCGATGCCATCCTACTATTAATGCATTGCATGAAGAAGGCCTAGAAAAGAGCAAGGCAATCTGTCCTTTTACCGATGAGGAGCCACTGAAGAATTGGAAGTCTGAACCAATGATTGATGCGATTATTTCCAAGTAACTGTGTAGTCATATTATACTAAGCAGATATTTAAGACTAGCTATGTTTTGAGCTTGTGATTTATGTTATTTGAGACATTAGTTAAATGAATTTGCATGAATATTCAGCGTTCCTCCTCGTTGTACCTTTGATTTGTCCTTTTTCATTTATCAGTTTTCTTTTTACATTTCTATATAATATATTGTTCTTTATTTGTCATTCCTACTCTATTTTGTCATTCCAACTCCACACAAATTACTTTCCAAGGATTTGAGTCTTGTAGAAAGTTTGCCTCAGGAAAGGGACCTTGAATACTCATTAATTGATGTCCCTACGATGTTTGATGAAGACCTTGGATCTGATGAAGATGGAGGAGTTATGGAAGATTTTGCAAAATTATTAGAGTATTCAGAGAATGATTTGACTTGAATGGCAAGGAAGCAAAGGTGATTAACATGGGGACAGAAGAAGAGAAAAATGAATTGAAAATGGTGGAAAACCCCGAACGTGAAGAAATGATTACACTATTCAAAGAGTATATAGATGTCTTTGCTTGGTCTTATTGGGATATGCCTGGATTAGATCCGGAGATAGCATCACATAAGATCCCATTATATCCAAATGTTGAGGCAAAGAAACAGAAGTTAAGAAGGATGCATCCTGATATGTTCCTGAAGATCAAGGAAGAAGTGACTAAGCAACTAGAAGCAGGATTTGTGGAAGTGTCAAGACACCCAGAGTGGGTAGCCAATATTGTGCTTATGCCTAAAAAGGATGGAAAATTTAGAATGTATATAGACTACAGGGATTTGAATAAGGCCAGTCCGAATGATGATTTCTCGTTCCCTCATATCGATGTTCTGGTTGATAACACTACCAAGAATCATAAGTTTTCGTTCATGGATGGATACTCAGGGTATAATCAAATCCCCATGGATGTCAATGAAAAAGAAAAAAACCACTTACATCATTTATTGGGGAACATTTTGCTACATAGTGATGTCATTTGGATTAAAAAATGATGGAGCTACTTACCAACATGCTATGGTTGCTTTATTTCATAACATGATGCACAAGGAAATCGAGGTGTACGTGGATGATATAGTTTCCAAGTCTAGAGAAGGGGAAAGTCATGTGGTGGTTTTGCATAAGTTGTTTGAAAGACTCAAAAAGTACAAGTTGAGGTTGAATCATGCTAAATGTGTTTTTGGAGCATCTACTGGGAAACTACTCGGGTTCATCGTTAGTAGAGAAGGAATAAAGGTGGATGCAGATAAGGTGAAAGCAATACAGGAGATGTCTGCTCCTAAAACAGAGCGTGAAGTGAGAAGTTTTCTCGGAAGACTTAACTACATTGCTAGATTCATTGCGAACTTGACCGGCACTTGTGAGCTTATATTTAAGTTATTGAAGAAACATCAGTCGAGTGAATGAGATGAGGAATGTCAAGGAGCTTTTGACAATATAAAGGCATATTTAATGAATCCTCTTGTTTTAGTATCACCTACATTGAGTCATCCTTTGATATTATACCTAACCGTACTGCCAACCTTAATGGAAGCAATGCTGGGGTAGCATGATGGATCAGGAAAGAAAGAGTAAGCAATTTATTATCTGAGAAAGAAGTTTAATGACTGTGAAGCCTGTTACATGGTTATTGAGAAGACTTGTTGTTCCCTAGTATGGACCTTAAAATAGCTAAGGCAATACATGTTGTATTACACCACTTGGTTAATCTCTCGAATAGACCCTATGAAGTACATATTTGAAAGTCCTCATGTTTTATTATGGGTTTCAAAATGGCAGGTGATGTTATCAGAATTTGACATCAAATATATGACTCAGAAATCCATTAAAGGAAGTGTACTTGCCGATCATTTAGCTGAAATCCCTCTTAAGGGTGGACAACCAGTAACATTTGAGTTCTATAATGGAGAAATACTGGTGGTGGAGGGAGAAGAAGAAGGAGAGGAGCCTGTTTGGAAGATGTATTTTGATGGAGCAGTCAACATGTCTGGTAGTGGCATAAGAACTATGGTTGTTTCACCAACTGGAAAGCAATACTCAATCGCTATCAAGCTGGATTTTGAATGCACCAATAATGTTACAGAATATGAGGCCTGTGCTAGTGGTTTACAAGTTGCAATTGACTTAGGGATCAAACAGCTAAAGGTATTTGGAGATTCAGCACTCATCATTTATCAGGTGAACAGTGAGTTACAAACCAAAGACTCAAAGTTGGTGCCTTATCAAAATTATTTGACCTAGTTGATTGAGAAGTTTGAGGAGGCGACCTTCTCCCATTTGACTCGAGACAAGAATCAGTTTGCAGATGCCTTGGCCACTTTAGCTGTAATAACCAAGTTGGATATTCACAATAATGTCCAACTCATCCAAGTGAAGACACACAGTGAGCCTGCGTATTGTGCCAATGTGGAAGGTGAGCTAGATGGAAAACCTTGGTATCCTGATATCAAGTAGTACATTTAGCATAGAGAATACCCAACTAGGGCAAATAAGGTGAACAAGAAGACTATTCGTCGGTTGGCAATGGTCTTTTTCTTGAATGGAGAGTTTTTGTACAAGAGAAGTCATGATGACACTTTACTTAGATGTGTGGATGCTCATGAAGCTTGTATAATCTTGACTGAAATCCATGAAGGAATATGTGAAACTTATGCTAATGGTTATATGATAGCACATAAAATTCTAAGGAGTGGTTATTATTGGTCCACCATGGAAATAGCTGCGTAGAACATGTATGAAAGTGTCAGAAATGCCAGATATATGCAGATCGAGTCAATGCACCTTCATTTCCCTTGCACAATTTGGTATCTTTGTGGCCTTTCTCAATGTGGGAAATAGATGTCATTGGACCCATTAATCCTAAAGTTTCCAATAGTCATTGCTTCATTTTGGTGGCGATTGACTGTTTCACCAAGTGGGTAGAAGCTTCCTCATATGTCAATATCACTCAAAAATTATTTTTGAAGATCCTCAAAAGAGATATTATTTGCAGATATGGAATTCCAGATAGGATAATCACAGATAATGCTACCAATCTCAACGATGTTAAGATTCAAAAGTTTTGTAAGAGTTTCAGAATCAAGAGTCATAATTCAGCTCCTTACAAGCCTCAGATGAATGATGCAGTTGAGGCAGCTAATAAGAATGTCAAGAAGATTATTGCTAAGATGGTAGTGAACTACAAAGACTGACATGAAATGTTACTTTATGCTTTGCACGTGTACCGTACCAATATACGATCAAGCACTGGGGTAACACATTTCTCTTTGGTGTTTTGGATGGAGGTTGTCTCTCCCATAGAAATTAAGATTCATTCTCTAAGGGTTTTGATGGAAGCAGAGTTGGAAGAATCTGAATGGGTGAAAACTTGACATGAGCAGTTGAATATAATAGAAGAAAAAAGACTGATAGCTATTTGTCATGGACAATTATATCAAAGCTGAATGGCCAAAGCCTTTAATAAGAAAGTTCATCCTAGAGAATTTTGTTAAGGAGATTTGGTTTTGAAGAAGATTCTCCCTAATCAAGAGGATGCCAGAGGGAAATGAGCTCTGAGTTATGAAGGCTCATACATAGTCAAGCAAGCATTTTTAGGAGGAGCATTAATTTTACAGAATATGGATGGAGAAGAATTTCCAAGTCCTGTGAACACTGATGTTGTTAAGAGATTCTATGCCTAAAAAGAAGGGAAAAAAAGCTCATTAGGTTGAAAACCTAAAAGGGCGGCCTAAGCAAAAGTAAGAGCATTTAAAAAAAGAAGAAAAATAGGAAAAGAGTAGGTTGAAAACCCGAAAGGGCGGTCTAAGAAAAAGTCAGGGCAAATAAATAGGCAAAACCTTAGAGAAATTTGGCTCAAAACTCCTTGAAAGGTTCACCAAACTAGGGAAATTTTGATTTGTGACCAATTGGTTACACTGGGACAAATTTTTATTTGCATCCGATCGGTTACACTGGGGCAATTTTTGTTTGCCTAAAATTGGTCATACTGGGATAAATCTTCTGGAGGATTGAAGGAGAAGATGTGTTGAATGAAGTAGCAACAGAGACAGTAGTTGAATTATCAAGCCGTTGTAGGGAATCAATTGAAAAAGGAGCAAGGAACCAATACTGGGGAAAGTTTTTCTTATCATTTACAACTTTCTTTTGTTTCTAGGCTTTTATCTTTCAAACATATCTAACTAAAAGTTCATATTCAATCACATTACTAAAGCAATAAAAGAAAATTTGTTCATTCAATGAATTTCTATCAATTCATGAATGCATGTTTACTCATTAAGTTATGTCTCAAATAGGATAAATTTAAGGTCAACAATTTGATTTGACAATTCTACAGTAATCCTCCAATGATTGATTTGGACTAAAAGATCTCAATAGCTCAAAGTACAGATCGCAATACGGTATTTGCTTTCGTTGCCAAGAAGAAATGGGGGGATCAAAAAAAAAGAAGAAAAAAAAGAAGAGAAGAAATGGAAAGGAGCAAGTCGAGAAGATTCCAAACCAACCGAAAGGTCTGAGGAAAAAGGCACGTGAACAAGAGTTTGATTGATCAAAGCTTTCTAGGATCGCCATTGGTTCAAATGACTTTTAATAAATAAATGAAAAATGAAAAAGGGTAAAATAAAAAAAAAGATAAAAAGAGAGAAAAGAAAAAAGATTTTAATTCTATGTTTGACTAGCACAAATGTTTTCATGTCATTCATTTTGAGCGCATCAGCTCCATGCATTTTGATTTTTGTCAATTCTTTTGAGTGCATCGACTCCATGCATTTTAATTTCTGTCAATTTTTTTGAGTGCATTGGCTCCATGCATTTTAATATCCTATCATTTATTTTTGATATCGGCTCCTGTCATTTACTTTTGAGCGCATCGGCTCCATGCATTTTAATTTCCTGTCATGTATTTTGAGTGCATCGGCTCCTTGCATTTTAAATTTCTGTCATTCACTTTGAGCGCATAGACTCCAAGCATTTTAAATTTTTGTTATTTATTTTGATCGTATCAACTCCTTGCATTTTAAATTTCTGTCATTCACTTTGAGCGCATCGGCTCCTTGCATTTTAAATTTCTGTCATTCAGTTTGAGCGCATCCACTCCATGCATTTTAAATTTCTGTCATTTGCTTTCAAGCACATCGGCTCACTATTTTTTTAAATTTTTGTCATTTACTTTTGAGTGCATCGACTCCTGTTATTTACTTTCAAGCTCATCAGCTCTCTGTTTTTTAAATTTCTATCATTTTCTTTCAAGCACATCATCTCTTGTCATTTAAATTTTTATCATTTACTTTTAAATGCATCGGTTCCTGTCATTTGCTTTTGAGTCCATCGGCTCCATGTTTTTTTTTAATTCCTGTTATTTACTTTTGAGCACATCAGCTCTGCACATTTTACTATTCTCGCATTGTTTTGCATTTATCACCTTATGCATTCTCGAACAAAATTTGAATTCATGTCTTTACTTGTTCCTTACATCGATAAAATGAAAAATTATGGTTATTCATTTTATCTAGTAAGAAACAAGTAAAGAGGGGCAACTATGAATACCCAAATTTATCCAGGATCATTAAAGTTTTTTTTTTAAATAAAAAATAAAAAATAAAAAAATAAAAATAAAAATAAAAATAAAAAATACAAAACAAAAAAAAAATTACACTAATAAATGTTTGACTTATTTTCTTAATTTTTGACCTGAATCAAACCCAACCCAATAGAAAAAATGTTCAAGTCCATTAATCCACCTTGGCCCATTTGTTTTAAGTTTCTAATATGCAATATATATATATATATATATATATATATATATATATATATATATATATATATATATATATATATATATATATATATATATATATATAGGGGAAGTCAACGTAGCAAATCTACAAACAAAAGGCCAAAAGCATGCTATTTTGATCATTTGCAAAAGAAGAGAAAAATGTGAAACTAAAAGTTTTAAAAAATGAAGCATCAAAATGGTGAAGGAGCTACTGCCTCATACATGACGCAACTCCCGTAACGTTGAACCACAGGGATGATACACAAAAGTGGGATAGGTGCAGGAAAAGACAAAAAATGATGCAAAATGTTGAACCACAGGGATGATACACAAAAGTGGAATAGGTGCAGGAAAAGAGAAAAAATTATGCAAAACATTGAACCACAGGGATGAAACACAAAAATGGGATAGGTGCAAGAAAAGAGAAAAAAGGAGACAGGTTTTAAAGCCAAAAAATGAAGCAGACAGGGACAACATAATCTCATGTAACCCAAGCTAATATAGAGGGGGCCTCAACAATTTTCAGGTATGGAAAACATAAAACAGAGAGAGCTCAACGTTTGTTCAGGAACCATTTTCACTGAGAAAAATACTCTGCACCTTGAATCATCTTCAACCTCTTACCACCCAACAAAATCCACCCTTACAACAATCCTTCATTACCACTTCATCCTCCATAACCACCACCAAGCCACCACATGAAACCACTATAACCACCAAACAACTTCTTCTTCAACCTCTCACCATTCAACAAATTCCATCCTTGCAACAACCCTCCATAACCACTACGCCAAGCCACCACGTGAAACCACCATAAACCACCAACTTCACCATCAACAACCAAACCACCAAGCCCCTTCCATAACCCCTAACTCTCAAATCACCAAGAATAGAGAACACACCACCACCCAACCGAAAAAACCACCATCATCTTCACCCATCCATCCAAATTGTAACCATAAACCTTCAACCTCCCTCTTCGCCCACTTCATTATCAATACTCCAAACCACTACCATCCAATTGGAAAACAGACCCACCATCTTCATTATCAACAACGTAGCACCACTTCATCGTTGCAACCCGCACCACCATTCCAAATCGTGTCCTATCACAGAATCACCGCACCACCATGTCGGTCAGCTGTGACCAACTCGTCCCATGTCACGACATCGCTCGACCAGATTTGAGCGACCCATTACTCGCACTGTCAGGACCAGATCGCTCAAAACAACCCAGATCTATAAGCCCAGTCACCAGCAACCCATGAACCATAACCAACCAGTGTCGAATCCAGATCCAGTTGAACCGCGTTGCAAAACGACAGATCTATCACCGCTCGTCCCTATTGCATGAACCGTTGCGACTAGTCGAAGCCGGCTCGAAGCTCCTCACTGTGTTGCCGACATTGACCAAACCTAATTGGTCCGCGTTCCTTCGTGTAGTCAGAGCACCACCAGTTCCTTCATCCTGCAAAATATCCCAAAGAAATAGAAAGCCCCCTCCCATTTTTTGGTTGGTTTGTGAGCTTTGTTTTTCTTATTTTTATTTTTTTAAAAAATGACTTTTTGGGACTGAAAAGTAAAAAGTAAAGAATAAAAAAATGATAAAAAAATAAAAAATAAGATAATTAAACCTATTTTTTTAGAAGAATAAAATAGGATTAATTGGGTTGTGATAGCTTGTTGATTCTATAATCTTTATAATCATCTGAGTTGTAACAACTTGATGATTTAATTTTTTTTGTCTCTTTAAATTTTCATTTTTTGAAATAAAATAAACCACCATTTAATGAAGACTCAAACAAATTTTTTTAGATAATTTTAAATAAAAAAATTTCGTAACAAACTTGATAATCAATGGGTGACGTTTCTAGCGTGATGTTGAGTTTCACCTATCTTAATATGATTAACTGAGTCGTGACGACTTGTTAATTCAAATTTTTAAAATTAATTTTTTTATATTTAAAATCAACCAACCCACATTTATCTTCTAAAGAATTACGTGACTTTGAGTTCCTCATTGCACCCGGGGATATGTAGGAGTAGAATCTTTATTCTGTAAAGCCAAAAATTTAAATTTTCATAATTTTTTATTTTTATTTAAAAAAATTAGTTACATTGCCCTTTTTAAAAAAGCGGAGTAAAATAAATATATATTTGAGATTATCAAGTTTTCGCACAACTGACTTAAGGTACCGTCTTAGGAGGAGTGTGTTAGGGGTGCTGTGGGATTAAGTTTTCACCATTCTCTATCCATAACTAACTCTCGAACCCAATTTGGTTTTCAAAGACTATTTTCAAAGGAATTTTTTCTAATTTTTCCTAATTTAAATAAAATTGGTGGCGACTCCATTTCTATTTTTAAAATCTTGTGCTATTTTTCACTGCGATCCCGGTAGCGACAGCCTGATAATCCTGCTTTTTCATGAGTAGCAGAAGTAGTTAATATTCGTAATTATGTTTATATTGTAGCACCATATAAAGGCCTTAACGAGCGTAACATTTTGACCATGGGTGCTAAACTTAGATAGTGCATGAACATATATAACTAACTCTTGAAGGGCTTTACCCTCAATGTAAAATATTGTACATTAAACTTATATTAATAGTAGAAATATGTGTTGAACTAATATGCATATTTAGAATATAAAGAAAAATAATTAAAATCATAAAACTAGAGTAGGACATTACATCCACAGCATGAAATGAGGCCCCCAATTAAGTGGCATCAAATCGAAGTCCACAAACCACAACTTCCGCTTGATGGCCACGAACCGTACACGGCCAAACTGGGCTATGGCGTGGTAGCTGTATGCACATGGCCATAATGTAATGCAAGGAGAATGTGAAGGAGAAAAAGAGCGAGGAAAGCGAATCAGCTTTATTGGTGGATCTATGGTGGATTTGTGCTTTACAAATTCATGTTTTTGGTGCTTCAGTCACGATCTAACTTTCAGGAAAAAAGGGTGAAAATGTGAAGATTAAAATGCAATGGGTTCAAATATAATAAACATTGTTGAATAATAAAAAATTATTAAAAATCATTAAACGGTGAGTCACTTGTTATTGGGGGTAATTTTTAGGAACCACCAAAACTATTTTGTGACTATAGTAGAATCCTCGAAGAAAAAAATTAAAAGAAATTGTTCTCCCTCTCTATATAATGACCAAATGACCAAATCTTTGTTGTTCAAAATTGAAGTGGAATATGGATAACTAAATTTTTATAGATTAAAAAATAAGTATTTTATATTTCGTTAGATACTTTATAATTTAACTTTTAAATAAGATAATATAATTTTTTTAAAGTCTTATATATTTACCCTTTATTTAATTTAAAGTACATTGATATTTTAACCTACTAAAATTTAATAACAATACAACCTTATTTGTTCACTTTAGAAGAATCTTATCTAATAAAATTATGCTCTTAAATTATTTTGTTTTTGCTTAATTTTTATTCAACAAGTTTTTTCAAAAAAAAAAATTCTTTGACATTTTAATTATAGGGAATCCCTTTTATCACAAATGAAACTACTCTAAAAAACCTGTAGGCCCAAACATTTAAAGGATCACAGCCTGCCCATGAGTTGCGTTGATTGATAGGATGAGAATTGTTTTCAACAGTTGTCCTTGTCCAACGTTAGAATAGCTCATGGCCCAAGAGGCATAACCTTTATGATTGTCTTTTGCCTCTTTGGTGTACAATAAACACCTAAATCATCACTTGATATGTTTAAGAGATATAGGTGTAATTATAATATAGTCTATACATATTTACATATGTCAAATGTTAATTCAAGTGTACTTATATATGAAATTTTTTTGGCGCATTCATTTATTGCAATTTTAATTTTTTTATTTTATTTTTAACTAAGTATTTTCACAAATATTATTATGAGACTAATCCTCAAATATTACAATTTACTTATTACTACACTCAACTCTTATTGATATTAGTATTTTATTATAACGATATAAGACTCAAAGTATTTTAGATTTTTGCAGTTATTATTATATATGATTTATTAGTACATATAGTGACGTTTAGATTTTATTATAGAGATGCATGATAAATATAAATAGTATATGTGTAGATAGTTTAAAACATTAAATTAATTACTATGTTGGGTAGCAAAACTTAGATAGAAAGATAAAAAGGAAAAAATAAATCAAACAAAAATTGAAAAATTCATTTCATATGTAATTTGAAACCAAAAACAAACAAGAATTAAGAATCCTTGATATTCAAACATAAACTCTTAATAATCAATTTAATGAATCAACATATGTAAAAGTAACCAACATAGGCACGTAATGAGGGTATTTATAACCCAATAGTAGCTAAAACCTTAATCAAATAAAAATTCCTAAACTAAATTACTATTTTAAATAAGATAAAATTATAAAATACCCAAAAAAATGACGTAAATATTCGTAAATATAACATGAACACTTGTAGATAAATTTTCATAGCACCTCATCAATCCTCTTCCCTAGGAGGAAGGTTAAGGTCAAAAAGTAGAGCATTCGGAGGCTGCTGAGCATTCAGAGGTTGCTGAGCATTCGGAGGTTGCTGAGCATTCAAAGGCTGCTGAGCATTCGGAGGTTGCTGAGCATTCGGAGGTTGCTGAGCATTCGGAGGCTGCTGAGCATTCAGAGGCTGCTGAGCATTTCGAGGTTTGTGCTTCATTCTAATATGAGTAGCTAAACCATTCTCAGTTGCGAAGCCCCTGCCACACAAATCACAATGAAACGGCATATAAGGGTCCAACCTTGGAATGCCCTCTTGACGTTCCCTTCCACGTTCCATGATTAACAACCCTCAAGTAATACGGAGAAAAATAAAAATAAAAATAACAAAAGGTTTTAGCACCTAATGATAGATATAGAGCCAATTAGGTTTATGACAAGAGAAAGAATGAGAATATGAGTTTATATAGTTGAGCAAAATAGAATGTTATAATTTTAAACAGTATTTGCACACAAGAAAAATATATTTGAAAGATATCTTAGTTTCTTATTTTAAACGTATATATATATATATATATATATATATATATATATATATATATATATATATATATATATATATATAAAGTTAGCAGGAAAAACTAATTTAGGAAAAAAAACTAAATAAATATTCTAAAAGCAAGAAATCTAGAGTTAAAAATTATAATACAATAAAATCAATAAATCTATGAAAACATGATAGTATAAATCGAGCAAGTGTCAAAAAATTAAGTGACAAATAAAGCAAGAAAAACAAGAACAAATATAACCTAATAAAATTAAGGTAGGAAAAATATAATAGAATAAAATCATAAAATTAATACCTTATCAATGGTGATAATTTGGGACAGAGAAAATAAAAATTAATACTAAAAAATATAATCTAAGAAATCAAGATATATATATATATATATATATATATATATATATATATATATATATATATATATATATATATATATATATAAAAGAATGCTAGTCTGTAATTAATGTCTCAATTATGAATATTGATTCTAATTGATTGATAAGAAAATATAATTATAAGATATTAAGCAGACATTTAGATTTAATAAATAATGTTAATTTAAGAAAGATTAGTAGTTAATGATTGAAAATCCAATATTATCATAATATAAATGTAGAATATATTATTGGATTATTTCCTAATTTTAGAAAATAATATATATATATATATATATTTAAAATTGTAATGTCCCAATTATTAATATTATAAATATTTATTAGAAAATATTGATGTGCAATTAACTAATAATTGCTAAGCACATAAAAAAAACCTAAATGGCTGCTAAAAACACAATACATACCACAGCATGATACTTTGAAACGAATATATAAAAGACCACCCCTTGTCCAATGACGTTATACTAGAGAAAAAAAATTGAATGAAATAAGTTTTGTGTTCCAATAAATTTCCATCAATTATATTGTCCACAGATTCAATCTTGAAGAAAAAAAAACACAAATAAACCATTTATGAGATAAAGTAAATTCTGTTATAAAATGTGAATTTTCAACTATTATCTTATCATGATGTATATTTAAATTTATTATTTAGATTATGATTATATTATAGGGAGAATTGTATTCTAATAAGGTTATTTATACATGAAAACCTAAATATACATCTAGTTAAATTTTGCATCCGTGTGATGCACAGAGTAAATTAATAATTAAATGATAAAAATAAATATAATGATATAAAAATAATTTTATTAAATAATATATATAATAATTCATCAAGAAAAATAAAATTTATAAGTTTTGTTTAAAAATACATAAAATATAATTTTTATTATATTTTCTTAAAAAAAGTTTCATTTCAATATAAATACTAAAGAATTTAAATATAAATTGTTATAGAACAATATATAAACCTGAAAAAGTATTTATAATATAAAAAAATCTTTGTCTTTTAAATGAACAATTTAATCCAATAATTTTATAAAAAAATATTTTAATAAATTAACTTAACTGAAAATTACATATAAATTAATTCAATTTACATAAGTCAAGTGATAAGCAATTTTGGGATAACAAAATCTCCTTGAATGGGGGGATTTTTGTGAGAAATTTGGGGACTCAAATTTAGAAAGTTTTCTCGCCGGTGTCACAACTAGGACCGCGACGGGACGACTAAAAATATAGGATTTTGAAAGTCAATGGAGTCGTCACTAATGTTTATTTAAATTAAAAAAAATAGAAAAACCATTTAATTAGGAAAACTGGCCTTTAGAAAACGAGTTTGGATTGTTGATTACATGTAAGGAAGGTGTTAGCACCCTATACTACCCATTCCAAGAATGGTACCTTAAGTTAGTTATGCAAATTTTAATAATCTCAAATATATTTATCTTACATTTTTTTTAAAAAAACATTATAACTATTTATAAAAGAAAAAGAAACAATCAAATTATGAAAATTAATTTTGACTTGACAGAAATAAATTCTCACTCCTACGTATCCCCTGGTACAATTAATGAGGAACTTAAAGTTATGTCGCTCTTTAGAAAATGATTGTGGGTTAGTTAGTTTTAATTATGAGAAGGACTTTTTGAAGAAGAATTGTGTTTGAAAAAAAAGATTCACTCTTACACAGGGTTTAAGTTAACACCAGGCCATTCAGTAAACCCTCGTGATCCAAATGACATTGAAGATAATATTTACTATTCAATCATTGTCATTGATCATTACATGAATTAAAAAAATTGTTTTTGTTTTTACATTTTACATTTTTCTTTTTTGACACACCAAAACAACTAAAGTTTTTATTTTTATTTTTTTTATAAATCAAGAAAATAACTAGGCCTAAGTGAACCTTGTATAGTTAAGCCCAAGATGCAGCCCAAACAATGCAAACCCAAATAAGTCTTTTCTTTGTAGTTTTTTTGTTTTTCACCATATTTTAAACCAAAATAAGTTAACTTGAGCTATCAGCAAACTAAAATCAAAACTAATAAAAATAAAAAGGATTTGGCGATGTGGCGCAAAGGCTGCGGCTGGAGGGGTGTGATGATCACATATTTTATATATTAAAATATCCTCATTTTTAGTCATTTACACTCTTCATGTACTTAATTGATTGAGTTTGATTATGTTTTGTAAGTTTGGACTCAAATTGGACTTAATTGATTTTTTTAGCATGATTTACGTCTTACACTGTTTCTATATTTTAGCCATATATTGAGTTCTAGATATCTAACAATTATGTATTTTACCTTGTTGAAAAGATAAGAGAGAGATATACAACTTTCATGAGAGCTCTAGGTCAAATCTGGACATCTAGTGGAACTAATTAGGCTTGGAAGTCAGAATACGGGTTTTGTGATTGGAACTTGAATAGTGTGCAGTAACCAGAGCATAACTCGAGCTGTAAGAACTGAATTGGGCTGAAATTTTGGTATATGCAATTTAAGACCCATATCTATAACTTTCATGAAGAACACAAGACTTAATTCGGACTGCTTAGAGGTTATATTGGCATCCAAGTTAGAACAGAGGAGCTGTAGCTGAGCCTGAGCAGTGTGCAGTGATTAGACCTTATCTTGAGTTGGAACAATGATTTTGGGTTGAAACTAATAGAATTTTAAAGATAAGACAAAATTCTACAACTTTTATGAAGACCATTTTTCAATTCTTTGACATATTCAATGAGTTTAGAACTGAATGATTTCAAAGATAAAGAATCTCAATAATTTTTCACTTATCAAAAGTCATTTGACATTTTTCACTCATTTTCCACTCATCCACTCACTCATGAATCAACCCCCTTGTCATTTTGTATCCCTAATCCTCTATAAAAGTGAGCCTTGGCTGATTATTTAAGAATCTTGGTGTTAGAGATTAAGATCATGCTATTGTGTTACTTGTTTATCTTGTTGTAATTTTTCTTTGTTCTAAATTAAAGTTATGTTCTTCTTCTTCTTCTTTTCTCTCTTCCTTTATTCTTGTCTATAAGTAACTAATTTTTATTTTACTTAGATGAAAGAGTGAAGCTCTTGGTATTGAAATAAGGTTAGATTAATCTCTTCATTGTGCTTAAATGATATATTTTCAAGTGGTCATTATATGTATTATATTTTGTTTCCAATAATTTTGAAAACTGGAAGGGTGTGATGATCACATATTTATATATTAATAAATCTCATTTTTAGTCATTTACACTCTCAATGTACTTAATTGATTGAGTTTGGTTATGTTTTGTAAGTTTGGACTCAAATTGGACTTAATTGATTTTTTTAGCATGATTTACGTCTTACACTATTTCTGTATTTTGGTCATATCTTGAGTTCTAGATATCTAACAATTATGTATTTTATCTTATTGGAAATATAAGAGAGAGATATACAATTTCATGGGAGCTTTAGGTCAAAGCTGGACATCTAGTGGAACTAATTAGGCTTGGAAGTCAGAATACGGGTTTTGTGATTAGAACCTGAATAGTGTGTAGTAACCAGAGCATAACTCGAGCTGTAAGAACTGAATTGGGCTGAAATTTTGGTATATGCAATTTAAGACCCATATCTATAACTTTCATGAAGAACACAAGACTTAATTCGGACTATTTAGAGGTCATATTGGGCATCCAAGTCAGAACAGAGGAGCTATAGCTGAGCCTGAGTAGTATGCAGTGATTAGACCATATCTTGAGTTGGAGGAATGATTTTGGGTTGAAACTAATGGCATTTTAAAGACAAGACAAAAGTCTACAATTTTTATGAAGACCATTTTTCAATTCTATGACGTATTCAATGAGTTTAGAACTGAAAGATTTTAGAGACAAAGAATCTCAATAATTTTTCACTCATCAAAAGTCATTTGGCATTTTTCACTCATTTTTCGCTCATCCACTCACTCATGAATCAACCCCCTTGTCATTTTGTATCCCTAATCCTCTATAAAAGTGAGCCTTGGTTGATTATTTAAGAATCTTGGTGTTAGAGACTAAGATCATGCTATTGTGTTATTTGTTTATCTTGTTGTAGTTTCCCTTTGTTCTAAATTAAAATTATGTTCTTCTTCTTCTTTTTCTTCTTCTCTCTTCCTTTCTTCTTGTCTATGAGTAACTAATTTTTATTTTACTTAGATGAAAGAGTGAAGCTCTTGGTAATGAAATAAGATTAAATTAATCTCTTTCTTATGCTTAAATGATATATTTTCAAGTGGTCATTATATGTATTATATTTTGTTTCCAATAATTTTAGAAACTCTTCTAGTAAAGTGAAGATCTTGATTTATTGTAGTTAAGATATTGGCACAATGAGTGCTTGAGCCCATTTATAAGTGATGGTATTAATAGATAGCTAAAGAAACTATGATATAATTACATATATAATCTTAAATGAACTTTGATTGTTGTATTTTTCGATTAGAACCTCCATTATGTGTGGATTCTAATTGAGTTATAAAAAGAATTAATCTTGTTTTTATTTTATTTACTAAGAGTGGATCTCATATCTCAAGTAAATCTTTTTTATTTGTGACTAAGTTTTATCACTTTATTGTTGTGACAAAATATTTTCTTTACCTCAAAGAATTTTTTTTCATCAATTCCCTGTGAACCGAGCTCGGACTCCCGAGAATTATTACTTGAAACAACCTACACTTGGGTATATAACTTTTAATCCATATCAAGTTTTTGACACTTTGTTCTTCGGGGACTTGATTTGAAGAACAAATTTATGATGTAAATATTTTATATATATATATATTTATATTTTTTCTATGGATCTATATATATATATATTCTACTCTTTTAATTTTTTTTGTACTTACTAATGTACTAACTTAGTGGGGAAAACTCTCCCTTATCCATCTGTAATCTTTAATCATTAATGAAATAATCTTTCTTCTTCTCTTCTCTTTCAGGAGCAAAAAATCAGCTTGTCAATTCTCTGAATTTCATATTTTCAATTTACTTTTGTATTTTACATTCTGTACATTTTTTGTATTTTACTTTTTGTATTTTATTTCTAACTTTCTAACTTACTAACCTACTAACCTTTTAATTTTCATACTTACTAACTTACTAACTATCTAACTCTCTTACTAACTATCTAACTTTTACTTTATTAGCTATCTAACTTTTTACTTTACCTGCTTCTGACATTTTAATTTACCTATTTTTACTTTTTAATTTATCTGCTTATTAACTTTTTAATTTATCAGCTTACTAACTTGTTTGGTGGCTGGTTTATACCACACCTTTGTTAATATTTATTTGATAGCTGGTTTATACCACATCTTTGTTAATATTTATGGCCGATTTATATCATCTGCTTGTACATTTTTTTTTCTATTTTATGTCACTTATTTATGTTTAATTGGTATCATGATTCAAATCCTGGTAATTTGGTTAAAGTTAATCATAGTACTTTACATATTAATTTGTTTGAATCACAATCAAACACATTAAACACAATGACTGAAAATGAAAGTGTGCATGATGAACATGAAAATCAACCGTTATGAACTATGCATGAGTATTTGTAACCATCTCAAAATTCTAGTCCATCATGTTTTATCTTTCCACTCAATGCCAACAATTTTAGATTTAAACCGGGTATGATTTCCTTACTTCCTAATTTCCATGATTTAGAATCTGAAAGCCCATATTTACATCTAAAAGAATTTGAAGAAATATGTATTGCTTTTCATGACCAAACTTGCACTGAACAGATTGTTAATTTTAAATTGTTTCCTTTTTCTTTGAAAGATAAAGCAAAAACTTGGCTTAACACTTTGAAACCAAGATCAATTGGCACATGGCAAGAAATGCAAGGTGAGTTTTTAAAGAAATTTTTTCTAATACATAAAATCAATGCTTTGAAAAGACAAATCCAATTTTTTTTTCAAAATTCAAATAAAGCATATTTTCAAAGTTGGGAACGTTTTAAATATTTGTTGAATTCTTGCCCACATCATGGTTTTAAAAAATGGCGCACTATAAGCTTCTTTTATGAAGGGTTAACACCCGAAACTAAACAATCTGTAGAAACAATGTACAATGGGGAGTTTCTTGATAAAGAACCTGAAGAAGCTTTAGACTATTTAGACCATTTGACTAAGAATTCTCAATCTTAGCATGATACTAATCCTTCTGAAAATTCAATTAGATATAACATTACAAATGTTAGCAAAGGAAAATATCATCTTAGTCAAGAAGAAGATCTAAATACTAGGTTTGCTAGTTTGGCTAGAAAGGTTGAAGCCATGGAATCAGGAAAAGTAAAAGAAATAAAATCTGTGCAAAATAAAGAAATTTGTGGCATTTATGATGAATTAGGACACTAAAAAATGAATGTAAAAAAATTCCTATTTTTAAAGAAGTTGTGCATGAGCAAGTAAATGTAATGAACAATTTTAAAAAGACATTCATCTATTCCTTTTTAGATTCATACAATCCGAGATGGAGAAATCACCCGAACTTCAGTTGGAGGACTAACAATCAGGCACAATTTATGCAACCACCACCTCCTTAGGAAAAGTAGGACTCTCAAAATTCTCAAGGATATGCACCCTATGTCCCATTATATAGGAAAAACCTTGAAGGAACATTGCATGCATTCATGGAAAAGCAAGAGCTCATTAATAACCAAAACACTCAAGCCATGATTAACATAAAAGACACTCTTACTAAACTTTCTTCTGCACTCACCATTCACGAGAAAGGAAAAATTCCTTCTCAACCTTAACCACATCCCAAGGGTTAGTATAGCCTAAATGATGGTAGTTCAGAAAGCCAACAAATAGATCAAGTCAAGTTAGTGATAACTCTTAGGAGTAGAAAGGTTGTTGAAAAATAAATTCCTGAACCTTATGAAAAAAATGATGAATCAAGTCCCAAGGATGAGGAAGAAGTTGATAAGCCACTTGGCCAAAAGGAGACCAAACCTTCGCCTTTACCCCCATATCATCAAGCATTAAACAATTCAAGTAAAGTGAACCATAAGAGTGACATTTTTGAAATCTTTAAACAAGTGAAGGTCAATATTCCTCTGTTAGATGCTATTAAACAGATTCCTTGTTATGCCAAATTTTTGAAGGACTTGTGCATTGTTAAAAGGAAACATAATGTAAAAAAGAATGTCGTTTTGACTGAATAGGTAAGCTCCATTCTTCAAAACAATAATGAGTTGAAATATAAAGACCCTGATTGTCCTATAGTTTCATGCATTATTGGAGAACATAAAATTGAACGAGCTTTACTTGATCTTGGTGTTAGTATTAATTTGCTTCCATATTCAGTTTATTAGCAACTCAACCTGAGTGAGTTAAAACTGACTTCTATAACTCTTCTACTTGCTGATAGGTCAATTAAAATCCTAAAAGGAATAGTAGAAGATGTGTTGGTACAAGTTGATAAATTCATATATCATGTGGATTTTATTATCTTAGAAACTGAACCTATGGTTGATAGTTCTAATTCAATTCCTGTTATTTTAGGTTGCCCATTTTTAGCAACATCTAATGCTTTGATAAATTGCAGAAATGGAGTGTTGAAGCTAACATTTAGAAATATGGCACTAGAGTTTAATGTTTTCAACATGTGCAAGCAACCACTAGAAGTTTATGATAACAAGGAAGAAATTAAAGGGATTGAGGCCATTATAGATGATCATCTTCAAACCAAGAGTTCTTCTGACCCATTAAAAATTTGTTTAATTAATTCATTTGATTCAGCTATACAATTAGATGATGATAATTCTGAAGTATGTTCTTTGCTTGATTGTTCATAGATAATGGAATACAAAGGATGGAAGCCAAGATTCGAAGAGCTAAAACCCATGAATGACGATACCTATGAAGAAGTACCTACACTGGAACTAAAGCCATTACCTGATGGGTTGAAGTACACATTTTTGGGAGAAGAACAAAGCTTTCCAGTGGTAATTTCTTCATCTCTTACTAAAGAACTAGAACGTATATTGATAGAAGTACTTAAAATGCATAAAAGTGCAATTGGATGGACATTAAAAGACATAAAAGGCATTAATCTATTAATTTGTACACATAGAATACATTTAGAGGATAATGCTAAAACATCTCAACAACCTCAAAGAAGATTAAATCCACACATGAAAGAGATAGTTTGAGCTGAAGTTCTTAAATTACTTGATGTTAGAATTATCTATCCTATCTCTGATAGCCAGTAGGTAAGCCCTACACAAGTTGTGCCTAAAAAATCTAGAATAACTGTGGTTGAAAATGAAAAAGGAGAATTAATACCTACCCAAGTCTTATCCAGTTGGCGTATGTGTATTGATTTTAGAAAATTGAATGCAGCTACTAGGAAAGATCATTTCTCTTTGCCATTTCTTGATCAGATTCTGGAAAGAGTAGCAGGACATCCCTACTATTATTTTCTTGATTGTTATTGAGGGTATAATCAAATACCAATTGTATTAGAGGATAAGAAAAAGACCACTTTTACATACCTCTTTGGCACTTTTGCATATAGAAGAATGCCTTTTAGTCTTTGTAATGCTCCTACAACTTTTCAAAGATGTATGTTAAGTATTTTCAGTGACATGATTAAGTATTATTTAGAGGTTTTCATGGATGACCTGACAGTTTTTGGAAATTCTTTTGACATTTGTCTTGATAATTTGGAAAAAGTTATCAAAAGATGCGAAGAAAAATGATTTATGTTAAACTGGAAAAAATGTCATTACATGATTACCTCAGGAATAATGTTAGGTTATGTGATATCTTCTAAGGGAAATAAAGTTGATAAGACTAAAGTTGAATTAATTGCTCATTTGTATTCCCTAAAAACAGTCAGAGAAGTTCGTTCCTTTTTAGGACATGCAGGATTTTACAGAAGATTCATTAAGGACTTTAGTGCCATATCTAGACTATCATGTAATCTTCTGAAAAAAGATGCACCATTTGATTGGACCCAAGATTGTCAAAAATATTTTAAAAAATTAATCAATCTTCTGATATCTGCTTTTATTATGCAATCCCCTGATTGGTATTTATCTTTTGAGTTGATGTGTGATGCTAGTGATTTTGTTGTTGGCGCTATTTTAGGCCAAAGAAAGGAAGGTAAGCCTCATGTAATTTATTGCGCAAGTCAAACTTTAAATAGTGCATAAATGAATTACACCACTACTGAAAAAGAACTACTTATTGTAATTTTTGCATTGGACAAAATTTGAGCTTATTTAATTGGTTCTTCTATTGTTGTTTTCACCAATCATGCTACTGTTAGATATTTAATGTCTAAGCAAGATGCCAAACCTAGGTTGATATGGTGGATCTTGTTGCTTCAAGAATTCATCATCACAATAAAAGACAAGAAAAGAGCCAAAAATATTGTTGTAGATCATTTGTCAAGACTTACAATAGGCTCATCTTTTGATAACACTCATATCAATGATTCTTTTCCCAATGAATTTTTATTTTCTATCAATTCCATGCCTTGATTTGCTAACATTGTTAATTTTCTTGTAACAGATAAGATGCCGCCTCCGTGGACACACCAAGACAAAAAAAAGTTTTTGATTGAGGTGAAAAATTTTTATTGGAATGACCCATATTTGTTCAAATATTGTCCTGATCAAATCTTTTGGAGATGCGTACCTGACAATGAAGTAGGTAATGTCATTAAATTTTGTCATTTAGAAGCATGTGGGGGTCATTTTTCTTCAAAGAAAATAGCTATGAAAATATTACAATATGAATTTTATTGGCCCACTTTATTTAAAGACAGCTATATTTTTTACAAAAAATATGAAAATTATCAGAAATTGGGTTCCATTTTAAAGCGAGACACAATGCCTCTGAACCCTATCATTGTCATTAAAATTTTTGATTGTTGGGAAATTGATTTCATGGGTCTATTTCCATCATCATTTGAATTTGTGTATATTTTGGTTGTAGTTGATTATATCTCAAAATGGATTGAGATGATTCTATGTTGACACAATGATCATAAAACTGTTCTTCAATTTTTGAAAGAAAATGTTTTGAGTCAATTTGGAATCCCTCGAGCTATCATTAGTGATGGAGGAACATATTTTTGCAATAAACTATTTGAATCTTTAATGAAGAAATATGACATTACCCACAAAATTACCACCCCTTATCATCCTCAGACAAGTGGACAAATTGAATTAGCAAATAGGGAGATTAAACAAATTTTGGAAAGAATGATTAACCCAAATCGTAAAGATTAGTCTTTAAGACTAAACGATGCACTTTGGGCTTACCGTACTGCTTTCAAAACATCTTTAGGCATGTCACCCTATCGGTTAGTTTATGGAAAACCTTGTCACTTGCCTGTAGAACTAGAGCATAAAGCATTTTGGGCCATTAAAGCTTTCAACTTAAGTCTTGATAATGCTTGTAAGTTACACAAATTGCAATTGAATGAACTTAAGGAATTGAGAAATGATGCATATAAAAACTCAAAGATTTATAAGGCTAGAACAAAAGCTTTTCATGACAAATCAATTTTGAGAAAATCTTTTGAAATTGGTCAAAAAGTTCTGCTTTATAATTCTCGTCTTCACCTATTCCTTGAAAAATTGAGATCTAGGTGAACTAGCCCTTTTATTGTCAAACATGTGTATCCTCATAGGGCCATAGACATTGAGAATCCTATGAATGGTAATGTTTTTAAGGTTAACGGACAAAGACTCAAACCATTTGTGGAACATCAAGTCGTTGAGGCAGAATCCATCTCCATTTCTAATCCATGTTATGAGTAGAATTTATTTTAATTTTGTTTCTTTCTTTTTGCAGTTCTTTGTGTTCCCAGTTAAGTGGTGGATAACGATACTCCGTGACTCTCAAGTCGATTTATTTTTCAGTTTCCCATAATAACTAATTCCTTCTCCTTTAAAATGGATGTCATTCTCTTGAAGTTAAGAAAATATTTTTCTTCTCTTCCTCAAAATGCTCTGACAAAAATCCACAAAGTTAGGTGTAAAAGACTGAGATTGTTAATGCATATAGGCATCCCAGAAGATATACGATGGATAATCGAAGCAAAGGTTCATTTAGCTGGTGAATCTTTAGATTCATTTGTCCCATACATGTCGGGTCTCGGTAAAAGTACTTATTCTAAAAGGAGAAGAGCAAAAAGAATGTAAGTTTGTTACAAGTGTGCGTGATGGAATTGTAACACACGATGTCATTCTTTGGGGATGGTTTTCGTCAACAGAGAAGATAAAATATTCTTCATTAAGAATGGACTGAGTAAAGAGTCATTAAATAATATCTTATTGACCCTTGAGATGCATTCTTATGGATATATGCAGTGTGAACTTCCTAGTTTGTGGAATCTCTTCAAGGACGAGCAAGAGCATTACAGTCTTGGGAATCTGACTCAAAAAGATCCTGTTTGCCAATTTATAAGAAAATTAGATAGGAAGCTTATCCTCGACTCATAGAAGGTGTTTAAGCCATTACTGGACGTAAAACCATAAGAAGACGTGAGCCACAATCACAACAAATGTATATATTATCTTGTACATCTCCTAAAAAAAAGATAAAAAAAGAATTAAAAAGAGAAAGAAAAGAAATAAAAAAGGGTGAAACTTTAGTTGTACTTGGTCTTTAATTAGATTAGGAGCCCCTGCCAGTGGCAGACCCGTCATTGACTCGAGGTGGACCTTCGCACATCGGTCTGAAAATAAGGTTCCTATGCCATGCTTTATAGAGAGCCACGCAAGTATTCCTAGGTTTTAACCATAGGCTCTACTTGCTGATGGACAGATAGAAGCGTCCCGTGTTTACATTCTCGCGTGACAATGCCTCTGAGCTCAATTCCTGGTATTGATTTATTGGATTCCTGAGCGTAGCTCCACTAGTTGTGCTCACTGGTCGTCGTATTTAGATTTTCTCTCTTTAACTAGAGGGACGATGCATAGGCTGGGATATCCCACAAGCGGGAGGAGTGCCTTAAGTCTGAAATTCCTTAAGGGAATTCGATGTCTGTTTCAAGGGGCAGTAAGGTTGTGAAGGCTACTGTACTCATGACGCACAGTATAAAGATATACCATGAAACCTGTACATAAAGGTATGTCATCATTTGTTATTATAATTTTATCTTTGTATGATTTTGTTGTATTTTGGTTTTGGACAGACGATCCTATGGGCAGGGTCCCTAAAGGGTTTCTAGACTTCTTTACCCTGATGGTTTTCTTGAAGTAAATAAAAAAATAAAAATAATGTTTCTTAATTTCAAACTTTTCTGACACCAGCCAACCTACCCATATAGGTGCTATCATTACCTTTTTCTATTCTCTTCTCTATTTAAACACTCCATTTTCTTTACTTTTCTCTAACTCATAATCATTCAAAGGGAGTTTGAGTGTAGAAATGGAGGGAGCTTCTTCTTCTTCTTCTATTCGTAGATTTATCAATATCTGTGTATTTTGTGGGTCAACTTATGGGAAGGGTTTAGAGTTTGTAAATGCAACAAGCACTGTTGGTAGAACACTTGCTGCGAGAAACATTCGTGTTGTATATAGGGGAGGTATATTGGGTTAATGGGGTCTGTGTCACTTTCTGCTCATATAAGAGGTAGTCAAGTTTTAGGTATCATTCTTGAACCTTTCACTCGAAGGAACATCATTGGAAAGATAATTGGGATGGAACTTCAAGTATCATCTATGCATGGACGAATGAGGACAATGCTTGAAAACTTTGATGCATTCATAGCCTTACTAGGTGGTTTTGGTACTTTGGAAGAAGTTTTTCAAATTATCTCTTGGGCCCAACTGAACATCCACCGTAAACCCATAGGTTTGTTGAATGTTAATAATTTATTTGATAATTTGTTATCTTTTGTTGACTATGCTGTGGAACAGAACTTTATCACACATTCGGCAAGACGACTCCTTATATCTACCTCCACTATTGATGAATTAATTGATAAATTATAAACTTTTGTTTCTGAACCTAAACCAGTATTTGCTCAGATAGATTAGTCAGAAGGAAGCAGCACGAGAGGCAACAAGGAATATGGGTGTGACCTGACAATTCATCTATAACTTTCCTTTATCTTTGGTTTTATTCATCGTATTTTGTTTCTGTTTAAATTTGTGTAAGGTTTCTCTTTTCAGTAATTGTAGCAACAGGTAATATATTCTATCCTTTGCCTATCTATGTTTTAACATTGAGGATAATGTTATGATCTAGTTGAGGGGAAGGATAGTTATGTGAAAAAAAAATCAAAAAACCTAAAAACAAAAGATAAAAAAAAATTTAATTAAGAAGTGTATTTATTAATATGTTTATTGTGTTTATATGTTTGTCAACAACTTACTAATGACAACTATTTAAGGATGACAGAGTAAAGAGTAAATTATGCCCTAGTGGTAAATTTTCTCTTGAGATGCATCAAAATTGGTGGCAGAGTAAGGAGTAATTAGTTAGAGAACTAGTTTGTGTGGAAGTAGCAATTCAAATTTAGGAAAATTTGCATGATTGAGAAAATTATCTTCTTTCTTAAAAATCACATGCTTGGTTATGAATGTTGAATTGGTGGACTGAGAATGACAGAAATATGCCTTGTGAGGTTTTTAGCTTATTGATGAATGGATTGAATATTTGTATCATTTTCTTCTTTTTTGTGTGATTTTCACTCATGGAATTGTTACTCTAGAACTTGCTTTGATTCTTTTTGAGACTACATTTTCACATGCATACATAAAAATGATTGAGATATTTTTCTTGAAATAGCTACTTTAACCAAATAGCTTAGAATGATTGGCGCACAAATAGGCAGCCTTGCTTAGTAGCATATTATCTCAATATGATATCAAGCACTCTTATGGCTTTTTGGAAATTCTCTGATTCCTGCCAACTTAAGGCATTAGAAATGGCCTATTTCCCCTTGCTTAACTCCTTTGAGCTTATTTGACCATTCCTTGTTTCTTGCTCATTATGTGCCTTAAATAAAAAATCACGTTCTTACCTGGCCTTAGGGAATAAGAGAACATTAGCTTTGTCATTGGGTGAGTTCTTGAACAAGTGTGTGGGTGTGTGTGTAGAATGATTGAAAAAAAGCATAAAAAAATGTATATATTATGTTCTTCTATAAAAAAAAATAAAAAAATGTGTAAAGAAGGGTCTACAAGGCAATAAAGAAAAGAAAAAGAATATGTAAAGGGAATTTGTATTAGGTGGAGTTGGGATGAACTTTCATACTTGTTAATTGAACTCAGCTCTCACGCTCTTTTATTCTCTTTGATATTTAACTTGTCATATCCATATTACCTCCTCCTTTACCTTGACCCCATTATAACTTTGAATAAAGTCTTCATGATTTGTGTGTGCATGTGTTTTGAGTAGTGGAGAAATAGAAGATAAGCAAGCTTATGGTAGTGCAATTTTTATGGGTTGAATTGAGTGAAATAATTATATTTTAAAGACTTGAGGGAGTGAGAGAAAATCCTGTGAAGATCTATCATTCTTGACTCATGTTTTTCAATTGAAGTTTCCTTGCTTGTTGGTTTGAGATGTGAAGAAATGTTACCTCATAAATGTTTTAATCCCTTGAATCTATGGTTGCTTTTCATTCTTAAATATTATTAGAAATTGAGTCTTTTAAAGTGTCTAACTTTTGAGTTTGTGTTATTTTTTCTTGTTCCCTAGTTTTGGTCTTATGTGTTTTATCCAAGAGTACAAAAAGTTAAGTGTGGGAGAATTTGATGATCACATATTTTATACATTAATAAACCCTCATTTTTAGTTATTTACACTCTCTATGTACTTAATTAATTGAGTTTGGTTATGTTTTATAAGTTTGGACTCAAATTGGACTTAATTGATTTTTTCAGCATGATTTACGTCTTACACTGTTTATGTATTTTGGCCATATCTTGAGTTCTAGATTCTAACAATCATATATTTTACCTTGTTGGAAAGATAAAAGAGGGCTCTATAACTTTCATGAAGAGCTCTAGGTCAAAGTTGGACATCTAATGGAACTATTAGAAGTCAGAATAAGGGTTTTGTGATTAGAACCTGAACAATATGTAGTAATCAGAGCATAACTTGGGTTGTAAGAATTGAATTGGGCTGAAATTTTGGTATCTGGAAGCTAAGACCAATATCTACAACTTTCATTAGAACACAAGACTTAATTTGGACTGCTTAAAGGTAATATTGGGCTTCCAAGTCAGAATAGAGGAGCTATAGCTGGGCCTGAGCAGTGTGCAATGATTGGACCATATCTTGAGTTGTAGGAATGCTTTTAGGATGAAACTAACAGAATTTTAAAGATAAGACAAAAGCCTACAACTTTAATGAGACCATTTTTCAATTCTCTGATGTATTCAATGAGTTCAGAACTGAATGATTGATGTGTGTGAAACAACATCATGTTTTGTTCTTGTTTTGCATGCATTTTGTAGGCATTTTAAACATTTTAGTTTCCATTTTTAGTTAGTTTTTCCCTTAGTTCGGGTAACTGCGGTGTTTTTGGTGTTCTTGTGCAGGATTGGTACTGATTTGACCTTGGATTGAATGGAATGCTCCCATGTTTGAAGTTAGAGCTTAATGGATAGCAATAAAGGTGCAAAAAGGCCATTCTAGAGAGATCCACGGCCTGCCCGTGGATCAAACCACGGCCATGGATCGAGGGATAACTTAAAGAAGGAAAAAGGGAGTTCAGGGAGAGCCGTGGAAACATCCACGGCCGTGGAAACATCCACGGCCGTGGAAACATCCACGGCCGTGGAACTCAAATGTTGCAGAATTGGCTTTTTGGCAGAGACATCCACGGCCTGGCCGTGGAACCATCCACGACCGTGGATCGTAGTAGTCTTGTGATAGTTTTTATGTTTTTCTTTTTATTTCTTTTGGGGGCTTTTTAGCCAATTAAAACCCTAGACTTATAAATGGGGGTTTTGAATACAATGTAGGGGAATCTTGGTTTTGGGAGAGGCACATTGGAGGCTTTGGCTTTTGTTCTTGATCTTTCTTCCCTCTTCTCTCTTGGATTACGGGTTTGGATGTTCTTAAACAATGTTTTCTATTTCCTTCTTCTCTATGTCTGAGTAGTTACTTTTGTTTCTAGGATTGGGCAATGCCCTTTGATACTTTGATAATGAATAATTGACGTTGTTTCTCTTTTATTGATCTTGAATGTTCTTTGATTCAATTCTTATTGCTCTTATTCATGTGAATTTGCTGGCCACTTATTTGCATCTCATAGGCATTTAGGGACGTACTGAGAGGTGAACCTAAGTGTTGGAACCATAAAAATTGAACTTAAGGTCTAAATCATGAGAGTAGTTTTAGCCTTTTGAGGATTCAATGAATTACCACAAAGCGTAATGGGTTCAATTTAAATTCAATTACCACGAGAGTAGGAATTGGTTTAATTGGGCACGGATCTTGTATCTTGAGAAAGAACATTAACTAATTTAGGGTAATTCACCTTCAATTGAATTTCAGATTTAATAAAAGGGTTGTTAATTAGGATTTATCTTGTATCATTGTGGTATCCCAATCTTGGAAGCTTTCTTTAATCTGAAAACCCCTTTCTTGATAATTCGCTATTTTTGTTCTGAATTCTGTTTTCTTGATTTTATTTAATTGTTTTGTTACTACGTTCTTCTTTATCAACAATCATATTCCTTTTTGTTTAACTTAATTGAATTAATTAATTAATTGGTATTCATAGACACAGTCCCTGTGGATTCGATCTTTTTATTACTTGACGATGAAACCGTATACTTGCGGATTTCACGCATCAAGTTTTTGGCGCCATTGCTGGGGACTGTGTTTTTCTTGAATATCAGTTTAATTTTTAATTTAATTATTTTAAACCTTTTTATTTTTACCATATTATTATGTTCTTGTTTTCTCTTTGACTCTCTGTAGGTAATTTCTCTGGTTTATGCAAAGTACTAGACGTTTCGGGACTCTTATTGAAGCTGATTCTGAAATTGAAAGAACCTTGCATCAAAGGAGAAGACAACGAAGGCAAAGAGCGAGAGAAATATCTGAACCAACACTTGTCATGGCAGCAGCTGAAGATAATAAACCTTTAAAGGAGTATGCAGCCCCTAATGCTCGGGGTTTGCGATTTGGAATTGCTCGGCCAGACATTGAAGCCAGGCACTTCACCATACCTCCTGCCTTACTTTCTATGATAAGGCAGAACCAGTTTGGAGGATTACCCTCAGAGGACCCAAATGATCATGTGGAGATGTTCTTAGAATTCTGTGAGACTCTCAAAATTGAAGGTGCCTCAGTTGATGTCATTCGCCTCCGATTGTTTCCATTATCATTAAGGGACAAGGCTAGAGCTTGGTTGAAATCGGTACCCACCGATACTTTAACTACTTGGGACCAATTGGAGCAAGCCTTTTTGGACAAATTCTTTCCACCTTCCAAGACTGCTCACCTAAGGACCCAAATCACAAGCTTCGTTCAGAAAGATGGAGAGTCATTGTCAGAAGCTTGGGATAGATATAAGGCTTTTGGAAGCCTGCCCACACCACGGGTTAGAGAAGTGGTTGATTGTTCACACCTTCTACAATGGATTAGAATATTCTTCGAAGGTGTCTCTTGACTTCGCAGCTGGTGGAGCTTTGATGAATAGAAGGCTGACAGAGGCCTATGAGATAATAGAGAGTGTAGCCTCAAACCATCACCAATGGGCCAGTGAAAGAGGTAACAACCCGAGAAAGCTCTCGGAAGGTAAGTTTGAGGTAGATGGTGTTAGTTTAATTATGGCTAAGTTTGACTCATTGAATAAATGTTTTGATAAGCTTGAAAAAGCTAGTGCTAATGCCATAAGTGCTGCTAACATTTTTTGTAAGATTTGTGGAGTACAGGGACATATGAGTGTGGAATGCCAAGCTGAAACTGGTCCCTCACAAGGCACTTCGGTGGAACAAGTGGAATCATGCCACAACTTCTATGATATTCCACCGAAGGTGCGCAATGATCCATATTCACAGACTTATAATCCCAGTTAGAGGTCTCATCCCAACTTCTCCTATCGGAACAATCAATATCAAGCTGACCAAGGTAGTGCTCAACCCTCTTTTGGATTCCCCCAGGTACAAAAGTCTAAACTCGAAACTCTCCTTGAAAATTTTGTAGAGAGTCAAACCAAGCAAAATGAAGAGTTTAGGCACCATGGTCAAGTTGTTAGTGAGGCTATTAAGGATTTGACATCTAAGGTTGATAATTTAGCTATTCATAATAAGATGTTAGAAACTCAAATAGCCCAACAAGCTAGCTCTTCACATAGACCACACGGGAAATTTCCAGGACAGCCTGAAATAAATCCTCATGAACATTGTAAGGCTGTGAGTTTAAGAAGTGGAAAGAAATTAGAAGATTCCAAGGGTAAAGGGAAGTGTGACAAAGATGAGGGGAATGAAGAAAAATAAATAACTAGGACACAACCCTTAGAAGAAAAAGATACCAATGAGAAAGTGCCTAAGTATGCACCCCCTGAGCCATACCAACCCCCGGTGCCCTTCCCTCAAAGATTGGCCAAGGCCAAGCTAGATAAGCAGTTTGGGAAGTTTCTTGAGGTCCTTAAGAAGTTGTACATTAATGTACCCTTCACTGAGGCATTGCAACAAATGCCTACCTATGCTAAATTTCTTAAGGACATTTTATCTAATAAGAGAAAGCTAGAGGAGTATGAGACCGTAGCATTAACTGAGGAGTATAGCGCTTTAATTCAAAATAAGTTGCCTCCTAAACTCAAAGATCTGGGCACTTCTCTATTCCTTGCTTGATTGGGAATACCAGTTTTGATAAAGCTCTGTGTGATTTAGGGGCTAGTGTTAGTCTTATGCCTCTTTCTGTGTGTAAAAAGTTAGAAGTGGGTGAGCTGAAACCCACAACTATCTCTCTTCAATTGGCGGATCGGTCAGTCAAGTACCCCGTAGGCATCTTGGAGGATGTTCCTATTAAGGTTGGTAAATTTTATATGCCTGTGGATTTTGTTGTGCTTGATATGGAAGCTGATGCTACAATGCCAATCATACTTGGGCGCCTATTCCTTGCCACTGGACGGGCGATTATTGATGTCCATGAAGGAAAATTGACTTTGCGATTGAATGATGAGGAAGTAATTTTTGATGTTTATAATTCTGAAAAAAATTCTAATTCCTTAAATTTATGTAATCGCGTTGATGCTACTAAAGTTATGGATAGTGTTGTGCTTTCAGGTATACAGGAATCAGTGACTGATGCTATGCCCTACAAGGAAAGACCTAAGAAGCAGAGTGACAAGTGTGTCGAGAAGCGTGAATTTAAACTCGGAGATAGAGTTCTTGTTAATAACTCGCTTCTACGTTTCTGTCCTAGTAAGTTATGGTCGAAATAGTCTAGACCATATGAGATTGTTCGAGTTTTATCCTACGGTGTGCTTGAGGTGAAGAAAGAAGGCCATAAGCCTTTCATGATAAATGGCCAGAGGGTGAAACACTTTGAAGGAGTGGGGACTGAGCACTACTCAGTTGACGTCACCTGAGCACAGAAACAAGACCAAAGTCAAGCTAATGACTTTAAACAAGCGCTTCTTGGGAGGCAACCCAAGCTTCTTTTTTTTATTATTTTATTTTTTATTTTTTTTTTTTTATTTTTTGATTTTGTGTGTTAGATTGTTGTTTTGATGTTTGTCTTTTGGATTTTGTTTAGGTTTGACCCTTTTGGAAGCTCAAATTAGAAGAAAAGTGAAGTCAGAAGGTTCCACACTAAACCCATGGAAAATTCCATGGCCATGGATTGAACACCAGAAGTTTTTCTATCACCATAGTGAGTTCGTTTCTTTTCTCCCTTCTCTAGTTTAAGATTTTTACATTGGGGACAATGTAAGTTCTAAGCTTGGGGGGGTATTTTCATATTTTCATTTTCATTAGTTTCATGCATTTTCATGTCTTGTTTTGCATTGCATTTTCATGTTGCATTTTCACACCATCATATCTCTTGGGTTTTTGGTTGAACTTGTGCCCCTCTCTATTAAGGATTTTGAGATGGTATTGATTTGGAACCCAATTTGTTGATTCTTGTGATTGGCTACAGGCATTGTTTTAATTTGATAGTAGAGGTGATCTTTTGATAGTTGATAATTAGCATAATATTCTCTGAATTTGTGCTTTTTATTGAATTTTTAAACCTCTAAATGTGAGTTTTGAGCCTGTATGGGATATATGCACTATATGATTTTGTTCCCATTCTTTGTGTTGAGTGATATTCCTCATTGATCTTATGCTCTAGAACTTGATTTGAAACCTTTTTGAGGCAAAAATTTTGGTTGCATGCTTGAATATGATTAAGGCATCTTAGGTATTTTTCTGGCCTTCTGAATTTGTTACACTTTCATCCACTAGTTGTCCATTTTGAGCCTATGACATAATTGTTTTTCTTGATGCCTATGATGATACATTGTTGGTAATCATTTAGAATATTAAATGGAGCAAAGTGGGTTTGAAAGTTGTGAAAAGTGTGTAGGGAATCATATGTGAATGACATTTCTCTTTCTCAAAAAAAAAAAAAAAAGAGGTGCAAATAAAAGAAAATCATAAGAAGCTTGAGAAAAAAAAAAAGAAGAGAAAGAGGAGAAGGAAAAGTAAGGAAGAAAATTCTTTGAAATGTGGAGTTAAGTGTTAGATTGAAAAATTGTCTTTGCTCCATTTATGTTCTACTGGATTTCTTGTGTTTATTGAAAATCTTGATGAGCCATTTGTGTAAACCTTCCTTTCTCTACCTTACCTATCATCATTCCCATGGCCCCATTACAACCCTTAAAAGACCTTTTGATTCTTGCATGCATGTTGATTATTAGTGGAAATCTGGTTTCTTATCAAGCATATGAAAGTGCATTTTCTTTGAAGGATTTTGAGCACATTGTCTTCACCCTTAAACATTCTGAGTGTGGTTAGTGGAGTGAACTTAATTCAATCAGTGAGGATGCATGATTTCTGAGAACTTAGCCTCTAATTGGACTTGATTTTGATTACCTCTCAGATTCTTTATTTGCCTTAGCCTATTGCTTGGATATTGTTTTCTCAGGTTCCTTATTCTTTATTGTCTTTTGATCCCACTGCTTGGTTTGACATTAGTTATTGCTTGGGGACAAGCAAAGTCTTAAGCTTGGGGGGATTTGATGTGTGTGAAACAACATCATGTTTTGTTCTTGTTTTGCATGCATTTTGTAGGCATTTTAAGCATTTTAGTTTCCCTTTTTAGTTAGTTTTTCCCTTAGTTCGGGTAACTGTGGTGTTTTTGATATTTTTGTGCAGGATTGGTACTAATTTGACCTTGGATTGAATAGAATGCTCGCATGTTTGAAGTTAGAGCTTAATGGATAGTAATAAAGGTGCAAAAAGGTCATTCCAGAGAGATCCACGGCCTGCCCGTGGATCAAACCACGGCCATGGATTGAGGGATAACTTAAAGAAGGAAAAAGGGAGTTCCAGGGAGTTCCACGGCCTGGCCGTGGAACCATCCACGGCCGTGGAACTCAAATGTTGCAGAATTGGCTTTTTGGCAGAGACATCCACGGCCTGGCCGTGGAACCATCCACGGCCGTGGATCGCAGTGCGCAGCAGTTTTTATGTTTTTCTTTTTATTTCTTTTGGGGGCTTTTTAGCCAATTAAAACCCTAGACTTATAAATGGGGGTTTTGAATACAATGTAGGGGAATCTTGGTTTTGGGAGAGGCACATTGGAGGCTTTGGCTTTTGTTCTTGATTTTTCTTCCCTCTTCTCTCTTGGATTACGGGTTTGGATGTTCTTAAACAATGTTTTCTGTTTCCTTCTTCTCTATGTCTGAGTAGTTACTTTTGTTTCTAGGATTGGGCAATGCCCTTTGATACTTTGATAATGAATAATTGACGTTGTTTCTCTTTTATTGATCTTGAATGTTCTTTGATTCAATCTTTATTGCTCTTATTCATGTGAATTTGCTGGCCACTTATTTGCATCTCATAGGCATTTAGGGACGTACTGAGAGGTGAGCCTAAGTGTTGGAACCATAAGAATTGAACTTAAGGTCTAAATCACGAGAGTAGTTTTAGCCTTTTGAGGATTCAATGAATTACCATAAAGCGTAATGGGTTCAATTTAAATTCAATTACCACGAGAGTAGGAATTGGTTTAATTGGGCATGGATCTTGTATCTTGAGAAAGAACATTAACTAATTTAGGGTAATTCACCTTCAATTGAATTTCAGATTTAATAAAAGGGTTGTCAATTAGGATTTATCTTGTATCATTGTGGTATTCCACTCTTGGAAGCTTTCTTTAATCTGAAAACCCCTTTCTTGATAATTCGCTATTTTTGTTCTGAATTCTGTTTTCTTGATTTTATTTAATTGTTTTGTTACTACGTTCTTCTTTATCAACAATCATATTCCTTTTTGTTTAACTTAATTGAATTAATTAATTAATTGGTATTCATAGACACAGTCCCTGTAGATTCGATCTTTTTATTACTTGACAACGAAACTGTACACTTGCGGATTTCACGCAATCTCAATAATTTTTCACTCATCAAAAGTCATTTGGCATTTTCCACTCATTTTCCACTCATCCACTCACTCATGAATTAGCCCCTTATTATTTTGTATCCCTAATCCTCTATAAAAGTGAGCCTTAGCTTATCATTTAAGAATCTTGGTGTTAGAGATTAAGATCATGCTATTGTGTTACTTGTTTATCTTGTTGTAGTTTTCTTTGTTCTAAATTGAAGTTATTATCTTCTTCTTCTTCTTCTTCTTCTTCTTCTTCTTCTTCTTCTTCTTCTTCTTCTTCTTCTTCTTCTTCTTCTTCTTCTTCTTCTTGTCTGTGAGTAACTAGTTTTCATTTTACTTGAGTGAAAGAGTGAAGTTCTTAGTAATGAAATAATATTAGATTTAGAATCTTGGTGTTAGAGATCAAGATCATGCTATTGTGTTACTTGTTTATCTTGTTGTAGTTTTCCTTTGTTCTAAATTGAAGTTATTATCTTCTTCTTCTTCTTCTTCTTCTTCTTCTTCTTCTTCTTCTTCTTCTTCTTATCTGTGAGTAACTAGTTTTCATTTTACTTGAGTGAAAGAGTGAAGTTCTTAGTAATGAAATAATATTAGATTAATCTCTTTCTTGTGCTAAAATGATATATTTTCAAGTGGTCATTATATGTATTATATTTTGTTTCCAATAATTTTAGAAACCCTTCTTGTAAAGTGGAGATCTTGATTTGTTGTAGACAAGATATTTGTACAATGAATGCTTGAGCCTATTTATAAGTGGTGGTATTAATAGATAATTAAAGAAACCATGATATAATTACATATATAATCTTAAATGAACTTCGATTGTTATATTTTCTGATTGGAACCTCTATTATGTGTGGATTCTAATTAAGTTATAAAAAGAATTAATCTTGTTTTTATTTTATTTACCAAGAGTGGATCTCCTATCCAAAATAAATCCTTTTTTTATGACCAAGTTTTATCACCTTTATTATTGTGACAAAATATTTTCTTTACCTCAAAGAATTTTTTTTCATCAATTCCCTGTGGATCGACCTCGGACTCCCAAGAATTTATTACTTAAAACAACCTGCACTTGAGTTTGTAACTTTTAATTCGCATCAGGGTGGTCGCATGGTGCCACGACGTAGTGATTGTGTAGGGGAAGAATATGATGGTGACGTACAGAGGCTCAAGCTACTAAGGGGTTTGATTACAGATCTGGTCTTGATGCTCCGGTATGACAATGTAGTAGTCGGATCTAGGTTGGTTGGCTTGTAGATCTGGTGGTTAGGTCGTGGATCTGGGTGAGAAAAGTGGCGAATCTGGGTGGTGACACAGATTAGCCATGGGTGGTGGTTCTTATGCAGAGGCATCGATGTGGATATAGCTTGTGCCAGAAAGGGTTAGTCCAATGATGGTAGAGGTTGAATGCATTGGTGGGTTGCGATAGTGGTAGAGGAAGGTGGTGATGCAGTGGCTGAAGTTGCTGCTGGCCACGAATCTAGGCAGTGGATCTAGTATGATCGTGCCCTGCATGGTTGCATACTCTGGTGATGTCTGGCCAGCATGGTTGTGCGTGGTGGTGCTGGGTTTGGTGGGTGAGCATGGTGTTCGGTGGCTATGGCTGGGCTTGAGCGGCAGTTTGGTTGGTGGCCTAATTATGGGAATAGGGGTTCATGGATTTGGAGTAGCTTGTAGCTCTACTGATTCCTAATGGTTTCATTTTTTGGGTTTCTATTCTAAAAGTTGGTTGTTGTTATGGGTGTTGGTTTGAGGTTATGCTATCTCAGTGTGGTTTTAGAGAGTGGGTTTGTTAGAGGGTGGCTGTGGTGGTTCACGCTTGGTGGGTGGTTGTTAGGACCAGTTGGCAGAGGCCTCTAGGGTGGTCTTGATGTTGTAGATGGACAGCAGGGGCTTGCCATGGTAGAGGTCCCTGATGGTTTCATACTAGAAGTAGTGACTTATGGTTGGTCTTTGAAAGCGCAGGGATAGCGTTTGGTGATAGGAGGTTCATTACAGTGGGATGTAGTGAATGGAAAGTGGAATGAAGTTCTTGTGTATGAGTGCAAAAGCTTAAACAACATTCCAATCACACTTACAACAAGGTTAATCAAATGGAGGATGGAGGACTACATTTTAGCAAGCTGAGAAAATTAAGGAATAAAGAAACTTACCTTGTAGGAGCTTAAATGTAAAAAAACTTAAAGCAAAGATTTCTTTTTCTTCTCACTTTTGAACACTCTATTTCTGATTCACTCATTTTCTCCAAAAAAAATTTATGTCTATTACATGACACTCTCTCTTTCATTCTTTGTTCTCTTATTTTTTATAGACCATGAGGAAAGATCAAGTTGAAACAACAAGTGTGAACATAGAGGAGGAATTGTGCAGCATAGGATGGCTTGTTGTAGGTGTACCTTATGCATGTTTCCATATTTTTGTTCCATTTTTTCAAGTTTTACAATTGACCATTGCGATGCATTAAAATCTTTCACACACACACACATACTCTTTTTCCTCATGGTGAAAAATCTTACAGCATCTATTTTTTTTTCTTTTTTTAAAAGGAAGATCAAGCTTATGGATCATCTCTATTGAGATCTCTTCTCCCTCTTCTTCTACTTTTCTCTATTATTTATCCTTGAACATGATTATTGGTGATAGATCTTCATGTATCATGTGTAGCTAAGCTGCGTTTAGGGATTTCTTAGTATCCCCTTATGAATATTGAATGATTTGTATTCCTTTGAGTATATATAAATGAATGGTTTATGTTCAATCATATAGCCCTTAAAGCTCTTGAATGTTTGATCAACTTTTGAGTGATCTGATGAAATCTAATGAACCTAGACATAGGAATTTAGATTTAAAATCATAAGTATGATTGATGCAAGTTTAATTTCATTCTAAATGATTGGATGGATTGATTAGCTAAAAGGATAGACATATACCTCTTAGCCATGTATAGTAATAGTTAAGAATCAATCTAAAGGAGTGGACTTTGCACTAGTTTTCATGGACACATAGTAAGCTAGGCAAATGAAGCAATGGTTGATTGACCTAGACATAGGCTTTTAACTAGTTAAGTTTCTTAAGCTAACTTAATCCTATCATTTATGTTGCTCATAAGGAATGTATATTATCAATTGATATGAGGGGTGAAGAAGAAACCCCTATTCTTTAATCAACATCTTTTTCTACTAACTTTATAGTTTTTAAGTCTTCAAATTAGCTTTCACAACTTTTTCCTAAATTTAATGCTCTTGAATAGAAACTCTTAAACTATTGGTTAATAGTTAGTATTGATTTTAATCGTAGTCTTCATGAGAACAATATCTGACTCTTAGCTATAATTCAAGTGCGACCCATGCATTTGTAGTAAGCAAAAGAGTGAATAAGTTTTTAGCGCTGTTGCCGGGGACAACAGATTAAATTCAGTAAATCTAATATTAACAACGAGTTTAAGTAGCTTTAGTTCAAGTTTCTTTTTGTCCATATTGATTTAATTTCTCTTACTCTTTAATTGTTTCAGGTAAATATATGATGGCAGACGATAACGCTACGCTCCAGTTGGAGGACGATAGTCGCACTAGACTGTTGAGGGAGTTTGCCACTCCTCAAATGGATAATCTGCAATCTAGCATTCGATGTCCTGCCATCCAAGCAAATTACTTTGAGATAAAGCCAGCCATTTTCCAAATGATCCAAACTTCTATGCAGTCTGGCGGCTTATCCAATGAGGATCCTAATGCGCATCTCTCAAACTTCCTGAAGATTTGCGATACATTCAAGCATAATGGTGTTTCTGAAGATGCTATTCTCTTGAGGCTCTTCCCATTCTCACTTCGAGACAGGGCCAAAAGCTAGTTACAATCTCTGCCAGTGGGTTTAATTACAACTTGGTCGGAGGCTTGCAGTAAGTTCCTTAACAAGTATTTCCCTCCTGCTAAGACTGCAGAGATGGTGAATGATATTACATCATTTACCCAAACTGATTTGGAATCCTTACACGAAGCCTAGGAAAGGTACAAGGATTTATTGAGAAGGTTTCCACACCATGCTATTCCACCATGGCATCAGGTATATCCTTTTCACAAGGGTCTTCTGCCACAACATCATCCAATTGTAGATGCAACTGCTAGAGGATATTTATTGAGTAAAACATTTGAGGAAGCCTTTGAGCTTTTAGAGGAATCAGCAGCTAATAGCTATCAATGGCCATCTGCAAGAAATACTCCAAGGAGGGCAGCTGGAGTGCATGATGTTGATGCAATTACGTCACTTTCAGCTTAGGTGGCAGCAATTGCTAAAAAGTTGGATAGTCTGGGACCAAGCCCACATCAAAGCCCATTCGTTCTTTGTGACCGGTGTGGAGACAACCATTCAACCGATAGATGCCCTTCTACTTCAGAAAGTGCTTAATATGTTAGTAATTATCGGCCACCATAACCCGTACTCGAACCAGTATAACCCAGGATGGAAGAACCATCCTAACTTTTCATGGAAGGACAATCAAGGAGCTTCCTCTTCATCCACTGAAGTTGAGAGACCTTATAATCCTCTTGGATTCCCCTCCTAGTCTAGACCACCTATGCAAGACAAGAAACCGTCTTTGGAAGACATGTTTATGCAGTTTATGGTTAAGTCAGACTCTTACATAACTAAAACTGATGCTTATTCAGCTAAAAATGATTCACTTATTCAGAGTTAAAGAACTTCAATGCGTGCATTGGAAAATCAAGTGGGTCAGTTAGCTAATGCAATCAATAACCATTTCCAAGTGACACTGTAAGCAATCCAAAGGGAGACTCTAAGGAGCATTGTAAAATTGTATCACTTAGAAGTGGTAAGGAAATTGAGGGCAATCCAAAAATGAAAACTTTGGAAGAACCAAATGACCAGGAGCGTATTCAAAACCTAGTTGAAGAAAAAAAGAAAGATGAGCCAAAGAAGGAAGAGGCTAAGAAAAATGACAAGAACACTTCTCCTGCATTCCCATTTCCTAATCGCTTTGCTAAGCAAAAGTTGGATGTGCAATTCCAAAAGTTTCTGGAAGTCTTCAAAAAGCTTCACATTAATATTCCATTTGCTGAGGCATTAGAGCAAATGCCAAGATATGTGAAGTTTATGAAAGACATCCTATTAAGGAAAAAAAGATTAGGGGATTATGAAATAATGGTGCTTACAGAGGAATGCAGTGCCATCTTGCAAAACAAACTTCCACCAAAATTGAAGGATCAGGGAAGCTTTACATTTCCATGTGCTATTGGAGATAAATTATATGGGCAAGCATTGTGTGACTTAGGTGCAAGTATTAACTTGATGCCTCTTTCCATCTTCTAGAGACTAGGTTTGGGGGAGGTGAAGCCAACCTCAGTTACTTTGCAGCTGGCTGACAGAACATTAATGTATCCAAAGGGAGTTATTGAGGATGTGCTGGTAAAAGTAGATAAGTTTATCTTCCCAGTAGATTTTATCACCCTTGATATGGAAGAAGACCGCAATGTGCAGCTGATACTGGGAAGGCCCTTCTTGGCTACTGGTAAGACCATAATTGATGTGCAAAAAGGTGAGCTTACCATGCAAGTGGCTGATGAAAAGGTGACTTTGATATCTTTAAGGCCATGAAATTTCCTAGTGACCGAGAAGAATGTTCTTACATTTGTATGATAGACCAAGTGGTAAATACTTCATTTAATTCTAATTTCCTTGATGATTCCCTTGCTTTAACATTGATATCTAATGATGAGTACTTAGATAGGGATGATAGTAGAGAATGTATTAAACTGCTTGACTCGTCTCCTAAGTATTTTAGGAAAGTAAGTTTTAAACCATTGTAGATATCTTCTGACAAACCTATTTTGTAACCTTCTATTGCTGCACCACCCAAGTTGGAACTCAAGCCACTGCCTGACCATCTAAGATATTCATACTTGGGGGGATTTATCTACACTGCCTGTCATTATTTCCTCATTGTTATCTGAAGAGCAAGAAGCCAAATTATTGAGAGTACTCAGGGAGTACAAGAAAGCACTGGGATGGACTATTGCAGGCATTAAAGGCATTAGTCCTACAATTTGTATGCATAAAATTCAGCTGGAAGCTGACGCCAAGCCATCCATTGAGTAGCAAAGCATCTAAACCCCATCATGAAGGAGGTGGTGAAGAAAGAAGTCATCAAATGGTTAGATGGAGACATCATTTATTTGATTTTTGATAGTTCATGGGTGAGTCCCATACAGTGTGTACCCAAAAATGGTGAAATAACAATTGTGGCTAATGAAAATAATGACCTGATTCCCACCAGAATAGTCATAGGGTGGCGTATCTGTATGGACTATAGGAAGCTGAACCATGCCACTAGAAAAGATCATTTCCCTCTGCCATTCATTGATCAGATGTTGGATAGGTTGGCAAGGCGAGCTTTTTCCTGCTTCCTAGATGGATATTCGGGGTATAACCAGATTGCCATAGTGCTGAAGGATCAAGAGAAAACAATATTCACTTGTCCCTATAGTACTTATGCGTTCAGAAGAATGTCATTTGGGTTGTGTAATGCTCCAGCAACCTTTCAGAGATGCATGATGGCTATCTTTACTGATATGGTAGAAAAGTTTTTAGAGGTTTTTATGGATGATTTCTCAGTGTTTGGAGATTCTTTTGATGATTGCCTCAATAATTTGACTTTAGTTTTATAGAGATGTGAGGAAACCAATCTGGTCCTTAATTCAGAGAAGTGTCACTTTATGGCTCAAGAAGGCATCGTTCTTGGCTATAGAGATTCACAAAAAGGAATGGAGGTAGATAAAGCAAAAATAGAGGTCATTGAAAAGCTTGCTCCACAAATCTCAGTTAAGGGAGTCCGAAGTTTCATGGGGCATGCGAGTTTTTGTCAGAGGTTTATAAAGACTTTTCAAAGATGTCGAAGCCCCCTTTGCAATCTTTTGGAGAAGGATGTCCAGTTTGATTTTGATGAATCTTGCCAAGCGGCTTTTATGGAATTGAAGAAGATACTGGTATTAGCTCTTGTGATAACCACTCCAAATTAGGAGCTACCGTTTGAATTAATGTGCGATGCCAATGACTATGTGGTTGGTGTAGTGTTGGGCCAGAGAAAAGACAAGGTATTTCGTTCCATTTATTATGTGAGCAAAACACTGAATGATGCACAACTAAACTACACCATAACGAAAAAAGAACTTATGGTAGTCGTATTTGTATTTGATAAGTTTCGGACATATTTGGTGGGGATAAAGGTGATTGTTTATACGGATCATTCTGCGATTAAATACTTAGCGAGCAAGAAAGATGCAAAATCACGGTTGATTCGTTGGGTTTTACTTTTGAAAGAGTTTGATCTAGAAATTCATGACAAGAAAGGAGTGGAGAATCAAGTAGCTGACCACCTTTCAAGATTGGAAAATGAAGAATACCAAGCTGAACTGGTTGTAATTAAAGAGACATTCCTTGACGAGCAATTCTTTGCTACAACAAGTCACTTAGACCCTTGGTATGCTGATTTTGTAAACAATATAGTAGTTGGTTTGTTACCTCCGGATATCACCTCTCACTAAAAGAAGAAGTTCTTACATGATGTCAGGCACTATCTTCGGGATGATCCATTCCTGTTTAAACAGTGTCCTGATCGTATGTTGAGACGATGTGTGCCTATGGAGGAAGTTGAGCAGATTTTGAATCAATGTCATGCTTCTTCGTATGGTGGATATTATAGTGGTGATAGGACTGCAACAAAGGTGCTTCAGTCTGATTTTTACTGGCCATCTCTTTTTAAGGATGCACATTTTCATGTTAGCAAGTACGATCGTTGCCAGAAGACAGGGAACATCTCAAGAAGACACGAGATGCCCTTAACTCTATTCTTGAGGTAGAGAACTTTGATGTGTCGGGCTTAGACTTCATGGGACCCTTTGTATCATCCTTTGGTAACTGCTCCATTCTTGTAATAGTGGATTATGTTTCAAAGTGAGTAGAATACTGTGCCTTGCCTACTAATGACTCTAAGGTGGTCCTTAATTTTCTCAAGAAGATTATTTTCACAAGGTTTGGTACCCCTAGAGCTATTATTAGTGATGGAGGATCTCATTTCTGTAACAAGTATTTCGTTGCTTTACTAGCTAAGTATGGAGTGATGCATAGGGTAGCCACAACCTACCATCCACAATCAAATGGCCAAGCAGAAGTCTCTAATAGAGAGTTGAAGAGGATTTTTGAAAAAATAGTGACCCCTTCTAGGAAGAATTGGTCTAAAAAGTTAGATGACGCTCTCTGGGCTTACCGCACTGCTTACAAAACTCCTCTTATCCATTTCAATTGGTTTTTGGCAAAGCTTGCCACCTTCTTATTGAACTTGAGCACCATGCTTACTGGGCCATCAAAAAATTGAATTGGGACTCTAACGCTTGTGGGGAGAAAAGAATGTTGCAATTGAATGAGCTTGATGAATTCCGCTTAGATGCCTATGAAAATGCCAAGATATACAAGGAAAGGGTGAAGAGGTGGCATGACAAGCATATCATTCCAAGAAGCTTTACACCAGGCTAGAAGGTTCTCCTATTCAACTCAAGGCTGAAACTATTTCCAGGGAGGCTTAAATCGAGGTGGTCAGGTCCATTTCGAGTGATTAAAGTGTTTCCTTATGGAGCTGTTGAGGTTGCTGACCTAGATGGAAAGTCAACCTTCAAAGTCAATGGACAACGCTTAAAACTTTACCGTAGAGGAGAAGTTGATAGGGAGAAGACCTCCCTTACATTGGCAGCCCTATCATAGACCTCATTAAGTCCTGCCGGGACTATAAATTAGGATCTTCTTGGGAGGGAACCTAAGGGTTTGATTCTTTAGCTTTAAGTCCTTAAATAGCTTAATAAGTATATTTAATATCTTTAAGCCTTTCACCATGTTTTTGTGGTCCAATTTGTAAATTAATACTTTGGACAAGTTTTACAGGGGCTGAAGGCCCAAAAGATGCAAAAAAATGGCAAAAAAATTGAGTTTGCTACATAATTCTGTAGATAGACCTATTGCACCACGACTCACACTCATGGAGGTTGCGGCACTAGTTGCATTCAGACCATGATAGGCCAAAAACCAGAGGCCTTAGAGTCGCGACCCCCATAATGTGGAGGCCGCAGCTGCCCTATTTCGTCGCGGCCCTAAATGATGACCGCTGTGGCTGTTAGTTCAATAAAAAAAAGGGGGTGCAGATGCCCTAGAGTGAAATGCTCGTTTCACTCCACCTTGAGCCGCAGCTATGTCACCTTGAGAGCCGTGGCGCGTGGCAGTATTTCATGTTTAAACTAACCCCCCTCTCATTTCTGTCATTTTCTCCTCCTCTCTCAGTCTCCCTCTTTCCCCTCCCCATTTCTTATTACTAAGTGGCTTCTAGTACTCAAGAGGGGGGTGAATTGAGTATAAAACTTTTCGCAAAACCTCTTTGTAAAGTATAAACAAATATTAAAACTTAATAAATAAATGCACAAAAAGAATGACAAGAAGAAAAGAAACAATAAGGATAGCGAAAAATAAATGTGCAGTAAATTAAAATTGTATTAAAATAAAGAGATTGAGAAGAGAGAAGCAAGCACAGTATTTATCCTTGTTCGACCACTAACCCACTTGTGGTCTACGTCCAGTCCTCGAAACAAAAGTTGAGATTTTTCACTATGTATACAAGCTTCAATAGGTGCTTGCAACCATTATACAAAAGAGCACTTTTCACACACAGGAAAACTCTACCCTTGTGCTAAAATCTCAGCCTGCAGGGATACCTCACCCTTATACAAACCTTGAGGGATATCTCACCCTTGATACAGAATAGCAGAAAGTAGATGAAAAAAAACTTTCACTCAGAGCAAATTATACAAATTGAAGCACTATAGAGCTCTCTAAGAATATCTCAAAATTTTACCAAAAGAGCATAGAGAAAATGAGAGAATTGTGTAAACAGCGTTTTAGCACAAGTAAAATAATTTCAGAAAATTTGTGTGTTTCAGACGTGAGTCAAGGTCTCTATTTATAGAGTCTTTGAGCACAAATAGTCGTTGAGGAAATTAATGTGATAATAAATATAAATTCGTTTACGTATAAATTTAAAAGCCAAAATAGAGACTCGTGGGTTATTCGAATACCATTATGAAGTATTCGAATACCACTGATGTCTGATCTCATAGAAAACAATTCAGAAACAGGCTATTCGAATACCACAAGGGTGTATTCGAATATAACTGCTTTTCATTTTCTCATGAAAAAGTTCAGAGGCAGGTTATTTGAATATCACAAGGAGGTATTCGAATACCACTGTTTGAAACACGTTTTTAAAAGCATTTTTAGAAGGATTGTATTCGAATACCTTCAAGGATATTCGAATACCTCTGTTCCAAGTCATCTAAAACACTTTTAGAAAACTGATCAGGTGATTTCTGAAAGCTTTACAAACTCTTTTATTTTCAAAGCCATATTAAAACTTTAATTTAGTTTGTAAGAAAATATGTTTTTAGATCTTTTAAGTCAAGCACTGAGATATCCTATAAAAGCTCTGTACAAGAGAGATCCTAAGTTCTAAAGCTAATCTTGAAGATCTTGGACTTGGTCTTCTCATCATCTCCATGTTTGTTATCATCAAAACTCATCTTTAATGTCGCATGGTAATCACATTCTTCCCCTTTTTGATGATGACAAACTACCATTGAGAAAAGCATTAGTTCATATAAATTGGAATTCAAAAAGATAGGAGACTTACTCTTAGAGGTAATTTAATATCAATAACACGCATATTCTCCCCCTTTCTTTTGGAATCTAATAACCAATGTTAATCCAACTTAATCTGTCTTTTCTCAAATTAATAGCAAGCATATTCTCCCCCTTTTGGCAAGATCAAAAAGGATGCATGCATACAATAAAGCATTTTTATAAATATACATGTGATAAATAATTTTAATTGGCAATAGAGTGATCAAGGTACTCATTACATTAAATATAATTGGCCAAGTTCATATACAATTTTTATCAAAAGACAGCCAATACAATAAACATTAAACAGCCAAAAAATATAACATAAGCAACAGATCCTAAGACAAAGCGAGTCCTAGAAATAGGCATCTGGTGGCGGAAGAGGAGAGGCAGGTTCGTTGCTAGACAGCAGAGCTCGAAGTGCAGCCTGTTCATGCTCAACACCAGCTATTCTGTCAAATAGAATAGTGAAGGTGTTCTCCATGTAAGCTCTGTTTTCCATCAGAGAGGCCAAAAGTTGCTCATTTGTGACAGAAGCAGGAGCAGGGATATCAGCAGCAGTAGCAGGGGCAGCAGGATCGCCTTGAGGGTTGTCCTTATCATTATCAACTTCCATTGGGAACACCCAGCCTTTATCGGTCTTGATCATCTTCATTTTGTTAAGTGTAAAGGACCCAAACATGTGATGATAGGTTAGCGAAGTCGCTCGCTCGGTTTCCAGAATATGTGGATACTTACCTAAAAAGGCAGTAATGATCACTCCATAGGGAAACTCAGACCGTTCTTTACCTTTTGCCCTCATCATATGCTTCATAATGAAGACAGACCAGTTAATCTAATGGCCTTGCTTTAGAATCCATAGCATGAACACATTATCTTTGCTCAGGTAGGTGTAGTTCCCACCTCTAGAGGTTAGGATGTGGGCAAAAGCATAATGTAGGAGCCTGTCCTGGCTTTTCATCACGCCTCCTTTGACTCCCTTTTCAGTCAAAGGTAAAGCCAACCCAAGTCTTAGAACATCTTCAATTGCTCTATTTTTGTTGAAGAGCTGGAGAAGCGAATCTTCGTCAATGTTACGGCCAGCTGACTGCAAGCCAAATATTTGAACCCAATCATTAGATGTGATCACAATGTTTTGGTCGCAGACACTGGAGTGTAGCTTCTGACCTTCAATCTTCAGGTTGCAATAGAACATATTGACTAGGTCGGGATACAGAGCAGCTGAGTAAGAGCAGAAACGAAGTACGCCTTGGTGATTTAGTCGGTTTAGAAATTCAAAACCACCTTCTCTTTCGAAGAACCCCAAGTCAAGGTACTTCGGTTGTACCATGTGACGCTCTTGAAAGTGGTTAATGAAGCGCCCAAGCTCTTGCTTGTTGGAGGAAAGCCTGCAAAGGTCCATCGGGTTATTGCATGGAGCCGTCTTCATACGAGGACGCTTAGGGCGAGAAGAGGATGAAGCCATAGATGGAAAAGAAATTGAGGAGATGGAACGAAGAGTAGGGGGAAATGGTGAGAAACGAGTGAAAAAGAGGGTTTAGGAGAGAGTATGGAAAACAAAAGGTTTTTAAAAACAGAGAGAAACAATAGAGAGACCCATTCGGATACGTAGGGGCTATTTAAAGAATACCCAAATCTATTCGAATACCATGAGGAGGTATTCGAATAAAACATTTGGGAAAGATCAAAGGACGTAGCCTTCAGATAGAGGGTATTCGAATACCTCACCAGTTATTCGAATAGATGGCCAAATTTGACTTGACTGTCAGTCTATGGTATTCGAATGCTTTTTACAGTATTCGAATACCCACACACAAAATATGCAAAATAAGGGCAAGTATTTGAATAACCTTAAAGGTATTCGAATACTTCAGAGGCATGTGAGAAATACTGATATGCTAAGCCTCAGGTTATTCGAATAACTATTGAGTTATTCGAATACACCAGCTTGTAGGAGTACTGTACTGATGTATGGTATTCGAATAGCCATAGGTCTATTCGAATAACCCTATCAGAAAATCACAAGTTTACACGTATAACAGTAATGGTATTCGAATACCATATAGAGGTATTCGAATAACTTAAACAATAAATCATATATATATGTCCAGAAAATACATTTTTAAGAGACGAAAAACTTACCTTTTGATGGAGTACCTGCAAAAACGATTTCGGGATAACTCCGATGCTCAAGTCAGTAATAATTCAAGAAAGATTAAAAACATATTTAAGCAAATAACAAGCAATTATATGTTGGATTGATCAATTATGCCAAATTCTCCTCTTATATAAAAGAATGCTTCTTTTGCTAGGGGTTTAGTGAAAATATCTACAAGTTGCTTAGATGTTTCAACAAATTCAAGAATGCAATCCCCTTTTTGTACATGATCTCTAATAAAGTGATGTCTTATCTCTATATGCTTTGTTCTGGAATGCAGAATGGGATTCTTAGAGATATTTATTGCACTAGCGTTATCACATCTTATCGGGATGTGATCAAGCTGAAGACCGTAGTCTAAAAGTTATTGCTTCATCCATAGGATTTGAGCACAACAACTCCCGGCAACAACATATTTAGTCTCAGTGGTAGACAAAGCCACACTATTTTATTTCTTACTATGCCAAGAAACTAAAGAACTACCAAGCAAGTGGCATGTCCCACTAGTACTCTTTCTGTCCAATTTGCACCCAGCAAAATCAGAGTCGGAATAGCCTATTAGGCTACATTAGGCACCCTTAGGGTATCACAAGCCCATTTGTGAAGTGCCTACTAGGTATTTCATTATTCGTTTAATTGCACTTAAATGAGATTCCTTAGGGTTTGCCTGATATCTAGCACACATGCATACACTAAACATAATATCTAGCCTACTAGCAGTAAGATAAAGGAGAGATCCAATCATACCTCTGTATTTCGTTATTTCTATTGATTTACCTCCTTCATCTTTGTCCAAATAGCAAGAAGTGCCCATCGGAGTGGCCATGTGTTTAGCGTTTTCCATTTTGAATCTTTTGAGCAATTCCTTGCAGTATTTGGTTTGATTTATGAATGTCCCTACGTTCGTTTGTTTGATTTGAAGTTCGAGGAAGAAACTCAGCTCTCCCATCATTGACATTTCAAATTCATTCTACATTGTCTTAGTAAATTCTTTACACAGGGATTCATTAGTAGCGCCAAAGATAATATCATCCACATATACTTGTACAAGAAGAATATCATGCTTTTTATTTTTAATGAAAAGGGTAATATCGACTTTTCCTCTTGAAAAACCTTTTTCTAAAAGAAACTTACTCAACCTTTCATACTAAATTCTAGGAGCTTGCTTTAAGCCATATAAAGCCTTTTTAAGTTTAAAAACATGGTTGGGTAGTTCATGATTTTCAAAACCTGGAGGTTGTTCAATGAATACCTCCTCTTGGATAAAGCCCTTGGGAAAAGCACTTTTAACGTCCATTTGATATAATTTGAAATCCATGATGCAATCATAGGCAAGTAACATTCTAATAGCTTCTAATCTAGCTACCGGTGCATAGGTTTCTTCATAATCTATTCATTCTTCTTGATTTTAACCTTTAGCAACCAATCTAGCTTTGTTTCTAGTTATTAAACCATTTTCATCAAGTTTGTTTCTAAAAACCCATTTAGTGCCAATTATAGGGTGATCATTAGGTCTAGCAACTAATTCCTAAACTTGATTTCTTTCAAATTGATTTAATTCCTCATGCATAGCTAAGATCCAATGTTCATCATCAAAAGCTTCCATTAAATGCTTAGGTTTAATTTGAGAAACAAAAGCTAAGTGATTACAAGCATTTCTAAGAGAATTACGAGTACTTACTCCTTTGGATACGTCACCGATAATCTGATCAAGGGAATGATATTTTGAAGTTCTCAATTCCTTGGAAAGTTCCAAAGCTTGCGAATCTTCTTATCTTTGTTTATCTTCTTGTTCCTTGATTTCTTTTTCCTTGTTATCCAAATGTGTTTCCACTAAGACTTCTGCAACATCATCAATAACAAGATCCTTTCTCGATCCATTTGGGTCAGTTTCATCAAATGCAACATGTATAGATTCTTCAATAGTCATAGTTCTTTTATTATATATATGAAAAACTTTACTATGATTTGAATAACCAAGAAATATACCTTCATCAGACTTAGCATCAAACTTGCCTAAGTTATCTTTTCCATTGTTTAAAACAAAACATTTGCATCCAAAAACATGAAAATGTGAGATATTTGGCTTTCTTCCCTTGTATAACTTATATGGGATTTTCTTTAAAATAGGCTTTATAAGGGCCCTGTTCATTACATAACAAGCTGTACTTATAGCATTCGCCCAAAAATACTTAGGAAGAGTAGTCTTATTAAGCATAGTTCTCGCCATTTCTTCTAAAGAATGATTTTTCCTTTCTACAACTCCATTTTGTTGCAGAGTTCTAGGGGCAGAGAAATTATGATTAATGCCATGCTTATCACAGTAATTTTCAAAAACATTGTTTTCAAATTCGCCACCATGATCACTTCTTATAGAAGAAATTTGAAAACCTTTTTCATTTTGAATAACTTTGGCAAGTCTTTTAAAAGCTAGAAATGCATCATTTTTATTTACAAGAAATAAAGTCCATGTAAACCTAGAAAAATCATCCACAATCACTAAAGCATAGTAATTTCCACCAAAGCTCATAGTTCTAGAAGGTCCAAATAGATCCATGTGTAAAAGTTGTAAAGGTCTAGTAGTTGAAACTATATTTTTTGCTTTAAAAGAGACCTTTATTTGTTTACCCTTTTGACATGCATCACATAGTTTATCTTTTATAAAATTAAGCTTGGGTAGTCCAATTACTAGCTCTTTAGAGACCAACTTCTTTAAGTGATCCATGAGAATGTGTGCAATTCTCCTATTCCATAACCATGAATCATCATTCTTACTTAAAAGGCATTTCACATCATTTGAAGATATATCATCAAGACTAATCATATAGATGTTGTTTACTCTATGACCAATGAATTTAACATGCTTATCATTTTTATCTTCAATTATGCAACAATTTGAATCAAATATAACTCTATTCCTTTTATCATATAATTGGCTAATACAAAGCAAGTTATGTTTCAAGCTTTCAACGAGCAACACATTTTCAATAGAAGAGTTAGGGTTCTTACTGACTTTGCCGATTCCAAGAATTTTTCCTTTGTTGTTATCACCATAAGTAACGTGTCCATGATTCTTGGGAATAAGTATGGTGAATTTCGAGTCGTCCCCAGTCATGTGCTTAGAACAGCCGCTATCAAGATACCAATTTGAACTCCTGGCTTTCAAGCACACCTACAACACAAGTTTAGTTTTTAACCTTTGGTACCCAAACTTTCTTGGGTCCTTGTGTGTCAGTTTTGGGTATAGTACCCTTGGGAACCCAAACTATTTTTGTTTCAATTTTTGTATTAATGTTTTTCCTTACATTACATGTTGATGCACTATATCCTTTCTTTCTACAGTAAAAACATTTAATAAAAGGACTACATGAAACACTAGAATGTACAAAGAAATTTTTATAGAGTTTTTATTGATTTTTCGGGTTATAACCTATCCTCGCTTTTCGAAAAACTACTCTTTGTCTTCCTAATAAAATATTTAAATTATCCCTTCCAAAGGTGAATTTAGACAAAGTGTTTTTTAAGTCTTCAATTTCTTTTTCAAGCATATGACATGAAGAACAAGATGAAGATGTAGAAGCATGTGAAGAATGATTTGTGCATGCATCAATGATTCCCAAAGTTTCATTTTAAACTTTCAATTCTTATATTTCTTTATTTAAAACAAAAATTTGATTTTCTAAAGAAGATATTATTTTCTTAGAAGAAGAGATTATTTTTGTGAATTTTAGAGACTCTTCATGCAATTCTTCAAAAGCATCTTGTAACTCATCATAAGAAGGCAATAAAGTATTATTAGAACTTACCTCATTTTCACTTTCTTCTTCTTCTCCTTTGGCCATGAGACATAGTTGAGCTTCCTCATTATCTGAGCTGTCAGTTGAATCCATGTCGTTTTCATCCCATGCTATATAGGATTTTATTCCTTTTCTTTCCTTGAAGGGCTTTTTTTCAAATTTCTCCTTATTCTTTTGGTAAACTGGGCACTCCATTTTCATGTGACTAGGTTTGTCACATTCATAGTAAGTTGGAGTTGATGAAGCTCCTTCGCCTTTGTAATGAGTCTTCTTCAGGGGAAAGAGAGGTCTTCTTTGCGTTCCTTTTTTCCTGAGAAATTTATCAAATTTTTTAACTAACAAACTAAGGTTTTCTTCGTTTACCTCGATGTTTTCTGAGCCTTCTTCATTTTCTTCATCATCATTATCGATTGATGAGGAAGGGCATTGAGCGCTATCCCCTTTTTCTTTTTATCGTTTTCTTCACTTTGACTTAGTCTGCTTAGTTCTAGTTCATGCTCATGAAGCTTTCCAAATAGGGTAGCTAGAGTCATTGTCAACAAATCCCTCGATTCTGATATAGCTGTTACCTTGGGTTGTCAAATCCTGCTAAGACATCTCAATACTTTGTTAATCAAATCTTCGTTAGAAAAACTTTTACCTAAAGATGCAAGATGATTAACTATGTGGGTGAACCTCTTTTGCATTTCTTGAATGCTCTCTCCTTGGTTCATTCTGAATAATTCATATTCACGAGTTAGAGAATTGATTCTCGACCTCTTTACTTCACTAGTACCCTCATGGGTAACTTGCAAAGTGTCCCACATTTCTTTAGCAGTTTTACAATTTGAAATTCTAAAAAACTCATCATATACCAAAACAGTAGTAATAATATTTTTTGCTTTCAAATTATGTTAAACTTTTCTTTTGTCTTCATCAGACCATTTATTTTTTGGTGTTTTGGTCCTTATACCATCGACCTCATGTGTGGGTATAAAAGCACCGTTTTCGACAGCATCCCATACATCTAGATCAATAGCTTCGATAAAGATTTTCATTCTTTCCTTCCAATATGCATAACCATCCCCATTGAAAAAGGGTGGTCGATTTATGGAAGATCCTTCTGAAAAACCATTTGAAGAAGCCATGTTCTCTTGAAGTTGCTAAGCTTTTTATATAAGAGTCTAGCTCTGATACCACTTGTTACCAAGTGGCTTCCAATACTCAAGAGGGGGGTGAATTGAGTATAAAACTTTTCGCAAAACCTCTTTGTAAAGTATAAACAAATATTAAAACTTAATAAATAAATGCACAGAAGGAATGAGAAGAAGAAAAGAAACAATACGGACAATAGAAAATAAATGTGTAGTAAATTAAAATTGCATTAAAATTAAGAGATTAAGAGAGAAGCAGACACAGTATTTATCCTGGTTCGACCACTAACCCACTTATGGTCTACGTCCAATCCTCGAAACAAAAGTCGAGATTTTTTACTATGTATACAAACTTCAATAGGTGCTTGCAATCGTTACACAAAAGATCACTTTTCACACACAGGAAAATTCTACCCTTGTGCTAAAGTCTCAGCCTGCAGGGATACCTCACCCTTATACAAACCTTGAGGGATACCTCACCCTCGATACAGAATAGCAGAAAGTAGATGAAAAGAAACTCTCACTTAGAGCAAATTATACAAATTGAAGCACTATAGAGCTCTCTAAGAATATCTCAAAATTTTACCAAAAGAGCACAGAGAAAATGAGAGAATTATGTAAACAGCGTTTTAGCACAAGCAAAATAATTTCAAAAAATTCGTGTGTTTCAGACATGAGTCAAGGTCTCTATTTATAGAGTCTTTGAGCACAAATAGTTGTTAAGGAAATTAATGCGATAATAAATGCAAATCCATTTACGTATAAATTTAAAACCCAAAACAGAGACTCGTGGGTTATTTGAATACTATTATGAAGTATTCGAATACCACTGATGTCTACTCTCATAGAAAACAATTCAGAAATAGGTTATTCGAATACCACAAAGGTGTATTCGAATATCACTACTTTTCATTTTCTCATGAAACAGTTCAGAGGCAGGTTATTCGAATACCACAAGGAGGTATTCGAATACCACTATTTGAAACATGTTTTTAAAAGCATTTTTAGAAGGATTGTATTCGAATACCTTTAAGGATATTCGAATACCTCTGTTCCAAGTCATCTAAAACACTTTTAGAAAACTGATCAGGTGATTTTTGAAGCTTTACAAACTCTTTGATTTTCAAAGCCATATTAAAACTTTAATTTAGTTTGTAAGAAAATATGTTTTTAGATCTTTTAAGTCAAGCACTGAGATATCCTATAAAAGCTCTGTACAAGAGAGATCCTAAGTCCTAAAGCTAATCTTGAAGATCTTGGACTTAGTCTTCTCATCATCTCCATGTTTGTTATCATCAAAACTCATCTTTAATGTCGCATGGTAATCACATTTCTCTCCCTCCTCTAGTTGATTTTTGCCTCCCATTTTCATTTTCTAACAAGGTAACACGAACTCACCCTCTTTACTGTTCATTTTTGTGAATTTCTTCTCGGTTTCTTTAATTTTCTTTGTTTTAGGATATCCTTTTGTACTCTTTGCTATTTTTAGTGAGAAACTTTGTTTGTTTTAGGTTGATTGTCATTTATAATTTAATGTTTATGTGTTTATCTTAGTTTAATCTTGGTATATTTAAATTTCTATGTGATTTTCTATTTTAATTTAAGTTTCTTTAGTTTTGGGGTATTTTGAAACAACTTAGAGTATTTTGGGGTTCTCTGTGTTACATTGTTGATGATGAACCTGTGTTGGGGTAGCCTTGGAAAAGGGTTGCCATTTTTTTCATTTCTGGGCATGCGGGCCGCGGCCGTGAACTTTGGGGGCCGTGGCGCTCTCAGTTATATTTGCCATTTTAGTTCTTTCATCACGTTGACTGAGTTGGGGTGGCTATACCTCTTGCATTAGTGCATAATTCATATGTTTGCCACCCCTGTTTATTTTATAATTTTAACATCTATTATCTCTTCTAATTTTGGGACCATTTTTTGCAAGGTCCAGGTACCCTGTACACAACACTATGTCTTCCAAACGTAGACCTTCCACCAGCAGGCAACAAAGGGAAACATCTCCTCCTGCGTTTGATAGGAGGAGATTTATGTCAGCAGAGGCGGCTGAGCACTACAACACACTGGTAAAAAAGACCAGTAATTCCTGAGAGAGGGTTTAACTTTACTCATAGTATCTACCGAGATATCAAAGACGTAATCATTCATCATAAGTGGCAGGAGTTCACTATTCATCCTGAGGCCACTATTCTTCCTGTTGTTCGCAAATTCTATGCAAACACTGCTTTCTCAGCCAACCCCACTACTACGCGGGTTCGCACTCGCACTATCTCTTACTCTCCTGATGATATTAGGTGAGATCTGCAGTTAGAGCCAGCGCCTAAGGTATGTGACTACGAGCAATTCATGCGTTTGGAGCCGGAGCAGGGGATAAACCTGACTATAGTTACAGGTCGTATTTGTACTCTGGAGTCCCTCCCTGTGAGATGGACCTTCACTGTTGATACACAGAGGCCTTGTTTCTTTCCTTGCCGATGCCTGAACCCAGAAGCCAAGGTATGGTACTGATGTGTGTGAAACAACATCATATCTTGTTCTTGTTTTGCATGCATTTTTTGGCATTTTAGGCATTTTAGTTTCTCTTTTTATTTATTTTTCCATTAGTTCAGATAACTGCGGTGTTTTCGGTATTGTTGTGCAGGATTGGTGCTAAATTGGCCTTGAAATGGATGGAAAGCTTGCATAATTGAAGTTGGAGCTTTACGGATAGTAAATTGGGGAAAAAGACTCATTCCAGAGAGTTCCATGGCCTGCCCGTGGAATGCCCCACGGCCATGGATCGATCAGCTATGCAAAGAAGCAAACGTGACTTGACAGAAGAGTCCACGGCCTGGCTGTGGAATGCCCCACGGTCGTGGAACATATCAAAGAAACAATGTGTGCCCATCCAGCAAGATCCACGGCCTGGCTATGGAATGTCCCATGGCCGTGGAATGTACCACGGCCTGGATATGGAATGTACCACGGCCGTGGATCGCAATCCGAGTTAATTTTTAAGTTTCATTTTTATTTCTTTTGATGGGCTAGGACTAGTTGAAACCCTAGGGGTATAAATAGATGCTCTGAATGTAATATTGAGGGTTCTAATTAGTTTAAAGGAGACACACTTGGAGGCTCTTGATCTTCATCTTTGTGCTTTCTTCTCTCTTTGATTACGGGTTTGGATGTTCTTGAATTTGATTTCTTATTTCTTCTTCTCAATGTCTGAGTAGTTTTCTTTGTTTCTAGGATTGGGCAATGCCCTTTGATACATTGATGATGATTAATTGACTTTGTTTACCCCTTTTATTAATCTTGAATGTTCTTTGATTCAATCCTTATTGCGCTTATTTATGTGAATTTGCTAGCCACATATTTGCATCTCATAGATATCTAGGGATGTACTGAGAGGTGGACCTAGGTGTTGGAAGCATAAGAATTGAACTTAAGATCTGAATTGCAAGATTAGATTTAGCCTTTCGAGGATTCAATGAATTACCATAAAGCGTAATGGGTTTAATTTAAATTCAATTACCACGAGATTAGGAATTGGTTTAATTGGGCACAGTTCTTGTCTCTTGAGAAAGAACATTAACTAATTTAGGGTAATTCACCTTCAATTGAATTTTAATTTTTAATAAAAGGGTTGTCAATTAGGATTTGTCTTATGTCATTGTGGTTATCCCAATATTGGAAGCTTTCTTAAATTTGAAAACTTTTCTTAACAACTTGTTGTTTTTGTTCTCAATTTTGCACTTTGATATTTATTTATTTAATTGCTTTGTTAGTACATTCTTATCTCTTAATAATTTTATCCTCTTTGTTTAATTGAATTGAATTAATTAATTAATTGGTATTCATAGACACAGTCCCTGTGGATTCGATCTTTTTATTACTTGACGATAAAATCGTATACTTGCAGATTTCACGCATCAAGTTTTTAGCACCGTTGTCGAGGACTGTGTTTTTCTTGAATATCAATTTAATTTTTAATTTAATTATTTTAAACTTTTTTCTTTCTATCATATTCTTACGTTCTTGTTTTCTCTTTGACTCTTTGCAGGTAATTTCTCTTGTTTATGCAAAGTAATAGACGTTCCGAGACTCTTATTAAAGTAAATCCTGAAATTGAAAGAACTTTTCGTAGAAAGAGAAGACAACAAGGGCAAAGAGTAAGAGAAATACTTGAACCAACGCTTGTCATGGCTGAAAAAGAGTATGCAGCCCCTAATGCTCGAGGTTTGTGATCTGGAATTGATCGGCCAGACATTGAAGCTAGATATTTCATCATACCTCTTGCCTTACTTTCTATGATAAGGTAGAACCAGTTTGGAGGATTGCCATCAGAGGACCCGAATGATCATATGGATATGTTCTTGGAGTTCTGTGCGACCCTCAAGATTGAAGGCGCCTCTGTTGATGCTATTCGTCTCTGCCTATTTCCATTATCATTGAGAGATAGAGCTAGAACTTGGTTGAAGTCTGTTCCCACTAAGACAATAACTACTTGGGACCAATTGGAGCAAGCTTTCTTGGATATATTCTTTCCACATTCCAAGACTTCTCATCTTAGGACCCAAATCACAAGCTTCATTCAGAAAGATGGAGAGTCATTGTCGGAAGCTTAGGACAAATATAAGGCTTTGCTGGAAGCATGCCCGTACCACGGGTTAGAGAAATGGTTGATTGTCCACACCTTCTACAATGGTTTAGAATATTCTTCGAAGGTGTCTCTTGACTCCGTAGCTGGTGGAGCTTTGATGAATAGAATGCTCACAGAAGCTTATGAGATTATTGAGAGTGTAGCTGTAAATCATCACCAATGGGCAAATGAAAGAGGCCATAACCTGAGGAAACTCTCAGGAGGTAAGTTTGAGGTAGACGATGTTAATTTAATCATGTCAAAATTTGATTCTTTGAATAAATGTTTTGACATGCTTGAAAAAGCTCATGTTAATTCCATAGGTGCTTCTAACAATTTTTGTAAGATTTGTGAAGCACAGGGACACATAGGTGTCGAATGCCAAGTTGGAATTGGCTCCTCACAATGTGCACTAGTGGAGCAAGTGGAATCATGCCACAATTTCTATGACTTTAACCAAAAGGGGAGGAATGATATGTATTCTCAAACTTACAACCCCGGTTGGAGATCACATCCTAACTTCTCCTATCGAAATAGTTAATACCAAGTCGGGCAAGGTAATGCTAAACCCTCTTTTGGATTCCAACAGGTACAAAAATATAGATTTGAGACTCTTCTTGAGAACTTTGTTGAGAGTCAATCTAAACAGAATGAGGAGCTTAGGCAACATGGGCAAGTTATGACTGAGGCCATTAGAGAGTTATCAACTAAGGTTGACAAATTGGCCATTCATAATAAGATGTCGGAAACCTAGATTGCCCAACAAGCAAGCACTTCACATAGGCAACAGAGTAAGTTTCCTGGTCAACTTGAAATAAATCCAGGTAATGAACATTGTAAGGCTGTGAGTTTGAGAAGTGGACAGAAATTAGAGGATCCCAAGGGTAAGGGGGAGAGTGACAAAGATGAGGGGAATGAGGAAAAAAATACTAAGATACAACGCTTAAAAGATAAGGAAACTAATGAAAAAGTGTCTAAGTATGTACCCCCTGAACCATACTAACCCCCAGTTCTTTTCCCTCAAAGATTGGCTAAGGCTAAGTTAGATAGGCAATTTGGTAAGTTCCTAGAGGTCCTTAAAAAATTGTACATTAATGTACCCTTCACCGAGGCGTTGAAACAAATGCCTATCTATGCTAAATTTCTTAAAGACAATTTGTCCAATAAGAGAAAGTTAGAGAATTATGAAACAGTAGCTTTAACTGAGGAGTGTAGTGCTTTAATTCAAAATAAATTACCTCCTAAGCTTAAAGATCTAGGCAGCTTCTCTATTCCTTGTTTGACTGGCAATACAAATTTTGATAAAACTTTGTGTGATTTGGGGGTTAGTGTTAATCTTATGCCCCTTCCTGTGTGTAAAAAGTTGGAGGTAGGTGAACTAAAACTCATAACTATCTCCCTTGAATTGGCGGATCGGTCTGTCAAATACCCCATAGGCATCTTGGAGGATGTTCCTATTAGAGTGGGTAAGTTTTACATTCCTGTGGATTTTGTTATGCTTAACATAGAAGCTGATGCTAAAATACTGATCATACTTAGGCGTCCATTCCTTGCCATTGGAAGGGCGATCATTAATGTTCACGAAGCGAAACTGACTTTGCGATTAAATGATGAGGAAGTAGTTTTTGATGTTTTTAATTCTGAAAATAATTCTAATTCCTCAAATTCATGTAATCTCATAGATGGTACTAATGTTGTGGATAGTGTTGTGCTTTGAGGTATGCAGGAATCAGTGATTGATGCTATGCTAGAAAAGACCTTGCCCAAGGGTACCACAAAATTTAAGAAGTCCAAGCCCTACAAGAGAGAACCTAAAAATCAGAATGCCAAATGTGTCGAGAAGCATGAATTTAAACTCAGGGATAAAATTCTTGTCAATAACTCGCTTCTACGTTTCTGTCCTAGTAAGTTATGGTCGAAATGGTCAGGACCATATGAGATTGTTCGAGTTTTATTCTACGGTGTGCTTGAGGTGAAGAAAGAAGGTCATGTACCTTTCATGATAAATGGCTAGACAGTGAAACACTTTGAAGGAGTGGGGACTGAAAACTACTCCATTGACATCACTTGAGCACAGAAACCTGACCAAAGTCGAGCTAATGACTTTAAACAAGCACTTCTTGGGAGGCAACCCAAGTTTCTTTATTTTTTTTCCTTTTAATTTCTTCTTTTTCTTTTGATTTTGTGTGTTGGATTGCTGGTTTGATCTTTATCTCATGAATCTTGTTTAGGTTTGACCCCTTTTTGAAGCTCAAATTAGAAGAAAAGTAAAGTCAGAAAGACCTTGAAGGGCACAGTTCAGAGTATGGCGAGCATGATCCAGGCTATCCATAGTTGGCATCTGAGTCAGCACCCTTTCCCACCACTGCAGTGAGTTCTTTTCTTTTCTCATTTCTCTAGTTATAGATTTTTACATTGGGGACAATGTAAGTTCTAAGCTTGGGCTGGTATTTTCATTTTCATTTTCATTTTAAATCATTAGTTTCATGCATTCTCATGTCTCATATTACATTGCATATTCTTATTGTATTTTCACACCATCATATCTCTCGGCTTTTTGGTTGAACCTTGTGCCCCTTTCTTTTGAGGATTTTGAAATGGTATTGATTTGGAACCCAATTTGTGATTCTTGTGGTAGGCAATAGGTATTGTTTTAATTGATAGTGGAAGTGATTACTTGATAGTTGATAATTAGCATATGTTCTCTGAAATTATGCTTTTCATTTATTTTTGAACCTCTAAATGTGAGTTTTGAGCCTATATGGGATTTATGCACTATATGATTTTTGCTCCCATTCTTTGTGTTGAGTGATAATTCCTCATTGATTTTGTGCTCTAGAACTTGATTTTAAACCATTTTGAGGCAAAATTTTTGTTTGCATGCTTGAATGTGATTAAGGCATCTTAGGTATTTTTCTGGCCTTCTGAAATAATTTCACACTTTCATCCACTAGTTGCCCATTTTGAGCCTATTGCATAATTATTTTTCTTGATGTCTATGATGATATATTGTTGGTAATCATTTAGAATATTAAACGAAGCAAATTGGGTTTGAAAGTTGTGTAAAGTTGTGTTGGGAATCATATGTTTTTTACCCTTCTCTTTCTCAAATAAAAAAAAGGAGAAAATCATAAGATGAAAGCTTGAAAAAGAGGAGAAAGAGATGAAGGAAAAGTAAGGAAGAAAATGCTTGGAAATGTGGAGTTAAATTGTTGGGAATCTTGTTCTTGTTTTGCATGCATTTTTTAAAAGATAACTGCGGTATTTTTAGTGTTATTGTGCAGGATTGGTGCTAAATTGGCCTTGAAATGGATGGAAAGCTTGCATGATTGAAGTTGGAGCTTTACGGATAGTAAATTGGAGAAAAAGACTCATTCCAGAGAGTTCCACGGCCTACCCGTGGAATGCCCTACGACCATGGATCGAGCAACTGTGCAAAGAAGCAAATATGACTTAATAGAAGAGTCCACGACCTAGCTGTGGAATGCCCCACGACCGTGGAACATATCATAGAAACAAGGTGTGCCCATCCAGCAAGATCCACGTCCTGGCTGTGCAATATCCCATGGTCGTGGAATGTACCACGGCCTAGCTGTGGAATGTACCACAGCCGTGGATCGTAGTCCGAGTTAGTTTTTAGGTTTCATTTTTATTTTTTTTTATGGGCTAGGACTAGTTAAAACCCTGGGGGTATAAATAGTTGCTCTGAATGTAATATTAGGGGTTCTAATTGGTTTGAAGGAGGCACACTTGGAGGCTCTTGATCTTCATCTTTCTTCTCTCTTCTCTCTTTGATTATGAGTTTGGATGTTCTTGAATTTAATTTTTTGTTTCTTCTTCTCCATGTTTGAGTAGTTCTCTTTGTTTCTAGGATTGGGCAATGCCCTTTGATATATTGATGATGATTAATTAACTTTGTTTACCATTTTTATTAATCTTGAGTATTCTTTGATTCAATCCTTATTGCGCTTATTCATGTGAATTTGCTAACCACATATTTGCATCTAATAGATATCTAGGGATGCACTGAAAGATGAATCTAGGTGTTGGAACCATAAGAATTAAACTTGAGATCTAAATCACGAGAGTAGGTTTAGCCTTTCGAGGATTTAATGAATTACCATAAAGCATAATGGGTTTAATTTAAATTCAATTACCACGAGAGTAGGAATTAGTTTAATTAGGCATAGTTCTTGTTTCTTGAGAAAGAACATTAACTAATTTAGGATAATTTACCTTCAATTGAATTTCAATTTTGATAAAAGGGTTGTCAATTAGGATTTGTCTTGTATCATTGTGGTTACCCTAATCTTGGAAGTTTTCTTAAATCTAAAAATCGTTCTTAATAACTTGCTATTTTTGTTCTCAATTTTGCACTTTGATATTTATTTATTTAATTACTTTGTTACTACATTCTTATCTCTCAATAATTTTATCCCCTTTGTTTAATTTAATTAAATTAATTAATTAATTGGTATTCATAGACACAGTCCTTGTGGATTCGATGTTTTTATTACTTGACGACAAAATCGTACACTTACGGATTTCACACATCAGGTACCATTTTATCTCTCACTGCCTCACTCCTTTTGGGAACATGTCCCAAGTTACTCGGGATCAGGCTATCCTTATTTATGCTATTATTGAGCGCCACAATATTGATGTGGCCCAGATTTTCCATTCTCGGATTCGGGGAGCGATAGAGGAGGCTAGGACTTTGTACTTTCCCTGCCTTATTCAGGAGCTTTGCAGAAAGGCGCGTGTTTCTTGGGAGCAGCATGATGAGTTTTTTGAAGTAAAACAGCCTATCATAGACTCCATTTTTGAGTGTTTAGGAGGACCCCTAGCTCCTACTAGTGCTCTTGCGCCTCAGAGACCTAGGTGATAGAGATAGACTTGTGGTGAGTCTAGTTTAGCCCCTCCTCCAGATGTTGCGTGGCGTGCATCTGTTGAGGCCCAACTAGCATATCTTATTTAGACTCAGAGGTGGATGGCTGAGCAGTCAGGCTTCCCGATGGATCACTACCCCGTGCCCTAGTTCCCACCTGTGGCAGTTGTTAGATCGTCTCAACCGCGTAGGATTCCGATAATGATGAGGATGCTGAGGAGGAGACTTCTTCAGATGAAGAGCTCATTTGATGCATACAGGGCATCTTTCCTTTTACATCATTTTATGCTTTATCCTACTGTGTACAGTGAGGACACAGTTTCCCTCTGGTTTGGAGGGGTGTCTATAACTACTTAGGTTTTTAATTATATATAATTGATTATTACTGTTTGTTCACAGATGCTAATCATGGTGTAGATAATTTCTTTTGGTATATATGAAATGCACATGATAATTTTTTTGATACATTATGCACAACATAGATTTTGCATAACTGAATTAGCTAAAATAAATGAAATGAATGGCATGCGTGAATTACTAGTGTAGTTATGATTGTCCGATGATATAAATGTTTGCGATTTGCCTCTTTTAGCGAAACCTTGTGTGATTTTGAAGCATGTGAGTCATTCTTATTCTCTTTATATGCATGGTTTTGTTTCCCACTTGTATGCTTGCGTAGCTTGAAAATGAGTTGAATGCACGTCTAGAAAATGTTTATGGGAAGTACATGTAAAGATTTCATTTTTTTGTAAAATTGTTTTTAAACTATCTTGAAGTGAAATCCTAAATTGTGCATGATTGAGGAAATGATTAGGGCATTGTTTGGACCGATTGAGCCTTAAAAAGCTTACCTTGACATGATCATATCCTTAGGTCCCCTTTGAAGCTATATATATATTGGCCTTGTGTTTTTTTTTTATCACCTACATCTACCATACCATGTAACCATTCTTGATGCATGTGAAAACATCGCATTTATTATCTTACCATCATTGTTGGTTGAGTTCATACCATATGATTTCTTGAAGTGAGTCCAGTAATTAGGAGTATTTTGTAAGTTAAGTTAAAAAATGAACCTGAAAGAACCATCTGCAAATAGAAAAGCATTGCTTTGTATATATATATATATAGAAGAGAGACAAGCAAAGCAAAAGAAAAAAAAAAGTTAAATACAAAAAGCATTGAATGGTTCTAAGGAGTTCTGATCTTGAATACCCTGATAGTTTCAATTGAGCTCAAGTCTTGAAATCGTATGAGTATGCTTCTCAATGTTTGTGTTAAATATATTTCTCTTTGTTCTTCACCCCATAACCATTGGCTTTACATTTCAAGCTATTAAAGACCCTTTTGATCCTCATTTATGTATGATTTACATTAGTGGAGAGAGAGTTTAAAAATAATCTTATGGATTTTGTGAATCATATAGCTGTATACTCATAAACTTATCTAGATGTGTATGATCTGAAAAGAAGAAGTTTAGCTTGCATGCTTGTGGGAGATGTAATTTGTTGGATAAAAGACCTTGAATGTTATTATGCTAAAGATTGTGCGTGTGTGAAGCTGATTATGATGCATGAGCAATCTTTGAGGCTTATACAATCATTGTACACTAGATTGGGTTAAGTGAACATGTAACTCATGATTAGATGTTGGATGAGTGCTGATAATTGATGTTTCAAACAGATTTTATTAATCATACTTTGTTTTGCTCAAGGACTAGAAAAAATCTAGGTTTAGGGGTAATGATCACATATCTGATACATTAATAAGCCTTCATTTTTAGTCATTTACACTTTTCATGTACTTAATACATTGATTTTGATTATATTTTGTAAGTTTGGACTCAAATTAGACTTAATTGAATTTTTTAGCATAATTTATGTCTTACGTTATTTATGTATTTGGGATATATCTTGGGATGTAGATAGTTAAATGAGGTGAATTTGATGGCATTTTAAAGACAAGAAAGAGCTCTATAACTTTCATGAAGACTTCAAAGGCCTAATCACATGAGTAGATAACTCAAATTAGGGTTGAAGCAAGAACTAGAGTGCTGTTCCTGACAGCTTGACCTATGTGTACTGTTCATGCTATGTTTTAGGCTAGATGTTGTCAAATGGGCTGCAATTGTGATTCTGAATAGTTGAGACCTATATCTACAACTTTCATGTTGAACACATTTCCAGAATCGGAGGCCTAATGGGTGATATTAGGCTTGCAAGTCAGAACAGAGGAGCTGTGACTAGGCCTGAGTAGTGTGCAGTAATTTAAATATATCTAGAGTTATAGAAATGACATTGGACTCAAACTAAAGCCATTTGAAAGCTAAGATCCAGGCCTACAACTTTCATGAGACCACTTAGTTCAAAAATGACGAATGCAATGACTTCAGAGCTATATGATTTCAGAGACAAGGAATCTCCATAATTTTCCACTCACCAAAAGTCATTTGGCATTTTCCACTCATTTTCCACTCATCTACCCACTAATAACTCAGCCCCCTTATCGTTTTGTATATCTAATTCTCTATAAAAGGGGTCTTTGGCAGATCATTGAAGGTGTTAGGTGTTAGTTACCAAAATAATGTCATTTTGTTACTAGGTTTTCTTGTAGTAATTTTCCTTTGTTCTAAATTAAAGTCATGTTCTTCTTCTTCTTCTTCTTCTCTCTTTCTTTCTTCTTATCTATGAGTAACTAAGTTTCATTTTACTTGGGTGAAAGGGTGAAGCTCTTGGTAATAAAGTAAGGTTAGATTTATTCTTCTCTTGTGCTTAAATGATTTATATTTTCTAGTAACCATTATACATATTATAATTTGTTTCTTATAATTTAGAAACCATCTTTGTAAAGAGGAGTTCTTGATTTGTTGTAGATAAAATATTGACACAATGAATGTTTTAACCCATTTATAAGTGGTGGTAATATTTTTAGGAAACATAAAATAATTATATATATTATTTTAAATGGACTTTTAATGTTGTATTTTCTGATTGGAACCTCCATGTTGCGAGGATTCTAATTGAGTTATAAAAGAAATTAATCTTACCTTTACTTTATTTTTCCAAGAGTGGATCTTTTAACCCAAGTATAATTTTTACCGTAGTAACAAAATATTTACTTCACCTTAATTAATTTTCAACAATTCCCTGTGGATCGACCTCAAACTCCCGAGAAATTTATTACTTGAGATAACCTGCACTTGGGTTCGCAATGCAACAATTAATCCCGCATCAAGTTTGTAGACTTGTTTGAAACTAAAAATTGTGCATCAAGTTTTTGGCACCGTTGCCGGGGACTTGATTTGAAGAGCAAATTTCTGGTGTAAATATTTTGTATATATTTTTTACTCTTTTAATTTTTTTTTCTTTTGTACATACTAACTTATTAACAGTGGGAGAACCTCTCCTTTTTTTTTTTTTTTGTATATATTAACTTAGTGGGGGAACCTCTCCCTTTTATTTTCTGTATATACTAACTTAGTGGGGGAAAACTCTCCCTTTTATTTTACGTACTAACTTAGTGGGGGAACCTCTCCCTTAACCATTTATAATCTGAAATCATTAATGAAATAATTTTTCTTCTTTTCTTCTCTCTCGTTGGAGCAAATAATTGACTTTGCCAATTCTCTGGTTTTCATATTTTAAATTTACTTTTTACACTTTATTTTACGTATATTATTTTACGTACTTTATTTTCTCGTATTTATCTTTGTCATTTATTTTTTGTTATTTTTTTTTGTTTACTAACTTACTAACTCTTTTACTAACTATCTAACTTCTTACTTTATCAGCTATCTAACTTTTTACTTTACCTGCTTCTAACATTTTAATTTACTTGCTTCTAACATTTTAATTTATCTGCATACTACCTTTTTAATTTTTCTGCTTATTAACTTATTTGGTGGTTGGTTTATACCACACATTTGTTAATATTTAATGGACAGTTTATACTGCTAGCTTGTACATTTTATTTTATATTTTAAGTTATTTATTTATGCTTAATTGGTATCGTGATTCAAATGCTAGTCATTTGGTTAAAGTTAATCCTAGTACTTTATATATTGATTTGTGTGGATCACAATCACACACATCAAACACAATGGCTGAAAATGAAAGTGTACATGATGAACATGAAAATTAACCATTGCAAATCATGCGTGAATATTTGCAACCATCTCGAAATTCTAGTCTATCATGTTTTATCTTTCCACTCAATGCTAACAATTTTAGATTCAAGTCAGGTATGATTTCTTTACTTCCTAATTTCCATGGTTTAGAATCTGAAAGCCCATATTTACATTTAAAATAATTTGAGGAAGTATGTACTACTTTTCATGATCAAACTTGCATTGAAGAGGTTGTTAAGTTTAAATTGTTTCCTTTTTCTTTGAAAGATAAAGCAAAAACTTGGCTTAACACTTTGAAACTAAGATCAATTGGCACGTAACAAGAAATGCAAGGTGAGTTTTTAAAGAAATTTTTTCCAACACATAAAACCAATGCTTTGAAAAGACAAATCTAAAAATTTTCCCAAAATTCAAATGAAGCATATTTTCAAAGTTGAGAACGTTTTAAAGATTTATTAAATTCTTGCCCACATCATGGTTTTGAAAAATGACACACTATAAGCTTCTTTTATGAAGGGTTAACACTTGAAACTAAACAATTTGTGGAAACAATGTGCAATGGTGAGTTTCTTGATAAAGAACCTGGAGAAGCTTTAGACTATTTAGACCATTTGGCTGAAAATTCTCAATCTTGGCATGGTACTAATCCTTCTGAAAATTCAATTAGATCTAACCTTGCAAATGCTAGTAAAGAAAAATATCACCTTAGTTAAGAAGAAGATCTAAATGCAAGGTTTGCCAATTTGGCTAGAAAGATTGAAGCTATGGAATTAAGAAAAGTGAAAGAAATTAAATCTATGCAAAATGAAGAAATTTGTAGCATTTGTGATGAATTAGGACACTCAACAAATGAATGTCCAAAAATTTCTATTTTTAAAGAAGTTGTGCATGAGCAAGTAAATGCAATGAACAATTTTAAAAAGTCATTTACTTCTTCTTTTTCAGATACATACAATCCGGGATGGAGAAATCACCCGAACTTCAGTTAGAGGACCAACAATCAGGCACAATTCATACAACCACCACATCTTCAGGCACAACAGGGCTCTCAAAATTTTCAAGGATATGCACCTTTTGTCCCGCCATACAGGAATAACCTTGAAGAAACATTGCATGAATTCATGGAAAAGCAAGATGTCATTATTAATCAAAACACTCAAGCCATGATTGACATAAAAGACACTTTTGCTAAACTTTCTTCTGCACTCACCATTCACGAGAAAGAAAATTTTCCTTCTCAACCTCAACTAAATCCCAAGGGTCAATACAGTCTAAATAATGGTAATTCAAAAAACTAACAAATAGATTAAGTCAAGTCAGTGATAACCATTAGGAATAGAAAGGTTGATGAAGAAAGTAAGGAGATAAAGAGCCAAGTGTCCAAAGTGATGAACTCCTTGAGTGTGAATGAGCTAGAGGGTGTGGAAAAGAATCAAGATAGTAGTGATGCTAAGCTACCCAAGGAACCTAAGGTGACAAAAAGTCTTGTTAAGCTAGAAAATGATGACAAGAGCCACCAGACATACATGATTGACTCAATCATTGATAAGGGAGTTTCTACAACCTATGACTTTGATCCCCTTGAGAATTTTCTTGTCATTTATGAGTTTGATTCTATCAGTAATTCCTTTGATGTTGTTGATATTTCTACTTTTTTTTATAAAACTCAGGATCATGACACTCAGGCATGGCAACCAAAGTTTAAGGAGTTTCCTAAGAAAGGTTGGAACATTGTTGATAAAAAAGGTGTTTGTCCCTTAGTCTGTTCTTATAAAATTAATTTAGAAGAAGGTAAATGGTCAGCGGTTGAAGCTATAACTTGAGTTGAAGGATCCAGATGTAGCAAAGAATTTGGTAGACGATCCTGTCTATCAAAGCAGAGGTAAGTTTTTAGTATTTCGTGTTTTTATTGAGTCGGCTTAAGTGCCTCTTAAATTTCGGAGCCTTTGTATGGGGATGTAAATAGTGTCGGCCAACAAAAAAATTATAAAACAAAAGAACCCAAAAAAAATGTTTGCATGTTTGTTTATTTCATTTTATTTCAATTTTTTTGTCATTGCTAACCACTGTCAAGATGTAGTTATTCTCTTCTCGTCTAAGCATTTCGGGTATGTGACTTCTCCCCATTACTTTGTTTAATTTTATCCCAATAATTTCTTTGATGTATATTGATAATTATTTCTTCAGTTTGGATTTAATTGTTAACATTGAGGACAATGTTGTGATCTGGTTGGGGGGAAGGATAGTTGTATAAAAAAAATCAAAAAAAAATTAAGAAGTGTGTGTATTAATATGTTTGTTGTGTTTATATATTTTTCAGTAACTTACTAAACTAGTTAAGGATGGTAGAGTAAGGAGTAAATTTTACTCTTGAGACGCATCTTCGTTAGGGTAGACAACTAGTTTGTGTGGAAGTAGCAATTCAAATTCAGGGAAATTTGTATGATTGAGTAAATTGTCTTCTTTCTTAAAATTCACATGTTTGGTTATGGATGTTGAATTGGTGGATTAAGAATGATAGAATTATTTCTTGTGAGATTTTGAGTATATTGATGAATGGATTGAACATTTGTACCATTCTCTTCTTTCTTGTGTGAATTTCACTCATGGAATTGTTACTCTAGAACTTGTTTTGATTCTTTTTGAGACTACATTTTCATATGCATACATAAATATGATTGAGGCATTTTTCTTGAAATAACTACTTTAATCAAATAGTCAGCCTTGCTTAGCAGTATATTGTCTCAATATGATATCAAGTACTCTTATGACTTCTTGGAAATTCTCTGATTCCTGCCAATGTAAAGCATTAGAAATGACTTATTTCCCCTTGCTTAACCCATTTGAGCTTATTTGACTATTATTTGTTTCGAACTCATTATGTGCCTTAAATGAAAAACCATGTTCTTACTTGACCTTAGGGAATAAGAGAACATTAGTTTTGTCATTCGATGAGTTCTTAAACAAGTGTGGGGGTGTGTGTGCAGAAGAGTTAAAAAAAATGTATATATGATATTCTTTTTATAAAAAAAAACAAAAAAAATCAATCAAAAAAAATTCAAAAAAAAATGTAAAAAGAAGAAGGTCAATAAGGTAATAAAGGAAAGGAAAAAAATATGTAAAGGGAATTTGTATTTGGTGGAGTTGGGATGAACTTACATGCTTGTTAATTGAACTCAGCTCTCATGCTCTTTTATTCTCTGGTATTTAACTTGTCATATCCATATTACCTCCTCCTTTACCTTGACCCCATTACAACCTTGAATAAAGTCCTCATGATTTGTGTGTGCATGTGTTCTGAGTAGTGGAGAAGTAGAAGATAAGTAAGCTTATGGTAGTGTAATTTTCATGGGTTGAATTGAGTGAAATACCTACCTTTTAAACACTTGAGGGATTGAGAGTGAATCTTGTGAAAATCTATCATTCTTGACTCATGCTTTTTAATTGAAATATCCTTACTTGTTGATTTGAGATGTGAAGATATGTTACCTCATGAATGTTTTGATTACTTGAATGATTGGTTGCTCTTCATTTTTAAATATTATTAGAAATTGAGTCTTTTAGAGTGTTTAGCTTTTGAGTTTGTTTCATTTTTTTTAGTTTTGGTCTTGTGTGTTTTGCCCAGGAGTGCAAAAATCTAAGTGTAGGAGAATTTTATGATAACATATTTGATACATTAATAAGTCTTCATTTTTAGTCATTTACACTCTCCATGTACTTAATTGATTGATTTTGATTATGTTTTGTAAGTTTGGACTCAAATTAGACTTAATTGAATTTTTTAGCATAATTTACGTCTTACGTTGTTTATGTATTTGGGCTATATCTTGGGATGTAAGTGGTCAAATGAGGTGAATATGATGGCATTTTAAAGACAAGAAAGAGCTCTATAACTTTCATGAAGACCTCAAAGACCTAATCACACGAGTAGATAACTCAAATTGGGGTTGAAGTAAGTACTAGAGTGTTGTTCCTGACAGCTTGACCTATGTGTACTGTTCATGCTATGTTTTGGTCTAGAGGTTGTCAAATGGGCTGAAATTATGATTCTGAATAGTTAAGACCTATATCTACAACTTTCATATTGAATACTTTTCCAGAATCGGAGGCCTAATGGGTGAGATTGGGCTTGTAAGTCAAAATAGAGGAGCTGTGGCTGGGCCTGAGCAGTGTACAGTAATTTGAATGTATCTGGAGTTATAGAAATGATATTAGACTCAAACTAAAGCCATTTGAAATCTAAGATCTAGGTCTACAACTTTTATGAAGACCACTTGGTTCAGAAATGATGAATGCAATGACTTCTGAGCTACATGATTTCGGAGACAAGGAATCTCCATAATTTTCCACTCACCAAAAGTCATTTGACATTTTTCACTCATTTTCCACTCATCCACCCACTAATGACTCAGTCCCCTTATTATTTTGTATCTCTAATCCTCTATAAAAGGGGTCTTTGGCAGATCATTGAGGGTGTTAGGTGTTAGTTACCAAAATGATGCCATTTTGTTACTAGATTTTCTTGTAGTAATTTTCCTTTATTCTAAATTAAAGTCATGTTCTTCTTCTTCTTCTTCTTCTTCTTCTTCTTCTTCTTCTTCTTCTTCTTCTTCTTCTTCTTCTTCTTTTTCTTTTTTCTTCTTATCTATGAGTAACTAAGTTTCATTTTACTTGGGTGAAAAGGTGAAGCTCTTGGTAATAAAATAAGGTTAGATTTATTCTTCTCTTGTGCTTAAATAATTTATATTTTCTAGTAACTATTATACGTATTATAATTTGTTTCTTATAATTTAGAAATCATATTTGTAAAGAGGAGTTCTTGATTTGTTGTAGACAAAATATTGGCACAATGAATGCTTTAACCCATTTATAAGTGGTGGTAATATTTTTAGGAAACATAATATAATTACATATATTATTTTAAATGGACTTTTAATGTTATATTTTCTGATTGGAACCTCCATGTTGCGAGGATTCTAATTGAGTTATAAAAGAAATTAATCTTACCTTTACTTTATTTACCAAGAGTGGATCTTTCAATCCAAGTAAATAATTTTTACCATAGTAACAAAATGTTTACTTCACCTTAATTAATCTTCAACAATTTCCTGTGGATCGACCTCAGACTCCCGAGAAATTTATTACTTGAGACAACCTGCACTTGGGTTCGCAATGCAATAATTAATCCCGCATCAAGTTTGTAGACTTGTTTGAAACTAAAAATTGTGCATCAGGGGGTGTGATAATTCCATGAAATATAGTTACTTCTGCCTTCTATATGTGCGTTTTATGGATTGCTTAGTCCTTGTTTTGAGGCATGAATGGAAGACTTTGGCTTTATTTTCATTCAATTTCATGATTGATGTCTTTCATTTTGCTTTTGAGAAAATCTTTTCAATTCCTTGATGAATTAAGTAGATTGTGCACTTGTGTTTAACTGGGTGAAATCTTAAATGTAGGTGGGCTCAAAATGGATAATTTGATGCAAGTAAAGGCCCAACATAGGGTGGAAAAGCCTATGGAGTATCCCAACTTAGAGGGTCGCAACATGAAAAGAAGAGGATCATGGTGCGTAGCTATTAATTTTAGCTATAAATACTGTTCTATTAGTTTTTTCAAGATTTTTTATCTTTATTAGACCACAGCTGCTAGGGTTTGCGATTTTGGGTAAAAAGGAAGCAGAAGTAGCCAAGATTGGAGGCTTTCTTCATCTTGGAGGAAGATTAAGCTTATAGATCATCTCTATTGAGCTCTCTTCTCCTTTTTCTTCTACTTTTCTCTATTACTCATCCATGAACATGATTATTGGTGATAGATCTTCATGTATCATGTGTAGCTAAGCTGTGTTTAAGGATTTCTTTGTATCCCCTTATGAATATTGAGTGATTTGTATTCCTTTGAGTATATATAAATGAATGGTTTATGTTCAATCATATAGCCCTTAAAGCTCTTGAATATTTAATCAACTTTTAAGTGATCTGATGAAATCTAATGAACCTAGACATAGGAATTTGGATTTAAGATCATAAGTATGATTGATACATGTTTAATTTTATTCTAAATGATTAGATGAATTGATTACCTAAAAGGATAGATATATACCTCTTAGCCATGCATAGTAATAGTTGAGAATCAATCTAAAGGAGTGGACTTTGCACTAGTTTTCATGGACACATAGTAAGCTAGGCAAATGAAGCAATGGCTGATCGACCTAGATATAGGCTATTAACTAGTTAAGTTTCTCAAGCTAACTTAATCTTATCATTTATGTTGCTCATAAAGAATGTATATTATCAATTGACATGAGGGTTGAAGAAGAAATTCCTATTCTTTAATCAACAATTTTCTCTACCAACTTTATAGTTTTTAAGTCTTCAAATTAGCTTTCACAACTTTTTTCTAAATTTAATGCTCTTGAATAGAAACTCTTAAACTATTGGTTAATAGTTAGTATTTATTTTAATTGTAGTCCTCGTGGGAACAATATCCGACTCTAAGCTATAATACAAGTGCGACCCGTGCACTTGTGGTAAGCAAAAAGAGCGAACAAATGAACAACCCACACAGAAAGTATTCAAGCAAATATATGAAATTACAACATAAATATAAAGGAGTTTGAGTTTAGAAGAGCAAACACAGAATTTATCCTGGTTCAGCCACCAACCACTTGTGGCCTATGTCCAGTCTTTAAGTAACTACTCAAAATTTTTCACTATCAATGCAAGCTTGAACAAGTGCGTGCTACCATTACAAACTAGAGCACTCCTCACACCTTGGGATACCTCAACTTTGTACTTGAACCTCAACTTTCAGGGATACCTTACCCTTATAATTTCTCTGAGGGATACCTCACCCTCATTACAAAAAATCAAGGAGTAGAAGAAAGAAGAAACTCTCTTAAGAGTGTGTATTACAAATTGAAGCACTGTGAAGCTTTTTTAGGATATATCAAATTTTGGAGAAAAAGAGCACAGAAATTTGGTAAAATATTAATCACAAATTAAAGCAAGAAAGAATTATTTTAGACAATTGGGTGTTACTAAAAGATGTCCCAAAAATATGTATTTATAGTGTTCTTGAGAAAAAAGCATAGAAAATAGTCGTTGCGTGTTTTTGGCTATGTTTATTTGAATAACATGTGTGTTATTCGAATAACTCTTTAAAAACACGTTCTGGAATGTTTTCTAGAGTGTTTTATTCAAATAAATACTTGCTTATTTGAATAACCTGTGTGTTATTTGAATAACTCTTTAAAAACACGTTCTGGAACATTTTCTGAGGTGTTTTATTCAAATAAATACTTGCTTATTCGAATAATATGCGTGTTATTTGAATAATTCTTTAAAAACACAATCTGAAACGTTTTCTGGGATATTTTGATCGAATAAATACTTACTTATTTGAATAAATCACTCTGGTTTTGAAAACTGATTTTAAATGGTCATAACTTCTTCATTTCTCATCCGTTTAAAGTGAAGACCACTCATTGGAAATATCTTTAAGTCTATTTTCAAATGAAATAAGTTTCAGAACAAAACTCAAAGTATTTTGAAAGATATGATCAAAAGAGTAACCAAAGGTCAGTTTTACAAAACTCAAACTTGGCTATTTTTCATAAATTTGAACTACCACCATAAATAACTTTTCAAAACTTGTTTGTTGGGTATTTTAGCACGTGAAAAATATTTTTAAAGATTTGAAAACATATTTAAGATATTCAGAATGCTTCTTACATAAAGACCCTAAGTCCTATAAGCTATACCATTCAATATTCCTTTGGACTTAGTCTTTGGCTTGATCTTGTCATCATCTTCATGTTTGTTATCATCAAAATATATATTTATTATCCAACAGCCAATTACACTCCTAAGCTAAGGAATACAAGAAAGTCCAGGTAACTCAAGTACACATATATATTGCTCAATATAATTAAAAATATATATATTTAACTTAAGACTTGATATTTTAATTTATTATATTAGTCTCATAAAATAGTTAACATTTAAATTATAATAATTCTAAATTTTATCAAATATCATAAATATTTCAAAGTTAAGCAAATATCAAAATTTCATAATATTACATGTGCATAATAAATTTAACAAGAATGATAATATGCACAAAATATATTAAAAGGGAAATTAACTAATAGAATATATAAACATACAGGAAATCATGGTTTTATTGTTTAAAAGGAAGTTTAGTTCCTACCTCTTACAAAAATTTTATTTTTCCTTCTCTCTCCCTCTGGTTCCTTCTTTCTCGGTTCTGACAGTTTCATTCTCTCTTCCTTCTATTTCTCTTTCTCTCTTCTCTTTCTTTTTCTTTCTTTCTCTTTGGTTTACATTTCTCGCTTCTTTCTCTCTTCCTTCTTTTCTCTCTCTTTCTTTCTTCTCTTTCTTTTTCTTTCTTCTCTTTCTTTTTTCTCTTTCCCTTTTCTTCTCTTCTTTCTCGTTTCGACTTTCCTTCTCTCTTCCTTCTTCTCTTCTCTCTCTTTCTCTCTCTTTCTTCCCTTTCTTTCTCTTTTTCTTTCTTTTTCTCTCTCTTTCTCTTTTCTCGGTATATGTTTGCAGAACCTCACTTCCTCTCCTAACATTCAGCCCCCTCCCTAATTTATAATCATTTTTGCGATGCACGTTTTACCACGTTGCACCAATTATATTTTATTTTTATTTTTTAGTTTAATATTTTTATATTAAAATAATAATTAATTCATAAATATCTTCTTATAATTATCTATTCATATATTTTAAAATACTTTTAATCTTTATTGCTAAGATTGAATGTTAAATTTTATTTTAATAAATTTCTATTTCTAATTTCATAAACTATTACCAGTTAAATTCTTACAAACTTTATCTAATCTCCTTTGATCAGTTTCAATTATTGTATCTTCACAAAAATATTTTATATAAAAAATAAGATATTACATTTCTTCCCTCCTTTTAAGAATATTGTCCCCAAAATTCACTAACCTGATTGAAATAACTCTGAATAAGATATCTACATACAATCTTCTAGTTCCTATGTTGCCTCTTCTACTAATAATCCTTCCCAAATCACTTTAACTAAAGGAATTTTTTTTCCTCTCAAGTGTTTGACAGATCTATCCATGATTCTTACAAGTTTTGTGCTAGAAGTCAAATCATTTCTTACTTGCATTGTTTCATGTTCTATGATGTGTGAAGGGTCAAAATAGTATTTTCTGAGTTGGGATACATGAAAGACATCATGAAGATTTGAAAGATTTGGGGGAAGTGCAATTTGATAGGCAACAAGTCCTACCTTTTTAAGTATTTAGAATGGACCAATAAATCTGGAATTCAACTTTTTGGTTTCAAGGGTTCTGTCAATGCTAGTAGCAGGAGTGACTCTGAGGAAAACACATTCCCCTTCTTCAAATTCAAGAGGTCTTCTTTTTTTATCAGCATAACATTTCTACCCACTCTGAGCAGCAAATAATTTTTCCTTGATAAATTTGATCTTTTCTGTGGTTTGCTGCACTATATCAGGTCCTAATAAACTCTTTTCTCCAGTCTCTAACCAACACAAAGGCGATCTACACTTCTACAATACAGAGCTTCAAATGGTGCCATTCCTATGTTGAAATGATAATTGTTATTATAGGCAAACTCTATTAATGGTAGATAGGTATTCTAACTTCCTTGAAATTCTAACACACAGGCTTTAAGCATATCTTCCAGGTTTTGAATGGTTCTTTCAGTTTGACTATCTGTCTGAGGGTGGTAAGATGTACTAAAAAGGAGCTTAGTACCTAAAGCTTCTTGTAAGGATTGATGAACAGTCAACATGTCATATTTTTACAGTTCAATTCCTTGGTTTTTATATTCTTTTTATTTATTTTTATTGAATTTTGTTCGTAAGTTTTCTTATATTTTTAGTATTATTTGATTGTGTTTTTATTAAATGTTGTGTATTTTTGTCAGGTAATTATTCATGGAGAAGATTGGATGTTCAAAGAAGCAAAGAAAAGAAGAATTGTGCATCAGTGTCCAGCGCTTGAGCGCCCAAAGTGCCTGAGCGCTAGGTGTTGGAGCGCCTGAGCGCCCAGGAGGTAGCATCACACATCTAGACTTAAGTGGCTGAGCGCTTAAGCGCTCAGAATTGATCGCCTAGGCGCTAGTTGCATAATAGAACATGTGATTTTCAATAAAATGGGAAAAGTTACACCAAATTTAATACAAAAAGAACATTAAGCACATTACACAGAAAATCCCTAATCCTGAGAAAGTTATTTTGTGGTAGTAGACCTTGAAGGGCGACTTCGAAGGGAGGATTCGATTCTTGAAGGCTTGAAGATCATAACCTCCGTTAAAGAGGTTTTGATTTCTCTTTCCCTCTAGTTTTCTCCTTTCTTTGGGTTTTCTTTCCATGGGTTTGTATCTTGATATGGGTTTGTTTGTATTGAACATGAGTAGCTAAACCCATAGCTAGGGCTATGGGGGATCTTTTTTTCTTAATGATGTGGGTTTGATTTCTAATTTGATTAAGGTAATTTCTTTTAGGGTCTACCATATTATTTGTATTCTTGTCATAACTTGATCACTTTTGGCATGTATTAATTCATTGTTTGACCAGTGACCATCCACATTCAATGAGTGGATCTATATGGTAATCCTAGGATTAGATTGGTGAATGACCAAATATTAATTTTTTCTACCAATGGAATTGACAAGTATGTTGATTCATCTCTCGAATTGAAGCTTAATGCATTCCTAATTTATTTAACTAAATAACCAAATACGTGATTTAATTTAGGAATAGAATATTATTTCATCCATGACCATTGGAATTCAATAGTAGGTAGAATTACCTTACATCATAAAAGAAAGAAAATCTGAATAATTAAATTCAAGTGAGCCTTGCTCCCTAATCTCTCATTCATTGATTATCTATTCTTAGTTTGATTGCTCATTAATTTTCTTAATTTGTTATTTTGATTTTATCTTGATTTATTCATACACTTTTGATTGTTTGGATAACAAAGGATTTTACGAATCTAGTAATTACCACTTATTCCTCGTGGGATCGATAACTGGGACTCGAGTCCTATATTACTTAGCGATAGAGTGCACTTACTCTTAGTGTATTTTACGCGTATCAAGTTTTTAGCGCCGTTGCCGAGAAGTAAGTTTGGTAATATTAGAAGCAAAAAGTTGTAGTTAATTTAGACGCCCTTTGATTTTATTCCATATTATATTTTTATTTTTATTTTTATTTTTATTTCTTATTTTATTTTATTTTATTTTATTTTATTTATTTATTTTTATTTTTATTTAATTTTCATTTCCTATTTCTTGTTTATGCTTACTCGATCTCAGTTTCCTGATTTGGCTTTTGATCCAGAAATTGAGAAAACATCTCGCAGGTTAAGGAAGTAGTCTTTTATTGCAGCTGTGACAAAATACATAAACAGGATGGAGAGACAACCAGTTGTTGAGGTAAACCGAGAAGAAAGAGCTACCCCAACAGAGCGAACCATGCTTGAGTACTCTATGCCCACTGCTGAAGGGTATGGAGGAAGTATTATAAGACTAGTTGTGGCGGCTAATAACTTCGAGATCAAACTAGCATTGATCTCCATGATTCAGAATTCAGTTTAGTTTGGTGGATTACCTTCAGATGATCCTAATCAGCATTTGGTTAGGTTCTTGCAGTTGTGTGATACTATCAAGTATAATGAAGTGACAGATGATGCAATCCGATTGCGACTCTTTCCTTTCTCTCTTAGGGACAGAGCAAGTCAATGGTTAATGTCACTACCGAGGGGTTCCATCACTACATGGGATTAATTGGCACAACAGTTCTTGGCTAAGTATTTTCCTCCTTCTAAATCTGCTAAGTTAAGGAATGACATATCTTCTTTTGTGCAGTTTGAAATGGACACTCTTTATGAAGATTGGGAGCGCTTTCAAGAGTTGTTGAGGAGATGTCCACATCATGGATTTCCCGTATGGCAGCAGGTTCAGACTTTTTACAATGGTTTGTCACCTGTAAATCATTCACTCATTGATGCTGCTGCGGGAGGTACAATATGGAGGAAAACACCTACTGAGAGCCAAGTATTGATTGAAGAAATGGCGCTGAACAGTTATCAGTGACAGAATGAGCACCAGATTCCTAAGAAACAAGCATGTGTACATGCTATTGATTCTTCTACAGTAATTTTGAGTCAATTGGAAGCTTTGACGAAGAAGATAGAGACTTTGATGGTAACAAATAGTGCAGTTCCACTAATCATTTATGAGGCATGTGGAGGACAGAGTCATACAAGTTCAAATTGTCAAGTTGGTAGTCCATTTGTCCCTGAGCTTGAAGAAGTAAATTTTGTTAGTAATTCCAACCGGCAGTAGTATAATCCATATGCTAATACGTTCAATCCTGGTTAGAGGGACCATCCAAATTTCAAATGGGGAAGTCAACAGGGTTATCAGCAAAATCAACAGAGAGCACCACCACCACCTCCAGGTTTCCAAGCACCTGCAGAGAAGCCAAGCTTTGAAGATTTGGTAATGAAGTACATACAAAATTCAGATGCCATAATGAAGAACATGGAGACCCAGATTAGTCAGTTGGCTACTTTGATGATAGCGAGAACACCGAGGACATTGCCTAGCACTACTGAGACTAATCCAAAGGAACAAGTCCATACAATTACCCTGAGAAGTGGTAAGGAACTTGGGGAGTCCTCCCAGAAGAAGGAGATATCAGAGCTTAGAGATACTCTTGTTAAGCTAGTGCATGAAGAAGAGAAGGCAACTGAAGCATCTAGCTCATCAAGAATTAAGACAAATAAAAATGATGTCCTTACTAAAGATGTCTCAATTCAAGTTGTCAATCAAGAAAGAGAGGTTGAAAAGAAAGCACTAAAGTGACAGAGAGCAAAGAAAGATCATGAGTAGAGCGTAGTTTATGAACCATCACCATATGCTAAGATCCCCCTCCTTCAGAGGCTCAATAATAATTAGCCAGATCAGTAATTTTCCAAATTCTTGGAGATATTCAAGAAATTACAAATTAACATTCTGTTTGTTGATGCCATCTCTCAAATGCCCAAGTATGCAAAGTTTTTGAAGGAAATACTTACAAAGAAATGCAAACTTAAGGAATTTGAGATGATATGTCTTAATGAGGAGTGTTCTGCCATTCTTTTGAAGAAGTTACCTCCAAAATTAAAGGATCTAGGGAGTTTTACTATTCTTTGCTCTATTGGTAATTCTTATTTTGAGAAGGCATTATGTGATTTGGATGCTAGTATTAATTTAATGTCTTTCTCTGTTTTTAAGAAATTAGGAATGCAGGAACCGAAGCCCACCAACATTTCACTACAGTTGGCTAATAGATCCATCACTTACCAGCGTGGTGTGGTGGAGGATGTTTTGGTGAAGGTGGACAGATTCATTTTCCCAATTGATTTTGTGGTGCTAGATATGGAAGAGGATGCTGATATTCCTCTCATTCTTAGAAGACCATTTTTGGCCACTTCTGGAGCCGTGATTGATGTACCTTGGGGTTAGCTCATCTTGAGAGTGGATGGAGATCATGTGATCATTAATGTCTTTAGGGAGGCTAAATCTTCCCCAATGTTAAATCTCCATGCTCCTATCAATTTTGTCCAAGATAAGAAGTAAGATAACTTAGCTATAAAAGACCCCCCGCCATCATATAATGTTGATGTTGATCTACCCGAAACTCAAGTTGCTGAAATAGATAAAGGTCCTCCTATGATTCGAGCTCCTTTACAAATTGGTCCTTCATTTGTTGATCGAGTGCAACCACCTTGGCCTAGCAGAGTTAAGGCACATTTGGGACAGTCAACCTCTTATCAAGTTCAAAATGCTAATGGAAGCAATCCCAAGGCCATTGTTGAAGGGAGGAAGAACTATTTTGAAAAGAAGAAGGCATCCTCCTATTTCTCTTGCTTTAAGTCACCTTGATTTATCTGAAAAAAATAATGTCGAGCTAATGATCTTAAACAAGCGCTTCACATGAGGCAACCTGTGTTTCTTCTTTATTTATCTTATTTTAGTTGTTTTTGTTACTTTTGTTATTTTTGTTTTTCTTTTAGATGCTACTCATGTGTTTTGGGATTTTATTTTTCAGATTTTATTGCTGCGTTGACTCTTGTGCTTCTCTTTTGCCTGGCATTGTGTCACTTTTCATCAGGTTGTGTTATTCTTTTCTTTATCCCATTTATTTCTTTTTTTTCCATATTGAGGACAATGTTTATCTTAAGTGTGGGGGCTACTTTTATAATTTTTGTACAAAAAAAAATTGATGAGCACTTGAGTATTGTTAGTAATTAAGCTGGAATGGTGTGTTGATGTCTCGATTTACTCTGAACTGATAGAGATATATTTTTAAAGGGAATTCTATTGATCATGAGCTGATAATGTATGAAACAATCTTTTTTAATGAAGTAAAGTGAAATTTAGCATCTTAGTTGGAAATTAGTCATGTCTGCTTGTTTTTGTTCTCTTTATTAACTCTAGCCAGAAAGTGAGTTTTAACCCTTAATAATTGGATTTTTCATAAATGAAATCCTATTTTTCTTTTGGAGTGAGTTTTCTCTTGATTGATGTACACTAGAACTTGTTTTGATATCTTGTTGAGGCTTTAATGATTTACATTCATACTTGAATATGATTAAGACAATTAGGCTTTATTCTTTCTTGACTTCTAGAGTTTCATTAATTAAATAACCCCATAGTTGCTCCATTGGAACCTGAAATTAATTTCTTTGAATAAGTAATTGAATAATTAGGTTGAATTCTTTGGACCAATTGATGTGTTAATTGAGAAGTCATTAACAGTTGTTTTTATCTTCAAGGGTTAAAAAATGAAAAAAAAAAGTTTGAAGAAAAAAAAAGAAAAAATGGAAAAAGAAGAAAGAAAAGAATTGTTAGTGAAGAATAATGAGAATAGTAGGTTGAAAGTGAGAATTTGTTATATCTTTATGCATTATGTTCTATCTGTCATCTTTTCAACTTGATTTTACTTTGTATTGATTTATCCATGAGCATTCTTTACCCTTATTTATCTTTTTCCTACCTTCCATTATACCCTTGGCCCCATTACAACCAAAGGAAAATCTTTTTGATTCTTGTGTTGTATGTGAACTTGAAAGTGGATATGAGATCGATAAGCAAGCCTATGGTATTGCATTTTTCAAGAGAAATTTGAGTGTTCTCTTTATCCTTTAAACACTAGAGCGATGGAAAGATGAGTGATCTCAGATATTTGGTGAAGAGAACAGTTGCAAGCTAGACTCAAGCCTTTAATTGTTTAAGTGTTAAATGATCTTGCTTGATTGGATTTGATTGCTGAACTTGAATTTCTTTTAATCGTGGAATTTTCCTTTAATTCATGTTTCTTGATGTTGAGTTTGATCTTGTTGTTGATTCCTATTCTTTGCTTGAGAACAAGCAAAGCTCAAGTTTGGCAGAGTTAATAAACCGTCAACATGTCATATTTTTACGGTTCAATTCCTTGGTTTTTATATTCTTTTTATTTATTTATTTTTTAATTTTATTCGTAAGTTTTGTTATATTTTTAGTATTGTTTGATTATGTTTTTATTAAGTGTTTTGTGTGTTTTTGTTAAGTAATTATTCATGGAGAAGACTGGATGTTCAAAGAAGCAAAGAAAAGAAGAATTTTGCATCAGTGTCCAGCGTTTGAGTGCTCAGAGTTAAGCGCTTGAGCGCCCAAAGCGCCTGAGCATTAGGTGTTGGAGCGCCTAAGCGCCCAGGAGGTAGCAGCGCATATCTAGACTTAAGTGGTTGAGCGCTTAATTGCTCAGAACTGAGTGTCTAGGTACTGGTTGCATAACAGAACACATGGTTTTCAATAAAATAAGAAAAGTTATGCAAAATTCAACACAAACAGAGCATTGAGCACATTACATAGAAAATTCCTAATCCGGATAGAGTTGTTTTGCAATAGCAGACCTTGGAGGGCGACTTCGAAGGGAGGATTCGATTCTTGAAGGCTTGAAGATCATAACCTTCATTAAAGGGGTTTTGATTTCTCTTTCCCTCTAGTTTTCTCCTTTCTTTGGGTTTTCTTTTCATGGGTTTGTTTGTATTGAACATGAGTAGCTAAACCCATAGCTAGGGCTATTTGATTTCTAATTTGATTAAGGTAATTTCTTTTAGGGTCTACCATATTGTTTGCATTCTTGTCATACCTTGATCACTTTTGGCATATGTTAATTCATTGTTTGACCGGTGACCATCTGCATTCAATGAGTGGATCTATATGGTAATCCTATGATTAGATTAGTGAATGACTAAATATCAATTTTTCCTACTAATGGAATTGATAAGTATGATGATTCATCTCTCGAATTGAAACTTAATGCATTCCTAATTAATTCAACTAAATGACTAAATAGGTGATTTAATTTAGGAATGAAATATTATTTCACCCGTGACCATTGGAATTCAATAGCAAGTAAGAGAATATTGGCAAAAAAATTACCTTACATCATAAAAGAAAGAAAATTTGAATAATTGGATTCAAGTGAACCTTGTGCCCTAGTCTCTCTTTCATTGATTATCTATTCACGGTTTGATTGCTCATTATTTTTCTTTATTAGTTATTTTGATTTTATCTTGAATTTATTCTTACACTTTCGATTGTCTGGATAACAAAGGGTTTTACGAATCTAGTAATTACCACTTATTCCTCGTGAGATTGATAATTAGGACTCAAGTCCTATATTACTTGGTGATATAGTGCACTTGCTCTTAGTATATTTTACGTGTATCAAGGCTACCCAAAATTTTGAGGTAAATCTTAGGTCTCTGTCTGAAATTATGCTAGTTCATACACCATATAACCTTATAATCTCCTAAATGTAATCCTGAGCCAACTTGTACAATGGGCAACTGATCCTAATAGGTAAAATGTGGGCAAACTTAGTTAACATATCAACAATTACCTATGCTGCATCATAACTTGATGGAGTCCTAAGTAATCCTAACACAAGATCCATTGATATACTATCCCATTTCCATTTAGGGATATTCAAGGGTTGCAGTAATCCAGCAGGCTTTTAGTGTTCTATTTTAACCTTTTGGCAAACTAGACATTTAGCCACAAAACTAGCTATGTCTCTTTTCATCCCATTCCACCAAAACAATTTCCTGAGATCCTGATACATTTTGGTCATACCAGGATGCATAATATACTTACTGCAATATGCCTCAGATAAAATCTTCTTTCTCAATTCTTCATCATTAGGCACATATAATCTTTCTTCATACATCATAGCCCTTCTTTCATCAATATGAAAATGTTCAAGCTGTTTAATTGGAATTCTTCTTTTGAGAGATTGCAAAAACTCATCATTTTCTTAGGCTTGTCTTACTTGGTCTTTCAAATCACACTCTATTCTTAGTTCACTAGTATACAAGCAATGAGGTTGAAAAGACAAAGAAATCTTCACGTCCCTAAAATCTTCTAACAACTTTTGTTCCTTTATCATCATTGAGGACATGTGCAAAGACTTCCTGCTCAAGGCATCGGCCACTATATTGGCTTTACCAGCATGATATTTCAATTCAAAATCATAATCCTTTAAAAACTCAATCCATCTACGTTGTCTCATATTTAACCATTTTTGGTCAAAAAGATACTTTAAACTCTTATGATCACTATATACCTCAAACTTGACTCCATATAAGTAATGCCTCCAAATTTTCAAAGCAAATACTACTACTGCTAATTCTAAGTCATGGGTTGGGTAATTTTCTTCATACGATAAGTTGTCTGGATGCATAGGCTACAACTCTACTGTGTTGCATTAAAACAAATCCCAAACATTTCTTAGATGCATCACAATACACTACAAAGCTTTGTCTAAGATCAGGAATTATTAAGATTGGAGTGGAGGTAAGTTTGTTCTTTAACTCTTGAAAACTTGCTTCACAAGCTTAATTCCACTCAAAATGGTGATTCTTTCTAGTTAACCTAGTTAGTGGTAAAACTAGCTGAGAGAATCCCTTAATGAATCTCCTATAATATCCTGCCAATCCCAAAATACTTCTAATTTTAGTAATTGTCTTTGGCCTTTCCCAGTGAACTATTACTTTAACTTTACTAGGATCCACAGTTACTCCTTTTTGATTGATCACATGACCTAAGAATTTTACCTCACTCAACCAGAATTCACACTTTTCTAACTTAGCACATAACTATTTCGCCTTTAGGATTTGTAGCACGGTTCTAAGGTATTGCTCATGCTCATTCTTAGTTTTAGAATAGATGAGTATGTCATCTATAAATACTACTACAAATTGGTCAAGATAAGGTCTAAAAATCTTATTCATATAATCTATGAATATTGCAAGAGCATTAGTAAGTCCAAAGGGCATCACAAGGTATTCATAATGCCCGTATCTAGTCCTAAAGGTTGTCTTGGGTACATCTTCTAGTTTTACTCTTATCTGATGATACCCTGATCTCAAATTTATCTTGGAGAAGACTGTGGCTCCTAACAGTTGATCTAACAGGTCATCTATCCTGGGGAGTGGATACTTGTTTTTAATTGTGACTTTGTTCGATTACCTATAATCTACACATAACCTCACAGTCTCATCTTTCTTCTTGACTAATAAAATAGGTGCACCCCACGGTGATACATTGGGCTTGATAAATCCTTTAGCTAACAGTTCCTCTATTTGTTTCTTGAGTTCACTTAACTCCAAATAGGACATTCTATCAGGTGCAAAAAATAAAGGTCCTGTTCCTAGAACTAAGTCAATGGAAAATTCAACTTCTCTTTCAGGTGGTAGGTTCACTATCTCTTTAGGAAACACTTCTAGAAATTCTCTTACTATAAGTATGTTACTTATTTCCTGCCCAACCTCTGAATTTGAAGAAAACAAAAGAAGAAACCCTTGATTTCCTTCTAAGAGGCACATCTTTGCCTGAGTGGCATTAAGGAATATGGTATTGGTAGATTTTGGTTCCTTGGGTGGATCATTGGGAAAATAGACAAGTTTTCTGGAATAGTCTAACATAATATCATTAGTAGACAACTAGTCAATTCTAATTATGATATCAATACCAATCAAAGGCAAATATACAAGGTTTGAAGTGGAATTTTTTCCTTCAATTAGAATAGGACATTTTAAACAAGCTTGAGAAGTATAAACTTTTCCACCGGTGGAAGTTGAAACTAACAGATCATAGGACAAGGAAGTTATAGGTAGATTTAACTTCTTCACATAATCAATAGATATAAAGGAGTAGTAGCTCCTGAATCAAAAATGCAATTAAGAGAGTATCTTTAAGAAAACATTTACCTTGAATCATGTTGGGGGATTGATTTGCCTCTTCTCCACTTAGAGCAAATACTCTTCCTTTAGTCTGTGGTCTGGGTACCAGGTTATTCACGATCTTCTTGGTGGTATAATCCTTGGCAAAATGTCATGGTTTTCCACATCGAAAAAACACATAGCAAGGTCTAGGGCTATGAGATTTCCCACACTTATTGCACACAGGTGGAAGTCCGCCAATCTTCATTTGCTTATCCTTCCCATGATTTACTCCATGCTTAAAATTATTTTTCTTTTGAGCTTCTGCCATCCTTTTTCTTTTAAGAAAGTTCTGACGTTCTCTTTCAAATTCCATCTCTAGATAACTCTTTTCTGCTATCCTACATTTGTTTACTAGAGTGACATAATCTTTTATTTCCAAGGTAGACACCTTCTCCTTTATTTCAGGCTTCAAACCCCACTCATATTGGTAGCTTTCCAGTGCCCATCAAGATTGTTTTTCAAGTAGGAAGAAAATTTGGAAAGTTCTTCAAATTTGCCCACATATTGCCTTATAGTCATATTTCCTTGTCTAAGTTGTATGAATTCTATTTCTTTTTTATTTTTTACATTATCAGGGAAGTACTTATCAAATAATATGGCTAAAAATACCTCCCAAGTGATTTCAGTTCCTCTAGACTCTAAAAGTGACTAGCACCTTTCCACTAGTGTTCTGCCTCCCCTTCTAGCATATAGGTGACAAAAATTACTTTTTGTGCATTTGTGCTTCCCATGACTATAAAAATCTTTTCTAATTGCATAACCCATTTTTCAGCTAGTTTTGGGTCATAATCTCCATGAAAAGATGGCAATTTGGCTTTCCTAAATTCTGAAAGACCTTGATAACTTAGGTTGGTCATAGAAGTTTCCCCGTTAGAATTTCCACTGCCCTCACCAGGATGATTATGGTTGTGATTATTGTTCCTATCTTGAGTTTCCTGCATACGTTGTAAAATCAAGTTGGTTGACTCTGTCTGGGCCCTGACAGCGTTAGCCAATCCTTTCATGACTCCCAATATTCCTGTCAGAGTATCATTTTGTGAACTTTGTCCTTCTGGATGTTCAGATGCCATATAGTCCTATATTGCCATGAACAATTCAATATTGAGGTGATCAGTCTCAATATTGCAAGGTTAATGTAGTTATAATTCTATATGGCATGTGTAAATTAATAGGAGTAGATATCATGCAGAAACTCAACATAGACAATAATTCAATACATAGATATAATTTTCTAGTGCCAGAAATCGATGCTCTGATACCATAAATGTAACCCCCCTAACTAAAATAATAACTCTAAACATATTCATATTAAATATTATTAGTGAATTTACTCCATAAAAATTTAAAAGCAGAGATTAAGATCGAAAAATATATATATATAAAAAGAAATAAGTATTGATATAGGAAAAAAACAAAGTTGTAATATACATCTATGGCTTTTCAAACTAAAATCTCACACCAATCGTAATGTTTACTCAGAAATACATATTCCTAATAATTATATCCTCCTCCTTTGAAACAATGGTCTATGCTTACTCGATTTGAATGATGATGACCATAATACATTCTGAGCTAGTCTGAAAACACCATGAATTGAGTTGGAATTGAAAATTCTTGGTAGGAAATGAACAGTTATACAAATATTCGAAAGCACATGGTGAATTTCGGTTATATAAGATACACAGAAAATCACATGGTAACCAAAGTATAGCAAGAATAGCATAACAGAACTAACAAGCAAGTTCCTCAAATATCAACAAACAAGTACCAATTATAAGTGTCTTCAACCAGCAAGCAAGTTCCTCGTCACACTGAATCTACCTTTTACTTTTCTTTCTTTTTTTTTCCATGTCTGCTTATCTCATATTTTACTCGAAGACCTTCACTTCCATAGGGAATTCACCCTATCTTTGGTGTTACTTTAACATCGTGACAACAAAGCTAGACATACCTACACTAACCAAGCAGGTAAAGGAAATCCATCCCTCTGCCTCTCAATGGTTAAGTGCAAACTTTTCCATGAATAACTTGTTTGTCATCACACACAAACATAAGTAATACAAAATACTAATATATCACAAATAAATTCATCATATCATGGCAATTAAATAAAACTCATAAAACTTAGAATCATTAAATTTAAATGTTAATTCTTCAAGGGACCAAATATAGTTTAAAATTAATTTAATAATTCTTTTAAAAGTCCACATCAGAGTCCATAGTTGTTCAGTCCTCATCATAATCCATAATTGTCAGGTCATCATCATAATCCATAGTTTGTCCTGGTTCTGATAGTGCAATCATTGTACAAAAGTTCTTTTCATTGCAAAGGTCAAAATAAAGTTCATAAAATTACTCCCAAGCTAAGGTAAATATATGTCAGAATAAAGGTCTTAAAATTGCTCCTACGCCAAGGTAAATATAAGAAAGTTCAGGTAACTCAAGTATATATATATATTGCTCAATATATATATATATATATATATATATATATATTAACTTAAACCTTGAGTGATATTTTAATTTATTATATTTGTCTCATAAAAAAGTTAACATTTAAATTATAATAATTCTAAATTTTATCAAATATCATAAATATTTTAAAACTAAGCAAATATCAAAATTTCATAACATTACATGTGCATAATAAATTTAACAAGAATAATAATATGTACAAAATATATTAAAATAGAAATTAACTAATAGAACATATAAACATACAAGAAATCATAATTTTATTGTTTAAAAGAAAATTTCCTTCCTACCTCTTACAAAAAATTTCTTTCCTTCTCTCTCCATAGTTGTTCCTTCTTTTTCGATTTCGATGATTTCGTTCTCTCTTCCTTCTCTTTCTCCTCCTCACTTCTCTTTCTTTTTCTTTCTTTCTCTTTGGTTTACGCTAGTTTGTCCTTCTCTCTTCCTTCTATTTCTTCTCTTTCTTTTTTCTCTCTCTTTTTTTCTCGCTTTTTCTTTTTCTCTCGCCCTTTTCTTTTTTCTTTCTTTCTCGTTTTTGACTTTCCTTCTCTCTTCCTTCTTCTCTTTCTTTTTCTCTCACTCTGTCTTTCTTCTCTTTCTTTCCCTTTCTTCTCTTTCTTTTTTCTCTCTCTTTCTCTTTTCTTGGTATACGTTTGAGAACCTCACTTCTCTCCTAACATTAAGCCCCTCCCCAATTTATAATTATTTTTGCAAAGATTGCACGTTTCACCATGTTACACTAATTATATCTTTTTTTAAATTTTTATATTAAAATAATAATTAATTCATAAATACTTTTTTATAATTATCTATTCATATATTTTAAAATACTTCAAATTGAATGTTAAATTTTATTTCAATAAATTCCTATTTCTAATTTTATAAATTATTACTAATTAAATTTTTATAAATTTTATCTAACCTCTTTGATCAATATCAATTATTGTATCTTCACAAAAATATTTTATATAAAAAAAAGATATTACAATTTCTTATGAAAAAATAAAAAGAATAATTAAAATTTTAAGTCTATATTTTTTTTGTCTTATCTCTCTATTTTTCTATTCACTATTTACAATTTCTTATCTTGATATTTATATATATTTTTCTTTTACATTTATGATAGCTTCATCCATAAACAGGAGTTCCATATTATAATTCTCCAATAACATGACCTAACCCACCTTTTCTCTTGCTTCATGCACCACTCAAAGGCCAAAACTTGCAGGTTGTAGGAATGGTGAGGAGTGAGGACCAAGGCTAACACGGAGGCGTGGTGCAACGAACCAGCGTGAGACCAAAAGAATGCGATGAACACAGCGGTGACGATTCCTCTCTCTATTCTCCTGCGACGATTGGCCTAGGTTTCCATATCAGTTCTGAATTCCCAGATCTTTGTTTTCTCTTGGTTTCCTTTTTAGTTTTGTGTTCCTACATCTCTTATCTCTATGTTCTTAGATCGATGTAAAATAATCGGGGCTGCAATTTTTTTTTTAATTTGATTGAATCGTCCGAGTCATATCGAGTCTCCGAGTTTAGCAAGACTCGGATGGTTAACTCAGTTTTTACCTAGTCAATTGCATATATGATCCAAATATTGACTCGAACCAGTGAACTAGCCGATCTGATCCAAGTTTGATAACTATGGATGCAATGGTTCTAATGCTAAATAGCATCATTTGCCACTTGACTTGCCTTTTCATACATTAGCTATAGAAGGCAAAAGATTCTCATAATGTCCACAATACATAATTCCATCGATGGAATTGAAAAATTCAAAGTAAGGTGGTGGTCAGTATAATGGTAGTGTATTACATTAGAGTATTATCTTATTAGGTTTAAGTTATTAAAATAAATATTATATTAATTATAAAATTATTAATTATATAAATATTAATAATATAATATTATTTAATGACCGAATGGATTAGCATATGACAAATTTTAGAGAAGCAGTGGATTATTGTGGGCTTCATGACCTCGATTTTAATGGGCATAGATACACTTGGAATAATGGGAGGAAAGTTAATTAGAATATTTAGGTAAGGCTTGATCATGTTTTTGCAAATTCTACATAGGTATCAAAATGGCAGAAAGCATGAGTTTATCATTTATTTTCCTCCCGTTCTGTTCATCTTCCTCTCTTATTGGATGTGAATGGTGATAAACATAAATGTAAGAAACCGGATGAGCAAACACCGTTCCTATTTTAAAAAAATGTAGACTAGAGACCCCCACTGTGAAAACATTATTGGTGATTGCTGGAGGGGGGCCGATTTGTAGGTGGAGAAAAGAAAAAAAATGATGAGAAGTTGTTGGATGTGGCGAAAGGTCTACAAAGGTGGAACAAGTCCACATTCGGCAATGTAGGAAAGCAAATAAAAAAATCTTCAAAGAGATATTAAGAACCTTTCTTCAAAGGTACAAAGGTGCAAAAACTGTGGAAATTTTGAAAAGTGTGAAAGAGGACCTATATGAAGTGCTATTGCGGGAGGAAATAATGTGGAACCAACGGTCTAGAATCCAGTGGCTTAGATAAGGTGATTCAAATACTAGTTTCTTCCATGGTAGAGTTACTATGAGGCGGAAAAAAATAAAATTGTTAAAAAAAAGGATAGCAATAATGTCATACAAAGAGATAGGGAAGCTATTGAGACAGTTGCCAACAATTTTTTTTGAACTTATTTTCAAGTTCAAATCTAGCCAGTATTGAAAAAGCCTTATTGGGTCGCTTTAATAAGGTAAATGAAGAGATTAATCAATTTTTATCTATCATTCACAAGATTAAAGGTTAAAGATGCTCTTTTTCATATTGGTCCCACTAAATCGCTCGGTTCGAATGGATTACCGGCACTTTTTTATCAAAAATATTGGCACATAGTTAGGGAGGATGTAACAAATGTAGTGCTGGACTTTCTTAATGGAGGTGAGTTTATTGGTGATTTGAATAAAATGTTCATTTTTTAATTCCAAAAATTAAAAGTCCAGAAGATATTATCCAGTTCCATCCTATTTTCCTATGTAATGTAATTTACAAGATCATTAGCAAGACTCTAGCAAACTGATTAAATGTTGTCCTTCCTTTTGCTATTTCAAAGTTTCAGAATGCCTTTGTTTAGAATAGATACATCACGAATAATGTCTCTATTGTCTATGAGCTTGTTCATGCTCTAAGAAACTAAGAGATCAAGGAGGGAAAGTTACCTAACTATGAAGTTGGATATGAGTAAAGCGTATAAGAGGGTGGAATGGGTGTTCCTAGAAGAAGTGATGATTAAGATAGGTTTCAACAAAAGATGGATTCATTTAATTATGACATGTGTTTTTACTGTATCTTACTCTGTGCTCCTTAATGGAATCCTGGTCCATCCCTTTCTCCACATAGAGCCTATGAGAAGGTGACCCCTATCACATTATCTCTTTGTGCTATGTGTGATGAGTGTAAAATATACTCATCTTTTGAATTTATTTATTAGAATTTTTTATTTATTTTTATTTAGTTTTTGTTTATTTTTATTTATTTTTAATTTATTTTTAAATAATTATCTCTTCACCTAGTCATATTTGAATTTTCAGGATAAATCATTAAATTTTGTGTAAAAATAAAAAATTCCTAAAGATCGATATTTGAAGAATTTTTTTCCTATTCTTAAATGCTAATTAGAGTTCTAATTAGACGCAAAATCTTAGATTGGAGATTGGATAAAGATTCTCAAAAAGATTAAATTTGGAGCAAAATTCGGATTCCAGCAGCATCCTGACCATTCCTCAGTAATATAGTCATATCTTGGGCTAAAGAGATCAAATCGATGCGTTGTTTAAGGCATTAAAAAGCTAACAAAAAATCCTACAACTTCTCTGTTGAGATTGATGGTAAATTTGGCTATATGAAGGGTGAGAAAATTGTGTAAGTTAGATACTAAAAGTTGTCAGCTTTTCTATAAAAGGGAAAAATGAGTTTAGCAGAGGAGCTCTCTTTTGGTTCAGAAAATACATAAAATATATAAAGTTTTGGAGGCTTAAAGGTAGTGAGGGGACGATCCCTATGAGAGGAGGAGGATCCAACATGGAGCTCTCATGGAGTTGGAGATCGAGTCACCATTAAAGGCATTTTGGTTTCTTCTCTGCAGTTCTATCATGATGAATTCTCTTTCCTCTTCTTATCTTTTCTTCTCTTTTGTCATGAGTAGGTAAATTCATGTATTTCTAGGGTGAAGATGTAACTTAATTCAATCGACATATATTAAGATTAGATTTTTAATTAAATTCTTTTCTATTCAATTTGAGTGTTTATTATGGTTCTTAATGCTTTTATAAATTGGTCACTCATAAATTGATCTAGTGAGATGTGTGTAGACTCGGAAAGTTTGCATATAACTTAGACCATAAATAATAAGTGTCATGATTTATGATTATCTAGGAATAAAAGTTATAGGTTGTGTGGGAGAATTGTGGTATTTTCCATAAGATTTCATAGAGTGAAGGTCATTCCTTTAAGAGTTGGGGTTTAGATCAAGGAATTGACTAGGCTTTGATAATTAAAGAGAATTAACTAACCAAGGAATTGAGTTTTAATTAATTAGGGATTCTCCCCATCAATTGAATGACTAGAAATTAATTAGAATAAAGGTCTCAAAGCTACTATATTGTTTAAGATAGATTGTTGAATTAAGTGAAGTTATATCCCTAGTGTTTTAATTTCGTATGTTTACATCCATAATATGTTTTGCATTCATGTGCTTTGTTCTCTCTTTTCCCTTTTAATTTTATACATTCTTGTGTGTTTTTGTCTTTTATAAATTTTTGTCTTTAATTACTTTGAATCACTCTCAATTATTGGTTGCTTAGATAGTATTAATATTAGAGAAATGGTACTTGATAAACTAATTCCTCGTGGAAATGATATTTTACTCACTCTTTATTACTTGTTCGATTCGTGTACTCGTAGTAATATTGCCTAAATTAATACATAATCATATATGAGGCAAACAATGTGCTGAGGCTCTATCTTCATTGTTGTATTAAGCTAAGTATTTTTAGAGGTTATCCGGCATCATAGTTTGTAGATCGGCTCCCATAGTATCTCATTAGTTCTTTGCTAATGATAATCTTATTTTGTCATGAGCCTCTATAGAAGGTGATTCAGTCATTCTTAATATCTTGTATCTTTATGGCCTTGCTTCGAGGCAACAAATTAATTTTATAAAATTAGCAATTTTCTTTAGACACAATGTTGCCTCCAATTAAAAAAACCAAATCAAGGAAGCTTACAATATTCAAATGGTAGATTTCCATGAAAAATACCTGGGGCTACCAACTATGGCAGGACATTCAAAGTACCATGCATTGTAATCCATCAAGGATAGGGTGTAGAAAAGAATCCAAGGTTGGAAAGAAAAAATGTTGTCCTTTGGGGGATTTTGGTCTTGTAGGAAAGCTAAGACAATTCTTTGCAACTTTTATGTTGAACACCTTTCTAGAATCAGACTCCTTGGAGGTGATATTGGGCTTTGAAGTCAGAATAGAGGAGCTAAAATCGGGTCTAAACACTTTGCAGTAATTGGACCATATCTTGAGTTCTAGGAATGATTTTGGACTCAAACTAAAGCCATTTTAAAGCAAATATTCAGGCCTACAACTTTTATGAATACTACTTTTCTCAAAAATGAAAAAATGACTGGATGCACGACTGTGCATTTACTCAATTATTATTTAAAAAAAAGAAAAAAAAGAAAAAAAAATAGAAAAACATCATGGGTGACGTTTAAGATTGAATTATTAAACTGTGGCTCCTGTAGCCACAGTGGACACAATTTGCCTATAAATAGGCAATTGAATTGGACATACGGGACGCAGAATTCAGGGGAGAATTCCAGAGGGACGGAGACACTTCGGGGGAGGGGAAATTCTGAGGATGATAGAATTATAGATGTTGAATTGGTGGACTGAGAATGATAGAATTATGCCTTGTGAGATTTTGAGCCTATTGATGAATGGATTGAACATTTGTACCATTCTTTTCTTTCTTGTGTGAATTTCACTCATGAAATTGTTGCTCTAGAACTTGCTTTGATTCTTTTTGAGACTATATTTTCATATGCATACATGAATATGATTGAGGCATTTTTCTTGAAATAACTACTTTAATCAAATAGCCAACCTTGCTTAGCAGTATGTTGTCTCAATATGATATCAAGTACTCTTATGACTTCTTGGAAATTCTCTGATTCTTGCCAACATAAAGCATTAGAAATGGCCTATTTCCCCTTGCTTAACCCATTTGAGCTTATTTGACTATTCTTTGTTTCGAACTCATTATGTGCCTTAAATGAAAAACCATGTTCTTACTTGATCTTAGGGAATAAGAGAACATTATTTTTGTCATTCGATGAGTTCTTGAACAAGTGTGGGGGTGTGTATACAGAATGGTTAAAAAAATGTATATATGATGTTCTTTTTATAAAAAAAAAATCATCAAAAATCAAAATAAAAAAATGTAAAAAGAAAAGGGTCAACAAGGTAATAAAGGAAAGGAAAAGAATATGTAAAGGGAATTTATATTAGGTAGAGTTGGGATGAACTTTCATGCTTGTTAATTGAACTCAGCTCTCATGCTCTTTTATTCTCTGGTATTTAACTTGTCATATCCATATTACCTCCTCCTTTACCTTGACCCTATTACAACCTTGAATAAAGTTCTCATGATTTGTGTGTGCATGTGTTTTGAGTAGTGGAGAAATAGAAGACAAGCAAGCTTATGGTAGTGTAATTTTTATGGGTTGAATTGAGTGAAATACCTACCTTTTAAACATTTGAGGGATTGAGAGTGAATCTTGTGAAGATCTATCATTCTTGATTCATTCTTTTCAACTGAAGTTTCCTTGCTTGTTGATTTGAGATGCAAAGAAATGTTATCTCATGACTGTTTTGATCCCTTGATTGTCTAATTGCTCTTCTTGAGTCATTGAATCCTTTAGAGTTTTTAGTTTTTAAGTTTGTGTTGTTTTTCTTTATTCCTTGGTTTTTGTCTTTTGTGTTTTACCCAAGAGAGCAAAAGTTAAGTGTGAGAGAATTTGATAACACTGTATTTTGTACATTTTGTAATCCTCTCACTAGGCTTCTTAAGGTTCAATTAGGCTTAATTAAGTTGGTTTTGACACATTTTATGATTTTGAGCCGAATTGGATAATTAAATAAATTATTACATAAATTAACCTTAATTATCTCTTTGGCAGTGTTTAGTAAACTAGCCATAACTTGAGTTACAAATATCTGATTGATGTGATTTTAGTCTTCTAGGAAAGCTAAGACAATACTATACAACTTTCATGTTGAACACTTTTCCAGAATCAGACTCTTTGGAGGTGATATTGGGCTTTGAAGTCAGAATAGAGGAGCTGAAATTGGGTCTAAATACTTTGCAGTAATTGGACCATATCTTGAGTTCTAGGAATAATTTTAGACTCAAACTAAAGCCATTTTAAAGCAAATATTCAGGCCTACAACTTTCATGAAGACCACTTCTCTCAAAAATAAAAAAATGACTGGATGCACGGCTATGCATTTACTCAATTATTATTTTAAAAAAAAGAAAAAATAGAAAAACGTCATGGATAACGTTTAAGATTGAATTATTAAACTGTGGCTCCTGTAGCCATAGTGGACACAATTTTCCTATAAATAGGCAATTGAATTGGACATACGAGACGCAGAATTCAGGGGAGAATTCCAGAGGGACGGAGACGCTTCGGGGGAGGTGAAATTCTGAGGAATTTCCTCCTCCCTCTAATTTCCTTTCTCTCTCTTTTTCTCATTTTCTTTCTTTTAGTCTATGTGTAAATAAGTTCCAGTCTACTTGGGTTAAAGTGTGAAGCTCTTGGTAATAAAATAAAGTTAGATTTATTCCTCTCTTGTGCTTTAATGATTTATATTTTTAAGTAGTTATTATGTGTGTTATATTTTGTTTTTGATAATTTAGAAACTACCCTTGTAAGAGGAGTTCTTAATTTATTGTAGACAAAATATTGGCACAGTAAATGCTTTAACCCATTTACAAGTGGTGGTAATAATTAAAAGAAATATAATATAATTACATATATTATTTTATTTTGTATTGTAGTTTGTTTCCAATCAATTTAGAAACTCTCCTTGTAAAGTGGAGTTCTTGATTTGTTGTAGACAAGAGATTGGCACAACGAATGCTTTAACCCATTTATAAGTGGTGGTGCTAGAAACTCTCCTTATAAAGTGGAGATCTTGATTTATTGTAGACAAAATATTAGCACAGTGAATGTTTGATCCCATTTATGAGTGGTGATATTAATGGATGATTAAAGGAAACATAATATAATTATGTATATTATTTTAATGGACTTTTAACGTTGTATTTTTCGATTGGAACCTCCATGTTGCGAGGATTCTAATTGAGTTATAAAATGAATTAATCTTACCTTTCCTTTATTTACCAAGAGTGGATCTTTTTAATTTACTTCACCTTAATTAATCTTCAACAATTCCCTGTGGATCGACCTCGGACTCACCGAAAAATTTATTACTTGAGACAACTTGCACTTGGGTTTGTAAATGCAACAATTAAAAAGTGTGCATCACATGGGTTTTAAGGACCTTCATACTTTTAACCTTAATATGCTTACCAAGCAAGGTTGGAGAATTCTCTACAACTCGGATTCATTAATGGCTCAGATTTTGAAGATGAAATATTTTCCTTCTACTTCATTTGTCGAAGCCCATCTTGGAACTAACCTATCTTCTACATGGAGAAGTATATTGGAGGGTAGGAAAGTGTTGGACATGGGAGTATTGTAAAGAATTGGAGATGGCTCAGATCACTCGACTTATTGTCAATTGGTTTTAGGTTAGAATCTTACATGGAATCAGAGCCAAGATCACTCCACTTATTCTCCCGCCTACTTCGCTATGTTTGTTCTCGCTTACTTCGCTAGGTTCATATGTTCCATCCAAGCATCTGTGGAAGGGGATGTTAAGAGTTTCACATCGCTTACCACAATCTTTCGAGTGCAATTTATATATCTGTTAAGTCATTCCACTTATTACCAATTAGTTTTAAATTGGAATCTCACAACTTCCATGGGGCTGGATCTAGATATTGCAGGTGGCAAGGAATGGCTTACTCCCCAAATTCAGATCACTAATGTAGCAGCTGTCTCAAAACAACTTGGAGTCTGTGGTCCATTATTGGGTTAATATTTGGTGGGAAAGAAACAAATTTAGCAGGGAGAATTGTTATCTCCTCTTTGTTACCAAGTGACCTCAATACTCAAGAGGGGGGTGAATTGAGTTTGTAAAACAAGTACGCAAATCTTTCGCAAATCGTTTGATAATCAATTTTCGTTGAAACTATTGAATGGATAGAGGTGATTGGATAAAAGAGATGAACACTTTCACTTATAAATATAAAACCTAAAGGAGACAATATTCAAGCAATTCAATGAAACAGTGCACAAATGTAAAGAGAAGGGTTTAGAGAAACAAACACAATAATTTATCCTGGTTTGATCACCAATCCACTTATGATCTACATCCAGTCCTTAAGCAAACACTCGAGATCTTTCACTATATCTTCAAGCTTCAATACGTGCTTAACAGCCGTTACAAACTTGAGCACTCAACACTTTGGGATACCTCACCCTTTGAGCTTAAGCCTCTTTAACTAAGGGATGCCTCACCTTTTACACTTTAGGAGGGATGCCTCACTCTCTTTACAAAGCAATTCAGATTGATAGAATGAAACTCTCGCAAGAGTAATTGATACAAATTGAAGCTCTAATATGCTCTCAAAAGATATCTCAAGATTTTCACAAAAAACAGAGCAAGAACATTTTTCAAAATTTGATTCTCGTGTTTAAGTGTTAGATTGATATTCTGAATTGAAGGTTAGCCATGAATGAAGCCCCAAGACAAGTATTTATAAGTTATATGAAGAAAAGAACTATTGGGGATATTAAAGCCAAGCATTTAATGCAGTTAATGTAGCCATTAGGCACTGTCAGACTTGTGGTAATCGATTACACAAAGTATGTAATTGATTACATGGCTGTTCCAACATGTTCTTGGCTTTCTGGGCACTTAGTAATCGATTACCAGCTTGGTGTAATTGATTACAAGGCCTCTGACTTACTTGTAATCGATTACAATTTCTATGTAATCGATTACAAGGCCTCTGGAACATGTTCTTGCCTTTCTGGGCTCATTGTAATCGATTACCAACTTGGTGTAATCGATTACAAGGCCTCTAACTTTCTTGTAATTGATTACAATGCACATATAATTCATTACAAGGCCTCTGTTTGTTGTGTAATCAATTATAAACATCATGTAATTGATTACCTTGGCTTTTAAACACATTTTTCAAGTCCAATTTGAGATGTAAGCCATTTTTAACTTTGATAAACTTGGATTGAACAATATTGACATGTGTTTTACATAATCCAATATTAAAATCAACATTTTCTTAAAATATGAGCTTTTAATAACAAGTTGATTTCGAAGGAACTTGAAAAATCATTTAAAGATCTTTGAGACACTTAGAGAGCATTTCACATTGATAAACTAGAACCTATATCTAATATACCTCTTTTGATCTTGGTCTTCTCTTTTGATCTTGATCTTCATCTTGACTTTGTTATCATCAAAAACTCATTTGATATGCTTTAAGATATAAGCATTCACATTCTCCCCCTTTTTGATGATGACAAACTGATCATAGGAAAAAGAAAGAGTTTTTGCATTTGTGTATATTATAGATTTAGGTGCAGCTCTCCCCTGTAATTTATGCATGATATAGGATAAGATTTTTCATGTAAAAGTTTAAAGCTCCCCCGTACACATGCAACAATAATTAGATTCCATTTTTCACTAATCTCTCCCTCATTGGCATTATCAAAAAGACATAAGCATTTTAAATGAAATTTCGGCAACATTTCCACATAATCTCATGATTAGCCCAAAACAGTCAAACATAGCAGCCAATAGAAATAATGAGATCATTAAGAGTCATAAAGAGATATATTATATCATTAGCAAAATCAAAACCCATAATGGTCCAAAGACAAATGTAAATCAGTCATGTACAGTAATCAAAATGAGAAACTACTGATTTTAGGCAATCAAGACAAAAAGAATATCTGACTAAGTCCTAAGTCACTGTGTAGCCTCGCTGTCGCTATCACTATCTTCGTCCGCAGCGATGTCTCCAAGGTCAATATCATCATCACCAAGTTCAAGATCATCCTCGGAACCAAGAAGTTCCTCATCATCATCAGGAACTCCAGCTGGAGTGGCAGAGGGATCAGCAAAAGATAGAGGAGAAGGAGGGGTAGAGGAGGTGGTAGGTGCAGCAGCAGCTCTCTGTGGTGCATAATCTGGTCCTTCTAAGAATGAGCGAATAGAAGCAAGCTCCTGATCAGAGTAATCCATCCTCAGTTCAAGGTGGTCCACCTTCTGGTCAAGGCAATTCATCTGGGTTTCCACTGTGATTACCAAGTTTCGTATTTCTTGGAGCAGAAGGTCCAATGTGGCTGGAGCTAGAGCAGGCTGCTGGTCTTCTTCTTCATCACCACTCTCCGGACCATGAGGGATATGCCCATAGCTACCATGGGTAATGTAGTGCCATTTATCATCGACCTTGTATAGCTGAAGCTTTTTCAAGGTGTGCAGGCCAATGGATTGTGGACCTTTGGAGCTTGTGTCATTGGATTCCTCAAACAAAGAGATGTGACAATGCTCCAATATAGTTGTCACTAGCATGGCATAGGGAAGAGCAGAGTTCTTCTTCTTCTTCACATCCAACATATGCTGAATGATGTAGTTAGCCCAATTGATTGGCCTATTTATGGTCATTGCCCACAAGACCACTACATCATCTCTTAAGACCTGGGAGTAATTTCCTCCCCTAGGAATTAGTCCTCTGACAACTAGGTAGTGAAGGACCCTGTTTTCCATGGTCGAACCAGTAGCCATCACCCTCTTCTTATCTCTCGGAAGCTAATATCCAGTACGTATCAGGGATGACAGAGCATTCCTATACTCAAAATCAGCTCCCCAAACATTCTCATTTCCATTAAAGCTTGTTCCATTATAGGTGAGCTTAGTTAACCTACACCATTCCTCCCTAGTGATCTTAATTTCAGTTTTCTTCACCTCAGAAATCAGGCAATTATCTTCATATTTCAAATTAGCATAGAAACCTCTAACCAAGTTAGGATAAATGGCTTTCTGAATGCTGAAGAAACCAATCAAACCTAACCTTTCAATCAAACAGAAGGACTCCAAGGGCTCACTGGAGTAGAAATTCTATGTCAGCTATCGTGGGGAGATTGGCTTCCTCAACTGGAAGTTCTTTCTGAATAACTTTGCCTTTTTTGTGGTGGAGAAGTGGTGTGTGAGGTCCAGCCCAGAGATATCATGTGAAGAACATCTGGAAGACTCTCCAATGGTGACCCCTGTTCTTGGACGTTTTGCACGTTGAGAGGGTCCAGCCATTTTGGTGAGAAAAGAGTGAAAGGGATGAAGGGAATGATGTTTAGAGATGTGCTTGGTGAGGGGAAAGTAGAAGGAGGGTTTAGGTGGTGAGGCTCGTGGGTGATGAGAAGAATTTGGGTGGCTTTTGATGAGTTTTGGTGGATGGGTTGTGGAAAGAAGTGATTTTCGAGTGAGAGGGAAGTGAATTGGAGTGATTTAGGCGATATTTGAGTAAGAAATAGAGAATTTAGTGGTTGGGTCTTCATGAGAGCAAAGGAAAAGAAGAGACAATTTCTAAAGAAATAACCTTTCACGCGACAGAAAACCTTTTAAAACCCCTTGGGTAATCGATTACATGGCTTATGTAATCGATTACCATGCTTCTAGAAACTTTGTAATCGATTACATTATTGGTGTAATCGAATACCTGAGTTTTGGGTCTATTGTAATCAATTATAATGGTTGTGTAATCAATTACATGCTTGACAGAACCTTTATAATTGATTACAAAGGCTTGGTAATCGATTACCAGCATACTCAAACTCAGATTTTGCATTCCAAACAGCAAAGGATCAATTTTGAACTTTTCAAATTAGTTCTAGAGCATCTCAAATCAATTTCAAACATCATGCAAGCATATATTCCAATCAGATTATGATCCGAAACACATAATTGTGCAAAATGACTACTTTTACTAAGAATTACACTATTCGGATGGATTTATGAAGTTTTTGAGTTTCTTGGAAGTCTTTGACATAAGGAAGCACCTGCAAAACAACTTAGGGGGAATCTCCGATGCTCAAGTTAGTATTGGATTCAAATATGATTAAAAAATCAAAAATTATGCAGCAAAAAGTCATGATTATGCAGAAAGCAACATGTTATGCATGAAGATATCATATTATTCAGCAAAGCAATATATTATGCATCAGTTTTAGGATTATGCAGCAAATAATCAATTTATGCATGGTTGATCCAATATACCAAGTTCATTTCTTATATAGAAAAATACTTCTTTTGACAAGGGCTTAGTGAAAATGTCAGCTAGTTGTTTAGTGGTTTCTATAAATTCAAGCATACAATCACCCTTTTAAACATGATTTCTAATGAAATGGTGTCTTATTTCAATGTGTTTAGTTCTTGAGTGTAAAATAGGATTTTTAGATAAGTTAATTGCACTAGTGTTATCACACCTAATAGGAATGTGATCAAGCTCAAGACCATAGTCTAAGAGTTATTGTTTCATCCAAATGATTTGAGCACAACAACTCTCAGCTGCAACATATTCAGCTTCAGCTGTAGACAATGTCACACTATTTTGTTTCTTGCTATGCCAAAAAACTAGTGAGCTTCCAAGCAAGTGGTATGTCCCACTAGTGTTCTTCATATCTATTTTGTATCCAGTAAAATCAGAATCGGAATACCCAATAAGGTTACATGAGGCACCCTTAGGGTACCATAAACTCATTTGTGATGTGCTTATTAGATATTTCATAATTCATTTTACAACACAAAGATGTGATTCTTTAGGATTAGCTTGATATCTAGCACACATATATACGCTAAACATTATATCAGGCCTACTTGCAGTGAGATAAAGGAGTGAGCTAATCATACCTCTATATTTTGTAATTTCTACAGATTTACGTCTCTCATCTTTGTCTAAGTAGCAAGAGGTGCCCATAGGAGTAGCCATATGCTTGACATTGTCTATTCCAAACTTCTTGAGCAACTTCTTGCAATACTTGGATTAGTTTATGAAAGTCCCTTCTCTTGTTTACTTGATTTGGAGACCAAAGAAGAAGTTGAGCTCACCCATCATGGACATCTCAAACGCACTTTACATAATATTTGAAAATTCTTTACAAAAAAAGTTGTTAGTAGCTCCAAATATAATGTCATCAACAAAGATTTGAACTAGAAGTATGTCATGCATTTTATGCTTTATGAAAAGGGTAGTATCAACTTTGCCTCTAGAAAAGCCTTTTTTCCAAAAAGAATTTGCTCAACTTTTCATACCAAGCTCTAGGAGCTTGTTTTAAGTCATACAAGGCCTTTTTCAGTTTAAAAACATGGTTGGGCATTTCAAAATCCTCAAAATCGGGAATTTGTTCCACGTATACCTCTTCTTGTATAAAACCATTTAAAAAGACACTTTTGACATCCATTTGATAGAGTTTGAAATCCATGATGCAAGCATATGCAAGTAACATTCTAATGGTCTCTAATCTAGCTACGATAGCATAAGTTTCTTCATAGTCTATGCCTTCTTGATTATAGCCCTTAGCTACAATCCTAGCTTTGTTTCTTATTATTAAGTCCGTTTCATCAAGTTTGTTCCTAAATACCCATTTGGTGCCAACTATAGGATGATCATTGGGCCTTGGAACTAATTCCCAAACTTGATTTCTCTCAAATTGATTTAGTTCTTCTTGCATGGCCAAGATCCAATGTTCATCATTAATGACCTCATTTATATCTTTAGGTTCAACTTGAGAGACAAAAGCCAAGTTATTACATGCATCTCTAAGCGAGTTTTGACTGATTACCCCTTTTGATACATCACTTTTCACCTTGTCGAGAGAGTGATATCTTGATGTCCTCCATTCTTTTGGTAGATCCATGATTTCTGAATCCTTTTGCTATGAGTGATCAAGGAGTCTCTCTTCTTGCTTTTTGGACTCTTTCTCTTGATTTTCCAAGTGCATTTTTTTGTCAAGATTTTTGTAACATCATCAACAAGCTCCTTTCTCGGCTCATTTGGATTAATTTCATTAAATGCAACATGTATAGATTTTTCTATGGTCATAGTTCATTTATTATAAACTCTAAAGGTCTTACTATGTATAGAATAGCCAATAAATATTCCTTCATAAGATTTTGCATCAAACTTCTTTATCATTTCCATTATTTAAAACAAAACATTTACATCCAAATACATAAAAATGTGACACATTTGGCTTCCTTCCCTTATATAATTCATATGAGATTTTCTTTAAAATTGGCCTTATTAAGACTCTATTCATAACATAACAAGCAGTGTTAACTACATCCGCCCAAAAGTACTTAGGAAGGTTGGCCTCATTGAGCATAGTTCTTGCCATTTCCTCTAAAGATCGATTTTTTCTTTCTACAACACCATTTTGTTGTGGTGTTCTAAGGGCATAAAAATTATGCTCAATGCCATATTCGTCACAAAAAGTTTCAAATTCACTACCATGGTCACTTCTTATGGATGCAATACAAAAAATTTTTTCATTTTGGATAACTTTGGCAAGCTTTTTAAATGATTGAAAAGCATCATTATTATGGGCCAAGAATAATGTCCATGTAAACCTAGAAAAATCATCCACAATCACCAATGCATAGTAATTCCTACCAAAGTTCATAGTTCTAGAGGGACCAAAAAGATCTATGTGCAAAAGTTGTAAAGGTCTAGAAGTTGAAACCATATTTTTAGCTTTAAAAGAGACATTTACTTGTTTTCCCTTTTGACATGCATCACAAAGTTTGTCTTTTTCAAATTTGAGCTTTGTAAGACTAATTACTAGTTCTTTAGAAACTAATTTGTTGAAGTGATCCATATGAATGTGAGCAATTCTTCTATGCCATAACCATGAATCATTTTCTTTACTCATAAAGCATTTAGCATCATTTGAGGAAATATCATCAAGACTAATCATATATATATTATTAACCCTATGACCAACAAACTTAACTTGCTTGTCATCTTTTCCCTCAATTATGCAACAAGAAGAATCAAATATAACTCTATCGCCTTTATCACATAATTGACTAATTCTAAGCAAATTATGTTTGAGTCCTTCAACAAGCAAAACATTATCAATTGATGAGGAAGGGATCTTACTAACTTTACTAATTCCAAGGATCTTCTCTTTGTTATTATCACCATATGTGACATGACCATGCTTCTTGGGGGCAAGGGAGGAGAACTTGGAGCCATCACCAGTCATGTGCTTGGTTGTTAGGCTTAAAACGTGTTGCCCATTTGCTAACCGCAAGTGCACGGGTCGCACAAGTAATAAAATGATAAGTACAGATATCGTTCCCACGAGGATAATTTTATTTCCAATGCTAAGTATTAACTGATAGCTTACCTAATTCTATTCAAGAACATAAAAATGGATAAAAGTAAAGAAAGTAAAGACATAAAGCAATAAGGATAAACGGTTAGAGTTTAGGGAATTCCTTCTTCACCTTTTACTTCAACCAACAACATGCAATCCTCCTCATAAATATGAATGCAATGATTATGTTAGATTGAGAATCTACATTAGCCAAATGCCTATGTCTAGGTCATCTAACCATGGTGTCATTTGCCCAACTCTCTAAGTGTCCTTGAGAGCTAACACAAAATTCACTCTTTAAGGACTATTCTCAAACACGTGCTATGCATGGCTAAGAGGTATATGTCTATCCCATTAGCGAATCAACTCATCCCGCCATTGGAATAGAATCGAACATGCATCAACCATACATACGATCTCAAACCCAAATCCCTATGTCTAGGTTCATTAGATTTTATCAAATCACTCAAATGTTGGCCAAACACTCAAGAGCATTAAGAACAATATGATTGAACAAAATCAAAGATCCACACAAACTCAGAGAAGAACAAATCATTAATATTAATAAAATGATCCAAAATCATTCCTAAATAAAGCTCAGCTATACAATGAACATGAGAACAAAGTACAAAATCCATGTTCAAGAAATGAGGAAGAGAAAAGAGAAAAGAGAGAAGGAGAAAGCTTATGGATTTCGCCATTGGAGCTCAGATCCTCCTCCAAGAGAAAGAGGGCTTCCATCCTTAGCTCCCCAAGCTCCATCTCCACCTCCAATGGAGGTCTAGCCGTAGCCTCTAACCCAGAAAACTAAAAACCTAAAAACCTAAAAGAGAGAAAACTCAGAGAGAGAGTGAAAGGGTGCGTTAAAAATATAATAAATAGGCTCAGCTCGCCGACTCGCGCCGCGGCATGAACAAGTCCACGCCTCGGCGTTAGCTCTCGCCCTATCTCGTATGTGGTGGTGAGGCCTTCACGCCATGGCGTGCACATTTTTGCACGCTGGCGTGGACACCAGGAATGCTTCCTTGGCTTCTTTCCTCCAATGCTGGGCCTTGGCTCGCATCAATTTGTCTCTTTTGAGCCCTACCTGCATTTGAGAAACCACCAAGTTAAATATAATTGTAAATTTACTTAATCAATCAACAAATATGCACAAATTGCTCAAAAGCATAAAGGAAGGTGTCAAAATAGAATTTCATGAATATAAGCATAAAACCTTCGTAATATGCATAAGAACAAGGACTACGCATGCCATGAAGCACAAATATGGGGCATCAATAACTATATTTTATGGAGTTATCACACCCCCAAACTTAAGATGTTGCTAGTCCTCGAGCAACACAAAGTATGACTAAGAAAACTCATTTTGACAATTCATGCTCACATGCATTCAACAATGATAAATTCAATTTTCTTTTAACCACAACTAGTGCACAATGATTATAATGGCCCTCAAAGAATGCGCATGCCTCACATTTAAGCTCAACACATGCACAATCCTTAACATGTTATCAATCAAGCTTCCAATCATGCACATGACTTCTCTCACAAAGATGCAAGCTTAACTTATCTTTTTCAAATCATGTTCATTCGGATAAGTTTATGAACCTACACATGGATACAAATCAAGATTTCACAAAATTGTAGCACAACTCTCTCTCCACTAATGTAAATCACACATGTTTGAGGATCAAGAGGGACTTTAATAGCTTATAATGTACGGCCAAGGTGATGAGGTGAAGAACAAAAGGGAATGGAAAACATACAAACATTGAGAAACATAATATGATATTTCAAGACTTGAGTCACTACAACAAGGGTATACAAAATGAAACAAATAACACTACTCAGAACCACTCGATGCTTTTTTTTTTTTGCATTTATGCTTTCTTTCTTTCATTTGTTTTTTTCTTTTCTTTTCTTTTTCTCTTTTTGTATTTTCTTTTTCTTTAACAAAAATAACTTTTTGTGCAACAAACGGTTCCTTCCAGCCACTTTTGTATTGAACAACATAAATACCTTAAACAATGGACTCAAGTGAAGAAATAACATATCATGCACTCAACAAACATAAAGGGAAGGAAAAGAAAATGCAATGCTTTCGCATGCATTAGAATGGTTACAAGGTAGGAAATATGAGGGTGAAAGAAGAACATAGAAGGCCAAACAATTAGAAGGCTTCAAAAGGGGACCTAGGGATATAATCATGTAAGGGTAAGCTTAAAGGCTCAACCGGTCCAAATAATGCCCTAATCACTTCCTCAATCATGCATAATTTAGGATTTCGCCTCAAGAGAGTTGCAAAACAATTTCAAGGATAGTAGAAATCATCAACATGCACAATCCATAAACATTCTCTAAATAAACACTCAAATCTTTTCAAAGTTAAACAAGCATCTAAGTGAGAAATACATCATGCATAAAAACAAACAAGATTGCTTAAGCATGCTTCAAGATTGCAAATGGTTACATAAAAGAATCGAGGACAATTGCAAGCATTTATATCATTGGCCAACCATCACACACTAGCAAATGGCAACAAATCATGCATTCAAAAGATTTATCATTTTTCATTCAAGCATGCATAACATCGTGTAGAGAATGCTGAAAATTGAAACTTTTATCAATAGCCTACTAGTGATAGCCAAAACAAGATCGAATCATGAGAATATGATGACTATCACTAGCACATACTTAAAGTATCAAAACATGTGTAAACATTAAGCATTAAGGGTGAAAAACATGCGATGATACTCCCCCAAACCAAAGTGATATGTGTTCTTGGTGTTCATGGTCTATAGGGTACTTGAGCAAGTCAAAACAACATCCAAACTAGAACTGAGCACTATTAAATAAAGAAAAACAGAGAAAATAACAGAAAAATGCAAAACAGGGGGCCACGCCGCGGCAAACTTGTCCACGCCTCGGCGTGGAGCGCTCTGGTGAGTGTTCGATAGGAGACGGCACGCCGCGGGCGTGAACATTCTCACGCCGCGGCGTGAGAGGTCATCTTTTGAATTCTGCAAAGAAACCAGTTTCCACTAGAACTGGTGCTCCATTTTGGCCCCAAGCACCTCCAAAACATGTCTAAAAGCTTAAAACACAAAATATATAACAAAAACATAACAACAACACAAAATCCAACTATAACTACTTATTTAAACAAACTGAAAACAAAAGCATAAAAACATAAATTAAAACTATTTACAACAATGAAACATAAAAACTTGAATTAGAACTAAGCAAACTCATTGTCAATATTAGCAATACGGAAATAATGCCTTATCCCCGGCAACGGCGCCAAAAACTTGTTAGGCTCAAAACGTGTTGCCCATTTGCTAACCGCAAGTGCACGGGTCGCACAAGTAATAAAATGATAAGTACAGATATCGTTCCCACGAGGATAATTTTATTTCCAATGCTAAGTATTAACCGATAGCTTACCTAATTCTATTCAAGAACATAAAAATGGATAAAAGTAAAGAAAGTAAAGACATAAAGCAATAAGGATAAACGGTTAGAGTTTAGGGAAATCCTTCTTCACCTTTTACTTCAACCAACAACATGCAATCCTCCTCATAAATATGAATGCAATGATTATGTTAGCTTGAGAATCTACATTAGCCAAACGCCTATGTCTAGGTCATCTAACCATGGTGTCATTTGCCCAACTCTCTAAGTGTCCTTGAGAGCTAACACAAAATCCACTCTTTAAGGACTATTCTCAAACACGTGCTATGCATGGCTAAGAGGTATATGTCTATCCCATTAGCGAATCAACTCATCCCGCCATTAGAATAGAATCGAACATGCATCAACCATACATACGATCTCAAACCCAAATCCCTATGTCTAGGTTCATTAGATTTTATCAAATCACTCAAATGTTGGCCAAACACTCAAGAGCATTAAGAACAACATGATTGAACAAAATCAAAGATCCACACAAACTCAGAGAAGAACAAATCATTAATATTAATAAAAGGATCCAAAATCATTCCTAAATAAAGCTCAGCTATACAATGAACATGAGAACAAAGTACAAAATCCATGTTCAAGAAATGAGGAAGAGAAAAGAGAAAAGAGAGAAGGAGAAAGCTTATAGATTTCGCCATTGGAGCTCAGATCCTCCTCCAAGAGAAAGAGGGCTTCCATCCTTAGCTCCCCAAGCTCCATCTCCACCTCCAATGGAGGTCTAGCCGTAGCCTCTAACCCAGAAAACTAAAAACTTAAAAACCTAAAAGAGAGAAAACTCAGAGAGAGAGTGAAAGGGTGCGTGAAAAATATAATAAATAGGCTCAGCTCGCCGACTCGCGCCGCGGCGTGAACAAGTCCACGCCTCGGCGCAGAGCTCTCTGCCCTATCTGTATGTGGCTGGCTGAGGCCTTCACGCCGTGGCGTGCACATTTTTGCACCGCGGCGTGGACATCAAGAATGCTTCCTTGGCTTCTTTCCTCCAATGCTGGGCCTTGGCTCGCATCAATTTGTCTCTTTTGAGCCCTTCTTGCATTTGAGAAACCACCAAGTTAAATATAATTACAAATTTACTTAATCAATCAACAAATATGCACAAATTGCTCAAAAGCATAAAGGAAGGTGTCAAAATAGAATTTCACGAATATAAGCATAAAACCTTCGTAATATGCATAAGAACAAGGACTACGCATGCCATGAAGCACAAATATGGGGCATCAATAACTATATTTTATGGAGTTATCAAGCAACCACTATTAAGATACCAACTTGAACTTTTGGTCTTCAAGCACACCTACTATTGCGGAATTTGGCAAGTGCACCAAATCGACAAAAGTAATAAAGAGTGAGTAGAGTATCGTCCCACGAGGATTAAGTTATTAATTACTAAATGCGTTAAATCAACACTATTCAAGCTAATGAAAAGAGAGTTGTTGAAAATTAAATTAAAAAAAATAAAAATCAACAAACAATAAATCAAAGGGATGAAAAACAATGATGTTAAAGCGTTAGGGTTCATATTTCACTTGAACTCTTTAGATGCACATTCAAATATTAGTTTAACTATATTCTATTTCAATGATTTATGATCAATTCTCAAAATTAATTAATACACAATCCCTTGGTATATTAATCCTCTTACACTGATTGGAATTAACTAATCCCTTAGTCTAACCCCAATTAGAAAGACATTATCAAGAATGAGGGAATTAAAAGAAAGACCATATAACCCACAACGTGTGATTGACATTGGCTAGATGTAAATGGTTTTGATGTTGACAAACAAGAAAGCAATGGAAACATAATGATCAAGTCACAAGGAACTCAAGCTTAGCATGTAGGTTATAGATCTTGTGTAAAGGTATATTAAGGATTCACCTCAAGCTCAAATGGCTTCCTTAAAATGAATTTGCAAAATGGTTTTTCAAGTTAGGATCAAAAGGTTTTTTTTTTGCAACAACTCTTTGAAATCTTATATCCTCTTTCAAGTAAATCTCCTTGTATGTGCCAAAATTGAAATAAGCCTTTTTAGGAACTTATCAGTTTTTTAATAAACACAAAACTGCTTCTGTAAATGTTGGGAGCCAAAATTCTAAGGCTTCTAACCGATTAGGACAAGCTCTTAATCGGTTAGCTTGTTCAAACAGAGGCTTTGCCTCGTTATTTATCAAATGCCTAACCGATTAGGCAAAGTGACTAATAGGTTATTTAACAACTTAAAAGCCAAAATGATTTTGTCTTAACTGATTAGGTGAGAGACCTAACCGGCTAGTTTCACTCTTAGAAGTCAAAAACATTTTGTCCTAACCGATTAAGTAGGAGACCTAACCAGTTATTCTCTAACTCAGAAGCCATTTTGTTTTTGTCCTAACCGATTAGGTGAGAGACCTAACCAGTTATTCTCTAACTCAGAAACCATTCTGATTATGTCCAAACCGATTAGCCTGGAGCTCTAATCGGTTAGCATCTTTCCCATAACCTATTTTTGTGTTGTCCTAACCGATTAGGACACATCCCTAACCAGTTATTTATCAAAACAAAATAAATTCCTTTAAGCTTAAAGGGCCCCTAACCGATTAGGGGGCTTGACTAACCGGTTAGTCTATGTTCTGGAAAAAAAAAAGAAAGAAAAGCTCATAACAGCTATATTAATGAGCATTAATTGCTCACGTCTACCACCAATGGCACTAAATGGCCCTTAACTATAAATTTGGTTGTTGGGCTTCAATGGAGGGTTAGAAAAACAGAGACTATCAATCTGAAAGTTTACTACTGAGCATTAAACAAGTTTTTCTCATCATTTTACAAAATCCTTTGTTTTGAGCTTCAACTTGTGTGAATCCCAAATACTATAGCTCTCCAATTTGTAATACTTGCTCTAGAGAGAGTTTCTTTCATTTAAATCTTATACAATCTGTTTAGAGAGGGTGATGTATCCCTTAAGAATTGTAAGGGTGAGGTATCCCTTGGAAATATATGCTCAAGCATAAGGGTGAGGTATCCCAAAGTATTGAGTGCTCAAGGTTGTAAAGGTTGTCAAGCACCTATTGAAGCCTGAAGAAATAGTGGAAAATCTCTAGCAGTTGCTTGAGGACTGGACATAGATTACAAGTGGATTGGTGATCGAACTAGGATAAATCATTGTGTTTGTTTTCTCTGAATTCTTCTCTTTACATTAAGCACTGTTTTATTGAATTGTTTGAATATTGTTTCCTTTGGTTATTGCATTTATAGATAAAAGTGTTTATCTCATATATCCAATCATTTCTAATCATCAAATAGCTTCAACGAAAATTATTTTTCAAACTATTTGCGAAATATTTGTGAACTTGCTTTACATACTCAATTCACCCCCCTCTTGAGTATTGAGGTCACTTGGTAACAAGTGGTATCAGAGCTAGACTCTTGTATAAAGAGCTTAGCAGCTTCAAGAGAAGTGATGGCTTCAAATAGTTTTTCAAATGAAGGTTCTTTTATAAACAGATCTCCTTATTTCAATGGGGATGGTTATGCCTATTGGAAAGAAAAGATGAAAATTTTTATTGAAGCTATTGACTTAGATGTGTGGGATGCCGTTGAAAATGGTGCTTTTGTTCTAACACAAACTAAAGATGGTGTGAAAATTAATACACCTAGAAATGAATGGACCGATGATGATAAAAAGAAGGTTCAATACAATTTGAGAGCTAAGAACATCTTCACCACATCTTTGGGGTATGATGAATTCTTTAGGGTGTCAAATTGCAAGACTGCAAAAGAAATGTGGGATACCCTACAAGTAACTCATGAAGGTACTAGTGAGGTAAAACGATCTCGAATAAATACTCTTACTCATGAATACGAATTGTTTAGAATGAACCAAGGTGAGAGTATTCAAGATATGCAAAAGAGGTTTACTCACATTGTTAATCATCTTATCTCATTGGAAAAGACATTTCCTAATGAGGATCTTATTAACAAAGTCTTGAGATATCTAAGCAGGAATTGGCAACCCAAAGTAACGGCTATTGCGAAATCAAGAGATTTATCAACAATGTCTCTAGCCACTTTATTCGGAAAGCTTCAAGAACATGAGCTGGAACTAAATATGCTCAATCAAAATGAAGAGCATGACAAAAAGAAGAAGGGAATCGCACTCAAAGCCACCTCCTCTACAATTGAAGATGATGATGAAGATGGTGAAGAGGATGCTGAAAGTGTTGAGCTAAGTGAGGAGAATCTTAGTCTCCTTGTGAGAAAGTTTGGAAGATTCCTAAAGAAAAAGGGATTTCAAAGAAGACCACATTTTCCTCAAAAGAAAGTGTATCACAAAGGAGAAGGATCCTCTACTCCTCCAAAATTCTATGAATGTGGAAAACTGGGGCACATGAAAATAGAGTGTCCTATGTATCTCAAGAAGATGGAGAAGTTTGAGAAAAGGCTTTCCAAAGAAAAGAAAGGAAGGAGAGCATACATAGCTTGGGAGGACAATGACTTAAGCTCCTCCGATAGTTCGGAGAATGAAAAAGCTCATCTTTATCTCATGGCTTAAGGAGAAGAAAGTGAAGAGAGCGACACCGAGGTAACTTCTTCTAACTCAGAATCTCTACCTTCATATGATGAATTGCAAGATGCTTTTCAAGAATTGCATGATGAATCTTTGAGGCTGACAAAAATGATTTTGTCCTCTAACAAAATAATTTCCTTATTAGTAAACAAAGTTTCTACTTTAAGTAAAGAGATAAATGAGCTTAAGATTAAAAATGAGACCTTAGGACTTATTGATGCTAATTCATTATGCATGACTTGTTCCTCACATGATAACACATCCATATCATTACCTTGTTTATCATGCAAAGCTTTTGAAAAAGAAATTGAAGATTTGAACAACACTCTTGCAAAATTCACTTTTAGAAGAGACAACTTGAATGTGTTGTTATGGAGACAAAAATGTGTTTTTCAAAAAGTCGGTTTGGGATTTAATCCAAACAACCATTAAAAGTCTTATAAGAACTTCTTTGTTTCCTCAAAAACTTCAAGTAGTCCCTTTGTCAAATGTTTTCATTGTGGTAAGAAAGGGTATAGTGCATCCACTTGCAATGTTAAAAAGAAAATAAACACCAAGGTTGGAATCAGAAGGGTTTGGGTTCCTAAAGGCACCATACCTAATTCTAACACACAAGGACCCAAAATAATTTGGGTACCAAAGGTTAAAATTTGAATGTGTGTTGTAAGTGTACTTGAAAACCAAGAGCTCAAGTTGGTATCTTGATAGTGGTTGCTCCAAGCACATGACCGGTGATGGCTCCAAGTTCTCCTCCCTTACCCACAAGAAACATGGTCCTGTCACATATGGTGATAACAACAAAGGGAAGATTCTTGGAATTAGCAAAGTTGGTAAGATCCCTTCATCATCTATTGATAATATTTTGCTTATTGAAGGACTTAAACATAATTTACTTAGCATTAGTCAATTATGTGATAAAGGCAATAGAGTTATATTTGATTCCTTTTGTTGCATAATTGAGGGAAATGATGATAAGCAAGTTAAGTTTATTGGTCATAGGGTCAATAATATATATATGATTAGTCTCGATGATGTCTCCTCAAATGATGCTAAATGTTTTATGAGTAAAGAAAATGATTCATGGTTATGGCATAGAAGAATTGCTCACATTCACATGGATCACTTAAACAAATTAGTTTCTAAGGAACTAGTAATTGGTCTTCCAAAGCTCAAATTTGAAAAAGACAAACTTTGTAATGCATGTCAAAAGGGAAAACAAGTAAATGTCTCTTTTAAAGCTAAAAACATGGTTTCAACTTCTAGACCTTTATAACTTTTGCACATGGATCTTTTTGGTCCCTCTAGAACTATGAGCTTTGGTGAAAATTACTATGCATTAGTGATTGTGGATGATTTTTCTAGGTTTACATGGACATTATTCTTGGCCCACAAAATGATGCTTTTCAATCATTTAAAAAGCTTGCCAAAGTTATCCAAAACGAGAAAAGTTTTTGTATTGCATCCATAAGAAGTGACCATGGTGGTGAATTTGAAAATCATGAATTTGAAACTTTTTGTGATGAACATGGCATTGAGCATAATTTTTTTACCCCTAAAACACCTCAACAAAATGGTGTTGTAGAAAAAAAAATCGATCTTAGAGGAAATGGCAAGAACTATGCTCAATGAGACCAACCTTCCTAAGTATTTTTGGGTAGATGTAGTTAACACCGCTTGTTATGTTATGAATAAAGCCCTAATAAGGCCAAATTTAAAGAAAATCTCATATGAATTGTACAAAGGAAGGAAGCTAAATGTGTCACATTTTCATGTCTTTGGATGTAAATGTTTTATTTTGAATAATGGAAAGGATAACTTGGGGAAGTTTGATGTAAAATCTGATGAGAGAATATTCATTGGCTATTCTATACATAGTAAGGCCTTTAGAATATATAACAAATGAACTATGACCATAGAAGAGGCTATACATATTGCATTTGATGAAACTAACCCAAATAAGCCGAGAAAGGAGTTTGTTGATGATGTTGCAAAAATCTTGGCAAAAAGGCACTTAGAAAATCAAGAGAAAGAATCCAAAAAGCAAGAAGAGAGACTCCTTGATCACTCATGACAAAAAAATTCAGAAATTATGGACCTACCCAAGGAATGTAGGACATCAAGATATCACCCTCTCGACAAGGTGATAGGTGATGTATCAAAAGGGATAATCACTCAAAACTCACTTAGAGATGCATGTAATCATTTAGCTTTTGTCTCTCAAGTTGAACCTAAAGACATAAATGAGGTCATTAATGATGAACATTGGATCTTGGCCATGCAAGAAGAACTAAATCAATTTGAGAGAAATCAAGTTTGGGAATTAGTTCCAAGGCTCAATGATCATCCCATAATTAGCACCAAATGAGTCTTTAGGAACAAACTTGATGAAACAGGCCTAATAATAAGAAATAAAGCTAGGCTTGTAGCTAAGGGCTATAATCAAGAAGAAGGCATAGATTATGAAGAAACTTATGCTCCCGTAGCTAGATTAGAGGCCATTAGAATGTTACTTGCATATGCTTGCATCATGGATTTCAAACTCTATCAAATGGATGTCAAAAGTGCCTTTTGAAATAGTTTTATACAAGAAGAAGTGTATGTGGAACAATCTCCTGGTTTTGAGGATTTTGAATTGCCCAACCATGTTTTTAAACTGAAAAAGGCCTTGTATGGCTTAAAACAAGTTCCTAGAGCTTGGTATGAAAGGTTGAGCAAATTCCTTTTAGAAAAAGGTTTTTCTAGAGGCAAAGTTGACACTACCCTTTTCATAAAACACAAAATGCATGACATACTTCTAGTTCAAATCTATGTTGATGACATTATATTTGGAGCTACTAACAACTCTCTTTATAAAGAATTTTTAAATATTATGCAAAGTGAGTTTGAGATATCCATGATGGGTGAGCTCAACTTCTTCCTTGGTCTCCAAATCAAGCAAACAAGAGAAGGAATGTTCATAAGCCAATCCAAGTATTACAAAGAGCTGCTCAAGATGTTTGGAATGGACAATGTCAAGCATACGGCTACTCCTATGGGCACCTCTTGCTATTTGGACAAGGATGAAGGAGGTAAGTCTGTAGAAATTACCAAATATAGAGGTATGATTGGCTCACTCCTTTATCTCACTGTAAGTAGGCCTGATATAATGTTTAGTGTATGCATATGTGTTAGATATCAAGCTAATCCTAAAGAATCACACCTAAGTACTGTTAAGAGAATAATGAAATACCTAATAGACACATCATAAATGGGTTTGTGGTACCCTAAGGGTGCCTCATGTAGCCTTATTGGGTATTTCGATTCTGATTTTGCTAGATGCAAAATGGATAGGAAGAGCACTAGTGGGACATACCACTTACTTGGAAGCTCACTAGTTTCTTGGCATAGCAAGAAACAAAATAGTGTGGCATTGTCTACAACTGAAGCTGAATATGTTACAGCTAGGAGTTATTGTGCCCAAATCCTTTGGATGAAATAACAACTCTTGGACTATGGTCTTGAACTTGATCACATCCCTATAAGATGTGATAATACTAGTGTAATTAATTTGTCTAAAAATTCCATTTTGCATTCTAGGACTAAACATATTGAAATAAGACATCATTTCATTAGAGATCATGTTCAAAAGGGTGATTGCATGCTTAAATTTGTGGAAACCACTAAGCAACTAGCTGACATTTTCACTAAGCCCTTAGCAAAAGAAGCATTCTTCTATATAAGAAATGAACTCGGAATATTGGATCAATCATGCATAAGTTAATTACTTGTTGCATAACTTATCTTCTATGATACCTATTTTGCTCCTCTACTGCATAATATCATTGTTTCGCTATTAATCTCTTTTAAATTCAATACTAACTTGAGCGTCGAAGTGTCCTCTTATTTTATTTTGCAGGAGCTCAGTTTATGCTTAAGTCCCCCAATCTTAAAACTCATGTTCCTACTGCAAAAAATGATCTCTGAACCTCCTCCTACTTGATCTGATATTGGGATCATTTTTTTTAAAATGAAAATGAAGTTAAGCCAAAAATGAACTTCAAGAAGACTTAAACTCCTATGCTCAAGGATTATTCCCATGAAATTGTTCTAGTGCTATCAGTGAAATGATCAAGTAAAAGAAGAAAATATAATTTTGTTTGGCCTCTGAAAGTGTTTTGGAACCCTGATGAGCTCTCTGTCAAGACCAAATAATTGGTTAGGCATGGCCTCTAACCGGTTACCCTGTGTTTGGAAGCAACTTCGTGCTCTCTGTCAAGCAAAATAACCGGTTAGCTAATTGTCCCTAATCGGTTAGCTCAAACCGTGACCTCCAAATTGATTTGCCTAACCGGTTAGCAAACAATCCCTAATCGATTACCCTATTTTTGGATTCCATTTTGTGCGCTCTGACTTAGCACAATAACCGGTTAGCCACCTATCCTAACCGGTTATTGGAGAACACAGTGGCTAAACTCCAATAGCCCTAATCGGTTACCCACTTTTCCTAACCGGTTAGGACAACCCCCTTAAACATCCCCCAACAGCGTAGTTCTCTCCATTCACGCACCCTCAGCCCCATTATCATCTTCATCCTCTCAAGCTTTCTCATACCCACTCCCTCACATTCATCCCTCACCATAAAACCACCACATATTCGGCCTTTAAACCCCATTTCTCTCACAATCCCTCACTTTCCATCATCTTTCTCAGATCAAAACTCTATTTTTCTTCCAAAATTTCCATCTCCCTCATACTCTCTCTCTCCTTCACCGTGCCCTAAGCTTCCATTCCCTACCATGGCCAACAGCTCTTCCTTCCCCAAAAGGTCACGCACCAAAAATCCCAATGTCCCCAAGGAAACAACTCCTACTAACACTAACCCAGATTTTTCAATAGCTTTGAATCTCAGAAGATACTTCACTGACCCTGCTCAAATGAAGAAATATCAGTTGGAATTTCATGCAAGATGCATCATCTCACCTAAATGGATGGACTGGGAGTTTTTCGTCTAATAAGGATTCACTTCTCTTACAGAGCTTCTTAAATTCCATGGGTTGAGAACTCTCATCACCACCAATCCAGGGTATTTCTATCTTGAACCTACTAAAGTCTTCTTCTGCAATTTATCTATTAAGGGTGGAACTTTGATTTTTGAAGTTAAAAAGCATAAGATTATTGTGAATCCCAGTGAGTGGGTTCCTTTGTTTGATCTTCCCCACTCCGGTGAAAAGCTCAAATTGGAAAAACATGTCTCATGGGAAAATTATAAGATAGATCAAGCCGTCATAGGCATACTTTAGCCTGGTGTTCAAATGTCAAAGGGAACTTTTACTACCGGCCTTCTAAAGCTACATGATCATCTTCTTCATTTCATTGTCACTCATATCCTCGCACCAAGGGCAAGTAACTATGCCCTGGTTGAAGAGGAAGACATCTTCCTGATATGGCTTCTCAAGGAATGCATAAAGATCAACTGGCCTTTTTATATTATACATAATATGATGAAAGCCAAAAATAAGGCAGTTATGGATCTTCCGTATGCCCTTTTGATTGCTCGAATCCTTGACCACCATAAGGTTCCTCTATTAGACAATGGCATTGTTAACACTGCAGGTCCCCATAAGTTTGGACTTGCCTCTCTTAATAGAATGCACATGAAGAACGTCAATGGCGAATGGACTTATGGTCTTGCACGTGTGGCAGGAGCACCACCAGAAGAAATTCCCGCTGATACGACTGATGTCCCTATGGAAGAGGTACTAGAAATGAGTAGCGTCTCCGAAACCACAAGTGAAGCTCACATTCTTGCAGCCATCACAGATCTGCGAACCTACCAAGAGCATAGCAACTCAGTAATTTTTGATCGGTTAAGTGCTATGGAGGACCGCTTGGATAGGATCGAGTGTCGCTTCCCAGCACCCAAAGACCCTGGGGCTTAGGTATGGACCCTTTGTTTCTATCATAGTTGTATTGCTGAACTAATTGCTTCTGAGCTCTATTTTGACTATGCTTGGTTATCATATTTTGGATATTTTGGTAGACTTACTTGGCATGACTGATTATGAGTTTCTAGAAATTATGCTTAGTCTTAAAAGTTATCTTTGACCCATGCTTTGAATCTTGAACATATTTAATTATGTTTTGAATGCTTAGTCTCATGTTTTGAATGCTTAGTCTTAAAAATATGTTTTGAACATATTTAATCTTGAATATATCTTTGACCCATGCTTCTGGTTTACTGGATTTTTTTTTTATTATATGACAAAAGGGGGAGAAGGATAGGGGCTTTCTATTTATTGAGAAAAGTAGGAAAAATAACTGTATGTGTTATGATAATGTGTTGTCTTTTAATGGTCCTGGAATCCCAAAACAAAGGAGGAGCTGTGCATCTCTGATTCAAGCACCTCTTGAACAAAAGAGGGGGAGTAAGTCTCCAAATCCTATTATGAATTCCAATTATCATTTGAACTAATCCTTTTCTCAATAATTGTTTGTCATCATCAAAAAGGGGGAGAATGTGATTGACATGGACTAGATGCAAATGGTTTTGATGTCGACAAATAAGAAAGCAATAGGAACACAATGATCAAGTCACAAGGAAATCAAGCTTAGCATGTAGGTTATAGATCTTGTGTAAAGATATATTAAGGATTCACCTCAAGCTCAAATGACTTCCTTAAAATGAATTTGCAAAATGGTTTTTCAAGTTAGGATCAAAAGTTTTTTTTTTTTGCAACAACTCTTTGAAATCTTATATCCTCTTTCAAGTAAATCTCCTTGTATGTGCCAAAATTGAAATAAGCCTTTTTGAGAACTTACCAGTTTTTTAATAAACACAAAACTGCTTCTGTAAATGTTAGGAGCCAAAATTCTAAGGCCTCTAACCGATTAGGACAAGCTCCTAATCGGTTAGCTTGTTCAAACAGAGGCTTTGCCTCGTTATTTATCAAATGCTAACCGATTAGGCAAAGTGGCTAATCGGTTATTTAACAAATCCGAAGCCAAAATGATTTTGTCCTAACCGATTAGGTGAGAGACCTAACTGGTTAGTTTCACTCTCAGAAGCCAAAAACATTTTGTCCTAACCGATTAGGTAGGAGACTTAACCAGTTATTCTCTAACTCAGAAGCCATTTTGTGTTTGTCCTAACCGATTAGGTGAGAGACCTAACTGGTTATTCTCTAACTCAAAAACCATTCTGATTATGTCCTAACCGATTAGCCTGGAGCTCTAATCGGTTAGCATCTTTCTCAGAACCCATTTTTGTGTTGTCCTAACCGATTAGGACATATCCCTAACCAGTTATTTATCAAAACAGAATAAATTCCTTTAAGCTTAAAGGGCCCCTAACCGATTAGGGGGCTTGACTAACCGGTTAGTCTATGTTCTGGAAAAATAAAGAGAAGCTCGTAATGGCTATATTAATGAGCATTAATTGCTCACGTCTACCACCAACGGCACTAAATGGCCCTTAACTATAAATTTGGTTGTTGGGCTTCAATGGAGGGTTAGAAAATAGAGACTATCAATCTGAAAGTTTACTACTGAGCATTAAACAAGTTTTTCTCATCATTTTACAAAATCCTCTGTTTTGAGCTTCAACTTGTGTGAATCCCAAATACTATAGCTCTTCAATTTGTAATACTTGCTCTAGAGAGAGTTTCTTCCATTTAAATCTTATACAATCTATTTAGAGAGGGTGAGGTATCCCTCAAGAATTGTAAGGGTAAGGTATCCCTTGGAAATAGAAACTTAAGCATAAGGGTGAGGTATCCCAAAGTGTTGAGTGCTCAAGGTTGTAAAGGTTGTCAAGCATCTATTGAAGCTTGAAGAAATAGTAAAAATTCTCTAGCGGTTGCTTGAGGACTGGACGTAGATCACAAGTGGATTGGTGATCGAACCAGGATAAATCATTGTGTTTGTTTTCTCTAAACTCTTCTCTTTACATTAAGCACTATTTTATTGAATTGCTTGAATATTGTTTCCTTTGGTTATTGCATTTATAGATAAAAGTGTTTATCTCATATATCCAATCATTTCTAATCATCAAATAGCTTCAACAAAAATTGTTTTTCAAACGATTTGCGAAAGATTTGCGAACTTGTTTTACATACTCAATTCACCCCCTTCTTGAGTATTGAGGCCACTTGGTAACACAATGTCTATTCCTAGCGATTGCAAAAATTATGGTGTTTATCACATGTTCTAGGTTCATGCAAATTTTCTCAAATCATATATCAACCCAAAAGATCATTTCCAAATTGATCAGGTTTAGAAAAGTATTAAGAATAGAGATAAACACATAAATCATGAAAAAGAAATATAAATTAAACCCATAAAAGAAAGTTACATCATCCAAGAACAAGGTTCATCATTCCCCTAACAAAGAAAAATTAGTTACACATGGAAAAAGAAGAACACAAAGGGAAGAATATGACAAACTCCATTGTAGAAAGGTGGAAAGGTTGAAGAAAATCCCTAATCTTCAAGCCTAATTGCGCCCACACCACATTAGGGTTTGTGCCTCTTGACGGCTGCTGCATTCTGTCCAAGTGTGTCTAAGTGTGTGGCGTAACTTATGAATTTATAATAAAAAATGTGGGCTTTCTGCATAGTCAGCACTCAGGCGCTACGTTACTAGTGCCTAGGCGCTGGCCCATTAAAACCACGGTGTTTTACGTATCGAGCGCCTAGGCGCTGAACCATCAGAATGCAAAATCAGCACTCTGTCTCGTAAATCGTCGAATCTTTTTTCATGCATAATTACCTATCAAAAACACATAAAAACACATAATTAAAATATAATTAAAAATAACTAAAAACAAAAGAAAATTAGGACAAAGTCAATCAAAAAGATTAAAAGAGAATGAAAACCCAATACTTTTGAACCGTAAAAATATGAATTTTTGAAGGTTCATCACTCTCCCTAACTTAAACTTTTGCTTGTCTTCAAGTAAAAAGAAGAACAAAAACAAACAAAAGAAAAACTAAACAAATAACAACTCAAAACACACAACCAAAACAAGGCAACACCAGGTAGTGAATATCATACATATCCTTAGAAATTGCTTCACAATCTAATTTCAAAGTGTCACACATGAACAATTCAATTGTCACATCGTCTCTGATGCACACTTTTAATTGTTGCATTACAAACCCAAGTGCAGGTTATCTCAAGTAATAAATTTCTCGGTGAGTCTGAGGTCGATCCATAGGGAATTGTTGAAGATAAAGGTGAAGTAAATATTTTGTTACTACGGTAAAAATTATTTACTGGGATAAAAAGATCCACTCTTGGTAAATAAAATAAAAGTAAAATTAATTCCTTTTATAACTCAATTAGAATCCTCGCAACATGGAGGTTCCAATCGAAAAATACAACGTTAAAAGTCCTTTAAAATAATATACGTAATTATATTATGTTTCCTTTAATCATTAATATCATCACTCATAAATGGGATCAAGCATTCACTGTGCCAATATTTTGTTTACAATAAATCAAGATCTCCATTTTATAAGGAGAGTTTCTAATACCACCACTTGTAAATGGGTTAAAGCATTCACTGTGCCAATATTTTATCTACAATAAATCAAGAACTCCTCTTTACAAGAGTAGTTTCTAAATTATCAAAAACAAAATATAACACGTATAATAATTACTAAAAAGATAAACCATTAAAGCACAAGAGAGGAATAAATCTAACCTTATTTTATTACCAAGAGCTTCACACTTTGACCCAAGTAGACTAAAACTTATTTACACATAGACTAAAAGAGAGAAAAAGAAAAAAAGAGAGAGAAAGGAAATTGGAGGAGGAGGAAATTCCTCAGAATTTCCCCTCCCCCTGATGTGCATCTTCGTCCCCCTTCCGAAGAGTGCAATTGCCTATTTATAGGCTAATTCATGTTACTGTGCAACGCATAGTAACATGAATAGTGAAACTTAATTGTTAAGTTTCCCAACGTAAGTCATGACGTTTTATTTCTTTTTTTTTCTTTTTTTTAAATAATAATTGAGCAAACGTGTACAATCGTGTGTCCAGTTTTCTTCATTTTTGAGAGAAGTGGTCTTCATGAAAGTTGTAAACTTAGATATTTGCTTTAAAATGGCTTTAATTTGAGTCCAAAATCATGCCTAGAACTCAAGATATGGTCCAATTACTGTAGATTGTTTAGACCTAGATTCAGCTCCTCTATTTTGACTTCAAAGCCCAATATCACCTCCAAGGAGTTCGATTCTGGAAAAGTGTTCAACATCAAAGTTATAGGGAATTGTCTTAGCTTTCCTACAAGACCAAAGTCACATCAATTAGATATTTGTAACTCAAGTTATAGCCAGTTTACTAAACATTGCCAAAGAGATAATTACGGTTAATTTATGCAATAATTTATTTAATTGTCCAATTCGGCTCAAAATCATAAAATGTGTCAAAACTAATTTAATTAAGCCTAATTGAACCTTAAGAAGCCTAGTGAAAGGATTACAAAATGTATAAAATACAATGTTATCAAATTCTCCCACACTTAACTTTTGCACTCTTGGGCAAAACACAAAAGACAAAAAATAAGGAATAAAGAAAAACAACACAAACTCAAAAACTAAAAAAACTCTAAAGGATTCAATGACTCAAGAAGAGCAACTAGACAATCAAGGGATCAAAACAGTCATGAGGTAACATTTCTTCGCATCTCAAACCAACAAGTAAGGAAACTTCAGTTGAAAAGAATAAATCAAGAATGATAGATCTTCACAAGATTCACTCTCAATCCCTCAAGTGTTTAAAAGGTAAGTATTTCACTCAATTCAACCCATGAAAATTGCACTACCATAAGCTTACTTGTCTTCTATTTCTCCACTACTCAACAACAACATATATACACAAATCATGAGGACTTTATTCAATGTTATAATGGGGTCAAGGTAAAGGTGGAATTAATATAGGTAAGACAAGTTAAATACCAAAGAGAATAAAAGAGCATTATGTTATAGATAGAGTGGAGAAGATGTTTGAGAACATTCAATCTAAATTTCTTAAGAATTTCTTAGTTCTTCCTCATACAGGACAATGACTAATATCTGACTAATGTTTTGTTGAAGATCAATTGGTAGGTTGAATTCATTGTTAGGCTTGAACATTCTCCTTCTATTCTTGTTATTTCTAAGAATTCGCTGGCCAGTACTTTTTTTTTATATAACCAATCTACACACGCACCCCCACACTTGTTCAAGAACTCATCAAATAACAAAGTCAATGCTCTCTTATTCCCTAAGGTTGGGTTAGAACATGGTTTTTCATTTAAGGCACGTAATGAGTTAGAAACATAGAATGGTCAAATAAGCTCAAAGGGGTTAAGCAAAGGAAAATACGTAAAGTTAGCTATTTGGTCAAAGTAGTTAATTCAAGAAAATTTGCCTCAATCATATTTATGTATGCATGTGAAAATGTTGCCTCAAAAAGAATCAAAGCAAGTTCTAGAGTAACAATTCCATGAGTGAAAAAAAAATCACACAAGAAAGAAGAGAATGGTACAGATGTTCAATCCATTCATTGATAGGCTCAAAATCTCATAAGGCATATATCTATTATTCTCAGTCCACAAAAATTTCAACATCCATAAACAAGCATGTGATGTTTAAGAAAGAAGACAATTAACTCAATCATGCAAATTTCCTTGAATTCATTTGCTACTTCTACACAACAAAGTTATCTACCCCAATCTAGATGCGTCTCAAGAGTAAAATTACAATCACAGTAAAATTTACTCCTTACTCTGCCATCCTTAACTGGTTTAGCTGTTAGAAAATTACTGACAAACATATAAATACAACAAACATAAACACACTTTCAAACTTTTTTTTCAAGCATTTTTTACATAATTATTCACATAACTATTTACAGAACTATCCTTCCCCCCAACCAGATCACAACATTGTTCTCAATGTTAAAAAATAGAAAGGAAAAAGATAGAAGATAGTACCTATTACCGCAATTACTGAAAAGAGTAACCGTTACCAAGTGGCCTCAATACTCAAGAGGGGGTGAATTGAGTAAGTAAAACAAGTTAGCAAATCTTTCGCAAATCGTTTGATAACCAATTTTCGTTGAAGCTATTGAATAATTAGAGATAATTAGATGGATGAGATAAACCCTCTTACTTATAAATGTGATAGCCAAAGGAGACAATATCCAAGCAATTCAATAAAATAGTGCACAAAATAAAGAGAAGGGTTTAGAGAGAACAAACACAAACAATTATCCTGGTTCGATCACCAATCCACTTGTGATCTACGTCCAGTCCCCAAGCAACAACTTGAGATTTTCCCCTATATCTTCAAGTTTCAATGGGTGCTTGACAACCACTACAACCTTGAGCACTCAACACTATGGGATACCTCACCCTAATGCTTGAGCCTCTATTTTCCAAGGGATACCTCACCCTATTACAGTTTAGAGGGATGCCTCACCCTCTCTACAGATTATACAAAGATTAAATAGGTAGAAACTCTCTTCAAAGAGCAAATAATACAACTGGAAATTCAATGGGTATTTGATTCACGATTTACGCTCAGAAACAGAGTATTAACGGAGGAATAGATGAAAACTCATTTTTAATGCTCAACCAAGGTTTTTCAGATTGATTGTTTAACCCCCATAAATGCCCAACAACTTCTATTTATAAGTCATTGAAGTTTAGAGCCGTTGAGAGGTGGTTGGAGCATTTAATGATACGTAACTATCCGTTAATTTCTGTTTCTGGAAACCTCTCTTATTCGAATAAGAGAATTGTTATTCGAATAAGGCTTTAAATAGCACAAGAGTGTTTTCCTCTGTAATGTGTTATTCGAATAACATCCTGGTTATTCGAATAACCAATTAAATGTTTGGCTTCTGGGAAAACATGTTATTCGAATAACATTCATGTTATTCGAATAACTCATTCGAATATTTGATTTCCTGAATTCTCGTTATTCGAATAACCATTTAAACATGATTTTTCTGAAATGCTTGTTATTCGAATAACAACTCTGTTATTCAAATAACCATTTCAACAAAAAGATTTCCTAGAGATGTGTTATTCGAATAACACTTTGTTATTCGAATAACTTATTCGTGCCAAAACATTTTTGAACCATTTATTCGAATAGCACAGGGCTTATTCGAATAAATCTTTTCCTGAAAGATTTATTTGGAATCCCCGACTTGTGTTATTCGAATAAGAAACTCCTTATTCGAATAATACATGTGAAAACCATATTTTAAGCCTTTTTAAATGTTGCTCTTGATTCTATATGATCTTGTAGGTTTATGGACATGAAATGGTTGATTCTTTGGAAGTTAAAAACCATATTGAAGCCTTGAAAACTCGTGTGCTATTTCGAGAAGTAAGATTGAGCAATTGTGAATCCTTATTTATACCTTTACAAAATGATTGAAGTCCTATAAGTTATACTTGATGGTCTTGAGACTCTTGGACTTGATCTTGCAACATCTTCAAGTTTGTTATCATCAAAACACATTCTTTATGAGATACATGCCAGTCACATTCTCTCCCTTTTTGATGATGACAAACAACCATTGAGAAAAGAGTTAGTTCATTTGTGAATTAGAAATCACAGAATTAATTATGGAGACTTACTCCCCCTCTAGTTTGTAAGAGGAGCATAAATTATCAGAGACAAGCGCAGCTCCCCCTTTCTTTTGGAGTCTCTTGATCCTTTTCAGATTTAATCTTTCAGATTTGTTTTTTCTGAACACAATCTCCAAAACCAAACATTGTCAAAAGTGATTATCTTTATCTTTAAGTATGGATTAACAGAGTTAACTTTAGCTTGTTCTTGTTCTTCTCCCCCTTTTGTCATGATCAAAAAGATGGGGCAAGACATGCATATACCCAGCATTAACAAACATGCTTTTATATCATTTAGCAAGAAATTAAACGAACATTTTAAATGAACAGTCTTAGAAAGTGAGGAGGCAGCAAGGAAGCTAAAACATATTTTATTCAATGATTGCAAGCATTGTCAAGATATACAAGTTCAGATATGGGTATGCCAGAGATACATGAAAAACATGAACATAAAAACTAAATTCCTATGATCAAAAGTAAGTGTCTGGTGGAGGAGGAGGTGAGTCCGGTGCAGGGGCAGGAGGTGCAGCTCGCAGGGCAGCAATCTCGCGTTCAACACCTTCTATTCTGTCGAAGAGAATAGAAAAGGTGTGTTCCATGTAAGCACGATTGTCGAGCAGAGTGGTCATAATGCCTTCCAGGGTTACTGGAGCAGGAGCAGGGGCTTCAGTAGGCTGATCAGCAGGAACAGGGTCATCAGCAGGAACAGGGGCATCTGCAATATCTTCGTCTGCTGCAGCTTCTTCCAGCTCATCAGGGTATACCCACCCTCCAATATTGTCTGGAACCATCTTCATTTTCTTCAGAGTAAATTCCCCAAAGATGTGGAAATGGTTCAGTTCCATTGTCTGTTCAGTCTGTCTGAGCAGGGAGTATTTCTTAAGAAAGGCTGAGATAATCAGAGCATATGGCAGGTCAGAATTCTTGGTGGTCTTGACTTTCATCATGTATTTTCTAATGAAATTGGGCCAGTTGATCTTCCAATTTTTCTTCAATACCCAGAGAAGAAAAATGTCATCTTCAGTTAGATAAGCATAGTTGCCTCCACGAGGAGCGAGAATGTGCGTGTATGTGTAGTGAAACAGCCTTTCCTGGCTTTTCAGCATCCCACTCTTCAGACTAACCTTGGACCCTACTGTTCCAGGCTTTACCAATAGTGACACAGCTTCTTCTCTTCTGTATGCCTTCATGTAGGGCCTGCTATCTGGCTCCACTGCAGCACCCGTGGCATCTAATTTGAAGAAAAGCATCCAATCAGCTGGAGTGATAACAATTTCCTGGTCCTTCACTTCAGAGATAAGATTAGGACCGTCCATCTTCAAGTTGCAGTAGAACATTTTCACCAAGTCTGGGAAAATGGAGTCCTTGTAGCTGCAGAGATCGAGCACGCCCTGATGGGAGAGATCATCGAGGAAATCAAATCCTCCATCATCTTCAAAGAACTGGCGATCCATGCATTTGGGCTGAATGACGTCTCTGGTCCAGAATTCTTCCTTGAAGCGTTTGAGATCATCGTTATTGGACGAGAGTCTTCGAAGATTAATGGGGTTGTTAGTGGGAGCGATTTTGCTACGTGGGCATTTGGAAGAGGAGGCCATGATGGAATTTTGGTGGGTTATGAAGAGAATGAGGAGATGGTGGATACGAAGAAGAGAAAACAGAGAAGGGGGGAAAATAGATCTTATGAAATGACCGAGGATGCTCATGAAATCCTCTTATAAGTCACGTGTTATTCAAATAACAGTGGTGTTATTCGAATAACAGAGTGGTACCTGAAGCGTCTTGGCTCACTGCCAAGCGTTATTCGAATAACAATATTGTTATTCGAATAACAGCGTAGTAGCTCATGTGTTTGGTGAATTCTATCATTTGTTATTCGAATAACATATTCTATTATTCGAATAACATGAAAATGGCTTTTGCCACTGACATGCTTTATTCGAATAACCAGTTGGTTATTCGAATAACCAATTGATATTAGGTTGTTGGAGCACATTCTGTGAGGTGTTATTCGAATAAGGGAATCCTCATTCGAATAATATACGCGTGTTAGAAAACTGACTGGGCTTCACTGGCAGGTTTTATTCGAATAAAGGGCTTCTTATTCGAATAGGGCATAGGATAAAAAGAAGTTTTATGGATCAATTTGGAGAGGATCAATCTTTCTATCATTTATTTGGTCAGAGACATGCCAGTTTAATTCCAAACAACATATAGTCAACTTTAAATCATTCAAATCAGTTCCAGAACATCTTAAATCAATTCAAATCATCATACAAGCATATAATCTAATCATACTATGTTTCAATGCACTCAATTTTGCAAGAATACTATTTTTACCAAGAATTTCACCCTTTTTGGTGAAATTGTGAAGTTATTGAGTTGCTTGGGAATCTTGATCATGAAGGAGCACCTACAAAATAACTTTGGGGAAATCTCTGACGCTCAAGTTAGTTTTGGATTCAAATATGATTAATAGCTCAGAAATTATGCAGCAAAATGACATGATTATGTAGAAAGCAACATGATTTGATTTTTAGGATTATGCAGTAAAAAGTCAATTTATGCAAGATTGATCCAAAATACCAAGTTCATTTCTTATATAGAAAAATGCTTCTTTTGCCAAGGGTTTAGTGAAATGTCAGCTAGTTGCTTAGTGGTTTCAACAAATTCAAGCATGCAATCACCCTTTTGAACATGGTCTCTAATGAAATGATGTCTTATTTCAATATGTTTAGTCCTAGAATGCAAAATGGGATTTTTGGACAGATTTATTGCACTAGTATTATCACATCTTATGGGGAAGTGATTAAGCTCAAGATCATAGTCCAAGAGTTGTTGTTTCATCCAATGGATTTGAGAACAACAACTCCCAGCTGCAACATATTCAGCTTCAGCTGTAGACAATGCCACACTATTTTGTTTCTTGCTATGCCAAGAAACTAGTGAGCTTCCAAGCAAGTGGCATGTCCCACTAGTGCTCTTCCTATCCATTTTGCATCCAGCAAAATCGGAATTAGAATACCTAATAAGGCTACATGAGGCACCTTTAGGGTACCATAAACCCATTTGTGATGTGCCTATAAGATATTTCATTATTCTTTTAACAACACTTAGGTGTGATTCTTTAGGATTTGCTTGATATCTAGCACACATGCATACACTAAACATTATATCAGGCCTACTTGTAGTGAGATAAAGGAGTGAGCCAATCATACCTCTATATTTTGTAATTTCTACCGATTTACCTCCTTCATCCTTGTCCAAATAGCAATAGGTGCCCATAGGTGTAGCCATATGCTTGGCATTGTCCATTCCAAACTTCTTGAGTAATTCCTTGTAATACTTGGATTGGCTTATGAACGTTCCTTCTCTTGTTTGCTTGATTTGGAGACCAAAGAAGAAGTTGAGCTCACCTATCATGGACATTTCAAACTCACTTTGCATAATATTTGAAAATTCTTTACAAAGAGAGTTGTTAGTAGCTCCAAATATAATGTCATCAACATAGATTTGAACTAGAAGTATGTCATGCATTTTATGTTTTATGAAAAGGGTAGTGTCAACTTTGCCTCTAGAAAAACCTTTTTCTAAAAAGAATTTGCTCAACCTTTCATACCAAGCTCTAGGAGCTTGTTTCAAGCCATACAATGCCTTTTTCAGTTTAAAAACATGATTGGGCATTTCAAAATCCTCAAAACCAGGAGGTTGTTCTACATACACCTCTTCTTGTATAAAACCATTTAAAAAGGCACTTTTGACATCCATTTGATAGAGTTTGAAATCCATGATGCAAGCATATGCAAGTAATATTCTAATGGCCTCTAACCTAGCTACGGGAGCATAAGTTTCTTCATAGTCTATGCCTTCTTCTTGATTATATCCCTTGGCTACAAGTCTAGCTTTATTTCTTATTATTAAGCCCGTTTCATCAAGTTTGTTCCTAAAGACCCATTTGGTTCCAATTATAGGATGATCATTGGGCCTTGGAACTAATTCCCAAACTTGATTTCTCTTAAATTGGTTTAGTTCTTCTTGCATGACCAAGATCCAATGCTCATCATTAATGGCCTCATTTATGTCTTTAGGTTCAACTTGAGAGACAAAAGCTAGGTGATTACATGCATTTCTAAGTGAGTTTCGAGTGATTGCCCCTTTTGATACATCACCAATCACCTTGTCGAGAGGGTGGTATCTTGAAGTCCTCCGTTCCTTGGGTAGGTCCAAGATTTCTGAATCTTTTTGCCATGAGTGATCAAGAAGTCTCTCTTCTTACTTCTTGGACTCATTCTCTTGATTTTCCAAGTGCGTTTTTGCTAAGATTTCTACAATATCATCAACAAAACTCTTTCTCGGCTCATTTGGCTTAGTTTCATCAAATGCAACATGTATGGACTCTTCTATGGTCATAGTTCGTTTATTATAGACTCTAAAGGCCGTACTATGTATAGAATAGCCAATGAATATTCTCTCATCAGATTTTGCATCAAACTTCCCCAAGTTATCCTTCCCATTATTCAAAACAAAATATTTACATCCAAAGACATGAAAATGTGACACATTTGGCTTCCTTCCTTTGTATAATTCATATGGGGTTTTTTTTAAAATTGGCCTTATTAGGGTTCTATTCATAACATAATAAGCGGTGTTAACCGCATCCGCCTAAAAGTACTTAGGAAGGTTGGCCTCATTGAGCATAGTTCTTGCCATTTCTTCTAAAGATCAATTTTTCCTTTCTACAACACCATTTTGTTGTGGTGTTCTAGGGGCAGAAAAATTATGCTCAATGCCATGTTCATCACAAAAAGTTTCAAATTCATGATTTTCAAACTCACCACCATAGTCACTTCTTATGGATGCAATACAAAAACATTTTTCGTTTTGGATAACTTTAGCAAGCTTTTTAAATTATTGAAAAGCATCATTTTTGTGGGCTAAGAATAATGTCCATGTAAACCTAGAAAAATCATCCACAATCACTAATGCATAGTAATTTCCACCAAAGCTCATAGTTCTAGAGGGACCAAAAAGATCCATGTGCAAAAGTTGTAAAGGTCTAGAAGTTGAAACTATGTTTTTAGCTTTAAAAGAGACCTTTACTTGTTTTCCCTTTTGACATGCATCACAAAGTTTGTCTTTTTTAAATTTGAGTTTTGGAAGGCCAATTACTAATTCTTTAGAAACCAATTTGTTTAAGTGATCCATGTGAATGTGAGCAATTCTTCTATGCCATAACCATGAATCATTTTCTTTACTCATAAAGCATTTAGCATCATTTGAGGAGATATCATCGAGACTAATCATATATATATTATTGACTCTATGACCAACAAACTTAACTTACTTATCATCATTTCCCTCAATTATGCAACAAGAAGAATCAAATGTAACCTTATTGCCTTTATCACACAATTGACTAATGCTAAGCAAATTATGTCTAAGTCCTTCAACAAGAAAAACATTATCAATAGATGATGAAGGGATCTTACCAACTTTGCCAATTCCAAGAATCTTCCCTTTGTTATTATCACTATATGTGATATGACCATGTTTCTTGTGGGTAAGGGAGGAGAACTTGGAGCCATCACCAGTCATGTGCTTGGAGTAACCACTATCAAGATACTAACTTGAGCTCTTGGTCTTCAAGCACACCTACAATACACATTCAAGTTTTAACTTTTGGTACCCAAATTGTTTTGGGTCCTTGTGTTAGAATTGAGTATGGTGCCTTTAGGAACCCAAACCCTTTTGATTCCAACCTTGGTGTTTATATTCTTTCTAACATTGCAAGTGGATACACTATGCCTTTTCCTACCACAATGAAAACATTTAACAAAGGGACTACTTGAAGTTTTTGAGGAAATAAAGAAGTTCTTATAAGACTTTTGATGGTTGTTTGGATTAATCCCAAACCGGCTTTTCAAAAAACACATTTTTGTCTCCCTAACAACACATTCAAGTTGTCTCTTCCAAAAGTGAATTTTGCAAGAGTGTTGTTCAAGTCTTCAATTTCTTTTTCAAAAGCTTTACATGATAAACAAGGTAATGATATGGATGCATTATCATGTGAGGAACAAGTTATGCATAATGAATTAGCATCAATGAGTCCTAAGGTCTCATTTTCAATTTTGAGCTCATTTATCTCCTTGGTTAAAATAGAAACTTTGTTTGCTAATAAGGAGATTGTTTTATTGGAAGACAAAACCATTTTTGTGAGCCTCAAAGATTCATCATGCAATTCTTGAAAGGCATCTTGCAATTCATCATAAGAGGGTAGAGGTTCTATGTTAGAAGAGGTTATCTCGGTGTCGCTTTCTCCACTTTCTTCTCCTTGAGCCATGAGGCAAAGATGGGCTTCTTCATTCTCCGAATCGTCGGAAGAGCTTAAGTCATTGTCCTCCCAAGCTATATATGCTCTTCTTCCTTTCTTTTCCTTGGAGGGTCTTTTCTCATGCTTCTCCATCTTCTTGAGATATATAGGACACTCCATTTTCATGTGCCCCAGTTTTCTGCATTCGTAGCATTTTGGAGGAGTAGAGGATCCTTCTCCTTTGTGATATGTTTTCTTTTGAGGAAAGGGTGGTCTTCCTTGAAATCCCTTTTTCTTTAGGAATCTTCCAAACTTTCTCACAAGGAGACTAAGATTCTCCTCACTTAGCTCAATATTTTCAGTATCCTCTTCACCATCTTCATCATCATCTTCAAGTATGGAAGAGGTGGCTTTGAGTACAATTCCCTTCTTCTTTTTATTATGCTCTTCACTTTGATTGAGCCTATTTAGTTCCAGCTCATGTTCTTGAAGCTTTCCGAATAGGGTGGCTAGAGACATTGTAGATAAATCTCTTGATTCCGCAATAGCCGTTACTTTGGGTTGCCAATTCCTGCTTAGACATCTTAAGACTTTGTTAATAAGATCCTCATTAGGAAATATCTTTCCCAATGAGATGAGATGATTAACAATGTGAGTAAATCTCTTTTGCATATCTTGAATACTCTCACCTTGGTTCATTCTAAACAATTCATATTCACGAGTAAGAGTGTTTATTCGAGATCCTTTTACCTCACTAGTACCTTCATGAGTTACTTGTAGGGTATCCCACATTTCTTTTGCGGTCTTACAATTTGACACCCTAAAGAATTCATCATACCCCAAGGATGTGGTGATGATGTTCTTGGCTCTCAAATTGTATTAAACCTTCTTTTTATCATCATCGGTCCATTCATTTCTAGGTGTATTAATTTTCACACCACCTTTAGTTTGTGTTGGGACAAAAGCACTATTTTCAACGGCGTCCCACACATCTAAGTCAATAGCTTCAATGAAAATTTTCATCCTTTCTTTCCAATAGGCATAACCATCCCCATTGAAATAAGGAGGTCTATTTATAGAAGAACCTTCATTTGAAAAACCATTTGAAGCCATCATTTCTCTTGAAGCTGCTAAGCTCTTTATACAAGAGTCTAGCTCTGATACCATTTGTTACCAAGTGGCCTCAATACTCAAGGGGGGTGAATTGAGTAAGTAAAACAAGTTAGCAAATCTTTCGCAAATCATTTGATAACCAATTTTCGTTGAAGCTATTGAATAATTAGAGATAATTGGATGGATGAGATAAACCCTCTTACTTATAAATGTGATAGCCAAAGGAGACAATATCCAAGCAATTCAATAAAATAGTGCACAAAATAAAGAGAAGGGTTTAGAGAGAACAAACACAAATGATTATCCTGGTTCGATCACCAATCCACTTGTGATCTACGTCCAGTCCCCAAGCAACAACTTGAGATTTTCCACTATATCTTTAAGCTTCAATGGGTGCTTGACAACCACTACAACCTTGAGCACTCAACACTATGGGATACCTCACCCTAATGCTTGAGCCTCTATTTTCCAAGGGATACCTCACCCTATTACAGTTTGAAGGGATGCCTCACCCTCTCTACAGATTATACAAAGATTGAATAGGTAGAAACTCTTTACAAAGAGCAAATAATACAACTGAAAATTCAATTGGTATTTGATTCACGATTTACGCTTAGAAACAGAGTATTAACGGAGGAATAGATGAAAACTCATTTTTAATGCTCAACCAAGGTTTTTCAGATTGATTGTCTAACCCCCATAAATGCCCAACAACTTCTATTTATAAGTCATTGAAGTTTAGAGCCGTTGAGAGGTGGTTGGAGCATTTAATGATACATAACTATCCGTTAATTTCTATTTCTGGAAACCTCTCTTATTCGAATAAGAGAATTGTTATTTGAATAAGGCTTTAAATAGCACAAGCATGTTTTCCTCTGTAATGTGTTATTCGAATAACATCTTGGTTATTCGAATAACCAATTAAATGTTTGGCTTCTGGGAAAACATGTTTTTCGAATAACATTCATGTTATTCGAATAACTCATTCGAATATTTGATTTCCTAAGTTCTCGTTATTCAAATAATAACATTGTTATTCGAATAACAACTCTGTTATTCGAATAACCATTTGATAAAATGGTTTTTCTGAAAGGCTTGTTATTCAAATAACAACTCTGTTATTCGAATAACCATTTAAACAAAAAGATTTCTTGGAGATGTGTTATTCGAATAACACTTTGTTATTCGAATAACTTATTCGTGCCAAAACGTTTTTGAACCATTTATTCGAATAGCACAGGGCTTATTCGAATAAATCTTTTCTTGAAAGATTTATTTGGAATCCCTGACTTGTGTTATTTGAATAAGAAACTCCTTATTCGAATAATACATGCGAAAAACATGTTTTAAGCCTTTTTAAATGTTGCTCTTGATTCCATATGATCTTGTAGGTTTATGGACATGAAATGGTTGATTCTTTGGAAGTTAAAAACCATATTGAAGCCTTGAAAACTCGTGTGCTATTTTGAGAAATAAGATTGAGCAATTGTGAATCCTTATTTATACCTTTACAAAATGATTGAAGTCCTATAAGCTATACTTGATTGTCTTGAGACTCTTGGACTTGATCTTGCAGCATCTTCAAGTTTGTTATCATCAAAACACATTCTTTATGAGATACATGCCAGTCACAGTAACCTCACATAAATATAAATAGAAACAAAGTATGACCAAAGATTGAAATTATTTATATAGATGGAGTGTCTTGACTGGCTTCATTTTCTTACTGCTTCACACAACATTTCCTTCAGACCACTTCTTGCTCTCTCTTTTTTTTAAATTCTATACAAGAAAATATATACATGTAGTTGTGATTGTGGCTCACATCTTCCTCTAGTTTTACGTCCAGTAACGGCTTAAACGCCTTCTATGAGTCGAGGATAAGCTTCCCATTCAATTTTCTTATAAATTGACAAACAGGGTCTTTTTGAGTCAGATTCCCAAGACTATAGTGCACTTACTAGTCCTTGAAGAGATTCTTTGATAGGTGCACCGAATTGTCAAAGTGATTAAAGAGAAAAAGTAAAAAAAATACAAACACTAACATACAAGAAATTAAAACACTAAAGATCAAACTTCACTTGATTAAAAGAGAAAAATAAATAAGAAAATAAAATAAAAATTTATACAAAACTCAACTCTTTTTTTTTAAATATATATATATTTACAAAGTAAGGTAGTATAAACTGTCATGATAAAAATAAATAATAATATAAAAATAGGCAAGTATAAAACTGCCATGATAAAAAAATATTAAAAATAGGCGGTATAAACCTACCATTAAATATTAATAAAGGTGTGGTATTAAACCAACTACCAAAGAAAATTTAAAAAAGATGTGGTAGAAACCAACCACCAAATAAAACTAAAAAATGGTGTGGTAGAAACCAACCACCAAATAAAGAAAAAAAATATAAACAAAGGTGTGGTATGAACCAACCACCAAATAAAGAAAAAAAAAAGAAAAAAAATATAAACAAAGGTGTGGTATGAACCAACTATCAACCAAAATAAAAAAATAACATATAGAAAATAAAATGCGAAAAGTAAATTACAAAAAGTAAAAGGGAGAGTTTCCTCCACTTTGTTAGTATGTACAAAAATAAAAATAAATAAAAGGGAGAGATTGCCCCCACGGAGTTAGGATGTACAAAAAAAAATAAAAGGAAGAGTTTCTCCCACTGTTAGTATATACAAAAAAATAAAAGAGAGAATTACTCCCACTGAGTTAGTATATACAGAAAATAAAAGGGAGAGTTTCCCCCACTAATTAGTAAGGACAAAAAATAAATAAATAAATAAATAAGGGAGAGAATCCCCCCACTGTTAGTGCATAAAATAAAAGGGAGAGTTTCCCCCACTGTTAATATTACAAAATTTAAAAGGGAGAATTACCCCCACTGAGTTAATATGTACAAAGAAAATAAAAGGGAGAGGTTCCCCCACTAAATTAGTATATACAGAAAATAAAAGAGAGAATTACCCCCACTGTACAAAAAAAAAAATAAAAGGGAGAATTAACCCCACTATTAATATGTACAAGAAAATAAAAGGGAGAGGTTCCCCCACTAAATTAGTATATACAGAAAATAAAAGGGAGAATTACCCCCACTGTAAAAAAAAAAAATAAAAGGGAGAATTAACCCCACTATTAATATGTACAAGAAAAGAAAAGGGAGAGTTTCCCCACTATACAAGAAAATAAAAGCTTAACTTTTTTTTTAAATATTTTTATTTTATTATTTTATTATATATATACATTTTTATTTTTTTATTTTTTATTTTTTTTATTTTGGTGATCACGGTGTGTGACCTTTTTCTTCAATTTTCAAAGGAGGGACAACCTTATCCCCCATTATTAATTTTTTTTATTGTGGGACCTTTACGTTTTTTTTTTTCATTTTTTAATTGTTTTTTTTTTTTTTTTTTTTTTTTTTTAATTTTCGTTTTTTTTAAATATATAATTTTTTTTTAATTTTTTATATTTTTACTATTCACACTTTTTTTAATTTTTTTTTATTATTATTATTATTATTATTATTATTATATAAACTTTTTTATTTTTTTTTATTTTTTTACTATTTATACTATTCACACACTATTTACCCTATTCATATTATTCACACTAATCACACAAAATTTTATTTTTTTTACTATTCATACTATTTATGTTACTATTCACACACTATTCACGCACTATTCACATACTATTCACGTTTTACTATATACAAAAATATTTACATCAGAAATTTATTCTTCAAAACAAGTTCCCCAGCAACGGCGCCAAAAACTTGATGCACACTTTTTAATTATTGCATTGCAAACCCAAGTACAGGTTGTCTCAAGTAATAAATTTCTCAGTGAGTCCGAGGTCGATCCATAGGGAATTGTTGAAGATAAAGGTGAAGTAAATATTTTGTTACTACGGTAAAAATTATTTACTTGAGTAAAAAGATCCACTCTTGGTAAATAAAATAAAAGTAAGATTAATTCCTTTTATAACTCAATTAGAATCCTCGCAACATGGAGGTTCCAATCGGAAAATACAATGTTAAAAGTTCTTTAAAATAATATACGTAATTATATTATGTTTCCTTTACTCATTAATATCATCACTCATAAATGGGATCAAGCATTCACTGTGCCAATATTTTATCTACAATAAATCAAGATCTCCACTTTATAAGGAGGGTTTCTAATACCACCACTTGTAAATGGGTTAAAGCATTCACTGTGTCAATATTTTGTCTACAATAAATCAAGAACTCCTCTTTGTAAGGGTAGTTTCTAAATTATCAAAAACAAAATATAACACGTATAATAATTACTAAAAAGATAAACCATTAAAGCACAAGAGAGGAATAAATCTAACTTTATTTTATTACCAAGAGCTTCACACTTTGACCCAAGTAGACTAAAACTTATTTACATATAGATTAAAAGATAGAAAAAGAGAAAAGGAGAGCGAAAGGAAATTGGAGGAGGAGGAAATTCCTCAGAATTTCCCCTCCCCCAAATATGTGTCTCCGTCCCCCTTCTGAAGAGTGCAATTTCCTATTTATAGGCTAATTCATGTTACTACGCAATGCATAGTAACATGAATAGTGAAACTTAATTGTTAAGTTTCCCAACGTAAGCCATGACTTTTTTTTCTTTTTTTTTTTTTTTTAAATAATAATTGGGCAAACGTGTACAATTGTGTGTCCAGTTTTCTTCATTTTTGAGAGAAGTGGTCTTCATGAAAGTTGTAGGCCTAGATATTTGCTTTAAAATGGCTTTAGTTTGAGTCAAAAATCATGCCTAGAACTCAAGATATGGTCCAATTACTGTAGAGTGTTTAGACCCAGATTCAGCTCCTCTATTTTGACTTCAAAGCCCAATATCACCTCCAAGGAGTCCGATTCTGGAAAAGTGTTCAACATCAAAGTTGTAGGGAATTATCTTAGCTTTCCTACAAGACCAAAATCACATCAATCAGATATTTGTAACTCAAGTTATAGCCAGTTTACTAAACATTGCCAAAGAGATAATTACAGTTAATTTATGCAATAATTTATTTAATTGTCCAATTCGGCTCAAAATTATAAAATGTGTCAAAACCAACTTAATTAAGCCTAATTGAACCTTAAGAAGCCTAGTGAGAGGATTACAAAATATATAAAATACAGTGTTATCAGTCTCTCACATGCAACTCTCATCCATCAATGACTTCCCAAAAACATGAATGAAAAACCTAATATCCTCATAAAGTACAAGTTCAGATAGATTTATAAAACTGCAAATGCACATCAAACCCATATCCATAGGATTGTTCTTCATCTCTCTCTCCACTAATGTAAACAGCACACAACCAAAGATCAAAAGGGTCTTTATAAGCTTGTAATGTAAAGCCAAGGGTATGGGTTAAGAAAGAAGTGGTAGGAAAATGAAAACAAAAATTGAGATGCAAAATCATGCAAATTTCAAAATTCAAGCCTCAAAATACTGAACAAGTGCAAAAAGGAGCAGAGAAATTAACACAACATTCACTTTCTTTCTTTCTTTTCTTTTTTTCTTTTTCTGCAAGCTCCACCCCCAAACTTATTTCTTTGCAATACTTTGGGTAGACTTCTCTTCTTTTCTTTATCTGATTTTTTTAAAAATTTTTTTCTTTGAGTTTTTTTTCAGCTTCACTAAACTTCATGTACAAAAATAATAAAGACTTGAATAATAAAATAATACAAGATATGCACTCAATAGAGGTTATGTAAGAGAGGAAATTTTTTTATGTGGGCATGGGAAAAGGAAAATATGGGTAAAAGAAAAGAAATAGAGGCCAAACAATAACAAAGCTGCAAAAGGGACCTAAGGATAAATTGTGTTCACAAGTTGGCTTGAAAGGCTCAAACGATCCAAAGAAGACCCTTATCATTTCCTTACTCATGCACTGCCTAGGATTTCGTCTCAAGAGAGAATCAAACAACTTCTAGATGCAAATCATCCACACACATGCAATCCTATAAACTTTCTCTAAGCTTGACATGCAATTAAATTCCAAAGTCTATCAATCATAAAGATGGAAAGAACATCCATACACAATTAAAACAATAGAGATAAACATAACTCATAAATTCTCATGTGCTAACCTAAGAAATCAGATCAATCCACAATTCAAACAATCATTGGATATTCAATTCAACACACTGACATGCACAAAATGACTCAAAACACAAAAGGGATGAAAACAAATAAAATAAACAAATAAATAAATGCAGAAAATAAAAGCTAAAGGAAGAAGAAAAATCTTTTTGGTGACCGACAGCTATATACATCCCCCTACAAAGGCTCCGAACTCAGGGAGGCACTAAAGCCCACTCAACATTACCTTCAAAATAAAAATAGAAAAATGTTGATCAACAAAATAAGAAATAATAAAATAAAAACAAAAATAAAAGAGAAAAAGAGAAAAAATTTGGGTTACCTCCCAAAAAGCACTTGTTTAACGTCATTAGCTCAACGTAGCCTTTTCAACTAGTCAAGGTGGCTTGAAGCAAGAGAAGTAGGATGACATTTTTCTCTTATCAACTTTTTGCCTCCATACTCTGTCACTACCTCTGAAATCAATCTGCAATAAATCAATAGAAGCTAGAGGATCTTTTTCAATTGCAGCACTTTTAGAAAGAGGAGGTCATTTCTCCTTTTCATCAACCATCTTGGGAGTTGGAAAAATAGCATTGATTGATGACAAAGGACTCTCACTAGCTAAATCCTATAGAGGCTTATCTTGAATGCATTTGACAGGGGCATAAAGATCTGATGTCGGTGCAGATTTATCAAAAACATTAATAGTTACCTGATCACCATCCACCCTCAAAATAAGCTCTCCACTAGGTACATCAATCAATGCTCCTGAAGTAACCAAGAACGGTCTTCCAAGAATCAGAGGAATATCAGCATCCTCATCCATATCCAAAATCACAAAATCAGCTGGGAAAATAAATTTGTCAACCTTCACTAACAAATCTTCCACTATACCATATGGATGTTTAATTGACCGATCAACTAGTTGAAGAGACATTGTAGTTAGCTTCACTTTATCAATCCCAAGCTTACGAAGAATTGACAATGGCATTAAATTGATGCTAGCTCCTAAATCACATAGAGCTTTCTCAATAGTCAACTCACCAATAGTGCATGGAATGGTAAAACTACCTGGGCCTTTCAATTTAGGTGGTAGTTTTCTCTAAATTATAACACTGCACTCTTCAGTAAGTGACACAGTCTCATCTTCATTGAGCTTCCTCTTCTTTAAGAGCAAATCTTTCATGAATCTAATATATGAGGGCATCTGCTCAAGTACTTCAGCAAAGGGAATGTTTATCTGCAGCTTCTTGAAGTCATCCAAGAACTTGGAAAACTGCTTTTCTTGATTCTCCTTCTTTAACCTTTGAGGAAATGGGAGTTTAGCATAAAGTGAAAGATCAACTATTTTCTGCTTACATTCCTTCTTCTTCCTCTGCCACTTTGGTTGCTCCTCTTTAGCTTCAACCTTGTTACCAATATCTTGAGACAAAACCTCTTCAATCGAAACCTCGGTACTTTCACTCTGATTTCCTGCATAACAAGATGTTTCATTCTTGTCTTCCAAAGTCTTACCACTTCTCAGTATAATTGCATGATATTGCTCCTTTGGATTGATGATAGTATCACTCGGGAATATACCTGGAGGTCTCTCTTGAAGCTGTCTAGCTATCTGCCCCACTTGATTCTCTAAATTTTTTATAGCAGCTCCTTGATTCTGAAAATTTGCCTGTGTTTCCTCCATAAAAGTAGAAGTCTATTGCACAAAAGCAGAAGTCTGTACAGAGAGTTTCTCAAGTGCAATCTCAAGAGGAGACTTCTTCTCTGGTTGAGGATTCAATGGCACTGTTTGATTGCTCCAAGAAAAATTGGGATGATTCCTCCACCCTGGATTATATGTATTTGAAAATGGAACATACTGAGGTCTGGAAGGATTACCCATATAATTTACCTGCTCTTGAGAACTGAAACCAGAATTGCTTGCCTCATATCCACCATTAGCATGATTACCTCCACAGAAATCACAAATCAACACTCGGTGGTTCACAGAATTTACCTGTATACTCTCAACTCGCTTGGTGAGGTTAGCTAACTGCTAAGAAATACTTTTGTTTTGGGCAAGTAAAGCATCAAGAGTACTAAGCTCCATAACTCCTGATAACTGCTCTCCCACTAGGCAACTGATATTCATTGGTGGCCATAGTTTCAAACAATTCCTGAGCTTCTTCAAGAGTTTTGGTATTCAGAGATCCACCTGCAAATGCATCTACCATAGCCCTGGTAGAATGATTTAAACCATTATAGAAAATTTGCACCTGCTGCCAAACCTCAAATACATGATAAGGACACCTCCTTAATAGTTCCTTGAATCTCTCCCATGCTTCATATAATGACTCCCCTTGATTTTGAGTAAAACAAGCTATTTCACCCTTCATCTTCACAAACACTGATGGAGGAAAGTATCGAGTCAAAAATTTGCTAACCAGATCCTCCCAAGTAGAAATGCTCCCCTGTGGTTGGGCTTATAGCCAGCTCTTCGCTTTGTCTCTGAGAGAAAATAGGAACAGTCGTAATCTAATGGCATCATCAGTAACACCATTATACTTAATAGTATCACGGAGCTGCAAGAAATTTGCAATGTGCAAATTTGGATCTTCTGTCTGACTTCCCCCAAATTGATTCTATTGCACCAGCTGTAGAAGTGCTGATTTAATTTCAAAATTATTGGCCTGAATAGCATGACGCATAATACTAGTAGAAATATTTTCAGCAGATGGAGTGACATAGTCAACCAATGTGCGTCTTCACTCTACAGTTACAATAATTTCTGCCATCTTTGCTTCTGTTTCTTCAAGCTTCTTCCTTTCTCTAGCTGCTTTCCTGTTTGCTCTAACTGTTCTCTCTATCTCTGGATCAAAAAACAATTCTTCTGACTCTAGAGAACCTTGCATAAGCATAAACAAGTAAACCAGAGTAAAGTAAAGAAGGAAATTAAAAATAAAAATAAATGACTAATAAAAATAAACAAAGAAAACAAAGAAACAAATTAAAAATAAAATTTAAAGAAAATTAAAAAAAAATTAAAATAAACAATTAAAAGGAAAATTAAACAAAGAAAAAATGCTTAAATTAGTGTATTTTCAATTACTATTTAATATTAATAACAATAATCCCCGGCAACGGCGCCAAAAACTTGTTGCGAAATTTGGCAAGTGCACCAAATCGATAAAAGTAATAAAGAATTAGTAGAGTATCGTCCCACGAGGATTAAGTTATTAATTACTAAATTTGTTAAATCAACACTATTCAAGCTAATTAAAAGAGAGTTGTTAAAAATTAAATTAAAAAAAATAAAAATCAGCAACCAATAAATCAAAGGGGGAAAAAGAATGATGTTAAAGCGTTAGGGTTCAGATTTCACTTGAACTCTTTAGATGCGCATTCAAATATTAGTTTAACTATGTTCTATTTCAATGATTTATGATCAATTCCCAAAATTAATTAATACTCAATCCCTTGGTATATTAATTCTCTTACACTGATTGGAATTAACTAATCCCTTAGTCTAACTCCAATTAGAAAGGCATTATCAAGAACGAGAGAATTAAAAGAAAGACCACATAACCCACAACGTCTATTCCTAGTGATTGCAGAAATTATGGTGTTTATCACATGTTCTAGATTCATACAAATTTTTCCAAATCATACATCAACCCAAAAGATCATTCCCAAATTGATCAGGTTTAGAAAAGCATTAAGAATAGAGATAAACACGTAAATCATGAAAAAGAAACATAAATTAAACCCATAAAAGAAAGTTACATCATCCAAGAACAAGATCCATCATCCCCCTAACAAGAAAAAATTAGTTACACGTGAAAAAAGAAGAACACAAAGGGAAGAATATGACAAACTCCATTGTAGAAAGGTGGAAATGTTGAAGAAAATCTCTAATCTTCAAGTCTAATTGCGCCCACACCACATTAGGGTTTGTGCCTCTTGACAGCTGCTGCGTTCTGTCCAAGTGTCTCTAAGTGTGTGGTGTAACTTATGAATTTATATGAAAAAAAGTGGGCTTTCTACACAGTCAGCGCTTAAGCGCTACATTACCAGCGCCTAGGTGTTGGCTCATTAAAACCACGGTGTTTTACGTATCGAGCGCCTAGGCGCTCTGACTTCAGCGCCTAGGCACTCTGACTTCAGCACCTAGGCGCTGAACCACCAGAATTCAAAATCAGCTCTCTGTCTCATAAATCGTCCAGTCTTTTTCCATGCATAATTATCTATCAAAAACACATAAAAACACACAATTAAAACATAATTAAAAATAACTAAAAACAAAAGAAAATTAAGGACAAACTCAATCAAAAAGATTAAAAGAGAATGAAAACCCAATACTTTTGAACTATAAAAATATAAATTTTTGAAGGTTCATCACCTACAACACACATTCAAATTTTAACCTTTGATACCCAAATTGTCTTGGGATCCTTGTGTGTTAGAGTTAGGCATGGTGTCTTTAGGAACCCAAACCCTTTTGATTCCAACCTTGGTGTTTATGTTCTTTCTAACATTGCAAGTGGATGCATTATGCCCTTTCTTACCACAATGAAAACATTTGACAAAGGGGCTACTTAAAGTATTTGAGAAAACAAAGAAATTCTTATAAGACTTTTGATGGTTATTTGAATTAAATCCCAAACTGGCATTTTGAAAAACACATTTTTGTTTCTCTAACAACATATTCAAGTTGTCTCTTCCAAATGTAAATTTTGCAAGAATGTTGTTTAAATCTTCAATTTCTTTCTCAAATGCTTTACATGATGAGCAATGTAAGGATATGGATGTGTTATCATGTGAAGAACAAGTCATGCACAAAGATTTAGCATTAATAAGTCCTAAGGCCTCATTTTCAATCTTAAGCTCACTAATCTCCTTATTTAAAATAGAAACTTTGTTTACCAATAAGGATATTGTCTTGTTAGAAGATAAAATCATTTTTGTGAGCCTCAAAGATTCATCATGCAATTCTTAAAAAGCATCTTGCAATTCATCATAAGTGGAGATTCTAAGTTAGAAGATGTTACCTCAGTATTGCTCTCTTCACTTTCTTCTCCTTGAGCCATGAGATAAAGATGGGCTTCTTCATTCTCTGAACTATCAGAAGAGCTTATGTCATTGTCCTCCCATTCTATATATGCTCTCCTTCCTTTCTTTTCTTTGGAAGACCTTTTCTTAAACTTCTCCATTTTCTTAAGATACATAGGACACTCCATTTTCATGTGCCCTAATTTTTCATATTCGTAACATTTTGGAGGAGTAGAGGATTCTTCTCCTTTGTGATAAGCTTTATTTTGAGGAAAATGTGGTCTTCTTTGGAATCCTTTCTTCTTTAAGAATCTTCCAAATTTTCTCACAAGGAGACTAAGATTCTCCTCACTTAGCTCAATATTTTATGCATCCTCTTCACCATCTTCATCATCATCTTCAATTGTAGAAGAGGTGGCTTTGAGTGCAATTCTCTTTTTCTTCTTATCATGCTCTTCATTTTGATTTAGCCAATTTAGCTCTAACTCATGTTCTTGAAGCTTCCCAAATAAGGTGGCTAGAGACATTGTTGATAAATCTCTCGATTCTACAATAACCGTCGCTTTCGGTTACCAATTCCTGCTCAAGCATCTCAAGACTTTGTTAATAAGATCTTTAATAGGAAATGTCTTTCCCAATGAGATAAAATGATTAACAATATGTGTGAATCTCTTTGCATCTCTTGAATACTTTCACATTGGTTCATTCTAAACAATTCATATTCATAAGTAAGAATGTTTATTCTAGATCGCTTTACCTCACTTGTACCTTCATGAGTCACTTGTAAAGTATCCTACATTTTTTTAGTGGTCTTGTAATTTGACACCCTAAAGAATTCATCATACCTCAAGGATATGGTGATGATGTTCTTGGCTCTCAAATTGTATTGAACCTTATTTTTATCCTCATCCGTCCATTCATTTCTAGGTATATTAATTTTCACACCATCTTTAGTATGTGTGGGAACAAAAGCACCATTTTCAACGGCGTCCCACACATCTAAGTTAATAGCTTCAATAAAAATTTTCATCCTTTCCTTCCAATAGGCATAATCATCCCCATTGAAACAAGGAGGTCTGTTTATAGAAGAGCCTTCATTTGAAAAACCATTTGAAGTCATCACTTCTCTTGAAACTCTTAAGCTCTTTATACAAGAGTCTAGCTCTGATACCACTTGTTACAAAGTGGCCTCAATACTTAAGAGGGGGTGAATTGAGTTTATAAAACAAGTACACAAATCTTTCACAAATCATTTGATAATCAATTTTTGTTGAAGCTATTGAATGGATAGAGGTGATTGGATAAAAGAGATTAACACTTTCACTTATAAATATAATACCCAAAGGAGACAATATTCAAGCAATTCAATGAAACAGTGCACAAATGTAAAGAGAAGGGTTTAAAGAAACAAACACAATAGTTTATCCTGGTTCGATCACCAATCCACTTGTGATCTACGTCTAGTTCTCAAGCAAACACTCGAGATTTTCCACTATATCTTCAAGTTTTAATAGGTGCTTGACAACCATTACAAACTTGAGTACCCAACACTTTGGGATACCTCACCCTTTGAGCTTGACCCTCTTCAACTAAGGGATGCCTCACCCTTTACACTTTAGGAGGGATGCCTCACCCTCTTTACAAAGTAATTCAAACTAATAGAATGAAACTCTTACAAGAGTAATTGATACAAATTGAAGCTCTAATATGCTCTCAAAAGATATCTCAAGATTTTCATAAAAAATAGAGCAAGAATGTTTTTCAGAATTTGATTCTCGTGTTTAAGTGTTATATTGATGTTCTGAATTGAAGGTTAGCCATTAATGAAGTCCCAAGGCAAGTATTTATAAATTATATGAAGAAAGGAGCCATTGGGGATATTAAAGCCAAGCATTTAATGTAGTTAATGTAACCGTTGGGCACTGTCAGACTTGTGGTAATCGATTACACAAAGTATGTAATCGATTACATGGCTATTCCAACGTGTTCTTGGCTTTCTGGGCACTTGGTAATCGATTACCTGCTTGGTGTAACCGATTACAAGGCCTCTGACTTACTTGTAATCGGTTATAATTTCTATGTAATCGATTACAAGGCCTTTGGAATGTGTTCTTGCCTTTTTGGGCTCATTGTAATCGATTACCAGCTTGGTGTAATCGATTACAAGGTCTCTGACTTTCTTGTAATCGATTACAATGCACATGTAATCAATTACAAGGCCTCTGTTTGCTGTATAATCGATTATAAACATCATGTAATCGATTACCTTGGCCTTTAAACACATTTTCAAGTCCAATTTGAGATGTAAGCCATTTTTAACTTTAAGAAACTTGGATCGAACAATATTGACATGTGTTTTACATAATCCAAGATTAAAATCAACATTTTCTTAAAATATGAGCTTTCAATAACAAGTTGATTTCAAAGGAACTTGAAAAACCATTTGAAGATCTTTGAGACACTTAGAGAGCATTTCACATCGATAAACTAGGACCTATATCTAATATACCTCTTTTGATCTTGGTCTTCTCTTTTGATCTTGACATTCATCTTGACTTTGTTATCATCAAAAACTCATTTGATATGCTTTAAGACATAAGCATTCACACTCTTGCTCAGATCGCTCAACATGCATAATCAAATAAACTTGCTTTTGTCAATGCCTAAGAGCTACCAACAACCTATTCTTTCTATGCAACAAATGCTACCAGCAAGTGCAAGTCTCCTTTGCAGTGCATGAAAATAAATGTAGATGTTGCCATCTTTGAAGACTTGCAAGCTTTTGGGATTGCGTAATTATTCGAGATGAGAAGGGAGAGTTTGTAGTGGCCAAGACTTGCACGAGACCAGGCTCGATTGTAACACCCCAAAATTTTCTATCTCTTAAACAGTAATTTTGACAGTTAACAGAATTTTACTATTTAGTAATTTCTGGATACTGTAAAATTATTTTGATTATTCCGTCAGCGTATTTGATCGTTTTGAGTGATTTACTCCGAGTCAGGAAAATAAAAATTTTTGGGCCGGGGAAAACTTTACGTAATTTAATTTTTACCATTAGGTTTTAATTATTTTACGTGATCTGATTTGATATTTGTGTGTTTTCTAATATTTATGATTTTTGTAGATGATTATGAAAATTTTTACTATTTGTGGGCCCAGGGGGTGTATATGGGCCTAGGTAGCCATACGTGGGCCCAGGTAGGTCCCGCAAAGTAAAAAAAATTTCTACGGATAGAAAAATTTGTACTGTTTAGACGGAGACAGGGGATCTTACTAAACTTGAATCTGGAAATAGTTTTTATAATTTTCCTTTACTATATTTTGTACTGTATTTATTTATCAGGTGATAAAAATACAATAAAAATATTATTTGTAGGGTTATAGCAGATAAAAATAATAGAAAAATTATACTGCGTAGTCAACAAAGAGGGCTTGACTTGATTTGTACCCTTGGATAAGAATACTTAGTTTGAATATTAACCATTGATTTAATCAACGGTTAAGAAACAAACTTAATAAAGAAGCATTGGATAATCACCATTGATTTAATCAATGGTGTGAGAATAAACTTAGTTAGGAAGGCTTTGATATCAACCGTCGATTTAATTAACGGTGTAGAATTGGTCTTGAAAAGTGATAGAGACCATTTATGACCATTGGATTTGGATTTAATCAATGGTGGAGATTTGGTCTTCTAAAAAGGCTATGATTAATTATAACCCTTGGATTAAAAGTAAAAAAGAGTAATCTTGACCCTTTATTTTGGAGACACATCTAATGGCTAGGATTTAAAAGAGAAAGATTCAATGGCCTAGATTTAGTCTTCTAAAAATCAAAAGTCTACCTAAATCCTAACCATTGAATTAATCAATGGTTAGGAATGCTTCAAATAATGGCTTGAAAAAGATGACAATATTATTGCATGCATAATGCAAGGAAGGGACGGTTTGGAGATGCTAGGTAGAGGGGAGACAACTTTGAATAGGCTTTTTAGGCCAAAGAAAAAGATGAAGTCAACAATAGTAGATTGAATTTGATTAGTAACTAATTAATCCTAATTTAGTTAATCTAATAGCCTAATTAACAAGCTAAGTAAACTAAATTAAATGTTAAATTATTATAATTTAATTCTTAATTAGATATCCTAATTTTAATTAGAGGTTATAATATATGTAATAATATGTTTAATAAATTAGTTAAGTAATTAAATAATTTAACTTAATTATCCTAGTAGCTTAATTAACTAAGTGAACTAATTTAATTGCTAAATAATTAGAAGCTAGATAAATATTTAATTATCTAGAAATATGACATGACTATAAGAATGTAATTAAATAATTAAAATATAGTTATAAAATCCTAACTAAACTAATTTAAGAGAAACTAAATGAATTAATTATTTAATTAAGGAGTAATTAAGATTTGAAATAGAATCAAGACTTGGTTAATTTCCCCTTGGACTCCCACGGCTGCAAGGTGCTTCTCCAAGGTTCTTGAATGGACTTTTATGACCAATGGATGACATTTAGTGACTTAGACCATGTGAAGACCATGTGCATGCATGTGATAGCCTTCAATTATGCTAAATAAATTTTTATCTCTCCATTCTTTCACTCCTACGGCTGCCCACTTCAAATTCAGCCTTCTATTTTTTATTTTTATCACACTTAGCAACACAAAGACCATTCTCTCTCTTCTCTCTCTTCCAATTGTTCAAGAACACCAAGAACAAACACAAAGAACACCATCTTCTCTCTTCTTTGAGCTATTCGGTCACCACCCATAGAACCACTTCCAATCTTTCATAATTTTATCTAGCTACATATCTTGAATCCTCTCATCAATCTAAAACACTTTCATATTGAGAACTTCTCAAAATTCACTCATCTTCATCACTCTACCAAGCCAAGAATATAAAAGTTCATATCTTTTCTTATTGAAGAATTCGGTCCATACTCATAAATCCCATTTCCAAGCTTCAATAATTTTATATAATCTTAGATCTAGAACCTATACACAATCCTAAGATACTTTGTAGTTGAGATCTAAGCCTAATTCCATCATCTTTATGTTTGAATCTTGGATTTAAGTTTTAAGGTTTTAAGGTAAAAATCTTGAAACTTGGCTTTTTATTTAATTCTTAGAACCTAAGACCATGTTTGATCCATGGTTCCTCTTAATCAAGCTTAGTATACTAATTTCTATGTATTTTGTTTTGTATTTGAGAAGCCTTTGGTGGTGAAGGACTTGGAAAAAGAAGCCAATCAAGAAGCTTTTGAGGATCTTCAAGAAGTAAGAGGGAGATCCATCTCACCAACCAAGTATGGTGGTGAGAGATGGTCTTATATTTGATGGATAGTGAATCCATGTGAGGATTCCAATCCATGGTCATGTAATAATTTATGTGTGTTTATGAGCTTTGATTTATTTGCTTATGCTTGATATGCTTTGTATGATTTTATGGCTTTGATGATATGCTTATATTATGCATGATAAGTATATGGCATGCTTATAGTATTTATGATGAAATATATATATATGTGTATGTCATGATGTGGTGATGAAAAAGAATTCAATTTTTGGCTCCAATAGCCAAAGGAGAAGGTTCGGTTTTTGATGCCGTTGATTAGGGTTCATGTTGAAATTTTTCAAGAACAAGGGAATTGATTTTTGGGTTCCTAGAACAATGAGAATTTCAGCCAAGACATCTCAAAATAGGTGTTCACAAATTAATATTTTCATGAAAAATGAAAATGGATGATTTGAAGAGTATGAAAAATAAACAAAGGGTCTATTTTTCAAGAAAATAAGAATACGGTCTTTGAGGAATTTTTATTAATTTATTTCGTGTAAAAAGATCCTAAGTGTTTTTCTAAATATGAGTTTTGAATGAAACAGGCAAACATTGATTTTAAGGATTTGCAAAGAAAGTGAAAAAGGATTTGTAAAGAAAGTGAAAAAGGATTTGAACAAATGGGTTTGGTTTTTATAACCATCGGTATTTCGGTTTTGAAAATAAAATTTTAATGGTTTTGTTTGTGTAAAACTATATCAATTTAGAAGGAAAAATATTTTGATAATTTTTAATAGTCATGTCCACATTTTCGAAGGCTTGTAATGCATTGATTTTGATGAAACAAAGTGATTTTTTAAGTGAAAATATAATTAATTTAATACAAGGAATTTGAAAAGGGAATCAGAGTATTTTAGCACTCAAAAAATGAATTTTTTATGTAAATGGAAAAGAAAGGTTGCAAGTGAGCCTCAATTTATTTTAAAAAGAATTTATTTTTGTTAAAAATTGATTTAAGAAAAAAAAATAAAGGATACAATAGTGATTTGGTATTTTCTAACGTGTAACTCATCCGTTGAATTTTGAAAAGCGTTAGTAATTTTTAAAGTTAGAAACATTGATTTAATTCAATGAAATTGTGAATTTGTGGAATATACTGTGAAAAAGGATTTTCTTGAGTAAGAAGATATATTAAATGAAGTAGAAAGTTATATTATTTTGAGAAAGGTTGATTTGGAAATGATTTGAAAAAAATGGAGAATATAATGGTATTTTAAAAATTTACTAACGTATAACTTATTTTCGAGTTTTGAAGTGCGTTAGAAAATGTTAAGTTTTGAAACGTTGATTTACATCAATGGAAAAGTGATTTTGTGAATTATATTTTGGAAAAGGATTTCTTGAGTAAAGAAATGTGGAAAAGATTTTCTTGAGTAAAGAAAATGTGTTAAATAAAGTATAAAGTCATATTAGTTTGAGAAAAGTGGAAATGAAATTTTTGAAGAATGAGAAATATTTTATCGTAATGGAATTGTGGTAAAAAAATTATTTACGATTATCTTAAAAATGTAATTTTTAAAGTATGTGATTTGAAATACAGTAAAATATTTCTAAGTGTTTGGAATTGTATAATACGTAAAATATTTTTACGAGATTTGAAATATGATAAAATATTACTACGCGATTGGAGATGCGTTGAAACATTTTAAGTGATTTGAATTACGTTTAAATATTTTACGTAATTTGAACTACTATTGAAAAATCACTATATGATTTAAAAGTGATAGAATATTTTTATGTGATTGTGAAAATAACAAAAAATCATTATGTGATTTGAAAAATATTTTAAATATTTTGAGAATGATGGAAAATGTTTTTATGCAACTTAAAAGAATGATTTTTTTTAAGTTACGCGATTTTGAAAATAATGGAAAATCATTACGCGATTTGAGAAACGTATATTTTTATGCGATTGAGAAAAATGTTGGAAAAAAAAAAAAGCAAAAAAAATTTAATACATTGATTTAATAAAAGCTCATGAATTGGAATATCATATGTATGTATCTCAATGTTTGTGTTAATCCTATTTTGTTACCCACTACCCTTGGCCTAACATTATAAGCTAATAAAGACCCTTTTGATCCTCAATCTTACATGATCTACACTAGTGGAGAGAGAGTTGTATTACAATCTTGTGGATTTTGTGAATTATTGTGAAAACCTCATGGTTCAGGGAAGAGTATCTGTAAGAAAGCTTGAATGAGCATGATGAGGATTGTGTATGCTTGACACTTATTCTAAGGTATGTAAAACATTTTGGAATTGTGAAAATGAAATGGAAATATTAGGCAATTTTGTGAAAATATTTTTAAAAAAAAACGAAAAAGAGTTTTATAACTATGAAAATGTGATAATATGATTTTTTCTATATCGTCCTTTATGGCAAGTTTATTAAAAATATAGTATAAAATGACTTCCATTGTGATCCCGAGTAAATACTTTCAAGATTATATCAAATTGAGTATATGGATGTTGTGTGAGAAAATAACATGTTTTGCTGTGATTGGCATTTGGTGCATTATACATGCATTGGAAAGATATGTCTGTGATTGGATTTGGTACATTATACGTGCATTGAAAAAATATGGCGTTGAAGCATATGATTACATTAAACAAATGAAATTGAAAAGATTTGGCATTCCTTTAGCTAAATTTGTATATAAGTTTTCTTTTGTAGTTTCTTATAGGTTGGACTTAATGCTTGTGGTTGGTGATCACTTGATATATTCGTGTATTGTATAAAGTATAGCTAATAGCTATTATGGCCCTTGGTTGAAAAGGGGGAATGAGAATTGATAGTGAGGTCTATGATGGATCTTTATAAATTTAATGCTTTTGGCGTCTTAACTTTTATATGAAATACATTTTTTCTCGTGGGATCGATCTCTTACTCTATAACGTATTGGGCACTTGCGGTTAGCGCAACAGTACCAACAAGTTTTGTGCCACGAACCGGGTATGCGTCGGGAATACTAACCACTTACCGTTGATCCGTTACAACGCATTTATTCGATACCCGACAAGAACACGATTCTTTTCAACAATCCCTCACCCGGAGAGATTGTCTTTGGGCTAAGGCCCAAGGAGGACAATTAACGTGACACGTTCAAGAGCATTCTTCTCGAAATTATAAAAACCTCCATGGAGTTATTTTTGATAAACTGAGTCTTTGTGCATATGCATAAATCTGAGCATTTATATCTGTGTGATATATTAATTGAGGAATATTGGTTATGAAAATTGTTTTGAATACTTGGAAGATGATGATGATGATGATAATGCTGAGGGCATTGTCATAATTATTGTTTATGATAATTGAATTGATAAATGATTGGATGATGATAGTTGATTAATGTTGATAGCATGATTATGGTATGATCTATCTGTATGATATTGTTGTTTGTGTTATCTCTGTGCATTGGTGAGCACTATTGATGGGATGACATCCAAGGAAGGAGGTATCAGTGAAGCCTGTGTTCATGGCCAAGGTTCCAAAGGGTGTCTCAAATGTCATTGTTGATAGTGAAATGAACCAGGTTTAAAGGCTACTATGGTGGTAAATTTGTTAAATTAAGGAGTTCACCATTAAGCAGACTCCAAACTTGGAGTTGAAAGTCAGGCCATTTCAAATGCTTCCAACTAATTTTTAAATCGGGAGGAAGTTTTTCCTTTCGATACAAATGCATTTGGAGCAAGATCCCTAAGTTTCACCGGACACAAGTCTGTCGGGACTATAAATTAGCCCCTTTTTGGGAGGGAACCCAAATTTTTCGCTTTTTGAGGACGTGGTATACATATGTAAATATTTCACTTTTTAAGATTTTGTATATTTATGTATTATATTGTGTAAATTAACCTTGTAGGCAAGTTTTGTATCGGTGAAGCCTTTGCTAAAGGCTACATTTTAGTCAAAATCAGCGCACTAAACTTGGAGTTGAAGTGAATTTCTTCCAACTAATTTTTTAAATCGGGAGCAAGTTTTTCCTTTCTATACAAATGCATTGACTATAAATTAGGCGGAACCCAAATTTTTGCTTTTGTGTATACATGTAAATAACTATATATGGGTAAATTAACCTTGTAGGCAAGCGGCGTGATGTTTGTTTTGGGCTACAAGAAGACCCGACCGGGGAGCTCGTCGCGGCGTGATGTTTGTTTTGGACTACAAACCAGGGAGCTCAGCGCCGCGACTTGGCAGATCCTAATGTCGCGGCGCTATGAGCGCAGCAGTAAAAAAAATAGAAAAGTAAAAAGTAATTAGTAAATAGTAATAAATTTAAATAATTAATTTAGGAGGGAATTAATGCACGCCACGGCGTACTAGGTTTAACACTGCGGTGCGTGTGGGCAGTGGGTTTTATTGCAGAGGCGCTTGGGTATCTTCATTTTCTTACCCTTTTCTCTCTCATTTTCATTTTTTCTATTCTTTCTCTTTCACGTTACCTGTGTAACTCTGCCTTTTTCTCTCTTTTCATCACGCTCTCCTCTCCCATAAGGTATGTTTTACATTATTAATAGTTTTTGTCACTTGTTACTTTATTTTTTTTTCTTTCTTCTTATTTTTTTTTCGGTTGTCTTGGGTTTCTACTTATAATGTTAATTTTTACTTAGTTAGATAGTTAGTATTTATTAATTAGGCTTAGGTTTTATTAGCTTTTAGTGTTTCCCAATGCCTGTATGCATTATTGGGTTGGATTGGACGCCCTGAGGCGTGCGTTCCTGGAATTTTCAGAGCTGTGAGCCGCGGCATGAGATTGCATGCCGCGACGTTAATAAGAACAGATTGAATGTCGCGACGTTATGTTGAATGTCGCGGCGCTGTGTTGTGTTTTGCACGCTGCGGCACCATATGAGCATGTCGCGGCGTTGAGTCCTAAAAATTGGCAGAATAGTTCATTTTTCCATATGCTTTCTGTTTTCTATTATTCCCTATTCTGATTTCTGCCATTTTTTTTGGTTTCAGGTTATGGCTCCAAAAAGAGGTCGCGTATTGCTTAGAGGTTCCTCCAGTCGTCCACCTAGGGAGCCTTCTCCCCCTCCTGCTGACTTTGACAGGAGGCGATTTATATCAGCTGAGGCTGCTGAGCGGTACACTCTTCTTATCACTCGTCCTCTCATATTGGAGCGAGGCTTTGCCTTTACACGCGCTCTACATTCAGAGTTGGAGCGGCGATTGAACCACCTAAACTGGAGCACCTTTGCTCAACATCCAGAGTCATCTGCAGTGCTTCCAGTTGTACGCGAGTTCTACGCGAATGCTGCTTTCCTAGCTGAGGGGAGTACCACGGTTCGAGTTCGTGGTCGTGTGGTTTCATTTTCTCCAGCTGCTATTCGAGCTGCGTTGGGACTTCCTCCACCTTCGGAGATTTGCGAATATACTGAGTTTTGTAGATGGGAGCCGGAGGAGGGTATAGATGTTAATGTGGTCACAAAGACGGATTTGTTTGGCTGAATCTCAGCCTGTCATGTGGACCATGAGCATTCAGACGAACAGGCCTCGATATTTTGCACGTACTCATTTGACCCCAGAGGCTCGGGCGTGGTACCATTTCATCAGCACGCGCATCCTGTCGTCGGCTAACCTTTCAGAGGTTACGCGCGATCGAGCCATTTTGATTTATGCTATTATGGAGGGTCGGTCGATTGATGTTTCTATGCTCATCTTCCATCAGATACTGAGGTCTGCTCGGGAGTATCGGAGCCTCTTCTTTCCATTTCTTCTCCATACCTTGTGCAGCCGACATCAGGTCCGCTGGGGGCCTCATGAGGAGCTTACTGACGTTCGGCAGCCGCTGAACGATACATTTATTGAGTGAGTGGGCGCAGCTCCTGCTGTAACACCAGCACGCCAGAGGTAGGCTCGTGGAGAGCCTAGACCAACTTCTCGACCAGCTCCTGCTCCTAAGGCCGTTGCTCTATCCCAAGCCACACCTACTGACGATACTGATTGGCGTGCCTGGATGGAAGCTATGATGGTGTATCAGATGCAGACATAGAGGTGGATGGCGGAACGTCTAGGGCTTCCGTTGGCTGATTATCCAGTTCCTTCTTTCCCACCTACTTCGGTCGCTGCACCCACTCAGGCTGGTCCTTCTCGTGCACCTGATGCTGATGTACCTGATTCTGATGATGATGATGATGAGGATGGTGATGGTTCTGATGCCGCGGGTCCTGACAGTGATGATCCGTCCTTCTAGTTGTGTATTCAGGGCATTTTTCTTTCATTGTATTTACTTTTTTTTGTTATCTCGTATTTATCTTTTATATCAATGCGAACACTTGTTTCCCTCAGGTTTGGGGGGGTGTCTTTAACATTATGTTTTGATTATTTATGCAGTACATTATGTTTTCAGTATTATGTTTATATGTCTATGTTTTGTTATTATGTATGTTTGTTAGTGTTATATTTCTTGTGGAAGTTTATATATGTGTTATAGTATTTTAGCTTAAATATTAACTTTAGGAGCAGTTATCTTGAAAGTTTTGATGAAAATTTCATTCAAGATACAATCGTCATTCCTTTCACTTGGTGTGTTGTAATGTTTAAAGGCTAGTGTGTATGGTTGTTCCAGTGATAGATTTGGATACATTTGACCATTATTGTTTTGTGAATTCATATGTAATCTTTGGTGCATGCTTAAGCATCCTAGTTTCTTTTTATACTTGGTGAATTTCCCAATTGCATGTTTTTTGAACTTTGGATAGGATAAGAAAGTTTGCTTGAAGAAAGTTTATGAATGATACATGTGAAAAATTTGATTATCCTTGAAATTGTTTGGCAACTCTCTTGAGGCAAAATCCTAGGTTGTGTCTGATTGAGGAAATGATTAGGGCATTGTTTGGATCGATTGAGCCTTAAAAAGCTTACCTGATATGATGATATCCTTAGGTCCTATTTTGAAGCCTTATACTGTTTGGCCTTATTTGTTTTTCATAACCATTGTGATCGTTAACCTGTTAACCGTTCTAATGCATGTGAAAACATTGCATTTTCTTCCTTTGTTTGTTGAGTGCATTATATATGTTATTTCTTGAAGTGAGTCTTATGATTAGGGGTATAAATATTCAATTCAAAATGAGCCTGAAGGAACCAGATGCAAAACAAAGAAAAGAAAAAGCATTGCTTTGCAAAAATAGAGCAAAGAAAGAGAAAATAAAAAGAAAAATGAATGAAAAAAAAAAGCAAAGCAAAAGTGAAGTAAAAGTTTGCAAAGCATCAAAGTGGTTCTGGCAAGTTTTCTGATCTCATTATTAAATACCCTGCTAATATCATTATAGGCTCATGAATTGGAATATCATATGTATGTATCTCAATGTTTGTGTTAATCCTATTCTGTTATTCTGTTACCCACTACCCTTGGCCTAACATTATAAGCTAATAAAGACCCTTTTGATCCTCAATCTTGCATGATCTACATTAGTGGAGAGAGAGTTGTATTACAATCTTGTGAATTTTGTGAATTATGTTCGTGTGTATGTTTATAACCTCATTTGGGTGAATTTGAATTGAATGAAAGAGGTTTTTCTTGCATGGTTTGGGAAGAGTATCTTGTATGAAAGGAAGCTATGAATGCTAGCATGATGAGGATTGTGTATGCTTGACACTTATTCTAAGGTATCTGTACTCTTTAAGGTTTATGCATTCATCATATACTAGCCTGAGTTAAGTGAAAGTGGGATTTTTAAAAAAAATGGCTGAAAATAGGTTGCCAATTGATCTTTGTGAATGTACTTTGTTTTGCTCGAGGACTAGCAAAAATCTAGGTTTGGGGGTGTGATAACTGTACAGAGTGTAGTTATTAGTGCCCTATATCTAGGGATGGAAACAGGCCAGGCCAGGCCAGGCTTCACCCTAAACAGGCCAGGCTTGTGTTACAAATATGGCCCGAGCCCGGCTAGTTTAGTCAAAGGCCTTGTTTGGAAGTCGGTAGCCGAAGTTTGTTTAGAATGGTTTATATTAAGGCCTCTTTAGCAACAAAGCCAAGGCCTTCATATAGGCATCAAATAGGCCTAAGCCTTTAAACAGCCTTGAAAGGCCATTGAAAAATAAAATAAAATATAATTTTTAAATAAATATCGATGACTAATAGGCCAAAAAGGCTTTTTTGAGAGGTTGTGGCCTACTTGAGCTTTTAAAAAATCGACTCATTTTCTCAAGATTATTCGACAGCCTACGGCCGGTGGCCTATTTCCATCCCTACCTATATCTGTCCTTTATGGCAAGTTTAGTCCTTGTTTGTAAGCATTAATGGAAGGTTTTAGCATCATTTCTATCTGATTTCATTCTGATGACTTCTATTGTGATCCTGAGTAAATACTTTCAAGATTATGATCAAATTGAGTACATTTGCATGATTTAAAGAATTGATAAATTCTCTTATATAGGCAGGTCTTAAAAGAAGTATGGCAATGAAGAAGTTGAAGCAGCTTTGGACCAGGAAGCCTAAGAGAAGCTTAGAAGTGCAGATCAGCACTCAACGCCGCGGCGCTCCCCTGCATCAGTAGATAAAATCCGAGGCTGGAGCGCCGCAACGTTGAAGAGTAGGCGCCTCAGGCGCCTGTGACCTAATTACACCCGCGCCGCGGCGTTACATGTTGGACGCCGCGGCGTGGCCCTGTTTTATTCAGCCTATAAATAGATTTGCACCGAATTTCTACGGGAGTTTTCATCATTTTTGGAGAGCAGCTGCTGGTTTTTAGGTTTTTAGACCTAGAGGAAGCAGAAAAGGCTAAGGTTGGAGGCCATCCTTCCTATGGAGGGTGAATCAAGCTTAAAGGATAACATCTATTGAGCTTCCTTCCTTTCTTTTCTTCTTTTCTCTCTTTACTGATTCATGATCATGATTTATTTATTTGTACCTTCATGATTCATGGCTAGCTAGGCTGTATATAAGTTTTCTTTCGTAGTTTCTTATAGATACTGATGAATATGTAATCTTTTGAGTATATATTGAAGTTTAGTTAAGTTCAATCATAATCTGTGTTTAATGCTTGTGGTTGGCTGATCACTAATTGCATGATCTTAATATTGGCAAATGAACTAGACATAGGGATTTGTTGATATGGACATGGTGTGATTGATACATGTTCGGCTATGAGCTGTTTTGTTAATAAGGTTTAATATACCTATTAGCCATGTATAGTGTGTGATTGAGAATAGATCATTAATGAGTAGAGTTTGCACTGGTTCTCAAGGAAACTTAGTGAGCTGGGTAAATGAAACCAGGGTTAATTGACCTAGACATAGGCTTTTAACTAAATCAGATTCTCAAGCTAACTAAACCAATCTTTGATGTTGCTTGTAAGGATTGCAATTCATTAGTTGAAATAGGAAATGAAAAGTAATTCTTATTTCTCTATTTATCTATTTATCTTAGAGTTATTGCTTATTGCTTTTCAGTCTTTATATTTCTTTAACCATTCATTTATAAATTTAATGCTTTTGGATAGCATTAATTAGACTATTGGCTAATACTTAACTTTTATATGAAATACATTTTTTCTCGTGGGATTGATCTCTTACTCTATAACTGTATTACTTGTGCGACCCGTGCATTTGCGGTTAGCAAAAAGGGCAACACGTTTGCACCTCAACAGTAGACAAGGAGTAAAGTTCTGATGCATCAAGTTGATACAAGAGAAGGAACGAGTATGTTAAGATTTAATGTTAGTGTTGTACCGTGCTATTAAGTAGGACCCGTCATGGGGTTTGCTACTGTTAAAAAAATAATTCTGTTAATTTTATAATTCTCTTTAAATTGTGATATTAATTGGTGTCAATAATTGCATAATGAATAGTTGAAACATGATTTTCAAATTACCTACTATTTTTAGTAAATTTACGTTTCAGTAAAGAAGAAATTTTGAAACTCATCTTTTATAACTCAAACTTTGTGCGAACTTCTTTTCAGATTATGAGTCGGGAGTCGGAAATGTGATGCCCTAAGGAGGGTGTTACATCGATCACTACTTATATAGGAGAGTTATGGGCAGCTAGAGAAGGGTTGTTACTTGCTTAGGAGCTGGGGTGCAAGAGGGTTATTTTTGAAGGTGATGCCCAATTATACCAAAGCATTAACAAATCTCACCAAGACTTATCATATAATGGTACAATTCTTCATGATATTTTTTTGTTTTTCATCTTGGTTTTTCATTTTTTATTGTAATTTTGTCCCATGACAATGTAACCAGGTGGCTAATGCTGTAGCTCTAACTATGCTAGGCACACTGACTCACGTACATGGCAAGAGCATGCTCCTGAGTTTATTTGTTCCAGCCTATTAGTAGATCTTTATGTGGAATAAATCAGTATTTCAAATAATAATAATAATAATAATAATAATAATAATAATAATAATAATAATAATAATAATAATAATAATAATAATAATGATGATGATGATGTTTAAATTTGTTTTTGGTCCCTTTAAATATATTAATTTTTGTTTTTGGTCCCTCTAAGATTTTTGTTACATTTTGTGTTTCTATAATTTCAAAAGTTGATGAAATTGGTCTCTGCTCTGGTTTCAAAAATGAGTGAAATTGCAAATTCAAGTTAGAGCATATTTGGTATGACTTTTTTATGTCATCCAACAACTTTTTTTCATATACTATAAAAGTTGTTGATGTAAGTTTTTGTACGGATAATAGCTTTTTTTTTCAAAAGCTACCATTTGAGCATTATTTATAAAAGTTGTTGAGATTATTCTATACTTTGAAATGTAAATATTATTTTGTCCTCAATCAAATAATTTTTTTAATCATTTTATACCTATTATGAAAATTTAATGCATAAAAGTAATTTTTTTATATTATCCAAACGAAATAGATTAGCTTAAAGTCGCTTTTCAAGTAATATAATCAAACATAAAATTGATTTTATCATAATCGATTATAACAAAAAGTTTTTATATAATAATCGAATATTGAAATAATCAAGTTTTCATAGTTATCTCAAACACGCACTTAATATTTCAAATGAAAAAATATAATAATAATAATAATAATAATAATAATAATAATAATAATAATAATAATAAGACTTAAATATATTTTTGGTCCCTCTAAATATATCAATTTTTTATTTTGATCCCTCAAAGATGTGTCCATGTAATTTCAAAAATAAGTGAAATTGGTCATTGTCTCATTTAAAAAATGAGTGAAATTACAATTTCAAATTAGTATTTCAAATAATAATAACAATAGTAATAATAATAATAATAATAATAATGCTTAAATATGTTTTTTGTCTTTCTAAATATATCACACTACTAGAAATTTGGGTTTTAACGACCAAAAAATCGGTCTCTAAATCATAAAAATCGGTCTCTAAAATATTTAGCGACCGATTTAGAAATCGATTTAAATCGGTCTCTAAACCACTCGTCGCTAAATATTAGCAACTGATATTGGTCGGTCGCTACCTTTAGAGGCCGATTTAGAGACTGATTGTTTTTAAATAATCGGTCGCTAATTTCAATCAAATATTGGTCAAATATTTTTCAAAAAAGTACATTAGAGACCGATTTAGAGATTGAGTTTTAGAGACCGAAAAATCAGTCTCTAATTCAACCTCTAAATTAGTCTCTAAATCGGTCTCTAAACATATGAATATATTATATATTTTATAAAATCAGTTGCTTACTTGATCTCTAAACTAGAGACTGATTTATCAGTCTCTAAATAGGTCTCTAAATTGGTCTCTAAAAGATTGAAAATATTATTAGACTGATTTATCAATTTCTAAATCGGTCGCTAAATGTTATATTCGGTCCCTAATTTGGTCTCTAATTTGTGATAGGAATTTGTAATTATTTTTAATTTATTAAAATTAAAATTTTTAAAACACCTAATAAACAACAGTTAACAATCTCATATATAACCAAACACATAAATAAAAAATAATGTAAACTAAACTAATTCAGTCTTTAAAATATCTCATTTAAACATCAAGACATTCTAGAATAAACTAAACTAAGCATTATGCATAATATCTCATTACTACAACATTTCAAATATAAGAAAGTTGAACACAACACAAACTAAACTCTAATCATAAAAACTCCTCCTCGTCCTCCTCCTCTTCTGCTCCATCAGTTACGGGAAATGTTTGAGAAGGATGAAAGTTGATCGAATGCATCACCTCTCATACCAGCCGGTTTGTCTCCTCAATCTATCTCCTATTATCTGCCACTTGAGCCCGAAGCTCATTTCTCTCACTTCTTAATTCTTCAAGTTCATCTCTTCGCACCCAGTCAGATGATGAAGAACTTGAGCCATGATATTGTGGTCCTCCAACCACTATGGTTGATTCAATTTCAAGACCATGTATTTTATCTTTTTTACTCCAACCACATTGCGGCACAAATCCAACTCATCTGGGGGAAGAGTTCCTTGCGTTGATGCTCTTTGGGTCATTTCTTGCATTTCATTTGTAAATTTGGCCTGTCAATACCAATATGACACTAATTAATGCAAAAAGTTAAAGCAGCACATAAGTATAACATAATATAAGCCATGACATAAAGTATAAGAATAAACATGGTTTTAATCACATGTTAAAAGCTGCAAGCTTGTTTAATTTCAATTTGAGATGATAGCATAGTTAAAATATTCCTCTTTGAAAATAGAATAGGGACTTTTGACATACAATAAACAGATATCATAACTGGTCAAAAAATAGGCCAGCATAAGAATAAACATGGTTTCAATCACATGTTCAACGTAGGTTCCTATGATTTATCACCAAAAAGACAATCAAGAAGAATCTAAGCTTCGTATTGCAAACACACATAAAAAAATTATGACTTATATTTAGAGTTCCCTTTAAACATCAAGATAGCAACATGAATACAATTACTAAACATCATTATTTCAAACCCAAGAGTTTGATTTAGATAAAATAATTACTTACAGTTATATGCTCTTATCTCCTATCCACCTATGTATGATCTTTACGTCGATGTGTGCGGTGAAACAATGTTGGTGTTGATGGAACAACACCATTCAACTTAGTCTGCAGCAATTGTAACAAAACCATATTAGTAAATTTAACCATATTAGATAATTTTGACAATAATGCAGGATAATATTGAACTTAACCAGATTAGCTCTATGCTGAGATGAGGTAATAGAGCCATTGGTGTGATATGAAGCTCCATATCCTCCACAATCAGATGTCCGATTGGCTTTTGCAATTGCACTTTTCTTCTTGAAAGCCTCATTTTCCTAATGTGTACACAATGCATCTTATATCTCATCCCCAAGCCAACTTGGTCTATCCATTTTCTTGTAAGCCTTTTTCATAACATTCTTCAACAATGTTGCACCCCATTTCTCAAAGTTTCTTCGAGCCCAATAATTATCTGGTGGAATTACAGTATACTTCCTCTGCAATAAATATGAGTAAACAAATTATTTATTAGGGGTGCACAACCTGACCCACCGACCCATCAACCCGACCGACCCGACCCGACTCGATCACATATATCTGAGTCGGTTCGGGTAATTGGGTCTATTCTGGTCAAACCCGATAAACCCGTTCGAATATCGGTTCGGGTAACAGGTTTAGTGAACCGACCTGATGACTCGACCCGATGACCTGATAACCCAATAAAATGACGTTGTTTTGCCTATATTCAAGCATTTTTTTATTTTTTTCTTGCAACCTGATCCGGTGACCCGACCAACCCGATTAACCCGATAAACTAACCCGAACCAACTCGAACCAACCTGATTCTAATCGGGTTGGTTCGGTTTGGGTTACCCAATTTTTTCCCTAAACCCGACCCGCCCCAACTCGAACTCACATGATTGGTTTGAATTTTTCTCCCCTAAACCCGACCTGACCCGACCCGTGATCACCCCTATTTGTTTATGACAAAAAAAAGTCTATCAAATTTTGAATTGCAATAATAAAATTTTGAAAATTACCATAAACTCTACAAACCATATATCTCTTGTGGTATCACCTATCCTTTTCCATGATGTCCATAGCTCTAAATAATGGCTTCTGAAGATATCACTGATGCCATTTGTCGCCAAGTGTAAAGGCAAAAATCTACAAACAATGCAGGTGTTTAGTTATAATATATCAAACATAGTAATGTAATTTAAAAATATATATTACTTATACATACTCATCTCCTTCTAAATATAAAATTAGTTTGCTACCAGGCATTTGTGCATCTGATGCATCCTGAGTATGACTTGATCCAAGTGCAGATCCTATATCTGTTGGAGGGATAGATGATCTAACATTGTGACAAGACTCTTCTGTCGGAGGCACCACACGATGAGATGGTTGAGTAAGAGATAGTGAAAGTGCACTTGGCATCGAATAAGTAAATGCGGGTAATGTGGGTGATGGAGTAGTAGCAGGAGATGGAGAGCTAGCAGAGGTTAAAGGTGAGTGAAAAGTAGAATGCCGCACTAGTCGCACCGGCTATTGCTTTTTTAGGCAACCCTTAGAAACTTTTCCTTTACCTCGATCCCTCTCAGAGATTTGTAATGAACACAAATGGAATGTAAATTAAAATGCTTATCAAATAAATGATAATTAATTTTTGCAAAATACAAAACACAATTAATTTACCTTTTGGTAACAAATGAAAAAAAACAAACACTAATCATATTCATGATCGTCATCATCATCATCATCATCATCATAATCATCACCTTTATTAGCATCATTGTCATCATGATCATCATCATCGCTACCTATTTTTTTTTGTAATTTTTTTTAATTTAGAGACCAAAATTTCAATCTCTAACACCTTCCTTTTTTTTTTTTTTTATTTTTAGCGACCGAATTTGCGGTCATTATCTATTTATTTATTTTTTTGTAAATTTTTTTATTTAGAAACCGAAATATTGGTCTCTAACAATAAGATACATTTTTATTTTTTAAATTTTTTTATAACATAATTTTGGTCTCTAATTCAATCTCTAAAAAATTTATAGACTGAATTAGAGACCGATATTATTTTGGTAGCAAATTAGATTTTCTTTTCTTAATCGGTCTCTATTTCGGTCTCTATAGAGATTGAAATAAATCGGTCTCTAAATCAGTCGCTAAAACCTAAATTTCTAGTAGTGTCAATTTTTGGTTTTAGTCCCTCAAAAAATTTTTGTTACGGTTTGTGTCCCTGTAATTTTAAAATTGAGTGAAATTGGTCCCTATCTTCATTTCAAAAGTAAGTTAAATTGGCTCAATTTAACTCTCCTCATATTAAACCTTCCCTCATTTCAAGGGCTAAGAGAAATTTAATATGAGAGAGTTGAATTAATTCAATTTCACTCACTTTTGAAATGAAGACAATGACTAATTTCACTCACTTTTGAGATTATAGGAACACACACCATTTTAACAATTTTTAAAGGACTAAAACTAAAAACTAATATATTCAGAAGAATCAAAAATATATTTAAGTCTAATAATAATAATATAATATATATTGTAAAGTTAAATAGATTGGCCCATTAGACAAAAAAAACTTTTTTAAAGACCTGAAACCTTATTTTTTTAACCAAATAGACTTTTTAAAAAATAATTAAATCTAACTTATTTACTAAATGGGGTAGGTCAAGCTACACCATAAGCCCCTCTTGCACTAAGTGACCATTGTGAATGGCCACAAAAAGCAACATTAAGAAACTGCCTTTAATAAGTGAGTACGACATAGCATGATCATACAAGATTGAAAGGGGAAGAATTAACCATTTATGATAGATGCAAAGAACTAATCCTAAATATTAACACTCGGTAAACAAGTTTGGTTATTATGAATAGCAAGTAATGTAACCTACGCTCAATGATTTTTTGACCAAAGTAGTGTAATTTTATAAACTATTTATCAAATTGGGATAGTTTTAAAATTATTTATCAATTTGGAATCCTTTTTGCCACGCTGGCAAAGGACCCCATATTATTATTTTTTTGCCACGTCATGCAAATAGCAATTTCAAGATGCTCTTTGCAAAAAGCTGCTACGTCCTTTTAGCCAAAAAAGTGAAAGAGCAACTTCAAGTTGCTCTTTCCATTAGTCACGTCCTATCGGGTACCGAAGAATCAAATGTAATATTATTTTAATAAAAAAGTGAAAGAGCAACTTGAAGTTGCTCTTTCACTTTTTTGACTAAAAGGACGTAACAGCTTTTACATGATCATTAGAGGTTTTTACTAACTTTACTACATATGAACTAAATTATATGGATACTAGCCTGTTTGTTGTGGAAGTTTGCTAACAGGTAATGATGATACAATTAGAGAAGCCATAACAATTGGGGAAGCCAAGCCAACAACATCAAAATCACTCTCAAGTTCAATGTCAGATGAATTGCCATCAGGAATTCCACCTTCGTCTTCATCTTCACTGGATTCCATTGTCAGGTCTCTATTCCAATTTTCATCATCGTCTGAAAGCCCAATGTAGGCATCAGATTGACCATAAAAAGGTGCAACAACATACTCATCAACATGATCTTCTTCATAAGCAGTTCTTAGTTGAGTATTCATATGACATAAATGCGCAAGTAATGATGAACTGCCTACAACGTCGATCTCAATGTACTATTCCAATATTGTCATAGTGTGTTGATAAAAAGTGTTGATCATGCACTCAACATCTTCATCATTAAATATTTCAAGAGCAGTATATTTGCTCTCATTTTGAGATATAAAAAATTTATATGTAAGAATAGAAATGATTTGATGAGACTGAATGTTTAATTTAGCATGAATCTTTCTCTTCAACATCTTATAACTAATACCACGTTTAATTTGAATTGTTACCTTTGAATGTGAGCCCTTGTGGCCCTTCAAACTTCCTACCATTTGAATAAACGAAAACAACAAATTGATTCATTTTTAGAAAGAAATTAAAGAATGTAAGAATGTGTGAGAGACGGGAGAGAATAGATGGGAAGAGTGGAGTGCATGCCCGGGTTGGGGTTTAAATAGAGAGAGCATCGGCCAAGGGGGGAGCAAAATAACTTTTACAAAAGAGCAACTTGGAGTTGCTCTATTCATTTTATTTTAAAAATACTTGTTAAGTCAACTTTTGAAAAGAGCAACTTGATCTTACTTTTTTAATTTTTTATTAAATATTGTTAAACTTGACGTGATTTATACTTTGAAAAGAGCAACTTCAAGTTGCTCTTTCACTTTTTCATTAAAATAATATTAAATTTAATCCTTTTGAATATGACATGACATAATATTAAATTTGCCTGAATATGACATGACATGCCTTAAAGTCTAGAAAGAGCAACTCCAAGTTGCTCTTTCATTTTTTCATTAAAATAATATTAAATTTAATCCTTTTGAACTTCTAGAAAGAGCAACTTCAAGTTGCTCTTTCCAAGTTGCTCTTTCATTTTTTATTAAAAAATAGTATTAAATTTGATGGCAAAAAGGACCCTTAAACCACTAAATAATTTTAAAACTACCCGTGTCAATCTCCCTACGCTCAACACTGATAATATGGAAAGAGTAACTCCAAGTTGCTCTTTCATTTTTTTGTTAAAATAGTATTAAATTTGATTTTTCTGGGCTTGATAGGACGTAAGTCAGAGAATTTAGAAAGAGCAACTTGAAGTTGCTCTTTACATGACGTGGCAATATATATATATAAACGGGGTCTCTTGTCAAGTGGAAATTTTTGTTGTCATTGAGAAAAGTAATAACAAAGATCCGTTTTCAATTGAAAAGTACAAAGAAAATCAAACCACATCACATGTTTCCGAGAGCTTTCTAAGTGTGACAAGAACAAACCAATTTTGACCGGACTAAAAAAAAAATAATAATAATAATAAAAAAAAAACTAAATAATTTTATTTTTGTTTTTAACCCATCTTTTAACCCAAATACATAAGCCCTAATTTGATAAATAGTTTGTAAAATTATACTACTTTGGTCAATCTATCTACGCTCAACACTAGGGGAACATTACCCTTTAGGCTAAGTTGTGGTTGATGATAAATCCAAGGAATCGTAGAGAATTCACTCCTCAATAAATCTGCAATCATTTTTTTATACGTGTTTATACTCGCATTTCCACACAAAAACAATGTCTTTCTTATAAAATTTTTATGGGTTAACATAAATTATATTATAATTTTATAAAATTTAGATTTATTGAATGTCAAATTTATTAAAGCATTTTGTTTAACCTAAATTGTGATCAGTATTGTTAATGAACTTATTATTGTTAAACATCCAAACTCCATGCATCATATGTGAATTTTGGTTTATGGGTCTTGTATATGAATTTGTCAAATCCTTCAACCCGGCCGACCGTCGAGTGTCAATAGTGGGTAAGTTTAACTCATTTTAATTATTCTATATATATAAGAAGAGACTTTATTTTTAGTCACCCTCCCCGCTAATTTGATCGTAAACGAGGTCCTTACCGATACAATTATCTTGTTTCATTAATACAATTTGTTGGGCTAGATTTTGAGTTAAAAAATGATAAATAAAAATAATTAAACTTTGAGATAAGAATAACCCATATCTTTTCTTATCGAGATTGTGATTTTAATTTATTATTTCAACAATGACTTCCTTATCTGCGTTTTTTCAAGGTAACTCTAAAACTTTTTATATACATTGATATATTATAAATATTAAGATTAATAGATTTGATAAATTTATCTGAGTCTTAAACGAGAAAATTTTGTTGAAGACATAGGAGGTTACATTCAACATTTCAAAGAGAAGAAACAATAAACAGTGGAAATTTTTGTTGTCATTGAGAAAAGTAATAACAAAGATCCGTTTTCAATTGAAAAAGTACAAAGTAAATCAAACCACATCACATGTTTCCGAGAGCTTTCTAAGTGCTTCGGTAAAACTCCCACAAAATTCCATGAATTCACTTATCTCAGTAGGTAGATGAAGACTAGAATCAGCATGGACCACCGCATCTTCCTTTTCAAATTGGCAAACAAATTCACGAGCATATGCTAACATATCTGTATATTTCTTCTTCCAATCTTCTTTCTCTGTTTCTTACTCTTCAGCTTACAACCTCACCACCCTCCTACCGCTTGTAAAACTTCAAACTTCTTTCTAGCTCTTATCTCGCTTGCCTTTATCTAAGCTTCATTTCCAGCTCCTCTTTCTCCTTTAAAATCTGTTAACAATTTTTTCAGGCCTTGCAAATGCACTTTTAACTTGTGGATATTTACTATCTTTTTTAGGTACTCAAATTTTTTGCTCAACTTCTGACAGTGTGTAAAATGACAAGTTCACATTCAGTGTCTTGCATTTGTTCTTTCAAGATCTCTATTTGGGCGAGCATTTGTGATTCTGATTGGTGACCACTACTGCTCCTTAAGACTAATTTAAGGATGATGTGATACCTCATTCTTATGGAAAAATGTTAAGAATATATTTTTTATTATATTTTTTAACATATTTTTTTATTAAATCACTTCATACATTAAAATATATATTTAATTTTAATTAACACATAATTAATTTAATTAATGTGTAATTAAATTAATTAATATATAATCAAATTTAAATATATACTTTAATTTATGACATGATTTAATAGAAGATAATATATTAAAAAGAATGTGATATAGTGGCACTTCTCTTCTTCCTCTCCTCCATGCTTAATATTTAGTATGTACGAAATAGTAAGACAATGTTAACATTAAAAGCAAGCCAACTGTGTCCATGTATAAAATCTCTATATGCTTTCAAGAGAAATGCCTAGCTACAAAAATAGACATAAGTCTGGACTTAAAAAACATGACAACAAATAGGGATGATATTTTCTTTTGGTACATAACAGGGATGATGATATTTTAATAAGGGTGACGTGCACAACAGGACAAAATAAATTTATAATTAAGAGTATTGATCTGCAATCTCAGCCAAAAGAGAGTGATTTTGGTGTAATAATCACATATTAATCAGAATATTAAAGAAAATTCATCACAGAATGCATAACAGTATTAGGCTGTAATGTAAATTCCACAAACAGACATTTATTTTTCAAAAGAAGTTATTTCATTTTGGGCAGTGCTGACTGCTGAGGGAGGTTTGCCGCTCGCGTCCCCAGCCTTTGGATGTTTGTTAAAGTTTAAAAAAAAATAATTCAAAACGTCATTTAAGTTTAAAAAGACGAAGTCAATGGCTGAGGGGCTCGAGCGTATCTACTCTCGAGCTTTCCTCAGCATTTCCCTTTCATTTTCTTAGAATATTAATGCATTTCATGATGGTAATATGGATAATACCCAATTAAAAGTTTCTGAATAAAATAAAATATTTACCATATGGTTCTTCTACTTAGAAGAGCTAAACATCATGTTCCTAGGAATTAAACCTTTCTGATATGGAACTAGATTTAGTATAGGGGACTGGCAGCATATCAAAAAATCCGTGTGAGCCATTTTTAAGAAAACTGAAAGCAAATCAGCTTCCAAATTAGATGCAGTTCCTTAATTCCATGAATCTACATCAGAATTCCCTCATTGGCACTTAAGTACCTGTTTTTCATATATAGCAATGAATGAAATTACTCTTTAGCCACGCTCCTTGTTGAGTTCCATTTTTTCTACGTTCTTATAGATTATGTTACAAGACTTTCTTTATGGCGAATACAGTATTACGTGGTACGGTGAATCTGGTACGCGATTCGCTGGGATGTTGAGCGAATCTAGTAACTATGGTTCAGGCACAAGATGGTCAAGCTGAATTTGGACCAATTAAGTTGCTCATGATGGAAACAGCGGTAAAAGTTCTGTTGGTAATTGTAAAATAGTCGGGAAGACATCTTTGCAATAGATAGGTGTTGAGGCTGTAATTTAATTGTTACTGGATGGAGTCATGTATGGAGAGGGGTCCAGAGTTGAAACTTTTAACAAAGAAAAGTAAGAAATAAACCCAAGGTTTAGAGAATGAATGCGTGGCTTGCGCAGCTACTTAGCTCTGTTTTTATTATTCAGAGAGAGCTTGCTTAACAAGCTTATACAGCTGTACAACACTTTACAGAAGAATATATAAGTTAACTGAAATAGTAAGGAAACTAAAACACTCAATGATCCATCTGTAACAACTATTTATCTAACAGAAACAATGTGGCTGAGGGTCTTAAAATCCACTTATCATTTAGATAAGAGAATCTGTTATTCTTTATAGTTCAGGAATCTTCATTGGAAATGAAATCTTGGTGATATAAAAAGAATGAACAAATAAAAACTGAGTTCCAGTGAAAACTTAGGTTTTCTTTATGTTTTTCTCTCCTATCCCAGTACATTTAGGACTCTCTAAATATGACAGTAAATCACGGACGCTGAAAATATAAGTTATGAATTTCTAATGAATTATGTGTTAAGAATCTTGGTTTGATTTTAGTTTTGATTGTGCTTTAACAGATGGCTTTCCTTGGAGTTCTTCTTACCTTCTTAATATTGTGTCATCCTATTACCATATTCATATCTTTCCTTTTTCTTCTGAGTTGCTATTGATTCTTAATTGATCTTTGGTTATATATGCCGGTCATAAGTGATGGTATGGTTTTGGATTGTCATTTTACTTTTGTTGTATACCTCTTTACTGTGAAATTGTTTGAATGCTTATACAATATGATTTCACAGGTAAGACTCTGTCGGGAGAAGAAATCAGGTAATATATATGCTATGAAAAAGTTGAGAAAGTCTGAAATGCTCAGCAGGGGACAGGTGAATTTTCATATTTTCATTAGTAGTATGAAAGTTTATTCTTTCCATTCTTCACTTTATTATTAAAAAATAAATAAAGTTCTTTCTGCTGTTATTTTTTCAGTTTCATCATCTGAATTGAATTTGTTTCGATTCCTTGGGTGCTTTTGCATCACAGGTTGAGCATGTTAGAGCTGAAAGAAACGTACTTGCAGAAGTTGCTAGTGACTGCATTGTGAAACTTTATTACTCTTTCCAAGATGCTGAACACTTATATCTGATAATGGAATATTTACCTGGTGGTGATATAACGACTTTGTTGATTAAGGAAGAAACTTTGACTGAAACTGTGGCTAGATTTTACATTGGCCAAAGCATTTTGGCCATAGAGTCTATTCATAAACACAACTACATTCATCGGTTTTGTATTGTTACATCTTGAACTGCATTATGGTCTTATTCTTATAAACCATAATTTGCAATTATAAGTTTCTTCCTGTTTCCCCCAGAGACATAAAACCTGACAACCTTCTATTGGACAAAAATGGTCATATGAAGCTCTCTGATTTTGGTCTCTGTAAGCCACTTGACTGCTCAAATTTATCATCTATAAATGAAAATGAATTCCTGGATGATGAGAACTTGAATGATACCATGGACGTTGATGGAGCCTTCTCAAATAGCAGAAACGGAAGGCGCTGGAAAAGTCCCCTCGAACAGCTTCAGCATTGGCAAATGAACAGGAGGAAGTTGGTAATTGCCTTCTGCCCACATTCAGAAATTGTATTCGATGCTTGCCTGGTTTTTATTTCTGATTTCTTACAAATTCATAATGGCAATAGGTAATTGTTCTATTACACAAAATGATAGTGTCTTTAACTTAGAGGTTATTAAACATGTGCCATCTGTTGCATGAACATACTTGTCCCAGTCAATATGTCATCAATGAGGAATGATCGATCAAAGTAAAGAATGAAAGATTTATGATTGTTTATTTTGCACTCAGATATCGTGCATAATGGTAAAATTCTTAGTTATTTACTACGTAGAAGACTCCTGTTTCTTTCCTTATTCAATTAATATGTTGGTCAGTTAATTTTTGTAATGTGTGATATTCCTGAATTGTCTCATATTGTTTTTATATGCTTGCATGCATATCCTTCTCCAACTTATCTATTCATTTCATGGCAGGCATTTTCCACTGTTGGAACTCCGGACTATATTGCTCCTGAAGTGTTACTGAAAAAGGGTTATGGTTTGGAGTGTGACTGGTTTGTTGATATTCTCTTTTTGTTTACGGTTGTTTGAGTTGCATCTGTCCATTTTCTGTTTTAATAGTTTTGTCGTTTTGAAGTGAATGCAGATGATAACTTTGCAGTCCCTTTTTATTTGGCTTCAGCGGTTAAGAGTAGTTGAAAAGCTCAAGGTTCTAAGTTATTGCACATGGACTCTTGTGTATGATGCAGCAGTTGAATGCTTGCATATGTTATCTATCCAAACTTTAGAGCCCCTAGAATGGCTTCTTTTGGAATAGGTCAAATGTTATACCTTTATGCTAAGAAATGTTGATAAACAGGAAGTTAGTTAAGCCAGAGTGCAATAAGTGAAGCACCTTACAATGTGTGTAGGCCAAAATTTGAGAGCATTAAATTATTTTGTAGCCAGTTTGTTTATGTTTTATGTTAATTAAAAGTTAAAATACTACAGAAAAGGAAATTTTCTGTCCAGTTTTAAGATTGCATGACCTTTTGGATATTTGTGTTACAGATATATATAAAACCATTCATGAGCCTTCACCTAATAGCTTAAGCTTTTGGGAGAGTTGATCCTTGACATGGTATCAAAGCCTCTATAACCAAGTATTTAGGTCTTTAGGAGTTTGATCCTTACCACCCTCATTCTTCTAAACAAAATTGAATTTCCGCGCATGGTATAAATGAGCATGTTCCAAAGGATCTTGCATGATGCGGCGTGTTAGAGATGTAATAAAGCCATTGATGAACCTTCACCTAGCAGTTTAAGCATTTAAGAGAGTTGGTCCTTGATATAGTATCAAAGCCTCTATGATCAAGTGGTCATGAGTTCAATAATTGCCATTTTATTTTTAAAAAAAAAAGCCACCTCCCATTCTTCTAATAGAAAGTTGAATTTCGGCAAAACATAGGTGGACCTTTGCATTGTCCACGATTCAAGCCCAAAGAGCTTTTGCCTGAGAGGATATGTTAGAGATATACATAAAACCATTCATGAGCCTTTTCTTAATAGCTTAAGCTTTTGGGAGAGTCAGCAATTGATAATGTGCACTCCAATCCACAGGAATCATGAATAGGAATCGTCTTGTCAACTTTCTTAAAGAAAGAGTTGAAGCATTATAAACTTAAACTGGGAATTATCCGTGTAAAGAGATTTGGAGCACTGGATATGAACCTTTTTTAGTCATCCATTTGTAACTTTATACTTGGTTCTATCAGATCCAGTGAACCGTGTGTATTCATTGAATTGAAATTTTACATTGTCATATTAATCCAGTTATGGTATTATTTTGAAGTTGACTGTCCAAATCTTATATAAAAGGCATGGTGCTCTCAGATATTCCTGTTCTTATAATATTCAGCATCAAGTTTTGGAATTGGATTTTCCTGCATATATAGAAGGGATAATTATTTGAATGCAGAGTTGGCTGACCTGTTATCTCTAACATAAATGTTCTGCCAGTTTATGTAATTCGCAATAGGAACTAAATTTTCTCTAATGGAAACAAGGAAGAAACATTTGGATAATGAGAAAGATGGCTGTTAGCAGAGGATAAAGATCTTCCACTACATAAATTGAATAGTGAAAGAAAAAAAACAGGAATTTGATTGCTTGGTTGTTCTTACATGTCTGATTAATAAGAAAAGTTTATATCATGTTATACGTAAATCAAGAGAATTGGAACAAAATTAAATGAGTAAGAAGATAATTATAATTTCTTGAAAATATAAAATAAAATAAATTGTTAAAAGAGAATATGGATGAAAATATTCCTTTTCCATTTTCATATTTATTATGATAGTTCTAGAATGATTTGTCTGAATTTTCTACTGTATCTCAGAGAAGACAATTAGCATTATGTGTACTGGTATCTGGCATAGATTATTCTTCTTTATAGTTGCTTTTACCAGGAAAAATGCTATTTGTGTCCCATGTAAATATATGTTTTTCTTAAGGACTTCTAGTAATGTCTGTGTTGAAATGAAATATCTTTCTTAGTTGCTGACATGAGTTCTGCCTTGCCGCAGGTGGTCTCTTGGTGCTATAATGTATGAGATGCTTGTTGGTTATCCCCCATTTTACTCTGATGATCCAGTAACAACATGCAGAAAGGTTTTTCTCTTTTTTCCCCTTCTTTTTCCCACTTAATCCTTTCCTTTGGGGACTCACAATATTTGTTGAAGACACTAATTCCCAGGCCCCTTGACCAAACAATAAAATTTTGATTATGTAGGATTAATCTCATTCCCTTGTACTATATATTTTCATAAGAGTCCAATAGCAGCTTTTTGGGATTCAATTTGACTATCAATGATCAAGTCTATTGTCCTTTATAAGTCATGAGATAAATATGAAATTGGACATTACAAAACTGGCAATTTTTCTGGCAAAAAAAGGAAAATTTTGATATACAGAAGGCTGATTGATAGAGATTGCTTTTGTTATAGTTGCTTTATTTGGCGATTCAATTGTCCTCACCGTCATAAATGCTTATAACATTTCAAACATCTAGTTTGTCACTTTATTTATTCTATCTAGATAACCATACTGTGCCACTAGATTAATTGTCTCATAAATGTTTTCTGAGAAGTTCTACATTCATGGACTTTGATCCATCAAAGATGCATGCTCTTTTTGATCCATCAAAGATGCATGCTCTTAAAATAAATTAAACACAGAGAAAATCGTAGACATATATGAGCATGTTATTCTTGTATAGTTCTTATTTCCCTTGTCTTATGTGATTTAATTATTGAACATTTCAATGGAGAATTCAAAGCATGAACTCTACTCACGGGTGCTTTGTCTTACTCATGCTTTATTTTTGGATATCATGTGATTTATTCTTAAGTCTTACACATCATTCTTTTTTATGTCAATTATGTATTTACTTAGAATATTGTTGCTTAAATTTTTGTCTCTTCTATTTTCTCTTCTTGTTATTAGTCAGTCACCTTATTCTCACTATAACTTGTCAAAGTATTTATTAGCATTTATTTACGACAACAACAAAACCTTTTTTTATTAGATGAGGTTGGTTACATGGATCAAACGACGTCATTGTGTTCTGTCATAAACCATGTTTTTAGAAAAGTCATTTAAATCTATTAGCATTTATTTAGTGCCTTATTTTTTCAGTAGCACTAACAGTAACGGTTTAATTTTTATTTCTTTTTTTTGGGCCTTTGTGATGAGTGTCTTCAGATTGTGCATTGGAAAAATCACTTAAAATTTCCAGATGAGGCAAGATTGACGCCTGAAGCAAAGGATCTTATATGCAGGTTGCTTTGTGATGTTCAACATAGGCTTGGTACCAAAGTAGCAGATGAAATTGAAGTATGTAAAATGTGATTTTCTTTCTTTCGTGTTTTAATATAACGCTTTACTATTAAATCACTATATTCCCTGATAATATTACTGTTTCTTAATTGACCAGGCTCATCCTTGGTTCAAAGATGTCGTATGGGACAAGCTCTATGAAATGGAGGCAGCATTTAAACCACAAGTCAATGGGGAGCTTGACACTCAAAATTTTATGAAATTTGATGAGGTAAGATTTTAGGATTTTTGAATTCTTTTTTGATTGGTGTGCCTTCTTTCACCTACACTCCTGGTAGGTTTCATATCGATGACTTCTGTTCTGTGAACTCTGTCTTGGGCCTTCCAGCTTGTTCTTAAGGAGAGAAGTAGGTGCCATTAAAGCCATTGGTGGTTGGCACATAATGTTTTACCCATATCTTTCAAATCTCTCACATATCTTTTGCATATCTTTTAATTGTTTTAACAAATCTTTCATATCTATCAATATAATTGGAAACTATTGATAGCAATCTTCAATGAAATTTGGGACAAACCCAACACTATCTTGTCAATAATCTAATCACAGGATGGGTTATAGGAAGCTTTCGTATAAATAAGCAGATAGCCTTTCCTAATTTAGCGGCTCGGTTGGTTTTTGCAATGGCCTTGGGTCTATTTTCATCTCTGATCTTCCCTGCATAAGCTGCATTTGTCTATCTGTTGGAAATGTAACCATAAGGTCTAATATTTTTTTCTGAGGATTATATGGTTTTTACCTTTTCCTTTCTTCATGTCTCAGTAAACAGGTAATGAAAAATGAGCATTTCCCCACCCTGATAGATTAGTCTAATTGCACTTTCCCATTAATCTTTCAACGTGAGCACGTTATATCCTAATCTATTTATATTATTTGCAATGTGTCCCCCCTGAATAATCCAAAATTAGGCACATTTAGACAAATTGGATTGGCAAAACCGACAAATTACTAAGAGAAAACTTAGGCAGATGTGCTAATATTTGATTTCCTTAAATATTGTGCCAAATTCTCACACAGTTACATTCAATCAATCCAATAAGAATCGCACATATTGCCCCCTATTTGCTACCATAGTTGCACAACATGGCTACGTTCAAAATATTTGGCAGGTGAGTGTCATGCTTTGACCAATAAGTTTAGAGATGACCACTAATTTAAATTGTGGTGGTACTAAAAGTGGGGACATTGCCAACAACACAAATAGGTTACAGGGTAATATATGTTGGGTATCTCTCGTATCGACAAAGGATTGTGAGAGCACTTAAAAAATACATTACAGAAAAATAATAAAAAACACAAGAATTTACATGGTTCGGCACCTCTTGCCTACATCCACGGAAACACTCTAATAAAATTATTCACTATCACAATAATGATTACAATAATTGTAATCCACCTCAATTGTGTATCACTCTACAAACCCGAGTACTCCCTCTCAAGAGTTACAAAAATGATAACACACTCTCACTATAAAGAGAAGAGACTCTCTATTTTTATTTTTCTCACTATCAGAAGCTCTCTTTCTTGCTTCTTTCTCTGTTTTTCTCCAAATGAAGAATGCTCTATTTATAGAGCAAACTCCTCTACCATCCAAGCAAATTTGCTGACAAATTTGCTCCTAAAATTAAGGCACCGAATAACCTTTGAAAACTCGCACCTCCTCCACCATTTGCTCCCAAAATTTGCTCCACCAAAAGCCTGTGAATTCTACACCGTCCTATGCTTGAGAATGTCAAGGTTGGTGGCTAAAAATTTCAACCATTGCAATAATGGTCAACAAAATTGGCTGGAACCCAACAATATACTTAAATCAAAATGTCAATGGAGACTGTGGAACTGGACTAATAGATTAGGGTAATTGCAATTAACTCAATAAAAATTGAAGGTAGAACCATGTCCCAGCTTTTCAGAATGGTATTCTTGTATGATAGTGAACTTGCTTAACATTTGTACATGGATACATGTTTGCTTGCATGAATATTTGTATGTAATATTTATTCATTTAAATTCAGTCTCCTTTAGTATATCATTCTTTACTATAATGATTTTTTTTTCCAGAAACAGTATGGATGAAGTAATTGTTTGTGAATTTGCCTTCTTGTTTATGCTTTCTTATTTATATGTGCATGGATTTTCATATCTTTTGCTTTTTCCGGGTTATTACCTATTTATTAGATAGAATTGTGACTTGTTTGTATTTGTGTTAATAGGTTGAACAACCAAAACCAGCTAGATCTGGATCTGGACCCTTCAGAAAGGTATACACTCTATTTGCTTGAAGGAGGAATAAGATTTGTCAGGCAATAGTCAATTAACTTGCCTCAGTTGTTTGCTTGTATGGATCATTCAATTCGAAGTGGACAATTTCATCTCATTTAGAATATACCATCATAATAATCCTTTGGCTCTTCGTCTTAGACCTGTTAATACTTAAGTCCTCATCCAAGTGGGATGTAAGAATAACTGCATGAACTTACACATATAACATTTAGTTCCAATACAATCATAGCAATTTTGTTCAGATTCTCAAAGGTACAATACATCTCAATAATTTTCTTTTTTTTAAAGATGTGGTATATTTTTTGAAAGTTGATGGTGCTTTAGAAAAAATTGGTAATAAATTAACAATCCATTTGCTTTCTGTGGCTTTCCGTTAATTCATAAGCTCTTACTCTATCTCACCTGTTGACTTCTTCATATTTAATTGTTTACCCTGGCACAAATTTATTTCAGGCTAATATTCGTTGATCAATGTTGTAGTATTCATAAAACTCCTTTACAGTTTATTATATCCTCTTTGTCCACAGAAGCTGTTGACTCCTCAAGATCTCAGTTTTGTTGGCTATACATATAAGAATTTTGCTGCTGTCAAAGGGATACGTCATTCTGTTGGTATGTGATTTTTTCTTCTCCCAAAGTATAATATTTTACTAATCCATCTCCCTTAAGTCCTAATCTTTTGATACCACTTGTTAACAGTCAAAGACTTACAATGCTGTCTATATTTCTATCTTCTTGGAATTTTTCATTTTCCTTTTGTTCATGAGATCAACTGATTAATGTTATCTGCCCAAGATGACCTAGATATGCATTACAAGTATAGTAATATGCTTCAAAGACTTAAATCAACAAACTATGCATGCCTATGTAACCAAGTTAACCTTAAGTTGTTCTAAAGTTTGGATACAGAGTAGCTTATGGAGATGGGTGGCATTTATCTTACAATAAATTTAGGACTTGTAAAAATTGAGGTTTAATTTGTTTCCTTATGACTTCTCAGAATGATTGCTTCTTATGACTCTCTCCCTGAGAAGAGACATGGCAGAGCCTTTAAATCAGAACCAAGCAAATAACAGGCAAACAAGTTTTAATTAAAAGGAGATTCTTTTTGCTTTAAGTTTTAAAGTGCTTATTCAATCTTTGTGGTTATAAACTTGTAATGATTATAAGAACAATCTGAGGTGACAAGTTATAAGGTGAGCTCATCTCTAAATCTTGAAAAGAGCTACCAATCGCCCCCTCCCCAAAAAAAAGAAAAGAAAAGAAGGAAATAGCATAGAAATAATAGTACTTCCCTCTATATGCACACTTCTTTTTTTCTTCTGAGTAAACGTACAATTTGGCCCTCCAAGTCCAAAGATATGCTCAACATTACATTGGTCCTCCATTTATGGCAACATCAAAGTGGTCCTTCAATGCCAAATAATGCCATCAAAGTGTTCCTTCAAGTGCTACCAAATTTGTCCTCATTAACAGTATGTTTGGATGGAGTGGTTTGGAAGGAAAGGAAGGGGAAGGTTGCTTTAAAAAAAAAATTGACAACAACACACACACTTGAGTTAATGGGATAGAGGAATTATCGCTTCGTTGAGCTTTTCATTGGTTTCAAGTAATCGTATTGACCTTTCTTTTCCATTAGCTTTCTATTAATGACAGTTAGAAACAGAAATAGGGAGACAAATACTAATAAATTTATGTATATTTCTGAATGAATACATACAGGAAGGTTAACATTTATTTATTCAAGAAGGCTAATGTACATAAAAGGAAAATAATAAAGTATAATTATGTACTAAATCAATTACAATTATCCCTAAAATCAATTGTAATCAATCATAATCTCAATCATAATCAATCACGCTAACATCCTCCCTCAAACTCAAGTGGTATAGAAGAAACCAACTTGAAATTGGAAACTAGAATACGGAACCGTTCAGGATGATAAGCTTTGGTGAACAGATCGGCCGGCTAGTCAAGCGTGCCAATGGAAATGAGATGAAGAGCAACACGAAAAATGTGTTAACGAATGAAGTGGCAGTCGATCTCAATATGTTTGGTGTGCTCATAAAAAACATCATTGTGAGCAATCTGAATAGCACTCCTATTATCATAGTAAAGAGCGGTGGAAGAGGACTAAGAGACACCCAAGTCTTCAAGAAGTCAACGTAACAAAAGTATTTCAGATGTAGTGTCAGCAAGTGCCCAATACTCTGCTTCAGTACTGGAGCGTGTAGTTAAAATCTGTTTCTTGCTTCGCTATGAAATGAGTGCATCACCAAGATAGATACAGTAGCTAGTGGTGGATCAGTGATCAGTGGGATCTTCCCTCAATCAATATCAAAATAAGCCTGGAGGACCAATGAGGAGTTGATTGAGAAATGAAGCCCATGAAACAGAGTTCTTTTTATATACTGAATAATACAAAGAATAACAGCGTAGTGAGTCATGCGCAGAGCTGACATAAACTAGCTGACTAAATGAACAGCATATGAAATGTATGGATAAGTAACAGTAAGATAAATTAAGTTGCCAACCAACTGTTGATAGCGAGTAGGATCGTTAAGTATAGTACCATCCAGAGGTGTAAACCTAACATTAGGTTCTAGAGGAGTAAACTCGGTGCGACTGTCTGAGAGACTAGCTCGAGAAATAAGATCTGAAGCATATTTAGCTTGGGACAAAGAAATACCATCAACAGAGGAAAGAAACTCGACCCAGAAAATAATTGAGAGGGTTAAGATCCTTTATCTCAAAATTGCGGCTCAAAGATGTTTTAAGATCAGTAATACTAGAAGTATCATCACCTGTAATAATCATGTTATCAACATAGAAACAATAACACAGTGCCATTATCAGTCTTACAGATGAAGAGAGCTGAATCATGAGAACTAGAGGAGAATCCAAGCTAACTGATGGTGGAGCTAAACTTAGCAAACCAAGTTTGAGGAGCTTGTTTAAGATAATACAAGGCTTTGTGAAGAAGACAGACCTTGTTTGGGGACAAGAATAACCAATTGGTGGTCGCATATAGACTTCTTCTTCTAAGTCACCATTAAGAAAGGCATTCTTCATACCCATCTAATTAAGAGTCTAGTTATGGGTGACAGCAATAGCAAGAAGAGTACGAACTAAAGTGAGACAAGCAATTGGAGCAAAGGTTTCTCCATAATCAATCTCATGTTCTTGAGTAAAACCTTTGGCCACCAAGCAGACCTTATAACGATTAACAAACCCATCAAATCGAGTTTTAATCTTATAAACCCATTTACATCTGATAAGAGCCTTATCAAAAGGAAGATCAATCATTTCCCAAGTACCATTATTCTCCAAAGTCTATAATTCTTCGTTCATAGCTTATTTCCAACGAGAGTCAGTGGAAGCCTCTGAATATGTCTGTGGTTGATGAAGGTGAAGCATGGTAGAAAAACAATGATAATCATGACGGTAGGTGGGAAGGTTTCTTACCCGAGAGGGATGAATGGCAGTGTCAGATGCAAAATCAACGATCGAGATAGTGTCAACGAGATGAGTCGAAACTTCAAACAATGATTAGAGCTCAATGGGAGAATCAGAAGAGGAACCTAGAGGTAGAGAACCTGTATTAGACACATTTTAAGACTCTGTATCAGAATCATGTGGAAAGAGATCAATAGATGGTGTAGTGAACAAGGGGGTAGAAGTGGAAGAAATGGACTTGAACTGAGACAATGTGGAGAATAAAGTATCCTCCCAAAAGACAACATGACGAGAAATACGAATACGCTGAGAGATTGGATCCCAGCAGCAATAGCCTTTGTGTTCAGTACCATAACCAAGGAAGCAACAAAGACCGGCACAGGGTTTAAGCATAGTGTGCTCATGGGGTTGAAGAAAAATAAAACAAGCACAAACAAAAACTTTGAGAGAACTGTAGTTTGGAGGTTTCTGGTGAAGAAATTCATAAGGAAATGCATTACCGAGAACAGAGGAAAGAAGACGATTGATAACATAGACAACAGTAAGAGTAGCTTCACCCCACATACGTTCAGGACAAGATGAGGAAATGAGTATAGCTCGAACGAAGTCAAGAATATGCCGATGCTTCCTTTCAGCACGACCATTTTGCTGAGATGTACTAGGACATGAAAACTCAGAAAGGGTTTCCTGTTCAGTAGGAAAAGGGAGTAGTTTTGAATCACGATATTCTAAGGCATTATCATGACGAAAAACCTTCATTGTCTTTGAAAACTGAGTTTTAATCATGGTGGCAAAGGTAATGTAGATTTGAAGAAGTTCAGAACGATTTTTCATTAAATATATCCAGGTGAAACATGAATAGTCATCAATAAAAATCACAAAATATCAACAACCTCCCACAGTGGGTGTAGGAGCTAGACCCCAAACACCAAAATGCTCAAGATCAAAAGGGGGAACTAAAATGGAAGTACTTTTGTTATAAGATAAGGCAGGTTATTTAGTTGTTTGACAAGATGTATAATGCAAAGATTCTTCTTTAACAAACCCTAAAACACCCTGAGAAATGAGTAGGACATAATTTACTAAAAGAATTGTGACCAAGACGGTGATGCCACAGCTGAAGAAGAGAGGAAATAGAAGCAGCACAAATGGTTGACACAAGAGACGGAGGAACATAGAGGGTAGTGAGCTCAAACAATCGTCCAACTTTACGAGCATTCCCAATGATTTGTCATATCCGTGGATCCTGCACATAACAACCAGTAGAAGAAAAAGTAAGTATATAATCAAGGTCATATAATTGGCTAACAAAGATGAGATTAAAGTTTAATTTGATAATAAGGTAAAGTGTTTGATAGGGTAAGGGTAGGTAGGGAGATAAGACCCTTATGGTTTACTTTCATAAGAGACCTATCAGCAATATGAATAGAATGAATGGTATCTCTAGAAGAAAGAAGAAAATACATGAGATGAGGAAGTCATATGATTACAGCATGCAGAATCAAAATACCAATGATTATTACTTGGGGTAGTTGCTAAGGCAGTAGGAGTATTACCATATTAAAAAAGGACTTGTTTAAGAAGAGACTCAAAATCAGTAGTGAAAAGAGAGATCTGGGAAACAGAGGCATTATCGACAGCTGAAGCTGCAAACATAGGCTTGGAGAAAGAGCTGGTACGAGATTGAAGCTTACTCTGATCAAACCTTTGTGAACGAGTAGGGCACTGCTCAGTCAAATGTCCTGGAAGTTTGCAGTATCTGTATATTAGAGAGGGGCAATTAGGAGCAATATGACCCTTCTTCTTAAAAGTGTGGTACTATATGGTGGGACATTCAGCAAAAACATGACTAGGTTTACGGCATCGACTATAGAATTTGCCCCTCTGATGAGTAACAGCAAAGGCCAAATCTGCTTTAGGTCGAAGAAGACCTAATCTAGTTTTTTTTTTTAATTTCAAACTAGAAAGGGCATCCTCAAGTGTGGCCAGGGGATCCTGATGTAGTAGAAAAGCTCGAATAGACTCATAGTCATCAGTGAGAGCCATCAGAAACTGGATGAGCCTGGTGAGATCATGGTACTCCTCATATAACTTAGCATCACTTTTGTGTTTCAAGGTTGGCTCACACAGAATCAGTTGATCACAAATAGCTTCCATCCAAGCCAGAAACTCATATGCAACTTGTTTAGTTCTTGTTTCAAACTGTTGAGTTCTTTCAGCAGTTAATATTGATGAGATAAATAAGAAATTATATATCAATTTTTGAGATGATCTCATACCTTTTTGGCAGTGTCAAAGTGTCCAAACCGCAAATGAGTGCTGGGAGTGGAGGTGTTTCTGAACCAGGTGATAATCTGATGATTTTTGCTATCCCAATCTTCTAATTTGTTGGCAAACTTCTCATCAGTGTCATATTTAGCTTTGACAGGGCAAGTAATATCACTTGTCACATATCGCCAAAGTCTTCTGCCTTTCAGAAAGCCACTTATGGCCTCAACCTAGTGGGTATAATTTGAACCATTAAGTAAAACTGGAATGGGCCGAGTAACAATAGATTTTTCCATAGTAACAAAGAAGAACAATAGCAAAAAGGGCACTTTCGAGGCTAAATTGATAGAAAATGACCTCAAAAATGGAAAGATCTCACAAAAAAAAAACCTTGGAAAGGAGGTCTGGTGCCACGTTAGCAAGTCACGTCAGCACAAAGGACACGTGGGCAACTTAGGTGGCATCACATCCATGCCAGCGCCACGTCAACAGATCTAAATCTGATTCGGGTCACGGATCGTGGGTCGCGGGTCGTGGGTGCGGTTTGATGGTATCAGGCCCATGGATCACACGAGCAGAGGGAGCGGCTAGCGCATGACAGTGCGTGCAGCGGAGTGCAGCGGTGAGATTTCGGTGGCCAGTAGATCGGCAGACAACGATTCCAACGATACAGGTGGTGTCAAAAATGAAGGTCCGACGAGCGGCGATTGGCTTGGCAGTGACGGAGCAGCTTCGGTGACTGGGCAAGGACAGCGGCGATCTAGAGCACAATGGTTGAACGGTGCAAGTAGAGAGGAGGAGACATGGTGAAAATCGAAGTTTGGAACGGAGGACTATGTGTGAGCAACGGTGAGGAGACATAGTGAAAATTGGAGTCTGGAACGGTATCTAGAATCTAGAATGGTGGCTGTGGCAACTGGAAATGAGTAAACAAAAACGGTGACGGTGAGCAGAAAGATTGGACCGAGAGCCTAAACTCTCTGATACCAAGTTAAAAATAGAAATAGAGAGACAAATATTGATAAATTTGTGTATATTTTTGAATAAATATATACAGGAAGGTTAACCTTTATTTATACAAGAAGGTTGTTGTACATAAAAGGAAAATAATAAATTATAATTATGTACTAAATCATTTATAATCATCACTAAAATCAATTATAATCAATCATAATCTCAATCATAATCAATCACGTCAACAATGACAATGACAATTTCAACAGGCATTTATGGATAGAAAGAGCATAATCGTTGGATGAGATCTTTAAATACTTGTTGGATATTTCATTCTATGATACATGTTTTTCTTTCTAGGCTTATAGCTAATGAATATTCTACCAATTGTATTGGAGTGTTACAGATATGGGGAGCTTCTCACCTCAGCGGTCATCAGTTGACTCCTCACACAGTAATGGACCTAACTTTGATTATTACTCTTCAGTGTATTTAGTTAAGACTAATGATATTTGCACATAAAAAAATCCTACACCATTTATACACTTAGCTTGTTTGGTAAAAGAAAAAAGGTATAGAGAGAGTATTGGAATGTGTGTGTGTGTTTTTTCTCTATTATCTGAAAACGAGATAGTGTAAGAATGACGGAAGTTGTTTTATGTGCAAATATCATTTCTGTTTAGTTAAACTGTTCTGACAGACCCATTTTGTTCTAGGTGATTCTGCAGTAGACTATTCGACTTGATACTCAAATGGACAGCACAAAAAGTATAGATGGTTGCACCCTCTTGTAATGCCTTTTCACCATGAACAGTGACAACTTTTTTTCCATGTATAGATTTACTTGTGTAACAAATAGATGTTACCTTCTGTGATGATGATGGGTAAGCCAGCTTATTTTTCAGTCGGGTTTGCCTTACTTTCAATGCCAACTAAGTGGTTAGCCACCTATCATGTAGAGCATGGTTTTAAATTGCGGTTGCAGTTGCGGTTGTTGCGATTGCAGGCATTGCGTACGCGCTCTATGCGATCTGATGATTGTGGTTCGTTGCAAACAAGTGATTTTTTTAAGTTTGCACAAAAATGTTGTGTCCGTCTGTCCGTCGATTCGATGTCCGATAATGCGGTCCAATGTGGTTCGATGTGATCCTGATGCAGCCGCAACGCAGAGTTTTTCTGTGATTTCTTATCACACCGCAATTATGGTCTGATGCGGTTGCGGCAATGGCCGCAATTGCAATATTGCGGCCGCATCAGGTGATGCGGTCCACATTTTAAAACCATGATGCAGAGCTTAGTGTACAGGGATATTTGGGTGTACCTTGAAGAATTGGTTCACTGGTAAGTGGTAGCTCTATAAGTAGTCATATATGTGAAAGTTTTGAAGCCAAGTAGATATTTGTAAACTTGTCACTGGGTCATGACCACTAGTGCCCAGATTGGCAAAGAAACATATGCCATCAATTGTGGCAAATTCTGACCCCTTATCTCTTCTATTAATTCCCCTTATAGTAGTGACAGACCCAGAAAATTTTGTTAGTAGGGGTAAAATTTTTAATTTTTGTTAATGGTGCCAAAATTTTTTATTTTATTTGATGAATAATTTTTATTTAAAAATTGTAATATTTATTATACTTTTTTTATATGTAGTATAAATGTGATTATTATTATTTTTTAATGTATATAAGTGTTTGTTTATTTAAGAGGAATTTACATATAAATAATCTAAAATTAGTTCATAGTTATGCACATAAATATGACTCTATGTAATAAAATTAATATTTATTTAATTAATTTTATATTTAAGTAAAATCTTCTCAAATTTTATGAAAGATAAAAATAATGTATTACATATATATTAATAGATATATTTTTTTTAATAGGGACATGTGTCCCCAAACTCAATAACGTGGGTTCGTCCCTGCCTTATAGTAACGTAACTAAAAACACCTCTGGTACTTCTTCGGCAGAACAGCAAATAACCCTTTTGCTTCCAACAATTTAGATGAAATTCTAGTTGTTGAGTATGGCGATGTAATGTTGACATAATAACAAAGCAAGTGGTGTCAAAGCATGGCCGGCTGGAGGGTAAGGCCACTAAGGCCAACTTTAGGCTTCTTATTTTATTAGGTCTCACAATTTTATAGTTATATATTAATTATAATATATTAAAATTATGAAAAAGTTAATATAACGAATAAATATTCTAGTTAAAGTTGTTGTCCATATAAATTTCTATTATCTTTGACTTTGCACAGTCCTTGTTAATTTTTATTTGTATAATGAAAGTTTCTCATCTTCAGTCAACCAGGATTATTGTATTTATTGGAATCCAATAATTAGTCTTTTTCTTACATAATTATTTTTTAATTTATAATTTCCTATTCCTAATTATGCTTTTCTCATAGTAAATCAAATAATAAAATTTCACTCAAATAATTTTATTTTTTACTGTAAGATTAACAATTTTTTGAAAAAGATTTAATGTAGATTATTTATATTATCTGAAAAAGATATATTATAATTAATTCATCAAAAATGTGTAATTAAAAAATTTAAATAGAAATATATTATGCTTATTATGTAAAATTAATTTTTCATTTTATATTTAGCCATTGCTACTAAAATAACTTGAGCCACCCCTATGTTAAAGACAACTTTGTATCGACTTTGATTTATCATTGACTCATTGTCACATCACATAAATATATGATATATCCATGTCTAGTTTCATAATTCAATAATGTAACATACGTATCATCTTACATTTGTATAAATTTATTATATGAATATTGTTAATCTTATCTTATTTTTTACATATACAAACTTTGATTTTGTCAATTAAATGAGATAATGTGTTTGATGTTGACGTGCACCAATCATTATTATTTGTAACTAACAATCATTTTGTTTTGGCTGCGCTTTGCCACTTCCCAAATTCCAGGACATGGCAGCGACACTAATCCACAAATAGAGTGAACTCATATTATTAGTGGTACTCATTCGAACGGATAGAAATTGTGTGTGCCATTTCAAAGTAAATAACGATACCCAAAGTTTTGTCTAACATGCTCCTTGGTCATCAGGGAGCATGGATGCTCTTCGTATATAAGCCATTACATATGTTAAAATTTTCATCAATGCCTTGGATTCATTACCAGCTAATTGCATAGCAGGTCGAAGGAAAATAAAAGGCATTGTTAAACAATTACCAGTACAGTATAGTGACATGTTTATGCTTGTCCATAGGAAAGACAAAGTAATCCTTCCTCCACTTAAAAAAAATAAAAATAAAAATGTCATTTTTCTTGTTCATTTTTCAATCTCATTTGCTGAAATTTGTTTGCATATTGATTCCATCAGTGTATCCTTTCTTGTTTATTTTTTTCCCTTCGTTCAAAGAAATACTTCACTCATCAAATGAATGTAATATAACGAAAAATTAAAAAGGGAAGCCAACACCATGTCTATTCCACCATCCTTTCATATTTAGATTCAAAATCACACCCAATTCTCACTATCCATTCCCTTCATTACTACAACAACCATTGAATCTGCATCTTCACAATCACCACACCAAGTCCCTAAACACTACACATGTTTAAATATAAATGTAATAAGATAATAAAGCTAGATCCAAAACAATCTCTTCCTATCTATGCAAGCTCTTCTAACCACGCCCTCCTGCCAAGACGGCACAACCAGAACTCAACACGACAACAAGTGACAGCCAAACAAAAAATGGAGTGAGTGAATTGGTGATTGAAATTTGAAGGCAGATATGAACCAAGATAGAAAGAAAAGAGAGGGCCAGAAGCTCCATAACATCACAGGGTGTACCGTAGCATTAGCTCGATACCCAAATAGGTAAAAAGAGTGTTAATATGTGATAGGTCCTACATGTTCAAAAGCAAGTAAACAGTTCTAATTTTTTTTTTCAAAAGTGAGCACATAGCACGTTCAAAAGTCTTTTACTTCATTTTAATTATTTAATTATTTAATTATATTTTTAACCTTACATTATTATGCAAATTAACAGATAAAATGAAGATATCGTTTTAAAGTTTTGGGGGATATACAATTTGTGTTATGACTTAAGTTCATAAAAAAAACTCAATTCAAAAGACTAATTCATTAAGTGAAAAAATTTTATAACTATCACATTGAACACCTAACCTAAAAGACTAATCCATTAAGTGACAAAGCTTTATAACTTACGTACCACATTAAACTCTATCTTTTACACAATAAGAGACTCATAACCTTACCACCCCCTTTGAAAGACGTGATGGCCCACTTTGGTTACCCACTCAAAGTGAGTTTCACTCTGACCTTCTTAGTGCAGGTAACCATTTCCCTAATCGCTCTTTTTCAAGTCACCCCATTTGAGTCGACCATCTCTCAATTAAAGTACTAATTGTTATAACTTAAGCCTATGAGAAGAGTTCAATTCAAAAGACTAATTCATTAGATGGGATAACCTCACGATTTAAGAATTGCATTAAGTTCCATCTTTTACTCAATGTGACACTCAACAATTTTGTCTACAAAGTAAAGATTTTCAATTTTCACCAAAAAAAAAAAAGATTTTCAATAAGTAGGAACGAAAATATAAATTTTGTAATAAAACTTTAATATTCGACCAATCTTATTTTAAATGGTACCAAGTTTCTTGAAAATTATAACTTACCATTCCTCTTTTGACATCAGCTTATAGATCATTTTTCTAGCAAAAACTAATAAATTCCACTTAAAGGACAAAAACAAAAGTGGTAAAGATAGTGCAAACAAAATGGAATTATAATAAGCACCAGATGTATTAACACCCCCCCAAAAAGAAATTATAATAAGGGTATTCATTACATTAGACCAACCAAACAAATTTGAAAAATCAAATCAAATCAATTAAATTAGTTCGGGTAATCAAGTCTAATTAAATAAAACTCGATCAAAACCAATCAATAATCATGAAACTTGAGACCTGATCACTTTTCTTTTTATACATTATTGGATGCTGCATTTTACATATGATATTTCATTCAAAGTTACAAAATTTCTCCATTTCAATTCAGTCATTTGATTCACCCTCAACCTCACCCATGATTCCACTCCTTTAATGGCATTCCTCATCGGCGACTAAGGGTGGAAACAAGTCAGGTTTTACCTTAAACAGGTCTGACTTGTATCTCAATTATAAGGCCTAAGCCCTGATCTGTAAGTCTGTAATAAATTGATTTTGAAGACCTAGTTTGGCCTTTTTAAAAGTCTGACTTAACCTGAAAGCCTATTTAAGGGCCTATTTTGTAATGAGACTTTTAAATAAGCTAACAAACCTACTTTTAAATAGGCCAACAAGTCTTTACATAGACTAACATACCTACCTTTAAATAAACCAACATGTCTTACATAGACTACCAGACCTACCTTTAAATAACTCAACATGCATTTATATAAGTTAATAAGTCTAAGCTTTGAAATAGACTAATTAGCCTACTTGTGGCCAATAGGCCTTTGTTATAATTTAACACTCACCTTCTAATTTTATAGATGCTCATCATTTTCTTACTCTAGTCGATGTGAGACTTAGGAATATACCAAGTTACTCACCTTCTTACTTTAGTTTTTCAAGTCTCACATCGACAAAAGATTAAAGTAAAAAAAAAATATAAAAATAAAGGATGAATGTTAACTTATTATTTTTATTCTAATAAATATATTAAATTAAATATATTAATAAATATATTATTTTTATTCTAATTTATTGACTTAAATTTTAATTGCAGACTTTTATTAAAATTTAATTAAAAAATATATTAATATATTATATTTGACATTTTTAGTTAAACAAAATTTTAAAAAAATCTTGTCCTAAATTGCTTGATAAACAAAACAAGTCAAGTCAAGCAAACCACACTACAAGCCCATGATGAGCAATCTAACTTATTTTCACCCTTATTGGCGACAAGTTGCTCACCCAAAAGGCTGCAACACTCCTCACGTCTTGTTGCTCCTTAACCCCAAAGGAGAGGCCACAGATGACGAAGGAGAGACATTCCTTACCAACAAGTTTCTCACAGCGAGCTCACCTCAATCCTCACCCAAAATGCTGGGCTGCTCCCAATCTGCCCCTCAACCCTAAACAAGTTGCTACCCTTCACGGCCTCAACCCCAAGCGAGAGGCCATTGGCGGAAGGAGAGGCCACCAACACTATTATTATTATACAGCTCAAGCCATTAAGAACAAGTTGCGAATTATCTGAGTAGTTCACATTACTGTAAAACAAAAAATATCATACGTAACCAGATGCTTGCGCTAGTCATAGCCCATGGTGTCGTTGGGTAGTTGGTGGGCACAATCACAAACCAAGCCTGTCAAATCATATTGAATGACGTGGAGGCAGTGGCTACTTCATTAAGAGACCTACCCTATCTGCACATACTCTCCCCGTCCTCGTTTCTTCTATTTAACCCTCCCTCGCATGGCTTTATAAGGATGTGAATCATCTATTTAAGCTCTCTCAACTTTTGGTTTCTTTAATGTTGATCTGAACTTGTATATCTCTTGATCATGCTCATGCTCAAGTTCTATCCAATTATCATTAATGGCGAGTTCTTGCTCTTTCGTTGTATATGGGTCGCGTTGTACTCATTAACCGCAAGCACGCTGTTGATGTTGTTCTTTGTGACCTGCTGGGTCTGCTTCCTATTGCTCCTTCACTCCAACAACCCTCCGTCCAAGAGCCACAGCTTACGTTTTTAACAAATATTTAAAAAACAAAATTTTGCTATGATAAAATATTAAATTGAAGCAATTCAATTATCTTGCATTTTTAATTCCCTAAAATTAGCTGTCATTAACTAAAATCACGACTATACTAACAATCATCACAATGTTACCGATGGATTCTTCAGACATGAAAAAACAATAAACTTTTTTAAAAAAACAGCTACTGTGAACTAAAACCCAAAATAATATCAAAGTATTGTGACAGCAAGATAATAAGTAACATATTAAATGTATGACATGCAACAGGTTTTAGCCGAAAAAATAAACAAAAAAGATCAAAATCTACCATCAAGGGTGTAAACCGAAGCTCACTATAAAACATAAATGACTTTCCCAGACATTCAGATCTATTCATCCTCCTGGCTACGTAGTCTGGCTGTTTTGTTGGTCACAACAACATCACGCTGGGCAGCTCTCTCAACTATTTCCTTCCTCTTCCTTGTGGATACATTGTGAGCAATCTCGGCACAGTATGTCCTGAGTTAAACATAAAAACAAAAAAATATTCAGCATATGATCTGATGCAAAGCAGTAAATTACAATCACTTAAGTTGGGATGAATTACTTCACCTGTTATGCATCATGAGAAGTTCCAGGTCTTTCACATTGTGCACGACAAACTTCTTGAAACCATTTGGCAGATAGTGGCGAGTTTTCTTGTCTGAACCATAACCAATGTTTGGCATCAAAGTGCATCCCTTAAACTTCCTCCTGACACGTGAATCTATACCCTTGGGTCTGCGCCAGTTTGTCTGTTGCAAAAAAAATAGTCAAAACATGGTTAAATTAGAACAGAAGCAACCAATTTCAACCCAATTAACACTTGTGTTCAACAAGATTAAGTAACCTGAACAACGAATCAAATGAATTGGACTACTCCAGAAGCACACATAAATAACTGAAGTGGTAATAAAAAAAGTATATTTTCTGCATTTCTTGAATCATGAGGAAAAAGGTTCTCCATCAGATGAGAAAGAATTATTTTTCCAAGGAAAAATTTTATCTAACATAATAACTGTGGATTCAAGATTTACAAAGGAATAGTAAGAGAAGGCATATTAAAAGCAAGCCAACTGAGTCCATGTATAAAATATATATATGCCCTTCAAGAGAAATGTCCAGCTACAGAAATAGACAAAAGTCTGGACATTAAAAATATGAGCAACAAATAGGAATAGGAATAATATTTAAAGACACGTGATACACACACCAAGACAAAATAAATTTACAAATAAGAGTACTGATCTGCAATCTCAGCCGAAAGATGGTGATTTTCGTATGATAATCACAGAATAATCAGAATAATAAAGAAAATTCATCACAGATTGCAGAACAGTATTTGGCTCTAATATAAATCCACAACAGACATTAAGGGAGAAAAAGATGAAGTACTGCAGATTATGTAATTGTCACCTAAAAATATTATAAAAGCATGCATATATGAGATACTATGGAATAGAGTATTAGATCACAAAAAGAAGATATGAACATATATGCAAGAGATCAGATGATAGTGCATGTTGGTAATCATCATTATCAATTCTATTGCAGAATTGATAGATACACATCATCATATCTCATTGCAAGTCATGATATATAAAAACTTATAGATTTTGGGGGAAATCATACACACAAGCATGATGGTTCAGATAAAAGTATAAACCATCCACACTTATACAATACCGGATGTCAACTAACATTGTTCCCAATAATAACATAGGTTTATTCATGCATATTCATGAAGGGATCAGACAGTTAACCTTTCATCATACAGCACCAAAAGAGCAATTCAGACTGGGTGTCAAAAATTATCATCAAATCAATTCCCCATTTAAAAATGAAAAACAAAATTCTGAAACAATGGAGGGACAAATCCAATGATGCTCCACTCGAACACAAATAGTGCTTTAAATTGGGATATATGGGATCAGATAGTCGATCTTTCACCATAATATATAAGTAAGACTGGGTGTCACTCAAAACTTATCCTCATATCCCATTTGACCACAAACATGATAAAAAGGAACAAAGATAAGAAAATGAATATATCAATACAATTTAGACAAAACCAGACAAGCAAATAATCTAGACCCGAAATTAAAATTAAGAAAATAAAACAATTTAAATCAAATTTATTTGAAGGTAGGAGGATCAGATAAAAAAGTCAGTCACCATCTTACACCTTGTGGTGCAAATTAAGACTGGGGCGACAAAACCTATCATCATATCCTTTTTCTATAGAGAACAAATGAGTAATCCTCCTCTATATATAAAATTGCACTTAAATAAACAATAAAAATCAAAACTTTAAAAGAATTAATGACTATGGTGCGTGAAATTCTACTTCATGCACTTCAATATCAAAATGCAAGGCGAAAAAGAAGACGCTGAAACAGCGTCAATTAGATATATATCAATACATAATTGAATGAAGAGTAGAAAACAAAAAACACACTTTTACACAATGGTGAAGATTAAATTCTTTTATATATAAAAGTCAATATAAGCATTAGCTTTGTTTGGTATCACAGTTAAGTGATATATGAGTCATATTAATTCATCTATCTCCAATCAAAGGTAAGCCATTTAGGATACTATAAAAACATCAGAGAAAGAGAGTGAAAGAAAGGTTGCTATTGGTTCATGGTGGAGAAGGGCAGAAGGCGATGTTTATTAGATATGGAGAAGTGAAACCGCAAAGAGACAGAAGGATAGAGAAAAAGAGAAAGTGTGTTTGTGTTTATGTATGTGTGTGTGTGTGTTTGGTGTAGCAGTTGATGTGTTGTAGAACTAGGTAATGGAGATAAATGGCGTGTATTTTTGGAGAGAGGAGAAGAAGGGAAGCGTAGAGTGTAGAGTAGTAGAGAGGGAAGAGAGGGAAAGGAAGGGAAGAGGGGATGTTATTGTGAGTTACTATAATTCTATAAACGTATATTAATGGTTATAAAAAGGAGACTGAAGACAAACGGATGAGGTGGTTTTTGTCTTCGTGAGAGTGGTTTTCTGGGACTGGTAAATTAGGTCGGGAAACTGCTTTTTGTTTACGGCCTATTAAAGCTTTTTTCTCCTCTCTTTTCTTGAATTAATTCTCTTTTTTTCTTTTTGAGCTGTGAATTAATTTTCTTTTTTTTATCTGAGTGAATTAATTTTCTCTTGTTTATTTACAAATAACATTTTCTTATATTACTTACATTATCATAATCCGTTAATCTTTTTTTTTTATCTTTTTTTCCTCTTTTTTTCATAGTTAATGTCCCTTTTTTTTTGTGCTACATGTCCCGCTTTTATTTGAGTTATGTGACTTGCATCTTATAAATCATAGACACAACACGAGATACAATATAGATGCGCATGTGAAAATACATTAAATTTTAAAAATAATATGATATAGACACAACATATATAAATTAATTGATATCGTAATAAATTAAAGAATTTAATTTTTATATTTATAATTATAAAATTTAATAAAAAATTTATAATTCATTAATATTATTTTTATAAATTTAAAATTTTATAATATATTAATAATATATATCATATATATTAATATTTAGTATTTAATAAACTCTTTTATAAAATATAGATGATAATTTTATTAATATTTTTTTTAAAATATCCTAAAACAAAACAGGTAACAAAATCGAAAAAATTGGGTGCACTGTACACCTTGACGGAGATTTTGCGGTCGCTCTGGGGGCGCTTGAACTTCTTGACCCACTTCTTCACGATCTTCTTCGAAAGCAAGGGCACCGCCATTTTCACTCACTGCAAAGCAAAAGTGTGGTTTCCCAAACCTTATATAGAAGATGAGGGTTTTGCGGGAGTGCTGCTAAACCCGACCCTGTTTCTCTTGGGCCATGAACCCAAATTGGATTGGCCAGTACGAATTGGTCCTCCTTCTAGTTGATCAAATGCATAAGTCTAAGTTATTCATAAATTATTTAATTTAATTTTAATTTGTTAAATATTTAATTCAGCTTATATTTAATTACACAAATAAGTTAAAAATTTAATTTAGATTCAGTTATATAAATGAGTTAAATCAAAATTTTATGAATTTGATGTTAAAAGTTTGTGAATAATTTAATTATATATATATATATATAAATTACCATAGTTATAAGAAATTAAAAATTATAAGATTGTTAAATTTATTTATTTTAATAAGTATTTATAAAAGGTTAATAATAAATATATACAATTCTCAATGAGTTCTATCTCTATGTACAAAAAAGTATATCATTTTATTGTGAAAATATGTTGCACATTTTTAAATTTTAAAGCTTACTTTAAAATTTCTTTTTGTAATGGTGGAAGACTATGAATTGTTTATCATTTTATGTAATGAATTATGAAAAAAGTCTTTATTTTTATTTTTATTTTTAATTTGTCTTCTACTATAAAGATGTTTATCAATTATTAGCTTAATAAATTTAAAAAATAAAAATATTTAAGGAGAGATTTGATAAAAAAAAAAATAATCAAGTCATAAACAAGTTAAATGAGTCAATACCAAACTTTCATATTTTTAAATAAGTCGAGCTCAAACAAAACAAGCCTAAGCTTCAAGTGCTTGACTTAACTCGACTCAACTTATTTACACCCCTATATAGGGCCTAGCACTTGGTTGATAATAATTTTGGGGCATTATTATGGTAGCTTGATGGTGATAAATAAGGTACTTAGAGTGAGTTATTAAGCATTTAGTATTTTGGTTTTCTAGAGTATCTCCCCACCCAATAGATGAGAGGCTAATTTTTTGAGGTATTGTCAGAAGCCTAAGCGATGACTACTCCCAATAATATTATTTTCATGCACATGAATCCCAAAATCGAATCCAACATCACATGCTTAAAAGACACGAGTCTTTTCTACTCGAACCAACACACGTTGGTGTTATTAAGCATTTATTAAATGATGTTTCATCATAAATGTTTAAAATTCTATTCAAAATAACTAGTCACCAATAAAATGCTCGATTGGTATCATATGTAAAAAAAATGGATATATGAGTATTGCCCTAAATCTAGATATATCTATGAAAGGATAAATTATATCATGCTCTTGGAACAACAATACATGCATGTTTCAAGAAGATATTCACCATTGATTTTAAATATATTCATATAATTTTTAAAGAGAATAAATTAAGTCAATGATAAATATCCTCCTTAAATATGCATTTATTGATACTCTAAAAGCATGTAATAATTTTTGCTAGAGAAATCATGTATGTTTTGTAGTGAGTTCGGTTAGATTTTGATCATTTTTGTTTTTTATTTCTTTTGCCAAAACCAGTTGCATGATATACATTTAATATGCTACTTATTATGTTGGTATCATAATATTTCCTACCTTGATCTTACTATTATATTGGGTTTTTTTTAATTTACATTAACCTTTTTTTAAGTTTATTGTTTTCTATTGTTTAAAAGAATTCCCCAGCAACATTGTGATGATAGTTAGGATGGGCTTGTTTTTCGCTGATGACAGCTAACTTGACGTTTAGGTTGTGTGTTGGATGGTGCATCCTAGAATTCTAGGGAATTTAATTTAAAATACAAGAGTATTGAATTACATCAATTGATTCCTCCTTTTAGCAAAATTTTATTTAGATAATTATTTGTTAAAAAATGGTGACCCAAGAGAAGATTGTTGGAGTGAAGGAGCAATGAGGTTGTTAATTGATGTTTAAGGATAGAAATAGTATTTGTAGCTAAGCACAAGAATATGAAGTAAACTTAGCATCAGGTAAGGGTGGAAAATGGTCAAGTTTTGTCTTAAACAAACTTAACCTATTTTCTAAATATAAAGTGTGAGTTTAGCCTATTACTTGACATAGGCCTCATTTTTAGGTTTAGCATGCCATTTTAAAAAGTTTGGATTAAGGCTTTAAATATGTCAACAAGCTTATCTTTAAATAGGCCAATGACCCTAAGCCTTTAAAAATAAAACCTACACAAAATCTCAAGTAAGAACCAAATCAAAAGAAATAGAAATAGATCCTATGCTATGATAGGGAATTTTCCTTAAGATATCATATTTTTCTAGTCGGAAGGGGAAGTTTATGGTGGGAATGGTGACACCTGGGTTTCTTGAGAACTGGTGATTGAAGGTTGAATGATATTGTTTAGGTAAATGGTGAGCAGCATCATAACTCCTTGAGGATTAAAGCCTTGAAATTGCAAAAGAATTGGAGCGAAACCATGCAGGTGAAGAGGTGTGGCCATATGTCTTTCGTTCACCACTGAGGGATTCCCATATGTGCTCTTTCTATTTTCCATGGACGATAGCATATCCATCATCTTGAACACTTGCTCTTTGAGTTAGTTTACCTCATCCTTAAGCTCTTGAGTTTGTTCCATTTCATCCATGATCCTAGCTTGGGAACGAGTATTGTAAGGGTGTGGCGGAAGTTGTTTTCTTGCTATGGTGTCTACTTTTTCTGAGAGGTGGAAACATGATGTGGATATGCAATTATTAGTATCGACTAAACAAGACAAGATTCCCATATGTACTCTTTCTATTTTCCATGGACTGTAGCATATTCATCATCTTAGACACTTGCTCTTTGAGTTGGTTTACCTCATCCTTAAGCTCTTGAGTTTGTTCTATTTCATCCATGATCCTAGCCTGGGAACGAGTCTTGTAAGGGTGCGGCAGAAGTTGTTTTCTTGTTATAGTGTCTACTTTTTCTAAGAGGTGAAAACATGATATGGATATGCAATTAGCAGTATCGACTAAACAAAATTGACAACATGCATGTATGCGAAGTATTGACTACTTATGCAATTTTTTTTTTAAAGAAAGCTAGGAATGCCACAAATTATAATCATTACCTAAACTAGATTAGCACTTGTGTGATGCACAAATTTAAAAAATGAAAAATCTAAAACTTCAAATTATGTAATAAAATATTAATAAGTTTTTATAAAGAAATATTAATGAATATTCAAATATTCAAATTCTAAAATTTAAAATTTTAATTATTTAATTATATATTAATAAATTATTCTAAAAAATATATATACTAATAAAGATTTAGGTTTTGAGTTTTTTATAATAAGATTTCAATGAAAGTTTTATTTTAAAATTTTTGATATAATTTATTGTATATAACACATGACATAAGAAAATTTTGACACATGTCAAAAGAGATAATTACTCTGTAAGTCCCCAAACTTTTTGGGATAATTAAAATAGGTTCCTAAACTAAAAAAGTTTGTAATTGGGTCCCTAATATTCTAAAAATTTGTAATTGGGTTATTAATGTTCTAAAAATTTGTAATTGGGTTATTAATGTTCTAAAAATTTGTAATTGGGTCCTTAGATCCATTTACAAATTTGTAATTTGGTCCTTAGATCCAGTAACGAATGTATGGATTTAAGGACCTAGTTCCAAATTTGTAAATGGATCTAAGGACCCAAGTACAAACTTTTTTAGTTTAGAGACTTATTTGAATTATCCCAAAAAGTTTTGGGGAACTACAGAGTAATTATCCCCATGTCAAAATTGTATTAAGATGCTCGTATGCTTGATTTAAATTGAAATAATCATATATTTGAGTTAGAGTACGGTAATGTTACTATTAAAATAAAAACAAAGTAGGTTAAATAAAAAATAATTAATAGATTAGTGATGTGGCAACATCTAAATCATCCATTTGTCATAAATTTTAAATATTTATTATTTTATTCATTAAAATCCAATTTTAAGGTTTCTAAAGCATCTTAAATTAAAAAAAATAAAAAAATTATAAACAAGACCATGTGTCGGCTTCAACCTTGGATTTATTCCTTTCCAAACAGACCTTACTCAGTTATTTTTTCTCTCTAAAAATCTTGCCATCTTTAGAACTTAACGATGGCCTCGTTGCCAGCTGGTTCGCCTCTGGTTCAGTCACAGGTTTTTCATATTTGACCACACTTGCTACAGCATGCTAATATTTGTGGTTGGATTCTACCTCATGATTCTTATTTTACTGAAGAATAAGAAGCACACACCGATACATTTTCACTGTTAGGACTTCGAAAAGATAAGTCCAACTAAGATTTATTGTTAGGCCTTGACCTACTATAATAACCCTCAAAATAGTAATAATAATAATACTAAGTAATGAGATATTATTTTCTAAATATAATGATTACAAAAAAGAAAAGTCAATGGTAACTTGATGAATAATTTTCCAAATGTAATGATTATAAAGAAGAAAAAAATCAATGGTAACTTGATGAATAATTTTTCAAATGTAATAATGATTACAAAGAAGAAAAAATCAATGGTAACTTGATAAATAATTTTCCAAATGAAATGATTACAAAGAAGAAAAATCAATGGTAACTTGATGAGTAAGCACAACAAGTGTCAAAGTTATAATCACAATGGTTAAAAATCAATTTGATGAAGTAAGAATGATGAGATAAGCACAACATGTGTCAAAACATGATTGAAAATAAAAAATCTTAATGCTTATTCAAGAAGACTCTCAAAATCAAAGGAATAAAAATCAAGCAAAGTCATGATTACAAAGAAAAATCAAAGTGATGAGTTAAGCAAGACAAGACAAGCATGCTGACATAAGAAAAGACAAGTGTCAGCAAATGAACTTAAGACTAACAAAAATCTCAAAGCTTATTCTTTATATAAGCCAACTTGTTTCCTTCTCCCAAAAACAACAAACCCCATATAAAATCAAGAGAATTGTGCTTTCACCTCCCCCTTGTAACACTTAACAACCAAATATCCCATCATCCTCCACTTCTCATCAGTAACAATTCATTCAATTATTAGAAAACACAACTCTATTTCTTCAACATTCACCAGAGAATTTTAAAACTCAACTTCATAAGCAACTTTCCTCATTATCTTAATCTTATTATGGTTTCATTTTAATCCATTACTTCGAATTTCTGACCCCTTCAAAATTATTGCAGGATTACCCATTATCTTTTATTAGAACTTATGATTTAGATTCTATAATATTTCAATTTTGATTCCGAAATTATCTTTTGATTTTGATTATATTTGATAATTTGAAGTATGAGTACTTACTCTTGCTTCTGTTCTGATATTGTCTTCGATTTTGACTACAATTATTTTGTTAAGTACTAACTGTTTATTCTTTCAATTTCAAGTACAATATGATAAATATGTTGATCTTGCTAAATACTATCATTTAAGTGGGTGTTTAGTTCAGCTGTAAAAACTTAATTATTTCAATAATCGATTATTGTATAAGAACTTTTTGTTATAATCAATTATAATAGAATTAGTTTTATGTTTGGATATGTTAGCTGAAAAGTGATTTTAAGCTAATCTGTTTTATTTAGATGGTTTAAAAAAGAATCATTTTTTGCATTAAATTACCAAAATATGTATAAAATGATTAAAAAAGTTATTTGATTGAGGACAAAATAGTATTTACATTTCAAAGTGTAAGAAATCATTTAGAATCTAGAATCATAAGTTGAATTTTAGCATTATGAAAAAAAGTTTTATAATACATTGGATTTTATGCAAAAATTAAAGCTGATTTTTGCCAAACATGTGATAATACTGTTACAACAACTTTTTTTTTCCAAAAAAAAACTATTGGCACGGAAAAATAAGTTGTGTCAAACATGCACTAAGTACTATTTCCTTGTTTTGATATTGTCTTTCAATTTCAATTATGTCAGTTGATTAGACTCATTATGATTTCGATCTTGCATCTTGATTTAAATTCTTAATTAATTACAATTTGTTCTTCCATTTGAGCTATGTATCTTGAATTCATTTTTTTGTTGTTGTCCCATTGTGTTAATGAATCAATGTGCAAGAGAATTTATTATTGTGGTCATAATGAGAGAATCGAGGGACACCTCAATTAGAGATTATTATTGTGACCATGATGAGAGAATTGAGGGACACCTTGATCAAAATTATGATTGTAGTCATGATGAGAGTATTGGGGGATGCCCCAATGAGGAGAAATATGTACATATGGTTGAAGAGCTTTAACAATGGGATAAGAAGAAAAGTTATTGTAAAATTACTCCTTAAATTTTTCGATTCTAATTTCTATGTCTATTCTTTGATTTAGATAACTGCTCTTTCAGTTCGATTATTGTTTTGTTTAATTCTCAACCTTTATCTGATATTTTGATTTTGATTTGTTCTTTGTTTGATATTTCAATCTCAAACTGAATTATGGATTTTTATTGAGAAAGATGGAAAATGGTGGTAAACTATTTTACTTACATGAGAAGACTGAAATATCATTAGTTCAAAACTTATATATGTTTTTGCTCTTTCCTATTGAGTTTTATCTCACATAATTTTGTGTGGTATTTCAGAGAATTCCTACCTTGAGATTCATGATAGACCTTCGAGTTGAACAAGTTTACATGCATAATTTGGGAGATTACGTATTTAAATTTACAGTGGGAGATATTTGCCTGTATGAACACCCAATTTTGTCCAGATCATTAAAGTTTTTTTATAAAAAATAAAAAATAAAAAATACAAATAAAAAATACAAATACAAATACAAAAATACAAAACAAAAATAAAAAAAATTACATTAATAAATGTTTGACTCATTTTCTTAATTTTTGACCCAAATCAAGCCCAACCCAATAGAAAAAAATGTTCAAGTCCATTACTCCACCTTGGCCCATTTGTTTTAAGTTTCTAATGTGTAACATATATATATAGGGAAGTCAACGTAGCAAATCTGCAAACAAAAGGGCCAAAAGCATGCTATTTTGATCATTTGCAAAAGAAGAGAAAAATGTGAGACTAAAAGTTTTAAAAAATGAAGCATCAAAATGGTGAAGGAGCTGCTGCCTCCTACATGATGCAACTCCTGTAACGTTGAACCATAAGGATGATACACAAAAGAGGGATAGGTGCAGGAAAAAAGAAAAAATGATGCAAAACGTTGAACCATAGGATGATACACAAAAGTGGAATAAGTGCAGGAAAAGAGAAAAAAAATGATGCAAAATGTTGAACCACAGGGATGAAACACAAAAATGGGATAGGTGCAGGAAAATAAAAAAAAGGAAGTAGGTTTTTAAGCCAAAAAATGAAGCAGACAGGGACGACACAATCTCATGCAACCCACGGTAATATAGAGCAGGGCTCAACAATTTTCAGGTATGGAAAAAATAAAATAGAGAGAGCTCAACGTTTGTTTAGGAACCATTTTCACTGAGAAAAATACTCTACACCTTGAATCATCTTCACCTTCTCACCACCCAACAAAATCCACCCTTGCAGCAACCCTTCATCACCACTTCATCCTCCATAACCACCACCAAGCCACCATGTGAAACCACTATAACCACCAAACAACTTCATCTTCAACCTCTCACCACTCAACAAAATCCATCCTTGCAAAGAACCCTCCATAACCACCACCAAGCCACCACGTGAAACCACCATAAACCACCAACTTCACCATCAACAACCAAACCACCAAGCCCCCTTCCACAACCTCTAACTCTCAAATCACCAAGAACAGAGAACACACCACCACCCAACCGAAAAAACCACCATCATCGTCACCCATCCATCCAAACCGTAACCATCAACCTTCAACCTCCCTCTTCGCCACTTCATCATCAATACTCCAAACCACCACCATCCAACTGGAAAACAAACCTACCATCTTCATTATCAATAGCGTAGCACCACTTCGCCGTCGTAACCTGCACCACCATTCCAAGTCGCGTCCCATCGCAAAATCACCGCATCACCGTGTCGTTCAACTGTGACCATATCTGAGCAACCCAGCACTCGCACCGTCAGGACCGGATCGCTCAGAACAGCCCAGATCAATAAGCCCATCTGCGGCAACCCACAAACCACAACCAACCGACGTCGAATCCAAATCTAGTCGCACCACGTCGCAAAATGATAGATCTATCTCCACTCATCCCTATCACGTGAACCACCACGACATGTCGAAGTCGGCCCAGAGCTCCACACCACGTTACCGATGCTGACTGAACCTAACTGGTCTATGTTCCTCTATGTAGCCGACACACCACCAGTTCCTTCATCCTGCAAAATATCCCAAAGAAATAGAACCCCCCCAATTTTCTGCTTGGTTCGTGAGCTTTGTTTTTCTTATTTTCAATTTTTTTTTAAAATGACTTTTTGGTACTGAAAAGTAAAAAGTAAAGAATAAAAAATAAGATAATTAAACCCTTTTTTTAGAAGAATAAAATAGGATTAACTGGGTTGTGATAGCTTATTGATTCTGTAATCTTTATAATCATTTGAGTTGTGACAACTTGATGATTTTATTTTTTTTTGTTTCTTTAAATTTTCATTTTTTGAAATAAAATAAATCACCATGTAATGAAGACTCAAACAAATTTTTTTAGATAAATTTTAAATAAAAAGTTTCATAACAAACTTGATAATCAATGGGTGACGTCTCTAGCGTGACGCCGAATTTTACTTATTTGAATCTTAATAGGATTAATTGAGTCGTGATTACTTGTTAATTCAAATTTTTAAAATTAATTTTTTATATATTTAAAATCAACCAACCTACATTTATTTTCTAAAGAACTATGTGACTTTGAGTTCTTCATTACATCCGGGGATATTTAGGAGCAGAATCTTTAATCTGTCAAGTCAAAAGTTTAAATTTTCATAATTTGGTTTTTTTAATTTTGATTAAAAAATTAGTTACATTCCTTTTTTAAAAAGAGGAGTAAAATAAATATATATTTGAGATTTTCAAGTTTTTGCACAACTGACTTAAGGTACCGTGGTAGGACGGGTGTGTTAGGGGTGTTGTGGGATTAAGTTTCCACCATTCCCTATCCATAATTGACTCCAGAATCCAATATGATTTTCAAAGACTATTTCCAAAGGAAGGTTTTCTAATTTTTTCTAATTTAAATAAAATTGGTAGCGACTCCATTTCCATTTTTAAAATCCCGTGAGCTGCTATTTTTTGCCACGATCCTGGTCACGACAGATGGCGACTCCATTGGGGACATTCGAGAGTTAAGCCTATAAAAGTTGGTTATGCATTTTTTTGTGATCTTTATATGCTTGTTTTACCCTTTTTTTTATATTTGATGTCTTTTTTTGTTAATTATTTTATTATGTAAACCTTTAGGTAGAAAACTTTTGGAGTTTGTTTTGTGTCTGCTTTGTTTTTGCAGGATATGGGTAGTCTCGAGGGCTATGAAAGTTTGTATGCTCCCTACACGTACCACACCTACACGTTTATCACACACATCTGAGTGGGGCCCTATACTCGGATCTGAGTGAAGCCTTAGTTAGCTAGAGGTTGCGTAGTGGTATCCATTTTGGATGTACATCCTGCTTGGTTATCGTGAAAACCTCATCTAGAGTGTGTCTTTTTTTTTCACGAATGTCCCACACCTAGTGGTTTACCCACTATTTGTGGTCAACATTCTGAAATGAAACTTAGCTCTAGAAGCCTTTAGAATAGAAGAGTCACTGAATGAAAGTTCTCACGAGTCAGAAGGACCAATAGATCCTTAAGATATAAATCCCCAAGTTTAAGGCAATCCCATTAGGACATAAAAGGAGTGTTGCAAAATTTGGCAAGTGCACCAAATCGACAAAAGTAATAAAGAATGAGTAGAGTATCGTCCCACGAGGATTAAGTTATTAATTACTAAATTCATTAAATCAACATTATTCAAGCTAAGGAAAAGAGAGTTGTTGAAAATTAAATTAAAATAAAAAATAAAAATCAGCAAACAATAAATCAAAGGGATGAAAAACAATAATGTTAAAGCGTTAGGGTTCAGATTTCATTTGAACTCTTTAAATGCACATTCAAATATTAGTTTAACTATGTTCTATTTCAATGATTTATGGTCAATTCCCAAAATTTATTAATACCCAATCCCTTGGTATATTAATCCTCTTAAGCTGATTGGAATTAATTAATCCCTTAGTCTAACCCCAATTAGAAAGGCATTATCAAGAACGAGAGAATTAAAAAAAAGACCACATAACCCACAACGTCTATTCCTAGCAATTGCAGAAATTATAATGTTTATCATAAGTTCTAAGTTCATGCAAATTTTTCTAAATCATACATCAACCCAAAAGATCATTCCCAAATTGATCAGGTTTAGAAAAGCATTAAGAATAGAGATAAACATGTAAATCATGAAAAAGAAACATAGATTAAACCCATAAAAGAAAGTTACATCATCCAAGAACAAGATCCATTATCCCCCTAACAATGGGAAATTAGTTACACATGAAAAAAGAAAAATACAAAGAGAAGAATATGACAAGCTCCATTGTAGAAAGGTGGAAAGGTTGAAGAAAATCCCTAATCTTCAAGCCTAATTGCGCCCACACCACATTAGGGTTTGTGCCTCTTGACGGCTGCTGCGTTCTGTCCAAGTGTATCTGAGTGTGTGGCGTAACTTATGAATTTATAAGAAAAAACGTGGGTTTTCTGCACAACCAGCGCTCAGGCGCTACGTTACCAACGCCTAGGCGCTAGCCCATTAAAACCACGGTGTTTTACGTATCGAGCGCCTAGGAGCTCTAACTTCAGCGCCTAGGCGCTAAACAACCAAAATGCAACTCAGGTCTGTGTCTCATAAATCGTCCAGTCTTTTTTCATGCATAATTACCTATCAAAAATACATAAAAACACACAATTAAAACATAAATTAAAAAACTAAAAACAAAAGAAACTTAAGCACAAACTCAATAAAAAAGAATAAAAGAGAATGAAAACTCAAGACTTTGAACTATAAAAATATGAATTTTTGTAGGTTCATCACTCCCCAAACTTAAGCTTTTGCTTGTCCTCAAGTAAAAAGAAAAACAAAAACAAAAAACAAAAAACTAAACAAATAACAACTCAAACACACAACCAAAACATGGCAACACCAGGTAGTGAATATCATACATATCCTCAGAAATTGCTTCACAATCTAATTTCAAAGAGTCACACATGAACAATCCAATTATCACATCGTCTCTCACATGCAACTCTTATGCATCAATGACTTCCCAAAAACATGAATGAAAGACACAATCTCCTCATAAAGAACAAACTCAGATAGATTTATAAAATTACAAGTGCACATCAAACTCATATCCATAGGGTTGTTCTTCATCTCTCTTTCCACTAATGTAAACAATATACAACCAAAGATCAAAAGGGTCTTTAAAAGCTTGTAATGTAAGGCCGAGGGTATGAGTTAAGAAAGAAGTGGTAGGAAAATGAAAACAAAAGTTGAGATACGAAATCATGTAAATTTCACAATTCAAGCTTCTAAATACTGAACAAGTGCAAAAAGGAGCAAAAGAATCAACACAACATTCATTTTCTTTCTTTCTTTCTTTTTCTTTTTCAAGAGCCTCCACCCCCAAACTTATTTCTTTGCAATACTTTGGGTAGACTTCTTTTTTTTTTCTTTTGCTTTTTGAATTTTTTTTCTTCTTTGAAATTTTTCAGCTCCATAAAACTTCATGCACAAAAATAATGAAGACTTGAATAATAAAATAAAACAGGATATGCACTCAACAAAGGTTATATAAGAGATGAATTTTTTTTATGTGGGTATGGGAAAAGGAAAATGTGGGTAAAAGAAAAGAAATAGAGGCCAAACAATAACAAGGCTGCAAAAAGGGACCTAGGGATATACTGTATATACAGGTTGGCTTGAAAGGCTCAAACGGTCCAAAGAAGGCCCTTATCATTTCTTTAATCATGCATTGCATAAGATTTCACCTCAAGAGAGAATCAAACAACTTCTAGATGCAAATCATCCACACACATGCAATCCCATAAACTTTCTTTAAGCTTGACATGTAATTAAATTCCAAAGTCTATCAATCATAAAGATGGGAAGAACATTCATACACAATTAAAACAATAGAAATAAATGTAACTCATAAATTCTCATGTGCTATCCAAAGAAATCAGATCAATCCACAATTCAAACAATCATTGGATATTCAATTCAACACACCAGCATGCACAAAATTAAAATAGAGACTCAAAACACAAAATGGATGATGATGACAAAATCAAAATAAATAAAAACAAATAATTAAATAAAATAAATGCAAGAAAGGAAAAAAAAAACTCTTTTTGGCGGCCGACAACTATATACATCCCCTACAAAGGCTCCGAACTCAGGGAGGCACCTAAGCCGACTCAACACTACCTCGACTACAAAAAAAAAATAAAAAAAATAATAAATAACAAAATAAAATCAACAATAAAATTAAAAGAGAAAAAGAGAGAAAATTTGGGTTGTCTCCTAAAAAATGCTTGTTTAATGTCATTAGCTTGACATTGCCTTTTTAACTAGTCAAGGTGGCTTGAAGCAAGAGAAGTAGGATGACATTTTTCTTTTATCAGTTCTTTGCCTCCAGACTCTGTCACTGTCTTTGGAATCAATCTACAATAAATCAATAGAAGTTGGAGGATCTTTTTCAAGTGCAACAATTTTTGCAAGAGGAAGACCTTTCTCTTTTTCATCCACAATCTTGGAAGTGGAAAAATCAGCATTGACTGATGATGAAGGACTCTTACTAGCCAAATCCTGCAGAGGCTTATCTTGAATGCATTTGACAGGGGCATAAAGATCTGATGTCGGTGTAGATTTATCAAAAACATTAATAGTCACCTGATCACCATCCACCCTCAAAATAAGCTCTTCTCTAGGTACATCAATCAACGCTCCTGAAGTAGCCAAGAACGATCTTCCAAGAATCAGAGGAATATCAACATCCTCATCCATATCCAAAATCACAAAATTAGCTGGGAAAATAAATTTGTCAACCTTCACTAGCAAAGCTTCCACTATACCATATGAATGTTTAATTGATCGATCAGCTAGTTGAAGAGACATTGTAGTTGGCTTCACTTTATCAACCCCAAGCTTGTAGAGAATTGATAATGGCATTAAATTGATGCTAGCCCCTAAGTCATATAGAGCTTTCTCAATAGTCAACTCACCAATAGTGCAGGGAATAGTGAAACTACTTAGATCTTTCAATTTAGGTGGTAGTTTTCTCTGAATTATAGCACTGCACTCTTCAGTAAGTGCCACAGTCTCATCTTCATTTAACTTCCTCTTCTTTAAGAGTAAATCTTTCATGAATCTAGCATATGAAGGCATCTGCTCAAGTGCTTCAGCAAAGGGAATATTTATCTGCAGATTTTTTAAAACATCTAAGAACTTGGAAAACTGCTTTTCTTGATTCTACTTCTTTAACCTTTGAGAAAACGGGAGTCTAGCATACAATGAAGGATCAAATATTTTTTGCTCACGTTCCTTTTTTTTCCTCTACCACTTTGGATGCTCCTCTTTAACTTCTTCATTACAACACTCTTGAGTTGAGACATCCGCAATAGGATCATTAGTTTTTTCCAGCTTCTTTAACTTGTCCTTCCAAAGTCTTGCCGCTTCTCAGTGTAATTGCATGGCATTGCTCCTTTGGATTGACAACAGTATCACTTGGGAAGGCACCTGGAGGTCTCTCTTGAAGCTGTTTTGCTATCTGCCCCACTTGATTCTCTAAATTTTTAATAGCAGCTCCTTGATTCTAAAAATTTGCATTTGTTTCCTCCATAAAAGCAGAAGTCTGATGCACAAAAGCATATGTTTGTAAAGAAAGTTTCTCAAGTGCAATCTTAAGAGGAGACTTCTTCTCTGGTTGAGGATTCAATGACACTGTCTGATTGCTCCAAGAAAAATTGGGATGATTCCTCCACCCTGGATTATATGTATTTGAAAATGGAACACCCTGAGGTATGGAAGGATTACCCATATAATTTACCTGCTCATGAGAACTAAAACTAGAATTGCTTGCCTCACATCCACCATTAGCATGGTTACCTCCATAGAAGTCATAACTTAACACTTAGTGGTTCACAGAATTTACCTGTATACTCTCAACTCGCTTGGTGAAGTTAGCTAACTGCTAAGAAATACTTTTGTTTTGAGCAAGTAAAGCATCAAGAGTACCAAGCTCTATAACTTCTTTTCTGAAGACTGCTCTCCCGCTAGGCAACTGATATTCATTGGTCGCCATGGTCTCAAACAATTCCTGAGCTTCTTCAGGAGTTTTGGTATTCAGAGATCCACCTGCAGATGCATCCACCATAGCCCTGGTAGGATGATTTAAACCATTATAGAAAATTTACACCTGCTGCCAAACTTCAAATGCATGATGAGGACACCTCCTTAATAGCTCCTTGAATCTCTCCCATGCTTCATGAAGAAATTCTCCTTGATTTTGAGTGAAACAAGCAATTTCACCCCTCATCTTCACAAACACTAATGGAGGAAAGTATCGAGTCAAAAATTTGTTATCCAGATCCTCCCAAGTAGAAATGCTCCCTTGTGGCTGGGCTTGTAGCCAGCTCTTTACTTTGTCTTTGAGAAAAAATGGGAACAATCATAATCTAATGGCATCATCAGTAACGCCATTATACTTAATAGTATCACAGAGCTGCAAGAAATTTACAATGTGCAAATTTGGATCTTCTGCTTGACCTCCCCCAAACTAATTGTGTTACACCAGCTGTAAAAGTGCTGGTTTAATCTCAAAATCTTTGGCTTGAATAGCAAGACGCACAATACTAGTATAAATATTCTCAGTAGATGGGGTAGTCTAGTCAGCCAATGTACGTCTTCGCTCTGTAATTACAACTATTTCAATCATCTTTTCTTCTATTTCTTCAAGTTTCTTCTTTTCTCTAGCTGCTTTCCTGTTTGCTCTAACTGTTCTCTCTATCTCTGGATCAAAAAGTAATTCTTCTGACTCTAGAGAACCTTGCATAAACAAACAAACAAGCAAACTAGAGTGAAATAAAGAAAAGAAATTAAAAATAAAAATAAAAATAAAAATAAATAACTAATAAAAATAATTAAAAAACAAAAAATAAAAAGAAACAAAATAAAAAGAAAATTAAATGAAGAAAAATGAAATTAAATAACAAAAATAATTATCTATAAATAAAAAAAATTAAAAAAAAATTAAAATTAAAATTAAAATTAAACAATTAAAAATAAAATTAAACAAGGAAAAAAATGATTAAATTAGTGTCTTTTCAACTACTATTTAATATTAATAACAATAATCCCCGACAAGCGGTGCTAAAAACTTGTTATGAATTTGCTAAGTGCACCAAATTGACAAAAGTAATAAAGAGTGAGTAGAGTATTGTCTCACGAGAATTAAGTTATTAATTACTAAATTCATTAAATCAACACTATTCAAGTTAACAAAAAGAGAGTTGTTGAAAATTAAATTAAAAAAATAAAAATCAGTAAACAATAAATCAAAGGGATGAAAAACAATAATGTTAAAGCGTTAGGGTTTAGATTTCATTTGAACTCTTTAAATGCACATTCAAATATTGATTTAACTATATTCTATTTCAATGATTTATGGTCAATTCCCAAAATTTATTAATACCCAATCCCTTAGTATATTAATCCTCTTAAGCTGATTAGAATTAACTAATCCCTTAGTCTAACCCCAATTAGAAAGGCATTATTAAGAACGAGGGAATTAAAAGAAAGACCATATAACCCACAACGTCTATTCCTAGTTATTGCAGAAATTATGGTGTTTATCACAAGTTCTAAGTTCATGCAAATTTTTCCAAATCATACATTAACCTAAAAGATCATTCCTAAATGGATCAGGTTTAGAAAAGCATTAAGAATGGAGATAAACATGTAAATCATGAAAAAGAAACATAGATTAAACCCATAAAAGAAAATTACATCATCCAAGAACAAAATTCATCATCCCCCTAATAATGGAAAATTAGTTACACATGAAAAAAGAAAAGCAAAAAGGGAAGAATATGACAAACTCCATTGTAGAAAGGTGGAAAGGTTGAAGAAAATCCCTAATCTTCAAGCCTAATTGCGCCCACACCACATTAGGGTTTATGCCTCTTGACAGCTGCTGTGTTTTGTCCAAGTGTATCTGAGTGTGTGGCGTAACTTATGAATTTATAAGAAACAACGTGGGCTTTCTGCACAACCAGCGCTCAGGCGCTACGTTACCAGCGCCTAGGTGCTGGCCCATTAAAACCACGGTGTTTTATGTATCGAGCACCTAGGCGCTCTGACTTCAGCGCTTAGGCGCTGAACAACTAGAATGCAACTCAGGTCTGTGACTCATAAATCGTCCTGTCTTTTTTCATGCATAATTACCTATGAAAAACACATAAAAACACACAATTAAAACATAAATTAGAAAAACTAAAAAAAAAGACTTAAGCACAAACTCAATCAAAAATAATAAAAGAGAATGAAAACTCAAGACTTTGAACCATAAAAATATGAATTTTTACAGGTTCATCAGGGAGCATACCTTTCATTACCTATAGATTAATCCATATTTTGTGAGTTGTTTAGTTCTTTAATGTGGCAAACCATACTTGTGTCCCTCTTTAAAAAAAAAATTCAAAAGAGGAGGCGAGTCACTATTAAAGGACCAACAACTCACTCATTCATTATCACACATTTTTCACATTATATTTCTATGAAAACCATGCATTGATAATTCTTTTGTATCGAACCCAGGTTTGTTGAAGAACTGTTGAAACTAAGGACTAGCAGTGAGTATCTTTGATTAATAATGAAAAATGTCATGGGATCAGATCACAAGGACGCAATTTTGAAAAAGACCCTGCAACTTAAGGCCAAGAAAGTTGACACAGAAAGCTTAGTGAGTTTGGGCCGAATGTTGAAGAAGACACAACGTCTGACCTTCACCGCAAGATATGGGAGGATCCTGAATCTATTAGAAATGGACGTGCAAGTAGAAGCTATCACTGCACTAGCTCAATTCTATGACCCACCATTACGTTGTTTCACATTTTAAGATTTCCAGCTAGCCCCCACCTTAGAGGAGTTCGAGCAAATTTTGGGCGTACCTTTGGAAAAAGAAAATCCATACCAATATATGGGCCACTTTGCATCTATGCCAACCATAGCAGATGTCTTAAAGATTCATGTAAAAGATTTACAAAAGGCAAAACAAATTAGGAAAAGAATAGAGGGGTTTCCAAGGAAATATCTAGAAGAGCACATGCATCACCTAGCCGAGATTGAAGACTGGAATATCTTTATGGATGTGCTAGCCCTCACCATTTATGACAACATCCTATTCCCGAGTAATGAAGACTTAGTAGATTTAGCAGCAATCAATGTGTTCCTCACTCAAAGAAATGATACCACTAATCCCGTCCCAGCCATTCTGGTTGATGTTTACTACACTTTGAATTTTTGCCATGAAAAGAAGGGTAAGCGGATCTTATGTTGCCTACCGATGCTATTTGTATGGCATATGACTCACATGTTCAAGAGGGCTACGAAGAACCCTGTCCCATTATAAATCTTAATATGCTCTAGTTGAAGACCATGAATGGTCGCAAATGGGTTGAGGAATTGGCCAAGTTTGAGGAGAGGAAAATTATATGGTACCCACGGCGGAAAGAAGGGCAAACTATAGTTTATCAGTGCGAAGGCTATCCTAATATCCCTCTCATGGGTACTCAAGGATGCATTAACTATAACCCCACTTTAGCATTGCATCAACTTAGCTATCCTATGTTAGGACCACCCTCGGAATTGGAAACCACCCCCTTCATTTATGACATGAAGGTGAAGTATAGTGAGACACTCAAGACGGTCTGAGACGCTTGGAAGAAAGTCATCAGAAAGGGTAGAGAGCTGGGAATTAGAAGTTGTGGAGTCAAAGAAAGCTACCAGCAGTGGGTCAAGAATCAGGCTCAGGAAGTCAAAATGCCCTTCAAAGTTTCAGCAGCCTCTACAGTTGGTAAATCTCTGCCTCCGGTCCCGATAGAATATAAAGAAATAAGGAAAAAGTTAGCAAAAGCCAATGAAGAAAAAAGGAAATTAGAAGCAGAGCTAGAAAAAACTCTCCAAGCATGTGCAGTTTTAAAGCATGAAAATTCTAAGAAGGACCACGCTCTTGAAAGAGCTAACAAGAGGCAAAATATAGAACAAGATCATATGTCAAGAACCAAAAGGTGTTTGGAATTTACAAAATAAGGAATTGAGACTCTGAGGGTAAGAAAGAGATAGGGCTCTGACTGAAAATCAACAACTTAAAGAGTTGCTCGTAAATGCCAAAGCGGCACAGAATAATGCTCTTCAGCAAGTGGATAGCATGAAGCAACAAATAAAAATAATGTCAACAGGATATGAAGACACAATCAAAATTGAGAGGTTGCACATGGATAAGGTGATTACGAGATATGAAGCAACATTACGACAAGGATAAGAAGACTTTCAGAAGCTGATAGATCAGATGAAACAACAGGACAAGGACATCAACGAATGGAAAGAAGAAGTCCACTTTTGGGTGAACTGCTTCGCGAGACTAGCATGTCTAGCCAACACAGCAATTGCAGACATTCCATATTATTTTAAAATGGCTGATAAGATGGTCAATCCTTTTAAGACACCAGCAGAGATGAATTATTTCATTGAATATTACAAATGTCTTATTGGACAAATGAAGCAAATAATCAAGGCTCATTCGGTTAAGAATGATGAATTAGACTAGATAGTGATGTATTTTAAATAGGGTGAAAATGATGTACTCCTCTTAAATGATGTTGTTTTAATGGAATAAAGTACATTTTCTCATTTTTATGATCTCATGTTTTATTTAAGACCCAATGCTTTTGAACGAGACGTTCTAAGAATCGGTCATAATCAAAGATATTCACTCAAGCCTATCTGGCATAAACAAATAACAATCCTCTATCAAATCGATGATAATAATGGTTGTTTTTAATAAATTGTGCTTTGATTATTCATATAGAGATTCGAGACCATTGCGTGACCAAGGAAAGAAAAGACCAATCAAACCCGAGTTCACAATACCAGATCTCGAACCAGAATGACTTTTAGTGATCCTAAGGCAGGGATAAACTTGAGCAGGGAAGTTGATGAAATGGCAGGGAGGATGAATGAGATGTCTGAGACCCAAGCAAGGTTGGAAGAAATACTACAAGATATGAATGAGTCTCTCCACTTAATCAGTGGAAAGAGAGGTGCAAATGGGGTTGAAGCATATGTAAATATGTCATCGATAACCGCCCCGACATTCTTGACTGTAACCTCAAGCATCACTGTGAGGATCCATGAGTCACCACATCAAATGACATCGATTGTCAAACCACATCAAGAAGGGAGTAGGGAAAAAACATCAAAAGAATAGGAGAAAGGAAAGGAAGAGGAAGAAGAGTTCTTGAAGATAATGAAGCAAAGTAAATATGATGTGGTGGAACAGTTAAAGAAGACTCCAGCCATAATATCTCAATTGTCACTAGTCTTGACATCTGAGATGCATCAAAAAGCATTACTGAGAATTCTGAACGAGGCCTATGTTAAGCACGATGTTACCCCTGAAAGTGTCATCAACATGGTGGACCCAGTGAAACACGTCAACATGATCACATTTATTGAGAAAGGGATCATCTCTCAGTCTGAGAAAAACCCACGGGCCTTGCACATAACCCTCAAATGCAAAGGGTATATAGTGGCAAAAGTTTTGATTGACAGAGGGTCTGCACTAAACATCCTACCTATGTCAACTCTAACCTCATTATCAATAAGTGAGGATGAATTATCACCTCAAGAAATGGTAGTGCGAGCCTTTGATGGAAATAGGAGAGGCGTTTTAGGAGAGATGATGTTGCCACTGGAGATTGGTCTAAGTATTTTTAAAGTACTATTCCAAGTCATGGATATTGAGCTTGGCTACACCATGCTCTTGGAGAGACTGTGGATCCATGCCATTAGTGCTATTCCTTCCACCTTGTATCAGAGTGTTAAATACATTGAAAATGGGTCGGTCATTACCATACACGGAGAAGAAGAAATTATGTTGTCAAAACCAATTTTAGTGCCGTATGTGGAGAGTGTAGAGAAAGATGAGGAGAATTTGTGGCATAGCTTTGAAGTAGTTGAGACTGGATTTGGTAAGGATGAATCTCAGACACAAAGTGTGGATTAGGTGGTGGCCTGGATTATGGAAAATAATGGATACGAAGAAGGAAAAGGCTTGAGCTCACAATTGCAAGGTACTCGGTCGCTAGTGTCATTCCCGGAAAAGTTGGACAAGTTTGGGTTAGGGTACAAAGTATCTTTAGAAGAAAGAATAAGGAGCATGACTCTCGAAAAAAAAATGATAAGGGCAAGATGAAGCATATTCCCTACCTGAGGGAAACATTCCTAGCACCAGCCAAGACAATCATGTCTGGAGAAGTCATTCACCCCTGATGCCATCTCACTATTCATGCATTGCATGAAGAAGGCCCAAAAGAGAGCAAGACAATCCGTCCTTTTACTGATGAGGAGCCACTAAAGAACTGGCAATCTGAACTAATGATTGATGTGATTGTTTCTAAGTAATTGTCTAGTCATATTGTATTAAGCAGATATTTAAGACTAGCTATGTTTTGAGCTTATGATTTATGTTATTTGAGACATTAATTAAATGAATTTGCATGAATATTCAGCATTCCTCCTCGTTGCACCTTTGATTTGTCCTTTTGCATTTATCAGTTTCTTTTTACATTTATGTATAATATCTTGTTCTTTCTTTGTTATTCCTACTCTATTTTGCCTTTCCAACTCCACACAAATTACTTTCCAGGGATTTGAGTCTTATAGAAAGTTCACCTCATGAAAGGGACCTTGAATACTCATTAATTGATGCCCCTGCGATGTTTGATGAAGAAGACCCTGGATTTGATGAAGAGGGAGGAGTTGTGGAAGATTTTTCAAAATTACTAGAGTATTCAGAGAAGGGATTTGACTTGAATGTCGAGGAAGCAGAGGTGATTAACATGGGGACAGAAGAAAAGAAAAAGGAATTGAAAATAGTGGAAAACCCCGAACGTGAAGAAATGATTGCACTTTTCAAAGAGTATATGGATGTCTTTGCTTGGTCTTATTAGGATATGCCTAGATTACATCCGGAGATAGCATCATATAAGATCCCATTATATCCAAATGTTGAGGCAAAGAAATAAAAGTTAAGGATGATGCATCTTTATATGTTCCTGAAGATCAAGGAAGAGGTGACTAAGTAACTAGAAGCAGGATTTGTGGAAGTGTTAAGACACCCAGAGTGGGTAGCCAATATTGTGCTTATGCCTAAAAAAGATGGAAAAGTCAGAATGTGTGTAGACTACAGGGATTTGAATAAGGCCAATCCGAAGGATGATTTCTTGCTCCCTCATATCGATGTTCTGATTAATAACACTGCCAAGAATCACAAGTTTTCATTCATGGATGGATACTCAGGATACACTCAAATCCCTATGGATGTCAATGACAAAGAAAAAACCACTTTCACCATTCATTGGGGAACATTTTGCTACACAGTGATGCCGTTTGGATTAAAGAATGATGAACCTACTTACCAATGTGTTATGGTTGTGCTGTTTCATGACATGATGCATAAGGAAATTGAGGTGTACGTGGATGATATAGTCCCCAAGTCTAGAGAAGGGGAAAGTCATGTGGTGGTTTTGCGTAAGTTATTTGAAAGACTCAGAAAGTACAAGTTGAGGTTGAATCTTGTTAAATGTGTTTTTGGAGCATCTACTGGAAAACTACTTGGGTTCATCGTTAATAGAGAAGGAATAGAGGTGGACCTAGATAAGGTGAAAGCAATACAGGAGATGTCTGCTCCTAAAATAGAGCGTGAAGTGAGAAGTTTTCTTGGAAGACTTAACTACATTGCTAGATTCATTGCCAACTTGACCAGTACTTATGAGCCTATATTTAAGCTATTGAAGAAGCATCATCTGGGTGAATAAGATGAGGAATGTCAAGAAGCTTTTGACAATATAAAGGCTTATTTAATGAATCCTCCTATTTTAGTACCACCTACATCGGGTCATCCTTTGATATTGTACCTAACCGTACTACTAACCTTAATGGGAGCAATGTTGGGGCAACATGATGAATCAGGCAAGAAAGAGCGGGAAATTTATTATCTGAATAAGAAGTTTAATGACTGTGAAGCTCGTTACATGGCTATTGAGAAGATTTGTTGTGCCCTAGTATGGACCTCAAAATGGCTAAGGCAATACATATTGTATTACACTACTTGGTTGATCTCCCGAATAGACCCTATGAAGTACATATTTGAAAGTCCTCATGTTTCATTAAAGGTTTCAAAATGGCAGGAGATGTTATCAGAATTCAACATCAAGTATATGACTTAGAAATCCATCAAAGGAAGTGTAATCACCGATCATTTAGCTGAAAACCCTCTTGAGGGTGGACAACCAGTAACATCTGAGTTCCATGATAGAGAAATACTGATGGTGGAGGGAGAAGAAGAAGGAGAGGAGCTTGTTTGGAAGATATATTTTGATGGAGCAGTCAACATGTATGGTAGTGGCATAGGAGTCGTGGTTGTTTCACCAACTGGAAAGCAATACTCAGTCGCTATCAAGCTGGATTTTGAATGCACCAATAATGTTTCAGACTATGAGGCCTGTGCTAGTGGTTTACAAGCTACAATTGACTTGGGGATCAAACAGCTAAAGGTATTTGGGGATTCAGCACTCATCATTTATTAGGTGAACGGTGAGTGGCAAACCAAAGACTCAAAGTTAGTGCCTTATCAAAAGTATTTGACTAAGTTAATTGAGAAGTTTGAGGAGGTGACCTTCCCCTATTTAACTCGAGACAAGAATTAGTTTGCAGATGCCTTGGCTACTTTAGCTATAATGACCAAGTTGGATATTCACAATAATGTCCAACCCATCCAAGTGAAGACACATAGTGAGCCTGCGTATTGTGCCAATATGGAAGGTGAGCCAGATGGCAAACCTTGGTATCATGATATCAAGCAGTACATTTAGCATAGAGAATACCCAAATGAGGCAAATTAGGTGAACAAGAAGACTATTCGTCGGTTGGCAATAGCCTTTTTCTTAAATGGAAATGTTTTGTATAAGAGAAGTCATGATGACACTTTACTTAAATGTGTAGATGCTCGTGAAGCTCATATAACTATAACTAAAATCCATGAAGAAATGTGTGGAACTCATGCTAATGGTCATATGATAGCATGAAAAATTCTAAGGAGTGGTTATTATTGATCCACCATAGAAACAAACTGCATAGAACATGTACGAAAGTGTCAGAAATGCCAGATATATGTAGATCGAGTCAATGTACCTTCATTTCCCTTGCACAATTTGGTATCTCTGTGGCCTTTCTCGATGTGGGAAATAGATGTCATTGGACCTATTAATCCCAAAACTTTCAATAGTCATCGTTTCATTTTGGTGGCGATTGACTATTTCACCAAGTGGGTAGAAGCTTCCTCGTATGCCAATATCATTCAAAAAGTATTTTTGAAGTTCCTCAAAAGAGATATTATTTACAGATATGGAATTCCAGATAGGATAATCACAAATAATGCTACTAATCTCAACGATGTTGAGATTCAAAAGTTTTGTGCGAGTTTCAAAATCAAGCATCATAATTTAGCTTCTTACAAGCCTCAGATAAATGGTGAAGTTGAGGCAGCTAATAAGAATGTCAAGAAGATTATTGCTAAGATGGTAGTGAACTACAAAGACTAGTATGAAATGTTACCTTATGCTTTGCACACGTACCATATCAATATATGATCAAGCACTGGGGCAACACATTTCTCTTTGGTGTATGGGATGGAGGTTGTCTCTCCCATAGAAATTTAGATTCCTTCTCTAAGGGTTTTGAGGGAAGTATAGATAGAAGTAGAGTTGGAAGAATTCAAATAGGCGAGGACTTGACATGAGCAGTTGAATATGATAGAAGAAAAAAAATTGACAGTTATTTGTCATAGACAATTATATCAAAGCAGAATGGCCAGAGCCTTTAATAAGAAAGTTCATCCCAGAGAATTTTGTTCAGGAGATTTGGTTTTGAATAAAATTCTCCCTAATTAAGAGGATGCTAGAGGGAAATGGGCTTCGAGTTATGAAGGCCCATACATAGTCAAGCAGGCATTTTCAGGAGGAGCATTAATTTTACAGAATATGGATGAAGAAGAATTGCCAAGGCCCGTGAACACTGGTGTTGTCAAGATATTCTATGCCTAAAAAGAAGGAAAAAAAGCTCGTTAGGTTGAAAACCCGAAAGGGCGGCCTAAGTAAAAGTTAGAGCATTTAAAAAAGGAGAAAAAGAGGAAAAGAGCCCATTAGGCTGAAAACCCGAAAGGGCGGTTTAAGCAAAAGTTAGGGTAAATAAATAGGCAAAATCTCAGAGAAGGTTGGCTCAAAACTCCTTGAAAGGTTCACCAAACTAGGGCAATTTTGATTTGCATCCGATTGGCTACACTGGGGCAAATTTTTATTTGCATCTGATCGGTTACACTAGGGCAATTTTTGTTTGCCTACAATTGGTCATACTAGGACAAATCTTTTGGAGGATTGAAGGAGAATATGTGTTGAATGAAGTAGCAACAGAGACATTAGTTGAATTATCAAGCCGTTGTAGGGAATCAATTGAAGAAGGAACAAGGAACCAATATTGGGGCAAGTTCTTCTTATCCTTTGCAACTTTCTTTTGTTTCTAGGCTTTTATCTTTCAAACCTGTGTCTTACTAAAAGTTCATATACGATTAGATTACCAAAGTAATAAAAGAAAGTTTGTTCATTCAACAAATTTCTATCCATTCATGAATGCATGTTTACTCATTAAGTTATGTCTCAAATAGGATAAATTTAAGGTCAACAATTTGATTTGACAAGTCTACAGCAATCCTCCAATGATTGATTTGGACTAAAAGATCTCAATAGCTCAAAGTATAGATCGCAATGCGGTATTTGCTTTCATTGCCAAGAAGAAATAGGGGGATAAAAAAAAGAAAAAAAAGAGAAGAAATGGAAAGGAACAAGTCAAGAAGATTCCAAACCAACCGAAAGGTCTGAGGAAAAAGGCACGTGAACAAGAGTTTGATTGGTCAAAGCTTTCCAGGATCACCATTGGTTCAAATGACTTTTAATAAATAAATGAAAAACGAAAAAGGGTAAAATAAAAAAAAAGGTAAAAAGAGAGAAAAGCAAAAAGATTTTAATTCAATGTTTGACTGGCATAGATGTTTTCATGTCATTCATTTTGAGCGCATCGTCTCCATGCATTTTGATTTTTGTTAATTCTTTTGAGCACATCAGCTCCATGTATTTTAATTTCTGTCAATTCTTTTGAGCGCATTGGCTCAATGTATTTTAATTTCCTGTCATTTATTTTTTAGTGCATCAGCTCCTGTCATTTAAATTTCTGTCATTTACTTTTGAGTGCATCAGCTCTATGCATTTTAATTTCCTATCATGTATTTTGAGCACATCGACTCCGTGCATTTTAAATTTCTGTCATTTATTTTGAGCGCATCGACTCCTTGCATTTTAAATTTCTGTCATTCACTTTAGCGCATCCGCTCTATGCATTTTAAATTTCTGTCATTTACTTTATAGCTCATTGGCTCCCTGTTTTTTTAAATTTCTGTCATTTACTTTTGAGTGCATCGGCTCCTGTCATTTACTTTCAAGCTCATCAGCTCCTTGTTTTTTAAATTTTTGTCATTTACTTTCAAGCGCATCAACTCTTGTCATTTAAATTTCTGTCATTTACTTTTGAGTGCACCGACTCCATGCTTTTTTTTAAATTCCTGTCATTTACTTTTGAGCGCATAAGCTCTGCACATTTTACTATTCTCGCATTGTTTTACATTTATCATCTTATGCATTCCCAAACAAAATTCGAATTCATGTCTTTACTCGTTTCTTACAATGATAAAATGAAAAATTACGGTTATTCATTTTATCTAGTAAGAAACAAGTAAAGAGGGACAACTGTGAATACCCAAATTTGTATGGATCATTAATTTTTTTTAAAATAAAAAATAAAAAAATAAAAGAAAAATACAAAAATACAAAAATACAAAAAAAAAATTACACTAATAAATGTTTGGCTCATTTTCTTAATTTTTGACCTGAATCAAGCCTAATCCAATAGAAAAAATGTTCAAGTCCATTAATCCACCTTGGCCTACTTGTTTTAAGTTTCTAATGTGTAAAATATATATATACATACATATATATATATAGGGAAGTCAACCTAGCAAATCCGCAAACAAAAGGCCAAAAGCATGCTATTTTGATCATTTGCAAAAGAAAAGAAAAATGTGAAACTAAAAGTTTTAAAAAATGAAGCATCAAAATGGTGAAGGAGCTACTGCCTCCTACATGATGCAACTCCCGTAACGTTGAACCATAGGGATGATACACAAAAGTGGGATAGGTGCAGGAAAAGGGAAAAAATGATGCAAAATGTTGAACCACAGGGATGAAACACAAAAATGGGATAGGTGCGGGAAAAAAGAAAAAAAAAAAGGAAGTAGGTTTTAAAGCCAAAAAATGGAGTAGACAGGGACAACACAATCTCATGCAACCCAAGCTAATATAGAGGGGGCTCAACAATTTTCAGGTATGGAAAAAATAAAACAAAGAGAGTTCAACGTTTGTTCAGGAACCATTTTCACTGAGAAAAATACTTTGCACCTTGAATCAGCTTCAACTTCTCACCAGATAACAAAATCCACCCTTACAGCAACCCTTCATCACCACTTCATCCTCCATAACCACCACCATGCCACCACGTGAAACCACTATAACCACCAAACAACTTCATCTTCAACCTCTCACCACTCAAAAAATTCCATCCTTGCAACAACCCTCCATAACCACCACTAAGCCACCACATGAAACCACCGTAAACCACCAACTTCACCATCAACAACCAAACCACCAAGCCCCCTTCCACAACCCCAAACTCTCAAATCACCAAGAATAGAGAACACACCACCACCCAACCGAAAAAACCATCATCATCTTCACCCATCCATCCAAATTGTAACCATCAACCTTCAACCTTCCTCTTCGCCTACTTCAACATCAATACTCTAAACCACCACCATCCAATAGGAAAATAGACCCACCGTCTTCATTATCAACGGTGTAGCACCACTTTGCCGTCGCAAGCCGCACCACCATTCCAAGTCACATCCCATCGCAGAATCACCACACCACCATGTCGGTCAGCTGCCACCAGCTCTCCCCGCATCGCGACGTCGCTCAACCAAATCTGAGCGACCTAACACTCGCACCGTCAAGACCAGATGCTCAAAACAACCCAGATCTGTAAGCCCAGCTGCCAGCAACCCACGAACCACAACCAACCGGTGTCGAATCCAGATCCAGTCGCACTGTGTCGCAAAATGATAAATTTGTCATCGCTTGTCCCTGTCGCGCGAACCATTATGATCGGTCAAAGCCGACCCGGAGCTCCTCACCGCGTTGCCGATGCTGACCAAACCTGACTGGTTTGCATTCCTCTGTGTAGCCGGCGCACCACCAGTTCCTTCATCATGCAAAATATCCCAAAGAAATAGAAAGCCCCCCATTTTCTGCTTGGTTCGTGAGCTTTGTTTTTCTTATTTTTGGACTGAAAAGTATAAAGTAAAGAATAAAAAAAAAGATAATTAAACCCCTTTTTTTAGAAGAATAAAATAAGATTAATTGGGTTGTGATAGCTTGTTGATTCTGTAATCTTTATAATCATTTGAGTTGTGACAACTTGATGATTCAAATTTTTTTGTCTCTTTAAATTTTCATTTTTGAAATAAAATAAATCACCATTTAATGAAGACTCAAACAAATTTTTTTAGATAATTTTAAATAAAAAAAATTTGTAACAAACTTGATAATCAATGGGTGACATCTCTAGCGTGACGCTGAGCTTCACCTATTTGAATCTTAATAGGATTAACTGAGTCGTGACGACTTGTTAATTCTAATTTTCAAAATTAATTTTTTTATATATTTAAAATCAACAAATCCACATTTATTTTCTAAAGAATTACGTGACTTTGAGTTCCTCATTGCACCCGGGGATACGTAGGAGTAGAATCTTTATTCTGTCAAGCCAAAAATTTAAATTTTCATAATTTTTTTTTATTTTTATTTAAAAAAATTAGTTACATTGCCCTTTTTTAAAAAGAGGAGTAAAATAAATATATATTTGAGATTATCAAATTTTTGCACAACTGACTTAAGGTATCGTCTTAGGATGGGTGTGTTAGGGTGTTGTGGGATTAAGTTTCTACCCTTCCTTATCTATAACTAACTCTCGAATCCAATCTAGTTTTCAAAGACTATTTTCAAAGGAAGGTTTTTTAATTTTTCCTAATTTAAATAAAATTGATGGCGACTCCATTTTCATTTTTAAAATCTTGTGCTTTTTTTTGCCACGACCCTGATAGTGACAACCTGATAATCCTGCTTTTCGATGAGTAGTAGAAGTTGTTAATATTTGTAATTATGTTTATATTGTAGCACCATATAAAGGCCTTAAAGAGCCTAACATTTTGACCATGGGTGCTAAACTTAGATAGTGCATGAACATATATAACTAACTCTTGAAGGGTTTTACCCTCAATGTAAAATATTGTACATTAAACTTATATGAATAGTAAAAATATGTGTTGAACTAATTTGCATATTTAGAATATAAAAAAAAATTAAAATCATAAAACTAGAGTAGGAGGTTACACCCACAGCGTGAAGTGAGGCCCCCAATTAAGCGGCATCAAATCGAAGTCCACAAACCACAGCTTCCGCTTGATGGCCACGAACCGTACAAGGCCAAACCGGGTTGTGGCGCGATAGCTGTATGCACATGGCCACAATGCAATGCAAGGAGAATGTGAAGAAGAAAAAGGGTGAGGAAAGTGAATCAGCTTTATTGGTGGATCTATGGTGGATTTGTGCTTTACAAATTCATGTTTTTGGTGCTTTAGTCACTGTTTAACTTTCAGGAAAAAGGGGTGAAAATGTAAAGATTAAAATGCAATGAGTTCAAATATAATACACATTATTAAATAATAAGAAATTATTAAAAACCATTAAACGGTGAGTCACTTATTATTGGGGTAATTTTTAGGTACTAATACTGGTCCAAAACTATTTTGTGACTATAGTAGAATCCTCGAAGAAAAAAATTAAAAGGAATTGTTCTCCCTCTCTATATAATGACCAAATCTTTGTTCTTCAAAATTGAGGTAGAATATGGATAACTAAATTTTTATAGATTAAAAAATAAGCATTTTATATTTCGTTAGTTACTTTATAATTTAACTTTTAAATAAGATAATATAATTTAAAAAGTTTTTTAAAGCTGAGTTTGTCTCTAAAATAAATAAGTAAATATATATCTACCATTTATTTAATCTAAAGCACATTGATATATTAACCTACTAAAATTTAATAATAATACAACCTAACTTATTCATTTTAAAAGAATCTTATCTAATAAAATTATGCTCCATTCCATTATTAATCTTTCAAACAAAAGAAAAAACAATTTTGTTTTATTCATTCTTTTATTTTTCTAGTTCATCCCCGTACTACAAGATAATAGTATTTTTTTCGCAGCCCAATTTGCAAGAAAATGACTTAATTCTTTGGAAATTGGAATTATTGGTTGCTTTTCTAGCAGAATCGAGGAGTCGCAAAAAAAGGTTATATAGAATTGCTCTTAAATTATTTTGTTTTTGCTAAATTTTTATTCAACAAGTTTTTCAAAAAAAAATTTACTTTGACATTTTAATTATAGGGAATCCCTTTTATCACAAATGAAACTACCTGTAGGCCCAAACATTTAAAGGATCAAAGCCTAGCCATGAGTTACGTTGATTGATAAGATGAGAATCTGTTTTCAACAGTTGTCCTTGTCCAACGTTAGAATAGCTCATGGCCTAAGAGGCATAACCTTTATGATTGTCTTTTGCCTCTTTGGTGTACAATAAATTCTCATATAGTATGTAACCGAAAAAAATAAAAAAAAAATTCATTGATAGTCATTGCCCACTATAAACACCTAAATCATCATTTAATATGTTTAAGAGATATAGGTGTAATTACAATATAGTCTATACATATTTACATATGTCAAATGTTAATTCAAGTGTACTTATATACGAAATTTTTTTAGCGTATTGATTTATTGCTATTTTAATTTTTTTTATTTTGTTTTTAACTAAGTATTCCCACAAATATTATTATGAGACTAATCCTCAAGTATTGCAATTCACTTATCACTACACTCAACTCTTATTGATATTAGTATTTTATTATAACGATACAAGACTCAGAGTATTTTAGATTTTAGCAATTATCATTATATGTGATTTATTAGTACATATAGCAACGTTTAGATTTTGTTATAGAAATGCATGATAAATATAAATATTATATGTGTAGATAGTTTAAAACATTAAATCAATTACTATGTTGGGTAGCAAAACTTAGATAGAAAGATAAAAAGGAAAAAATAAATCAAACAAAAATTGAAAAATTCATTTCATATGTAATTTGAAACCAAAAACTAACAAGAATTAAGAATCCTTGATATTCAAACATAAACTCTCAATAATCAATTTAATTAATCAACATATGTAAAAGTAACTAACATAGGCACGTAATGGGGGTATTTATAACCCAATAGTAGTTAAAACCTTAATCAAATACAAATTCCTAAACTAAATTACTATTTTAAATAAAATAAATTTATAAAATACCCAAAAAAATGACGTAAATATTCGTAAATATAACGTGAACAATTGTAGATAATTTTTCATAGCACCTCATCAATCCTCTTCCCTAGGAGGAAGGTTAAGGTCGAAAAATAGAGCATTCGGAGGTTGTTGAGCATTCGGAGGCTGCTGAGCATTCGGAGGCTGCTGAGCATTCGGAGGTTGCTGAGCATTTGGAGGCTGTTGAGCATTTTGAGGTTTGTGCATTCTCCCAATATGAGTAGCTAAACCGCTCTTAGTTGCGAAGCCCTTGTCACACATATCACATTGAAACGGCATATAAGGGTCCAACCTTGGAATGCCCTCTTGACGTTCCCTTCCACGTTCCATGATTAACAACCCTTAAATAATATGGAGAAAAATAAAAATAAAAATAACAAAAGGTTTTAGCACCTAATGATGGATATAGAGCCAATTAGGTTTATGACAAGAGAAAGAATGAGGATATGAGTTTATATAGTTGAGCAAAATAGAATGTTATAATTTTAAACAGTATTTGCACACAAGAAAAATATATTTGAAAGATATCTTAGTTTCTTATTTTAAACGTAATATATATATATATATATATATATATATATATATATATATATATAAAGTTAGCATGAAAAACTAATTTAGAAAAAAAAAAAACCTAAAATAAATATTCTAAAAGCAAGAAATCTAGAGTAAAAAATTATAATACAATAAAATCAATAAATCTATGAAAACATGATAGTATAAATCAAGCAAGTGTCAAAAAATTAAGTGACAAATAAAGCAAGAAAAACAAGAACAAATATAACATAATAAATTTAAGGTAGGAAAAATATAATAGAATAAAATCTTAAAATTAATACCTTATCAATGGTGATAAATTGGAACAGAGAAAATAAAAATTAATACTAAAAAATATAATCTAAGAAAATCAATATATTTATATATATATATATATATAAGAATGATAGTATGTAATTAATGTCTCAATTATGAATATTGATTCTAATTTGATTGATAAGAAAATATAATTATAAGATATTAAGCAGCATTTAGATTTAATAAATAAAGTTAATTTAAGAAAGATTAGTAGTTATTGATTGAAAATCCAATATTATCATAATATAAATGTAGAATATATTATTGGATTATTTCCTAATTTTAGAAAATAATATATATATATTTAAAATTGTAATGTCCCAATTATTAATATTATAAATATTTATTAGAAAATATTGATGTGCAATTAACTAATAATTGCTAAGCACATTAAAAAGAAAAAACCTAAATGGCTGCTAAAAACACAATACATACCACAACATGATAATTTGAAACGAATATATAAAAGACCACCCCTTGTCCAATGACGTTATTCCAGAGAAAAAAAATTGAATGAATTGAGTTTTGTGTTCCAATAAATTTCCGTCAATTACTGTCCACAGATTCAATCTTGATGAAAAAAAACACAAATAAACCATTTATGAGATAAAGTAAATTCTGTTACAAAATGTGAATTTTCAACTATTATCTTATCATGATGTATATTTAAATTTATTATTTAGATTATGATTATATTATAGGGAGAATTATATTCTAATAAGGTTATTTATACATGAAAACCTAAATATACATCTAGTTAAATTTTGCACTCGTGCGATGCATAGAGTAAATTAATAATTAAATTATAAAAATAAATATAATGATATAAAAAATAATTTTATTAAATAATATATATAATAATTCATCAAGAAAAATAAAATTTATAAGTTTAATTTAAAAATAAATAAAATATAATTTTTATTATATTTTCTTGAAAAAAGTTTCACTTCAATATAAATACTAAAGAATTTAAATAAAAATTGTTATAAAACAATCTATAAGCCGAAAAAGTATTTATAATATAAAAAATATTTGTCTTTTAAATGAACAATTTAATCCAATAATTTTATAAAAAATATTTTAATAAATTAACTTAACTAAAAATTACATATAAATTAATTCAATTTACATAAATCAAGTGATAAGCAATTTTGGGATAACAAAATCTCCTTGAATGAAGGGATTTTTGTGAGAACTGCCCCATTTGGGGACTCGAATTTAGAAAGTTTTCTCGCCGGTGTCACAACTGGGACCGCGACGAGATGACTAAAAATATAGGAATTTTTAAAATGAATGGAGTCGTCACCAATGTTTATTTAAATTGAAAAAATATTAGAAAAACCATTTAATTAGGAAAACTGATCTTTTAGAAAATGAGTTTGGATTGTCGATTACATGTAAGGAATGTGTTAGCAGTCTACACTGCCCATTCTAAGAATGGTACCTTAAGTTAGTTGTGCACATTTTAATAATCTCAAATATATTTATCTTACCATTTTTTAAAAAAACATTATAACTATTTATAAAAGCAAAAGAAACAATCAAATTATGAAAATTAATTTTGACATGACAAAAATAAATTCTCGTTCCTACGTATCCCTTGGTACAATGGAGAACTCAAAGTTATGTCGTTCTTTAGAAAATGATTATGGGTTGGTTAGTTTTAATTATGAGAAGGACTTTTTGAAAAAGAATTGTGTTTGAAAAAAAAGATTTACTCTTACACAGGGTTCAAGTTAACACCAGGTCATTCAATAAACCCTCGTGATCCAAATGATATTGAAAATAACATTTACTATTCAATCATTGTCATTGATCATTACGTGAATTAAAAGATTTGTTTTTTGTTTTTAGATTTTAGATTTTTCTTTTTTTGACACATCAAAACAACTAAGGTTTTTTTTTTTTATAAATCAAGAAAATAATTAGGCCTAAAGGAACCTTGTATAGTTAAGCCCAAGATGCAGCCCAAACAATGCAAACCCAAATAAGTCTTTTCTTTGTAGTTTTTTTTTTGTTTTTTACCATATTTCAAACCAAAATAAGTTAACTTAAACTATCAGTAAACTAAAATAAAAACTAATAAAAATAAAAAGGATCTGGCGATGCGGTGCAAAGGTTGCAGCTTGAGGGGTGGTCGCACGATGCCACGACGTGGTGGTTGTGCAGGGGAAGAAGATGATGGTGACGTACAGAGGCTCAAGCTACTAAGGGGTTTGATTGCAGATCCAGTCACGATGCTCTGATATAACAATGTAGCAGTCGGATCTGGGTTGGTTGGCTCATAGATCTAGTGGTTAGGTCGTGGATCTAGGTGAGAAAAATGGCGGATCTAGGTGGTGACGCAGCTTGGGTTGAAGCTCATGGTGACTGGGTCGTAGCCATGGGTGGTGGTTCGTGTGCAGAGGCGTCAGTGTGGATATAGCTTGTGGCAGAAAGGGTTAGTCCAACGGTGGTGGAGGTTTAATGGGTTAGTGGGTTGCGATGGTGGCAGAGGAGGGAGGTGATGCAATGGCCGAAGTTGCTGGTGGCGTGGTGGCAGACAATGGTGGTGGATTACTGCTGGCCACAAATCTGGGTGATGAATCTAGTATGATCGTGGCCTGGGTGGTTGCATACTCTGGTGACGTCTGGCTAGCATGGTTGCGCGTGGTGGCGCTGGGTTTGGGGGGTGAGCATGGTGTTCGGTGGCCATGGCTAGGTTTGACCAGCAGTTTGGTTAGTGGCCTAGTTATGGGAATAGGGGTTCATGGATTTGGGGTGGCTTGCAGCTCTACTGATTCCTAATGGTTTCATTTTTGGGTTTTTGTTCTAAGAGTTAGTTGTTGTTATGGGTGTTGATTTGGGGTTATGTTATCTCAGTGTGGTTTTAGAGAGTGGGTTTGTTAGAGGGTGGCTGTGGTGGTTCAAACTTAGGTGGTTGTTGGGACCAGTTGGCAAAGGCCTCTGGGTTGGTCTTGATGTTGCAGGGGCTTGCCATGGTAAAGGTCCCTGATGGTTTCATACTAGAAGCAACGACTTGTGGTTGGTCCTTGAAAGCGCAGGGATGGCGTTTGGTGATAGGTGGTTCATTACAGTGGGATGTAATGAATGGAAAGTGAAAAAAGTTCTTGTGTGTGAGTGCAAAAGCTAAAACAACATTCCAATCACACTCACAACAAGGTTAATCAAATGGAGGATGGAGGACTACATTTTAGCAAGTTAAGGAAATTAAGGAATAAAGAAACTTACCTTGTAGGAGCTTAAATGTAAAAAAACTTGAAGCAAAATTTTCATTTTCTTCTCACTTCTGAGACACTCTACTTCTGACTCACTCATTTTCTCCAAAAAAAAATTGTGTCTATTGCATGACACACTATCTTTCATTCTTTGTTCTCTCATTTTTTATAGACCATGAGGAATGATCAAGCTGAAACAACAAGTGTGAACATAGAGGAGGAATTGTGCACCATGGGATGGCTTGTTGCAGGTGTAGCTCATGCATGTTTTCATATTTTTGCTCCATTTTTTCAGTATTTACAATTGATCATTGCAATGCATTAAAAGCTTTCACACACACACACACACACACACACACTTTTTCCTCATGGTGGAAAATCTTACAGCATCTATTTTTTTCTTTTTTTAATTATTTTAATTATAACAAAAAAAGTAATTTCTATTTTTTTTCAATAATAAGAAAAAGTAGTGATCCAAATAAGATGTAAGTAAATAAAACCTAGAAAAAATTATATATTCAAAACATTGTAATTAAGCATCATTTAACACAATTATTAATCTTTGATTAAGTAACAAAATTAAAAATTTTATGGACAAAATTGGGTATAAACAGCTGCCTTACTTTACTTTACATTTAAACTAAATGGAAAGCAAATGAATTGATTCAATTTTGTCCATGAAAATTTTCCTTTCCTTTTTTTTTACTCTATAGAATGTGCGGATCGATGCAAAATACAACAAGCATTAAAACAAGGTAAAAACGTGGGGTAAGAGGACCCTGAAAGGTAAAGGCCATAAGTATATAGACTCAGTGACTTAAAGGAAATGAGTATGGGGACCTGGAAACTAGATCTAATGGATACGGAGACCCGGTGAAGCTTGATAGAAAGGTAAAAAGCTTGCGGAGTCGAATATCCACTGAAACTTGATAGAAAACTTAAAATAGAAAAGTAAAAAGCTTGTGGAGTCGAGTATCCACTGAAACTTAATAGAAAACTTACAGTAAAGGCCATAAGTATATGGACTTAGTGACTTAAAGGAAATGAGTATGGGGACCTAGAAACTAGATCCAATGGGTACGGAGACCCGTTGAAGCTTGATAGAAAGGTAAAAAGCTTATGGAGTCGAGTATCCACCGAAACTTGATAGAAAACTTAAAACAGAAAAGTAAAAAGCTTGTGGAGTCGGGTATCCACTGAAACTTAATAGAAAACTTACAGGAAAGGTAAAAAGCTTGCAGAGTTAGGTATCCGCTGAAACTTGACAAAAAATTTAAAGCAGAAAAGGTAAAAAGCTTGCGGAGTCAGGTATATGCCGAAGCTTGGCAGAAAACTTAAAGCAAAAAAAAAGCTTGCGGAGTCGGGTATATACATAAGCTTGACAGGAAACTTAAAAGCAAAAAAGAAAAATCTTGCAGAGTCGGGTATCCACTAAAACTTGATAGAAAACTTAAAGTAGGAAAGGTAAAAAGCTTGCAGAGTTATGTATCCGCTGAAACGTAACAGAAAGGTAAAAAGCTTGCGGAGTCAGGTTTCTGCCAAAGCTTAATAGAAAACACAAAGGAAAAAGGAAAAGCTTGCAGAGTCAGGCGTCCACCAAAGCTTAGCAGGAAACTTAAAGTAGGAAATGTAAAAAGATTGCAGAGTCAGGCATCAGCTAAAGCTTAACAGAAAACTTAAAACAGAAAGGTAAAAAGCTTGTGAAGTCGGGTATCTACTGAAGCTTGGCAGAAAACTTGAAGCAAAAAGGAAAAGCTTGTGGAGTTGGGCGTCCACCGAAGCTTGATAGGAAACTTAAAGCAGGAAAGGTAAAAAGCTTGCGGAGTCAGGTATTTGCTGAAGCTTGACAGAAAACTTAAAGCAAAAAGGTAAAAGCTAGCAGAGTCAGGTATCCACCGAAGCTTGACAGAAAATTTAAAGCAAAAAGGTAAAAAGCTTGTGGAATCAGGTATTCGCCAAAGCTTAACAGAAAACTTAAAGCAAAAAAGTAAAAGCTTGCTGAGTCAGGTATCCACCGAAGCTTGACATGAAACTTAAAACAGAAAAAAAAAGCTTGTGGAGTTAGGTATCCACCGAAGCTTGATAGGAAACTTAAAGCAGAAAAGAAAAGAAAACTTACGGAGTCGGGTATTAGCCGAAGCTTGATAGAAAACTTAAAACAAAAACAGGTAAAAAGCTTGTGGAGTTGGGTATCTGCGGAAGCTTGACAGCAAACTTAAAGCAAAAAAGGTAAAAAGCTTGTGGAGTCGGGTATCCACCAAACTCGATAAAAAACTTAAAGTAGAAAAGGTAAAAGCTTACGGAGTCATGTATCTGCCAAAACTTAATAGAAAACTTAAAGCAAAAAGCTTTCAAAGTCAGGCATATTCCTATACTTAATAGAAAAGTTAAAGCAAAAAAGATAAAAAGCTTGCGAAGTCAGGTATCCACCGAAGCTTGACAAAAAACTTAAAGCAGAAAAGGTAAAAGTTTGTGGAGTCAAGTATTCACCAAAGCTTGACAAAAAACTTAAAGTATAAAAGGTAAAAGCTTGCAGAGTTGAGTATCCACCGAAGCTTAACAGAAAACTTAAAAGCAATGGGTGTCAAGACATAGGAATTAAAAAGAAATGGTGCTTATTTTGTAAATGCATGTGATGCCTAAGATGATGCATGATGCAATGGATTCCTACTATAGAGATTCTTATAAACAAATTGGGTAAACAATTTTGACACATTAGAACTTTAGTTGAGTTGCTCTTGGTTCCACAACTCTTAAGGACTTTTTCCCACAGTAAGATCAAGGTTGAACAGTAACAAAATTCATTGATTTGCTTTATGATTTACCTGATTATTCTTTCTTTTCTCATCAATACTCTTATTAGGAATTCATTGCATTTCTCATGACCATTCGAGATTGTTAAAGTAAATCTAAATGCTTTTACAATATTGTCACATGTTTCACATCTCAATATAAATTTATCATGAGAAATGCATATTAAATCAACAATAGGTTGCAACGAAAAAGGATTATCATTATAGAAAGGAAAAGTATAGGAAAAGCAGTACATAGAGGATTAGGATTGAAAGGTTTACAAAAGAAATGTTGGAATGAAGTTTTCCAGCTCTTCCAGTGATGCTCTCTAGGATAATTAATGCTAATTTCCCATGTATACAACCTTAAACACCCCTTTGTCTGTTTCCAAGAATATGATCTGGTCTAGTTTTCATGCATTGGGAGCGTTTTATGACAAGACTTAATATATTCAAATTGCCCCAGCTCGGCCTAAATCTCCATGTACCAAAACATTTAATGACTTTTCATTATAAATTTAGGCTGTCCCAGTTTATACTTTATAAACTCAAACTGCCCCAGTTTGTGACTTGAGGCAACTCCACTTCTTCGGATGTGTCAGGGAATCTTAAATTGTTATTGTTGTTTAGTTTTGCTTGAGGAGAAGCAAGGTTTACGTGTGGGAGTGTGAAAATATTGTGCTAAATTGTTATGTAAAAAAAAAGGAAAAAGAAAAGTTGTAATACTTCTGAAAAAAAGGAAAAGGGAATATATATGAAGAGAATAATTTGCGTCATATAGAATCATATTTGTAACACCCCAAATTTCGTATATCTTAAACAGTAATTTTGACAGTTAACAGAATTTTACTGTTTAGTAATTTTTGGAAACTGTAAAATTATTTTATTTATTCCGTCAACGTATTTGATCATTTTGAGTGATGTACTCCATGTCAGGAAAATAAAAATTTTTGAGCTGGGAAAAACTTTAAGTAATTTAATTTTTACTGTTAGGTAATTATTTTACGTAATCTGATTTGATATTTGTGTGTTTTCTAATTTTTGTGATTTTATGGATGATTATGAAATTTTTTACTATTTGTGGGCCCAGGGGGGTGTATGTGGGCCTAGGTGACCTTACGTGGGCCCAGGTGGGTCCCGCAAAGTGAAAATTTTTTTACGCATAGAAAAATTTATACTATTTAGACAGAGACATGGGATTTTACTAAACCTGAATTTGGAAACAGTTTTAGAAAATTTTTTGTACTGTATTTTGTACTATATTTAATTTATCGAATGATAAAAATACAATAAATATATTCTTTCGTGGGATTTTAGCAAATAAAAATAGAAATTATATTGCTTAAGTCAACATTGGTGGTTTGAATATTCACCATTGATTTATTTAACGGTGAAGACTTGATCTTGATTTAATTAATGGTTAAAAAATAAATTTAATAAAGAAGCATTGGATAATCACCATTGATTTAATTAATGGTGTGAGAATAAACTTAGTTAGGCAAGCTTCAATATCAATCGTAGATTTAATCAACGGTGTAAATTTGATTATATAAAGTGACCATTTACAACCATTGGATTTGGAATTGATCAAGGGTGGAGATTTAGTCTTAAAAAGTGACAAAGACCATTTATGACCATTGGATGAAGAATTAATCAAAGGTGGAGATTTAGTCTTCTAAAAAGGCTATGACTAATTATAACCCTTGGATTTAAAGTTTGAAGGAGCAATCTTGACCCTTTATTTTGGAGACACATCTAATGGTTAGAATTTAAAGGAAAAAGATCTAATGGCCTAGATTAAGTCTCCTAAAAATCAAAAGTCTACCTAAATCCTAACTATTGAATTAATCAATGACTAGAAATGCTTCAAATAATGGCATGAAAAGATGATAACTTTGCATGCATTATGAAGAGGGGGGACGGTTAGAGATGCTTGGAAAGGAGGAGACAAATTGGAGTAGCCTTTTTAGGCCAAAAAAAAAGATGACAAAGTGGAAGACCATGTGTTTCAAGTGTGAACCCAAAATGGGATATTATTTCAAGTAAAACTCTTCAAACTCTCCAACACTCACACGGCAGCCCACTCACTTTGTGCATGCATTTTCACTTTTTTCTCTCACCCAAAAAGCCTCCATCTTATTCTCTCAAAATTCCAAGAACCAAGCAACCATTCCTTCCTTCCTTTTTCTTTCCATAGGTTCGGCCTCCTCAACCAAAAACACCTTCCATCACTTTTAATTTCATTCAACCATAGATCTTGAATCTACATGATATTCTAAGCAACTTTCATATTGGAGACTTTCTCTAAATCATTCATCTTCATGGACTTCCTTCAATATCAAAGTTATTGGGTTTTTGAGGTAAAGTATAAGAAGACTTCATTTTTTCTCTTCTTTTTCATGATCTAAGCTATGTTTGATCTATGGTTCCTCTTAATCAAGCTTAGTATACTAATTTCTATATATTTTGTTTTGTATTTGAGAAGCCCTTGGTGGTGAAGGACTTGGAAAAAGAAGCAAAATAAGGAGTTTTTGAGGATTTTCAAGAGGTAAGAGGGAGATCCATCTCACCAACCAAGCATGGTGGTGAGAGATGGTCTTAAATTTGATGGATGGTGAATCCATGTGAGGATTCCAATCCATGGTCATGTAATAATTTATGTGTGTTTTATGAGCTTTGATTTATTTGCTTATGTTTGATATGCTTTGCATGAGTTTATGATTTTGATGGTATGCTTATACTATGCATGATGATAATATAGCATGCTTTTGATATATATATATGATGTGTATGTATGTGTATGCCATGATTTGGTGATGGAAAAAAATTAATTTTGGTCCCAATGGCCAAGGAAAGACTATGGTTTTGATGCCCTTGATTAGGGTTCATATTAAAATTTTCAAGAACAAGGGAATTAATTTTTGGTCCCTAGAAACATGGTGAATATCGGTTAAGACACCTCAAGATAGGTGTTCATAAATGAATATTTTCATGAATGATGAAAATGGATGTTTAGAAAAATAAGAAAAATAAACAAATGTTACCAAGTGGCCTCAATACTCAAGAGGGGGGGTGAATTGAGTAGTTAAAAATAAGTTGACAAATCTTTCACAAATCGTTTGACAATCAATTTTCGTTGGAGCTATTGAATGATCGGAGATAATTGAATAGATGAGTTAAGCACTTTTACTAATGAACGTAATAGCCAAGGAGACAATATCCAAATAAAACAATGAAACAGTGCGCAAAGATAAACAGAGGAGGGTTTAGAGAAACAAACACAGTCGTTTATCCTGGTTCAATCACTACTCCACTTGTGATCTACGTCCAGTCCCCAAGCAACACCTTGAGATTTTCCACTATATCTTCAAGCTTCAATGGGTGCTTGAAAAACCACTACAACCTTGAGCACTCAACAGTATGGGATACCTCACCCAAAAGCTTGAGCCTCTATTTTCCAAGGGATACCTCACCCTTACAACACTTGAGGGATACCTCACCCTCACTAATCAGAATGTATAAGATTGAAATAGAAGAAGCTCTCTCTAGAGCAAGTGTTTACAAATTGAAGCTCTAATATGCTCTCAAAGATTTTTCACGTTTTTAGTCAGAAAACAGAGCAAGAAATGATTTTAAGGATTGATTCACGTTTTGAAGTATGATGATCAGTTCTTGATTCAAGGTCAACCGTAAATGAGAACCCAACTTTGTTATTTATAAGTTTCTCAATTAATAGAGCCATTGGAGGTAGTTGGGCATGCATTTAATGCATTTAATATAGCCGTTGGACGTTGTCAGGATACGTGTAATCGATTACATATCTCAGGTAATCGATTACATTATTGTTCCAACGTTTTCTGAACTTTCTGGGCTCTATGTAATCGATTACATTCTTGAGGTAATCGATTACATGGCTTCTGACTTTGCTTGTAATCGATTACAATGCTCATGTAATCGATTACATGACTTCGACTTCTTTGTGTAATCGATTACAATATTCATGTAATCAATTACATGGCTCATCGAACGTGTTCTTTGAGTTTAAGGTTTTGTGTAATCGATTACATTCTTGGTGTAATCGATTACATGGCTTCGACTTTGTTTATAATCGATTACAACATCAATGTAATCGATTACATTACTCGTCGAACGTGTTCTTTGCCTTTCTACGGGCTTTTGTGTAATCGATTACATATATTGTGTAATCGATTACATAACCTCGACTTTTATGCTTGTAATCGATTACATTGTTCATGTAATCGATTACATGCTTTCTATTTGATGTGTAATCGATTACAAACATTGTGTAATCGATTACATTGGCCTTTGAACACATTTTTCAAGTCTAATAACGCTTGTAAGTCATTTCCAACACCTCAAGATACTTGATTAAACATAAATCCTTTTAAGAGTGTTAGATTTAAAGTTGAAACTCAAGTTTTATTGAAAGCCATGTTTAACTTTGAAATTTCCCATTTATTTTGAAATCACATATTGAAAAACCATTTGAGAAATCTTGAGAGCATTTAACATTAATCTCCTAAGTCTAAATAACTAATTAAACCTTCTGTCTTCTTTCTTTGATCTTGATTTTTCCTTTTGTGCTTGATCTTCTCTTTTGCTTTTGTTATCATCAAAAACCTTTTGACATGCCTTAGAGACATAAGCATTCACATTCTCCCCTTTTGATGATGACAACCTGATCATAGGAAAAAGAAAGAGTTTTTGCATTTGTATATAATAGTCATTTAGGTACAATGTGCCCTTGAGATTATGCATGATATTGGGTTAGATTTTGCATATGAAAAGCTTAATAACTTAAAAGGTCAATAACTCCCCCGTACTCATGCAACCTTTAATTTCTCATGCAACCATTAATTACATTTCATTTCATTTTCATTTTTCCTTATTTTCTCCCCCGTTGGCATTATCAAAAAGACATAAGCATTTAAGAAAAAAAATGGACAGCATGATAGCTATATTGCATGATTCCCAATTGTTTGCCATAACAGAAAAGCCACAAAGATCAGTCCAATCAATATTCCAACAGCCAACCATTCAAAGTGAAAACAAGTTCATGTATTAATAATCAGCATGTACAAATAAACATATCACAACCAGTAGGCAATAATCAAAAGATAACCATAAAGGTATACCAATTTTATATAATCAAAGTCAAAACAAAATAAGTACAAGGTGGTCATCAATACAAGAAAATATATCAAGACTATAGGCCATGATCACTATCAGTGTCCTCGCTGTCACAAAAGACTTCACCCTCTGGATCCGCAGCAGAGTCTCCTAGATCAATGTTATCATCGCTGGGCATAAGGTCGTTGTCAGAGTCCAGAAGCTCCTCATCATCAGCAGGAACTCCAGATGGACCAGCGAAGGATATGGGATCCGGAGGGGCAGAGGATGTGGGGGGTGCAGCAGCAGCAGGACTCACAGGAACAGGAGGTCCACGTAAGAGGGATCGAATGGAGGCAAGCTCCTGGTCTGAGTAGTCCATCCTCAGCTCAAGATGGTCGATCTTTTGCTCTATATGATCCATGCGTGTGTTTACGTTGGCGCTCAGGTTGCGCATTTCTTGGAGCAGAAGATCAAGAGAAGCGAGGAGAGCGGGAGAGAGGCGAGTGCGAGCCTCCTCATCATCACTATCGGATCGTGATGGATATGACCAAATGTGCCATGAGTAATGTAATGCCACCTATCTTCCATCTTGTAGAGTGAAGCTTCTTGAGTATGCGCCCAATTGATTGGGGTCCCTTTGAGGTGGTGTCCTTGGACTCTTCGGTCGGCCGAAATGCGACAAGACTCAAGGATTGTGGTGACTAACATGGCGAAGGGGAGAGCAGAGTTCTTCTTTTTCTTGATGTCCAAAGCATATGCTCTAGAATATAGTATCCCCGGTTTATTGGGTGCCCTGTGGTCATTGCCCATAATGCCACTACATCATCCTTGAGGACTTGGGAGTAATTCCTCCTCTCGGGAATCAATCCACGAACCAAGAGGTAGTGGAGGACCCTGTTTTCCATAGTGAGGCCAGTGGCCATTATTCTGCATCTAGGATCACTGGGGAGGTGGTAGCCAGTCCTAATCAAGGAGAGAAGAGCAGCCTTATGCTCAAACTCATGCCCCCGAGACTTTGGCATTTCCACAGAACTGAGCTCCATCAGGAGTGAGCTTGGTAAGCCTATACCACTCTGCCATTGTTAACCGATTTGTTGCTTTTTCACTTGTAAATTATGCAATTATCCTCAACCTTCAGGTTAGCATAAAACACTCGGACAAGGTTAGGGTAGATGGCCTTCTCTATGCTCAGGAATCCCAGCAAGCCTAAGTTTTCTATGGTCCTAAAGCTCTCTAAAGGTTCACTCTCGCAGAAGGTGATGGGAAGATACCTGGGAGAGATGATTTTGCGAAAAGTGGAAGTTCTTAGGAACAACTCAGCTTTCTTCACGGTGGAGAAGTGCCTCGTGAGGTCCAGGCCAGAGATATTGCGTGAAGAGCCACCAGAGGAACCTCCAACAGCAGCCCCTGTTCTTGGGCGCTTCGAGCGATGAGAGGATTCAGCCATTGATGAGAAGGAGAAGCAAGGGTTGAGTGGTAAATGGTTGGGGATGAGTGAGAGAGAGAGAGAGGGACGAGATTAGGTCAGAAAAGTGGAGAGGGTGTTCGTGAGAGAAGATGGGGAGATTTGGATGAGGGATGTGAGGGGATTTGATCGGTGGGCTATGTGGAGAAGGGTTTTCCGAGATTGAGAGAGGCGAAATGACCGGTTTTGATGGAGATTTGAGTGAGAAAAGAGAGATTTTGAGATCTGAGGTGCGTGGGAGCAGAAGGAGAGAACGAGGAAGATGAACAGGTCCAAACAGAAATGAGCTCTACGCGCGTCAGGAACCTTTTAAAAACCCTATGTAATCGATTACATTGTGTGTGTAATCGATTACATGCATTCTGGTGGGTATGTAATCAATTACATTTTTAGTGTAATCGATTACATGCTTTCTGGAACCTTGTAATCGATTACATAGTTGATGTAATCGATTACTGAGTTCGAGTTGGTTGTAATCGATTACAAAATGTGTGTAATCGATTACATGCGTGACAGAACCTGTGTAATCGATTACAAAGGCATTGTAATCGATTACCAGCACTCTTTAACTCAGATTTTGCGTTCCAAACAGCATATAATCAATTTTAATCCATCCAAATCAGTTTTAAAGCAACTTAATTCAATTCAAATCATCATGCAAGCATATAGACTAATTATATTATGATTCAACTCATATAATTGATCAAAATTATCATTTTTACCAAGAATTTCACCCTTTTTGGTGAAATTTGAGGTTGTTGAATTTCTTATCAAAGATGGACATGAGGGAGCACCTGCAAAATAATTTGGGGGAAACCTCCGACGCTCAAGTTAGTATGGGATTCAAATATATAATGAAAATTCAGAGATTATGCAGCAATGTGGCATAATTATGCAGAAAAACGCAAGCTTAGGCATTTGTTTTAGGATTATGCAGCAAATATCTAACTTATGCATGAATGGTCCAATATGCCCAGTTCATTTCTAATGTAGAAAAATGCTTCTTTTGCTAGGGGTTTGGTGAAAATATCAGCTAATTGCTTAGTTGTTTCAACAAATTCAAGTATGCAATCACCCCTTTGAACATGATCTCTAATGAAATGATGTTTTATTTCAATATGCTTAGTTCTAGAATGCAAAATGGGATTTTTTGACAAGTTAATTGCACTAGTATTATCACATTTTATGGGAATGTGATCAAGCTCAAGACCATAGTCTAAGAGTTCTTTGTTTCATCCAAAGGACTTGAGCACAAACAACTCCAGTACCTGCAACATATTCACTTCAAATTTGTAGACAATGCCACACTATTTTGTTTCTTCTTTGTGCCAAGAAACTAGTGAGCTTTCAAGCAAATGGCATGTCCCACTAGTGCTCTTTCGATCCATTTTGCATCCAGCGAAAATCAGAATCGGAGTACCCAATAAGACTACATGAGGCTCCCTTAGGGTACCATAAACCCATTTGTGATGTGCCTATTAGATATTTCATTATTCTCTTAACACACTTAAGTGTGATTCCTTAGGATTAGCTTGATATCTAGCACACATGCATACACTAAACATTATATCAGGCCTACTTGCAGTGAGATAAAGGAGTGAGCCAATCATACCTCTATATTTTGTAATTTCTACCGATTTACCTCCTCATCCTTGTCCAAATAGCAAGAGGTGCCCATAGGAGTAGCCATATGCTTGGCATTGTCCATTCCAAACTTCTTGAGCAGCTCCTTGCAATACTTGGATTGGCTTATAAATGTTCATTCTCTTGTTTGCTTGATTTGTAGACCAAGGAAGAAGTTGAGCTCACCCATCATGGACATCTCAAACTCACTTTGCATAATATTTGAAAATTCTTTACAAAGAGAGTTGTTAGTAGCTCCAAATATAATGTCATCAACATAGATTTGAACTAGAAGAATGTCATGCATTTTGTGTTTTATGAAAAGAGTGGTGTCAACTTTACCTCTAGAAAAGCCTTTTTCTAAAAGAAATTTGCTCAACCTTTCATACCAAGCTCTAGGAGCTTGTTTCAAGCCATACAAGGCCTTTTTCAATTTAAAAACATGGTTGGGCATTTCAAAGTTCTCAAAACCAGGAGGTTGTTCTACATACACCTCTTCTTGTATAAAACCATTTAAAAAGGCACTTTTGACATCCATTTGATAGAGTTTAAAGTCCATGATGCAAGCATATGCAAGTAGCATTCTAATGGCCTCTAATCTAGCTACGGGAGCATAAGTTTCTTCATAATCTATGCCTTCTTCTTGATTATATCCCTTAGCTACAAGCCTAGCTTTATTTCTTATTATTAAACCCGTTTCATCAAGTTTGTTCCTAAAGACCCATTTGGTGCCAATTATAGGATGATCATTGGGCCTTGGAACTAATTCCTAAACTTGATTCCTCTCAAATTGGTTTAGTTCTTCTTGCATGGCCAAGATCCAATGCTCATCATTAATGGCCTCATTTATGTCTTTAGGTTCAACTTGAGAGACAAAGGCTAGATGATTACATGCATCTCTAAGTGAGTTTCGAGTGATTACCCCTTTTGATACATCACCTATCACCTTGTCAAGAGGATGATACCTTGAAGTCCTCCATTCCTTGGGTAGATCCAAGATTTTAGAATCTTCTTGCCATGAGTGATCAAGGAGTCTCTCTTCTTCCTTCTTGGACTCTATCTCTTGATTTTCCAAGTGCGTCTTTGCCAAGATTTCTGCAACATCGTCAACAAGTTCCTTTCTCGGCTCATTTGGGTTAGTTTCATCAAATGCAACATGTATGGATTCTTCTATGGTCATAGTTCATTTATTATAGACTCTAAAGGCCTTGCTATGAATAGAATAACCAATGAATATTCCCTCATCAGATTTTGCATCAAACTTCCCCAAGTTATCCTTTCCATTATTCAAAATAAAGCATTTACATCCAAAAACATGAAAATGTGACACATTAGGTTTCCTTCCTTTGTACAATTCATATGGGGTTTTCTTTAAAATTGGCCTTATTAGGGCTCTATTCATAACATAACAAGCGGTGTTAACCGCATCCGCCCAAAAGTACTTAGGAAGATTGGCCTCATTGAGCATAGTTCTTGCCATTTCTTCTAAAGATCGATTTTTCCTTTCTACAACACCATTTTGTTGTGGTGTTCTAGGGGCAGAAAAATTATGCTCAATGCCATGTTCATCACAAAAAGTTTCAAATTCATGATTTTCAAATTCACCACCATGATCACTTCTTATGGATGCAATACAAAAACCTTTTTCGTTTTGGATAACTTTGGCAAGTTTTCTAAATGATTGAAAAGCATCATTTTTGTGAGCCAAGAATAATGTCCATGTAAATCTAGAAAAGTCATCCACAATCACTAATGCATAGTAATTCCCACCAAAGCTCATAGTTCTAGAGGGTCCAAAAAGATCCATGTGCAAAAGTTGTAAAGGTCTAGAAGTTGAAACTATGTTTTTAGCTTTGAAAGAGACTTTACTTGTTTTCCTTTTGACATGCATCACAAAGTTTGTCTTTTTCAAATTTGAGCTTTGGAAGACCAATTACTAGTTCTTTAGAAACTAATTTGTTTAAGTGATCCATGTGAATGTGAGCAATTCTTCTATGCCATAACCATGAATCATTTTCTCTACTCATAAAGCATTTAGCATCATTTGAGGAAATATCATCAAGACTAATCATATATATGTTATTGACCCTATGACCAACAAACTTAACTTGCTTATCATCCTTTCCCTCAATTATACAACAAGAGGAATCAAATATAACTCTATTTCCTTTATCACACAATTGACTAATACTAAGTAAATTATGTTTAAGTCCTTCAACAAGTAAGACATTATCAATAGATGATGAAGGGATCTTACCAACTTTGCCAATTCCAAGAATCTTCCTTTTGTTGTTGTCACCATATGTGACATGACCATGTTTCTTGTGTGTAAGGGAGGAGAACTTGGAGCCATCACCGGTCATGTGCTTGGAGCAACCACTATCAAGATACCAACTTGAGCTCTTGGTCTTCAAGCACACCTACAACACACATTCAAGATTTAACTTTTGGTACCCAAATTGTTTTGGGTCCTTGTGTGTTAGAATTAGGTATGGTGCCTTTAGGGACCCAAACCCTTTTGATTCCAACCTTGGTGTTTATGTTCTTTCTAACATTGCAAGTGGATGCACTATGCCCTTTCCTACCACAATGAAAACATTTAACAAAGGGGCTACTTGAAGTTTTTGAGGAAACAAAGAAGTTCTTATAAGATTTTTTATGGTTGTTTGGATTAAATCCTAAACTGGCTTTTTGGAAAACACATTTTTGTCTCCCTAACAACACATTCAAGTTGTCTCTTCCAAAAGTGAATTTTACAAGAGTGTTGTTCAAGTCTTCAATTTCTTTTTCAAAAGCTTTGCATGGTAAACAAGGTAATGATATGGATGCATTATCATGTGAGGAACAAATCATGCATGATGAATTAGCATCTATGAGTCCTAAAGTCTCATTTTCAATTTTAAGTTCATTTATCTCCTTGGTTAAAGTAGAAACTTTCTTTGTCAATAGGGAGATTGTTTTATTGGAAGACAAAATCATTTTTGTGAGCCTCAAAGATTCATCATGCAATTCTTGAAAGGCATCTTGCAATTCATCATAAGAAGGTAGAGGTTCTAGGTTAGAAGAGGTTACCTCGGTGTCGCTTTCTCCACTTTCTTCTCCTTGAGCCATGAGGCAAAGATGGGCTTCCTCATTTTCTGAATCATCGGAAGAGCTTAAGTCATTATCCTCCCAAGCTATATATGCTCTTCTTCCTTTCTTTTCCTTGGAGGGTCTTTTCTCAAACTTCTCCGTCTTCTTGAGATATATAGGACACTCCATTTTCATGTGCCCCGGTTTTTCGCATTCATAGCATTTTGGAGGAGTGGAGGATCCTTCTCTTTTGTGATATGCTTTCTTTTGAGGAAACGGTGGTCTTCTTTGAAATCCCTTTTTCTTCAAGAATCTTCCGAATTTTCTCACAAGGAGACTAAGATTCTCCTCACTTAGCTCAATATTTTCAGCATCCTCTTCACCATCTTCATCATCATCTTCAAGTATGGGAGAGGTGGCCTTGAGTGCAATTCCCTTCTTCTTTTTGTCATGTTCTTCATTTTGATTGAGCCTACTTAGTTCCAGCTCATGCTCTTGAAGTTTTCCGAATAGGGTGGCTAGAGACATGGTTGATAAATCTCTTGATTCCGCAATCGCCGTTACCTTGGGTTGCCAATTCCTCGCTTAGACATCTCAAGACTTTGTTAATAAGATCCTCATTAGGAAATGTCTTTCCCAATGAGATGAGATGATTAACAATATGAGTAAATCTCTTTTGCATATCTTGAATACTCTCACCTTGATTCATTCTAAACAATTCATATTCATGAGTAAGAGTGTTTATTCGAGATCTTTTTACTTCACTAGTACCTTCATGAGTTACTTGTAGGGTATCCCACATTTCTTTTGCGGTCTTACAATTTGACACCTAAAGAATTCATCATACCCCAAAGATGTGGTGATGATGTTCTTGGCTCTCAAATTATATTGAACCTTCTTTTTATCATCATCGGTCCAATCACTTCTAGGTGTATTAATTGTTACACCATCCTTAGTTTGTGTAGGGACAAAAGCACCATTTTCAACTGCGTCCCACACATCTAAGTCAATAGCTTCAATAAAAATTTTCATCCTTTCTTTCCAATAGGCATAACCATCCCCATTGAAATAAGGAGGTCTATTTATAGAAGAACCTTCATTTGAAAAACCATTTGAAGCCATCACTTCTCTTGAAGCTGCTAAGCTCTTTATACAAGAGTCTAGCTCTGATACCACTTGTTACCAAGTGGCCTCAATACTCAAGAGGGGGGTGAATTGAGTAGTTAAAAATAAGTTGACAAATCTTTCGCAAATCGTTTGACAATTAATTTTCGTTGAAGCTATTGAATGATCAGAGATAATTGAATAGATGAGTTAAGCATTTTTACTAATGAACGTAATAGCCAAGGAGACAATATCCAAATAAAACAATGAAACAGTGCACAAAGATAAACAGAGGAGGGTTTAGAGAAACAAACACAATCGTTTATCCTGGTTCAATCACTACTCCACTTGTGATCTACGTCCAGTCCCCAAGCAACACCTTGAGATTTTTCACTATATCTTCAAGCTTCAATGGGTGCTTGAAAAACCACTACAACCTTGAGCACTCAACAGTATAGGATACCTCACCCAAAAGCTTGAGCCTCTATTTTCCAAGGGATACCTCACCCTTACAACACTTAAGGGATACCTCACCCTCACTAATCAGAATGTATAAGATTGAAATAGAAGAAGCTCTCTCTAGAGCAAGTGTTTACAAATTGAAGCTCTAATATGCTCTCAAAGATTTTTCACGTTTTTAGTCAGAAAACAGAGCAAGAAATGATTTTAAGGATTGATTCATGTTTTGAAGTATGATGATCAGTTCTTGATTCAAGGTCAACCGTAAATGAGAACCCAACTTTGGTATTTATAAGTTTCTCAATTAATAGAGCCGTTGGAGGTAGTTGGGCATGCATTTAATATAGCCGTTGGACGTTGTCAGGATGCGTGTAATCGATTACATATCTCAGGTAATTGATTACATTATTGTTCCAACGTTTTCTGAACTTTCTGGGCTCTGTGTAATCGATTACATTCTTGAGGTAATCGATTACATGGCTTCTGACTTTGCTTGTAATCGATTACAATGCTCATGTAATCGATTACATGACTTCTGACTTGCTGTGTAATCGATTACAATATTCATGTAATCGATTACATGGCTCGTCGAACGTGTTCTTTGAGTTTCGGGTTTTGTGTAATCGATTACATTCTTGGTGTAATCGATTACATGGCTTCTGACTTTGTTTGTAATCGATTACAACATCAATGTAATCGATTACATTACTCGTCGAACGTGTTCTTTGCCTTTCGGGCTTTGTGTAATCGATTACATATATTGTGTAATCGATTACATGGCCTCTGACTTGCTTGTAATCGATTACATTGTTCATGTAATCGATTACATGCTTTTGTTTGATGTGTAATCGATTACAAACATTGTGTAATCGATTACATTGGCCTTTGAACACATTTTTCAAGTCCAATAACGCTTGTAAGTCATTTCCAACACCTCAAGATACTTGATTAAACATAAATCCTTTTAAGAGTGTTAGATTTAAAGTTGAAACTCAAGTTTTATTGAAAGCCATGTTTAACTTTGAAATTTCCCATTTATTTTGAAATCACATATTGAAAAACCATTTGAGAAATCTTGAGAGCATTTAGCATTAATCTCCTAAGTCTAAATAACTAATTAAACATTCTGTCTTCTTTCTTTGATCTTGATTTTTCCTTTTGTGCTTGATCTTCTCTTTTGCTTTTGTTATCATCAAAAACCTTTTGACATGCCTTAGAGACATAAGCATTCACAACAAAGAGTTTATTTTTCAAAGAGTACAAGAACATGGTTTTTGAGGAATTTTTATTGATTTATTTTGTGTAAAAAGTTTCTAAGTGTTTTACAAAACATGAGATTTAAATGAAAATATCAATGATGATTTTAAGGATTTGCAAAGAAAGTGAAAAAAAAAATTTGCAAAGAAAATGAAAATGAATTTGAACAAATAGGTTTGGTTTTATAACCATAAGTCTTGCGATTTTGAAAACAAAATTTTTAATGGTTTTGTTTGTGTAAAATCATATCAATTTAGAAGGAAAAATATTTGATGGTTTTAATAGTCATGTCCACGTTTTCGAAGGCTTGTAATGCATTGATTTTGATGAAACAAAGTGATTCTCCAAGTGGAAATATAATTAATTTAATACAAGAAATTTGAAAAGGGAATCAGAGTATTTTAGCACTTGAGAAATGAATTTTTATGTAAATGAAAAAGAGAGGTTGCAAGTGAGCCTCAATTTGTTTTAAAAAGAATTTTTTTTTTGTTAAAATCCCGTTGGATTTTGGAAAGCGTTAGAAATTTTTAAAGTTAGAAACATTGATTTAATTTAATGGAATTGTGAATTTGTGAAATATACTATGAAAAATGATTTTCTTGAATAAGAAGATATATTAAATGAAGTATAAAGTTATATTATTTTGAGAAAGGTTGATTTGGAAATGATTTGGGAAAAATGGAGAATATAATGGTATTTTGAAATTTTACTAACGTATAACTTATTTTTGAGTTTTGAATACGTTAGGAAATGCTAAGTTTTGAAACATTGATTTATATTAATGGAAAAGTGATTTTATGAATTATATTTTGGAAAAGGATTTCTTGAATTAAGATTGATTTATTTAAGTCCAAAATAATGTTTGGAATATTGAGAAATATTTTACGTAATTGTAAAATGTTAAAAAATATTTTACGTATCTTAAAAATGATTTGAAATACAGTAAAATATTTCTATGCAATTTGAAAAATGTTAAAATATTTCTACGCGATTTGGAAAGCGTTTAAATATTTTACACATTGAAAATATTATTGAAAAATCACTACGTGATTAAATAATGATAGAATATTTTTACGTAATTATGAAAATGACAGAAAATCTTATGTGATTTGGAAAGGGTTTTAAATATTTTGAAAATGATGCAAAATGATTTACGCAACTTAAAAGAATGATTTTTAAGTTACGCAATTTTGAAAATGGTAGAAAATCATTACGTAATTTGAGAAACGTATATTTTTATGTGATTGAGAAAAATATTAAAAAATTAAATACGTGATTTAAAAGTGCAACAGAAGTGTTGCAGTATTTTGAAAATATAACAGAAATGTTACAAAATTTTAATAACGTAAAACAAGTGTTATGGTATTGTGAAAATATAACAGAAACGTTTTGGAATTGTGAAAATGTAACAGAAACATTTTGGAATTGTGAAAATGAAATGAAAATGTTGCGCAATTTTGTGAAAATACGATGAAAGTGTTTTATAAATATGCAAATGTGATAATATGATTTTTCTGTTGAAAATACAGTATAAATACTGTAGAACCAATATATGGATGCTGTGTGAGAAAATGACATGTTTTGCCTGTGATTGGCATTTGGTGCATTATACATGCATTGAAAAGATATGTCTGTGATTGGATTTGGTGCATTATATGTGCATTGGAAAAATATGGGTTGAAGCATATGATTACATTGAACTAATGAAATTGAAAAGATTTGGCCCTTTGGGGTTGGACTTGCACTGATATATTCGTGCATTGTATAAAATATAGCTAATAGCTATTATGGCCTTTGTGGTTGAAGAGGGAATGAGAGTTGATAGTGAGGTCTATGATGGATCTTGGGGGCGTCAAGGCGTGGCGGTCGACCGGATGGGGACGATTAGCGAGTACCACTGCGTGCCACTTGGCGATGCGTCTGATCCCAACGCATTGACGATACCCGACAAGAACACGATTCTTTTCAACGACCGGGAGATTGTCTTTGGGCTAAGATCGACAATTAACCAGAGAGCATTCTTCTCAAAATTGTGAAAACCTCCATGGAGTTGTTTTTGATAAATCGAGTCTTTGTGCATATGCATAAATCGAGTATTTATATCGTGTGATATATTAATTGAGGAATATTGGTTATTGGTTATGACAATTGTTTTGAATACTTGGAAGATGATGATGATGATAATGCTGAGGGCATTATCATAATTATTGTTTATGATGATTGAACTGATAAATGATTAGATGATGATAGTTGATTAATGCTGATAGCATGATTATGGTATGATCTATCTGTATGATATTGCTGTTTGTGTTATTTCTGTGCTGCCATGTTGGTATTGGTGTAGGTGATCTCACCTCTTTGTTATATTGTTTTGTTGTGTCTGTATTGTTAAAATCAAATAATAGAAGGATCAAGTTGTCTTAGACATAACGGGCGATGGATACTCTAAGATTGGTGACAACAATAAGGAGTGGACATTCAGGACTCGAAGGTGTGCAGTGTTGACAAAGGAACAGATGTCTGATGCATCAAGATAGACAGAAAAAGGAATAAGTATGTTAAAGTTTCTCATTAGTGTTGTACCGTGCTATTAAGTAGGACCCGTCATGGGGTTTGCTACTGAAAAAAAAAGTCTATTAATTTTATATTTCTCTTTAATTTGTGATATTAATTGGTGTCAATATTGCATAATGAATAGTTGAAACATAATTTTCAATATTACCTAATATTTTCAGTAAATTTACATTTCAGTAAAGAAGAAATTTTAAAACCCATCTTTTATAACTCAAACTTTGTGCGAACTTCTTTTCAGATTATGAGTTGAGAGTCAGACATGTGATACCCTGAGGAGGGTGTTATATTAGTTGGTATCAGAGCACGGTTTGAGTCTTTTGGGGTTTGTGGTTAGGTCTATTTTGCTTGTGTTGTGTTCTCTGTGTTTGTTTTTCGAAAGAAAAAAATGTTGTTTATAATGGATATTAGATCTATTGTATTTCGATCCACACGCCTCGGGATAGTTATACTTGTGTGGAAGTGGAACATGTTACTAGTAATGCAGTTGCAGCTACGGGAGCAACGGGAGCAATGTGGAAAGACGACTGCACGGACAAAGGACCGCTGTTCGGTGGAAACTGGAATTTGAAGTTTAGGATCTGATGGAAGAGAATCAGTCTTGGAATATAAGATTTCGTAATTTTGGAACATGGTAATTTTTTTAGGATATTGAGAAAGTAATTGATTTCGACGGAAGATGTATTTACAACCATAGAGGAAACCAAAAATAGTAAAAGATGTGAAAGAAAGTACTTAAATGAAGGAATGTACGTCAAGGAAACAAATTACGGAAAAGTTGGACACATTTTCCCAGAGATTATGCTCTTTGAAAATAGAGTTTTCTATTAGTAAAAAATTTTAGATAGTAAGGGAAGTTGTTACTCTGAATGGAACGGGAGTGTTCTGAGCGGAAGATTTAATCAATGGAGATTGTGTCATTGGAGCTAATCCTATAAACCATACTGAATATTTCTGTGAATAACTTATTCCTTATGACATATGATTGAGTAAATCAATTATATGTTAGAGTTATTCGTTATCCTTTGATTTGTTTACTTCTGTTTCTATTCTTAGCTAATCGAGCTATTCAAGTTATTCAAATTGTTGTTATAGATCAAATCTTTATATTAGTTTGATCTGTTGTTCAAAATTTTTGTGTTAGTTTGATCTGTTTCATAAACAGACGTGATCTTTGAAAATGGATTGGTTATTTTTCAACCATATCCAATGAGATTATTTCAACAGACTGTGAGTAATCCAGAGAAAATTCATTTTTTAAAATCTGGTTACATCCAATTCTTTGCTGGATATGTTCGATAACAGGTTCGACTCGTTTTGTTATCTTCCATGATATTTTCTTTCATCTCCTGCAATTAAAGGAATATCTTGCAAGAAAGGATATTTCTATATTTGTATCCGTGTTAACATATCTGAGTAACGCAGCAGAAGCGTGGTGAATTCTTCAAAAGATTAGAACAATTCTTCTATGGGAACATTTGAGACGGTAATGAAAAACCATAGAAATTTTTTTTTTATGGAAGTATTTAGTATAGTGCTGTGGAAAGGAGAACTCGGTTAGTGAGACATTTCCAGTTAAAAGCAAAAATCTAGAATATGTAGTGATACGAGGATAAGGAAATTTTAAGTAATACATTACATTAGTTGGAAGTTATCTGAGAAAAACTATTCTAGGCATGAATGAAGATTGGTCGTCGTTATGTTGGTATCAGAGATATGGAAATTCTTTCTTTCTGGAGTAACATTCAACATCTTCAGTAATTATAGGAGTCTGAGATATTTGTTTGTTTAGGAGAAGTTGAACATTAGCAAAAAGATTTTGTTGGTTAGAATAGTATAGCAAGATGTAAGAGAGAAAGCTTCATGGGAATTGGAAAATAAGATAAATGAGAAATAATGTCATTATTTATTCTGAGGGTATGAAATCATGGTCATGAAATTTTGAGGACGAAATTTCTATAAAGAGGGGGAGTATTGTAACACCCCAAATTGTGTATCTCTTAAACAGTAATTTTGACAGTTAACAGAATTTTACTATTTAGTAATTTTTGGATATTGTAAAATTATTTTGTTTATTTCGTCAGCGTATTTGATCGTTTTGAGTGATTTACTCCATGTCAGGAAAATAAAAATTTTTGAGTCGGAGAAAACTTTACGTAATTTAATTTTTATCATTAGGTAATTATTTTATGTAATCTGATTTGATATTTGTGCGTTTTTTAATTTTTGTGATTTTATGGATGATTATGAAATTTTTTACTATTTGTGGGTCCAGGGGGGTGTATGTGGGCCCAGGTGACCTTACGTGGGTCCAGGTGGGTCCCGCAAAGTGAAAATTTTTTGACGCATAGAAAAATTTATACTGTTTAGACAGAGACAGGGGATCTTACTAAACCTGAATCTGGAAATAGTTTTAGAAAACTTCTTGTACTGTGTTTTGTACTGTATTTAATTTATCGGATGATAAAAATACAGTAAATATATTCTTTCATGGGGTTTTAGCAGATAAAAATAGAAATTATATTGCTTAAGTCAACATTGGTGGTTTGGATATCCACCATTGATTTATTTAACGGTGAAGACTTGATCTTGATTTAATTAACGGTTAAGAAATAAATTTAATAAAGAAGCATTGGATAATCACCATTGATTTAATCAATGATGTGAGAATAAACTTAGTGAGCCAAGTTTCAATATCAATCGTAGATTTAATCAACGGTGTAAATTTGATTATATAAAGTGACCATTTATAACCATTGGATTTGGAATTGATCAATGGTGAAGATTTAGTCTTAAAAATGACAAAGACCATTTATGACAATTGGATGAAGAATTAATCAAAAGTGGAGATTTGGTCTTCTAAAAAGGCTATGACTAATTATAACCCTTGGATTTAAAGTTTGAAGGAGTAATCTTGACCCTTTATTTTGGAGACACATCTAATGGTTAGAATTTAAAGGAAAAAGATCTAATGGCCTAGATTAAGTCTCCTAAAAATCAAAAGTCTACCTAAATCCTAACCATTAAATTAATCAATGGCTAGAAATGCTTCAAATAATGGCATGAAAAGATGACAACTTTGCATGCATTATGAAGAAGGGGGACGGTTGGAGATGCTTGGAAAGGAGGAGACAAATTGGAGTAGCCTTTTTAGGCCAAAGAAAAAGATGACAAAGTGGAAGACCATGTGTTTCAAATGTGAACCCAAAATGGGATATTATTTCAAGTAAAACTCTTCAAACTGTCCAACACTCACATGACAGCCCACTCACTTTGTGCATGCATTTTCACTTTTTTCTCTCACCCAAAAAGCCTCCATCTTATTCTCTCACAATTTCAAGAACTAAGCAACCATTCCTTCCTTCCTTTTTCTCTCCATAGGATCGGCCTCCTCACCCAAAAACACCTTCCATCACTTTTAATTTCATCCAACCATAGATCTTGAATCTACATGATATTCTAAGTAACTTTCATGTTGAAGACTTTCTCTAAATCATTCATCCTCATGGACTTCCTTCAAGATCAAAGTTATTGGATTTTTGAGGTGAAGTATAAGAAGACTTCATTTCTTATATTCTTTTTCATGATCTAAGCTATGTTTGATCTATGGTTCCTCTTAATCAAGCTTAGTATACTAATTTCTATATATTTTGTTTTGTATTTGAGAAGCCCTTGGTGGTGAAGGACTTGGAAAAAGAAGCAAAATAAGGAGTTTTTGAGGATCTTCAAGAGGTAAGAGGGAGATCCATCTCACCAACCAAGCATGGTGGTGAGAGATGGTCTTAAATTTGATGGATGGTGAATCCATGTGAGGATTCCAATCCATGGTCATGTAATAATTTATGTGTGTTTTATGAGCTTTGATTTATTTGCTTATGCTTGATATGCTTTGCATGAGTTTATGATTTTGATGGTATGCTTATACTATGCATGATGATAATATAGCATGCTTTTGATATATATATATGATGTGTATGTATGTGTATGCCATGATTTGATGATGGAAAGAAAATTAATTTTGGTCCCAATGGCCAAGGAAAGACTACGGTTTTGATGCCCTTGATTAGGGTTCATATTAAAAATTTTCAAGAACAAGGGAATTAATTTTTGGTCCTTAGAAACATGGTGAATATCGGTTAAGACACCTCAAGATAGGTGTTCATAAATGAATATTTTCATGAATGATGAAAATAGATGTTTAGAAAAATAAGAAAAATAAACAAAGAGTTTATTTTTCAAAGAGTACAAGAACATGATTTTTGAGGAATTTTTATTGATTTATTTTGTGTAAAAAGTTTCTAAGTGTTTTACAAAACATGAGATTTAAATGAAAATAGCAATGATGATTTTAAGGATTTGCAAAGAAAGTGAAAAAAAAAAAGATTTGCAAAGAAAATGAAAATGAATTTGAACAAATGGGTTTGGTTTTATAACCATAAGTCTTGCGATTTTGAAAACAAAATTTTTAATGGTTTTGTTTGTGTAAAACCATATCAATTTAGAAGGAAAAATATTTGATGGTTTCAATAGTCAAGTCCACGTTTTCGAAGGCTTGTAATGCATTGATTTTGATGAAACAAAGTGATTCTCTAAGTGAAAATATAATTAATTTAATACAAGGAATTTGAAAAGGGAATTAGAGTACTTTAGCACTTGAGAAATGAATTTTTATGTAAATGGAAAAGAGAGGTTGCAAGTGAGCCTCAATTTGTTTTAAAAAGAATTTATTTTTTTGTTAAAATCCCGTTAGATTTTGGAAAGCGTTAGAAATTTTTAAAGTTAGAAACATTGATTTAATTCAATGGAATTGTGAATTTGTGAAATATACTATGAAAAAGGATTTTCTTGAATAAGAAGATATATTAAATGAAGTATAAAGTTATATTATTTTGAGAAAGGTTAATTTGGAAATAATTTGGAAAAAATGGAGAATATAATAATATTTTAAAAATTTACTAACGTATAACTTATTTTTGAGTTTTGAATACGTTAGGAAATGCTAAGTTTTGAAACATTGATTTATATCAATGAAAAAGTGATTTTGTGAATTATATTTTGGAAAAGGATTTCTTGAATTAAGATTGATTTATTTAAGTCCAAAATAATGTTTGGAATATTGAGGAATATTTTACGTAATTGTAAAATGTTGAAAAATATTTTACGTATCTTAAAAATGATTTGAAATACAGTAAAATATTTTTAAGCAATTTGAAAAATGTTAAAATATTTCTACGCAATTTGGAAAGCGTTTAAATATTTTACACTATTGAAAATATTATTGAAAAATCACTACGTGATTAAATAATGATAGAATATTTTTACGTAATTGTGAAAATGATGTAAAATCTTATGTGATTTGGAAAGTGTTTTAAATATTTTGAGAATGATGAAAAATGATTTATGCAACTTAAAAGAATGATTTTTAAGTTACGCAATTTTGAAAATGGTAAAAAATCATTACGCAATTTGAGAAATGTATATTTTTATGTGATTGAGAAAAATATTAAAAAATTAAATACGTGATTTAAAAGTGCAATGTGAAGTGTTGGCAAAAAGTATTTTAAAAATATAACAGAAATGTTACAAAATTTTAATAACGTAAAACAAGTGTTATGGTATTGTGAAAATATAACAGAAACGTTTTGGAATTGTGAAAACGTAACAAAAAATGTTTTGGAATTGTGAAAACGAAATGAAAATGTTGCGTAATTTTATGAAAATACGACGAAAGTGTTTTATAACTATGAAAATGTGATAATATGATTTTTCTGTTGAAAATACAGTATAAATACTATAGAACCAATATATGGATGCTGTGTGAGAAAATGACATGTTTTGCCTGTGATTGACATTTGGTGCATTATACATGCATTGGAAAGATATGTCTGTGATTGGATTTGGTGCATTATACGTGCATTGGAAAAATATGGGTTGAAGCATATGATTACATTGAACAAATGAAATTGAAAAGATTTGGCCCTTTGGGGTTGGACTTGCACTGATATATTCGTGCATTGTATAAAATATAGCTAATAGCTATTATGGCCCTTGTGGTTGAAGAAGGAATGAGATTTGATAGTGAGGTCTATGATGGATCTTGGGGGCGTCAAGGCGCGCGACGGTCGACCAGTGGACGGTTAAGCGAGTACCCTGTGCCACTTGGCGATGCAGTCCGTTGCAACGCATTGACGATACCCGACAAGAACCACGATTCTTTTCAACGACCGGGAGATTGTCTTTGGCCTAATGCCGATAATTAACCGAGCATTCTTCTCGAAATTGTGAAAACTTCCATGGAGTTGTTTTTGATAACCGAGTCTTTGTGCATATGCATAAATCTGAGCATTTATATCTTTGTGATATATTAATTGAGGAATATTGGTTATTGGTTATGACAATTGTTTTGAATACTTGGAAGATGATGATGATGATCATGCTGAGGGCATTATCATAATTATTGTTTATGATGATTGAACTGATAAATTATTAGATGATGATAGTTGATTAATGCTGATAGCATGATTATGGTATGATCTATCTGTATGATATTGCTGTTTGTGTTATCTCTGTGCTGCTGATGTGTGTGAAATAACATCTTATTTTGTTTTTGTTTTGCATGCATTCTTGAGCATTTTAGGCGTTTTAGTTTCCCTTTTGGTTTGTTTTTCCCTTAGTTCGGGTAACTGCGGTGTTTTTGGTGTTCTTGTGCAGGATTGGTGCTGATTTGACCTTGGATTGAATGGAATGCTCGCATGTTTGAAGTTGGAGCTTAATGGATAGCAATAAAGGTGCAAAAAGGCCATTCCAGAGAGATCCACGGCCTGCCCGTGGATCAAACCACGGCCATGGATCGAGGGATAGCTTAAAGAAGGAAAAAGGAAGTTCCAGGGAGTTCCACGGCCTGGCCGTGGAACCATCCACGGCCGTGGAACTCAAATGTTGCAGAATTGGCTTTTTGGCAGAGACATCCACGGCCGTGGATCGCAGTGCGCAGCAGTTTTTATGTTTTTCTTTTTATTTCTTTTGGGGGCTTTTTAGCCAATTAAAACCCTAAGCTTATAAATAGGGGTTCTGAATACAATGAGGGGGCTCGAATTGAGTTCAAATCTTGGTTTTAGGAGAGGCACATTGGAGGCTTTGGCTTTTGTTCTTGATCTTTCTTCCCTCTTCTCTCTTGGATTACGGGTTTGGATGTTCTTAAACAATGTTTTCTGATTCCCTCTCCTCTATGTCTGAGTAGTTTCCTTATTTCTAGGATTGGGCAATGCCCTTTGATACTTTGATAATGAATAATTGACGTTGTTTCCCTTTTATTGATCTTGAATGTTCTTTGATTCAATTCTTATTGCTCTTATTCATGTGAATTTGCTGGCCACTTATTTGCATCTCATAGGCATTTAGGGACGCATCGAGAGGTGAACCTAAGTGTTGGAACCATAAGAATTGAACTTAAGGTCTAAATCACGAGAGTAGTTTTAGCCTTTCGAGGATTCAATGAATTACCACAAAGCGTAATGGGTTCAATTTAAATTCAATTACCACGAGAGTAGGAATTGGTTTAATTGGGCACCGGATCTTGTATCTTGAGAAAGAACATTAACTAATTTAGGGTAATTCACCTTCAATTGAATTTCAGATTTAATAAAAGGGTTGTCAATTAGGATTTATCTTGTATCATTGTGGTATCCCAATCTTGGAAGCTTTCTTAATTCTGAAAACCCCATTCTTGATAACTTGCTGTTTTTATTCTAAATTCTGTTTTCTTAATTTTTATTTAATTATTTTGTTACTAAGTTCTTATCAATCAACAATCATATTTTCTCTTGTTTAATTTAATTAAGTTAATTAATTAATTGGTATTCATACACACAGTCCCTGTGGATTCGATCTTTTATTACTTGACGACGAAACCGTACACTTGCGGATTTCACGCATCAACTGCCATGTTGGTATTGGTGTAGGTGATCTCACCTCTTTGTTATATTGTTTTGCTGTGTCTGTATTGTTAAAATCAAATAATAGAAGGATCGAGTTGTCTCAGACATAACAGGCGATGGTGTTGAGGTGCAAATGTGTTGCCCTTTTTGCTAACCGCAAGTGCACGGGTCGCACAAGTAATACAGTTATAGAGTAAGAGATCGATCCCACGAGGAAAACATATTTCAAAGTAAAGCTGAGTATTAACCAATAGTCTAGTTAATGCTATCCAAAAGCATTAAATTTATAAATGAATGGTTAAAGAAATATAAAGACCTGAAAAGCAATAACTCTAAGATAAATAGATAAATAGAGAAATAAGAATTACTTTTCATTTCCTATTTCAACTAATGAATTGCAATCCTTACAAGCAAAATCAAAGATTGGTTTAGTTAGCTTGAGAATCGATTTAGTTAAAAGCCTATGTCTAGGTCAATTAACCCTGGTTTCATTTACCCATTGGCTCACTAAGTTTCCTTGAGAACAAGTGCAAACTCCACTCATTAATGATCTATTCTCAATCACACACTATACATGACCAATAGGTATATTTCTATCCTATTAACAAATCAGCTCATCCAAGCCAATTGAACTTGCCGAACATGTATCAACCACATCATATCCATATTAACAAATCCCTATGTCTAGTTCATTTGTCAATATTAACATCATGCAATTAGTGATCAGCCAACCACAAGCATTAAACACAGATTGTGATTGAACTCAACTAAACTTCAATATATACTCAAAAGATTACAAATTCATCAGTATCTATATGAAACTACAAAGTAAAACTTATATACAGCCTAGCTAGCCATGAATCATGAGAGTACAAACATATAAATCATGATCATGCAGCAATAAAGAGAGAAAAGAAGAAAGGAAAGGAAGGAAGCTCAATAGATTGTATCCTTTAAGCTTGATTCACCCTCCATAGGAAGGATGACCTCCAACCTTAGCCTTTTCTGCTTCCTCTAGGTCTAAAAAACCAAAAACCAGCAGCTGCTCTCCAAAAATGATGAAAACTCTCGTAGAAATTCGGTGCAAATCTATTTATAAGCTGAATAAAACAGGGTCACGCCGCGGCGTCCAACATGTCCCGCCGCGGCGCGCGTGTAATTAGGTCACAGGCGCCTGAGGCGCCTACTCTTCAACGTTGCGGCGCTCCAGCCTCGGATTTTATCTACTAATGCGAGGGGGGGCGCGCGGCGCAACCTTATCCACGTCGCGGCATTGAGTGCTGATCTGCACTTTTGAGCTTCTCTTAGGCTTCCTGGTCCAAAGCTGCTTCAACTTCTTCATTTCCATCCTTCTTTTAAGACCTGCCTATATAAGAGAATTTATCAATTCTTTAAATCATGCAAATGTACTCAATTTGATCATAATCTTGAAAATATTTACCCAGGATCACAATGGAAGTCATCAGAATGAAATCAGATAGAAATGATGCTAAAACCTTCCATCAATGCTTACAAACAAGGACTAAACTTGCCATGTTGCACAGATATAAGGCCATAATAACTTAACTCTACAGAGTTATCACACCCCCAAACCTAGATTTTTGCTAGTCCTCAAGCAAAACAAAGTACATTCACAAAGATCAGCGGCAACCTATTTTCACCATTTTTAAACATTCCATTTTCACTTAACTCGGCTAGTATATGATGAATGCATAAACCTCAAAGAATACAGAACCTTAGAATAAGTGTCAAGCATACACAATCCTCATCATGCTAACATTCATAGCTTCCTTTCATACAAGATACTCTTCCCAAACCATGCAAGAAAAACCTCTTTCATTCAATTCCAATTCACCCAAATGAGGTTATAAACATACAAATGAACATAATTCACAAAATCCACAAGATTGTAATACAACTCTCTCTCCACTAATGTAAATCATGCAAGATTGAGGATCAAAAGGGTCTTTATTAGCTTATAATGTTAGGCCAAGGGTAATGGGTAACAGAATAAACGGATAGAATTAACACAAACATTGAGATACATACATATGATATTCCAATTCATGAGCCTATAATGATATTAGCAGGGTATTTAACAATGAGATCAGAAAACTTGCCAGAACCACTTTGATGCTTTGCAAACTTTTACTTCACTTTTGCTTTGCTTTTTTTTCATTTTTCTTTTTATTTTCTCTTTCTTTGCTCTATTTTTGCAAAGCAATGCTTTTTCTTTTCTTTGTTTTGCATCTGGTTCCTTCAGGCTCATTTTGAATTGAATATTTATACCCCTAATCATAAGACTCACTTCAAGAAATAACATATATAATGCACTCAACAAACAAAGAAGGTAGGAAGAAAATGACATGCTTTCACATGCATTAGAACGGTTAACAGGTTAACGATCACAATGGTTATGAAAAACAAATAAGGCCAAATAGTATAAGGCTTCAAAATAGGACCTAAGGATATCATCATATCAGGTAAGCTTTTTAAGGCTCAATCGATCCAAACAATGCCCTAATCATTTCCTCAATCAGACACAACCTAGGATTTCGCCTCAAGAGAGTTGCCAAACAATTTCAAGGATAATCAAATTTTTCACATGTATCATTCATAAACTTTCTTCAAGCAAACATTCATATCCTATCCAAAGTTCAAAAAACATGCAATTGGGAAATTCACCAAGTATAAAAAGAAACTAGAATGCTTAAGCATGCACCAAAGATTACATATGAATTCACAGAACAATAAAGGTCAAATGTATCCAAATCTATCATTGGAACAACCATACACACTAGCCTTTAAACATTACAACACACCAAGTGAAAGGAACGATGATTGTATCTTGAATGAAATTTTCATCAAAACTTTCAAGAAAACCGCTCCTAAAGTTAATATTTAAACTAAAATACTATAACACATATATAAACTTCCACAAGAAATATAACACTAACAAACATACATAATAACAAAACATAGACATATAAACAAAATACCGAAAACATAATGTCTTTGCATAAATAATCAAAACATAATGTTAAAGACACCCCCCCAAACCTGAGGGAAACAGTGTCCGCACTGTATAAAAGATAAATACAGATAGCAAAAAAAAAATACAATGAAAGAAAAATGCCCTGAATGCACAACTAGAAGGACGGATCATCACTGTCAGGACCCGCGGCATCAGAACCATCACCATCCTCATCATCATCATCATCAGAATCAGGTACATCAGCATCAGGTGCACGAGAAGGACCAGCCTGAGTGGGTGCAGCGACCGAAGTGGGTGGAAATGAAGGAACGGGATAATCATGCAACGGAAGCCCTAGACGTTCCACCATCCACCTCTGTGTCTGCATCTGATACACCATCATAGCTTCCATCCGGGCACGCCAATCAGTATCGTCAGTAGGTGCGGCCTGGGATGGAGCAACAGTCTTAGGAGCAGGAGCTGGTTGAAATGCTAGTCTAGGCTCTCCACGAGCCTGCCTCTGGCGCGCTGGTGCTGCAGCAGGAGCTGCCCTGACTCACTCAATAAATGTATCGTTCAGCGGCTGCCAAACATCGGTAAGCTCCTCATGAGGCCCCCAGCGGACCTGATGTCGGCTGCACAGGGTATGGATAAGAAATGGAAAGAAGAGACTCCGATACTCCCGAGCAAACCTCAATATCTGATGGAAGATGAGCATAGAAACATCAATCGACCGACCCTCCATGATAGCATAAATCAAAATGGCTCGATCGCGCGTAACCTCTGAAAGGTTAGTCGACGACAGGATGCGCGTGCTGATGAAATGGTACCACGCCCGAGCCTCTGGGGTCAAATGAGTACGTGCAAAATATCTAGGCCTGTTCGTCTGAATACTCATGGTCCACATGACAGGATGAGATTCAGCCAAACAAATCCGTGCCGTGACCACGTTAACATCCAGACCCTCCTCCGGCTCCCATCTACAAAACTCAGTATATTCGCAAATCTCCGGAGGTGGAGGAAGTCCCAACCCAGCTCGAATAGCAACTGGAGAAAATGAAACCACATGACCACGAACTCGAACCGTGGTACTCCCCTCGGCTAGGAAAGCAGCATTCGCGTAGAACTCGCGAACAACTGGAAGCACTGCAGATGACTCTGGATGTTGAGCAAAGGTGCTCCAGTTTAGGTGGTTCAATCTCCGCTCCAACTCTGAATGTAGAGCGCATGTAAAGGCAAAGCCTCGCTCCAATATGAGAGGACGGGTGATAAGAAGAGTGTACCGCTCAGCCGCCTCAGCTGATATAAAGCGCCTCCTGTCAAAGTCAGTAGGAGGGGGAGAAGGCTCCCTGGGTGGACGACTGGAGGAACCTCTAAGCAATATGCGACCTCTTTTTGGAGCCATAACCTGAAACAAAAAAAATGGCAGAAATCAGAATAGGGAATAATAGAAAATAGAAAGCATATGGAAAAATGAACTATTCTGCCAATTTTTAGGACTCAACGCCGCGACATGCACAAAGGGCACCGCGACGTGCAAAACACAACACAGCGCCGCGACATTCAACATAACGTCGCGACATTCAATCTGTTCTTATCAACACCGCGGCATGCAATAGCACGCTGCGGCGCACAGCTCTGAAAATTCCAAGAATGCACGCCTCAGGGCGTCCAATCCAACTCAATAATGCATACAGGCATTGGGAAACACTAAAAGCTAATAAAACCTAAACCTAATTAACAAATACTAACTGTCTAACTAAGTAAAAATTAACATTATAAGTAGAAACCCAAAACAACCGAAAAAAATAAGAAAAAAAAATAAAGTAACAAGTGACAAAAACTAATAATAATGTAAAACATACCTTATAGGAGAGAGAGAGCGTGGTGAAAAGAAAGAAAAAGCGAGTTACGCAGTAACGTGAAAGAGAAAGGACAGAGAAAATGAAAATGAGAGAGTAAAGGGTAAGAAAATGAAGATACCCAAGCGCCTGCGCAATAAACACCACCGCCCACACGCGCGCGACGTGAAACCTAGTCGTTGTGCACATACATTAATTCCCTCCTAAATTAATTATTTAAATTATTCCTATTTACTAATTATTTTTTTACTTTTTACTTTTCTATTTTTTTTACTGCTGCGCTCATAGCGCCGCGACATTAGGATCTGCAACGTCGCGGCGCTGAGCTCCCTGTTTTGAAGCCCAACTCACATCACGTCGCAGCGCTATTAGTGCCACGCCGCGGCGCTATCAATCATACTGCATAATTATGCAGCAAATTCACTTCAGCTGTGATTTTGACTTAAATGTGGCCTCCAGCAGCACAAAAACTTGCCTACAAGGTTAATTTACACAATATAATACATAAATATACAAAATCTTAAAAAGCGAAATATTTACATATGTATACTTGAAAAGCGAAAATTTGGGTTCCCTCCCAAAAAGGGCCTAATTTATAGTCCCGGCAGGACTTGTCTACTATTCCAAATGCATTTCTATTAGTAAGGAGGAGCTTCCTCCTGATTTAAAAAATAAGTTTGATGCAGTTGGAATGGCAAGACTTGCAACTCCAAATTTGGAGTGTGCTCAACAGGTACATTTAACAAAGGTACCACCATAGTAGCCTGTATCTGGTTCATTTCACTATCACAAATGACTGGACCTTGGGTAGGAACACAGGTTTCACTGACACCTCCTTCCTTGGATGTCTTCTTCCCATCAAAAGTGTTCACCAATGCACAATCTGCTAGATCGTGAGGGCTTTGTTGTGCATCATATATATTGAACTTCACCTCTTGATCCTGAACCCTCATGATGAGTTCACCTTTCTCCAAATTAATTTGAGCTCTCCCTGTTGCTAGAAATGGCCTGCCAAAAATCAAAGGGACTTTGCTATCCTCCTTCATATCAAGTATAACGAAATCCGCAGGGAAGATAAACTGATCCACTTTAACCAACACGTCCTCAATAACCCCCTTCGGATGAGCAAGGGTTCGGTCCATAACCGGAGTGTATGGCGAAGTAGGCGAAACCGCTCCCAAACCTAGTCTTTGATAGATAGAATAGGGCATGAGATTGATACTAGCTCCTAAATCGCACGAGGGCATGGCAGTGAACTTATCACCAATTGTACATGGTATGGTGAAACTTTCGGGATCTTGGAGCTTAGGAGGATTACGTTAAGAAGAATTGCACCTTGCATTCCATTTGTCGGGGCAACCGTTTCAAAGTCACCAAGCTTTCTCTTCTTTGATAGAATTTCCTTCATGAACTTAACATAGCTTGGCATTTGTTCTAAAGCTTGCGAATGGAATGTTGATTTGCAGCTTTTTGAACACTTCAAGAAATTTCTCGAAATTGGTGCTCAAGCTTTTTACTCACTTGCCTATTAGGGAAAGGCAAAGGATGAACATATGGCTTGAACTCCTTCTTCTTCTCCTCTCCATTCTCATTAGCAATATCTTGACTTTGCCTGACTTCTGGTCTCTCAACTTCCTTTTCTCTGACAACTGCATGATCCTCTTCAAGCGTACCTGGTTCGCGGATTCCCTTGAATGGTTCTCCCACTCCTCAGTGAAATGGCATGGCAGTGCTCATTCGAGACACCCTTTGGATTATTCTCAGTGTCACTAGGAAGGGTGCCTTGAGGCCTATTATTGATAGCACTAGCCAACTGCCCTACTTGAGTTTCTAAGGCTCGCATGGAAGCAGTCTAGCTCGCAACATCACTTCATGTTTTGCCAAGTGAGAGTCGGTCTTTGTCATGTAAGAATCCGTCTTGACCATATATCTTGTGAAAACATATCTTCCAAAGAGGGTTTTCGATCTTGGCCCCTGTTGTCTTGATTGGGAAGGATAACTGATGAATTATAAGGTCTGTCATTAATTTGAGCAGATGAGGAAGCCCCTGGATTGTCCCTCCAGGAAAAATTGGGATGATTTCTCCATCCTGGGTTGTACTGGTTAGAGTATGGATTACTTTGTTGAGGGCGGTAGTTACCAACATATTGAGCAGTTTCAGTACTGAAAGGGCAACTATCACTGGAATGATTCTCTCTACACTTGTTACACAGCACAAATGGGCTTTATTGATGACTAATCCCCAAACGATCCACTTTACTTGCAATTGTTGCCACCTGAGCTGATAATGCTGCCATTGGTTCAAGTTCATGCACACCAGCCACTCGCCTTGAAGTATTTCGTTCCAAAGGCCATTGGTAGCTGTTAGCTGCCAATTCATCAAGCAATTGGAATGCATCATCAAATGACTTGCTCAATAAAGAGCCTCCAGCAGCCGCATCAACTATCGGTCGATGGTGGGGTAGCAATCCTTTATGAAATGAATAAACTTGGTGCCATGGTGGAATATCATGATGAGGACACCTTCGAAGTAAATCCTTGTATCTCTCCCATGCTTCATACAAGTACTCAATATCAGCTTGAGTAAATGATGTGATATCATTCACCATCTCAGCAGTCTTGGCCGGTGGGAAATACTTATTTAGGAATTTACCACACAAGTCATTCCAAGTGCTGATGGATCCCGCAGGTAGAGACTGCAACCAACTCTTAGCTCTATCACGGAGAGAAAAGGGAAAGAGCCGTAAGCGAATAGCATCATCAGAGACACCATTATGCTTGAACGTATCACAGATCTCCAGAAAATTGAAAAAATAAGCATTAGGATCCTCCTTGGGCAAACCGCCAAATTGCACAGATGTCTGTATCATTTGAATGATGGCCAGTTTGATTTCAAAATTATTAGCACGGATGGCAGGCCGCCTAATACTGGACTGCAAGTTCTCCATGTGAGGGTTGCAAACTCCCTTAATGGTCTTGTATGACTATCATCCTCCAACTGGAGTGCAGCGTTATCGTCGCCATCTTAGTACCTATAACAAAAGAATCTGAAAACTTAAATTAATATGCACAAGACAGAATTTGAAATAGTATTAATTAGACTTATTGCTAATATCAACTAAACAGAAATAACCGTAATTCCCCGGCAACGGCGCCAAAAACTTGTTGAGGTGCAAACGTGTTGTCCTTTTTGCTAACCGCAAGTGCACGGGTCGCACAAGTAATACAGTTATAGAGTAAGAGATCGATCCCACGAGGAAAACGTATTTCAAAGTAAAGCTGAGTATTAACCAATAGTCTAGTTAATGCTATCCAAAAGCATTAAATTTATAAATGAATGGTTAAAGAAATATAAAGACTGAAAAGCAATAACTCTAAGATAAAAAGATAAATAGAGAAATAAGAATTACTTTTCATTTCCTATTTCAACTAATGAATTGCAATCCTTACAAGCAAAATCAAAGATTGGTTTAGTTAGCTTGAGAATCTGATTTAGTTAAAAGCCTATGTCTAGGTCAATTAACCCTGGTTTCATTTACCCAGCTCACTAAGTTTCCTTGAGAACCAGTGCAAACTCCACTCATTAATGATCTATTCTCAATCACACACTATACATGACCAATAGGTATATTTCTATCCTATTAACGAATCAGCTCATCCAAGCCAATTGAACTTGCCGAACATGTATCAATCACATCATATCCATATTAACAAATCCCTATGTCTAGTTCATTTGTCAATATTAACATCATGCAATTAGTGATCAGCCAACCACAAGCATTAAACACAGATTGTGATTGAACTCAACTAAACTTCAATATATACTCAAAAGATTACAAATTCATCAGTATCTATATGAAACTACAAAGTAAAACTTATATACAGCCTAGCTAGCCATGAATCATGAGAGTACAAACATATAAATCATGATCATGCAAGAATAAAGAGAGAAAAGAAGAAAGGAAAGGAAGGAAGCTTAATAGATTGTATCCTTTAAGCTTGATTCACCCTCCATAGGAAGGATGGCCTCCAACCTTAGCCTTTTCCGCTTCCTCTAGGTCTAAAAAACCAAAAACCAAAGCTGCTCTCCAAAAATGATGAAAACTCTCGTAGAAATTCGGTGCAAATCTATTTATAAGCTGAATAAAACAGGGTCACGCCGCGGCGTCCAACATGTCCTGGCCATGGCGCGTGCGCGTGTGTATTAGGTCACAGGCGCCTGAGGCGCCTACTCTTCAACGTTGCGGCGCTCCAGCCTCGGATTTTATCTACTAATGCAGGGGAGCGCCGCGGCGCAACCATATCCACGTCGCGGCGTTGAGTGCTGATCTGCACTTTTGAGCTTCTCTTAGGCTTCCTGGTCCAAAGCTGCTTCAACTTCTTCATTTCCATGCTTCTTTTAAGACCTGCCTATATAAGAGAATTTATCAATTCTTTAAATCATGCAAATGTACTCAATTTGATCATAATCTTGAAAGTATTTACTCAGGATCACAATGGAAGTCATCAGAATGAAATCAGATAGAAATGATGCTAAAACCTTCCATCAATGCTTACAAACAAGGACTAAACTTGCCATGTTGCACAGATATAGGGCAATAATAACTTAACTCTACAGAGTTATCAGATGGATACTCTGAGATTGGTGACAACAATAAGGAGTGGACATTCAGGACTCGAAGCAGTGCAGTGTTGACAAAGGAACAGATGTCTGATGCATCAAGATAGACAGAGAAAGGAATAAGTATGTTAAAGTTTCTCGTTAGTGTTGTACTGTGCTATTGAGTAGGACCCGTCATGGGGTTTGCTACTGAAAAAAAAGTCTGTTAATTTTATATTTCTCTTTAATTTGTGATATTAATTGGTGTCAATATTGCATAATGAATAGTTGAAACATAATTTTCAATATTACCTAATATTTTCAGTAAATTTACGTTTCAGTAAAGAAGAAATTTTAAAACCCATCTTTTATAACTCAAACTGTGCGAACTTCTTTTCAGATTATGAGTTGAGAGTCAGACATGTGATACCCTGAGGAGGGTGTTACAACATTAAACTTTCATGCTTGTGCTTAGAATTCATCTCCAATGTTCTTTTATTCTCTTTGGTTTCTAGCTTGTTATATCCTTATCATTCTCATCTCTTACCTTGGCCTCATTACAACCTTGAATAAAGCTCTCTTGATTTGTATATGCATGTGTATAGAATATTAGAGAAGTAGAAGATAAACAAGTTTATGGTAGTGTAAATTTTCATTAGTTGAGTTGAGAGAAACACTTTCCTTCTAGACATTTTTAACACTAAACATTTGAGGGGGTGGGAGTATATCTTGTGAGAATCTATTATTCTTAGTTTATGCTTTTCAATTGAAATTACCTTGCTTATTGATTTGAGATGTAAAGAAATGTCACCTCATGAATGTTTTGATTCCTTAAACTTCTTAGTTGTTTTCCTTACTTGTAAACTTTTACAATCTTGAAGATCATTGGAAAATGAATCTCTTTGAGTTCTGGTCTTTGAGTTTTTGTGTTCTTTGTCCCTTAGTTTGAATATTTAGTTTGCTCGGGATGTGCAAAAGCTAAATGTGAGAAAATTTGATAATCAAAGATTTCATACATTAATAAACCCTCATTTTTAGTCTTTTACACTCTCCATGTACTTAATTGATTGAGTTTGGCCATGTTTTGTAAGTTTAGACTCAAATTGGGCTTAATTGATCTTTTCAGCATTATTAGAATTTTACACTGTTTCTATATTTTAACCATATCTTGAGTTCTAGATATCTACAAATTATGTATCTTGCCTTGTAGGAAAGATAAGAGAGATCTCTACAACTTTCATGAAAGTCCCAGAGCTAAATCGGATATCTAGTAGACCGAATTGGGCTTGGAATTAAGAACAAAGGTGCTGTCACTGGAACCTGAGAAACGTGCACTAATTGGTCCATAACTTGGGTTGTGCGGGTCTTTTGGAGCTTAAACCAGTGCCGTTGGAAAGCTTACACACGAGACTCAAACTCTTATGAAGACCACTAAGGGTTTTAGGAGTTGTTGCATTGAACAGCTGCGCTTCGATCCAAAGATGGCGGGGATAAAGATTTACAAGCTGAGGAACAAAAACAAGGTGGAGCTGCTGAACCAGTTGAAGGATCTGAAGGCGGAGCTTGCCCTGCTCCGAGTGGCCAAGGTCACCAGCGGCGCCCCTAACAAGCTCTCCAAGATAAAGGTGGTGAGGCTTTCGATAGCGCAGGTGCTGACGGTGATTTGGCAGAAGCAGAAAGCGGCGCTCAGAGAGGCTTACAAGAAGAAGAAGTATTTGCCCCTTGATCTTCGTCCCAAGAAGACCCGTGCAATTCGCAGACGCCTTACCAAACACCAGGCATCATTGAAGACAGAACGCGAGAAGAAGAAGGAGTTGTACTTTCCACTAAGAAAGTATGCAATCAAAGTTTAGGCTAGAATTGCTTTCAAGTTGCATTTGTAGACCAGTAACTTCAATGATATTGGAATTTTAAGGTTTGGATGCCTGCCACTGTGGCAAAGCATTCCAATTTTTGGAACCAGTTACTTTCCAACATTGTATTTGTATGCAGCTAGTCCGCCTTCAAAGTTTTCAAGGTTTATGTTAAAATCAGAGTTGTTTCAAAAAAAAAATATGAAGACCACTAATTAAAACTACAATGTTTTAATGGTGTTCTACCCTTGTGAAGTCGGCTGACAAGTCTAGAAATCCATTGAGATTGATTTGTGCATAACTCTCTCATCTTAAGCCCAAATTAAGTGATTTTGGTGGCCATGAAAGCTATGAGGTAGAGAATTAACTTTAACCTAGGAGAAAATTAGGATTCTTAATTTTTAAATCAGTTATTTTTTTATAAATAGGGGATCCGAGATAGATAGTAGCCCTAATCCACAAAAAATAATATATATATATACAAAAGAAAAAGTGCATACAATTAAATTAGTACTTAATTACTTAGTTTCTATTTTTAATTTGGCTAAAATTTTGAGACCAACCAATTAATAATGCTCATAAAATAATGACAATAAATTAGCAATTAGTTACTTAGTTTTTGTTTTTCATTGGGCTAAGTTCTCCTTAGGCATTTTTCATTGAGTTGAGTTCTCCATAAGCCCAAACGAAGTTATTAAGCGAAAAAAAATTCAAAAGCCTAGTAATAAGGTGGGAGGATGCTAATATGAACCAAATAAGTATAGGTCCATTAATAGATTATCTTTTTTGTTTTTAATTTGATAATATTTATATGTAAATTTAGGTGTATATAAAAATCAATTAAAATTTATAAGTTACTTGTATATACAGTTATTCGTAAAAAAAAATAATTTAACTAAATTTTTATACGAATCTAAATATTATTGGTTAAAATTTGCCTTTTAATTTAAGTCATTAATTTATTTTAATAATAAAATCAATAACTAAAAAACTATGTTTCTATTATAAAACATGCACATTTTACTTGTGGTGGATGACTACCTTAATTTAATTTAAAGGATACCATTAGTAAGGGTTGGTAGTTATAACATTTGGTGTGAGAGGCTTCTTGAAGAAGGTAATGAGAGGTTTCTTGAAGAAGCTCATGAGATGCTTCCTGAAGAAGCTAATGAGAGGCTTCTTGAAGAAGCTATTGGTGGATTTTTCTATATAAAGGCATGATTCCCGATGAAGAAATAAAGAGAATGATTAAAATTTTGAATCCATATTTCTTTGTCTTAATCTCTCTATTTTTCTCTTTGCTATTTACAACTTCTTGTCTTGATCTTTATATATATTTTTCTTCTCCATTTATAACACGTTATCAGTACAATTAAGTCTCTACAGTGTAGCTAAATCCTCTAAGTTTCTTTTTATATATCAAGGTAAGAAATTGTTTTCTTTAATATATGTTATGCATATATCCTTTGTTGGATGATCAAATTATCTTTATTGTTTAAATTCTTAGTTATCCATCTAATTTTTTATTTTAAGTGTCTTTAGAATGTCAAATATCATGAAACTTGAATTCATTGCTCTTGATATTTCTGGAAGAAATTATTTGTCATGGGTACTTGATGCTGAAATTCATCTTAATGTTATGAATTTTGGGAATACTATAAAAGAAGGAAACTAAGCATCCTTGCAGGATCGCACAAAAGCAATGATTTTCCTTCAACACCATTTGCACGAAGAATTCAAAATGGGGTACCTTACTATTAAGGACTCATTAGCCCTTTGGAATAATTTGAAGGAGAGATATGAACACCAAAAAATGGTGATTCTTCCAAAAGCTCGCTATGATTGGATTCACTTACGTCTGGAAGATTTTAAAATTGTAAGTGAATATAATTCAGTTTTGTTTAAGATTAGCTCTCAATTAAAATTATGTGGAAAAAAACTACTGATAAAGATATGTTAGAAAAAACATATTATACTTTTCATGCCTCGAATGTGCTCCTACAGCAACAGTATCGATCGCATAGATTCAGAAAGTATTTTGAGTTAATTTCTTGTTTACTTATGGTTGAACAAAATAATGAGTTTTTGATGAAAAACCATCAATCTCATCCAACTAGCTCAGCACCATTCCCTGAAGTGAATGTGACATTTTCTCAAGATCGTGGACGAGGTTGTAGTAGTAAAAGGGGTCGTGATAGGAAAAGTTATTGGACCCGTGCTAATCTTCCTCAAAGTTTTGAAAGCAAAGGTGCTGAAAATAACTCATATAATTCTTCGTGATAAAAAAAATTATTTCTTATAATTGACATTAGCTTAAATGAATGTTAATACCATATATGGTTCTATAAATGTAATTAAAGGCTCTGGAAGAGTCTAAATTATGTTCCTAAATGGGACAAAATTGTATATTGATGATGCGTTGTATTCTAGTAGATCCTGAAAAAATCTACTAAGTTTCAAAGATATACGTCGCAATGACTATCATGTTGAAACAAAAAATGAGGGACATGTAGAGTATTTATTATTATCTCTACAATTTCAAACTAGAAGTTCATATTAAAGAAACTTCCAAGTTTCTCATCTGGATTATATTTTACAAAAATAAGGGTCCTTAAGTCAAATTATATGCACCAAAAATGCTTAGATCCTAAAACTTTTATACTCTGGCATGATCATCTTGGCCATCCAGGTTCAACTATGATGCGATGTATTATTGAAAATACACATGGACATCCTTTAAAGGATCACAAAATTCTTCTGCCTAATCATTATTTTTGTACTCCTTGTGCTCAAGGTAAATTAATTGTTAGACCTTCCCCATCTAAATTATCTTTGGAGTCTCCTGATTTTCTACAAAGAATACAAGGTGACATTTGTGGCCCAATCCCTCCATCTTATGGACCATTTTGGTATTTCATAGTTTTAATTGATGCTTCCACTCAATGGTCACATGTTTGTTTGCTTTCAATTCATAATGTCGCTTTTGCTAAATTTATTGCCCAAATTATAAAGTTAAGATCAATTTTTCCTGACCATCCTATCAAGTCAATTCATTTAGATAATACAGGTCAGTTTACTTTAAAAGCTTTTTTTGAATATTGTATATGAATAGGAATTAGTGTTGAGTATTCCATTGCACATGTTCATACTCAAAATGGATTAGCTGAATCTTTTCTTAAGCGTTTGAAATTTATTGCTAGACCTATGCTTATGAAATTAAAACTTCCTGCATCTGCTTGGGGACATGCTATAGTTCATGCTGCATCTTTGATTCGCATCCGACCATCTGCATATCACAAGTTTTCACCTTTACAACTTGTGTTTGATCAACAACCTAATATATCTCATATTAGAATTTTTGTTTGTGCCGTTTATGTTCCTATATCACCCCCTCAACGAACTAAGATGGGGCCCCAACATCGTCTTGGTATTTATGTTGGTTTTGACTCCCCATCTATCATTAGATATCTTGAACATTTAACTGGTGATCTTTTTAGAGCAAGATTCTTAGATTGTTAATTTGATGAGTTAACTTTCTCGTCATTAGGGGAAGAAAAAGGTAAAGGGTCTAAAGCACAAGAAATTTGTTGGAACACACCAACATTGTCCAATCTTGATGCACGCACAAATCAATGTGAACTTGAAGTTCAAAGAATAATTCATTTGCAGAATGCTGCAAATCAATTGCCAGGTATTTTTGCTGACACCAAAAAGGTCACTAAATCATATATGCCAGCTGCAAATACTCCTACACAATTAATTGTCCCTGTAGGACATCCTGTGGGTATGGCAGCCAATGAATTTAAAACACGCCAGAAGCACGGTAGACCTATTAGTGCAATAGACACTGTTCCTTGAAAAAAATAAGGAAATGAAAAACCTTCATAATGACGCTCTAGAAGAGGTCATTGACACTCTTAAAGAGTCAAAAACAATATAGATCAACAACCTCATATTTCTAGGGAAGCAACTCCAGAAGTGGTTCTGGTACCATCAAATTATAAGGTCTCATTAAAATTTGGAAATATGAGGGAAAGAAATGAAGTTGTTGTTGATAATATTTTTACATATGTAATTGCTTCTGAAATTATCAATGATAATGAGCTTAAGCCTCAAAGTGTATAAGAATGTTGACATCGAAGTGATTGGCCAAAATGGAAAGAAGCAATACAAGCTGAGTTAAATTCTTTAGCCAAACGTAATGTATTTGGACCAGTAGTCCAGACATCTGAAGATGTCAAACCTGTTGGGTATAAATGGGCCTTTGTATGGAAAAGAAATGATCTAAATGAAATTGTGAGATATAAGGCACGACTTGTAGCACGAGGTTTCTCACAAAGGCTTGATATAGATTTTGAAGAAACTTACTCTCCTATTATGGTTGCAATTACTTTCAGATTTTTTATTAGTTTAACAGTCTCTGAAAGACTTGACATATATCTAATGGACGTTGTGACAGCTTATTTATATGGATAATTGGAAAATGACATATATATGAAAATCCCTGAAGGATTTAAGATGCCTGAAGCGTATAATTCAAAATCTCAACACATGTACTCTGTTAAACTTCAAAGATCCTTGTATGGGTTAAAGCAATCTGGACTCATGTGGTATAATCGTTTAAGTGAATATTTATTGAAAAATAGATATGAAAATAATCTTGTTTGTCCTTGTGTTTTCATCAAGAAAATGAATTCTGGATTTGCTATAATCGCAGTTTATGTTGATGATTTAAACATAGTAGGGACTCCAGAAGATATCTTGGAGACTGCAGACTACCTAAAAAAAGATTTTGAAATGAAAGATCTTAGAAAGATAAAGTTTTGTCTTGGGTTTCAAGTTGAACATTTGGCAAGTGGAATTCTTGTGCATCAATAATCTTATATAGAAAAAATCTTGAAATAATTTTATATGGATAAATCTTATCCATTAAGCTCCCCAATGGTTGTTCGTTCACTTGATGTAAAAAAAGATGTTTTTCGTCCACAAGAAGATGATGAAGAAATTCTTAGTCCTGAAGTACTATATCTTAGTGCAATAGGAGCACTTTTGTATCTTACAAATAGCACTAGACTAGATATAGCTTTTGCAGTTAATTTGCTAGCAATGTTTAGTTCTGCATCAACTCGAAGACATTGGAATGAACTAAAACATGTTCTTCGTTATCTATGTGACACATCTGATATGGGTTTGTTTTACCCAAAAAGAGAAAAGTTAAAATTGGTAGGATATGCTAATGCTGGTTATCTTTCTAATGCACATAAAGCTCAGTCACAAATAGGTTATATGTTCACATGTGGAAATACTGCTATCTTATGGTGATCTGTAAAGCAAACAATCACTACTATCTCATCAAACCATTCAGAAATATTGGCCATTCATGAAGCAAGTTATGAGTGTATATGGTTGAGAACTATGATCCAACACATTAAAGGAGCATGTGACTTATTGAAGAAAAATGATGAGCCAATAATATTGTACGAGGATAATGCAGCATGTATTGCACAAATCAAAGGAGACTACATAAATGGTGATAGAACTAAACACATTTCCCCAAAAAAATTTTACACTCATGAACTCCTGAAGAAAGGTGATGTTGATATTTGTAAAATTCGCTCAAGTGACAACTCAGCTGATCTATTCACAAAGGCATTACCAACTTCAATTTTCAAGAAGCATGTGCATAATATTGGAATATGTGAACTTAAGGACCTTTCATAATTAGTTATATTTCGAGGGGAAGTATTGTAAAACATGTGAATGTTGTACTCTTTTTCTTTCACTAAGTTTTTATTCCACTGGATTTTTCTTAGCAAGGTTTTAACGAGACATATTCATAGTGTATAGTCATCTAAGGGGAAGTATTGTAAAACATGCACAATTTGTATTTGATGGATGACTACCTTACACTATGTTTGGATGATAGGTAATGAGGGGAATGGAAAGGGAATGAGAGGAATAGAAATAACTTCCATTGTTTGGGAGTTTTAAAATACATAAGAACGGAATGAAACACATGGGGAATCATTTCCCCCTCTTTCCCTTAAATGCCTAATTTTTGTTCACCCAAAATTGAGGTGGAATGGGGGAACACATGGGTAATGAAGTTTCATTCTGCTCCATTAATGAAACTTTCAAACAAAGAGAATGGAAACTATGTTCCATTCCATTCTATTCCTTTCTGCTTCATCCCCACCTATTCTGTTCTGTTCCTTTAATGAAAAACATTCAAACATAGGGTTAATTTGATTTAAAGGATACTATTAATAAGGGTTGGTAGTTATAATATTTGGTATGAGAGGCTTCTTGAAGAAGCTAATGAGAGGCTTCTTGAAGAAGTTAATGAGATGCTTGCTGAAGAAGCTAATGAGAAACTTATTGAAGAAGCTATTGATGGATTTTTCTATATAAGGGCACGATTCCCTATGAAAAAATAAAGAGAATGATTACAATTTTGAGTCCATATTTCTTTATCTTGATCTCTCTATTTTTCTCTTCGCTATTTATAACTTCTTGTCTTGATCTTTATATATATTTTTCGTCTCCATTTATAACAGTTTCATCCATAAACAAGAGTTCCATATTATAATTCTCCAATAACGTGACCTAACCCACCTTTTTTCTTGCTTTATGCACCGCTCAAAGGTTGAAACTTGCAGGTTGTAGCAATGGTGAGGACCAAGGCTAACATGGAGGCGTGGTGTAACGAGCCAGTGTGAGACCAGAAGAATGTGACGAACACAACAGTGATGATTCCTCTCTCTATTCTCCTGCGATGATTGGCCTGGGTTTCCATATCAGTTCTGAATTCCCAGATATTTGTTTTCTCTTAGTTTTCTTTTTAGTTTTGTGTTCCTAGATCTCTTATCTTTATGTTCTTAGATCGATGTAAAAGACTCAGGGCTGCAATTTTTTTTTAATTGAACCGTTCGAGTCATATCAAGTCACTGAGTTTAGTAAGACTCGGATGGGTTAACTCAATTTTTACTGAGTCAATTGCAGATATGATCCAAATATTGACTCGGACCAGTGAACCAGCCGATCTGATCCAAGTTTGATAACTATGGATGCAACAGTTCTAATCCTAAATAGCATCATTTGCCACTTGACTTGCCTTTTCATACATTAGCTATAGAAGACAAAAGATTCTCATAATGTCCACAATACATAATTCCATTGATGGAATTGACAAAATTCAAAGTAAGGCAGTGGTCAGTATAGTGGTAGTGTATTAGATTAGAGTATTATCTTATTAGGTTTAAGTTATTAAAATTAATATTATATTATTTATAAAATTATTAATTATATAAATATTAATAATATAATATTATTTAATGATCGAATGGATTAGCATATGACGAATTTTAGAGAAGCAGTGGATTATTGTGGGCTTCATGACCTCGATTTTAATGGGCATAGATACACTTGGTATAACAGGAGGAAAGTTGATCAGAATATTTAGGTAAGGCTTGATCATGTTTTTACAAATTCTACATAGGTATCAAAATGGCAGGAAGCACAAGTTTATCATTTATTTTCCTCCCGTTCTATTCATCTTCCTCTCTTATTGGATGTGAATGGTGATAAACATAAATGTAAGAAAACGGATGAGCAAAAACCATTCTTATTTAAAAAAAATGTAGAATAGAGACCCTCGCTGTGAAAACATTATTGGTGATTGCTGGAGGGGGCCGATTTGTAGGTGGAGAAAAGAAAAGAAATGATGAGAAATTATTGGATGTGGCTGAAGGTCTACAAGGTTGGAACAAGTCCACATTCGGCAATGTAGGAAAGCAAATAAAAAATCTTCAAAGTGATATTAAGAACCTTTCTTCAAAGGTACAAAGGTGCAAAAACTGTGGAAATTTTGAAAAGTGTGAAAGAGGACCTAAATGAAGTGCTATTGCGGGAGGAAATAATGTGGAACCAACGGTCTAGAACCCAATGGCTTAGATAAGGTGATTCAAATACTAGTTTCTTCCATGGTAGAGTTACTATGAGGCGGAAAAAAAAATAAAATTGTTAAAATAAAGGATAGCAATAATGTCATACAAAGAAATAGGGAAGCTATTGAGACAGTCGCCAATAATTATTTTTTAAACTTATTTTCAAGTTCAAATCTAGCCAGTATTGAGAAAGCCTTATTGGGTCACTTTAATAAGGTAAATGAAGAGATGAATCAATTTTTATCTATGTCATTCACAAGATTAAAGGTTACAGAAGCTCTTTTTCATATTGGTCCCACTAAATCGCTGGGTCTGGATGGATTACCGGCACTTTTTTTATCAAAAATATTGGCACATAGTTAGGAAGGATGTAACAAATGCAGTGCTGGACTTTCTTAATGAAAGTGAGTTTATTAGTGATTTGAATAAAATGTTCATTGTTTTAATTCCAAAAATTAAAAGCCGAGAAGATATGATCCAGTTCCGTCCTATTTTCCTATGTAATGTAATTTACAATATCATTAGCAAGACTCTAGCCAACTGATTAAATGTTGTCCTTCCTTTTGCTATTTCAAAGTCTGAGTGACATTGTTTAGAATAGATACATCAAGGATAATGTCTCTATTGTCTACGAGCTTGTTCATACTCTAAGAAATAAGAGATCAGGGAAGGAAGGTTACCTAGCTATGAAATTGGATATAAATAAAGCCTATGACAGGGTGGAATGAGTGTTCCTAGAAGAATGATGATTAAGATAGATTTCAACAAAAGATGGATTCATTTAATTATGACATGTGTTTAGATAGATTTCAACAAAAGATGGATTCATTTAATTATGGCATGTGTTGCTACTGTGTCTTACTTAGTGCTGCTTAATGGAATTCCTGGTCCATCCCTTTCTCCACATAGAGGCCTATGACAAGGTGACCCCTATCACCTTATCTCTTTGTGCTATGTGTGATGAGTGTAAAATATACTCATCTTTTGGATTTATTTATTAGAATTTTTAATTTATTTTTATTTAATTTTCATTTATTTTAATTTATTTTTAATTTATTTTTAAAAAATAATCTATTCATTTAGTCATATTTGAATTTTTAAGATAAATCATCAAATTTTGTGTAAAAATAAAAAATTTCTAAAGATAGATATTTGAAGGATTCTTATTCTATTATTAGATATTAAGTAAAGTTCTAATTAGATGCAAAATCTTAAATTGAAAATTCGATAAGGATTCTTAAAGAGATTAGATTTTGAGCAAATTTTGAATTCCCGCGACATCCTGACCATTCCTCAGTAATAGAGTCATATCTTGGGCTAAAGAGATCAGATTGATACGCAGTTTGCGACATTAAAAAGTTAACAGAAAATCCTATAACTTCTTTGTTGAGATTGAGGGCAAATTCGGCCACTGAAAGGTGAGAAAAATAGTGTAAGTTAGATACTAAAAGTTATCAGCTTTTCTATAAAAGAGAAAAATGAGTTTAACAGAGAAGCTCTCTTTCGGTTTAGAAAATACATTAAATATATAGAATTTTGGAGGCTTAAAGGCAGTGAAGGGATGAGCCCTATGAAAGGAGGAGGATCCGTCATGAAGCTCTCATGGAGTTGGAGACCAAATCACCATTAAAGGCGCTTTAGTTTCTTCTCTATGGTTCTATCATGATGAATTCTCTTTCCTCTTCCTATCTCTTCTTCTATTTTGTCATGAGTAGCTAAATTCGTGTATTTCTAGGGTAAAGATATAACTTAATTCAATCGACATATATTAAAATTAGATTTTTAATTAATTTCTTTTCTATTCAATTTGAGTGCTTATTGTGGTTCTTAATGCTTTTATGAATTAGTCACTCATAAATTGATCTAGTGAGATATGTGTAGAATCGAAAAGTTTGCATATGACTTAGATCATAAATAATAAGTGTCATGATTTATGATTATCTAGGAATAGAGGTTATAGGTTTTGTGGAAGAATTGTGGTATTTTTCATGAGATTCCATAGAGTAAATGTCATGCCTTTAAGAGTTGGGGTTTAGATCAAGGAATTGACTAGGCTTTGATAATTAAAGAGAATTAACTAACTAAGGAATTGAATTTTAATTAATTAGGAATTCTTCTCATCAATTGAATGATTAGAAATTAATTAGAATAAAGGTCTCAAAGCTACTCTATTGTTCATGATAGATTATTGAATTAAGTGAAGTTATATCCCTAGTGTTTTAATTTCGTATGTTTACATCCTTAATGTGTTTTGCATTCGTATGCTTTGTTCTCTCTTTTCCCTTTTAATTTTATGTGTTCTTGTGTGTTTTTTTCTTTTATAAATTTGTGTCTTTAATTGCTTTGAATCACTCTTAATTATTGGTTGCTTATATAGTATTAATATTAGAGAAGTGGTACTTGGTAAACTAATTCCTCGTGAGAACGATATTTTACTCACTCTATATTACTTGTTCGATTCGTGTACTTGCAGTAATATCGCCTAAATCAATACATAATCATATATGAGGTGAATAATGTGCTGAGGCTCTATCTTCATTGTTATATTGAGCTGAGTATTTAAGAGGTTATCCGACATCGTAGTTTGTAGATCGGCTCCCATGGTATCTCATTAGTTCTTTGCTAATAATAATCTTATTTTGTCATAAGCCTCCATGGAAGATGATTCAATCATTCTTATTATCTTGTATCTTTATGGCCTTGCTTCGAGGCAACAAATTATTTTTATAAAATTAGCAATTTTCTTTAGCCCCAATGTTGCCTCCACTTAAAAAAAACAAATCAAGGAAGCTTGCAATATTCAAATGGTAGCTTTCCATGAAAAATACTTTGGGTTACCAACTATGGTAGGGCATTCAAAGTACCATGCATTGTAATCCATCAAGGATAACGTGTAGAAAAGAATCCAAGGTTGGAAAGAAAAATTGTTGTCCTTTGGGGGAAAAGAAGTTCTTATAAAAGCGGTGGCACAAGCCATTTTCACCTACTCAATGAGCTATTTTAAGATCCCTCTATAATTATGTAAAGAGCTCAAAAATATGATGTGTTGATTTTGGTGGGGGTCTCAAACGAATAAGCTTAAAATTCATTGGTTGGGATGTGATAAATTATGTTGTCCAAAAGGTTATGGTGGCATAGGTTTTAAGGACCTTCATACTTTTAACCTTACAATGCTTACCAAGCAAGGTTGGAGAATTCTCTACAACCCAGCTAGTGGCTGAGATTTTGAAGACGAAATATTTTCCTTCTACCTCATTTGTCAAAGCCCATCTTGGAACTAACCCATCTTTCACATGGAGAAGTATATTGGAGGGTAGGAAAGTGTTGGACATTGGAGTATTGTAAAGAATTAGAGATGACACAGAGGTGAAGATTTAGGAGGATCCTAGGGTCCCCATGGCTCATAACTATAAAATTAATAACCCCGTTATTTTGGACACCACCCTGGTTTATGTTCACCAACTGTGGGAAAATAATGGAACTCATTGGAATGCCCATCTAATGCATGAGCTTTTCCCCAATGATGTTGTAAACTGCATTTGCAATATTCCACTTTGCAATTCAACCTCACATGCTATCCCATACTGGTTTTTTATGCTAAAGGTTATTTCTCTGCCAGGAATGCATACAAGATATTGTGGACTCATACTTTAGAGGATAGATATCAGAGGGGTGTACCTAAATACAATGTCTTAGATGAATTAAAATAATTTTTTAGTTTGTGGAAAACCATTTGAAAATTAAAGGTGCCCCCAAAGATGAGAAATTTTGTATGGCACCTGTTCAGAGATGTTTTAGCAACTAAAACTCGCCTAGCTCAAAAGGGAGTTGAAGTTGGACCCAATTGCTACCTACATGGATAGGGGATTGAAATCGATTAACATGTCTTTTTGGAGTGTCTACTTCGCTAGGCTTCTCCCGCCTACTTCGCTAGGTTTGTTCCTGCCTACTTCGCTAGGCTCATCTGTTCCTTCCAAGCATATGTGGAGGGAGGTGTTAAGAGTCTCACATTGTCTACCTCAATATTTCGGGAGAGTTATGGGCAGCTAGAGAAGGGTTGTTGCTTACTTAGGAGCTGGGGTGCAATAGGGTTATTCTTGAAGGTGATGCCCAATTATACCAAAGCATTAACAAATCTCACCAAGACTTATCATATAATGGTACAATTCTTCATGATATTTTTTGTTTTTCATCTTGGTTTTTCATTTTTTATTGTAATTTTGTCCCACGACAATGTAACCAGGTGGCTGATGTTGTGGCTCTAACTATGCTAGGCACACTGACTCACGTACATGGCTAGAGCATGCCCCTGAGTTTATTTGTTCCAACCTATTGGTAGATCTTTATATGGAATAACTCAATATTTCAAATAAATAATAATAATAATGATGATAATAACAAAAACAATGATGATGATGTTTAAATTTGTTTTTGGTCCCTTTAAATATATTAATTTTTGTTTTTAGTCCCTCTAAGATTTTTGTTACGATTTGTATTTCTATAATTTCAAAAGTTAGTGAAATTGACCTCTGCTCTGATTTCAAAAATGAGTGAAATTACAAATTCAAGTTAGAGCATATTTGGTATGGCTTTTTTATGCCATCCAAAAGCTTTTTTTTCCCACATAAAAGCTATTGCAGTCATTTTGCAACATGTTTTGGTAAATACCATAAAAGTTATTGATGAAAGTTTTGTTTTTGTACGGATAACAGCTTTTTTTTCAAAAGCTACAATTTGAGCATTATTTATAAAAGTTGTTGAAATTATTCTACACTTTAAAATGTAAATATCATTTTGTCTTTAATCAAATAATTTTTTTTAATCATTTTATACCTATTATGAAATTTTAAAGCATAAAATTATTTTTTTATATCATCCAAACGAAACAGATTAGCTTAAAGTCGCTTCTCACTAATATAATCAAACATAAAATTGATTCTATCATAATCGATTATAATAAAAAGTTTTTATATAATAATTGATTATTGAAATAATGAAGTTTTTATAATTATCTCAAACACGCACTTAGTATTTCAAATGAAAATTTATTATAATAATAATAATAATAATAATAATAAAATAATAATAATAATAATAATAATAATAATAATAATAATAATAATAAGACTTAAATATGTTTTTGGTCCTTCTAAATGTATCAGTTTTTTATTTTGATCCCTCAAAGATTTTTGTTAGAGTTTGTGTCCATGTAATTTCAAAAAAAAATGAAATTGGTCATTGCTCTCATTTAAAAAATGAGTGAAATTGCAAGTTCAAACTAGTATTTCAAATAATAATAATAATAATAATAATAATAATAAGTAAGTCCTTCTAAATATATCACACTACTAGAAATTTGAGTTTTAGCGACCGAAAAATCGGTCTCTAAATCATAAAAATCGGTCTCTAAAATATTTAGCGACCAATTTAAATCAGTCTCTAAACCACTTGTCGCTAAATATTAGCAACTGATATTGGTCGGTCGCTACCTTTAGAGACTGATTGTTTTTAAATAATCTGTCACTAATTTCAGTCAAATATTACTTAATTATTTTTCAAAAAAATACATTAGAGACTGATTTAGAGACCGAAAAATTAGTCTCTAAGTCAGCCTCTAAATTAGTCTCTAAATCGGTCTCTAAAAGTATGAATATATTATATATTTTATAAAACCGATTGCTAACTCGGTCTCTAAACTAGAGATCGATTTATTAGTCTCTAAATCAGTTTCCGAATAGGTCTCTAAATCGATCTCTAAAAGACTAAATATATTATAAGACTGATTTATCAGTTTCTAAATTGGTCGCTAAATGTTGTATTTGGTCCCTAATTCGGTCTCTAATTTATGATAGGAATTTGTAACTATTTTTAATTTATTAAAATCCAAATTTTTAAAACACCTAATAAATAGCAGTTAACAATCTCATATATAACCAAACACTTAAATAAAAAATAATATAAACTAAACTAATTTAGTCTTTAAAATATCTCATTTAAACTTCAAGACATTCTAGAATAAACTAAACTAAGCATTGTGTACAATATCTCATTACTACAACATTTCAAATGTAAGAAAGTTGAACACAACACAAACTAAACTCTAATCATAAAAACTCGTCCTCGTCCTCGTCCTCGTCCTCGTCCTCCTCTTCTGCTCCATCAGTCACAAGAAATGTTTGAGAAGGATGAAAGCTGATCGATTGCATCATCTCTCATACCAGCCGGTTTGTCTCCTTAATCTGTCTCTTATTATCTGCCACTTGAGCCCGAAGCTCATTTATCTCACTTCTTAATTCTTCAAGTTCATCTCTTCGCACCCAGCCAGATGATGAAGAACTTAAGCCACGAAATTGTGGTCCTCCAACCACTATGGTTGACTCAATTCTAAGACCATATATTTTACCTTTTTTCACTCCAGCCACATTGCGCCACACGTCTAACTTATCTGGGGGAAGAGCTCCCTGCGCTGATGCTCTTTGGGTCATTTTTTGCATTTCATTTGCAAATTTGGCCTGTCAATACCAATATGACACTAATTAATGCAAAAAGTTAAAGCAGCACATAAATATAACATAATATAAGCCATGACATAAAGTATAAGAATAAACATAGTTTCAATCACATGTTAAAAGCTGCAAGCTTGTTTACTTTCAATTTGAGATGATAGCACAATTAAAATATTCCTCTTTGAAAATAGAATAGGGACTTTTGACATGCAATAAACAGATATCATAACTGGTTGAAAAATAGGCCAGCATAAGAATAAACATGGTTTCAATCACATGTTCAAAGTAAGTTCCTATGATTTATCACCAAAAAGACAATCAAGAAGAATCTAAGCATGGTATTGCAAACACACACATAAAAAAAATTATAACGTATATTTAGAGTTCCCTTTAAACATCAAGATAGCAATATGAATACAATTACTAAACATCATTATTTCAAACCCAAGAGTTCGATTTAGATAAAACAATTGCTTATAGCTATATGTTCTTATATCCTATCCACCCATGTGTTATCCTTACGTCGATGTGTATGGTGAAACAACGTTGGTGCTGATGGAACAACACCATTCAACTTAGTCTGTAGCAACTATAACAAAATCGTATTGGTAAATTTAACCATATTAGACAACTTCGACAATAATGCAAGATAATAGTGAACTTAATCAGATTAGCTATATGCTGAGATGAGGTAATAGAGTCATTGGTGTGATATGAAGCTCTATATCCTCCACAATCAGATGCCCGATTGGATTTTGCAATCACACTTTTCTTCTTGAAAGCCTCACTTTCCCAATGTGTACACAATGCGTCTCATATGTTATCCCCAAGCCAACTTGGTCTCTCCATTTTCTTGCAAGCCTTTTCTGTAACATTCTTCAACAATGTTGCACCCCGTTTCTCAAAGTTTCTTCGAGCCCAATAATTATCTAGTAGAATGATAATATACTTCCTCTGTAATAAATATGAGTAAGCAAATTGTTTATGACCAAAAAAAGTCTATCAAATTTTGAATGGTGGTATCACCTAAAAATCCCTGAAAATTACCATAAACTCTACAAACCACATATCTCTTGTGGTATCACCTATCTTTTTCCATGATGTCCATGGCTCTAAATAATGGCTCCTGAAGATATCACTGATGCTATTTGCCACCAAGTGCAAAGCCAAAAATCTACAAATAATGCAGGTATTTAGTTATAATATATCAAACATAGTAATGTAATTAAAAATTATATTACTTATACATACACATCTCCTTCTAGATATAAAATTAGTTTGCTACTAGACATTTGTTGTAACGTCCTGAGACTTCCTGCAGAAACGATGAGTGTCCCCACAAACCAACACGGGTCTTTTCAGTGTGCTTTGTCCTCACTCACACGCTAGGAAACTTCTCAGGAGGTCATCCATCCCACAAGTGCTCCAAGTCAAGCACACTTAACTATGAAGTACTTATGTTCCTGGCTCCTGAAAAGATTATGCATCTTGTTGATATGGGTGATGCTAATCAATTCCTTTAAGTCATCCTCAACTATGCAGTCTCATACCTACACAGTCTCTGGATCCTTCTCATTCTAGTGTGTACTCAGTTCATTCATGTGTCCCTCCGCCTAGAAGCCTACTAGGAGCCGCTCCTTGTCCATGCTTCATATTTTGCACCGGCGACCACTCTCCACCTTCGTCTTCCCCGGGTGTCACATGCCCACCAGCTTCCACATGGTTTGTCCCCGAACCACACCGTATTGGGAGAGGTCCCGCTCTGATACCATTTGTAATGTCCCGAGACTGCCTGCAGAGATGAGTGTCCCCACAAACCAACACAGGTCTTTTCAGCGTGCTTTGTCCTTACTCACACACTTCCTAGGAAACTTCCCAGTAGGTCACCCATCCCACAAGTGCTTCAAGTCAAGCACACTTAACTATGAAGTACTTATGTTCTTGGCTCCTGAAAAGAAGATGCATCTTATTGATATGAGTGGTGCTAATCAATTCCTTTAAGTCGTCCTCAACTATGCAGTCCCATACCTGCACAGTCTCTGGATCCCTCTAATTCCAATGTATATTCAGTTCGTTCATGTGTCCCTTCGCCTAAAAGTCTACCAAGAGCCGCTCCTTATCCGTGCTTCATTTTTTGCATCGACGACCACTCCCCGCCCTAGTCGGCCTCAGGTGTCACATTTGTGCATCTGATGCATCCTGAGTATGACTTGATCCAGGTGCAGATCCTACATCTGTTGGAGGGATAGATGATCCAACATTGTGACAAGACTCCTCTGTTGGAGGCATCACACGGTGAGATGATTGAGTAAGAGGTGGTGAAAGTGCACTTGGGATCGAATAAGTAAATGCGGGTAATGTGGGTGATGGAGTAGTAGCAGGAGATGGAGAGCTAGCAGAGGTTAAAGGTGAGTGAGAAGTAGAATGCCACACCGGTCGCACCAGCTATTGCTTTTTTGGGCGACCTTTAGAAACTTTTCCTTTACCTCGATCTCTCTCAGAGATCTATAATGAACACAAATGGAATGTAAATTAAAATGCTTATCAAATAAATAATAATTAATTTGTGCAAAATACAAAAACAATTAATTTACCTTTTGTTAACATCTGAAAAAAACAAACACTAATCATATTCATGATGATGATGATGATCATCATCATCATAGTCATCACCTTCATCACCATCATCGTCATCATCGATCATCATCATCGCTACCTTTTTTTTTTGTAATTTTTTTAATTTAGAGACCAAAATTTTAGTCTCTAACACCTTCCTTTTTTATTTTTTTTATTTTTAGCTACCAAATTTGCGGTCGTTACCTATTTAGTTTTTTTTTTGTAATTTTTTTATTTAAAGACCGAAATATTGGTCTCTAATAATAAGACACATTTTTATTTTTTAAATTTCTTTTATAACATAATTTTGGTCTCTAATTCTGTCTCTAATTCGGTCTCTAAAAAATTTATAAACTAAATTAGAGACTGATATTATTTCGGTAGCAAATTAGATTTTCTTTTCTTAATCGGTCTCTATTTCGTTCTCTAAATCGGTCGCTAAAACTCAAATTTCTGGTAGTGTTAGTTTTTTGTTTTAGTCCCTCAAAATTTTTTTGTTATGGTTTGTGTCCCTGTAATTTTAAAATTGAGTGAAATTGGTCCCTATATTCATTTCAAAAGTAAGTAAAATTGACTCAATTTAACTCTCCTCATATTAAAATTTCCCTCATTTCAAGGGCTAAGAGAAATTTAATATGAGGGAGTTGAATTCAGTCAATTTCACTCACTTTTGAAATGAAGACAATGACTAATTTCACTCACTTTTGAGATTACAGGAACACACGCCATTTTAACAATTTTTAAAGGACTAAAACTAAAAACTAATATATTTAGAGGGATCAAAAATATATTTAAGTCTAACAATAATAATATAATATATATTATAAAGTTAAATAGGTTGTTGGCCCATTAGACTAAAAAAACTTTTTTAAAGACCTAAAACCTTATTTTTTTTAACCAAATAGACTTTTTAAAAGATAATTAAATCTAACTAATTTACTAAACGGGGTAGGTCAAGCTATGCCATAAGCCCCTCTTGCACCAGTTAACCATTGTGAATGGCCACAAAAAGAAACATTAAGAAACTGCCTTTAATAAGTGAGTACGACATAGCATGATCATACAAGATTGAAAGGGGAAGAATTAACCATTTATGATAGATGCGAAGAACTAATCCTAAATATTAATACTCGGTAGACAAGTTTGGTTATTATGAATAGCAAGTAATGTAACCTACGCTTAATGGCTTTTTGACTAAATTAGTGTAATTTTACAAACTATTTATGAAATTAGGATAGTTTTAAAACCATTTATCAGTTTGGAGTCTTTTTTGCCACGCTGGCAAAGGACCCTATATTTTTTTTTTGCCATGTCATGCAAAGAGCAACTTCAAGTTGCTCTTTGAAAAAAGCTGCTACGTCCTTTTAGTCCAAAATGTGAAAGAGCAACTTCAAGTTGCTCTTTCCATTTGTCACATCCTATCGGGTACCGAAGAATCAAATTTAATATTATTTTAATAAAAAAGTGAAAGAGTTGCTCTTTCACTTTTTTGAGTAAAAGGACGTAGCAGGTTTTACATAATTATTAGAGCTTTTTACTAACTTCACTACATACCAACTAAATTATATGGATACTAACATGTTTATTGTGGAAGTTTGCTAATAGTTAATGATGATACAACTGGAGAAGCCATAACAATTGGGGAAGCCAAGCCAACAGCATCAAAATCACTCTCAACTTCAATGTCAGATGAATTGCCATCAGGAATTTCACCTTCGTCTTCATCTTCACTGGATTCCATTATCAGGTCTCTATTCCAATCTTCATCATCATCTGAAAGCCCAATGTAGGCATCAGATTGACCATAAAAAGGTGCAACAACATACTCATCAACATGGTATTCTTCATAAGCAATTCCTAGTTGAGAATTCATATGATATAAATGCGCAAGTAATGATGAACTGCCTACAACGTCGATCTCAATGTACTATTCCAATACTGTCATAGTGTGTTGATCAAAAGTGTTGATCATGCACTCAACATCTTCATCATCAAATATTTCAAGAGCAGTATATTTGCTCTCATTTTGAGATATCAGAAATTTATATGTAAGACTAGAAATGATTTGATGAGACTGAAGGTTTAATTTAGCATGAATCTTTCTCTTCAACATCTTATAACTAATACCACGTTTAATTTGAATTGGCCTAGTATCGCCTTCGAATGTGAGCCCTTGTGACACTTCAAACTTCCTACCATTTGAATAAAGAAAAACAACAAATTGATTCATTTTTAGAACAAAATTAAAGAATGTAAGAATCTGAGAGACGAGAGAGAATAGATGGGAAGAGTGGAGTGCATGCCCGGGTTAGGGTTTAAATAGAGAGAGCATCGGCCAAGGAGGGAGCAAAATAAATTTTACAAAAGAGCAACTTGGAGTTGCTCTATTCATTTTATTTTAAAAATACTTGTTAAGTCAACTTTTGAAAAGAGCAACTTGATCTTACTTTTTTAATTTTTTATTAAAATAATGTTAAACTTGACGTGATTTATACTTTGAAAAGAGCAACTTCAAGTTGCTCTTTCACTTTTTCATTAAAATAGTATTAAATTTAATTCTTTTGAACTTCCAGAAAGAGCAACTCCAAGTTGTTCTTTCACTTTTTTATTAAAATAGTATTAAATTTAATTCTTCTAAATATGACATGACATGACTGAAAGTCTAGAAAAAGCAATTCCAAGTTGTTTTTTCACTTTTTTTTTATTAAAATAGTATTAAATTTGATTCTGCTAACGTGACTGACAATATGGAAAGAGTAACTCTAAGTTGCTCTTTCACTTTTTTGTTAAAATAATATTAAATTTGATTCTTCTAGGCTTGATGGGACGTGAGTCAGAGAATTTGGAAAGAGCAACTTGAAGTTGCTCTTTACATAACATGGCAAAAAGGATCCTAAACCACTAAATAATTTTAAAACTATTTCAATTTGATAAATAGTTTGTAAAATTATACTACTTTGGTCAATCTTCCTACACTCAACACTAGGGGAACATTACCCCTTAGGCTAAGTTGTGGTTGATGATAAACCCAAGGAATCGTAGAGAATTCACTCCTCAACAAATTTGCAATCATTTTTTTATACGTGTTTATATTCGCATTTCCACACAAAAACAATGTCTTTCTTATAAAATTTTTATGGGTTAACATAAATTATATTATAATTTTATAAAATTTAGATTTATTGAATTTCAAAATTATTAAAGCGTTTTGTTTAACCTAAATTGTGATCAGTATTATTAATGAACTTATTATTGTTAAAATACTGCTCATATGTGAGTTTTTGTTTATGGGTCTTGCATATGAATTTGTCATAGTGGGTAAGTTTAACTCATTTTAATTATTCTATATGTACAGGAAGAGACTCTTATTTTTAGCCACTCTAGTGCATACAATTGTCTCATTAATACTTACGCATGAGCGACTACTTTGAGATAAGAACAATATCTCTTCCTTATCGAGATTATTTTTAAGGGTTTTAATAATGACTTCATCATCAATACTTTTTTAAGGTAACTCTAAAACTTTTTATATACATTGATGTATCATAAATATTGAAATTAATAGATTTGATAAATTTCTGAGTCTTAAATGTGAAAATTTTGTTGAAGACATAGGAGGTTACATTCAACATTTCAAAGAGAAGAAACAATAAACAGTGGAAATTTTTGTTGTCATTGAGAAAAGTAATAACAAAGATCCATTTTCAATTCACAAAGTACAAAGAAAATCAAACCACATCACAAGTTTCCGAGAGTTTTCTAAGTGCTTCGACAAAACTCCCACAAAATTCCATGAATTCACTTATCTCAGTAGGTAGATGAAGACTAGAATCAACATGGACCACCGCATCTTCCTTTTCAAATTGGCAAACAAATTCATGAGCATATTCTATCATATCTGTATATTTCTTCTTCCAATCTCCTTTCTCTGCTTCTTACTCTTCAGCTTGCAACCTCACCACCCTCCTACCGCTTGTAAAACTTCGAACTTCTCTTCTAGCTCTTATCTCGCTTGCCTTTATCTAAGCTTCATTTCCAGCTCCTCTTTCTCCTTTAAAATCTTTGTTAACAATTTTTTCGGGCCTTGCAAATGCACTTTTAACTTGTGGATATCTACTATCTTTTTTAGGTACTCAAATTTTTTGCTCAACTTCTGACACTTTGTGTGTAAAATGACAAGTTCACATTCAGTGTCTTGCATTTGTTCTTTCAAGATCTCTATTTGGGCGAGCATTTGTGATTCTGATTGGTGACCACTGCTGCTCCTTGGGACTAATTTAAGGATGATGTGATATGCAATTCTTATTCGAAAAATGTTAATAACATATTTTTTATTATATTTTTTAATATATTTTTTATTAAATTACATCATACGTTAAAATATATAGTTAATTTTAATTAATATATAATTAATTTAATTAGTGTGTAATTAAATTAATTAATATATAATCAAATTTAAATATGTACTTTAATATATAACATAATCTAATAGAAGATAATATATTAAAAATAATGTGATAGACTGATACTTCTCTTCTTACTTTTTTTCATGCTTAATATTTAATATGTACGAAATAGTAAGACAATGTTGACATTAAAAGCAAGCCAACTGTGTCCATGTATAAAATCTCTATATGCTTTCAAGAGAAATGCCTAGCTACAAAAATAGACGTAAGTCTGGACTTAAAAAGCATGACAACAAATAGGGATGATATTTTCTTTTGGTACATAATAGGGATGATGATATTTTAATAAGGGTGACATGCACAACAGGACAAAATAAATTTATAATTAAGAGTATTGATCTGCAATCTTAGCCAAAAGAGAGTGATTTTGGTGTAATAATCACATATTAATCAAAATATTAAAGAAAATTCATCACAGAATGCAAAACAGTATTAGGCTCTAATGTAAATTCCACAGACAGACATTTATTTTTCAAAGAAGTTATTTCGTTTTGAGCAGTGCTGAGGGAGGTTTGCCGCTCGCGTCCCCAGCCTTCGGATGTTTGTTAAAGTTAAAAAAAAAATTCAAAACATCATTTAAGTTTAAAAAGACGAAATCAATGGCTGAGGGGCTCGAGCGTATCTACTCTCGAGCTTTCCTCAACATTTCCCTTTCATTTTCTTAGAATATTAATGCATTTAATGATGGGACTTATATGTATGCATTCATCTTGTTTTGTTCTTTATATATATATATATATATATATATATATATATATATATATATATATGAGAATATATATAGTGAAATGAATTTTTATTATGAGAGGGTGAGAAGAGTAAATCTTGACCATACTGTTATATGGTCAAGATTAAAAGTTACTAAAAGGTCATGTGACTACTTAAAAAAGTCACATGCATTTATATTATAATCTTGACCATTTATGAAAGATCCAATAGTCAATATTTACTCCTCTCACCTCTCACATCTCACAATAAACATTTCTCTCACCTGAGTAATATATATATATATATAGGACATATTTAGTGAAAGGAGTTTTTATTGTGAGAGGATGAGAAGAGTAAATCTTGACCATACAACTATACATGGATGGTCAAGATTAAAAGTTATTTGAAGGTCATGTGACCACTTAAAAAGTCACATGCATTTATGTTCTAATCTTGACCATTCATGCGAGATTTAATGGTCAAGGTTCACTCCTCTCACCTCTTATAATAAAAACTTCTCTCACTTGATAGACATTATATATATATATATACCTTACACAGGTGAGAGAAGTATTTATTATGAGAGGTAAGAAAAATAAATCTTGACCATTGAATCTTTTATGAATGGTAAAGATTAAAACATAAATGCATATGACTTTTTTAAGTAGTCACATGACCTTCAAATAATTTTTAATCTTGACCATCTATGTATAGTTGTATAGTCAAAATTTACTCTTCTCACCCTTTCACAATAAAAACTTTTCTCACTTGATATGTTCCATTATATATATATATATATATATATATATATATATATATATATATATATATATATATATATATATATATATATAGGGAGGAGAAGTCTTTTTCTCTTACACTCATTTTCAACCATTAGATCTACTTTCATCTAATGGTTATCTTTAATGAAATAATCTCCATCATTAGATGAAAGTAAAACTAACGGTTGAAAATGGGTGTAAGAGAAAAAAACTTCACTACTAAGAATATTTAGATGATCCTTCATCATATATATATATATATATATATAGGGGATCCATTTACACCAGTGTAAGTAAAAAAACTTACACTCAATCTCTTACCATTAAATTCATTTTAATCTAATGGTTATAAATTATCTAATTAAATAATGAGAGAAAATAATAAATACTCATATTAAAAAAGAGAAAATAAAGAAATGTGATTTAACGAAGAAATAAATTTTGATTATTAAGTCTATTTATTAATTTAAAAAATGATATAATATTGAATATAATTTATAATATTTTTATTTTTATTTAGTATAAGTTATTTTTATTTTGTATAAAAAGTTGATAGTTAATTTTTATTAACTTATTTTAAAATATAATAAATTAATACATTATATAAAACAAAAATATAATAAATAGTTAATTATTTAGTATAATTTATAATATTTTTTTATTTAGTTATAAGTTAATAAAGTATAACTAATTTTTAAAAATTATATTTTAAAATTTATATTTTAAGAATATTTAGAGTCGTTGCCTTCTTATATAATATGCCATAAATACATGTCCAAACTCATCAATCTGTTGCAGAATTCCGCTGTCACCAATAACAAATGGTTTTGATATCTCTCTTTTTTAATTTGGTCATTTTTATATTTTTCTAATAAAAAATATAAGAGACGTAATTTGCTTTACTTTTAGGTGTTAGTGAAAGATCTGAGTTGAATATAACATCTAGTAAAAAGGTTAATTCTTTGTTATTTGTTCATAATCAAGGAAAAAAAAGAGCATAATGCTCTCTGAGTAAATTAGTTTGAATCTTTTTATTTATTAAAATTCTTTATTTTTTAATTTGTTAAAATAAATACACTTTCAAATAATATGTTACGTTTTCAGTTTTAACTAAAAGACCTGAGTTAAGCATATTGCCATTAAAAATATCAGGTAATTTGTCATGCATCCCTTCATGATCAACTAAGAGAAAGATCATTAGATTCTTCTCAAACTTTTAAATAGTTTCCAAGTAATCATAAACCATATATTATTTGTCCTATTTAATCCAATCCTTTTAAATCATTTTGATAATTTTCAGTTAAACATGTCGTATGGAGTGTTTATTAAATATTTTTATTTAGTATAAAAGTTTATAATTAATTTTTATTAACTAATTTTAAAATATAATAAATTAATAGATTATATAAAAAATATTATAAATTATATTAAATATTATATCATTTTTTAGTTAATCAATAGACTTAATAACTAAAATTTATTTCTTCATTAAAATCACATTTCATTATTCTCTCTTTTTTTTAATATGGATATTTATTATTCTCTTTTCATCATTTAATTAGATGATTTACAATTATTAAATTAAAATAAATTTAATAATAAAAAATTAAATATAAATCTTTTTACTTACACTAAGTGTAAATAGATCCCTTCATATATATATATATATATATATATCTTGATATGCTACTGAAGATGATTTTATTATTTGCAGGCGTTCAGTGCTACAAAAGAAGTTAGCATCTTCTCATGTACCAAAAGAGGAACAGATCAATCTACTGAAGGATTTAGAGCGCAAGGAGACTGAGTACATGCGGCTAAAAAGACAAAATATGTGTTGAAGATTTTGACCTTCTAACCATTATTGGCAGGGGAGCCTATGGGGAGGTAGAAATAGGAAAATGTTAATCTTCTGCCAAGACAATGATCCACATCATTTTACTTTTTAACATTCCCAGCATGCTTTCATGAGACTGAAGATGAACAAAGATCAAATCGCTTCAGTGAATTTTTTTTTTTTTTTAGTATCGTCGTCTATTAAAACTTCTCTACATCGTTAACCACTTTTTTTGTTCTTCGTTAACAACTTTTTTCCACGAACATAGAAATCATGTGATAAAATCTTGTATCATTAACCAACAGATGCATTCATAATTAACCACTTTTTGTTCTTCATTAACCAACTTTAAAAAGTTGGTTAATGAAGAACAAAAAGTGGTTAAGTTGGTTAATGATACAAGATTTTATCACGTGATTTTTATGTTCGTAGAAAAAGTTGGTTAACAAAAAATAAAAAAGTGATTAACGACGTAGAGAAGTTGGTTAATGGACGACGTATACCAAAAAAAAAAATGAAAAGCATGATTTAATTGGCGTTTCACGTGGGCCCCGTGGATTGAAAGCAGTGTAAGTACTATGCTATAGGAGGTAGAAATATGCACAATCATATTAGATAATTAGTGCCTTATTTTTTTGGTTGACATTTAAGCATGGTATTGAAAGTTGGTTGGTAATATGGATAATACCCAATTAAAAGTTTCTGAATAAAATAAAATATTTACCATATGGTCCTTCTACTTAGAAGAGCTAATTATCATGTTCCTAGGAATTAAACCTTTCTGATATGGAACTAGATTTAGTATAGGGGACTGGCAGCATATCAAAAAATCCGTGTGAGCCATTTTTAAGAAAACTGAAAGCAAATCAGCTTCCAAATTAGATGCAGTTCCTTAATTCCATGAATCTACATCAGAATTCCCTCATTGGCACTTAAGTACCTGTTTTTCATATATAGCAATGAGTGAAATTACTCTTTTGCCACGCTCCTTGTTGAGTTCCATTTTTTCTACGTTCTTATAAATTATGTTACAAGACTTTTTTTATGGCGAATACAGTACTACGTGGTACGGTGAATCTGGTATAAAAATGGTAAAATTATCCGTATTCGTGGGGATCCGCTAGAATTACTCGCGATGGGACGGGGATGGATACTTGTTTAATAAATAGAGGCAGGGGCGGGGATTATAGTACTCGTCCCGCGGGTACTCGTAAATTCATTAAGCATACTTTTTCATCTAATATATACATATATTATTTTCTTTTTTTTTTTTTACTTTGAGATGAGACAAAAATACATATTTTTTATTATTTTGAAATGATTTTTTTATTGAATGAGTCTATAATAATAAAACTTATTAAAAAATATATTATTTATGTAATAATTATTTATGTAAATTGATTAATACAAAATATAATTGAATTTAGTTTATTATTTATAATATTTTTTTAATTTTGTAAAAATCTTAAATTATTGAACAAAGTTGTAGTATATGGTATTAAAATTTATTTTTTTATGTATTTTTTATAATTTTTAAGATTTTATTTTAAATTATTAACTACCTGCGGATACTTGCGGATACCCCCGCTTACCCATAGAGATCATATATGAGTACCCGTGACGAGACGAAGACGGGAGCGGGAGAAGTACTATGCGTCCTTGCCCCGTCCCATTGTCATCCCTAATCTGTTACGCGATTTGCTGGGATGTTGAGCGAATCTAGTAACTATGGTTCAGGCACAAGATGGTCAAGCTGAATTTGGACCAATTAAGTTGCTAATGATGGAAACAGCTGTAAAAGTTCAGTTGGTAATTGTAAAATAGTCGGGAAGACATCTTTGCAATAGATAGGTGTTGAGGCTGTAATTTAATTGTTACTGGATGGAGTCATGTATGGAGAGGGGTCCAGAGTTGAGACTTTTAACAAAGAAAAGTAAGAAATAAACCCAAGGTTTAGAGAATGAATGCGTGGCTTGCGCAGCTACTTAGCTCTATTTTTATTATTCAGAGAGAGCTTGCTTAACAAGCTTATACAGCTGTACAACACTTTACAGAAGAATATATAAGTTAACTGAAATAGTAAGGATACTAAAACACTCAATGATCCATCTGTAACAACTATTTATCTAACAGAAACAATGTGGCTGAGGGTCTTAAAATCCACTTATCATTTAGATAAGAGAATCTGTTATTCTTTATAGTTCAGGAATCTTCATTGGAAATGAAATCTTGGTGATATAAAAAGAATGAACAAATAAAAACTGAGTTCCAGTGAAAACCTAGGTTTTCTTTATGTTTTTCTCTCCTATCCCAGTACATTTAAGACTCTCTAAATATAACAGCAAATCATGGACGCTGAAAATAAAAGTTATGAATTTTTAACGAATTATGTGTTAAGAATCTTGGTTTAATTTTACTTTTGATTGTGCTTTAACAGATGGCTTTTCTTGAAGTTCTTCTTACCTTCTTAATATTGTGTCATCCTATTACCATATTCATATCTTTCCTTTTTCTTCTGAGTTGCTATTGATTCTTAATTGATCTTTGGTATTCTTAATTGATCTTTGGTTATATATGCCGGTCATAAGTGATGGTATGGTTTTGGATTGTCATTTTACTTTTGTTGTATACCTCTTTACTGTTAAATTTTTTGAATGCTTATACAATATGATTTCACAGGTAAGACTCTGTCGGGAGAAGAAATCAGGTAATATATATGCCATGAAAAAGTTGAGGAAGTCTGAAATGCTCAGCAGGGGACAGGTGAATTTTCATATTTTCATTTGTAATATGAAAGTTTATTCTTTCCTCTTCACTTTATTATTAAAAAATAAATAAAGTTCTTTCTGCTGTTATTTTTTCAGTTTCATCATCTGAATTGAATTTGTTTCGATTCCTTGGGTGCTTTTGCATCACAGGTTGAGCATGTTAGAGCTGAAAAAGACTTACTTGCAGAAGTTGCTAGTGACTGCATTGTGAAACTTTATTACTCTTTTCAAGAAACTTGAACATTATGCTGAAGTTCCGAATCTGGGAAAGTGTGTGATTTGTAATGGGATTGCCTACTCTTTCAAGATGCTGAACACTTATATCTGATAATGGAATATTTACCTGGGGGTGATATAATGACTTTGTTGATTAAGGAAGAAACTTTGACTGAAACTGTGGCTAGATTTTACATTGCCCAAAGCATTTTGGCCATAGAGTCTATTCATAAACACAATTACATTCATCAGTTGGTATTGTTACATCTTGAACTGCACTATGGTCTTATTCTTATAAACCATAATTTGCAATTATAAGTTTCTTCCTGTTTCCCCCAGAGACATAAAACTTGACATATTGGATTTCTGAAAAAATACCTCTGTACGTTAAAGAATACACACTGATAATTTGGCAAGAATACAAGGTATATATAGGTTCAGGATCCTAAACTAACTAACTAACTAATAGCCAATAGCAAACAAAACAAATTAAATATAAAACTGATTACTAACAGAATAACAATAAATAGAATGACTTCTGTAACATTTTGTATAATACAAGAGATAAAAATAGATGTGAAGAATTTAGTTCTAAGCTATAACTGAGTAAAATGAGCTATAGTAACATTTGGGTTAGTTGGGTATTTTTTTTATATATATTAAGAGGATGTTTAAAGGTCAAATCAGGCAAATAAAATGTGTTAGGTTGTATACTACTTTTACTATTCATCCTTTCATTTCTGACCATACGTTCTTTATCATTTTTTCTTTCTTTTCTTTTCCTTTTTCTTACTTTTTCTTTCACCTTTTCTTTCTGCTTTCTTTCTCTTTTCTTTCTATTCTTTTCTCTACTCATTTCTGCTCTCTCTCTCTCTCTGTTCATTCTCATTTTTGGAAGAAGAAGAAAGAAACCAAGGTGAAAGGAAAGAAATCAAGTGGAATCAAAGAGGATCAAGCCAGGAGCAAAAGAAAGATGATAGGAAGGGCAAAAAGAAAGTGACACCAAGCTGAGGTAGGGGAATTTTCTTACTCTTTTCTTCCTCTTTTGTGTTTTCAAGATTTGATTTCTTGATGGCCTTAAGTGAGATTTTTGGTTTGATAATGAAAGATTTAAGCTTTTATGTTTGATTATGGTGTGAAAACTTGTTTTTCCTCTTTTGAATTCTTGATGATTTTCAAGGTAGATAGAGGGGTATTAAACCCACTTTTGATTTGTGATTTTGAATGAGGATTTATATGCTTGAAAAGGTTAACCTTGATGTTTTGTTGGTGATCTTTGGACTAGTTTTGGTTGATTCTTGAAAAAGGATGAATTTTTGGCTGAAAACCAGAGGAATCTGGTGCTGTTGCGCACCTCACGCCGTGGCGCCAGGTTTTTACGCCGCGGCGCACAAAGTGAAATTTGTGAATTTCGTTCACAGAGAAGTACACAGGGTAGGCCGTATAACCAGACACGGCCCGTGTCCTAAAACACGGCTGTGTAATATTACATGGCCCGTGTTTGAGGCGCAAAAATCTTTAAAAATGTTATTTTTTATTCAAAAATGATGGATATATATTTCTTTAACCTAGGTAACCTAAATACAAACCTTAAACCTTGAATTGAATGATTGAGATCCACTAGATTGTGAAAATACTATGCATCCAAACAAATTTGAGAAATGACTTCATTATTATATTAAATCATATGTGATTGATTGATGGTATTTGAACACCCATGATGAGAATGATTTAATTATGCATTAAGCATACATGATTATATCATGAAATGATTTTCTCTCATGGGTATCCACTTTGTGGAACTAGGCCGAGTTGGATTTTGGATGTACCTGTATTAGGGTAAGTCTTGGTTAATGGTAAGAGAATATGTGATTTTCTCTATACCTGAGTAATTGAGATTAAGGAAGAACCTTCCTTTTTACCTGAGCTTCCCTAGTCATTAAGTGGTTGAGGATGAGTATTTCTCTCACTATTTGGGGTAATCCTAAATCTTGGATAGATTGAGTAACGTACCTTTCATTCTATTCCCGATGATTGATATTGTGAGATAATGTACTTTCTCCTTATCATGATGGATTGAAGTCTAACCCTAGCTTTGATATTGAGGAGACGTACTTCCTCTAAGCTAGAAATGGGAAGACTGGCCTAGTTACCCGGAGTAGTTCTGTGTGGCGACGTACGGCCATAAAAAGGTTGATGTGCACCAACCTAAAAGCAGACTACTACCAAGCCAATAATTTTTGTAATGCTAGCATGATTAATGCATGAGTTTAATGATTTGATATTGAGTAATGCCATTGATTTTTATCATGGATTTTATTGAAGCAATTTATGATTTATGTGATATGAGTTTAAATGATTTTCATAATAATGGAAATGGGAACTCTGTTTCGAGAAGAGGAAGGACTGGATTTGACTTTTGTCACCTTCCTACACTAGAAATATTATTTTTCTTAAAAGATGGTTTTTCCTCGAAACAGCTGAAATTGTTATGATGACACATTTTTGTTTATTAATGGTACTACTGAGAATTTCTTAATTCTCACCCCGTATATGGAATTTTCCGTGACAATTTCAGACAGGAAACACGCAATGGAGCAAGATGGAATTTCGGACTTATGAAGAGTAGTTTGATATATTTTAATTCCTAGTTTTAGAGAGTTTGTTGCCATGAGGCACTTTTTGTATATTATAGTATAATGATGTAACAGCTATTATAATATTTTGTTTCATGACATATGTGTATATATGTGTTTGCGTAAGGCTCATATTTTGATATCTATGTACTTTATTTATTTACAAATTTGTGATATTCGTAAGTAATGTATCAAATTCTAATTATTGATACGTAAATCGGATACGTTATTAGTTCTAGTATTTGGGACATTACAACTTCCACAGCTCTGATACCATATTGGATTTCTGAAAAAATACCTCTGTACGTTAAAGAATACACACTGATAATTTGGCAAGAATACAAGGTATATATAGGTTCAGGATCCTAAACTAACTAACTAATAGCCAATAGCCAACAAAACAAATTAAATATAAAACTGATTACTAACAGAATAACAATAAATAGAATAGATCCTAACATGACAACCTTCTATTGGACAAAAATGGTCATATGAAGCTCTCTGATTTTGGTCTCTGTAAGCCACTTGACTGCTCAAATTTATCATCTATAAATGAAAATGAAGTCCTGGATGATGAGAACTTGAATGATACCATGGACGTTGATGGAGCCTTCTCAAATAGCAGAAACGGAAGGCGCTGGAAAAGTCCCCTCGAACAGCTTCAGCATTGGCAAATGAACAGGAGGAAGTTGGTAATTGCCTTCTGCCCACATTCAGAAATTGTATTCGATGCTTGCCTGGTTTTTATTTCTGATTTCTTACAAATTCATAATGGCAATAGGTAATTGTTCTATTACACAAAATGATAGTGTCTTTAACTTAGAGGTTATTAAACATATGCCATCTGTTGCATGAACATACTTGCCTCAGTCAATATGTCATCAATGAGGAATGATGGATCAAAGTAAAGAATGAAAGATTTATGATTGTTTATTTTGCACTCAGATATCGTGCATAATGGTAAAATTCTTAGTTATTTACTACGTAGAAGACTCCTGTTTCTTTCCGTATTCAATTAATATGTTGGTCAGTTAATTTTTGTAATGTGTGATATTCCTGAATTGTCTCATATTGTTTTTATATGCTTGCATGCATATCCTTCTCCAACTTATCTATTCATTTCATGGCAGGCATTTTCCACTGTTGGAACTCCAGACTATATTGCTCCTGAAGTGTTACTGAAAGAGGGTTATGGTTTGGAGTGTGACTGGTTTGTTGATATTCTCTTTTTGTTTACTGTTGTTTGAGTTGCATCTGTTCATTTTCTGTTTTAATAGTTTTGTCGTTTTGAAGTGAATGCAGATGATAACTTTGCAGTCCCTTTTTATTTGGCTTCAGTGGTTAAGAGAAGTTGAAAAGCTCAAGGTTCTAAGTTATTGCACATGGACTCTTGTGTATGATGCAGCAGTTGAATGCTTGCATATGTTATCTATCCAAACTTTAGAGCCCCTAGAATGGCTTCTTTTGGAATAGGTCAAATGTTATACCTTTATGCTAAGAAATGTTGATAAACAGGAAGTTAGTTAAGCCAGAGTGCAATAAGTGAAGCACCTTACAATGCGTGTGGGCCAAAATTTGAGAGCATTAAATTATTTTGTAGCCAGTTTGTTTATGTTTTATGTTAATTGAAAGTAAAATACTACAGAAAAGGAAATTTTCTGTCCAGTTTTAAGATTGCATGACCTTTTGGATATTTGTGTTACAGATATACATAAAACCATTCATGAGCCTTCACCTAACACCTTAAGCTTTTGGGAGAGTTGATCCTTGACAAGATATCAAAGCCTCTATAACCAAGTATTTAGGTCTTTAGGAGTTTGATCCTTACCACCCTCATTCTTCTAAATAAAATTGAATTTCCGCACATGGTATAAATGAGCATGTTCCAAAGGATCTTGCATGATGCGGCGTGTTAGAGATGTAATAAAGCCATTGATGAACCGTCACCTAGCAGTTTCAGCATTTAAGAGAGTTGGTCCTTGATATAGTATTAAAGCCTCTATGATCAAGTGGTCATGAGTTCAATAATTGCCATTTTATTTAAAAAAAAAAAAAAGCCACCTCCCATTCTTCTCATAGAAAGTTGAATTTCGGCAAAACATAGGTGGACCTTTGCATTGTCCACGATTCAAGCCCAAAGGGCTTTTGCATGAGAGGGTATGTTAGAGATATACATAAAACCATTCATGAGCCTTTTCTTAATAGCTTAAGCTTTTGGGAGAGTCAGCAATTGATAATGTGCACTCCAATCCACAGGAATCATGAATAGGAATCGTCTTGTCAACTTTCTTAAAGAAAGAGTTGAAGCATTATAAACTTAAACTGGGAATTATCCGTGTAAAGAAATTTGGAGCACTGGATATGAACCTTTTATAGTCATCCAATTGTAACTTTATACTTGGTTCTATCAGATCCAGTGAACCGTGTGTATTCATTGAATTGAAATTTTACATTGTCATATTAATCCAGTTATGGTATTATTTTGAAGTTGACTGTCCAAATCTTATATAAAAGGCATGGTGCTCTCAGATATTCCTGGTCTTATAATATTCAGCATCAAGTTTTGGAATTGGATTTTCCTGCATATATAGAAGGGATAATCATTTGAATGCAGAGTTGGCTGACCTGTTATCTCTTACATAAATGTTCTGCCAGTTTATGTGATTCTCAATAGGAACTAAATTTTCTCTAATGGAAACAAGGAAGAAACATTTGGATAATAAGAAAGATGGCTGTTAGCAGAGGATAAAGATCTTCCACTACATAAATTGAATGGTGAAAGAAAAAAAACAGGAATTTGATTGCTTGGTTGTTCTTACATGTCTGATTAATAAGAAAAGTTTATATCATGTTATGCGTAAATTAAGAGAATTGGAACAAAATTAAATGAGTAAGAAGATAATTATAATTTCTTGAAAATATAAAATAAAATAAATCTTTAAAAGAGAATATGGATGAAAACATTCCTTTTCCATTTTCATATTTATTATGATAGTTCTAGAATGATTTGTCTGAATTTTCTACTGTATCTTAGAGAAGACAATTTGCATTATGTGTAATCTATTTCATTATTCTTAAAAATGTTGTACTGGTATCTGGCATAGATTATTCTTCTTTATAGTTGCTTTTACCAGGAAAAATGCTATTTGTGTCCCATGTAAATATATGTTTTTCTTAAGGACTTCTAGTAATGTCTGTGTTGAAATGAAATATCTTTCTCTGTTGCTGACATGAGTTCTGCCTTGCTGCAGGTGGTCTCTTGGTGCTATAATGTATGAGATGCTTGTTGGTTATCCCCCATTTTACTCTGATGATCCAGTAACAACATGCAGAAAGGTTTTTCTCTTTTTTCCCCTTCTTTTTCCCACTTAATCCTTTCCTTTGGGGACTCACAATATTTGTTGAAGACACTAATTCCCAGGCCCCTTGACCAAACAATAAAATTTTGATTATGTAGGATTAATCTCATTCCCTTGTACTATATATTTTCATAAGAGTCCAATAGCAGCTTTTTGGGATTCAATTTGACTATCAATGATCAAGTCTATTGTCCTTTATAAGTCATGAGATAAATATGAAATTGGACATTACAAAACTGGCAATTTTTCTGGCAAAAAAAGGAAAATTTTGATGTACAAAAAACTGATTGATAGAGATTGCTTTTGTTATAGTTGCTTTATTTGGCGATTCAATTGTCCTCACCGTCATAAATGCTTATAACATTTCAAACATCTAGTTTGTCACTTTATTTGTTCTATCTAGATAATCATACTGTGCCACTAGATTAATTGTCTCATAAATGTTTTCAGAGAAGTTCTACATTCATGGACTTTGATCCATCAAAGATGCATGCTCTTAAAATAAATTAAACACAGAGAAAATCGTAGACATATAATGAGCATGTTATTCTTGTATAGTTCTTATTTCCCTTGTCTTATGTGATTTAATTATTGAACATTTCAATGGACTTAAGAATTCAAAGCATGAACTCTACTCATGGGTACTTTGTCTTACTCATGCTTTATTTTTGGATATCATATGATTTATTCTTAAGTCTTACACATCATTCTTTTTTATGTCAATTATGTATTTACTTAGAATATTATTGCTTAAATTTTTGTCTCTTCTATTTTTTCTTTTTGTTATTAGTCAGTCACCTTCTTCTCACTATAACTTGTCAATGTATTTATTAGCATTTATTTATAACAACAACAAAGTCTTTTTCCATTAGGTTAGATCGGTTATATGGATCGAACGAGATCATTGTGTTATGTTATAAACCATATTTTTAGAAAAAAGTCATTTAAATCTATTAGCATTTATTTAGTGCCTTATTTTTTCAGTAGCACTAACAGTAACGGTTTAATTTTTTATTTTTTTTTTGGGCCTTGGTGATGAGTGTCTTCAGATTGTGCATTGGAAAAATCACTTAAAATTTCCAGAAGAGGCAAGATTGACGCCTGAAGCAAAGGATCTTATATGCAGGTTGCTTTGTGATGTTCAACATAGGCTTGGTACCAAAGTAGCAGATGAAATTGAAGTATGTAAAATGTGATTTTCTTTCTTTCGTGTTTTAATATAACGCTTTACTATTAAATCACTATATTCCCCGATAATATTACTCTTTCTTAATTGACCAGGCTCATCCTTGGTTCAAAGATGTCGTATGGGACAAGCTCTATGAAATGGAGGCAGCATTTAAACCACAAGTCAATGGGGAGCTTGACACTCAAAATTTTATGAAATTTGATGAGGTAAGATTTTATGATTTTTGAATTCTTTTTTGATTGGTGTGCCTTCTTTCACCTACACTCCTGGTAGGTTTCATATCGATGACTTCTGTTCTGTGAACTCTGTCTTGGTCCTTCCAGCTTGTTCTTAAGGAGAGAAGTAGGTGCCATTAAAGCCATTGGTGGTTGGCACATAATGTTTTACCCATATCTTTCAAATGTCTCACATATCTTTTGCATATCTTTTAATTGTTTTAACAAATCTTTCATATCTATCAATATAATTGGAAACTATTGATAGCAATCTTCAATGAAATTTGGGACAAACCCAACACTATCTTGTCAATAATCTAATCACAGGATGGGTTATAGGAAGCTTTCGTATAAATAAGCAGATAGCCTTTCCTAATTTAGCGGCTCGGTTGGTTTTTGCAATGGCCTTGGGTCTATTTTCATCTCTGATCTTCCCTGCATAAGCTGCATTTGTCTATCTGTTGGAAATGTAACCATAAGGTCTAACATTTTTTTCTGAGGATTATATGGTTTTTACCTTTTCCTTTCTTCATGTCTCAGTAAACAGGTAATGAAAAATGAGCATTTCCCCACCCTGATAGATTAGTCTAATTGCACTTTCCCATTAATCTTTCAACATGAGCACGTTATATCCTAATCTATTTATATTATTTGCAATGTGTCCCCCCTGAATAATCCAAAATTAGGCACATTTAGACAAATTGGATTAGCAAAACCGACAAATTACTAAGAGAAAACTTAGGCAGATGTGCTAATATTTGATTTCCTTAAATATTGTGCCAAATTCTCACACAGTTACATTCAATCAATCCAATAAGAATCGCACATATTGCCCCCTATTTGCTACCATAGTTGCACAACATGGCTACGTTCAAAAAATATTTGGCAGGTGAGTGTCATGCTTTGACCAATAAGTTTAGAGATGACCACTAATTTAAATTGTGGTGGTACTAAAAGTGGGGACATTGCCAACAACACAAATAGGTTACAGGGTAATATACTTAAATCAAAATGTCAATGGAGACTGTGGAACTGGACTAATAGATTAGGGTAATTGCAATTAACTCGATAAAAATTGAAGGTAGAACCATGTCCCAGCTTTTCAGAATGGTATTCTTGTATGATAGTGAACTTGTTTAACATTTGTACATGGATACATGTTTGTTTGCATGAATATTTGTATGTAATATTTATTCATTTAAATTCAGTCTCCTTTAGTATATCATTCTTTACTATAATGATTTTTTTTTCCAGAAACAGTATGGATGAAGTAATTGTTTGTGAATTTGCCTTCTTGTTTATGCTTTCTTATTTATATGTGCATGGATTTTCATATCTTTTGCTTTTTCCGGGTTATTACCTATTTATTAGCTAGAATTGTGACTTATTTGTGTTAATAGGTTGAACAACCAAAACCTGCTAGATCTGGATCTGGACCCTTCAGAAAGGTATAAACTCTATTTGCTTGAAGGAGGAATAAGATTTGTCAGGCAATAGTCAATTAACTTGCCTCAGTTGTTTGCTTTTATGGATCATTCAATTCGAAGTGGACAATTTCATCTCATTTAGAATATACCATCATAATAATCCTTTGGCTCTTCGTCTTAGACCTGTTAATACTTAAGTCATCCAAGTGGGATGTAAGAATAACTGCATGAACTTACACATATAACATTTAGTTCCAATACAATCATAGCAATTTTGTTCAGATTCTCAAGGGTACAATACATCTCAATAATTTTCTTTTTTTTAAAGATGTGGTATATTTTTTGAAAGTTGATGGTGCTTTAGAAAAAATTGGTAATAAATTAACAATCCATTTGCTTTCTGTGGCTTTCCGTTAATTCATAAGCTCTTACTCTATCTCACCTGTTGACTTCTTCATATTTAGTTGTTTACCCTGGCACAAATTTATTTCAGGCTAATATTCGTTGATCAATGTTGTAGTATTCATAAAACTCCTTTACAGTTTATTATATCCTCTTTGTCCACAGAAGCTGTTGACTCCTCAAGATCTCAGTTTTGTTGGCTATACATATAAGAATTTTGCTGCTGTCAAAGGGATACGTCATTCTGCTGGTATGTGATTTTTTTTTCTCCTAAAATATAATATTTTACTAATCCATCTCCCTTAAGTCCTAATCTTTTGATACCACTTGTTAACAGTCAAAGACTTAGAATGCTGTCTATATTTCTATCTTCTTGGAATTTTCCATTTTCCTTTTGTTCATGAGATCAACTGATTAATGTTATCTGCCCAAGATGACCTAGATATGCATTACAAGTATAGTAATATGCTTCAAAGACTTAAATCAACAAACTATGCATGCCTATGTAACCAAGTTATCCTAAGTTGTTCTAAAGTTTGGATACAGAGTAGCTTATGGAGATGGGTGGCATTCATCTTACAATAAATTTAGGACTTGTAAAAATTGAGGTTTAATTTGTTTCCTTATGACTTCTCAGAATGATTGCTTCTTATGACTCTCTCCCTGAGAAGGGACATGGCAGAGCCTTTAAATCAGAACCAAGCAAATAACAGGCAAACAAGTTTTAGTTAAAAGGAGATTCTTTTTGCTTTAAGTTTTAAAGTGCTTATTCAATCTTTGTGGTTATAAACTTGTAATGATTATAAGAACAATCTGAGGTGATAAGTTATAAGGTGAGCTCATCTCTAAATCTTGAAAAGAGCTACCAATCGCCCCCTCCCCAAAAAAAAAGAAAAAGAAAAGAAGGAAATAGCATAGAAATAATAGTACTTCCCTCTATATGCACACTTCTTTTATTCGTCTGAGTAAACGTACAATTTGGCCCTCCAAGTCCAAAGATATGCTCAACATTACATTGGTCCTCCATTTATGGCAACATCAAAGTGGTCCTTCAATGTCAAATAATGCCATCAAAGTGTTCCTTCAAGTGCTACCAAATTGGTCGTCATTAACAGTATGTTTGGATGGAGTGGTTTGGAAGGAAAGAAAGGGGAAGGTTACTTTAAAAAAAAAAAATTGACAACAACATGCACACTTGAGTTAATGGAATAGAGGAATTATCGCTTCGTTGAGCTTTTCATTGGTTTCAAGGAATCGTATTGACCTTTCTTTTCCATTAGCTTTCTATTAATGACAGTTAGAAACAGAAATAGGGAGACAAATACTAATAAATTTGTGTATATTTCTGAATGAATGCATACAGGAAGGTTAGCATTTATTTATTCAAGAAGGCTAATGTACATAAAAGGAAAATAATAAAGTATAATTATGTACTAAATCAATTACAATAATCTCTAAAATCAATTGTAATCAATCATAATCTCAATCATAATCAATCACGCTAACATCCTCCCTCAAACTCAAGTGGTATAGAAGAAACCAACTTGAATTTGGAGACTAGAGTACGGAACCGTCCAAGATGATGAGCTTTGGTGAACAGATCGGCCGACTAGTCAAGCGTGCCAATGGAAATGAGATGAAGAGCAACACGAAGAATGTGTTAACGAATAAAGTGGCAGTCGATCTCAATATGTTTGGTGTGCTCATAAAAAACATCATTGTGAGCAATTTGAATAACACTCCTATTATCATAGTAAAGAGCAGTGGAAGAGGACTAAGAAACACCCAAGTCTTCAAGAAGCCAATGTAACAAAAGTATTTCAGATGTAGTGTCAGCAAGTGCCCAATACTCTGCTTCAGTACTGAAGCGTGCAGTTAAAATCTGTTTCTTGCTTCGCCATGAAATGAGTGCATCACCAAGATAGATACAATAGCTAGTGGTGGATCGGTGATCAGTGGGATCTTCCCCCAATCAATATCAAAATAAACCTGGAGGACCAATGAGGAGTTGACTAAGAAATGAAGCCCATGAAACAGAGTTCTTTTTATATACTGAATAATACAAAGAACAGCAATGTAGTGAGTCATGCGCAGAGCTGACATAAACTAGCTGACTAAATGAACAGCATATGAAATGTCTGGACGAGTAATAGTAAGATAAATTAAGTTGCCAACCAACTGCTGATAGTGAGTAGGATCGTCAAGTATAGTACCATCTAGAGGTGTAAACCTGACATTAGGTTCTAGAGGAGTAAACTCGGTGCGACTGTCTGAGAGACTGGCTCGAGAAATAAGATCTAAAGCATATTTAGCTTGGGACAAAGAAATACCATCAATAGAGGAAAGAAACTCGACCCAGAAAATAATTGAGAGGGTTAAGATCCTTTATCTCAAAATTGCGGCTCAAAGATGTTTTAAGATCAGCAATACTAGAAGTACCATCACCTGTAATAATCATGTTATTAACATAAAGAAACAATAACACAGTGCCATTATCAGTCTTACAAATGAAGAGAGCTGAATCATGAGAACTAAAGGAGAATCCAAGCTGACTGACGGTGGAGCTAAACTTAGCAAACTAAGCTCGAGGAGCTTGTTTAAGATAATACAAGGCTTTGCGAAGAAGACAGACCTTGTTTGGGGACAAGAATAACCAAGTGGTGGTCGCATATAGACTTCTTCTTCTAAGTCACCATTAAGAAATGCATTCTTCACATCCATCTGATTAAGAGTCTAGTTGTGGGTGATAGCAATAGCAAGAAGAGTACAAACTAAAGTGAGACGAGCAATTGGAGCAAAGGTTTCTCCATAATCAATCTCATGTTCTTGAGTAAAACCTTTGGCCACCAAGCAGACCTTATAACGTTTAACAAACCCTCAGATCGAGTTTTAATCTTATAAACCCATTTACATCTGACAAGAGCCTTATCAAAAAGAAGATCAATCATTTCCCAAGTACCATTATTCTCCAAAGTCTGTAATTCTTCGTTCATAGCTTGTTTCCAACGAGAGTCAGTGGAAGCCTCTGAATATGCCTGTGGTTCATGAAGGTGAAGCATGGTAGAAAAACAATGATAATCATGAAGGTAGGTGGGAAGGTTTCTTACACGAGAGGGATGAATGACAGTGTCAGATGCAAAATCAACAATCAAGATAGTGTCAATGAGATGAGTCGAAACTTCAGACAATGATTAGAGCTCAGTGGGAGAATCGGAAGAGGAACCTAGAGGTGGAGAACCTGTATTAGACACATTTGAAGACTCTGTATCAGAATCATGTGAAAAGAGATCAATAGATGGTGTAGTGAACAAAGGGGTAGAAGTGGAAGAAATGGACTTGAACTGAGACAATGTGGAGAATAAAGTATCCTCTCAAAAGACAACATGACGAGAAATACGAATACGCTGAGAGACTGGATCCCAGCAGCGATAGCCTTTGTGTTCAGTACCATAACCAAGGAAGCAACAAAGACGGGCACAGGGTTTAAGCATAAAGTGCTCATGGGGTTGAAGAAAAACAAAACAAGCACAACCAAAAACTTTGAGAGAACTGTAGTTTGGAGGTTTCTGGTGAAGACATTCATAAGGAAATACATTACCAAGAACAGAGGAAAGAAGACGATTGATAACATAGACAACAGTAAGAGCAGCTTCACCCCATATACGTTTAGGACAAGATGAGGAAATGTGCATAGCTCAAACGGAGTCAAGAATGTGCCGATGCTTCCTTTCAGCACGACCATTTTGCTGAGATGTACTAGGACATGAAAACTCAGAAAGGGTTTCCTGTTCAGTAGGAAAAGTGAGTAATTTTGAATCACGATATTCTAAGGCATTATCACGACGAAAAACCTTCATTGTCTTTGAAAACTGAGTTTTAATCATAGTGGCAAAGGTAATGTAGATTTGAAGAAGTTCAGAATGGTTTTTTCATTAAATATATCCAGGTGAAACATGAATAGTCATTAATAAAAATCACAAAATATCAACAACCTCCCACAGTGGGAGTAGGAGCTAGACCCCAAACACCAAAATGCTCAAGATCAAAAGGGGGAACTAAAATGGAAGTACTTTTATTACAAGATAAGGCAGGCTGTTTAGTTATTTGACAAGATGTATAATGCAAAGATTCTTCTTTAACAAACCCTAAAACACCCTGAGAAACGAGTAGGACATAATTTACTAAAATAAATGTGACTAAGACGGTGATGCCATAACTGAAGAAGAGAGGAAATAGAAGTAGCACAAATAGTTGACACAGGAGACGGAGGAACATAGAGGGTAGTGAGCTCAAACAATCGTCCAACTTTACGAGCATTCCGAATGATCTGTCCTATCCGTGGATCCTGCATGTAACACCCTAGCTCTGACACCAACTAATGTAACACCCTAACTAGGGCATCACATTTCTGACTTCCGACTCATAATCTAAAAATAAGTTCGCACAAAGTTTGAGTTATAAAAGATGAGTTTCAAAATTTCTTCTTTACTGAAACGTAAATTTACTGAAAATATTAGGTAATATTGAAAATCATCTTTCAACTATTCATTATGCAATATTGACACCAATTAATAATACAATTTAAAGAGAAATATAAAATTAACAGACTTATTTTTTTTTTATAGTCGCAAACCCCATGACGGGTCCTACTTAATAGCACGGTACAACACTAACAAGAAACTTTAACATACTTATTCCTTTTTCTGTTCATCTTGATGCATCAGACATCTGTTCCTTTGTCAACACCGCACACCTTCGAGTCTGAATGTCCACTCCTTATTGTTGTCACCAATCTCGAGTATTTATCGCCCTATGTCTAAGACAACTCGATCCTTCTATTGTTTGATTTTAACAATACAAACACAAAAAACAACATAACAAAGAGGTGAGATCACCTACACCAATACCAACATGGCGTACAGAGATAACACATGACCAACAATATCATACAGACAGATCATGCCATAATCATGCTATCAGCATTAATCAACTATCATTATCTAATCATTTATCAGTTCAATCATCATCCAATCATTTATCAATTCAATTATCATAACCAATAACCAATATTCCTCAATTAATATATCACACAGATATAAATACTTAGATTTATGCATATGTACAAAGACTCGCTTTTTCAAAAACAACTCCATGGAGGTTTTCACAATTTCGAGAAGAATGCTCTGGTCAATTGTCAGTCTTAGCCCAAAGACAATCTCCCAGTTGTTGAAAAGAATCGTGTTCTTGTCGGGTATCGTCAATGCGTTGTATGCGGATTTTCAACGCATCGCCAAGTGGTGCAGGTGTACTCGCTAACGCCCATGGGTCGATCGCCGCTACTTGACGCCCAAGATCCATCATAGACCTCACTATCAATTCTCATTCCCTTTTCAACCACAAGGGCCATAATAGCTATTAGCTATATTTTATACAATGCATGAATATATCAGTGCAAGTCCAACCCCAAATGGCCAAATCTTTTCAATTTCATTTGTTCAATTTATATCATATGCTTCAACGCATACTTTTCCATTGCATGTATAATGCACCAAATCCATTCACAGGCATCTCTTTCCAATGCATACAAAATATATCAAATACCAGTCATAGGCAAAACACGTCATTTTCTCATACAATGTCCATACACTGGTTCAACAGTAATTATACTATATTTTTAACACGAAATCATGTTATCATGTTTTCATAGTTATAAAACACTTTTGCCGTATTTTCACAAAATTGCATAACATTTCCATTATGTTTTCACAATTCCAAAATGTTTCTGTTACATTTTCAAAATTCTGAAACGTTTCTGTTATATTTTCACAATATTGTAACACTTTTGTTACATTTTCAAAATGCCGCAGCTCTTCTGTTGCACTTTTAAATCACGTATTAATTTTTCAATGTCTTTCTCAATCGCGTAAAAATATACGTTTCTCAAATCGCATATTATTTTTTCACTGTTTCAAAATTGCGTATATTTTTCAATAATATTTTCAATAGTGTAAAATATTTAAACGCTTTCCAAATCTCATAACAATTTTCCACCAATTTGCTACCATTTTTCATAATCGCGTAAAAATGTTTTATCGTTTGTTCAATCACGTAGTGATTTTTCAACAATATTTCAAATCATGTAAAATATTTAAGCTTACATAAAATATTTAAACGTAATTCAAATCACGTAGAAATATTTTAACATATTTCAAATTGCGTAGAAATATTTTACTATATTTTAAATCATTTTTAAGATACGTAAATCATTTTTCACCATTTTACAATCATGTAAAATATTCCTTAATATTCCAAACATTATTTTGGACTTTCAAATAAGTCAATATCATTTTCAACACATTTTTAAGATACGTAAATAATTTTTCACCATAAAAAAATATTTCTCAACCTTCAAAAATTTCATTTCATCTTTTCTCAAAATATTATGACTTTGTATTTCATTTTTCACATTTTCTTACTCAAGAAAATCTTTTTCCACGTTTCTTTACTCAAGAAATTCTTTTTCAAATATAATCCACAAAATTACTTTTTCATTGATATAAATCAATGTTTCAAATCTTAAAATTTCTAAATGTACTTCAAAACTTGAAAATAAGTTATACTTTAGTAAATTCTTAAATCACCATTATATTCTCCATTTTTCTCAAAGCATTTCCAAACACAACCTTTTTCAAAATAAATTGAAGTTCAAAAACATTCTTGTTTACAAAAACTTAATTCTCAAATGATAAATGCTCTAATTTCATTTCTAAATTCTTGTATTAACTCAAGTTATGTTTTCACTTTGAAAATCACTTTGTTCATAAGAATCAAGGCATTACAAGCCTTCAAAAACGTGGACATGACTATTGAAACCATCAAATATTTTTCCTTCTAAATTGATATGGTTTTACACAAACAAAATCGTTAAAATTTTATTTTCAAAAGCGAAGTACCGATGGTTATAAAAATCAAACCCATTTGTTGAAATTCATTTTTACTTTCTTTACAAATCCTTTTTCACTTTCTTTGCAAATCCTTAAAATCAATATTTGCCCATTTCATTCAAAACTCATATTTAAAAAAATACTTAGGATCTTTTTACACAAAATAAATCAATAAAAATTCCTATAAAATCGTATTTTTGTTCTCTTAAAAAAATAAACCCTTTGTTTATTTTCCATACTCTTCAAATCATTCTTCATGAAAATATTAATTTAAAGATACGTAAAACATTTGTTCTAAATTTATCAAAATCTTATAAATGGCCATTGGAACCATGAAATATTTTTCTTCTAACTTAAATAAATTCCATTCTTATTTCTACAAAAATAAATCAATAAAATTTCATTCTAAAATTTGTGTTCATGTTTTCTTAAAAAAAAATAAACCTTTAGTTCATTTTTCATACTCCTCAAATCAATCCAATTTTATTCTTCCATAAACATATTAATTTGTAAACACCTATTTTGAGGTGTCTTGGCCGAAATTCTCATTGTTTTAGGGATCAAAATTTAATTTCCTTGTTCTTGAAAAATTTTAACATTGACCCAAATCAAGGGCATCAAAACCGTAACTCTTCCTTGGCCATTAGAACCAAGATTAGTTTTCTTTCCATCCACACATCATGGCATACATATATATATTTCATCATAAATATCACAAACATGCCATATACTCATCATACATATTATAAGTATACTATCAAAGCCATAAAATCATGCAAAGCATATTAAGCATAGAAAAAAATAATCAAAGCATAAGAAAATAAAGCAAAGCTCATAAACACACAATTAATTATTACATAACCATGGATTGGAATTCTCACATGAATTCACAATCCATCAAATATAAGACCATCTCCCACCACCATAATTGGTTGGTGAGATGGATCTCCCTCTTACCTCTTGAAGATCCTCAAAAACTCTTTGTTTTGCTTCTCTTTCCAAGTCTTTCACCACCAAGGGCTTCTCAAATACAAAACAAAATACATAGAAATTAGTATACCAAGCTTGATTAAGAGGAACCATGGATCAAACATGGTTTAGATCATGAAAAAGAAGAGAAGAAATGAAGTCTTCTTATACTTCACCTCAAAAACCCCATAACTTTGTTCTTGAAGAAAGTCCATGAAGATGAATGATTTAGAGAAAGTCTCCAACATGAAAGTTGCTTAGAATATCATGTAGATTCAAGATCTATGGTTAGATTAAATTAAACAAACCATAGAATAATCATGGCTTAGAAAATCATAAACATGAATTTAAACCATAAAAATCAAAGTTTACCTCTAGGAAAGTAAGGTAAAAGTGGGATTTTGAAGCACTTAGAGTGGGATTTTGGGAAAACTTTCTAAATGAAAAGTGTTTAGAATGGTGTTTAGCTTTAGGAAATGATGAGAGTGAAAATTATAGGTGATGGATAGTGTATTTGGGTGTAGAGACCGAACCAATGGAGAGAAAATGGAAGAAAAAATGGTTGTTTGGTTCTTGGGATTTTGAGAGAATAAGATGGAGGCTTTTTGGTGAAGTAGAAAAATGAATATGGAGAGTGTGACCAAAGGTGCTGCTGCCGTGGGTGTGAAAGAATGGAGAGATATGAATTCATTTGGCATAATTGAAGGCTATCACATGATGCACAAAGTCTTCCAATTTGTCATCTTTTTCTTTGGCCTAAAAAGGCTATACATCCATGTCTAAACATGTCTCCTCTTTCCTAACACTCGAAAACCGTCCCCCCCTTCATCATTATGCATGCAAAGTTGTCATAATTATTAATTACCATCTAGAGCATTTCTAGCCATTGATTAATTCAATGGTTAGGATTTAGGTAGACTTTTGATTTAGAAGACTAAATCTAAGCCATTAGATCCTTCTCCTTTAAATTCTAGCCATTAGATGTGTCTCCAAAATTAAGGGTCAAGATTGCTCCTTCAAACTTTAAATCCAAGGGTTACAATTAGTCATAGCCTTTTTAGAAGACCAAATCTCCACCCTTGATTAATTCTTCATCCAATGGTCATAAATGGTCCTTGTTACTTTACAAGACCAAATCTCCACAATTGATCAATTCTAAATCCAATGGTTGTAAATAGTCACTTTATATAATTAATTTTACACCGTTAATTAAATCTACGGTTGATATTGAAACTTGCCTAATTAAGTTTATTCTCACACCATTGATTAAGTCAATGATGATTATCTTATGTTTCTTTATTAAATTTATTTCTTAACCGTTAATTGAATCAATAGTGGATATCCAAACCACCAATGTTGACTTAAGCAATATAATTTCTATTTTTATCTACTAAAAATCCCACGAAAAAATATATTTACTGTATTTTTATTTTCTGATAAATAAATACAGTACAAAACAAATTTTCTAAAACTGTTTTCGGATTCAGGTTTAGTAAGATCCCTTGTCTCCGTCTAAACAGTACAAATTTTTCTATGCGTAGAAAAATTTTTCACTTTGCGGGACCCACCTGGGCCCACGTATGGTCATCTGGGCCCACAAACACCTCGTGGGACCCACAAACAGAAAAAAAATTCAAAATCACACATAAAATCACAAAAATTAGAAAATGTATGAAAATCAAGTCACATTGTTAAAAATAATTAACAGTCAAGAGAAATAAATATAGAAAGATTTTTCCTGACCCGAAAATTATTATTTTCCTGACACGGAGTAAATCACTCAAAACGATCAAATACGCTGACAGAATAAACAAAATAATTTTACACTATCCAGAAATTACTAAACAATAAAATTTTGTTAACTGTCAAAATTACTGTTTAAGATATAGGAAATTTGGTGTGTTACAATACTCCCCCCTCTTTATAGAAATTTCATCCTCGAAATTTCATGACCATGATTTCACACCCTCGGAATATATAATGACATTATTCCTCATTTATCTTATTTTCCAATTCCCATGAAGCTTCCTCTCTTACATCTTGTTATACTATTCTAATCCCACAAAATCTCTTTGCTGATGTTCAACTTCTCTTGATCAAACAGACATCTCAGACTCCTATCATAGAGATTTTGTTGGTTATTACTGAAGATGTTGAATGTTACTCCAGAAAGAAAGAATTTCCATATCTCTGATATCAACATAACAACAACTGATCTTCATTCATGCCTAGAATAGTTTTTCTCAGATAACTTCCAACTAATGTAATGTAATGTTTAGCTAATGTAATGTATTACTTAAAATTTTCTTATCTTCGTATCACTACATATTCTAGATTTTTGCTTTTAACAAGAAATGTCTCACTAACTGAGTTCTTCTTTCCACAGCACTATACCGGATACTTCCTCAAATTTTTTTTCTACGGTTTTCCATTACCATCTTAAGTTTTCCCATAGAAGAATTGTTCCAATCTTTTGAAAAATTCACCACGCTTCTGCTGCGTTACTCAGATATGTTAACACGGATACAAATATAGAAATATCCTTTCTTGCAAGATATTCCTTCAGTTGCAGGAGATGAAAGAAAACATCATGAAAGATAACAAAACGTATCGAACCTGTTATCGAATATATCCAGCAAAGAATTGGATGTAACCCGATTTTCAAAAAATGAATTTTCTCTAGATTACTCACAGTCTGTTGAAATAATCTCATTGGATATGGTTGGAAAATAACCAAGCCATTTTCAAAGACCACGTCTGTTTATGAAACAGATCAAACTAACACAAAATTTTGAACAACAGATCAAACTAATACAAAGATTTGATCTATAATAACAACTTGAATAGCTCGATTAGCTAAGAATAGAAACAGAAGTAAACAAATCAGAGGATAACAAATAACTCTAACATATAATTGATCTACTCAATCATATGTCATAAAGAATAGATTATTCATAGAAATATTCAGTATGGTTTATAGGATTAGCTCCAATGACGCAATCTCCATTGTTTAAATCTTCCGCTCAGAACACTCCCGTTCCATTCAGAGTAACAACTTCCCTTACTATCAAAAATTTTACTAATAGAAAACTCTATTTTCAAAGAACACATCAGAGATCATACTCTTTGAAAATGTGTCCAACTTTTCCGTAAATTGTTTTCTTGACGTACATTCCTTCTTTTAAGTACTTTCTTTCACATCACTTACTGCTTTTGGTTTCCTCAATGGTTGTAAATTCATCTTCCGTCGAAATCAATTACTTTCTTAATATCCTAAAAAATACCAGGTTCTAAAATTACGAAATCTTATATTCCAAGACTGATTCTCTTCCATCAGATCCTAAACTTCAACTTCCAGTTTCCACTGAACAGCGGTCCTTTGTTCGTGCAGTCGTCTTTTCATATTGCTCCTATTGTTCCCGTAGCTGCAACTGCATTACTAGTAACATGTTTCACTTCCACACAAGTATAACTATCCCGAGCCATTTTCTTTTTTTTTTTCGAGGCGTGCGGATCGAAATACAATGGATCTAATATCCATTATAAACAGCATTATTTCCTTTCGGAAAACAAACACAGAGAACACAACACAAGCAAAATAGACCTAACCACAAACCCCAAAAGACTCAAACCATGCTCTGATACCAACTAATGTAACACCCTAACTCTGACACCAACTAATGTAACACCCTAGTTAGGGCATCACATTTCTGACTTCCGACTCATAATCTGAAAATAAGTTCGCACAAAGTTTGAGTTATAAAAGATGAGTTTCAAAATTTCTTTTTTACTGAAACATAAATTTACTGAAAATATTAGGTAATATTGAAAATCATCTTTCAACTATTCATTATGCAATATTGACACCAATTAATAACACAATTTAAAGAGAAATATAAAATTAACAGACTTATTTTTTTTTTACAGTAGCAAACCCCATGACGGGTCCTACTTAATAGCACGGTACAACACTAACAAGAAACTTTAACATACTTATTCCTTTTTCGTTCATCTTGATGTATCGACATACGTTCCTTTGTCAACACTGCACACCTTCGAGTCCTGAATGTCCACTCCTTATTGTTGTCACCAATCTCAGAGTATTTATCGCCCGTTATGTCTAAGACAACTCGATCCTTCTATTGTTTGATTTTAACAATACAAACACAGCAAAACAACATAACAAAGAGGTGAGATCACCTGCACCAATACCAACATGGCAGCACAGAGATAACACACAGCCAACAATATCATACAGACAGATCGTGCCATAATCATGCTATCAGCATTAATCAACTATCATTATCTAATCATTTATCAGTTCAATCATCATCCAATCATTTATCAATTCAATTATCATAACCAATAACCAATATTCCTCAATTAATATATCACACAGATATAAATGCTCAGATTTATGCATATATACAAAGACTCAGTTTTTCAAAAACAACTCCATGAAGGTTTTCACAATTTCGAGAAGAATGCTCTGGTCAATTGTCAGCCTTAGCCCAAAGATAATCTCCCAGTTGTTGAAAAGAATCGTGTTCTTGTCGGGTATCGTCAATGCGTTGCAACGGACTGCATCGCCAAGTGGTACAGGGTACTCGCCAACTATCCACTGGTCGACTGCCGCGCCTTGACGCCCCAAGATCCATCATAGACCTCACTATCAATTCTCATTCCCTCTTCAACCACAAGGGCCATAATAGCTATTAGCTATATTTTATACAATGCACGAATATATCAGTGCAAGTCCAACCCCAAATGGCCAAATCTTTTCAATTTCATTTATTCAATTTATATCATATGCTTCAACGCATACTTTTCCAATGCATGTATAATGCACCAAATCCATTCACAGGCATCTCTTTCCAATGCATACAAAATGCATCAAATACCAGTCATAGGCAAAACACGTCATTTTCTCATACAGTGTCCATACACTGGTTCAACAGTAATTATATTATATTTTTAACACGAAATCATGTTATCATGTTTTCATAGTTATAAAACACTTTTGCCGTATTTTCACAAAATTGCATAACATTTCCATTATGTTTTCACAATTCCAAAATATTTCTGTTACATTTTCAAAATTCTGAAACGTTTCTGTTATATTTTCACAATACTGTAACACTTTTGTTACGTTTTCAAAATGTCGTAACTCTTATGTTGCACTTTTAAATCACGTATTAATTTTTCAATGTCTTTCTCAATCGCGTAAAAATATACGTTTCTCGAATCGCATATTATTTTTTCACTGTTTCAAAATTGCGTATATTTTTCAATAATATTTTCAATAGTGTAAAATATTTAAACGCTTTCCAAATCTCATAACAATTTTTCACCAATTTTTTACCATTTTTCATAATCGCGTAAAAATGTTTTATCGTTTGTTCAATCACGTAGTGATTTTTCAACAATATTTCAAATCATGTAAAATATTTAAGCTTACATAAAATATTTAAATGTAATTCAAATCACGTAGAAATATTTTAACATATTTCAAATTGCGTAGAAATATTTTATTATATTTTAAATCATTTTTAAGATACGTAAATCATTTTTCACCATTTTACAATCATGTAAAATATTTCTTAATATTCCAAACATTATTTTGGACTTTCAAATAAGTCAATATCATTTTCAACACATTTTTAAGATCGTAAATAATTTTTCACCATAAAAAATATTTCTCAACCTTCAAAAATTTCATTTCATCTTTTCTCAAAATATTATGACTTTGTATTTCATTTTTCACATTTTCTTACTCAAGAAAATTTTTTTCCACGCTTTCTTTACTCAAGAAATTCTTTTTCAAATATAATCCACAAAATTACTTTTTCATTGATATAAATCAATGTTTCAAATCTTAAAATTTCTAAATGTACTTCAAAACTTGAAAATAAGTTATACTTTAGTAAATTCTTAAATCACCATTATATTCTTCATTTTTCTCAAAGCATTTCCAAACACAACCTTTTTCAAAATAAATTGAAGTTCAAAAATATTCTTGTTTACAAAAGCTTAATTCTCAAGTGATAAATGCTCTAATTTCATTTCTAAATTCTTGTATTAACTCAAGTTATGTTTTCACTTTGAAAATCATTTTGTTCATAAGAATCAAGGCATTACAAGCCTTCAAAAACGTGGACATGACTATTGAAATCATCAAATATTTTTCCTTCTAAATTGATATGATTTTACACAAACAAAATCGTTAAAATTTTATTTTCAAAACCGAAGTACTGATGGTTATAAAAACCAAACCCATTTGTTCAAATTCATTTTTACTTTCTTTACAATTCCTTTTTCACTTTCTTTACAAATCCTTAAAATCAATGTTTGCCCATTTCATTCAAAACTCATATTTAGAAAAATACTTAGGATCTTTTTACACAAAATAAATCAATAAAAATTCCTCTAAAATCTTATTTTTGTTCTCTTAAAAAAAACAAACCCTTTGTTTATTTTCCATACTCTTCAAATCATCCATTATCATTCTTCATGAAAATATTAATTTAAAGATACGTAAAACATTTGTTCTAAATTTATCAAAATCTTATAAATGGCCATTGGAACCATGAAATATTTTTCTTCTAACTTAAATAAATTCCATTCTTGTTTCTACACAAAATAAATCAATAAAATTTCATTCTAAAATTTGTGTTCATGTTTTCTTAAAAAAAAATAAACCTTTAGTTCATTTTTCATACTCCTCAAATCAATCCAATTTTATTCTTCCATAAACATATTAATTTGTAAACACCTATTTTGAGGTGTCTTGGCCGAAATTCTCATTGTTTTAGGGATCAAAATTTAATTTCCTTGTTCTTGAAAATTTTCAACATTGACCCAAATCAATGGCATCAAAACCGTAACTCTTCCTTGGCCATTGGAACCAAGATTAGTTTTCTTTCCATCCACACATCATGACATACATATATATATTTCATCATAAATATCACAAACATGTCATATATTCATCATACATATTATAAGTATACTATCAAAGCCATAAAATCATGCAAAGCATATTAAGCATAGAAAAAAATAATCAAAGCATAAGAAAATAAAGCAAAGCTCATAAACACACAATTAATTATTACATAACCATGGATTGGAATTCTCACATGAATTCACAATCCATCAAATATAAGACCATCTCCCACTACCATAATTGGTTGGTGAGATGGATCTCCCTCTTACCTCTTGAAGATCCTCAAAAACTCTTTGTTTTGCTTCTCTTTCCAAGTCCTTCACCACCAAGGGCTTCTCAAATACAAAACAAAATACATAGAAATTAGTATACCAAGCTTGATTAAGAGGAACCATGGATCAAACATGGTTTAGATCATGAAAAAGAAGAGAAGAAATGAAGTCTTCTTATACTTCACCTCAAAAATCTCATAACTTTGTTCTAGAAGAAAGTCCATGAAGATGAATGATTTAGAGAAAGTCTCCAACATGAAAGTTGCTTAGAATATCATGTAGATTCAAGATCTATGGTTGGATTAAATTAAACAAACCATGGAACAATCATGGCTTAGAAAATCATAAATATGAATTTAAACCATAAAAACCAAAGTTTACCTCTAGGAAAGTAAGGTAAAAGTGGGATTTTGAAGCACTTAGAGTGGGATTTTGGGAAAACTTTCTAAATGAAAAGTGTTTAGAATGGTGTTTAGCTTTAGGAAATGATGAGAGTGAAAATTATAGGTGATGGATAGTGTATTTGGGTGTAGAGACCGAACCAATGGAGAGAAAATGGAAGAAAAAATGGTTGCTTGGTTCTTGGGATTTTGAGAGAATAAGATGGAGGCTTTTTGGTGAAGTAGAAAAATGAATATGGAGAGTGTGACCAAAGGTGCTGCTGCCGTGGGAGTGAAAGAATGGAGAGATATGAATTCATTTGGCATAATTGAAGGCTATCACATGATGCACAAAGTCTTCCACTTTGTCATCTTTTTCTTTGGCCTAAAAAGGCTTTACAAGCATGTCTAAACATGTCTCCTCCTTCCTAACACTCCAAAACCGTCCCCCCTTCATCATTATGCATGCAAAGTTGTCATAATTATTAATTACAATCTAGAGCATTTCTAGCCATTGATTAATTCAATGGTTAGGATTTAGGTAGACTTTTGATTTAGAAGACTAAATCTAAGCCATTAGATCCTTCTCCTTTAAATTCTAGCCATTAGATGTGTCTCCAAAATTAAGGGTCAAGATTGCTCCTTCAAACTTTAAATCCAAGGGTTATAATTAGTCATAACCTTTTTAGAAGACCAAATCTCCACCATTGATTAATTCTTCATCCAATGGTCATAAATGGTCCTTGTTACTTTACAAGACCAAATCTCCACCATTGATCAATTCTAAATCCAATGGTTGTAAATGGTCACTTTATATAATTAATTTTACACCGTTAATTAAATCTACGGTTGATATTGAAGCTTGCCTAATTAAGTTTATTCTCACACCATTGATTAAGTCAATGATGATTATCTTATGTTTCTTTATTAAATTTATTTCTTAACCGTTAATTGAATCAATAGTGGATATCCAAACCACCAATGTTGACTTAAGCAATATAATTTCTATTTTTATCTACTAAAAATCACGAAAGAATATATTTTGTATTTTTATCTTCGATAAATAAATAAATCTACAAAACAAATTTTCTAAAACTGTTTCCGGATTCAAGTTTAGTAAGATCTCTTGTCTCCGTCTAAACAGTACAAATTTTTCTATGCGTAGAAATTTTTTTCACTTTGCGGGACCCACCTGAGCCCACGTATAGTCATCTGGGCCCACAAACACCTCGTGGGGCCCACAAACAGAAAAAAATTTAAAATCACACATAAAATCACAAAAATTAGAAAATGTATGAAAATCAAGTCACATTGTTAACAATAATTAACAGTAAAGAGAAATAAATATAGAAAGATTTTTCCCGGCCCGAAAATTATTATTTTTTTGACACGGAGTAAATCACTCAAAACGATCAAATACGCTGACGGAATAAACAAAATAATTTTACAGTATCCAAAAATTACTAAACAGTAAAATTTTGTTAACTGTCAAAATTACTGTTTAAGATATAGGAAATTTGGGGTGTTACACTGCACATAACAACCAGTAGAAGAAAAAGTAAGTATATAACCAAGGTCACATAATTGGCCAACAGAGATGAGATTAAAGTTTAATTTGATAATAAGGAAAAGTGTTTGATAGGGTAAGGGTAGGTAGGGAGATGGGACCCTTATGGTTTACTTTCATAAGAGACCTATCAGCAATATGAATAGAATGAATGGTATCTCTAGAAGAAAGAGAAGAAAATGCATGAGATGAGGAAGTCATATGATTACAGCATGCAGAATCAAAATACCAATGATTATTACCTGGGGTAGTTGCTAAGGCAGTAGGAGTATTACCATATTAAAAAAGGACTTGCTTAAGAAGAGACTCAAGATCAGTAGTGGAAAGAGAGATCTGGGAATCAGAGGCATCATTGACAACTGAAGCTACAAACACAGGCTTGGAGGAAGAGTTGGTACGAGATTGAAACTTACTCTGATTAGACCTTTGTGAACGAGTAGGGCACTGCTCAATCAAATGTCCTGGAAGTTTGCAGTATCTGCATATCAGAGAGGGGCAATTAGGAGCAATATGACCCTTCTTCTTAAAAGTGTGGTACTATATGGTGGGACATTCAGCAAAAACATGACTAGGTTTACGACATCGACTATAGAATTTGCCCCTCTGATGAGTAACAGCAAAGGCCAAATCTGCTTTAGGTCGAAGAAGACCCAATCTAGTTTTTTTTTTAATTTCAAACGAGGAAGGGCATCCTTAAGTGTGGCCAGGGGATCCTGATGTAGTAGAAAAGCTCGACTCATAGTCATCAGTGAGAGCCATCAGAAGCTGGATGAGCCTGGTGCGATCATGGTACTCCTCATATAACTTAGCATCACTTTTGTGTTTCAAGGTTGGCTCACACAGAATCAGTTGATCACAAATAGCTTTCATCCAAGCCAGAAACTCATATGCAGCTTGTTTGAGTTCTTGTTTCAAACTGTTGAGTTCCTTCAGCAGTTGATATTAATGAGACAAATTAGAAATTGTATATCAATTCTTGAGATGATCCCATACCTTTTTGGCAGTGTCAAAGTGTCCAAACTGCAAATGAGTGCTGGGAGTGGAGGTGTTTTGGAACCAGGTGATAATCTGATGATTTTTGCTAACCCAATCTTCTAATTTGTTAGCAAACTTCTCATCAGTGTCATATTTAGCTTTGACAGGGCAAGTAATATCACTTGTGACATATCGCCAAAGTCTTCGGCCTTTCAGAAAGCCACTTATGGCCTCAACCCAGTGGGTGTAATTTGAACCATTAAGTAAAACTGGAATGGGCCGAGTAACATTAGATTTTTCCATAGTAACAGAGAAGAACAGTAGCAAAAAGGGCACTTTCGAGGCTAAATTGATAGAAAAGGACCTCAAAAATGGAAAGATCTCACCAAAAAAACCTTGGGAAAGAGGTCTGGTGCCACGTCAGCAAGTCACGTCAGCACAAGGGACACGTGGGCAACTTAGGTGGCATCACATCCATGCCAGCGCCACGTCAACAGATCTAGATCGGATTCGGGTCGCGGATCGTGGGTGCGGTTTGATGGTATCAGGCCCATGGATCACATGAGCAGAGGGAGCGAGTAGCGCATGACAGTGCGTGCAGCGGAGTGCGACAGTGAGATTTCGGTGGCCGGTAGATCGGCAGACGACGATTCCAACGGTACAGGTGGTGTCGAAAATGGAGGTCTGACGAGCGGTGGTTGGCTTGGCAGTGACGGAGCGGCTTCAGTGACTGGGCAAGGACAGCGGCGATCTAGAGCACAATGGTTGAACGGTGCAAGCAGCGAGGAGGAGACATGGTGAAAATCGAAGTTTGGAATGGAGGACTATGTGTGAGCAACGGTGAGGAGACACAGTGAAAATCGGAGTCTGGAACAGTATCTAGAATCTAGGATGGTGGCTGTGGCAACTGGAAATGAGTAAACGAAAAATGGTGACGGTGAGCAGAAAGATTGGACCGAGAGCCTAGACTCTTTGATATCAAGTTAAAAATAGAAATAGAGAGACAAATATTGATAAATTTGTGTATATTTTTGAATAAATATATACAAGAAAGTTAACATTTATTTATACAAGAAGGTTGTTGTATATAAAAAGAAAATAATAAATTATAATTATGTACTAAATTATTTACAGTCATCACTAAAATCAATTATAATCAATCATAATCTCAATTATAATCAATCACGTCAACAATGACAATGACAACTTCAACAAGCATTTATGGATAGAAAGAGCATAATTGTTGGATGAGATCTTTAAATACCTGTTGGATATTTCATTCTATGATACATGTTTTTCTTTCTAGGCTTATAGTTAATGAATATTCTACCACTTGTATTGGAGTGTTACAGATACGGGGAGCTTCTCACCTCAGCGGTCATCAGTTGACTCCTCACACAGTAATGGACCTAACTTTGATTATTACTCTTCAGTGAATTTATTTAAGACTAATGATATTTGCACATAAAAAAATCCTACACCATTTATACACTTTGCTTGTTTGGTAAAAGAAAAAGGGTACAGAGAAAGTATTGGAATGTGTGTGTGTTTTTTTTTCCTCTATTATCTGAAAACGAGATAGTGTAAGAATGACGGAAGTTGTTTTATGTGCAAATATCATTTCTGTTTAGTTAAACTGTTCTGACAGACCCATTTTGTTCTAGGTGATTCTGCAATAGACTATTTGACCTGATACTCAAATGGACAGCACAAAAAGTATAGATCGTTGCACCCTCTTGGAATGCCTTTTCACCATGAACAGTGACAACTTTTTTTTCCATGTATAGATTTACTTGTGTAACAAATAGATGTTACCTTCTGTGATGATGATGGGTAAGCCAGCTTATTTTTCAGCCGGGTTTGCCTTACTTTCAATGCCAACTTGTGTACAGGGATATCTGGGTGTACCTTGAAGAATTGGTTCACTGGTACGTGGTAGCTCTACAAGTAGTCATATATGTGAAAGTTTTGAAGCCAAGTAGATATTTGTAAACTTGTCACTGGGTCATGACCACTAGTGCCCAGATTGGCAAAGAAACATATGCATCAATTGTGGCAAATTCTGACCCCTTATCTCTTCTATTAATTCCCCTTATAGTAACGTAACTGAAAACACCTCTGGTACTTCTTCAGCAGAACAGCAAATAACCCTTTTGCTTCCAACAATTTAGATGAAATTCTAGTTGTTGAGTATGGCGATGTAATGTTGACATAATAACTAAGCAAGTGGTGTCAAAGCATGGCCGGCTGGAGGGTAAGGCCACTAAGGCCAGCTTTAGGCTTCTTATTTTATTAGGTCTCACAATTTTATAGTTATATATTAATTATAATATATTAAAATTATGAAAAAGTTAATATAACTAATAAATATTCTAGTTAAAGTTTTTGTCCATATAAATTTCTATTATCTTTGACTTTGCACAGTCTTTATTAATTTTTATTTGTATAATGAAAGTTTCTCATCTTGATCAACCAGGATTGTTGTATTTATTGGAATCCAATAATTAGTCTTTTTCCTATATAATTATTTTTTAATTTATAATTTCCTATTCCTAATTATGCTTTTCTCATAGTAAATCAAATAATAAATTTTCACTCAAATCATTTTATTTTTTACTTGTAAGATTAACAATTTTTTGAAAAAAGATTTAATGTAGATTATTTATATTATCTGAAAAAGATATATTATAATTAATTCATTAAAAATGTGTAATTAAAAAATCTAAATAAAAGTATATTATGTTTACTATGTAAAATTAATTTTTCATTTTATATTTAGCCATTGACCACTAAAATAACTTGAGCTGCCCTTATGTCAAAGACAATTTTATATCGACTTTGATTTATCATTGACTCATTGTCACATCACATTAATATATGATATATCCATGTCTAGTTTCGTAACTCAATAATGTAACATACGTATCATCTTACATTTGTATAGATTTATTATATGAATATTGTTAATTTTATATTATTTTTTAGGTTAAATTAATCTGTAGGTCCCTGTAGTTTTATCAAGTTTTTAATTAAGTCTAGTTAAAAAGTTTTTAACAAAGTCCTTATAATTATAAAACTTTGTAACCGAGTCCTCATAAACTAACACCGTTTAACTTCTATTAAATATCCTTAAACTATAAGAATTTAATTAAAATCTTGATGAAATTATAAGGATTTACAGATTAAATGTACTGTTCTATCAAAAAAACACTGTTCTGTCGAACAAAAAATACTGTTTTATCGGAAAATACAATGTTCTCGTCAGGGAAAATGTACTGTTCTGTCGGAAAATACTATATTCTGTCAGTAAAATGTACTATTCTGTCGTAAATGTTACCAAGTGGCCTCAATACTCAAGAGGGGGGGTGAATTGAGTAGTTAAAAATAAGTTCACAAATCTTTCGCAAATCGTTTGACAATCAATTTTCGTTGAAGCTATTGAATGATCAGAAATAATTAAATAGATGAGTTAAGCACTTTTACTAATGAACGTAATAGTCAAGGAGACAATATCCAAATAGAATAATGAAACAGTGCACAAAGATAAACAGAGGAGAGTTTAGAGAAACAAACACAGTCGTTTATCTGGTTCAATCACTACTCCACTTGTGATCTACGTCCAGTCCCCAAGCAACACCTTGAGATTTTCCACTATATCTTCAAGTTTCAATGGGCGCTTGAAAAACCACTACAACCTTGAGCACTCAACAGTATGGGATACCTCACCCAAAAGCTTGAGCCTCTATTTTCCAAGGGATACCTCACCCTTACAATACTTGAGGGATACCTCACCCTCACTAATCAGAAAGTATAAGATTGAAATAGAAGAAGCTCTCTCTAGAGCAAGTGTTTACAAATTGAAGCTCTAATATGCTCTCAAAGATTTTTCACGTTTTTAGTCAGAAAACAGAGCAAGAAATGATTTTAAGAATTGATTCACGTTTTGAAGTATAATGATCAGTTTTTGGTTTTTGGTCAACCGTAAACAAAGACCCAACTTGGGTATTTATAAGTTTCTCATTTAATAGATCCGTTGGAGGTAGTTGGGCATGCATTTAATGCATTTAATATAGCCGTTGGACGTTGTCAGGATGCGTGTAATCGATTACATATCTCAGGTAATCGATTACATTATTGTTCCAACGTTTTCTGAACTTTCTGGGCTCTGTGTAATCGATTACATTCTTGAGGTAATCGATTACATAGCTTCTGACTTTGCTTGTAATCGATTACAATGATAATGTAATCGATTACATTACTTCTGACTTGCTGTGTAATCAATTACAATATCCATGTAATCGATTACATGGCTCGTTGAACGTGTTCTTTGAGTTTCTGAGCTTTGTGTAATCGATTACATATACTGTGTAATCGATTACATGGCTTCTGACTTTGTTTGTAATCGATTACAACATCAGTGTAATCGATTACATTTATGTCGAACGTGTTCTTTGCCTTTCGGGCTTTTGTGTAATCGATTACATATCTTGTGTAATCGATTACATGGCCTCTCGACTTTTTTGTAATCGATTACATTGTTCATGTAATCGATTACATGCTTTCTGTTTGATGTGTAATCGATTACAAACATTGTGTAATCGATTACATTGGCCTTTGAACACATTTTTCAAGTCCAATAACTCTTGTAAGTCATTTCCAACACCTCAAGATACTTGTTTAAACATAAATCCTTTTAAGAGTGTTAGATTTAAAGTTGAAACTCAAGTTTTATTGAAAGCCATGTTTAACTTTGAAATTTCCCATTTATTTTGAAATCACATATTGAAAAAACCATTTGAGAAATCTTGAGAGCATTTAACATTAATTTCCTAAGTCTAAATAACTAATTAAACCTTCTGTCTTCTTTCTTTGATCTTGATATTTCCTTTTGTGCTTGATCTTCTCTTTTGCTTTTGTTATCATCAAAAACCTTTCGACATGCCTTAGAGACATAAGCATTCACATTCTCCCCCTTTTTGATGATGACAAACTGATCATAGGAAAAAGAAAGAATTTTTGCAATTGTATATAATAGTTATTTAGGTACAATGCTGCATGATATTGGGTTAGATTTTGCATATGAAAAGCTTAATAACTTAAAAGTTTAATAACTCCCCCGTACTCATGCAACCTTTAATTACATTTCATTTTTCCTTATTTTCTCCCCCGTTGGCATTATCAAAAAGACATAAGCATTAAAAAAAATGGACAGCATGACAGTTATAGTTCATGATTCCTAATTGTTTGCCATAACAGAAAAGCCACAAAGATCAGTGCAAGCAATATTCCAACAGCCAACCATTCAAAGTGAAAACACGTTGATGTATTAATAATCAGCATGTACAAATAAACATGTCACAACCAGTAGGCAATAATCAAAAGATAACCATAAAGGTATACCAATTTTATATAATCGAGTTAAAAAACAAAAATAAGTACAAGGTGGAAAAACAAATCAAGGCATAAGGCCAGGATCACTATCAATGTCCTCGCTGTCACAAAAGACATCACCCTCTGGATCCGCAGCAGAGTCTCCTAGATCAATGTCATCATCGCTGGGCATGAGATCGTCGTCAGAATCCAGAAGCTCCTCATCATCAGCAGGAACTCCAGATGGACTAGCGAAGGATATTGGATCCGGAGGGACAGAGGATGTGGGGGTGCAGTTGAACAGAAGCAGCGGGACTCTCGGAAAACGGGAGGTCCACGTAAGAGGGATCGAATGGAGGCAAGCTCCTGGTCTGAGTAGTCCATCCTCAGCTCAAGATGGTCGATCTTTTGCTCTATATGATCCATGCGCGTGTTGACGTTGGCGCTCAGGTTGCGCATCTCTTGGAGCAGAAGATCAAGAGAAGTTGGAGCAGGAGCAGAGGCAGGATACTTGAGCCCCTCATCATCACCGTCGGATCGTGATGGATATGGCCAAATGTGCCATGAGTAATGTAATGCCACCTATCCTCCATCTTGTAGAGTGAAGCTTCTTCGAGTATGCAGCCCAATTGATTGGGGTCCCTTGGAGCTGGTGTCCTTGGACTCTTCGGAATCGGCCGAAATGCGACAGTACTCAAGGATTGTGGTGACTAACATGGCGAAGGGGAGAGCGAGTTCTTCTTTTTCTTGATGTCCGGCATATCTTTGTAGAATGTAGTATCCCCGCTTTATTGGGTGCCTGTGGTCATTGCCCATAATGCCACTACATCGTCCTTGAGGACTTGGGAGTAATTCCCTCCTCTCGGGAATCAATCCACGAACCAAGAGGTAGTGGAGGACCCTGTTTTCCATAGTGAGGCCGGTGACCATTATTCCGTGTCTAGGATCACCGGGGAGGTGGTAGCCGTCCTAATCAAGGAGAGAAGAGCAGCCTTGTGCTCAAACTCATGCCCCCAGACTTTGGCATTCCACAGAACTGAGCTCCATCAGGAGTGAGCTTGGTGAGCCTATACCACTCTGCCATGGTTAACCTGATTTGTTACTTTTTCACCTCAGAGATGATGCAATTATCTTCAACCTTCAGGTTAGCATAAAACACTCGGACAAGGTTAGGGTAGATGGCCTTCTCTATACTTAGGAATCCTAGCAAGCCTAAGTTTTCTATTATCCTAAAGCTCACTAAGGGTTCACTCTCGCAGAAGGTGATGGGTAGATACCTGGGAAAGATGATTTTGCGAAGCTGGAAGTTCTTCCGGAACAACTCAGCTTTCTTCACGGTGGAGAAGTGCCTCGTGAGGTCCAACCCAGAGATATTGCGTGTAGAGCCACCAGAGGAACTTCCAACAGCAGCCCCTGTTCTTGGGCGCTTCGAGCGATGGGAGGATTCAGCCATTGATGAGAAAGAGAAGCAAGGGTTGAGTGGTAAATGGTTGGGGATGAGTGAGGAGAGAGAGAGGGACGAAATTAGGTCAGAAAAGTGGAGAGGGTGTTCGTGAGAGAAGATGGGGAGATTTGGATGAGGGATTTGAGGGGATTTGATCGGTGGGTTATGTGGAGAGGGGATTTCCGAGATTGAGAGAGGCGAAATGATGGGTTTTGATGGAGATTTGAGTGAGAAATGAGAGGTTTTGAGATCCGAGGTGCGTGGGTGCGAAGGAGAGAACGAGGAAGATGAACAGTGGCCAAAAAGAAATGACCACTACGCGCGTCGGGAGCTTTTTAAAAACCTCAATGTAATCGATTACATTGAGTGTGTAATCGATTACATGCATTCTCGGTGGGTATGTAATCGATTACATTTTAGTGTAATCGATTACATGCTTTCTGGGAACCTTGTAATCGATTACATAGATGATGTAATCGATTACATGACTTCTGAGTTGGTTGTAATCGATTACAAAATGTGTGTAATCGATTACATGCGTGACAGAACCTGTGTAATCGATTACAAAGGCATTGTAATCGATTACAAGACTTTACTTAACTCAGATTTTGCGTTCCAAACAGCATATAATCAATTTTAATCCATCCAAAACAGTTTTAAAGCAACTTAAATCAATTCAAATCATCATCCAAGCATATAGACTAATCACATTATGATTCAACTCATATAATTGATCAAAATTATCATGTTTACCAAGAATTTCACCCTTTTTGGTGAATTTTGAAATTTGTTGAATTTCTTGTCAAAGTTGGACATGAGGGAGCACCTGCAAAATAATTTAGGGGAAACCTCCGACGCTCAAGTTAGTATGGGATTCACATATATATAATGAAAATTCAGAGATTGTGCAGCAATGTGGCATAATTATGCAGAAAAACGCAAGCTTAGGCTTTTGTTTTAGGATTATGCAGCAAATATTTAATTTATGCATGAATGGTCCAATATACCCAGTTCGTTTCTAATGTAGAAAAATGCTTCTTTTGCAAGGGGTTTGGTGAAAATATCAGCTAATTGCTTAGTTGTTTCAACAAATTCAAGTACGCAATCACCTCTTTGAACATGATCTCTAATGAAATGATGTCTTATTTCAATATGCTTAGTTCTAGAATGCAAAATGGGATTTTTTGACAAGTTAATTGCACTAGTATTATCACATTTTATGGGAATATGATCAAGCTCAAGACCATAGTCCAAGAGTTCTTTGTTTCATCCAAAGGACTTGAGCACGGCAACTCCCATTGCAACATATTCAAACTTCATTTGTGGACAATGTCACACTATTTTGTTTCTTCTTTGTGCCAAGAAACTAGTGAGCTTCCTAGCAAGTGGCATGTCCCACTAGTGCTCTTTTCGATCCATTTTGCATCCAAACAAAATCAGAATCGGAATACCCAATAAGACTACATGAGGCACCCTTAGGGTACCATAAACCCATTTGTGATGTGCCTATTAGATATTTCATTATTCTCTTAACAAACACTTAGGTGTGATTCCTTAGGATTAGCTTGATATCTAGCACACATGCATACACTAAACATTATATCGGCCTACTTGCAAAGTGAGATAAAGGAGTGAGCCAATCATACCTCTATATTTTGTAATTTCTACCGATTTACCTCCTTCATCCTTGTCCAAATAGCAAGAGGTACCCATAGGAGTAGCCACATGCTTGGCATTGTCCATTCCAAACTTTTTGAGCAGCTCCTTGCAATACTTGGATTGGCTTATAAATGTTCCTTCTCTTGTTTGCTTGATTTGTAGACCAAGGAAGAAGTTGAGCTCACCCATCATGGACATCTCAAACTCACTTTGCATAATATTTGAAAATTCTTTACAAAGAGAGTTGTTAGTAGCTCCAAATATAATGTCATCAACATAGATTTGAACTAGAAGAATGTCATGCATTTTGTGTTTTATGAAAAGAGTGGTGTCAACTTTACCTCTAGAAAAGTCTTTTTCTAAAAGAAATTTGCTCAACCTTTCATACCAAGCTCTAGGAGCTTGTTTCAAGCCATACAAAGCTTTTTTCAATTTAAAAACATGGTTGGGCATTTCAAAGTCCTCAAAACCAGGAGGTTGTTCTACATACACCTCTTCTTGTATAAAACCATTTAAAAAGGCACTTTTGACATCCATTTGATAGAGTTTGAAATCCATGATGCAAGCATATGCAAGTAGCATTCTAATGGCCTCTAATCTAGCTACGGGAGCATAAGTTTCTTCATAATCTATGCCTTCTTCTTGATTATATCCCTTAGCTACCAGCCTAGCTTTATTTCTTATTATTAAACCCGTTTCATCAAGTTTGTTCCTAAAGACCCATTTGGTGCCAATTATAGGATGATCATTGGGCCTTGGAACTAATTCCCAAACTTGATTCCTCTCAAATTGGTTTAGTTCTTCTTGCATGGCCAAGATCCAATGCTCATCATTAATGGCCTCATTTATGTCTTTAGGTTCAACTTGAGAGACAAAGGCTAGATGATTACATGCATCTCTAAGTGAGTTTCGAGTGATTACCCCTTTTGATACATCACCTATCACCTTGTCAAGAGGATGATACCTTGAAGTCCTCCATTCCTTGGGTAGATCCGAGATTTTAGAATTTTCTTGCCATGAGTGATCAAGGAGTCTCTCTTCTTTCTTCTTGGACTCTATCTCTTGATTTTCCAAGTGCGTCTTTGCCAAGATTTCTGCAACATCATCAACAAGTTCCTTTCTTGGCACATTTGGGTTAGTTTCATCAAATGCAACATGTATGGATTCTTCTATGGTCATAGTTCGTTTATTATAGACTCTAAAGGCCTTGCTATGGATAGAATAACCAATGAATATTCCCTCATCAGATTTTGCATCAAACTTCCCCAAGTTATCCTTTCCATTATTCAAAACAAAGCATTTACATCCAAAGACATGAAAATGTGACACATTAGGTTTCCTTCCTTTGTACAGTTCATATGGGGTTTTCTTTAAAATTGGCCTTATTAGGGCTCTATTCATAACATAACAAGCGGTGTTAACCGCATCACCAAAAGTACTTAGGAAGATTGGCCTCATTGAGCATAGTTCTTGCCATTTCTTCTAAAGATCGATTTTTCCTTTCTACAACACCATTTTGTTGTGGTGTTCTAGGGCAGAAAAATTATGCTCAATGCCATATTCATCACAAAAAGTTTCAAATTCATGATTTTCAAATTCACCACCATGATCACTTCTTATGGATGCAATACAAAAACCTTTTTCGTTTTGGATAACTTTGGCAAGTTTTCTAAATGATTGAAAAGCATCATTTTTGTGAGCCAAGAATAATGTCCATGTAAATCTAGAAAAATCATCCACAATCACTAATGCATAGTAATTCCCACCAAAGCTCATAGTTCTAGAGGGTCCAAAAAGATCTATGTGCAAAAGTTGTAAAGGTCTAGAAGTTGAAACTATGTTTTTAGCTTTGAAAGAGACCTTTACTTGTTTTCCTTTTGACATGCATCACAAAGTTTGTCTTTTTCAAATTTGAGCTTTGGAAGACCAACTACTAGTTCTTTAGAAACCAATTTGTTTAAGTGATCCATGTGAATGTGAGCAATTCTTCTATGCCATAACCATGAATCATTTTCTCTACTCATAAAGCATTTAGCATCATTTGAGGAAATGTCATCAAGACTAATCATATATATGTTATTGACCCTATGACCAACAAACTTAACTTGCTTGTCATCCTTTCCCTCAATTATACAACAAGAGGAATCAAATATAACTCTATTTCCTTTATCACACAATTGACTAATACTAAGTAAATTATGTTTAAGTCCTTCAAAAAGTAAGACATTATCAATAGATGATGAAGGGATCTTACTAACTTTGCCAATTCCAAGAATCTTCCCTTTGTTGTTGTCACCATATGTGACATGACCATGTTTCTTGTGTGTAAGGGAGGAGAACTTGGAGCCATCACCGGTCATGTGCTTGGAGCAACCACTATCAAGATACCAACTTGAGCTCTTGGTCTTCAAGCACACCTACAACACACATTCAAGATTTAACTTTTGGTACCCAAATTGTTTTGGGTCCTTGTGTGTTAGAATTAGGTATGGTGCCTTTAGGGACCCAAACCCTTTTGACTCCAACCTTGGTGTTTATGTTCTTTCTAACATTGCAAGTGGATGCACTATGCCCTTTCCTACCACAATGAAAACATTTAACAAAGGGGCTACTTGAAGTTTTTGAGGAAACAAAGAAGTTCTTATAAGATTTTTGATGGTTGTTTGGATTAAATCCTAAACCGGCTTTTTGGAAAACACATTTTTGTCTCCCTAACAACACATTCAAGTTGTCTCTTCCAAAGGTGAATTTTGCAAGAGTGTTGTTCAAGTCTTCAATTTCTTTTTCAAAAGCTTTGCATGATAAACAAGGTAATGATATGGATGCATTTTCATGTGAGGAACAAATCATGCATGATGAATTAGCATCTATGAGTCCTAAAGTCTCATTTTCAATTTTAAGTTCATTTATCTCCTTGGTTAAAGTAGAAACTTTCTTTGTCAATAGGGAGATTGTCTTATTGGAAGACAAAATCATTTTTGTGAGCCTCAAGGATTCATCGTGCAATTCTTGAAAGGCATCTTGCAATTCATCATAAGAAGGTGGAGGTTCTAGGTTAGAAGAGGTTACCTCGGTGTCGCTTTCTCCACTTTCTTCTCCTTGAGCCATGAGGCAAAGATGGGCTTCCTCATTTTCAGAATCATCGGAAGAGCTTAAGTCATTGTCCTCCCAAGCTATATATGCTCTTCTTCCTTTCTTTTCCTTGGAGGGTCTTTTCTCAAACTTTTTTCCGTCTTCTTGAGATATATAGGACACTCCATTTTCATGTGCCCTTGTTTTCCACATTCATAGCATTTTGGAGGAGTGGAGGATCCTTCTCCTTTGTGATATGCTTTCTTTTGAGGAAACGGTGGTCTTCTTTGAAATCCCTTTTTCTTCAAGAATCTTCCGAATTTTCTCACAAGGAGACTAAGATTCTCCTCACTTAGCTCAATATTTTCAGCATCCTCTTCACCATCTTCATCATCATCTTCAAGTATGGGAGAGGTGGCCTTGAGTGCAATTCCCTTCTTCTTCTTTTTGTCATGTTCTTCATTTTGATTGAGCCTACTTAGTTCCAGCTCATGCTCTTGAAGTTTTCCGAATAGGGTGGCTAGAGACATGGTTGATAAATCTCTTGATTCCGCAATTTGTTACCTTGGGTTGCCAATTCCTGCTTAGACATCTCAAGACTTTGTTAATAAGATCCTCATTAGGAAATGTCTTTCCCAATGAGATGAGATGATTAACAATATGAGTAAATCTCTTTTGCATATCTTGAATACTCTCACCTTGATTCATTCTAAACAATTCATATTCATGAGTAAGAGTGTTTATTCGAGATCTTTTACCTCACTAGTACCTTCATGAGTTACTTGTAGGGTATCCCACATTTCTTTTTGCGGTCTTACAATTTGACACCCTAAAGAATTCATCATACCCCAAAGATGTGGTGATGATGTTCTTGGCTTTCAAATTATATTGAACCTTCTTTTTATCATCATCGGTCCAATCACTTCTAGGTGTATTAATTGTCACACCATCCTTAGTTTGTGTAGGGACAAAAGCACCATTTTCAAGCTGCGTCCCACACATCTAAGTCAATAGCTTCAATAAAAATTTTCATCCTTTCTTTCCAATAGGCATAGCCATCCCCATTGAAATAAGGAGGTCTATTTATAGAAGAACCTTCATTTGAAAAACCATTTGAAGCCATCACTTCTCTTGAAGTCGCTAAGCTCTTTATACAAGAGTCTAGCTCGATACCACTTGTTACCAAGTGGCCTCAATACTCAAGAGGGGGTGAATTGAGTAGTTAAAAATAAGTTCACAAATCTTTCGCAAATCGTTTGACAATCAATTTTCGTTGAAGCTATTGAATGATCAGAAATAATTAAATAGATGAGTTAAGCACTTTTACTAATGAACGTAATAGTCAAGGAGACAATATCCAAATAGAATAATGAAACAAAGTGCACAAAGATAAACAGAGGAGAGTTTAGAGAAACAAACACGGTCGTTTATCCTGGTTCAATCACTACTCCACTTGTGATCTACGTCCAAATTCCCAAGCAACACCTTGAGATTTTCCACTATATCTTCAAGCTTCAATGGGTGCTTGAAAAACCACTACAACCTTGAGCACTCAACAAGTATGGGATACCTCACCCAAAAGCTTGAGCCTCTATTTTCCAAGGGATACCTCACCCTTACAATACTTGAGAGGATACCTCACCTCACTAATCGAGAAAGTATAAGATTGAAATAGAAGAAGCTCTCTCTAGAGCAAGTGTTTACAAATTGAAGCTCTAATATGCTCTCAAAGATTTTTCACGTTTTTAGTCAGAAAACAGAGCAAGAAATGATTTTAAGAATTGATTCACGTTTTGAAGTATAATGATCAGTTTTTGGTTTTTGGTCAACCGTAAACAAAGACCCAACTTGGGTATTTATAAGTTTCTCATTTAATAGATCCGTTGGAGGTAGTTGGGCATGCATTTAATGCATTTAATATAGCCGTTGGACGTTGTCAGGATGCGTGTAATCGATTACATATCTCGGTAATCGATTACATTATTGTTCCAACGTTTTCGAACTTTCAAGTCACACTGTAATCGATTACATTCTTGAGGTAATCGATTACATGGCTTCTGACTTTGCTTGTAATCGATTACAATGATAATGTAATCGATTACATTACTTTTGACTTGCTGTGTAATCAATTACAATATCCATGTAATCGATTACATGGCTCGTCGAACGTGTTCTTTGAGTTTCTGAGCTTTGTGTAATCGATTACATATACTGTGTAATCGATTACATGGCTTCTGACTTTGTTTTGTAATCGATTACAACATCGTGTAATCGATTACATTTATTGTCGAACGTGTTCTTTGCCTTTTTCGGGCTTTGTGTAATCGATTACATATCTTGTGTAATCGATTACATAACTCGACTTTCTTATGTAATCGATTACATTGTTCATGTAATCGATTACATTGTTTGATGTGTAATCGATTACAAACATTGTGTAATCGATTACATTGGCCTTTGAACACATTTTTCAAGTCCAATAACTCTTGTAAGTCATTTCCAACACCTCAAGATACTTGTTTAAACATAAATCCTTTTAAGAGTGTTAGATTTAAAATTGAAACTCAAGTTTTATTGAAAGCCATGTTTAACTTTGAAATTTCCCATTTATTTTGAAATCACATATTGAAAAAACCATTTGAGAAATCTTGAGAGCATTTAACATTAATTTCCTAAGTCTAAATAACTAATTAAACCTTCTGTCTTCTTTCTTTGATCTTGATATTTCCTTTTGTGCTTGATCTTCTCTTTTGCTTTTGTTATCATCAAAAACCTTTCGACATGCCTTAGAGACATAAGCATTCACAGTAAAAATATACTATTATGTCAAAAAATGTACTGTTTCTATCCGACAACTTACTGTTCACCTCAACAAGTTTTTTTTTATTTAACAGAAATTAAACGGTGTTAGTTTATGAGGATTCGGTTACAAAGTTTTATAATTATAAAGACTTTGTTAAAAACATTTTAACTATAGGGACTTAATTAAAAACTTGATGAAACTATAGGGACTTACAGATTAATTTAACCCTTTTACATATACAAACTTTGATTTTGTCAATTAAATGAGATAATGTGTTTGATGTTGACGTGCACCAATCATTATTATTTGTAACTAAGAATCATTTTCTTTTGGCTGCGCTTTGCCACTTCCCAAATTTCAGGACATGGCAGCGACATTAATCCACAAATACAGTGAACTCATATTATTAGTAGTACTCATTCGAACGGACACAAATTGTGTGTGCCATTTCAAAGTAAATGACGATACCCAAGGTTTTGTCTAGCATGCTCCCTCGTCATCAGGGAGCATGGATGCTCTTCGTATATAAGCCATTAGATATGTTAAAATTTTCATCAATGCCTTGGATTCATTACCAGCTAATTGCATAGCAGGTTGAAGGAAAATAAAAGGCATTGTTAAACAATTACCAGTACAGTATAGTGACATGTTTATGCTTGTCCATAGGAAAGACGAAGTAATCCTTCCTCCACTTAAAAAAAATAAAAATAAAATTGTCATTTTTCTTGTTCATTTTTCATTCTCATTTGCTGAAATTTGTTTGCACATTGATTCCATCAGTGTATCCTTTCTTGTTTCTTTTTTTACCTTCGTTCAAAGAAATACTTCACTCATCAAATGAATGTAATATAACGAAAAATTAAAAAGGGAAGCCAACACCATGTCTATTCCACCATCCTTTCATATTTAGATTCAAAATCACACCCAATTCTCACTATCGATTCCCTTTATTACTACAAGAACCATTGAATCTGCATCTTCACAATCACCACACCAAATCCCTAAACACTACACATGTTTAAATACAAATGTAATAAGATAATAAAGCTAGATCCAAAACAATCTCTTCCTATCTATGCAAGCTTTTCTATCCACCCCCTCCTGCCAAGACGGCACAACCAGAACTCAACACCACAACAAGTGACAGCCAAACAATAAATAAATCACCATACAAAAAATGGAGTGAGTGAATTGGTGATTGAAATTTGAAGGCAGATATGAAACCAAGATAGAAACAAAAGAGAGGGCCAGAGGGGGATGGCTGCACGTGGCTACAAAAGTGGAGTTATTTCTTGCAGACAAAAGACAAGACAAATTACTCGACCTTTATTGGTTAATATGTGAGACTTCCAATAGCAGGTAACAACTAGGGTGTACTGAAGCTCCATAACATCACAGGGTGTACCGTAGCATTAGCCCGATACCCAAATAGGTAAATAGAGTGTTAATATGTGATAGGTCCTACATGTTCAAAAGCAAGTAAACAGTTCCAATTTTTTTTTTTTTCAGAAGTGAGCACATAGCACGTTCAAAAGTCTTTTACTTCAGTTTAATTATTTAATTATTTAATTATATTTTTAACCTTACATTATTACGCAAATTAACAGATAAAATGAAGATATCGTTTTAAAGTTTTGGGGGATATACAATTTGTGTTATAACTTAAGTTCATAAAAAAAACTTAACTTAAAAGATTAATTCATTAAGTGAGAAAATTTTATAACTAAGTATCACATTGAACTCCTAACCTAAAAGACTAATTCAGTAAGTGACAAAGTTTTATAACTTAAGTACCACATTAAACTCTATCTTTTACACAATGAGAGACCTATAACCTTACCACCCCCTTTGAAAGTCATGATGGCCCACTTTGGTTGCCCACTCAAAGTGAGTTTCATTCTGACCTTCTTGGTGCAGGTAACCATTTCCCTAGTCGCTCTTTTTCAAGTCAACCAATTTGAGTCGACCATCTCTCAATTAAAGTACTAATTGTTATAACTTAAACTCATGAGAAGAGTTCAACTCAAAAGACTAATTCATTAGATGGGATAACCTCATGATTTAAGAATTGCATTAAGTTCTATCTTTTACTCAATATGACACTCATAACAATTTTGTCTACAAAGTAAAGATTTTCAATTTTCACCAAAAGAAAAAAGATTTTCAATAAGTTGGAACGAAAATATAAATTTTGTAATAAAACTTTAATATTCGACAAATCTTATTTTAAATGGTACCAAGTTTCTTGAAAATTATAACTTATCATTTCTCTTTTGACATCAGTTTATAGATTATTTTTCTAGCAAAAACTAATAAATTCCACTTAAAGGACAAAAACAAAAGTGGTAAAGATAGTGCAAACAAAATGGAATTATAATAAGCACCAGATGTATTAACACCCCCCCCCCCAAAAGAAAGTATAATAAGGGTATTCATTAGATTAGACCAACTAGACAAATTCAAAAAATCAAATCAAATCAATTAAATTGATTCAAGTAATCAAGTCTAATTAAATAAAACTCGATCAAAACCAATCAATAATCATGAAACTTGAGACCACTTTTCTTTTTAAACATTATTAGATGCTGCATTTTACATATGATATTTCATTCAAAGTTACAAAATTTCTCCATTTCAATTCAGTCATTTGATTCACCCTCACCCTCACCCTCCCCATGATTCCACTCCTTTAACGACATTCCTCATCGGCGACTAAGGGTGGAAACAAGTCAGATTTTACCTTAAACAGGCCTGACCTGTATCCCAATTATAATGTCTAAGCCTGATCTGTAAGTCTGAAATAAATCGATCTTTAAGACCTAGCTTGGCCTTTTTAAAAGTCTAGTTTAATCTGAAAGCATATTTAAGGGCCTATTTTGCAATAAGACTTTTAAATAAACTAACAAACCTACTTTTAAATAGGCCAACAAGCCTTTACATAGGTTAATATACCTACCTTTAAATAGGTCAACATGTCTTACATAGACTAACAGACCTACCTTTAAATAACTCAACATGCATTTACATAAGCTAATAAGCCTAAACTTTGAAATAGACCAATTAGCCTCCTTGTGGCCAATAGGTCTTTGTTATAATTTAACACTCACCTTCTAATTTTATAGATGCTCATCACTTTCTTATTCTAATTGATGTGAGACTCGGAGATATACCAAGTTGCTCATCTTCTTACTTTAATTTTTCAAGTCCCACATCGACCAAAGATTTAAATAAAAAAATAATATAAAAGTAAGGGATGAATGTTAATTATTTATATATTCTAAAAAATATATTATATTAAATATATTAATAAATATATTATTTTTATTCTAACTTATTAACTTAGATTTTAGTTGTTGATTTTTTAAATTTAATTAAAAAATATATTAATATATTATACCGATCTTTTAATTAAACAAGCTTTTAAAAAAGTCTTATTCTAAATTACTTAATAAACAAGACAAGTCAAGTCAAGCAAACCATGCTATAAGCCCATGACGAACAACCTAACTTAGTTCCACCCTTATTGACGACAAGTTGCTCACCCAAAAGGCTGCAACACTCCTCACGTCTTGTTGCCCCTTAACCCCAAAGGAGAGGCCACAGATGACGAAGGAGAGACATTCCTTACCAACAAGTTTCTCACAGCGAGCTCACCTCAACCCTCACCCAAAATGCTGGGCTGCTCCCAATCTCCCCCTCAACCCTAAACAAGTTGCTACCCTTCACGGCCTCAACCCCAAGCGAGAGGCCAATGGCGGAAGGAGAGGCCACCAACACTATATTATACAGCTCAAGCCATTAAGAACGAGTTGCGAATTATCTGAGTAGTTCACATTACTGTAAAACAAAAAATATCATACGAAACCAGATGCTTGCGCTAGTCATAGCCCATGGTGTCGTTGGGTAGTTGGTGGCCACAATCACAAACCAAGCCTGTCAAATCATACTGAATGATGTGGAGGCAGTGGCTACTTCATTAAGAGGCCTACCCTATCTGCACATACTCTCCTCGTCCTCGTTTCTTCTATTTAACCCTCCCTCGCATGGCTTTATAAGGATGTGAATCATCTATTTAAGCTCTCAACTTTTGGTTTCTTTAATGTTGATCTGAACTTGTATATCTCTTGATCATGCTCATGCTCAAGTTCTATCCAATTATCATTAATGGCGAGTTCTTGCTCTTTCGTTGTATATGGATCGCGTTGTACTCATTAACCGCAAGCACGCTGTTGATGTTGTTCTTTGTGACTGGGTCTGCTTCCTATTGCTCCTTCACTCCAACAACCCTCCGTCCAAGAGCCACAACTTATGTTTTTAACAAATATTTAAAAAACAAAATTTTGCTATGCTAAAATATTAAATTGATGCAATTCAATTATCTTGCATTTTTAATTCCCTAAAATTAGCTGTCATTAACTAAAATCACGACTATACTAACAATCATCACAATGTTACCGATGAATTCTTCAGACATGAAAAAACAATAAACTTTTAAAAAAAAAACAGCTACTGTGAACTAAAACCCAAGATAATATCAAAGTATTGTGACAGCAAGATAATAAGTAACATTAAATGTATGACATGCAACAGGCTTAGGTCGAAAAAATAAACAAAAAAGATCAAAATCTACCATCAAGGGTGTAAACCGAAGCTCACTATAAAACATAAATGACTTTCCCAGACAATCAGATTTATTCATCCTCCTGGCTACGTAGTCTGGCTGTTTTGTTTGTCACAACAACATCAAGCTGGGCAGCTCTCTCAACTATTTCCTTCCTCTTCCTTGTGGATACATTGTGAGCAATCTCGGCACAGTATGTCCTGAGTTAAACATAAAAAAAAATATTCAGCATATGATCTGATGCAAAGCAGTAAATTACAATCACTTAAGTTGGGATGAATTACTTCACCTGTTATGCATCATGAGAAGTTCCAGGTCTTTCACATTGTGCACGACAAACTTCTTGAAACCATTTGGCAGATAGTGGCGAGTTTTCTTGTCTGAACCATAACCAATGTTTGGCATCAAAGTGCATCCCTTAAACTTCCTCCTGACACGTGAATCTATACCCTTGGGTCTGCGCCAGTTTGTCTGTTGCAAAAAAAATAGTCAAAACATGGTTAAATTAGAACAGAAGCAACCAATTTCAACCCAATTAACACTTGTGTTCAACAAGATTAAGTAACCTGAACAACGAATCAAATGAATTGGACTACTCCAGAAGCACACATAAATAACTGAAGTGGTAATAAAAAAAGTATATTTTCTGCATTTCTTGAATCATGAGGAAAAAGGTTCTCCATCAGATGAGAAAGAATCACTTTTCCAAAGAAAATTTTTATCTAACATAATAACTGTGGATTCAAGATTTACAAAGGAATAGTAAGAGAAGGCATATTAAAAGCAAGCCAACTGAGTCCATGTATAAAATATATATATGCCCTTCAAGAGAAATGTCCAGCTACAGAAATAGACAGAAGTCTGGACATTAAAGATATGAGCAACAAATAGGAATAGGAATAATATTTAGAGACAGGTGATACACACACCAAGACAAAATAAATTTACAAATAAGGGTACTGATCTGCAATCTCAGCCGAAAGATGGTGATTTTTGTATAATAATCACAGAATAATCAGAATAATAAAGAAAATTCATCACAGATTGCAGAACAGTATTTGGCTCTAATATAAATCCACAACATACATTAAGGGAGAAAAAGATGAAGTAATGCAGATTATGTAATTGTCAACTAAAAAAATTATAAAAGCATGCATATATGAGATACTATGGAATAGAGTATTAGATCACAAAAAGAAGATATGAACATATATGCAAGAGATCAGATGATAGTGCATGTTGGTAATCATCATTCTATTGCAGAATTGATAGATACACATCATCATATCTCATTGCAAGTCATGATATAAAAACTTATAGATTTTCGGGAAAATCATAAACACAAGCATGATGGTTCAGATAAAAGTATAAACCATCCACACTTATACAATACTGGATGTCAACTAACATTGTTCCCAATAATAACATAGGTTTATACATGCATATTCATGAAGGGATCAGACAGTTAACCTTTCACCATACAGCACCAAAAGAGCAATTCAGACTGGGTGTCAAAAATTATCATCAAATCAATTCCCCATTTAAAAATGAAAAACAAAATTCTAAAAAATGGAGGAACAAATCCAATGATGCTCCACTCGAACACAAATAGTACTTTAAAATGGGATATATGGGATCAGATAGTCGATCTTTCACCATAATATATAAGTAAGACTGGGTGTCACTCAAAACTTATCCTCATATCCCATTTGACCACAAACATGATAAAAAGGAACAAAGATAAGAAAATGAATATATCAATACAATTTAGACAAAACCAGACAAGCAAATAATCTAGACCCGAAAATAAAATTAAGAAAATAAAACAATTTAAATCAAATTTATTTGAAGGTAGGAGGATCAGATAAAAATGTCAGTCACCATCTTACACCTTGTGGTGGAAATTAAGACTGGGGCGACAAAACCTATCATCATATCCTTTTTCTATAGAGGACAACTGAGTAATCCTCCTCTATATATAAAGTTGCACCTAAATAAACAATAAAAATCAAAACTTTAAAAGAATTAATGGCTATGGTGCGTGAAGTTCTACTTCATGCACTTCAATATCAAAATGTAAGGCGAAAAAGAGGACACTGAAACAGCATCAAGTGTTCATAAATAAAACAAAACAGGTAACAAAATCGAAAAAATTGGGTGCGCTGCACACCTTGACGGAGATCTTGCGGTCGCTCTGGGGGCGCTTGAACTTCTTGACTCGCTTCTTCACGATCTTCTTCGAAAGCAAGGGCACCGCCATTTTCACTCCCTGCAAAGCAAAAGTGTGGTTTCCGAAACCTTATATAGAAGATGAGTCTAGGGTTTTGCGGGAGTGCTGCTAAACCCGACCCTGTTTCTTTTGGGCCATGAACCCAAATTGGATTGGCCAATACGAATTGGTCCTCCTTCCAGTTGATCAAATGCGTAAGTCCAGAAAATGAGATGAGTTATTCATAAATTATTTAATTTTAATTTGTTAAATATTTAATTAAGCTTATATTTAATTACAAAAATAAGTTAAAATTTTAATTTAGATTCAATTATATAAATGAGCTAAATCAAAATTTTATAGACTTGATATTAAAAGTTCGTGAATAATTTAATTATATATATATATATATATATATATATAAATTACCATAGTTATAAGAAATTAAAAATTATAAGATTGTTAAATTTATTTATTTTAATAAGTATTTATAAAATATTAATAATAAATATATACAATTATCAATAAACTCTATCTCTATGTACAATAAAGTAGATCATTTCATTGTGAAAATATGTTGCACATTTTTAAATTTTAAAGCTTATTTTAAAAATTTTTTTATAATGGTGGAAGGTTATGAATTGTTTATTATTGTATGTAATGAATTATGAAAAAAAAGTCTTTATTTTTATTTTTAATTCGTCTTCTACTATAAAGATGTTTATCAATTATTAGCTTAAAAAATTTTAAAAATAAAAATATTTTAAGGAGAGATTTCATAAAAGGAAAGAAAATAATCAAGTCATAAACGAGTTAAACGAGTCAAGATCAAGCTTTCATATTTTTAAATAAGTCGAGCTCAAATAAAGCAAAGTCTAAGCTTCAAGTGCTTAGCTTAACTCGACTAAACTCATTTACACCTCTATATAGGGCCTAGCACCTGGTTGATAATAATTTTGGGGCATTATTATGGTAGCTTGATGGTGATGAATAAGGTACTTAGAGTGAGTTATTAAGCATTTAGGGTTTTGGTTTTCTAGAGTATCTCTCCACCTAATAGATGATAGACTAATTTTTTGAGATATTGTTAAGAGCCTAAGCGATGACTACTCCCAACGATATTATTTTCATGCACATGAATCCCAGAATCGAATCCAACATCACATGCTTAAAAGACTCAAACCATTTCTACTCAGACCAACACACGTTGATGTTATTAAGCACTTATTAAATGATGTTTCATCATAAATGTTTAAAATTATATTCAAAATAACTAGTCACCAATAAAATGCTCGATTGGTATCATATCTAATTAAAAAAATGGATATATGAGTATTGCCCTAAATCTAGATGTCTATGAAAGGATAAATTATATCATGCTCTTGGAACAACAATAAATGCATGCTTCAAGAAGATATTCACCATTGATTTTAAATACACTCATATAATTTTTAAAGAGAATAAATTAAGTCAATGATAAATATCCTCCTCAAATATGCATTTATTGATACTCTAGAAGCATGTAATAATTTCTGCTAGAGAAGTCATGTATGTTTTGTAGTGAGTTCGGTTAGATTTTGATCATTTTTGTTTTTTATTTCTTTTGCCAAAACCAGCTGCATGATATACATTTAATACGTTACTTATTATGTTGGTATCATGATATTTCCTACCTTGATCTTACTATTATCTTGGGGTTTTTTTAATTCACATTAACCTTTTTTTAAGTTTATTGTTTTCTGATGCAGATTAAAAGTTGCAAACCTAAGTGTATGTTGTTTCAAGTAATAAATTCTCGGGAGTCCGAGGTCGATCCACAGCGAATTAATGAAGAAAAATTCTTTGACATAAAGTAAACATTTTGTCACAACAATAAAAGTGATAAAACTTAGTCACAAATAGAAAAGACTTAGTTGGATTAGGAGATCCACTCTTGGTAAATAAAATAAGGATAAAATTAATTATTTTTATAATTTAATTAGTATCCACACATAATGGAGGTTCCAATCGAAAAATACAATGTTCAAAGTTCATTAAAAATTATATACGTAATTATATTATGATTCCTTTAATCATCTATTAACACTACCACTTATAAATGAGCTCAAACATTCATTGTGTCAACTCTTGTTTACAATGAATCAAAATCTCCACTTTACAAGAAGAGTTTCTAAATTGGTTGAAAACAAAATACAACACGTATAATGACTCCTTGAAAATATATCATTTAAGTATAAGAAAGAAATGAATCTAACATTATTTCATTACCAAGAGCTTCATCCTTTCACCTAAGTAAAATGAAACTTAGTCACTCATAGATAAGAAGAAAGAAAGAGAGAAGAAGAAGAAGAAGAAGAAGAAGAAGAAGAAGAAGAAGAAGAAGAAGAAGAAGAAGAATATGACTTCAATTTATTACACAAGAAAACTATTACAAGAAAAATAAGAAACAAAATAGCATCATTTTACTACCTAACACATTCAATGATCTGCCAAGACTCCTTTTTATAGAGGATTACGGATACAAAATCACAAGAGGACTGAGTCATAAGTGAGTGGATGAGTGAAAAATGAGTGAAAAATGCCAAATGACTTTTGGTGAGTGGAAAATTATGGAGATTCTTTATCTCTAAAATCATTCAGCTCTGAAGTCATTACATTCGTTATTTTTGAACCAAGTGGTCTTCATGAAAGTTGTAGATCTGAATCTTAGCTTTCAAATGCCGTTAGTTTGAGCCCAAAATCATTCTTACAACTCAAGATATGGTCTGATTACTGTATACTATTCAGGCTCAGTTCCAGCTCCTCTGTTTTGACTTGCAAGCCCAATATGACCTCCAAGGAGTCCGATCTGAGTTTTATGTTTTTCATGAAAGTTGTAGATATGAGTCTTGACTAGCAGATATCAAAATTTCAGCCCAATCAAGATCTTACATCCTGAGCTATGGTCTGATTACTGTACACTGTTCAGGTTCTAATCACAGGACCTGTATTATGAATTTGAAGGCCAATTAGTTCCACTAGATGCTTGACTTTGACCTGAAGCTCTTCATGAAAGTTGTAGAACTATCTCTTATTTTTCCAACAAGGTAAAATTCATAATTAATGGACATATCGAACTCAAGATATGACCAAAATATAGAAACAGTGTAAGACATAAATCATGCTAAAAAAATCAATTAAGTCCAATTTAAGTCCAAACTTACAAAACATAATCAAGATCAATCAATTAAGTACATGGAAAGTGTAAATGACTAAAAATAAGAGTTTATTAATGTATAAAATATGTGATCATCAAATTCTCTCACACTTAGCTTTTTACACTCCTAGGCAAAACACACAAGACCAAAACTAAAAAAAAAACGAAACAGACTCAAAAGTTAAACACTCTAAAAGACTCAATTTCTAATATTATTTAAAATGAAGAGCAACCAATCATTTAAGTAATTAAAACATTTATGAGGTAACGTTTCTTCACATCTCAAACTAACAAGTAAAGAAATTTTAATTGAAAAGCCTAAGTCAAGAATGATAGATCTTCACAAGATTCACTCTCAATTCCTCAAATGTTTAAAATGTTAGGTATTTCACTCAATTCAACCCATGAGAAATTGCACTACCATAAGCTTACTTATCTTTTATTTCTCCACTACTCAAAACACATAAATACACAAATCATGGGGACTTTATTCAAGGTTGTAATGGAGTCAAGGTAAAGGAGTAGGTAATATGGATATAACAAGTTAAATACCAATGAGAATAAAAGAATGTTAGAGCTGAGTTCAATTAACAAGCATAAAAGTTCATCCCAACTTCACCTAATACAAATTCCTTTTATATATTCTTTTCATTTCCTTTATTGTCTTGTTGGCTCTTATTTACACATTTTTTTTGTTTTGTTTTTTGTTTGTTTTTCTTTTTTACTTTTCTTTTACAAGATGAACATAATATATACATTTAAACAATAATCTCAATATTTTTTTAATCATTCTGTGCACACACCCCCACACTTGTTCAAGAATTCATCTAATAACAAAGTTAATGTTCTCTTATTCCCTAAGATCAGATAAGAACATAGTTTTTCATTTAAGGCATATAATGAGTTCGAAACAAAGAATAGTCAAATAAGCTCAAAGCGGTTAAGTAAGGGGAAATATGCCATTTCAAATGCCTTTTATATTGGCAGGAATCAGAGAATTTTCAAGAAGCCATAAGAGTGCTAGATATCATATTAAGAATTAGAAAATTTTCAAAAAGCCATAAGAGTACTTGATATCATATTGAGACAATATGCTACTGAGCAAGGCTGCCTATTTGTGCGCCAATCATTCTGAACTATTTGATTAAAGTAGTTATTTCAAAAAAAATGTCTCAATTATTTTATGTATGCATGTGAAAATGTAGTCTAAAAAAGAATCAAAGTAAGTTCTAGAGTAACAATTTCATAAGTGAAAATCACACAAGAAAGAAGAGAATGATACAAATGTTCAATCCATTCATCAATAGACTCAAAATCTCACAAGACACATTTCTATCATTCTCAGTCCACCAATTCAATATCCATAATCAAGCATATAATTTTTAAGAAAGAAGATAATTAATTCGATAATGTAAATTTCCCTGAATTTGAATTGCTACTTCCACACAAAAAAGTTGTCTACCTAATTACTCCTTACTCTGCCACCAATTTTGATGCATATCAAGAGTAAATAATTTACTCTTTACTCTGTCATCCTTAATTAGTTTTGTTGTTAATAAATTACTAACAAATATATTAACACAACAAACACACTTCCTAATTTTTTTGAATTTTTTTGTTATTTTTTATGGTTTTTTTTATTTTTTTTACATAACTATTCATACAACTATCCTTCCCCCAATCGAATCACAACATTGTCCTCAATGTCAAAACATAGATAAGTAAAGGATAGAAGATATTACTTGTTGTAGCAATTACTAAAAAGAGAAACATCACATAAATTTAAACAAAAATAAAAAACAATGAATAAAACCAAAGGTAAAGGAAAGTTATAGATGAAATGTCAGATCACACTCTTATTCCTTGCTACCTCCTTGGCTGCTTCCTTCTGACCAATTTATTTGAGCTAATGCTGGTTCAAGTTCATAAACAAAAGTTTGAAACTTATCAATTAATTCATCAATAGTTGAAGTAGATATAATGAGTCGTCTAGCCAAATGTGTGATAAAGTTCTATTCCACAGCATGATCAACAAAAGAGAATAAATTATCAAAGAAATTATTAATATTTAACAAACCTATGGGTTTTACGGTAGATGTTCAGGTGGGCCCAAGAGATAATTTGAAAAACTTCTTCCAAAGTACCAAAACCACCCGGTAAAGTAATGAATGCATCAGAGTTTTTAAGCATTGTCCTCATTCGTCCATGCATACATGATACTTGAAGTTCCATCTCAATTGTCTTTCTAATGATGTTCTTTTAAACAAAAGGTTCAGGAATGACACCTAAAACTTGACCACCTCTTATATGTGCAAAAAGTGACACAGCTCCTATTAACCCAATGCTACCTCCCCCATATACAACACGAATGTTCCTCACAGTAAGTGATCTACCAACAGTACTTGCTGTGTTTACAAACTCTAAACTCTTCCTATAAGTTGACCCACAAAATACACAAATACTGGTAAGTCTACGAACAAAAGAAGAAGAAGCTCCCTCCATTTCTATATTCACACTCCCTTTGAATGATTTTGAGTTGGAGGAAAGTAAGGAAAATGGAGTGTTTAAATAGGAAAGAGAATAGAAAAAGGTAATGATAGCACCTATATGAGTAGGTTGGTTGGTGTTAGAAAAGTTTAAAATTAAGAAACATTTTTTTCTTTTTTTTTTGTATTTTTGTTTTTTGTGTTTTGTTTTTGTTTGACTTCAAGAAAACCATCAGGGTAAAGAAGTCTAGAAACTCCTAAAGGACCCCGCTCAAAGGATCATCTGTCCAAAATCAAAATGCACAAATCATACAAAGATAAAATAATGATGACATACCTTTATGTATAAGTTTCATGACAGATCTTTATACTGCGCGTCATGAATGTAGTAATACTAAGATGGCTCAGCTAATCTTGGAATTCTTCTCCCTCCCGCTTATTTGAAGAAAAGAGAATAAAGAAACCATCGTGGATTTCCATCCTGGGTTTAGAACCTGGAAAGCTCACACTTTGGTTCGTAACATCAACAAATATGCTAAAATCTAAAACCTGCAATGTCCAAGATCCAGAACGCCCCATCCCAGGGCGCTGAGAGCCCTTTCTAATAAAAGAGAGGATCAAGCTCAGATGCCTCATACGCTTTGGCTGTCGCGAGTTACTTCTCACTAATAACCAAAGTGGGACACTTTTGCCTGTCCATCAACTCCATAGTGCCTAATGGTGAACATTAGGTTGTGGAGTGCGGATCTCTACAAAGCAGGGCACACGAACCTTATTTATGGACCGGCGTGCGAAGGTCCACCCGAGTGAATGACGGGTCTGCCATTGGCAAGGGCTCCTAATCTAATTAAAGATCAAGTATAACCGAAGTTTCGCCCTCTTTTTTTATTATTCTTTTTTTTTCTTCTTCTTCTTTCTTTTTTTCTTTTAAAGATGTACAAGATAATATTTACATTGTGATTATGACTCATATCTTCCTCTGATTTTATGTCCAGTAATGTCTTAAACACCTTCTATGAGTCGAGGATAAGCTTCCCATCTAATTTTCTTGTAAATTGGCAAACATGATCTTTTTGAGTCAGATTCCCAAGACTATAATGCTCTTGCCCATCCTTGAAGAGATTCCACAAACTAAGAAGTTCACGCTGCACATATCCACAAGAATGTGTCTCAAGAGTCAATAAGATATTATCTAATGGCTCCTTACTCAGTCCATTCTTAATGAAGAAAATTTTATCTTTTCTGTTTACGGAAACTATTCCCAAAGAATGACATCGTGTGCTGTAATTCCATCGCATACATTTATAACAAACTTTCATTCTTTTTACTCTTCTCCTTTTTGAAAATGAACTTTTATCAAGACTTGGCATGTATGGGACAAATGAATTTGAAGATTCACAGGCTAAATGAACCTTTGCTTCAATTATCCAGCGTATATCTTCTGGGATGCCTATGTGCATTAACAGTCTCAGTCTTTCACACCTAGCTTTGTAGATTTTTGTCAGAGCATTTTGACGGAGATAAGGAAAATGATTTCTTAGATTTGAGAGAATGACATCCATTTTAAAGAAGAATGAATCAGTTATTATGGGAAACTGAAAAATAAACCAACTTGAGAGTCACGGAATACCGTTATCTGCCATTTAATTAGGAACACAAAGAACTAAAAAAAGAAAGAAACAAAATTAAAATAAATTCTACTCATAACGAGCATTAGAAAGGGAGATGAATTCTACCTCAACAACTTGATGTTTCAGAAATGGTTTGAGTCTTTGTCCATTGACCTTAAATACATTACCATTCCCAAGGTTCTCAATGTCTATGGCCCCATGAGGATACACATGTTTGACAATAAAAGGACCAGTCCACCTAGATCTTAATTTTCTAGGGAATAGGTAAAGATGGGAATTATAAAACATAACTTTTTGACCAATTTCAAAAGTTTTTCTCAAAATTGATTTGTCATAAAAAGATTTGTTCTAGCCTTATAAAATCTTTGAGTTTTCATATGCATCATTTCTCATTTCATCAAGTTCATTCAATTGCAATTTGCGTAACTTGGAAGCATCATCAAGACTTAAGTTGAAAGCTTTAATGGTCCAAAATGCTTTATACTCCAATTCTACAGGCAAGTGACAAGGTTTTTCATAAACTAACTGATAGGGAGACATTCCTAAAGATGTTTTAAAAGCAGTACGATAAGCCCAAAGTTCATCGTTTAGTCTTAAAGACCAATCTTTACGATTTGGGTTAACCATTTTTTTCTAAAATTTGTTTAATCTCTCTATTTGCTAATTCCACTTGTCCATTTGTCTGAGGGTGATAAGGGGTGACAATTTTGTGTGTGATGCTATATTTCTTCATTAAAGATTTAAATGGTTTATTGCAAAAATATTTTCTCCCATCACTGATGATAGCTCAAGGGATTTCAAATCGACTCAAAATATTTTTTCAAAAATTTAAGAACAGTTTTATGATCATTGTGTCAGCATGGAATCGCCTCAATCCATTTTGAGATATAATCAACTACAACCAAAATATACACAAATCCAAATGATGACGAAAATGGACCCATGAAATCAATTCCCTAACAATAAAAAATTTCAATGATAATGATAGGGTTCAGAGGCATCATGTCTCGTTTTGAAATGGACCACAATTTTTGATAATTTTCACAATTTTTATAAAAAATATAGCCGTCTTTGAATAAAGTGGGCTAATAAAATCCACACTATAAGATTTTTACAGCTATTTTCTTTGAAGAAAAATGACATCCACATGCTTTTGAATGACAAAATTTAATGACACTACCAATCTCATTGTCGGGTATACATCTCCGAAAGATTTGATCAGGACAGTATTTAAACAAAAATGGGTTATACCAATAAAAAATTTCACCTCAATCAAAAAAATTTTCTGTCTTGGTGCGTCCATTGAGGCGGCATATTACTTGTTACAAGAAAATTGACAATGTTAGCAAACCAAGGCATTGAATTGATTGAAAATAAAAATTCATCGGGAAAAATCATTGATAGATGTGCGATCAAAAGATGAGTCTATTGTAAGTCTGGACAAATGATCTGCAATAATATTTTTGGCTCATTTCTTATCTTTTATTGTGATGTTGAATTCTTGAAGCAATAAGTCCACCGTATCAATCTATGTTTGACATCCTGCTTAGACATTAAATATCTAACAGTAGCATGATCGGTGAAAACAACAGTGAAAGAACCAATTATTTAAGTTCAAAATTTTTCTAATGCAAAAATTATAGCAAGTAGTTCTTTTCCAGTAGTGGTGTAATTCATTTGTGCACTATTCAAAGTTTGACTTACATAATAAATTATATGAGGCTTATGATGCGAATTAAAAATTGTAAATCTAAGTGCAGGTTGTTTCAAGTAATAAATTCTCGGGAGTCTGAGGTCGATCCACAAGGAATTGATGAAGAAAAATTCTTTAACGTAAAGTAAATATTTTGTTACAATAATAAAAGTGATAAAACTTAGTCACAAATAGAAAAAATTTACTTGAGTTAGGAGATCCACTCTTAATAAATAAAATAAGGATAAGATTAATTTTTTTTATAACTCAATTAGAATCCACACATAATGGAGGTTCTAATGAAAAATACAACGTTCAAAGTTCATTAAAAATTATATACGTAATTATATTATAATTCCTTTAATCATCTATTAACATCACCACTCATAAATAGGATCAAGCATTCATTTTGTCAAAATATTATCTACAACAAATCAAGATCTCTACTTTACAAAGAGGGTTTCTAAATTGATTGGAAACAAAATACAACACGTATATTGACCACTTGAAAATATATCATTTAAGTACAATAAAGAAATGAATCTAACCTTATTTCATTACCAAGAGCTTCACTCTTTCACCCAAATAAAATGAAACTTAGTTACTCATAGTCAAGAAGAAAGAAAAAGAGAAGAAAAAGAAGAAGAAGAACATGACTTCAATTTAGAACAAAGAAAAACTACTACAAGTAAAATTAGTAACAAACTAACATCATTTTAGTAACTAACACCTAACACCTTCAATGATCTACCAAGACTCCCTTTTATAGAGGATTGGGGATACAAAATGGCAAGGGAGTTGAGTCATGAGTGAGTGGATGAGTGGAAAATGAGTGTAAAATGCCAAATGACTTTTAATGAGTAGAAAATTATGGAGATTCTTTGTCTCCAAAAGCATTTACCTCTGAAGTCATTGAATGCGTCATAATCTAACAAAGTTTTCTTCATGAAAGTTGTAGATATGAATTTTAACTTTCAGATGCCAAATTTTCAGCCAATTAGCCACCTATAGCCCGAGATATGACCCAATTACTGCACAATATTTAAGCCCAGTTACAGCTCATCTATTTTGACTTGCAAGCCCAATATTATCTCCAAGGAATCCGAACTGAGTTTTATGTTCTTCATGAAAGTTGTAGATATGAGTCTTAAATTTCAGATGCCAAATTTTTAGCCCAATTCAGATCTTGAAGCCCAAATTATGCTCTGATTACTGCACATTATTCAAGTTCTAGTCACAAAACCCTCATTCTGACTTCTAAACCAAATTAGTTCCACTAGATGTCCGACTTTGACATGGAGCTCTTCATGAAAGTTGTAGAGCTCTCTCTTATCTTTCGAATGCCACCAGAATCACCTAAAACGGCCACTTATAGCCCAAGATATGGGTCAAATATAGAAATAATATAAGATATAAATCATGCTAAAAAAATTAACTATGTCCAATTTGAGTCTAAACTTACAGAACATTACCAAACTCAATCAATTAAGTACATGGAGAGTGTAAATGACTAAAAATGTGGGCTTATTAATGTATAAAATATGTGATAATCAAATTTCCTCACACTTAACTTTTTACACTCTTAGGAAAAACACATAAGACCAAAACTAAAAAAAAATAAAATGAAACAGACTCTAAAGCTAAATATTCTAAAAGACTCAATTTCTAATAATATTTAAAAATGAAGAGTAACTAATCATTCAAGTAATCAAAACATTTATGAAATAACATATTTTTATATCTCAAATCAACAAGCAATGATATTTCAATTGAAAAGTATGAGTCAAGAATAATAGATCTTCACAGGATTCTTTCTCAATCCCTCAAGTGTTTAAAATGTAGGTATTTCACTCAATTCAACCCATGAGAAATTGCATTACCATAAGCTTACTTATTTTCTACTTCTCCACTTCTCAAAACACATATATACACAAATCATAAATAATTTATTCAAGGTTGTAATGAGGTCAAGGTAAATGAATAAGTAATATGGATATGACAAGTTAAATACTAAAGAGAATAAAAGAGCATTAAAGCTGAGTTCAGTTAACAAGCATGAAGGTTCATTCCAACTCCACCGAATACAAATTCCCTTTACATATTCTTTTCCTTTCCTTTATTGCCTTGTTGGCCCTTCTTTACTTTGTTTTTTTTTTTTTTTACAAGATGAACATAATATGTACATTTAGACAATAATCTAAAAAAAAAATTTAACGATTCTGCACACACACCCCCACACTTGTTCAAGAACTCATTATGTTCTCCTATTTCCTAAGGCCGGGTAAGAACATGATTTTTTATTTAAGGCACATAATGAGTTCGAAACAAAGAATAGTCAAATAAGCTCAAAGGGGTTAACCAAGGAGAAATAGGTCACTTCAAATGCCTACGTTTGTAGGAATCAGAGAATTTTTAAGAACCCATAAGAGTTCTTGATATCATATTGAGACACTATTTCTTGCAAGCAAATCTTTGATGCCCAAACACTTGTATTTAAAGTCCCTAATCGGTTAGGGACACTCGGTTTTTGGTACTTTTAAATGGTCATAAGAATTTCTTGCTTTTTGGGCACAATCATTCTGGGCTATTTGGTTAAAGTAGCTATTTCAAGAAAAATGTCTCAATCATTTTTATGTATGCATGTGAAAATGTAGTCTCAAAAAGAATCAAAGCAAGTTCTAGAGTAACAATTCCATGAGTGAAAATCACACAGAAAGAATAGAATAGTACAAATATTTAATTCATTCATCAATAGGCTCAAAATCTCACAAGGCATATTTTTATCATTCTTAGTCCACCAATTCAACATTCATAACCAAGTATGTGATTTTTAAGAAAGAAGACAAATTACTCAATCATGTAAATTTGTCTGAATTAGAATTGCTACTTCCACACAACAAAGTTGTCTACCTAATTACTCCTTACTCTGCTACCAATTTTGATGCGTCTCAAAAGTAAATAATTTACTCTTTACTCTGCTATCCTTAATTAGTTTTGCTGTTAATAAATTACTGACAAACACAACAAACATATTAATAAACACACTTTCTAATTATTATTATTTTTGTTTTTTTCTTTTTTTTCTAGGTTTTTTTACACAAACACAACTATTCACACAACTATCCTTCCCCCTAACCAGATCACAATATTGTCCTCAATGTCAAAACATAGATAAGTAAAGGATAGAAGATATTACCTGTTACTACAATTACTGAAAAGAAAAACATCACACAAATTTAAACAAAAACAAAGTACGATGAATAAAACCAAAGGTAAAGGAAAGTTATAGATGAAGTGTCAGATCACACTCTTGTTCCTTGCTGCCTCCTTGGCTGCTTGGTTCTAAACAATCTATCTGAGCTAATGCTGGGTCAAGTTCATAAACAAAAGTTTGAAATTTGTCAATTAATTTATTAACAGTTGAAGCAAATATAAGGAGTCGTCTTGTCGAAGGTGTGATAAAGGTCTGTTCCACAGCATGATCAACAAAAGATAATAAATTATCAAAGAAATTATTAATATTTAACAAACCTATGTGTTTACGGTAGATGTTCAGTTGGGCCCAAGTGATGATTTGAAAAACTTTTTCTAAAGTACCAAAACCAATCAGTAGGGCAATGAATGCATCAAAGTTTTCAAGCATTGGCCTCTTTTATCCATGAATAGATGATACTTGAAGTTCCATCCCAATTATCTTTCTAATGATGTTCCTTCGAGTGAAAGGTTTAGGAATGATACCTAAAACTAGACCACCTCTTATATGTGTAGAAAGTGACACAGTCCCCATTAACCTAATGCTACCTCCCCCATATACAACACGAATGTTCCTCTCAGCAAGTATTCTATGATGCACACTTTTCTTGACCAAGTCTACAAACTTGATGCGGGATTAATTGTTGCATTGCGAACCCAAGTACAAGTTGTCTCAAGTAATAAATTTCTCGGGAGTCCGAGGTCGATCCACAGGGAATTGATGAAGATTAATTGAGGTAAGGTAAATATTTTATTACTATAGTAAAAATTATTTACTTGGGTAAAAAGATCCACTCTTAGTAAATAAAGTAAAGGTAAGATTAATTCCTTTTATAACTCAATTAGAATCCTCGCAACATGGAGGTTCCAATAAAAAATACAACATTAAAAGTCCATTACGTAATTATATTATGTTTTCTTTAGTTATTACCACCACTTATAAATAAGTTAAAGCATTCACTATGCCAAAATATTGTCTACAATAAATCAAGAACTCCTCTTTACAAAGATGGTTTCTAAATTATCGGAAATAAAATATAACACGTATAATATCTACTAGAAAGATAAATCATTAAAGCATAAGAGAGGAATAAATCTAACCTTATTTTATTGCCAAGAGCTTTACACTTTGACCTAAGTAAACTGGAACTTATTTACACATAAGTAGGAAGAAAGAAAAAGAGAAAAAGAAAGAGAAAGAAAATTGAATAGAAGAGGAAAAGAGGCGAAGAGAGGAGGAAATTCCTCCTCTCCACTCTCTGGGCACTGCCTAGAGAGCACCTTTGCCTCCCTTCGAATTGTGTTCGTTTCATGCATCCAACGCCTATTTATAGGCAAATTTTGGGGTGCTACAAGAGACAACAAATTGGATGAATAGTGAAATGCAAATTACATCTATAGTGAATGTCAATTTGGAGTTACTGTAGCGAAACTTAGAGATTAAGTTTCTGACTTTTTTTTTAATAATAATAATTGAGCAAATGCACTACCGTGTGTCCAGTTTTTTTTATTTTTGAGAAAAGTGATTTTCATGAAAGTTGTAGGCCTAGATCTTAGCTTTAAAATGACTTTAGTTTGAGTCCAAAATCATTCCTAAAACTCAAGATATGGTCCAATTACTGCAGAGTGTTTAGGCCCGATTTCAGCTCCTCTGTTCTGACTTGCAAGCTCAATATTACCTCCAAGGAGTTCGATCTGAGTATTGTGTTCTTCATGAAAGTTGTAGGGAATTGTCTTAGCTTTCCTACAAGACCAAAATCACATCAATAAGATATTTGCAACTCAAGTTATAGCCAGTTTACTAAACACTGCCAAAGAGATAATTAAGGCTAAGTTATGTAATAATTCGTTTAATGATCCAATAAGGTATAAAATCATAAAATGTGTCAAAACTAACATAATTAAGCCTAATTGAACCTTAAGAAGCCTAGTGAGAGGATTATAAAATGTATAAAATATAGTGTTATCAAATTTCTCCACACTTAACTTTTGCACTCCTGGGCAAAACACAAAAGACAAAAAATAGGAAACAAAGAAAAATAACGCAGACTCAAAAGCTAAAAACTCTAAAGAATTAAATGACTCAAGAAGAGCAACTAGACAATCAAGGGATCAAAGCAGTCATGAGATAAAATTTCTTCACATCTCAAACCAACAAGTAAGGAAACTTCAGTTGAAAAGAATGAATCAATAATAATAGATCCTCACAGAATTCACTCTTAATCTCTCAAGTGTTTTAAAAGGTAAGTATTTCACTCTATCAACTCATGAATAATTGCACTACTATAAGCTTGCTTATCCTCTACTTCTCTGCTACTCAGAAATAACATATATACACAAATCATGAGGACTTTATTCAAGGTTATAATGAGGTCAAGGTAAAGGAGAAAATAATATAGATAAGACAAGTTAAATACCAAAGAGAATAGAAGAGCATTATGATACAGTTAGAGTAGAGAAGATGTTTGAGAACATTCAGTCTAAAATTTTCAAGGATTTCTTAGTTCTTTCTCATAAAGGACAATCACTAATATTTGATTAATGTTTTGTTAAAGATCAATGCCAAATTGAATTCCTTTAGGCTTGAACATTCTCTTGTTATTCCTGTTATTTTCAATCATCCACTCTCATTCTAGGTATGAATATTGCACAAGGTGCATTCTTTGATTGCAACAGTGATCAATTTTTTTTATTATCTTTTTTTTTGTAATGTTTAGCACACATACCCCCACACTTATTCAAGAACTCATCCAATAACAAAGTCAATGCTCTTTTATTCCCTAAGGCAGGGTAAACACATGGTTTTTCATTTAAGGCACGTAATGAGTTTGAAACAAAGAATGGTCAAATAAGCTCAAAGGGGTTAAGCAAGGGAAAATATACAAGGTTGGCTATTTGGCTAAAGTAGTTATTTCAAGAAAAATGTTTCAATCATATTTATGTATGCATGTGATGTTTAAGAAAGAAGAAAATTTACTCAATCATGCAAATTTTTATGAATTTTAATTGCTACTTCCACACAACAAACTAGGTATCTACCCCAATCTAGATGCGTCTCAAGAGTAAAATTACTTTTACAGCAAAATTTACTCCTTACTCTTTCATCCTTAATTGGTTTAGCTATTAATAAATTACTAATAAACATATTAACACGACAAATATATTAATAAGCACGCTTATTAAATTTTTATTTTTTTTTCAAGCATTTTTAAACAACTAGGCACACAAGCATTTTTTACACAACTAATTTTTTTTTCAAGCATTTTTTACACAACTAGTAACACAACTAATTTTTTTTCAAGCATTTTTTACACAATTAGTCATACAACTATCCTTCCCCCAACCAGATCACAACATTGTCCTCAATGTTAAAACATAGATAGGTAAAGGATAGAAGATAGTACCTGTTACTGTAATTACTGAAAAGAAAAACCTCACACAAATATAAATAGAAATAAAGTACAATGAATAAAACCAAAGCTTGTAATTATTTAAATAGCTGGAATATCTGAATTAGCTTGCTTTTTCTACTGCTTCCCTCACCATTTCTGTTTGACTAATCTATCTGAGTTGTTACTGGGTTAAGTTCATAGACAAAAGCTTCTAATTTATCAATCAACTCATCCACAGTAGAAGTAAAAATAAGGAGTTGTTGTTGGTGTATGCCCTAGTGGCCAATACATTTTGTTTGTATTGAATACATTATATTATGCTATTTTTGATATATGAGGCATTTCATTTATTGTGTTCTTTTTGATAGACATAATAAAGTCCTTAGAATAGTAAGTTTGATACCATAGGACATCAAGTGGATGACTTGATGGTGAGATCCTATTGGATAAAATATTATTCTTAAATGTCCCTAGTCAAGTATTATTGTTAATTAGGACAACAATAATGCATTGAGACTAGTATGTGCGTAGACTGATGACCACATCTCACGGGTCATGGATATGAGATATCAAGTCTACACATGGATACATATTAGAGTAATGATGTATTGGACAGAACCGCCATGAGAACGCACGTGGATCGTTACGTGAGTGTCATAAGCGATTCTCATAGTGATAATGGTGTATGTGGTTCTTTGACTAAGGAAATCACTACGATTCCTACATGAGGAGTTGTGTGTTTTAAATGCCATCAAACGTCAAGTAACAAGATGATTATAAAGTTGGTTATTAGACATATTACGATGCATGTGGAGGAATGTGAGTGACCTAGATGGGATTTGTCCCTCCTACATAACAGAGTGATATTTTCGGGCCCCCGATTGAGTGAGACTATGAAATGCATGGTCATGCTCATGAGTCAATATGAGATATTGATCTCATTTGTTATTACTATGTCTACTCGGGAATCAGAAACCGAAGATTGAATTAAATAAGGGTGACACGTTCCATGCCTTGTGTTCAAACTGGATATCCGGACAAAGGGACTAAACTACACGGAAACATTGATCACGGATAGGTTATGTCAAATCACCGACATTCTCATTACTTGGGTAAAGATGATGTGTTGCTAGATAATGCTCCATGTTTGTAATATTAAAATGAGATTTTAATATTACTACCAACGTCATGAGAACCGCAGGTCGCACACTTAGAACAGACTAAATTGGAGCAATAAGGATCCAAGTTAGACTCGGATTCAATTGTGGGCCTAACTCATGACAGATGGGTTTTAGGGTTGCACACTTACCTTGCACTGCTCACACTCACTTAAGGCAGCCACTATTATAAATAGTATTGTTAAGGGGGCTGATATAGATGTTACATCACAACCCTAGCCGCACCTAAGAAAGTGAGTGAGAGACAAAGTGAAAGGTTCTTCTCTTCTATTCGCACTAGCACCGCGAAACAAAGGCGTGACTCCTTTTGCAAGTCTTTTTCGTGTGGATACCGCAGAAACATCGTCGCTATTACTTGTTGGTGATTCACCTCGCTTGTGTTTATCACGCTTCAAGAGGTAAATTTTTAAAAACTCGGATTATGGACTTTTCGCATAGATCCTGTGTGGGAATCCTATTATTCTGCTGCGAGATATTTTGATCCACAATTCCCAACAGTTGTCTTACTGAAGGTGTGATAAATTTCTGTTCCACAACATGGTCAAGAAAATATAACAAAAGATCAAAGAAATTATTAACATTCAATAAACCTATGGGTTTACGGTGGATATTTAGTTGGGCCCAAGAGACAATTTAAAAAATTTCTTCCAAAGTACCAAAATCACCTGGTAAGGCAATAAATGCATCAAAGTTTGCAAGCATTGTCCTCATTCGTTCATCGAAAGATGTTACTTGATGCTCCTTTCCAAGTGTCTTTCCAACAATGTTCTTTTGAGTTAAAGCTCTAGGAATGATACTTAAAACTTGATTGCCTTTCAGATATGCAACTAGTGATACAGCCCCCATTAACCCACGACAACCTCCCCCATATACTACACGAATGTTCTTGGCAGTAAATGTTCTACCAACAGTGCTTGCGGCTTGAACAAACTCTGAACCCTTCTTATATCTTGCCCCACAAAATACATAGATACTGGTAAGTCTATGAACAGAAGAAGAAGAGGCTCCCTCTATTTCTACATTCACATTCCCTTTGAATGATTTTGAGTTGAAGGAAATAAGGAAAATGGAGTGTTTAAATAGGGAAGAAAATAGAAAAATGTAATAATAGCACCTATATGAGTAGGTTGGCTTGTGAGAAAAGTTTGAAATTAAGAAATACTTTTTTTTAAAGAAAAAGACATAAAAGAAAATATGTACAGGTAGTTTTGATTGTGGGTCATATCTTCTTTTGGTTTTACATCCAGTAACGGCTTAAACGTCTTCTATGAGTCGATGATAAGCTTCCCATCCAATTTTCTTAAAAATTGACAAACAGGGTCTTTTTGAGTCAGATTCCCAAGACTGTAATGCGCTTACTTGCCTTTGAAAAGATTTCACAAATTAAGAAGTTCACGATGCTCAACTCCACAAGAATGCATCTCAAGAGTCAATAAGATATTATCTAATGACTCCTTACTCGGTCCATTCTTAATGAAGAATATTTTATTTTTTCTGTTTGAGGGAACCATCCCCAAAGAACGACTTTGCTTGTTACAAAAAAAATTGACAATTTTGGCAAACCAAGACATGAAATTCAAAATTCAAAATTTATTGGGAAAAAGGATCATTGATAGGTGTGATTTCAAAAAGGTGAGCCTATTGTAAGTATGGACAAAACATTTTCAGCTCATTTTGAATTTTTGAAGCAACAAAATCCACCGTATCAACCTAGGTTTGCAAAAACTTGTTGAAAAAGTTCAACAAGTGACCAAATTGTCAAAGTGATTAAAAGGAAAAAGAAAAACACACAAAAAGACACATAAAATTAAAAGGAAAAAGAGAAAACAACACATATGAAATTAAAACACTAGATATCAGACTTCACTTGATTCAATAATCTATCATAGACAATAGAGTAGCTTTGGGACCTTCTTTCTAATCAATTTCTAATCATTCAATTGATGGGGAGAATCCAGTAATTTTTAAAACTCAATTCTTTAGTCAAAACCTTAACTTTTAAATGTATGACTTTTGCTCTATGAATTTCCATGGAAAATATCACAATTCTCCCACACAACATATAACCTCCATTCCTAGATGATTATAAATCATGACACTTATTATTTGTTATTTAGGTCATATGCAAACCTTCCGATTCTACATACACCTTACTATATCAATTTATGAGTGGCCAATTCATAAAAGCATTATGAATCATAATGAGTACTCAAATTGAACAGAAAAGAAATTTGATTAAAATTCTAGTCTTAATACATGTCGATTGAATCAAGTTACGTTTTCACTCTAAAAACACACAAAAAGACACACGACAAAAGAGAAAAAGAAAAAATAAAAATAAAAATATATACAAAGATGTAGTATAAACCAACCACCAAATAAATATTTACAAAGTGTGATATAAACCAATCACCAAATATTTATATTAATACATAGTAAATAAATATATATACAAAGGTGTGATAATAAACTAACCACCGAATATATATATTTACAAGTATAGTAAATAAATATTAATAAGGTGTGGTAATAACCAACCACTAAATATTTATTTACAAAGGTGTGGTAATAAACCAACTACAAAAAAAAATAAAAATAACAAAGGTGTGGTATGAACCAACCACCAAAAATTAAAAAAAAATACAAAAAGTAAATTACAGAAAAGTAAAAAGGAGAGTTTCCCCCCACTAAGTTAGTGCATAAAATAAAAGGGAGAGTTTCCTCCACAAAGTTAGTATGTACAAAAATTAAAAGGGAGAGATTTCTCTCACTGTTAATATGTACAAGAAAATAAAATAGAGAATTACCCCTACTGTACAGAAATTAAAAGGGAGAATTACCTCCACTGAGTTAGTATGTACAGTAAATAAAAGGGAGAGGTTCCCCCACTAGTTAGTATGTACAAAAAAAGTAAAAGGGAGAGGTTCCCCCACTGTTAATATGTACAAGAAAATAAAAGGCTTAATTTTTTTATATTATTATTATTATTTTTTTTGCTTTTTGTTTGCTTTTAGTTTTTTAGTTTGTTTTACTATTCACACTATTCATATTACTATTTACAATACTATTCACATTACTATTCACACACTAGTAGGAGAATTACTCTCACTAGTTAGTGCATTAGTATGTACAAAAATATTTACACTAGAAATTTGTTCTTCAAATTAAGTCCCCAGTAACGACGCCAAAAACTTGATGCACAGTTTTCTTGACCAAGTCTACAAACTTGATGCGGGATTAATTGTTTCATTGCGAATCCAAATGCAAGTTGTTTCAAGTAATAAATTTTTCGAGAGTCCGAGGTCGATCCATAGGGAATTGATGAAGATTAATTGAGGTAAGGTAAATATTTTATTACTATAGTAAAAATTATTTACTTGGGTAAAAAGATCCACTCTTGGTAAATAAAGTAAAGGTAAGATTAATTCCTATTATAACTCAATTAGAATCCTCGCAACATGTAAGTTTCAATTGGGAAATACAACATTAAAAGTCCATTATATTATGTTTCATTTAATTATTACCACCACTTATAAATGAGTTAAAGCATTCACTGTACCAAAATATTGTCTACAATAAATCAAGAACTCCTCTTTACAAAGATGATTTCTAAATTATCGGAAACAAAATATAACACGTATAATAGCTACTAGAAAGATAAATCATTAAAGCACAAGAGAGGATTAAATCTAACCTTATTTTATTGCCAAGAGCTTTACACTTTGACCTAAGTAGACTGGAACTTATTTACACATAAGTAGAAAGAAAGAAAAAGAGGAAAAGAAAGAGAAAGAAAATTGAAGAGAAGAGGAAATGAGGCAAAGAGAGGCAGAAATTCCTTCTCTCCTCTCTCTAGGCACTGTCCAGAGAGCACCTCTGCCTCCCTCCGAATTGTGTTTGTTTCATGCATCCAACGCCTATTTGTTACCAAGTGGCCACAATACTCAAGAGGGGGGTGAATTGAGTATGAAAACTAAGTTCGCAAATCTTTCGCAAATCGTTTGATAAACAATTTTTGTTGAAGCTAATTGATGATTAGAGATGATTGGATATAAGAGATAAACACTTTCACTTATAAATGCAATAGCCAAAGGTACCAATATTCAATCAAAATAATGAAATAGTACTCAATGTAAAGAGAAGAGTTTAGAGAAAACAAACACAATGATTTATCCTGGTTCGATCACCAATCCACTTGTGATCTACGTCCAGTCCTCAAGCAACCGCTAGAGATTTTTCACTATTTCTTCAAGCTTCAATAGGTGCTTGATAACCTTTACAACCTTGAGCACTCAACACTTTGGGATACCTCACCCTTGAAGCTTGAGTCTCTTCAACTAAGGGATACCTCACCCTTTACACTTTTGGAGGGATGCCTCACCCTCTTTACAAAGCAATATAGATTGATTGAATGAAGCTTTCACTAGAGTAGATGATTACAAATTGAAGCTCTAATATGTTCTCAAAGATTTTTCACGTTTTTACAAAAAACAGAGCAAGAAATGGATTTGAGGATTGATTCACGTTTGGAAGTATTGGTGATCAGTTTTTGGTTCAAGGTCAACCTCAAATAAAGACCCAACTTTGGTATTTATAAGTTTCTCAATTAATAGAGCCGTTGGGTGTTTTGGGCATGCATTTAATGCATTTAATATAGCCGTTGGACGTTGTCAGGGTGCGTGTAATCGATTACACAACTTATGTAATTGATTACATTGTTGTTCCAACGTGTTCTTGGCTTTCTGGGCTCTGTGTAATCGATTACATTATTGGTGTAATCGATTACATGGCTTCTGACTTTGCTTATAATCGATTACAATATTCATGTAATCGATTACATGACTTCTGACTTGCTGTGTAATCAATTACAATATCCATGTAATCGATTACATGACTCTTTGAGCGTATTCTTGCCTTTCTGGGCTTATTGTAATTGATTATATATATTGTGTAATCAATTACATGGCCTCTGACTTGCTTGTAATCGATTACATTGCTCATGCAATCGATTACAAGGCCTCTATTTACTGTGTAATCGATTACAAACATCATGTAATCGATTACATTGGCCTTTGAACACATTTTTCAAGTCCATTAAAGCTTGTAAGTCATTTCTAACACTTCAAGATACTTGATTAAACATAAATCCTTTTAAGAGTGTTAGATTTAAGGTTGAAACTCAAGTTTTCTTGAAAGCCATGTTTAAATTTGAAATTTTCCACTTATTTTGAAATCATATATTGAAAAACCATTTGAGAAATATTGAGAGCATTTAACATTAATGTTCTAAGTCTTATAACTAAATAAACCTCTTGACTTCTTTCTTTGATCTTGATTTTTCCTTTTGCGCTTGATCTTCTCTTTTGCATTTGATCTTCACTTTGGCCTTTGTTATCATAAAAAACTATTTGACATGCTTTAGGGACATAAGCATTCACATTCTCCCCCTTTTTGATGATGACAAACTGATCATAAGAAAAAGAAAGAGTTTTTGCATTTGTATATAATAGACATTTAGGCGCAATGCTCCCCCAGAGTTTATGCATGATATTGGGTTAGATTTTGCATATGAAAAGCTTAAGAGCTCAAAAGCTCAATAACTCCCCCGTACTCATGCAACCTTTAATTACTCATGCAATCTTAATTGGATTTCATTTCATTTTTCCTTATTTTCTCCCCCGTTGGCATTATCAAAAAGACATAAGCATTTAAAGAAAAAAAATGGACAGCATAACAACTATATTTCATGATTCCCAAATTTTTCCAGAACAAGAACGCCAAAGAGATTAGCGGTCAATCAATATTTCAAAAAGCCAAACATTCAAAGCGGAAACAAGTTCATATATCATTAATCAGCATGTATAAAGGAACTTATCACAACCAGTAGCCAATAACCAAAAAACACCATAAATGTATACCAATGTTATATAATCAGAGTCAAAACAAAATAAATACAAGGTAGTCATGAAAACAAACAAAAAAACATCAAGGCAATGGGCCATGATCACTATCAGTGGCCTCGTTGTCACAAAAAACATCACCCTCTGGATCCGCAGCAATGTCTCCTAGATCAATGTTATCATCGCCGGGCTCAAGATCATCGTCAGAGTCCAGAAGCTCTTCATCATCAGCAGGGAGGCCAGATGGACCAGCGAAGGACAGGGGAACCGGAGAGGCAGAGGATGCGGGAGGGGCAGCAGCAGCACTCGGAGGAATAGGAGATCCACCCAGGAGGGATCAAATCGAGGCAAGCTCCTGATCTGAGTAGTCCATCCTTAGCTCAAGATGGTTTATCTTCTGCTCTAGGTGATCCATGCGTGTGTTTACATTAGCGCTCAGGTTGCGCATCTCTTGGAGCAGGAGGTTAAGAGTAGCTGGAGCAGGAGCAGGGGCAAGATGCTGAGCCTCCTCATCATCGTCACTATCTGGATCATGATGGATATGGCCAAACGTGCCATGAGCAATGTAATGCCACCTATCATCCACTTTGTAGAGCTGGAGCTTCTTCAGGGTATGCAAGCCAATAGATTGTGGTCCTTTCGAGCTGGTGTCCTTAGACTCTTCAGCCAGCAAAATGCGACAGTGCTCTAGGATGGTGGTTACCAACATGGTGAATGGAAGAGCAGAGTTCTTCTTTTTCTTGACATCCAGCATATGCTCTATAATGTAGTAACCCCAGTTTATTGGCCGCCTTGTGGTCATTCCCCATAAGGCAACCACATCATCCTTGAGAACCTGGGAGTAATTCCCTCCCCTGGGAATCAATCCACGGACCAAAAGGTAGTGGAGAATCCTGTTCTCCATAGTTAGGCCAGTGGCCATAATTCTTCGTTTAGGATCACTAGGGGGGAGTAGCCAGTCCTAATTAATGAGAGAAGAGTAGCCTTGTGCTCAAACTTATATCCCCAGACATTTGCATTTCCACAGAAGTTAGCTCCATCTGGAGTGAGCTTCGTTAGCCTATACCATTCAGCCATGGTTATCCTTATTTGTTACTTTTTCACTTCAGAGATCAAACAATTGTCCTCAAATTTCAGGTTTGCATAAAAGACTCTCACAAGGTTTGGGTAGATAGCCTTCTCTATACTTAGGAAACCTAGCAAACCTAAATTTTCTATGGTTCTAAAGCTCGCTAAAGGTTCACTCTCGCAGAAGGTGATGGGAAGATACCTAGGAGAGATGATCTTGCGAAGCTGGAAGTTCTTCCGGAACAACATAGCTTGCTTCACTGTGGAGAAGTGTCGTGTGAGGTCCAGGCCAGAGATGTTGCGGGAAGCAGCACCAGAGGACCCTCCAATGGCAGCCTTTGTTCTTGGGCACTTTGAGCGATGAGAGGATTCAACCATTGATGAGAAGGAGTAGAGCGGGATAAGTGGTAAGTGGTTGGGGATGAGTGAGGAGAGAGAGAGGGACGAGATTAAGGCAAAGAAGTGGGGATGGGGTACGTGAGAGAAGATGGGGAGATTTGGGTGAGGGATGTGATGAGATTTTGAGAGATGGGCTGTGTGGAGAGGGGTTTTCCGAGATTGAGAGAGATGAAATGAGGGATTTTGATGGAGATTTGAGGGAGAAATGAGAGATTGAGAGGTTTGGGGTGCGTGGGAGCAGAGGAGGAGGACGAAGAAGATGAATAGGTTTTGAAAAATGAGCTCTACGCGCGTCAGAAATCTTTTAAAAAACCCTGTGTAATCGATTACATTTAGTATGTAATCGATTACATGCATTCTGGTGGGTATGTAATCGATTACATTTTTGATGTAATCGATTACCACGCTTCTGGGGAACCTTGTAATCGATTACATAGTTGATGTAATCGATTACCTGAGTTCCGAGTTGATTGTAATCGATTACAAAAGATGTGTAATCGATTACATACTTGACAGAACCTGTGTAATTGATTACACAGGCATTGTAATCGATTACCAGCACACTTTAACTCAAATTTTGCATTCCATTCAGCATATAATCAATTTTAATCCATTCTAATCAGTTCCAAAGCAACTTAGATCAATTCAAATCATCATTCAAACATATAATCTAATCATATTATGATTCAACTCACATAATTGATCAAAATTACCATTTTTACCAAGAATTTCACCCTTTTTGGTGAAATTTTGAGGTTGTTGAGTTGCTTGTGAGTCTTGGACATGAGGGAGTACCTGCAAAACAACTTAGGGGAAATCTCTGACGCTCAAGTCAGTATTGGATTCAAATATGATAAACAATTCAGAGATTATGTAGCAATTTGGCATGACTATGTAGAAAAATACAAGTTAATTTATGCATGATTGATCCAATATATCAAGTTCATTTCTTATATAGAAAAATGCTTCTTTTGCTAGGGGTTTAGTGAAAATGTCAGCTAGTTGCTTAGTGGTTTCTACAAACTCAAGCATACAATCACCCTTTTGAATATGGTCTCTAATGAAATGATGTCTTATTTCAATATGTTTAGTCTTAGAATGCAAAATGGGATTTTTGGACAAATTGATTGCACTAGTATTATCACATCTTATGGGAATGTGATCAAACTCAAGACCATAGTCCAAGAGTTGTTGTTTCATCCAAAGGATTTGAGAACAATAACTCCCAGTTGCAATATATTCAGCTTCAGCTGTAGACAATGCCACATTATTTTGTTTCTTGCTATGCCAAGAAACTAGTGAGCTTCCAAGCAAGTGGCATGTCTCACTAGTGCTCTTTCTATCCATTTTGCACCCAGCAAAATCAGAGTCGGAATACCCAATAAGACTACATGAGGCACCTTTAGGGTACCATAAACCCATTTGTGATGTGCCTATTAGATATTTCATTATTCTTTTAACAGCACTTAGGTGTGATTCTTTAGGATTAGCTTGATATCTAGCACACATGCATACACTAAACATTATATCAGGCCTACTTGCAGTGAGGTAAAGGAGTGAGCCAATCATACCTTTGAATTTCGTAATTTCTACTGATTTACCTCCTTCATCCTTGTCCAAATAGCAAGAGGTGCCCATAGGAGTAGCCATATGCTTGGCATTATCCATTCCAAACTTCTTGAGCAGCTCCTTGCAATACTTGGATTGGCTTATGAATGTTCCTTCTTTTGTTTGCTTGATTTGGAGACCAAGGAAGAAGTTAAGCTCACCCATCATGGACATTTCAAACTCACTTTGCATAATATTTGAAAATTCTTTACAAAGAGAGTTATTAGTAGCTCCAAATATAATGTCATCAACATAGATTTGAACTAGAAGTATGTTATGCATTTTATGTTTTATGAAAAGGGTAGTGTCAACTTTGCCTCTAGAAAAACCTTTTTCTAAAAGGAATTTACTTAACCTTTTATACCAAGCTCTAGGAGCTTGTTTTAAACCATACTAGGCCTTTTTCAGTTTAAAAACATGGTTGGGCATTTCAAAGTCCTCAAAACCAGGAGGTTGTTCTACATACACCTCTTCTTGTATAAAACCATTTAAAAATGCACTTTTGACATCCATTTGATAGAGTTTGAAATCCATGATGCAAGCATATGCAAGTAGTATTCTAATGGCCTCTAACCTAGCTACGGGAGCATAAGTTTCTTCATAGTCTATGCCTTCTTCTTGATTATATCCCTTAACTACAAGCCTAGCTTTGTTTCTTATTATTAAGCCCGTTTCATCAAGTTTATTCCTAAAGATCCATTTGGTGCCAATTATAGGATGATCGTTGGGCCTTGGAACTAATTCCCAAACTTGATTTCTCTCAAATTGGTTTAGTTCTTCTTGCATAGCCAAGATCTAATGCTCATCATTAATGGCCTCATTTTTTATGGTTGTTTGGATTAAATCCCAAATCGGCTTTTTGAAACACACATTTTTGTTTCCCTAACAACACATTCAAGTTGTCTCTTCCAAAAGTGAATTTTGCAAGAGTGTTGTTCAAGTCTTCAATTTCTTTTTCAAATACTTTACATAATGAATAAGGTAATGATATGGATGTGTTATCATGTGAAAAGCATGTTATACATAGTGAATTAACATCTATAAGTCCTAAGGTCTCATTTTCAATCTTAAGCTCATTTATCTCCTTACTTAAGATAGAAACTTTGTTTACCAATAAGGAAATTGTTTTGTTAGAGGACAAAACCATTTTTGTGAGCCTTAAGGATTCATCATGCAATTCTTGAAAGGCATCTTGCAATTCATCATATGAAGGTAGAGATTCTGAGTTAGAAGAAGTTACCTCGATGTCGCTCTCTTCACTTTGTTCTCCTTGAGCCATGAGACAAAGATGAACTTCTTCATCTTCTGAATTGTCGGAGGAGCTTAAGTCATTGTCCTCCCAAGCTATGTATGCTCTCCTTCCTTTCTTTTCTTTGGAGGGTCTTTTCTCAAACTTTTCCGTCTTCTTGAGATACATAGGGCACTCCATTTTCATGTGCCCCAGTTTTCCACATTCATAGCATTTTGGAGGAGTAGAGGATCCTTCTCCTTTGTGATATACTTTCTTTTGAGGAAATGGTAGTTTTCTTTGAAATCCCTTTTACTTTAGGAATCTTCCAAATTTTATCACAAGGAGATTAAGATTCTCCTCACTTAGCTCAACACTTTAAGCATCCTCTTCACCATCTTCATCATCATCTTCAATTGTAGAGGAGGTGGCTTTGAGTGCGATTCCCTTCTTCTTTTTGTCATGCTCTTCATTTTGATTGAGCCTATATAGTTCCAGCTCATGTTCTTGAAGTTTTCTGAATAGGGTGACTAGAGACATTGTTGATAAATCTCTTGATTCCGCAATCGCTGTTACTTTGGGTTGCCAATTCCTGCTTAGACATCTCAAGACTTTGTTAATAAGATCCTCATTAGGAAATGTCTTTCCCAATGAGATAAGATGATTAACAATATGAGTAAACCTCTTTTGCATATCTTGAATACTCTCACCTTGATTCATTCTAATCAATTTGTATTCATGAGTAAGAGTGTTTATTCAAGATCGTTTTACCTCACTAGTACCTTCATGAGTTACTTGTAAGGTATCCCACATTTCTTTTGCGGTCTTACAATTTGACACCCTAAAGAATTCATCATACCCCAAGGATGTGGTGATGATGTTCTTGGCTCTCAAATTGTATTGAACTTTCTTTTTATCATCATCGGTCTATTCATTTCTAGGTGTATTAATTTTTACACCATCTTTAGTTTGTGTTGGAACAAAAGCACCATTTTTCAACGACATCCCACACATCTAAATCAATTGCTTCAATAAAAATTTTCATCCTTTCTTTCCAATAGGCATAACCATTCCCATTGAAATAAGGAGGTTTATTTATAGAAGAACCTTCATTTGAAAAATCATTTGAAGTCATCACTTCTCTTGAAGCTGCTAAGCTCTTTATACAAGAGTCTAGCTCTGATACCACTTGTTACCAAGTGGCCTCAATACTCAAGAGGGGGGTGAATTGAGTATGAAAACTAAGTTCATAAATCTTTCGCAAACTGTTTAATAAACAATTTTCGTTGAAGCTAATTGATGATTAGAGATGATTGGATATAAGAGATAAACACTTTCACTTATAAATGCAATAGCCAAAGGTACCAATATTCAATCAAAACAATGAAACAGTACTCAATGTAAAGAGAAGGGTTTAGAGAAAACAAACACAATGATTTATCCTGGTTCGATCACCAATCCACTTGTGATTTACGTCCAGTCCTCAAGCAACCGCTAGAGATTTTCCACTATTTCTTCAAGCTTCAATAGGTGCTTGATAACCTTTACAACCTTGAGCACTCAACACTTTGGGATACCTCACCCTTGGAGCTTGAGTCTCTTCAACTAAGGGATACCTCACCCTTTACACTTTTGAAGGGATGCCTCACCCTCTTTACAAAGCAATATAGATTGATTGAATGAAGCTCTCACTAGAGTAGATGATTACAAATTGAAGCTCTAATATGCTCTCAAAGATTTTTCACGTTTCTACAAAAAATAGAGCAAGAAATGGATTTGAGGATTGATTCACGTTTGGAAGTATTGGTGATCAGTTTTTGGTTCAAGGTCAACCTCAAATAAAGACCCAACTTTGGTATTTATAAGTTTCTCAATTAATAGAGCCGTTGGGGTGTTTTGGGCATGCATTTAATGCATTTAATATAGCCGTTGGACGTTGTCAGGGTGCGTGTAATCGATTACACAACTTATGTAATCGATTACATTGTTGTTCCAACGTGTTCTTGGCTTTCTGGGCTCTGTGTAATCGATTACATTATTGGTGTAATCGATTACATGGCTTCTGACTTTGCTTGTAATCGATTACAATATTCATGTAATCGATTACATGACTTCTGACTTGCTGTGTAATCAATTACAATATCCATGTAATCGATTACATGACTCTTTGAGCGTGTTCTTGCCTTTCTGGGCTTATTGTAATCGATTACATATATTGTGTAATCGATTACATGGCCTCTGACTTGCTTGTAATCGATTACATTGCTCATGTAATCGATTACAAGGCCTCTATTTGCTGTGTAATCGATTACAAACATCATGTAATCGATTACATTGGCCTTTGAACACATTTTTCAAGTCCATTAAAGCTTGTAAGTCATTTCTAACACCTCAAGATACTTGATTAAACATAAATCCTTTTAAGAGTGTTAGATTTAAGGTTGAAACTCAAGTTTTCTTGAAAGCCATGTTTAACTTTGAAATTTTTCACTTATTTTGAAATCATATATAGAAAAACCATTTGAGAAATCTTGAGAGCATTTAACATTAATGTTCTAAGTCTTATAACTAAATAAACCTCTTGACTTCTTTCTTTGATCTTGATTTTTCCTTTTGCGCTTGATCTTCTTTTTTGCATTTGATCTTCACTTTGACCTTTGTTATCATCAAAAACTATTTGACATGCTTTAGGGACATAAGCATTCACACTATTTATAGGCAAATTTTGGGGTGCTATAAGAGAAAACAAATTAAACGAATAGTGAAATGCAAATTACATCTACAGTGAATTTCAATTTGGAGTTACTGTAGCGAAACTTAGCGATTAAGTTTCTGACATTTTTTTTTAATAATAATAATTAAGCAAATGCACAGCCGTGTGTCCAGTTTTTTTCATTTTTGAGAAAAGTGGTCTTCATGAAAGTTTTAAGCCTGGATCTTAGCTTTAAAATGGCTTTGGTTTGAGTCCAAAATCATTCCTAGAACTCAAGATATGGTCCAATTATTGTAGAGTGTTTAGGCTCGATTGTTCTAACTTGCAAGCTCAATATCACCTCCAACGAGTCCGATCTGAGTATTGTGCTCTTCATGAAAGTTGTAGGGAATTGTTTTAGCTTTCCTACAAGACTAAAATCACATCAATCAAATATTTGCAACTCAAGTTATATCCAGTTTACTGAACACTGCCAAAGAGATAATTAAGGCTAAGTTATGCAATAACTTGTTTAATGATCCAATAAGGTACAAAATCATAAAATGTGTCAAAACTAACATAATTAAGCCTAATTGAACCTTAAGAAGTCTAGTGAGAGGATTATAAAATATAGTGTTATCATTCTACCAACAATGCTTGCTGCGTTTACAAACTCTAAACCCTTCCCATAAGTTGACCCACAAAATACACAGATACTGGTAAGTCTACGAATAGAAGAAGAAGAAGCTCCTTCCATTTCTACACTCACACTCCCTTTGAATGATTTTGAGTTAGAGGAAAGTGAAGAAAATGTAGTGTTTAAATAGGGAAGAGAATAGAAAAAAATAATGATAACACCTATATGAGTAGGTTGGCTGGTGTCAGAAAAGTATGAAATTAAGAAACATAATTTTTTTCTATTTTTTTATTTTTTTATTTTTTTTTATTTCAAGAAAACCATCAGGGTAAAGAAATCTAGAAACCCCTGAAGGACCCCGCTCAAAGGATCGTCTATCCAAAACCAAAATACAACAAAATCATACAAAGATAAAATAATAATAACAAATGATGACATACCTTTATATACAGGTATAATGGCGTATCTTTATACTGTGCGTCATGAGTGCAGTAGCCTTCACAATCTTATCGCCCCTTGAAAGAGACATCGAATTCCCTTAAGGAATTTTAGACTTAAGGCACTCCTCCCGCTTGTGGGATATCTCAGCCTATGCATCGTCCCTCTAGTTAAAGAGAGAAAATCTGAATACGACGACCAGTGACCACAGCCAAAGGAGCTATGCTCAAGAACCCAATAATTCAAAATCAGGAATTGAGGTCAGAGGCATTGTCACGCGAGAATGCAAACACGGGACGCTTCTATCTGTCCATCAGCAACAGAGCCTACAGTTAAAACCTGAGAATGCTTGTGCAACTCTCTACAGAGCATGACACACAAACCTTATTTATCGAACGACGTGTGAAGGTCCACCTGAGTCAATGATGGTTTGCCACTGGCAGGGGCTCTTAATCTAATTAAAGACCAAGTACAACCAAAGTTTTGCCCTTTTTTTTCTCTTTTTTGTTTTCTCTTTTTTTATTTTTTTCTGAATATGTACAAGATGATATTATATACATTGTGATTATGGCTCACATCTTCCTTTGGTTTTACGTTCAGTAACAGTTTAAACGCCTTCTATGAGTCGAGGATAAGCTTCCCATCCAATTTTTTTATAGATTGGCAAACAAGGTCTTTTTGAGTCAGATTCCCAAGACTGTAACGCTCTTACTCGTCCTTGAAGAGATTCCACAAATTAAGAAGCTCACACTACACAAATCCACAAGAATGTGTCTCAAAAGTCAATAAGATATTATCTAATGACTTCTTACTCAGTCCATTCTTAATGAAAAATATTTTATCTTCTCTGTTTGTAGAAACCATTCCCAAAGAACAACATTGCGTGTTACAATTCCAATGCACACACTTGTAACAAACTTTCATTCTTTTTGCTATTCTCCTTTTTAAAAATGAACTTTTACTGAGACTTGGCATGTATGGGACAAATGAATCTGAAGATTCACCAGCTAAATGAACGTTTGCTTCAATTATTCTGCGTATATCTTCTGGGATGCCCATGTGCATTAGCAGTCTTAGTCTTTCACACCTAGCTTTGTAGATTTTTGTCATAGCATTTTAAGGGAGAGAAGGAAAATGATTTCTTAGATTTGAGAGAATGACATCCATTTTAAATGAGAATGAATTAGTTATTATGGGAAATTGAAAAACAAACTGACTTGAGAGTCACAGAGTATCATTATCCGCCATTTAACTGGGAACACAAAGAACTGCAAAAAGAAAGAAATAAATTAAAATAAATTCTACTTATAACAAGGATTAAAAAAGGAGATGGATTCTACCTTAAAAACTTGATGTTCCAAAAATAGTTTGAGTCTTTGTCCATTGACCTTAAATACATTACCATTTTAAGGGTTCTCAATGCCTATGGCCCCATGAGGATACACATGTTTGACAATAAAAGGACCAATCCACCTAGATCTCAATTTTCTAGGGAATAGGTGAAGACGAGAATTATAAAGCAGAAATTTTTGACCAATTTCAAAAGTTTTTCTCAAACTTGATTTGTCATGAAAAACTTTTGTTCTAGCCTTATAAATCTTTGAGTTTTCATATGCATCATTTCTCAATTCCTCAAGTTCATTCAATTGTAATTTACATAACTTAGAAGCATAATCAAGAATTAAGTTGAAAGATTTAATGGCCCAAAATGCTTTATGCTCTAATTCTACAGGCAAGTGACAAGGTTTTCCATAGACTAACCGATAGGGAGACATGCCCAAAGATGTTTTGAAAGCAGTACGGTAAGCCCAAAGTGCATCGTTTAATCTTAAAGACTAATCTTTACGATTTGGGTTAATCATTTTTTCTAAAATTTGTTTAATCACCCTATTTGCTAATTCCACTTGTCCACTTATCTGAGAGTGATAAGGGGTGACAATTTTTTGGGTAATGCCATATTTCTTCATTAAAGATTTAAATGGTTTATTGTAAAAATGTTTTCCCCCATCAATGATCATAGCTCGATGGATTCTAAATTGACTAAAAACGTTTTCTTTTAAAAATGTAAGAACAATTTTATGATCAATGTATCGACATAGAATCGCCTCAATCCATTTTGAGATATAATCAATTGCAACCAAATTGTACACATATCCAAATGATGATTGAAATGGACCCATGAAATTAATTCCCCAATAATAAAAAATTTTAATGACAATAATAAGGTTCAGAGGCATCATGTCTTGTTTTGAAATGGACCCCAATTTCTGACAACTTTCACAACTTTTGCAAAAAATATAGCTATCCTTAAATAAAGTGGGCCAATAAAATTCACATTGCAAGATTTTCGCAACTGTTTTCTTTGAAGAAAAATGACCTCCACATGTTTCTGATTGATAAAATTTAATGATACTACCTACCTCATTGTCGGGTAAACATCTCTGAAAGATTTGATCAGGACAATATTTGAACAAATATGGGTTATCCCAATAAAATTTTTTCACCTCAATCAAATTTTTTTTCTGTCTTGGTGCATCCATTGAGGCGGCATCTTACCTGCTACAAGAAAATTGACAATATTAGTAAACCAATCATCGAATTGGCAGAAAATAAAAATTTATCGGGAAAAGAATCATTGATAGGCATGCTATCAAAAGATGAGCCTGTTGTAAGTCTGGACAAATGATCTGCAACAACATTTTTAGCTCATTTCTTGTCTTTTATTATAATGTTGAATTCTTGAAGCAACAAGATCTACCGTATCAACCTAGGTTTGGCATCCTACTTATAAATTAAATATCTAACAGTAGTAAGATCCGTGAAAATAACAGTGAAAGAACTAATTAAATAGGCTCAAAATTTATCAAATACAAAAATTACAATAAGTAGTTATTTTTCAGTAGTGGTGTAATTCATTTGTGTACTATTTAAAGTTTGACTTGTGTAATAAATTATATGAAGCTTACCTTTCTTTCTCTGTCCTAAAACAGTGCCAACAACAAAATCACTAGTATCACACATCAACTTAAAAGACAAATACCAATCAGTGGATTGCATGATAGGAGCAGAAGTCAAAAGATCTATTAATTTTTTTAAAAAAAATTGACAATATTGGGTCGAAGCAAATGTGCATCTTTTGTCAGAAGATTACATAATGGTCTAGATATGACACTAAAGTCCTTCACGAATCTTCTGTAAAATCCTGCATGTCCTAAAAAGGAACGAACTTCTCTGATTATTTTTTAGGAAGGCAAATGGGCAATTAATTCAACTTTAGTCTTATCAACTTCAATTCCCTTAGAATATATCACATGACCTAACACTATTCCTGAGGTAACCATGTAATGACATTTTTTTCAATTTAACACAAATCCTTTTTCTCGCATCTTTTAAGAACTTTTTTCAAACTATTAAGATAATTTTCAAAAGAATTTCCAAAAAACTGTCAGATCATCCAAGAAAACCTCTAAATAATGCTCAATCATGTCACTGAAAATAGTTAACATCTATCTTTGAAAAGTTGCCGGAGCATTACAAAGACAAAAAGGCATTCTTCTATATGCAAAAGTGCCAAAGGGGCACGTAAAAGTGATCTTTTCTTGATCCTCTAATGCAATGGGTATTTGATTATACCCTGAATAACCATCAAGAAAACAATAGTAGGGATGTCCTACTACTCTTTCCAGAATCTGATCAAGAAATGGCAAAGGGAAATGATTTTTCCTAGTGGCTGCATTCAATTTTCTGAAATCAATACACATACGCCAACTAGATGAGACTCGGGTAGGTATTAATTCTCCTTTTTCATTTTCAACCACTGTTATTCCAGATTTCTTAAGCACGACTTATGTAGGGCTTACCCATTAGCTATCAGAGATAGGATAGATAATTCAAACATCAAGTAATTTAAGAACTTTGGCTCTAACTACCTCTTTCATGTGTAGACTTAATCTTCTTTGAGGTTATTGAGATGTTTTACGAATTAATGGATTAATACCTTTTATGTCCTTTAATGTCCATTGAATTGCACTTTTATGCATTTTAAGTACTTCTATCAACATACCATATTATTCTTTTGTAAGGGATGAGGAAATTACCACTGGAAAGCTTTGTTCTTCTCCTAAAAATATGTACTTCAACCCATCAGGTAATGACTTAAGTTCCAGTGTGGGTACTTCTTCATGGGTATCATCATTCATGAATTTTAGCTCTTCAAATCTTGGCTTCCGTCCATTGTATTCCATTACTTATGAATAATCAAGAAAAGAGCATACTTTAGAAACTTCATCATCTAATTGTGTAGCTGAATCAAATGAATTAATTAAATAAATTTCTAATGGGTCAGAAGAACTCCTGATTTGAAGATGATCATCAATAATGGCCTCAATCCCTTCAATTTCTTCATTTCCATCATAAACTTCATGTGGTTGCTTGCACATGTTGAAAACATTAAGCTCCAGTGTCATATTTCCAAATGTTAGCTTCACCAATCCATTTCTGCAATTTAACAAAGCATTAGATGTTGCTAAAAATGAGCGATCTAAAATAACAGGAATTGACTTGCCACAATTTTCCATAGGTTCAGTTTCCAAGATAATAAAATTCACAGGATATATGAATTTATCAACTTGAACCAACACATCTTCCACTATTCCTTTTAGAATTTTAATTGATCTATCGGCAAGTAGAAGAGTTACAGAAGTTGGTTTTAACTCACCTAGGTTGAGTTGCTGATAAACTGATTGTGGAAGTAAATTAACAACTAGCACCAAGATCAAGTAAAGCTCGTTCAATTTTACATTCTCCAATAATGCATGAAACTGTAGGACAACCAGGGTCTTTATATTTTAACTCATTATTGTTTTGAAGAATGGAGCTTACCTGTTCAGTCAAAAAGCATTCTTTTTCACATTATTTTTCCTTTTAATAGTGCACATGTCCTTCAAAAATTTGGCATAACAAGGAATCTATTTGATAGCATCTAACAGAGGAATACAAACCTTCACTTGTTTAATGATTTCAAAAATGTCACTGTTATGATTTACTTTACTCGAATTGTTTAATGCTTGAGGATATGAGGGTGAAGGTGAAGGTGAAGGTTTGGTATCCTTTTGACCAAGTGGCTTATTAACTTCTTCTTTATCTTTGGGAATTGACTCATCATCTTTCTCACAAGGTTCAGAAATTTATTTTTTAACAACCTTTCCACTCCTAAGAGTTATCACTGAGTTGACTCGATTTATTTGTTGACTTTTTGAACTACCCTCATTTAGGCTGTATTGACCCTTGGGATTTGGTTGAGATTGAAAGGGAAACTTTCCTTTCTCGTGAATGGCGAGTGTAGAAGAAAGTTTAGCAAGAGTATCTTTTATGTCAATCATGGCTTGAGTGTTTTGTTTATTGATGGCCTCTTGCTTTTCCATGAATGCATGCAATGTTCCTTTAAGGTTTTTCCTATATGGTGGGACATATGGTGCATATCCTTGAGAATTTTGAGAGTCATGTTGTACTTGAGGAAGTGGTGGTTGCATAAATTGTGCTTGATTGTTTGTCCTCCAACAGAAGTTTGAGTGATTTCTCTATCTCGGATTATATGTATCTGAAAAAGAAAAAATGAATGACTTTTTAAAATTATTCATTGCATTTACTTGCTCATGCACAACTTCTTTAAAAATAGAAATTTTTGGACATGCATTTGTTGAGTGTCCTAATTCATCACAAATGCTACAAATTTCTTCATTTTGCACAGATTTGATTTCTTTTACTTTGCCTGATTCCATGGCTTCAACCTTTCTAACCAAACTAGCAAATCTAGCATTGAGATCTTCTGTTGACTAAGATGATATTTTCGTTTACTAGCATTTGCAAAGTTATACCTAATTGAATTTTCAGAAGTATTAGTACCATGCCAAGATTGATAATTTTTAGCCAAATGGTTTAAATAGTCTAAATCTTCTTCAGGTTCGTTATCAAGAAACTCACTATTGCATATTGTTTCCACAATTGTTTAGTTTTGGGTGTTAACCCTTCATAAAAGAAGCTTATAATGCGCCATTTTTCAAAACCATGATGTGAGCAAGAATTCAACAAATCTTTAAAATATTCCCAACTTTGAAAATATGCTTCATTTGAATTTTGGAAAAAAATTTGGATTTGTCTTTTCAAAGCATTGATTTTATGTGTTGAAAAAAATTTCTTTAAAAACTCACATTGCATTTCTTGCCATGTGCCAATTGATCTTGGTTTCAAAGTGTTAAGTTAAGTTTTTGCTTTATCTTTAAAAAAGAAACAATTTAAGCTTAACAATATCTTCAGTGCAAGTTTGATCATTAAAAGCAGTACATACTTCCTCAAATTCTTTTAGATGTAAATATGGGCTTTCAGATTCTAAACCATAGAAATTAGGAAGTAAAGAAATCATACCAGACTTGAATTTAAAATTGTTAGCATTGAGTGGAAAGATAAAACATGATGGACCAGAATTTTGAGATGGTTGCAAATACTCACGCATGGTTCGCAACGGTTGATTTTCATGTTCATCATGCACACTTTCGTTTTCAGCCATTGTGTCTAATGCGTGTGATTGTGATTCAAACAAATTAATATGTAAAGTACCAGGATTAACTCTAACCAAACGATCAGAATTTAAATCATGATACCAATTATGCATAAACAAATAACTTAAAATAGAAAAGAAAATATACAAGTAGGCGGTATAAACCTGCCTTTAAATATATTAATAAATGTGTGGTATAACCCAACCACCATATATATATATATATTAACAAAGGTAGATGTGGTATAAACTAACCACCAAATAAATATATTAACAAGGGTGTGGTATAAATCAATCACTAAATAAAAAAAATTAACAAAGGTGTGGTATTAAACTAACCACAAAACAAAAATAACAAGGGTGTGGTATTAAACTAACTACCAATAAAAAAATAACAAAGGTGTGGTATAAACCAACCACCAAATAAGTTATTAAGCAATAAAATTAAAAGTTTAGTAGGTTAGTAAGTTAGAAAGTTAGAAATAAAATACAGAAAATAAATTACAAAATTTAAAGTACGAGAAAGTAAAAAGGAGAGTTTCCTCTACTAAATTAGTACAGAAAGTAAAATACAAAAAATAAAAGGAAGAGTTTTTCCCTACTTAAGTTAGTACATTAGTAGGTACAAAGAAAATAAAAGGGAGAGTTTTTCCCAATAATTTAGTATGTACAAGTAAAAATTAAAAGAATAATATATATATATATATATATATATATATATATATATATATATATATATATATACAAGATCTACGAGAAAAAAAATATAAAAATATATATATACAAAATATTTACACCATAAATTTGTTCTTCAAATCAAGTACCCAGCAACGACGCCAAAAACTTGATGCGAATTAAAAGTTGCAAACCCAAGTGCAGGTTGTTTCAAGTAATAAATTCTCGGGAGTCTGAGGTCGATTCACAAGGAATTGACGAAGAAAAATTCTTTGACGTAAAGTAAATATTTTGTTACAATAATAAAAGTGATAAAACTTAGTCACAAATAGAAAAGACTTACTTGGGTTAGGAAATCTACTATTGGTAAATAAAATAAGGACAAGATTAATTCTTTTTATAACTCAATTAGAATCCACACATAATGGAGGTTCCAATCAGAAAATACAACATTCAAAGTTCATTAAAAATTATATACGTAATTATATTATGATTCCTTTAATCATCTATTAACACCACCACTTATAAATGCGATTAAGCATTCATTATGCAAAAATCTTATCTACAACAAATCAAGATCTTTACTTTACCAGGAGGGTTTCTAAATTGATTGGAAACAAAATACAACACGTATAATGACTACTTGAAAATATATCATTTAAGCACAAGAAAGAAATGAATCTAACCTTATTTCATTACCAAGAGCTTTACTCTTTCACCCAAGTAAAATGAAACTTAGTTACTCATAGTCAAGAAGAAAGAAAGAGAGAAGAAGAAGAAGAAGAAGAAGAACATGACTTCAATTTAAAATACAAGAAAAGTACTACAAGAAAAATAAGAAACAAAATAACATCATTTTGCTACCTAACACCTTCAATGATCTGCCAGGGCTCCCTTTTATAGAGGATTAGGAATACAAAATGACAAGGGGGCTGAGTCATGATTGAGTGGATGAGTGGAAAATGAGTGAAAAATGCCAGATGACTTTTAATGAGTGAAAAATTATAGAGATTCTTTGTCTCCAAAATCATTCGGCTCTGAAGTCATTGAATGCTTTATAATCTAACAAAGTGTTCTTCATAAAATTGTATATATGGATCTTAACTTTCAAATGCCAAATTTTTAGCCCAATTGGCCACTTATACCCCGAGATATAACCTAATTACTGCATAGTATTCAGGCTTAGTTACAACTCCTCTATTCTAACTTGCAAGCCCAATATCACCTCCAAGGAGTCCGAACTAAGCTTTGTATTCTTCATGAAAGTTGTAGATATGGGTCTTAAATTTCAGATTCCAAATATTTAGCCCAATTCAGATCTTGACGCTCGAATTATGCTTTGATTACTACACACTATTCAAGTTCCAATCACAAAACCCTTATTCTGACTTCCAAACCAAATTAGTTCCACTAGATGTCCACTTTGACATAGAGCTCTTCATGAAAATTGTAGAGCTCTCTCTTATATTTCGAATGCCACCAGAATCACCTTAAACGACCACTTATAGCCTAAGATATGGGCCAAATACAGAAACAATGTAAGACTTAAATCATGCTGAAAAAATCAATTAAGTCTAATTGAGTCCAAACTTACAAAATATAATCAAACTCAATCAATTAAGTATATGAAGAGTGTAAATGACTAAAAATATGGGCTTATTAATGTATAAAATATGTGATCATCAGCTTACCTTCCTTTCTTTGGCCTAAAACAACACCAATAGTAAAATCACTAGCATCACACATCAACTTAAAAGACAAAGATCAATCAGGGGATTACATGATAAGAGCAGATGTCAAAAGACCTATTAATTTTTCAAAAGATTTTTGACAATCTTTGGTCCAATCAAATGGTGCATCTTTTGTTATAAGATTACATAATGGTCTAGATATGACACTAAAGTCCTTCACGAATCTTTTGTAAAATCCTACATGTCCTAAAAAGGAACGAACTTCTCTGACTGTTTTTGGGGAAGGCAAATGAACAATTAATTCAACTTTAGCCTTATCAACTTCAATTCCCTTAGAAGATATCACATGACCTAACATTTTTCCTGAGGTAACCATGTAATGACATTTTTTCCAATTTAAAACAAATCCTTTTTCTTTGCATTTTTCAATAACTTTTTCCAAATTATTAAGACAATTTTCAAAAGAATTTCCAAAAACTGTCAAGTCATCCGTGAAAACCTCTAAATAATGCTCAATCATGTCACTGAAAATACTTAACATGCATTTTTGAAAAGTTACCAGAGCATTACAAAGACCAAAATGCATTCTTCTATATGCAAAAGTGCCAAAGAGGCACGTAAAAATGGTCTTTTCTTGATCCTCTAATGCAATTGGTATTTGATTATACCCTGAATAACCATCAAGAAAATAATAGTAGGGATGTCCTACTACTCTTTCTAGAATCTGATTAAGAAATGACAAAAGGAAATGATATTTCCTAGTGGCTGCATTCAATTTTCTGAAATCAATACACATACGCCAACATGTGTAGGGCTTACTCACTGGCTATTTTATTTTCTGATATTAATTCTCCTATTTTATTTTCAACCACTGTTATTCCAGATTTTTTAGGCATAACTTGTGTAGGGCTTACTCACTGGCTATCAAAGACATGATAGATAATTCCAACATCAAGTAATTTAAGAACTTCAACTCTAACTACATTTTTCATGTGTGGATTTAATCTTCTTTGAGGTTGTTGAGATGTTTTAGCATTATGCTCTAAATGTATTCTATGTGTACAAATTAATGGATTAATACCTTTTATGTCTTTTAATGTCCATCCAATTACACTTTTATGCATTTTAAGTACTTCTATCAATATACCTTCTTGTTCTTTAGTAAGGGATGGGGAAATTTGTTACCAAGTGGCCTCAATACTCAAGAGGGGGGGTGAATTGAGTATGAAAACTAAGTTCACAAATCTTTCGCAAATCGTTTGATAAACAATTTTCGTTGAAGCTAATTGATGATTAGAGATGATTGGATATAGAAGATAAACACTTTCACTTATAAATGCAACAGCCAAGGTACCAATATTCAAGCAAATTAATAAAACAGTACTTAATGTAAAGAGAAGGGTTTAGAGAAAACAAACACAATGATTTATCCTGGTTCGATCACCAATCCACTTGTGATCTACGTCCAGTCCCCAAGCAACAACTTGAGATTTTCCACTATATCTTCAAGCTTCAATGGGTGCTTGACAACCACTACAACCTTGAGCACTCAACACTTTGGGATACCTCACCCTTGGAGCTTGAGTCTCTTCAACTAAGGGATACCTCACCCTTTACACTTTTGGAGGGATGCCTCACCCTCTTTACAAAGCAATAATAATAGATTGAATGAAGCTCTCAATAGAGCAGATGAATATAAATTGAAGCTCTAATATGCTCTCAAATATTTTTCACATTTTTGACAGAAAACAGAGCAAGAAATGGATTTGAGGATTGATTCAGGTTTGAAAGTATTGATGATCAATTTTTGGTTCAAGGTCAACCTCAAATAAAGACCCAACTTTGGTATTTATAAGTTTCTCAATTAATAGAGCCATTGGGGTGGTTGGGCATGCATTAAATGCATTTAATATAGCCGTTGGATGTTGTCAGGGATTCGTGTAATCAATTACACAACTTATGTAATCGATTACATTATTGTTCCAACGTGTTCTTGGCTTTCTTTGTGTAATCGATTACATAATTGGTGTAATCGATTACATGGCTTTCGACTTTGCTTGTAATCGATTACAATATCCATGTAATCGATTACATGACTTCTGACTTACTGTGTAATCGATCACAATATTCATGTAATCGATTACATGACTTCTGACTTGCTGTGTAATCGATTACAATATCCATGTAATCGATTACATGACTCTTTGAACTTGTTCTTGCCTTTCTGGGTTTGATGTAATCGATTACATATATTGTATAATCGATTACATGGCCTCTGACTTGCTTGTAATCGATTACATTGCTTATGTAATCAATTACATGGCTTCTGTTTGCTATGTAATTGATTACAAACATTATGTAATCGATTACATTGGCCTTTGAACACATTTTTCAAGTCCAATAAAGCTTGTAAGTCATTTCTAACACCTCAAGATACTTGATTAAATATGAATCCTTTTAAGATTGTTAGATTCAAGATAGAAACTCAAGTTTCTTGAAAAGCCATGTTTGTCTTTGAAATTTCTCACTTATTTTGAAATCATATGTTGAAAAACCATTTGAGAAATCTTGAGAGCATTTAACATAAGATGTTCTAAGTCTTATAACTACATAAACCTCTTGACTTCTTTCTTTGATCTTGATTTTTCCTTTTGCGCCTGATCTTCTCTTTTGCCCTTGATCTTCGCTTTTGTCTTTGTTATCATCAAAAACCATTTGACATGCCTTAGAGACATAAGTATTCACATTCTCCCCCTTTTTGATGATGACAAACTAATCATAGAAAAAAGAAAGAATTTTTGCATTTGTATATAATAGACATTTAGGTGCAATGCTCCCCCGGAGTTTATGCATGATATTGGGTTAGATTTTCAAAAACTCAATAACTCCCCCGTACTCATGCAACCTTTCATTTTTCCTTATTTTCTCCCCCGTTGGCGTTATCAAAAAGACATAAGCAAAAAAAATTGGACAGCATAACAACTATAGTTCATGATTCCCCAATTTTTGCATGAACAAGAATGCCGAGGAGATTAATCAGTCCAAATATTATCAAATAACCAAACATTCAAAGCGGAAACAAATGCATATATTATTAATCAGTCATTGATAAAGAAATATTTTTACAGCTAGTATTGCCAATAATCAAAGAATACCATAAATGTATACCAATGTGATATAATCAGAGTCAAAACAAAATAAGTACAAGGTAGGTATCAAAACACAAAAAAGTATCAAGGCAAGGAGCCATGATCACTGTCAGTGGCATCGCTGTCACAAAAGACATCACCCTCTGGATCCGCAGCAGTGTCATCTTTATCATCATTTTTATCGCTGGGCATAAGATCGTCGTTAGAGTCCAGAGGCTCATCATCATCAGCAGGAACTCCAGATGGACCAGTAAAGGAGAGGGGAACCGGAGAGGCAGGGGATGAGGGAGGTGCAGCAGCAACGCTCTGAGGAATAGGAGGTCCACCCAGGAGAGATCGAATGGAGGCAAGCTCCTGATCAGAGTAGTCCATCCTCAGCTCAAGATGGTCAATCTTCTGCTTGATATGATCCATGCGTGTGTTTACATTAGCGCTCAGGTTGTGCATTTCTTGGTGCAGGAGATCGAGAGTAGTAGAAGTGGGAGTAGGAGCAGGGGCAGGGGCAGGATGCTGAGCCTCCTCATCATCGTCACTATCTGGATCGTGATGGATATGGCCAAAAGTGCCATGAGTGATGTAATGCCATCTGTCATCCACCTTACAGAGCTGGAGCTTCCTCAGAGTATGCAACCCAATTGATTGTGGTCCCTTTGAGCTGGTGTCCTTAGACTCTTCAGCCAGTGAAATGCGATAGTGCTCAAGGATAGTGGTTACCAACATGGCGAAGGGGAAGAGAGAGTTCTTCTTTTTCTTGACATCCAGATATGCTCTAAAATGTAATAACCCCAGTTAATTAGCCTCCCTGTGGTCATGGCCCATAATGCAATCACATCATCCTTGAGGACTTGGGAGTAATTCCCTCCTCTGGGAATCAATCCACGGACCAAAAGATAGTGGAGAACCCTATTCTCCATAATGAGGCCAGTGGCCATAATTCTTCGTTTAGGATCACTCGGGGGGTGGTAGCCAGTCCTAATTAAAGAGAGAAGAACAACCTTGTGCTCAAACTCATGCCCCCAAACATTGGCATTTCCACAGAAGTGAGCTCCATCTGGAGTGAGCTTTGTCAGCCTATACCACTCTGCCATTGTTAACCTGATTTATTGCTTTTTCACTTCAGATATGATACAATTATCCTCAACTTTCAGGTTCACATAAAAGACTCACATAAGATTAGGGTAGATGGCTTTCTCTATGCTCAGGAAACCCAACAAGCCTAAATTTTCTATTGTCCTAAAGCTCTCTAATGGTTCACTCTCACAGAAGGTGATGGGTAGATACCTGGGAGAGATGATTTTGCGAAGCTGGAAGTTCTTCCAGAATAATTCAGCTCGCTTCACGGTAGAGAAATGTCTCGTGAGGTCCAGGCCAGATATGTTACGTGAAGAACCACCAGAAGACCCTGCAATGGCAGCATCTGTTCTTGGGCACTTTGAACGATGAGAAGATTCAGCCATTGAGGAGTAGGAGTAGAGTGGGAGGAGTGGAAATGGTTGGGGATGAGTGAGGAGAGAGAAAGGGACGAGATTAGGGCAGAGAAACGGAGATGGGGTTCGTGAGAGAAGATGGGGAGATTTGGGTGAGGGATGTGAGGAGATTTTGAGAGATGGGTTGTGTGGAGAGGAGATTTCGAGATTGAGAGAGGTGAAATGAGGGATTTTGATGGAGATTTGAGTGAAAAACGAGAGATTTTGAGGTTTGAGAGGTTTAGGGTGCGTGGGAGCAGAGGAGGATGATGAAGAAGATGAATAGGTTCTGAAAAATAAGCTCTACGCACGATAGAAACCTTTTAAAACACCCTGTGTAATCGATTATATTGAGTGTGTAATCGATTACATGCATTCTGGTGGGTATGTAATCGATTACATTTTCGGTGTAATCGATTACATGCTTTCTAGGAACCTTGTAATCGATTACATAGTTGATGTAATCGATTACCTGAGTTCTGAGTTAATTGTAATCGATTACAAAAGGTGTGTAATCGATTACATGTGTGACAGAACCTGTGTAATCGATTACAAAGGCATTGTAATCGATTACCAGCACTCTTTAACTCAGAGTTTGCATTCCAAACAGCATATAATCAACTTTAATCAATCCAAATCAATTCCAAAGCAACTTAGATCAAGTCAAATCATCATTCAAACATATAATCTAATCATATTATGATTCAACTCACGTAATTGATCAAAATTACCATTTTTACCAAAGATTTCACCATTTTTGGTAAAATTTTGAGGATGTTGAGTTGCTTGTGAGTCTTGGTCATGAGGGAGCACCTGCAAAACAACTTAGGGAAAATCTCTGACGTTCAAGTCAGTATTTGATTCAAATATAATGAAAAATTCAGAGATTATGCAGCAATTTGGCATGATTATGCAGAAAAATGCAAGTTTATGCATTAGTTTCAGGATTATGCAGCAAAAGTTAATTTATGCATGATTGATCTAATATACCAAGTTCATTTCTTATATAGAAAAATGCTTCTTTTGCTAGGGGTTTAGTGAAAATGTCAGCTAGTTGCTTAGTGGTTTCCACAAACTCAAGCATACAATCACCCTTTTGAACATGGTCTTTAATGAAATGTTGTCTTATTTCAATATGTTTAGTCCTAGAATGCAAAATAAGATTTTTAGACAAGTTGATTGCACTAGTATTATCACATCTTATGGGGATGTGATCAAGCTCAAGACCATAGTCCAAGAGTTGTTGTTTCATCCAAAGGATTTGAGAACAACAACTCCCAGCTACAACATATTCAGCTTCAGCTGTAGACAATGCCACACTATTTTGCTTCTTGCTATGCCAAGAAACTAGTGAGCTTCCAAGCAAGTGGCATGTCCCACTAGTGCTCTTTCTATCCATTTTGCTCCCAAAGCAAAATCGAATCGAATACCCAATAAGACTACATGAGGCACCTTTAGGGTACCATAAACTCATTTGTAATGTGCCTATTAGATATTTCATTATTCTTTTAACAGCACTTAGGTGTGATTCTTTAGGATTAGCTTGATATCTAGCACACATGCATACACTAAACATTATATCAGGCCTACTTGCAGTGAGATAAAGGAGTGAGACAATCATACCTCTATATTTCGTAATTTCTACTGATTTACCTTTTTCATCCTTGTCCAAATAGCAAGAGGTGCCCATAGGAGTAGCCATATGCTTGGCATTGTCCATTCCAAACTTTTTGAGCAGCTCCTTGCAATACTTGGATTGACTTATGAACGTTCCTTCTCTTGCTTGCTTGATTTGGAGACCAAGGAAGAAGTTGAGCTCACCCATGATAGACATCTCAAACTCACTTTGCATAATATTTGAGAATTCTTTACAAAGAGAGTTATTAGTAGCTCCAAATATAATGTTATCAATATAGATTTGAACTAGAACTATGTCATGCATTTTGTGTTTTATGAAAAGGGTAGTGTCAACCTTGCCTCTAGAAAATCCTTTTTCTAAAAGAAATTTGCTCAACCTTTCATACCAAGTTCTAGGAGCTTGTTTTAAGCCATACAAGGCCTTTTTCAGTTTAAAAACATGGTTGGGCATTACAAAATCCTCAAAACCAGGAGGTTATTCTACATACACCTCTTCTTGTATAAAACCATTTAAAAAAACACTTTTGACATCCATTTGATAGAGTTTGAAATCCATGATGCAAGCATATGCAAGTAACATTCTAATGGCCTCTAATCTAGCTACGGGAGCATAAGTTTCTTCATAGTCTATGCCTTCTTCTTGATTATATCCCTTAGTTACAAGCCTAGCTTTATTTCTTATTATTAAGCCCGTTTCATCAAGTTTGTTCCTAAACACCCATTTGGTGCCAATTATTGGATGATCATTGGGCCTTGGAACTAATTCCCAAACTTGATTTCTCTCAAATTGGTTTAGTTCTTCTTGCATGGCCAAGATCCAATGCTCATCATTAATGGCCTCATTTATGTCTTTAGGTTCAACTTGAGAGACAAAGGCTAGGTGATTACATGCATCTCTAAGTGAGTTTCGAGTAATTACCCCTTTTGATACATCACCTATCACCTTGTCAAGAGGATGATATCTTGAAGTCCTCCATTCCTTGGGTAGATCCAAGATTTCTGAATCCTTTTGCCATGAGTGATCAATGAGTCTCTCTTCTTCCTTCTTGGACTCTTTCTCTTGATTTTCTAAGTGTGTTTTTGCCAAGATTTCTGCAACATCATCAACAAGCTCCTTTCTCGGCTCATTTGGGTTAGTTTCATCAAATGCAACATGTATGGACTCTTCTATGGTCATAGTTCATTTATTATAGATTCTAAAGGCCTTACTATGAATAGAATAACCAATGAATATTCCCTCATCAGATTTTGCATCAAACTTCCCCAAGTTATCTTTTCTATTATTCAAAACAAAGCATTTACATCCAAAGACATGAAAATGTGACACATTGGGTTTCCTTCCTTTGTACAATTCATATGGGGTTTTCTTTAAAATTGGCCTTATTAGGACTCTATTCATAACATAACAAGCGGTATTAACCGCATCGGCCCAAAAATACTTAGGAAGGTTGGCCTCATTGAGCATAGTTCTTGCCATTTCCTCTAAAGATCGATTTTTCCTTTCTACAACACCATTTTATTGTGGTGTTCTAGGGGTAGAAAAGTTATGCTCAATGCCATGTTCATTACAAAAAGTTTCAAATTCATGATTTTCAAATTCACCACCATGATCACTTCTTATGGATGCAATACAAAAATCTTTTTCGTTTTGGATAACTTTGGCAAGTTTTCTAAATGATTGAAAAGCATCATTTTTGTGGGCCAAGAATAATGTCCATGTAAACCTAGAGAAATCATCCACAATCACTAATGCATAGTAATTCCCACCAAAGCTCATAGTTCTAGAGGGACCAAAAAGATCCATGTGTAGCAGTTGTAAAGGTCTAGAAGTTGAAACTATGTTTTTAGCTTTAAAAGAAACCTTTACTTGTTTTCCCTTTTGACATGCATCACAAAGTTTGTCTTTTTCAAATTTGAGCTTTGGAAGACTAATTACTAGTTCTTTAGAAACTAATTTGTTTAAGTGATCCATGTGAATGTGAACAATTCTTCTATGCCATAACCATGAATCATTTTCTTTACTCATAAAGCATTTAGCATCATTTGAGGAGATATCCTCTAGACTAATCATATATATATTATTGACTCTATGACCAACAAACTTAACTTGCTTATCATCCTTTCCCTCAATTATGCAACAAGAAGAATCAAATATAACTCTATTGCCTTTATCACACAATTGACTAATACTAAGCAAATTATGTTTAAGTCTTTCAACAAGCAAAACATTATCAATAGATGATAAATGGATCTTACCAACTTTGCCAATTCCAAGAATCTTCCCTTTGTTGTTATCACCATATGTGACATGACTATGTTTCTTGTGTGTAAGGGAGGAGAACTTGGAGCCATCACCGGTCATGTGCTTGGAGCAACCACTATCAAGATACCAACTTGAGCTCTTGGTCTTCAAGCACACCTACAACACACATTCAAGTTTTAACTTTTGGTACCCAAATTGTCTTGGGTCCTTGTGTGTTAGAATTAGACATGGTGCCTTTAGGAACCCAAACTCTTTTTATTCCAATTTTAGTATTTATGTTCTTTCTAACATTGCAAGTTGATGCACTATGCTCTTTCTTACCATAGTGAGAGCATTTAACAAAGGGACTACTTGAGGTATTTGAGGAAACAAAGAAGTTCTTATAAGACTTTTGATGATTGTTTGGATTAAATCCCAAGCTGGCTTTTTGAAAAACACATTTTTATCTCCCTAACAATACATTCAAGTTGTCTATTCCAAAAGTGAATTTTGCAAGAGTGCTATTCAAATCTTCAATTTCTTTTTCAAAAACTTTGCATGATAAACAAGGTAATGATATGGATATATTATCATGTGAGGAATAAGTCATGCATAATGAATTAGCATCAATGAGTCCTAAAGTCTCATTTTCAATTTTAAGCTCATTTATCTCCTTAGTTAAAACAGAAACTTTATTTGCCAATAAGGAGATTGTTTTATTTGAAGACAAAACCATTTTTGTGAGCCTCAAAGATTCATCATGCAATTCTTGAAAGGCATCTTGTAATTCATCATAAGAAGGTGAAGGTTCTAGGTTAGAAGAGGTTACCTCGGTGTCGCTTTCTTCACTTTCTTCTCCTTGAGCCATGAGGCAAAGATGGGCTTCTTCATTCTCTGAATCGTCGGAAGAGCTTAAGTCATTGTCCTCCCAAGCTATATATGCTCTTCTTCCTTTCCTTTCCTTAGAAGGCCTTTTTTCAAACTTCTCTGTCTTCTTGAGATACATAGGACACTCCATTTTCATGTGTCCTGGTTTTCCACATTCATAGCATTTTGGAGGAGTGGAGGATCCTTCTCCTTTGTGATACACTTTCTTTTGAGGAAAGGGTGGCCTTTTTTGAAATCTCTTGTTCTTTAGGAATCTTCTAAATTTTCTCACAAGGAGACTAAGATTCTCCTCACTTAGCTCCACACTTTCACCATCCTCTTCACCATCTTCATCATCATCTTCAATTGTAGAGGAAGTAGCTTTGAGTGCGATTCCCTTCTTCTTTTTGTCATGCTCTTCATTTTGGTTGAGCCTATTTAGTTCCAGCTCATGTTCTTGAAGCTTCCCAAATAAAGTGGCTAGAGACATGGTTGATAAATCTCTTGATTCCGCAATCGCCGTTACTTTGGGTTGCCAATTCCTGCTTAGACATCTCAAGACTTTGTTAATAAGATCCTCATTAGGAAATGTCTTTCCCAATGAGATAAGATGATTAACAATATGAGTAAACCTTTTTTGCGTATCTTGAATACTTTCACCTTGGTTCATTCTAAACAATTCATATTCATGAGTAAGAGTGTTTATTCGAGATCATTTTACCTCACTAGTACCTTCATGAGTTACTTGTAGGGTATCCCACATTTCTTTTGCGATCTTACAATTTGACACCCTAAAGAATTCAATATATCCCAAGGATGTGGTGATGATGTTCTTTGCTCTCAAATTGTATTGGACCTTTTTTTTATCATCACCGGTCCATTCACTTCTAGGTGTATTAATTGTCATACCATCTTTAGTTTATGTTGGGACAAAAGCACCATTTTCAATGGCGTCCCACACATCTAAGTCAATAGCTTCAATAAAAATTTTCATCATTTCTTTCCAATAGGCATAACCATTCCCATTGAAATAAGGAGGTCGATTTATAGAAGAACCTTCATTTGAAAATCCATTTGAAGCCATCACTTCTCTTGAAGCTACTAAGCTCTTTATACAAGAGTCTAGCTCTGATACCACTTGTTACCAAGTGGCCTCAATACTCAAGAGGGTGGGTGAATTGAGTATGAAAATTAAGTTCGTAAATCTTTCACAAATCGTTTGATAAACAATTTTCGTTGAAGCTAATTGATGATTAGAGATGATTGGATATAGAAGATAAACATTTTCACTATAAATGCAACAGCCAAGGTACCAATATTCAAGCAAATTAATAAAACAGTACTTAATGTAAAGAGAAGGGTTTAGAGAAAACAAACACAATGATTTATCTTGGTTCGATCACCAATCCACTTGTGATCTACGTCCAGTCCCCAAGCAACAACTTGAGATTTTCCACTATATCTTCAAGCTTCAATGGGTGCTTGACAACCACTACAACCTTCAGCACTCAACACTTTGGGATACCTCACCCTTGGAGCTTGAGTCTCTTCAACTAAGGGATACCTCACCCTTTACACTTTTGGAGGGATGCCTCACCCTCTTTACAAAGCAATAATAATAGATTGAATGAAGCTCTCAATAGAGCAGATGAATACAAATTGAAGCTCTAATATGCTCTCAAAGATTTTTCACGTTTTTGACAGAAAACAGAGCAAGAAATGGATTTGAGGATTGATTCACATTTGAAAGTATTAATGATCAGTTTTTGGTTCAAGGTCAACCTCAAATAAAGACCCAACTTTGGTATTTATAAGTTTCTCAATTAATAGAGCCGTTGGGGTGGTTGGGCATGCATTAAATGCATTTAATATAGCCGTTGGACGTTGTCAGGGATTCGTGTAATCGATTACACAACTTATGTAATCGATTACATTATTGTTCCAACGTGTTCTTAGCTTTCTGGGCACTGTGTAATCAATTACATTATTGGTGTAATTGATTACATGGCTTCTGACTTTGCTTGTAATCGATTACAATATCCATGTAATCGATTACATGACTTCTGACTTGCTGTGTAATCGATTACAATATCCACGTAATCGATTACATGACTTCTGACTTGCTGTGTAATCGATTACAATATCCATGTAATCGATTACATGACTCTTTGAACGTGTTCTTGCCTTTCTGGGTTTGATGTAATCGATTACATATATTGTGTAATCGATTACATGGCCTCTGACTTGCTTGTAATCGATTACATGGCTTCTGTTTACTGTGTAATCGATTACAAACATTATGTAATCGATTACATTGGCCTTTGAACACATTTTTCAAGTCCAATAAAGCTTGTAAGTCATTTCTAACACCTCAAGATACTTGATTAAATATGAATCCTTTTAAGATTGTTAGATTCAAGATAGAAACTCAAGTTTCTTGAAAAGCCATGTTTGTCTTTGAAATTTCCCATTTATTTTGAAATCATATGTTGAAAAACCATTTGAGAAATCTTGAGAGCATTTAACATAAGATGTTCTAAGTCTTATAACTACATAAACCTCTTGACTTCTTTCTTTGATCTTGATTTTTCCTTTTGCGCTTGATATTCTCTTTTGCCCTTGATCTTCGCTTTTGTCTTTGTTATCATCAAAAACCATTTGACATACCTTAGAGACATAAGTATTCATAAAATTACCACTGGAAAGCTTTGTTCTTCTCCCAAAAATGTGTACTTCAACCCATCAGGTAATGGCTTTAGTTCCAGTGTGGGTACTTCTTCACGGGTATCATCATTCATGGATTTTAGCTCTTCAAATCTCGGTTTCCATCCTTTGTATTCCTTTACCTGTGAACAATCAAGTAAAAAACATACTTCAGAAATATCATCATCTAATTGTGAACATGAATCAAAGGAATTAATTAGACAAATTTCTAATGGGTCAAAAGAACTCCTAATTTGAACATGATCATCTATAATAGCCTCAATCCCTTCAATTTCTTTATTGTCATCATAAACTTCCTATGGTTGCTTGCACAAATTAAAACATTAAGCTCCAGTGTCATATTTCCAAATGTTAACTTCACCACTTAATTTCTGCAATTAAAGTATTAGATGTTACTAAAAATGGGCGACCTAAAATAACAAGAACTGACTTAGAACTATCAACCGTAGGTTCGGTTTTCAAGACAATAAAATCTACAGGATATATGAATTTATCAACTTGTACAAACACATCTTTCACTATTCTTTTTAGAGTTTTAATTAATCTATTGGCAAGTAGAAGAGTTACAGAAGTTGGTTTTAACTCATCAAGGTTGAGTTACTGATAAACTAAATATGGAAGCAAATTAACACTAGCACTAAAATCAAGTAAAGCTCATTTAATTTTATGTTCTCCAATAATGCATGAAACTGTAGGACAACCAGGGTCTTTATATTTTAACTCATAATTGTTTTGAAGAATGGAGTTTACCAGTTTAGTCAAAAAGGCATTCTTTTTCATATTATGTTTCCTTTTAACAGTGCACAAATCCTTCAAAAATTTGGCATAACAAGGAATCTATTTGATAGCATCTAATAGTGGAATATTGACCTTCACTTGTTTAAGGATTTCAAAAATGTCACTGTTATGGTTCACTTTATTCGAATTGTTTAATGCTTGAGGATATAGGGGTGAAGGTGAGAGTTTGGTCTTCTTTTAGCCAAGTGGTTTATCAACTCCTTCCTCATCTTTGGGAATTGACTTATCATCTTTCTCACTAGGTTTAGAAATTTGTTTTTTAATAATCTTTCCACTCCTAAAAGTTATCACTGATTTGACTTGATCTATTTGTTGGCTTTTTGAACTACCCTAATTTAAGTTGTACCGACCATTGGGATTTGGTTGAGGTTGAGAGGAAAACTTTCCTTTCTCGTAAATGGCAAGTGCAAAAGAAAGTTTAATAAGAGTGTCTTTTATGTCAATCATAGCTTGAGTATTTTGGTTATTAATGGCCTTTTACTTTTTCATGAATGCATGCATTGTTCCTTTAAGGTTTTTCCTATATGGTGGGACATATGGTGCATATCCTTGAGAATTTTAAGAGTCTTGTTGTGCCTGAGGAGGTGGTGGTTGCATAAATTGTGCTTGATTATTAGTCCTCCAACTGAAGTTCGAGTGATTTCTCCATCCCGAATTGTATGTATCTGAAAAAGAAGAAGTGAATGACTTTTTAAAATTGCTCATTGCATTTACTTGCTCATGCACAACTTCTTTAAAAACAAAAATTTTTGGACATTCATTTGTTGAGTGTCCTAATTCATCATAAATGCTATAAATTTATTCATTTTGCACAAATTTGATTTCTTTTACTTTCTCTGATTCCATGGCTTTAATCTTTCTAGCCAAACTAGCAAACTTAGCATTGAGATCTTCTTCTTGACTAAGATGATATTTTCCTTTACTAGCATTTATAAGGTTATATCTAATTGAATTTTCAGAAGGATTAGTGTCATGCCAAGATTGAGAATTTTCAGCCAAATGGTCTAAATAGTCTAAAGTTTCTTCAGGATCTTTATCAAGAAACTCACCATTGCACATTGTTTCCATAAATTGTTTAGTTTCAGGTGTTAACCCTTCATAAAAGAAGCTTATAGTGCACCATTTTTCAAAACCATGATGTGGGCAAGAATTCAACAAATCTTTGAAACATTCCCAACTTTGAAAATATGCTTCATTTGAATTTTGGGAAAAATTTTGGATTTGTCTTTTCAAAGCATTAGTTTTATGTGTTGGAAAAAATTTCTTTAAAAACTCACCTTGCATTTCTTGCCATATGCCAATTGATCTTGGTTTCAAAGTGTTAAGCCAAGTTTTTGCTTTATCTTTCAAAGAAAATGGAAACAATTTAAGCTTAACAATCTATTCAGTGCAAGTTTGATCATTAAAAGCAATACAAACTTCCTCAAATTATTTTAGATGTAAATATAAGCTTTCAGAATCTAAACCATGAAAATTAATAAGTAAAGAATTCATACCTGGCTTGAATCTAAAATTGTTAGCATTGAGTGGAAAGATAAAACATGATGGACTAGAATTTCGACAAGGTTACAAATACTCACGCATAGTTCGTAACGGCTGATTTTCATGTTCATCATATACACTTTCATTTTCAGCCATTGCGTTTAATGTATGTGATTATAATTTAAACAAATCAATATATAAAGTATTAGGATTAACTTTAACTAAACGACCAGAATTTAAATTACGATACCAATTAAGTATAAAAAGGTAACTATAACTTAAAATAGAAAAGAAAATGTACAAGTAGGCGGTATAAACCTGTCCTTAAATATATTAACAAAGATATGGTATAAACCAGCCACCATATATATATTAACAAAGGTGTGGTATAAACCTACCACCAAATATATATATATATATATTAACACGTAATAAATAAATATTAATAAGAGTATGGTATAAACCAACTACCAAATAAGTTAGTAAACTGGTAAATTAAAAAGTTAGTAACAAGCAAATTAAAATATTAGAAGCGAGTAAATTAAAATGTTAGAAGCGAGATAAAGTAAATAGTTAGATAAGCGATAAAGTAAAAAGTTAGTAAGCAAGAAAATTAAAAAGTTAGTAAGTTAGAAAGCTAGAAATAAAATACAAGAAAGTAAAATAAAGAAAATAAAGTGCAACAAGTAAATTACAGAATTTAAAGTGCAGAAAGTAAAATACAAAAAATAAAAAGGAGAGTTTCCCCACTAAGTTAGTACATTAGTAAGTACAAAGAAAAAAAAATTAAAAAAGTAGAAAAAAATAATATATATATATATACACACACACAAGATCCATGAGAAAAAAATATAAATATATATACAAAATATTTACACCATAAATTTGTTCTTTAAAATCAAGTCTGTAACACCCTAAAAATTCTGACTTTAGGGTAAATGACAATTATGTCCCCAATGTACTGTTTTATGCTTGTCTGTATAAAATGTTATTTTTTGTTTTGTTTTTTTTTAGAGCAGAAGGAGTTTAGTAAACTCGATTCACGAAAGACAACATTTTGAATGTTTTAATTTTTAGAATTTAAGCGTAGTGCGATAAAATAATTTTCAGTATTATTTTATTACTCAGTATAAAACTTGACAGTGGACCCGATACTATATGTGTGGGACCCACGTATGAATAAAGTAAACAATAAGGAAATTAGGAATTTTGGACCAATAGGAACAAGACACCTAGAAGTCAAATTAATAAAGTTAAGTCAACAAAAATGGCTAAGCTAGTTAGATTAGAACTAGAATATTTAATTTAGTTAGTATAGTTACCTTAGAATCTAACTAAATTAATTACTACAACCTTAGTGTAACTAAATAGTGATAACTAGATAGTAATCTAGTTAGGCCTAACTAACTAGAATCCTAAACTAATTAAGTTAACCTAATGTAACTTGAAGTAACTAATTAATTTAATATGTAACTAAACCTACATTTAAATATATAACTAATTAATTGGAAGAAACAAATTTAGATGGCTTTTTAAGTGGAGAATTCGGCCAAGTGAGGAGAGCAACCGAGAAGGCTCTAGATAAATGCTTATTCATGCCATGATTCATCACCCATCAACCAATAAGAAACAAGCTTATCTTGTAAGACCTAATCCTAGCCATTGAACCATTGGATGGCCTAGATTCATTCTTGAATTTTAACACATGCATTAAGTCATTTTCCTACTCACTTCTACGGCTAACACTCTAACATTTAATCAAATAATTCCCTTCCTTCTCTCTTTGTTTCACCGTCCACCATTAGAGCTCCAAAAACCCATTCGGTCAAGCTCCAAAGTATATCATCCTTTCACCCAAAATTTTCTTTTTCTTACTTTTCTACTTCAAAACCTTACTACAAGACCATCTCTAGTTGGAAGTTTCTTCCATTTCTTCCATTTTCAAGCTTGAAGACCCCCTTTGAGAATCCTTCTTCAAAGGTAAAACCCTTTTTTTCAATTTTATTTTTATTTCTAAGCTTCTAAGCCATGATTGAACCATGGTATTGTTCCTTTTCTAGTAATAACCTTTATAAAATTTTATTTATTTTCCTAGGACTCTAAGGAGGCAAAACCGAAATCACAAGGGAGAGGAAAAGAAGAAATTTTCATCATTTTAGGTAAGAGGAAGACCAAAATTTAATTAAATTAAAGTGTTATTAAGAAATTAAGGTTTGATTGAATTTGTAAAATCCATAAGGATTCCTTTATGTGTTGATTTTTATAGCTTTTATTAATTGTTTAAGCCTTGATGTATTGTATGTGTTATACATTGTATATGTTTTACATTGTATGTGTTAGATTAGTGTTAGAAATGCATGAGCATTCCAAAGAGTGCAAACCCTAGGTTCGGTCACATTCTTGAATGGGAAGAATCAAAGTATTTTACAATGTTGTTAATGAATACTAAATATATTTAGAAACTAATTTGAGTATTGTTAGTATTTATAAAGAATACATAATAATATAAAATATTTTACCGTAATTAGGAAAAATATTTTAAATGGTCTCGAGATGATTTAACAATTATTTTTATAGTTTAGAAGTATTTATGTGAGTAAATCGACGAGAACATGATTAAAAATTTACGCGATTGAGAAACGACAAAAAATGTATTTATGCGATTTGGAAATGTGATGTATATTGTGAAAACGGCAAGATTTTGAAAACGAAATAAAATTTCTACGCGATTGATGAAAACAATGAGTTTCTGTCGGGCCAAAGTGGTGGACCGGATGTGTGGGCATAAGTGCGCCAAGTGGGAGGCGATCTTTGTATTTGAAGATTTTTGCCATTGAGGGTATTTTTGTAAATAAATTAAGTTTGAGGGTATTCTCGTAAATAATTAAAGTTTGAAGTGTATTTTTGAAATTATTCAAAGTTTGATGGCATTTTTGTAAATAATAGAAGTTAAGGGCGTTTTTGTAAATAATGAAGATTTAATGGTATTTCGTAAATAATTTGGAAATTTATGGCACTTATATAAATAATTGAAACACGAGGATATTTTAGTAATTACGCATCTGTTCATGCATTGAGTCATGCCAAATTCGAAATTTGGTGATTTGATTGACGAGATGAATAACATCGTGTTGTCGATGTGATAGGCATAGTGTGTTCATTTTCGATATGAACTTGGAGTTCATAGTGTGCATTATTCCATATGTAGACAGGAGGTAGCTCCTTCGTAGGCCGTGGTGCGTGATGACACACTTATGTTCTCGACGAGCACTAACCTTAATCAAGTTTTGAGAGGACTAACAGATCTTTTGTAGTACACAATTGATTGATTTGTGTGTCCGGGTTGTGTGCTATGCCACTATTGTTATATTTATTTTCGTGGGCTATAGACACAAAGTATTGACAATGCAATAGCAATCACTAGCGATCGACTATAGACACAAAGTTTTGACGGTGCAATAAGCGGTCGGGGTAGCCAATGCCAATAGCTATAGACACAAAGGGTGGACAAGGCAATTGGATTGGTCAAATAAGTACTAATAGAAGTCTCATCTCATTCTCTCGATATCCGAGTATGCGTTGTAGCTCCATGGAGTAGGAATGAGTCATTTTATATTTTGTCATATTCATTTTAAATTCATTATATTGTGTGGTGAGTATTTTGAACTGTTATGAGATTTATGTACATTATGGATTTTATTTATGTTAATGTTGTATTATTATTTCATATGTGATATTTATTGGTTACTTTAAGTTGTCTTACCTCTCTATTTGTTGTATATATTGTTTGTTTGTTTGTTGTATGTATATATATATATATATTTAGACTATGAAGAAGGGTTGAAGAACCGAGTTGGGCAGTGAGTACATAGCAGAGGAAGAACTACGATCCACAGATTTTCAGTCAAGACCAGAAGCCTTAGATCATCTCTAGTGTTAGTACTGATAGGGTGAGATGTCGACACCCGGATTTTTGGGTTTTATCAGTTTGGAATTCCACGGAGGAGCTGACAGTTGGCGCATCTATGGAGAACGTAATGTTGTTGCTTATACAGGGATTATTACTATGTCTTTACGACCAGAGTCTGTATCTGTCCCAGTTTTTGTATCAGATTTCTATGTTCAGTTAGAATTACCGTTAGGAGTTCGCCGTCACTGGAACGGTCTATTTCGGACTCCCTATGAGTTTAGTGTTGTGTCTTCTGCTAGAACACCTGCTGTTCGGACCCCTAACTATATTTCGGTCCACGAGCACCCGAGTTCCTGCTCACGGGTCTTCGGGAGCGTCATGTATTTATGTCTTTGGAGGAATCATCTAGGAATGTTTCTCCAAGTGACTAAAAATGTATGACGTGCACTTGAGTTTGTTATCTTTTAATGCTGGGTTGTAAATATAAACCTTTTATGCTTTCTTTTTCTTTTGGTATGTATTTTTATTTGGGTTTGTAAATTATGTGTAAATTATTTGTACGACTTATGAAAAAAAACTTATTATTTTTGTAAATTTTTGTATATTAGTATCGATGGATATGTTTATGGATATAATGTATATTGTACAGGGTGTGTGCCGATATTATCTATGTATGTGTGTGTATATATTTTTTTTTTAGGGTGAAATATCTTGAGGATACAACTTTTATGTTTTCGAAACAAAGTAAGTGTACAGGTTTTATTATTTATTTATATCAAAACCTTATAATTTAATTATTCTCGTTAATCGTTATTTTATTTTAATAACAAATGTGACACCCCCACAAGGGTGTTACAAAGTCTCTGGTAACGGTGCCAAAAATATGATGCGGATTAAATGTTACAAACTCAAGTGCAGGTTGTTTCAAGTAATAAATTCTCAGGAGTCCGAGGTCGATCTATAGGGAATTGATGAAGAAAAATTCTTTGACGTAAAGTAAATATTTTGTCACAATAATAAAAGTGATAAAACTTGATCACAAATAGAAAAGACTTACTTAAGTTAGGAGATCCACTCTTAGTAAATAAAATAAGGACAAGATTAATTCTTTTTATAACTCATTTATAATCCACACATAGTGGAGGTTCCAATTGGAAAATACAACGTTCAAAGTTCATTAAAAATTATATACGTAATTATATTATGATTCCTTTAATTATCTATTAACACCACCACTTATAAATGGGCTCAAGCATTCATTGTGCCAATGTCTTGTCTACAATGAATCAAGATCTCCATTTTACAAGGAGGGTTTCTAAATTAATTGAAAACAAAATATAACACGTATAATGACCACTTAAAAATATATCATTTAAGTACAAGAAAGAAATGAATCTAACCTTATTTCATTACCAAGAGCTTCACCCTTTCACCCAAGTAAAATGAAACTTAGTTACTCATAGACAAAAAGAAAGAAAGAGAGAAGAAGAAGAAGAACATGACTTCAATTTAGAACACAAGAAAACTACTACAAGATAAACAAGAAACAAAATAACATCATTTTGCTACCTAACACCTAAAACCTTCAATGATCTGCTAAGGCTCCCTTTTATAGAGGATTAGGGATACAAAATGACAAGGGGGTTAAGTCATGAGTGAGTGGATGAGTGGAAAATAAGTGAAAAATGCCAAATGACTTTTGGTGAGTGAAAAATTATGGAGATTCTTTGTCTCCAAAATCATTCAACTCTGAAGTTATTGCATTCATCATTTGTGAACCAAGTGGCCTTCAAGAAAGTTGTAGACCTGGATCTTAGCTTTCAAATGCCGTTAGTTTGAGCCCAAAATCATTCCTACAACTCAAGATATGATCTGATTACTGCATACTGGTCATGCCTAGTTCCAGCTCCTCTATTCTGACTTGCAAGCCCAATATGACCTCTAAGAAGTCCGATTTGGGTTTTGTATTTGTCATGAAAGTTGTAGATACTGGTCTTAAATAGAAGATATCAAAATTGTATCCCAATCAAGATCTTACAGCCCGAGCTATGCTCTGATTACTGCACATTATTTAGGTTCCAATCACAGAACTCGTATTCTGACTTCCAAGGCTAATTAGTTCCACTATATGTTTGACTTTGACTTGGATCTCTCATGAAAGTTGTAGAGTTCTCTCTTATCTTTCCAACAAGGTAAAATGCATAATTAATAGACATCTAAAACTTAAGATATGACCAAAATACAAAAATAGTGTAAGACGTAAATCATGTTGAAAAAAATCAATTAAGTCCAATTTGAGTCCAAACTTACAAAACATAGTCAAGCTCAATCAATTAAGTACATGGAGAGTGTAAATGACTAAAAATAAGGGTTTATTAATGTGTAAAATATGTGATCATTGTTTTCTATTGTTTAAAAGAATTCCTCAGTAACATTGTGATGATAGTTAGGATGGGCTTATTTTTTGCTGATGATGGCTAACTTGACATTTAGGTTATGTGTTGGATGGTGCATCCTAGAATTCTAAGGAATTTAAAATACAAGAGTATTGAATTACATCAATTGATTCCTCCCTTTACCAAAATTTTATTTAGATAATTATTTGTTAAAAAATGGTGACCCAAGAGAAGATTGTTGGAGTGAAGGAGCAATGAGGTTGTTCATTGATGTTTAAGGATAGAAATAGTATTTGTAGCTAAACACAAGAATATGAAGCAAACTTAGCACCAGGAAAGGGTAGAAAAGGGTCAAGTTTTGCCTTAAACAAGCCTAACCTATTTTCTAAATATAAAGCTTGAGTTTGGCCTATTACTTGACATAGGCCTCATTTTTAGGTTTAGCATGTTGTTTTAAAAAGTTTGGATTAAGGCTTTTAAATAGGATAACAAACCTATCTTTAAATAGGACAATGACCCTAAGCCTTTAAAAATAAAACCTGCACAAAATCTCAAGTAAGAACCAAATCAAAAGAAATAAAAATAGATCCTATGCTATGATAGGGAATTTTCCTCAAGATATCATATTTTTCTAGTTGGGAGGGAAGTCATATAGTGGGAATGGTGGCACCTAGGTTTCTTGAGAACTGGTGATTGAAGGTTGAATAGTGTTGTTTGGGTAAATGGTGAGCGGCATTATAACTCCTTGAGGATTAAAGCCTTGAAAGTGCGAAAGAATTGGAGCGAAACCAGGCAGGTGAAGAGGTGTGGCCAGATGTCTTTTGTTCGCCACTGAGGGATTCACATTTGTGCTCTTTCTATTTTCCATGAACTGTAGCATATCCATCTTCTTGGACACTTGCTCTTTGAGTTGGTTTACCTCATCCTTAAGCTCTTGAGTTTGTTCCATTTCATCTATGATACTAGCCTAGGAACGAGTCTTGTAAGGGTGTCACAGAAGCTGTTTTCTTGCTATAATGTCTACTTTTTCTGAGAGATGGAAATATGATGTGGATATGCAATTATTAGTATCGACTAAACAAAACTGGCGACATGTATGTATGCGAAGTATTGACTACTTATGCAATTTTTTTAAAAAGAAAGCAAGGAATGCCGCAAATTATAATCATTACCTAAACTAGATTAGCACTTGTGTGATGCACAAATTTAAAAAAAAATGAAAAATCTAAAACTGCAAATTATGTAACAAAATATTAATAAGTTTTTATAAAGAAATATTAATGAATATTCAAATATTCAAATTCTAAAATTTAAAATTTTAATTATGTAATTATATATTAATAAATTATTCTAAAAATATATATACTAATAAACATATAGGTTTTTAATTTTTTATAATAAGATTTCAATGAAAGTTTTATTTTAAAATTTTAAAAATTATTTATTGTATATAACACATGACATAAGAAAATTTTGACACATGTCAAAGAGATAATTACTACGTAGGTCCCCAAACTATTTGAAATAATTCAAATAGGTCCATAAACTAAAAAAGTTTGTAATTGAGTCCATAATGTTCTAAAAATTTGTAATTGAGTCCTTAATGTTCTAAAAATTTGTAATTGGGTCCTTAGATCATTTACAAATTTGTAATTAGGTCCTTAGATCCAGTAATGAATGTATGGATTTAATGACCCAATTACAAATTTGTAAATGGATCTAAGGACTCAATTACAAACTTTTTTAGTTTAGGAACCTATTTGAATTATCCCAATGTCAAAATTGTATTAAGATGCTCATGTGCTTGATTTTCCATTGAAATTGAAATAATCATATATTTGAGTTAGAGTACGTTAATGTTACTATTAAAATAAAAACAAAGTAGGTTAAATAAAAAATAATTAATAGAGTAGTGATGTGGCAACATCTAAATCATCCATTTGTCATAAATTTTAAATATTTATTATTTTATTCATTAAAATCCAATTTTAAGGTTTCTAAAGCATCTTAAATTAAAAAAATAAAAAAATAGAAAAGAAATTATAAACAAGACCACGTGTCGCCTTCAACATTGGATTTGTCCCTTTCCAAATAGACCTTAATCAATTACTTTTTCTCTCTAAAAATCTTGCCATCTTTAGAACTTAATGGTAGCCTCGTCGCTAGCTAGACCGCTTCTGGTTCAGTCACTGGTTTTTCAGATTTGACCACACTTGCTACAACATACTAATATTTGTAGTTGGATTCTACCTCACGATTCTTATTTTATTGAAGAATAAGAACCACACGCCGATACATTTTCACTGTTAGGACTTCGAAAAGATAAGTCTAACTAAGATTTGTTAGTCGTGGCAACCATCACCCAAGAGGGGGGTAAATTGGGTGATTACAAATTTTTACAATAACATAAAGAAATTATGCATTTTGATAAATTCAATCAACACATGCAGCTGAATAAGTCTAAATATTGTAGATTACTAAAAAATAACTTGGGTTATGAGATAAATTAAGCAAATAAATTAGATATCCAATTCAACTCAAGCATATATATAATTAAAATATAAGAAATAAAGGAGTTTGAGTTAAGAAGAGCAAACATTGAATTTATCCTGGTTCAGCTACCAACCACTTATGGCCTACGTCCAGTTTTCAAGTAAATCACCTGAGATTTTTCACTATCACTTGAAGCTTGAACAGGTGCTTGAAACTTTTACACAATAGAACACTCACTATACCTTAGGATACCTCACCCTTTGTGCTTAAGTCTCGACAGTCAAGGATACCTCACCCTTACAATTTCTTTGAGAGATACTTCACCCTCTTTACAATAAAATAGAATATAGAAGAGAGAAACTCTCACTAGAGTAGATGATATACTTTGAAGCTCTATGAAGCTCTTTAAGGATATCTCAAATTTTGAAGAAAAAGAGTACAGAAAATTGGTAAAATATGTATCACAAAATAAAGTAAGAAAGAATTGTTTCAGATAATTAGGTGCTACTAAAAGATGACCCAAAAATATGTATTTATAGTGTTCTAAGAAAAAGAGCTATTGGGTATCATTTATTTCAACATTAAATACATAGAAAATAGCAGTTGCGTGATTCAGGGAGTGTTATTCGAATAATAACATTGTTATTCGAATAAAACTTCAAAAACATGTTCTGGAACATTTTCTGGGTCGTGTTATTCGAATAACACATTTGTTATTCAAATAAATATTTAAAAACACATTCTGAAACGTTTGCTGGGGTGTGTTATTCAAATAACACATTTGTTATTTGAATAAATCTTTAAAAAATATATTCTAGAACATTTTCTGGGGTATGTTATTCGAATAACACATCCCTTATTTGAATAAACTATTCTGGTTTCGAAAACTGACTTTAAATGATCATAACTTCTTCATTTCTCATCCGTTTAAAGCGAATGGGCCACTCATTGGTAAGATCTTTGAGTCTATTTTCAAATGAAAGAAGTTTCAAAACAAAACTCAAAGTATTTTGAAAGATATTATCAAAAGAGTAACCAAAGATCAGTTTTGCAAAACTCAAACTTAACTATTTTTCATAGTTTTGAACTATTACCATAACTAGCTTTTCAAAACTTATTTGTTGGACATTTTAACATGTGAAAACCATTTGTAAAGATTTGAAAAATATATTTGAGATATCCATAAGGCTTCTTAAATAAAGACCCTAAGTCCTATAAGTTATACCATTTAATCTTTCTTTGGACTTGGTCTTTGACATGACTTTGATGTTAGCTTCATGAAATAGGCATTCACATTCTCCTTGTGTTGAGCTTAATAGAGATCTTTTGTTTTCTTATTGCAATGCTCACTCTTGGTACTTGGACTATCCTACAAAGTATTGCTCACTTAAATAAGCATAGTTAGTCCAAATTCATAATTCAATATCTTCATATACATGATTCATATATGTATAACTCTAGTTAGTTTAACATGCATATAAGACTTTCATAGATACATCCAAATAAGATATTTATCAATTACTAATGGATGTGCTCTATATAGGATGCAGCAAAGAACATAAACAAAGTGTTCTTTTTGTCTTGTATTTGTCATCATCAAAACTTAACATATCAAATCATTTGGGGCAAACTTATTTTCACAAGATTTACTATTAGGCCTTGGCCCACTATAATAACCCTCAAAATAATAATAATAATAATACTAAGTAATGAGATATTATTTTCTAAATGTAATGATTACAAAAAAGAAACATCAATGGTAATTTGATGAATAATTTTCCAAATGTAATGATTATAAAGAAGAAGAAAATCAATGGTAACTGTGAAAATAAGTTTACCCCAAATGGTTTAATATGTTAAGTTTTGATGATGACAAATATGAGACAAATAGAATGATGCTTATACTTGACAGATGTGCTTAATGTGATATATGTATCATGCATAATATGTACCTTATCTAGTTATATTTCACTTAATAATCATGCAATAAGATATATGTAACATTCATCATATAATATATCCAATAATGCTTTATATGAGTTATAAATGAATTAATATTGGATTTGACCTTGATTAAATGAAAATGTGCAATGTGTTCTGTTGCATCTTACATAGAACATATCTATTAATAATTATTAAATGTCTTATTTGGATGTGTATATGAAAGTTTTATATGCATGCTAAACTAACTAGAGCTATACATTTATGAATTATGCATATGAAGACATTGAATTATGATTCTGGACTAACTATGCTTGTTTAAGTAAGCAATATTTTGTAGGACAGTCTAAGTACCAAGAGTGAGTATTGCAACAAGAAAGCAAAAGATATCTATTAAGCTCAACACAAGGAGAATGTGTTTAAACATATGTCTTTGAAGATTTGTCTTGATGATAACACGCATGATGGGAATACTAAGTCCAAGATTATACGAATAGCTTTAGGACTTAGAGTCTCTTTGTTTGAGGATCTCATTGGATATCTCCTAGTGCATCAAGATAAAACAAAAATGCTTCCTTAAACTTATACCAAAACTGTTTTGATCTTGAAAATAACTTAAAAATGTTTTGATGTTTTTGATAAACTTTCTGGGTGTTTTTCAAACATTTTAACTATTTTTAAACAGAGGTATTCGAATAACCTTGAAGATATTCGAATAACATCCTTCTAAACAGCTTTTTAAATGTGTTTAAAATAGAGGTATTCGAATACCCTTTTGTGGTATTTGAATAACTTGCTTCTGAACTATTTTTTTATAAGAAATGAAAATAGTAGTATTTGAATACCCCATGATGGTATTCGAATAACCCATATCAGTTTGCTTTTCACGATGGTATTATGAACAGTGGTATTCAAATAATGGTTTACACTATTCGAATAAACACGGTAAACACAGTTATGGATATAGTATGTAACAAACATATTCTCATAATAATTACAGAATTAATTGCTACAACGGCTAATTTTCTTTCCAACTCTATAAATAGAGACCGTGGGCCTCATCTACAAGAAGCCCAGCTATCTATTTAATTTACGCTTGCTTTGAAAAATGTGATTTATAATTTACGCCTATTTTCTGTGCTCTTTTTGCTGAAACTTTGAGATATCCTTTAAGAGCCTCTTAACACTTCAATTTGTATTATTTGCTCTGAGTGAGAGTTTCTCTTCATCTATATTTCTGTTCTTCTATTTTGAGGGTGAGGTATCCTTCAAGGTTTGTATAAGGGTGAGGTATCCCTTCAAGGTTTGTATAAGGATGAGGTATCCTTGCAAGCTGAGGCTTTAGCACAAGGGTAGAGTTTCCTTGTGTGTGAAAATTACTCTTTTATGTAACGATTGCAAGCACCTATTGAAGCTTGTATACATAGTAAAAAATCTCGGATTGTTTTCGAGGACTGGACGTAGACCACAAGTGAGTTAGTAGTCGAACCATGATAAATATCGTGCCTACTTCTTTCTTCTCAATCTCTTTATTTTACGTAATTTTATATTATTGTACATTTATTTATTTTGCCGTTCTTAAAGCTTTTGTTCTTCATCTCAGAATTCCTTTTCTTTTATTTAATAGCTTAAATATTTGTGTTTATTTTAAGAGCGTTTATGAAAAGTTTTTCATACCCAATTCACCCCCCTCTTGCGTAATGGTTGCCATGATTAATAAGTGGTATCAAAGTTTCGTGCTCTGGTGAAAGCTCAACCGCTTAGAGTTAAAGATTCTTGTCTATTGGCAACCTTGAAAGTTTTTCAAAATGGAAGGTTTTGAAATTAATAAACCACTATTCTTCGATGGTGTAAATTTTGTTTATTGGAAAGCTAGAGTAGAGTTTTATATACAACCTATTGATTTGGATTTGTGAGATGTTGTGCTAAATGGATTTATTTGTAAACCAAAACAAACTTGGAATGCCTATGACAAGAAATGCTTTTCTTTGAATATTAGAGCTATGCAAATTTTGAGAAGTAGTTTGAATGATGATGCTTATGCTGAAATTAAAAATTGTTCTAGTGCCAAAAAAATTTTAGACACCCTTGATGCTTTTTATATTGCTAACAATGATTTTTTGCCTGAAGTCGTATATAGAGAGCAAGAAGAGCAAAAGCCAATGAAGGAATCTTGTTATGAAAAATATCCTCAAAATGATGTTCAATTTGAAGAGGTGGCAAAGCAAAACCAAATGGTATGTACACTTGAAGCTTTGATAGGAAATAATGAGGATGATGACTCCTACGAAGAGTCATTGATGCAAGAAATTGAGACAACCTCTCACTTGACTCCAAAGGACCTTGAGGTAAATGATACTTATCTTTTTTATGGTCCTTCTTATGATGAGCTACAATATGCAGATGATGAATTATATGATGACTTGTTGTTTTTAGAAAAGAAAAACTTATCTTGTTTGAAAAACATTTCCTCTATTGAAAATGAAATTGAGACTTTGAAAAATGAATATGTTTTTCTTAATGAGGAAATGCCTTTGAAATATGAAACCTTTTCTTCTTGTGAAAAATACATTAATTTAGAAAATCAAGTTAAGGATTTATCTTTCAAATTTTCCAAAGCTAATGATTCTAATTGTTTACATTCTATGCTTGTTAATGAAAATAAATTAATGTTATTCCACATGAAAATTCAAGTAAAGCTTGTGGCAAAAATAACATAGAATGTAATAACAAGAAAAGGTTTAAGCTTTTCAAAGATGATCTTCAAAAGACCAAGCCATCATTAAATTCAATTGTTTGTAATTTTTGTGGTCATCTAGGACACATTTCTCATTTATGCAACTATAGAAGAAATCTTTATATGAGAAATTGTATGGTATGGGTTCCTAAAAATCCTAAAAGCCCTAATACTAACATTCAAGGACCCAAAATGAAGTGGGTACCAAAGTGTTCTCCTAGTGTTTCAATTATGCAGAATATTTCTCAAAAGGATGGACAAATTGGTCAAAAGAAAGAGGAATCATCAAGGAGAATGCTTCCACAGCCTAATAGTAGAAACTTTGGTCAAAGAAGGAAAATGATCTCAACCAAAGCTTCTCATGTACAAAATGTAGAACTTGCAAAGTTCAAGACTCCAAAAGAGAAGCAATGGATAAGAAAAAGTATTTCCTTGATTGTCAAGGCCAAGGTATCAAAAGTTTTTACCTCTTATGCACATTCACTTAAAAATGATAATAATGAATATGAACTATATTCCTTGTATGCCTTAGGTAGAGGATAGAATCATGTGTACTTGATAAAATTTGAATATTATGTTTAACGATAATTATGTTCATTCTTATTGTATCATAATTCATTAATCTGTTATATATCTTAGTATATAAGGTTCTATAATGCCTAGGTATGTTTGCTATGCTTTAAAATTGTCTATATATCATGAAAGTAAGCATGCTATTAACTATGTGCTTAATGGTATTTAATTATTTAATTTAGTATGCTCAATTTACATACTATGAAAAATTAATCTTTATGAGAGCATAATAGATTAATATTCGAAAACTAACACACAAGAACCCAATAAAATTTGGGTACTAGAAGTCAAAAATTGAAATGTGTTGTAGGTGTGCTTGAAGGCCAAGAAGTGACTTTGGCATCTTGAAAGTGGTTGCTCCGAATACAAATATCATAAATAATTTCAAGCTCTCTTCCTTGTCTCCGTGAAGTTTGGACTTACAATTTTTTTTGGATAAGTGAAAACTTTTATTATGCTTTTTCTAGCCTTATAATCTAAAAATATTTCTACACATTAATATGCTAAATAAAGTATACTCCTTGCTTGAACTGACATGTCTAATGATAATATCCTTGAGTTTGAGCTCTTGATTAATCATACATATAATTAAATATTTGAATTTATTGCTTAATTATGATTTCATCCTTCTAGAATTATTACTGACTTGAGCGTCGGAGTTATCCCGAAATCATTTTTGTAGGTACTCCATCAAAAAGTAAGCTTTCGTCTCTCAAAATGCAAATCCTGGACATAATATATATGCTTTCTTGTTTAAGTCATTCGAATACCTCCCTATGGTATTCGAATACCATTGCTTTTATACGTGTAAATCTGTGGTTTTCTGATAGGCCCATTCAAATAGACCTATGGCTATTCAAATACCATACATCAGTACAGTATTCCTATAAGCTGGTGTATTCTAATAACTAAGTAGTTATTCGAATAACCTGAGGCTTATTAATATCAGTGTTGCTCACATGCCTCTGGAGTATTCGAATACCTTGGAAGCTATTCGAATATTTGCTGTTGTCTTGCTTATTCTCTTTTGGTGGGTATTCGAATATTAGAATAAGTATTCGAATACCATAGGCTGGCAGCCAAGCCAAACTGGCCCATCTATTCGAATAACTAGGAAGTTATTCAAATACCTTCTATTAGAAGGGTGTGTCCTTTAGTCTTTCCTAACCATTCTATTCGAATACATCTCATGGTATTCGAATAAAATCTGTTAAAGGCTATAACACTTGGCTTTCCCTGCTCATCTTTTCGAATAAAACCTTTTCTATTCAAATAAACACAAATTATTTGAAAGGTTCTACTGCATTTGTTGCTGTATATATTGCATAGCATTAATAATCAATATATGCTAAATTCTTTGTCTGTTTTGTCTAAAAATATGCACTTTATGAAATGCAAATGCTTAACCAAATGTAATTAGCCATTCTTTTAATGATTATATGTACTTGGCTAATTTGATTAATGAAATGAAATATATTTTGCCCTTGTAAACTCATTTGTTGTTTTGCCTTACTGTTTTGAATGCTTATTTACTCATGAGTTTGGCATAATGACTAACCTCTATGGATCCAAAATTAATGGATACCAAAGAAAGTACTTTGAATTATGTTGTAGGGTGATAACTACCTCAAGCAAGCATTTAAATGGAATAAATTCATTCAACTTGAGGATAGTAAAGTTTAAAAGGATTCAACTTTTAAAAGGGGTGCAAAGAATTTCTATTCCCTCATGAAAACTTAAAGCTTGGAAGTTGGTGGAAGTTGGAGTCACCTACAAAAACTCAAAAGAGTACACTTTTGGTAATATCAATCCTTATTTATGCTTTAAATTTGATATCATATGATATATGGAGAAGTAGAGAGTTGTGTTATACCTTTACATGCCTTACATGAAAATTATGTGCCTAAAAATGCCTAAATAAGTTTTGATGATGATCATATGTTTCTTGATAAACTTGAATCATGCCTTAAAATACTTAATTTTTTTTTTGGATTCAAGTGCATATGTGCTTCATGCATTCTTGTTAGAGCTAACATTGCATGGTTGATAATGTGGTACATGCTTTAAATTATATATCAACCTAAATTATGCTTATAAATGGGTTTACATGATATTTGATGCTAACTTATGTCTTATAGGACTTTTAAAGTTAGCTTTGCAAGTCTCTCTATATATTTCAAATATAGCCATCAGATTTTTTACATACAAGCATATGTGGATAAATAAGAAAAGTTGAATAGAATTCAAATGAAGAGGAAGATAAAGAAGACTTTCTTCTAGTGCAATGGAATGGAGAATTCAAAGGAAGAAAGCTCAAAGTTAAAGGACCAATAAAGAAGGATCATCATTCTTTATCTATCTCAATAAGTATCTCTATCCCTAAGCTATTGTGGTACTTTATATAATATGGATTGTATGATACTTGTTGATAAATTGATCTTAAAATGATTAGATGCTTTCCTTACATGAGAAGTATGCTTAGCTTTGACAAAGTGCCTGATTAGATATTAACTTACTAATTTGTCATTGCATTTAGGGTGGATGATATTAGTTCTATACATACTTTGATCCCTATAGCATATTCCATCAAGGAGATGTACTTATGTTCTTTTAACTTGGATTGATCTGTCTCAATGAATATGTATCTTTTTATATAAAACATCTCTACCCTTCTAAAATGCTTTTGAAAATATAATGTGCTCTTGTAAAATTCTTTTTGAAAGGGGAAGAAGTTTTAAAATGGTTTTAGTTTGAGGAATTAAGAAGATGTATATTTGCCTTGCTTTTCTTTAAGGTAATGTGCTTACATGGTCTTCGCATACATATTTCCTTTATCTATTATTTTGATAATATGCATATTTTGTGGGGGAGCCTAGCTCTTAAGTTATTTATATCTCTTGCTTTACATCTCTGTTTGATTACATAAAATGTTATTATTGCTATCATATGCTGAATGTTGACATACAAAAATATGACAAGCATTGCATGAATAATCTTCTATATCTTGAAAATCATGCTTAGTTCATCTCTCTATTCTTGAATCATATGTAGTATCTATAAGGGGGAGAAATTTTTTTCATTCTAAGCCTTTTTGTTGATGTCAAATAGGGGAAGTGAAAATTGAAAAGAAAAATATGTGCTTGATATGCTTATTGTTTGATATGCTTACATGAATATCCATTCTTAAATATTGCTCAACATATTTTTCTTTGGTGATTTGTCATCATCAAAAAGGAGGAGATTGTGAAAATAAGTTTACCCCAAATGGTTTAATATGTTAAGTTTTGATAATGACAAATACGAGACAAATAGAATGATGCTTATACTTGATAGATGTGCTTAATATGATATATTGTATCATGCATGATATGTACCTTATCTAGTTATATTTCACTTAATAATCATGCAATAAGATATATGTAACATTTATCATATAATATATCCAATAATACTTTATATGAGTTATAAATGAATTAATATTGGATTTGACCTTGCTTAAATAAAAATGTGCAATGTGTTATGTTGTATCCTACATAGAGCATATCTATTAATAATTGTTAAATGTCTTATTTGGATGTGTATATAAAAGTTTTATATGCATGCTAAACTAACTAGAGCTATACATTTATGAATTATGCATATGAAGACATTGAATTATGATTCTGGACTAACTATGCTTGTTTAAGTAAACAATACTTTGTAGGACAGTCCAAGTACCAAGAGTGAGCATTGCAACAAGAAAGCAAAAGATATCTATTAAGCTCAACACAAGGAAAATGTGTTTAAACATATGTCTTTGAAGATTTGTCTTGATGATAACACACATGATGGGAAGACCAAGTCCAAGATCTTATACGAATAACTTTAGGACTTAGAGTCTCTTTGTTCGAGGATCTCTTTGGATATCTCCTAGTTCATTAAGATAAAACAAAAATGCTTCCTTAAACTTATACCAAAATTGTTTTGATCATGAAAATAACTTAAAAATGTTTTGGTGTTTTTGATAAACTTTCTGGGATGTTTTTCAAACATTTGTAACTATTTTTAAACAGAGGTATTCAAATAACATCCTTCTAAACAGCTTTTTAAATGTGTTTAAAATAGAGGTATTTGAATACCCTCTTGTGGTATTCGAATGACCTGCTTCTGAACTGTTTTTTATAAGAAATGAAAACAGTGGTATTCGAATACCCCATGATGGTATTCGAATAACCCATATCAGTTTGCTTTTCATGATGGTATTATGAATAATGGTATTCGAATAATGGCTTACACTATTCGAATAAACACGGTAAACATAGTTCTGGATATAGTATGTAACGAACATATTTCATAATAATTATAGAATTAATTGTTACAATGGCTAATTTTCTTTCCAGCTCTATAAATAGAGACAGTGGGTCTCATCTACAAGAAGCCCTGCTATCTGTTTAATTTACGCTTGCTTTGAAAAATGTGATTTATAATTTACGCCTATTTTCTGTGCTCTTTTTGCTGAAACTTTGAGATATCCTTTGAGAGCCTCTTAGCACTTCAATTTGTATTATTTGATCTGAGTGAGAGTTTCTCTTCATCTATATTTCTGTTCTTCTATTTTGAGGGTGAGGTATCCTTCAAGGTTTGTATAAGGGTGAGGTATCCCTTCAAGGTTTGTATAAGGGTGAGGTATCCCTGCAGGTTGAGGCTTTAGCACGAGGGTAAAGTTTCCCTGTGTGTGAAAATTGCTCTTTTATGTAACGGTTGCAAGCACCTATTGAAGCTTGTATACATAGTAAAAAATCTCAGATTATTTTCGAGGACTGGACGTAGACCACAAGTGGGTTAGTAGTCGAACTAGGATAAATATCGTGCCTGCTTCTTTCTTCTCAATCTCTTTATTTTACGTAATTTTATATTACTGCACATTTATTTATTTGCCATTCTTAAAGCTTTTATTCTTCATCTCACAATTCCTTTTCTTTTATTTAATAACTTAAATATTTGTGTTTATTTTAAGAGCCTTTGTGAAAAGTTTTTCATACCCAATTCACCTCCCCTCTTGGGTAATGGTTGCCATGACTAACAGTAACTTGATGAATAAATTTTCAAATGTAATGATTACAAAGAAGAAAAATCAATGGTAACTTGATAAATAATTTTTGAAATGAAATGATTACAATGAGGAAAAATCAATCGTAACTTGATGAGTAAGCACAACAAGTGTTAAAGTTATAATCACAATGGTTATAAATCAATTTGATGAAGTAAGAATGATGAGATAAGCAAAACATGTGTCAAAACATGATTGAAAATAAAAAATCTTAATGCTTATTCAAGAAGACTCTCAAAATCAAAGGAATAAAAATCAAGCAAAGTCATGATTACAAAGAAAAACCAAAGTGATGAGTTAAGCAAGACGAGATAAGCATGCTGACATAAGAAAAGACAAGTGCCAGCCAATGAACTTAAGACTAACAAAAATCTCAAAGCTTATCCTTTATATAAGCCAACTTGTTTCCTTCTCCCAAAAACAACGAACCCTACATAAAATCAAGAGAACTGTGCTTTCACCTCCTCCTTGTAACACTTAACAACCAAATATCCTCTCATCCTCCACTTCTCACCAGTAACAATTCACTCAATTATTAGAAAACACAACTCTGTTTCTTCAACATTCACCCGAGAATTTTTAAAACTCAACTTCATAAGCAACTTTCCTCATTATCTTAATATTATTATGGTTTCATTTTAATCCATTACTTCAAATTTCTGACCCCTTCAAAATTATTACAAGATTACCCATTATCTTTTATTAAAACTTATGATTTAGAATCTCTACTGTTTCAATTTTGATTCTGAAATAATCTTTTGATTTTGATTATATTTGATAATTTGAAGTATGTTAAGTACTTGCTGTTGCTTCTATTTTGATATTGTCTTCGATTTCGATTACAATTATTTTGTTAAGTACTTACTGTCTATTCTTTCAATTTCGAGTACAATATGATAAATATGTTGATCCTACTAAATACTATCAATTAAGTGGATGTTTGGTTCAGTTGTAAAAACTTAATTATTTCAACAATCAATTATTGTATAATTTTTTTTTGTTATAATCAATTATAATAGAATTAGTTTTATGTTTAGATATATTAGCTAAAAAGCGATTTTAAGCTAATCTGTTTCATTTGGATGGTTTAAAAAAGAATCACTTTTTGCATTAAATTACCAAAATAGGTATACAATGATTAAAAAAGTTATTTGATTAAGGACAAAATGATATTTACATATCAAAGTATAAGGAATAATCTTGAATCTAGAATCATAAGCTAAAATTTCAACATTATGAAAAAAAAAGCTTTTATAATACATTGAATTTTATGCAAAATCGAAAGCTAATTTTTGCCAAACATGTGAGAATACTATTACAATAACTTTTTTTCAAAAAAAAAGCTATTGGCACGACAAAATAAGTCGTGCCAAACATGCACTAAGTACTATTTCCTTGTTTTGACATTGTCTTTCAATTTCAATTATGTCAGTTGATTAGACTCATTATGATTTTGATTTAAATTCTTGATTAATTATGATTTGTTCTTCCATTTGAGCTATGTATCTTGAATTCAATTTTTTTGTTGTTATCCCATTGTGTTAATGAAACAATGTACAAGAGAATTTATTATTGTGGTCATGACGAGAGAACTGGGGGACGCCTCAATTAGAGATTATTATTGTGACCATGATGAGAGGATTGAGGGACGCATTGATCAAAATTATGATTGTGGTCATGATGAGAGCATTGGGGGACGCCTCAATGAGGAGAAATATGTATATTTGGTTGAAGAGCTTTAACAATGAAATAAGAAGAAAAGTTGTTGTTAAAATTACTCCATAAATGTTTCGATTCTAATTTCGATGTCTATTCTTTGATTTAGATCACTGCTCTTTCAGTTTGATTATTGTTTTGTTTAATTCTCAACCTTTATTTGATATTTCGATTTTGATTTGTTCTTTGTTTGGTATTTCGATCTCAAACTGAATTATGGATTTTTATTAAGAAAGATGGAAAATGATGGTAAACTATTTTCCTTACATGAGAAGACTAAAATATCATTAGTTTAAAACTTATATATGTTTTTGCTCTTTCATATTGAGTTTTATCTCACATAATTTTGCATGATATTTTAGAGAATTCCTACCTTGAGATTCACGATAGACCTTCGAGTTGAACAAGTTTACATGCCTAATTTGGGAGATTACATATTTAAATTTACAGTGAGAGATATTTGCCTATGTGAACACCCAATTTTGTCTAGATCATTAAAGTTTTTTTAAAAAAATAAAAAAAAATAAAAAAAATGAAAGAAAAATAAAAATACAAAAATAAAAAATAAAAATAAAAATAATTACACTAATAAATGTTTAGTTTGTTTTCTTAATTTTTGACCTAAATCATGCCTAACCCAATAGAAAAAATGTTCAAGTCCATTAATCCACCTTGGCCCATTTGTTCTAAGTTTCTAATGTGTAGTGTGTGTATATATATATATATATATATATATATATATATATATATAAATTTAGAGTGTCAATTTGGGTTGAAGCCTCAGGATATATGCATAGGGCTATTTATTTTTCATGCCCAACCCAATAGAAAAAATGTTCAAGTCCATTAATCCACCTTGGCCCATTTGTTCTAAGTTTCTAATGTGTAGTGTATATATATATATATAAATTTAGAGCTGTCAATTTGGGTTGAAGCCCATGGGACAGCCCATTAAGCCATGCATAGGGCTATTTATTTTATTGGCCCAACAATTAGTAGGGATTTGTAGCCTCTAACCTATAAAGCCCCACCTATAAGTGGGTTAGGGCAGGGCTGGCCAATGGGTCAGCCTCTATCTCAAACATTTTATTTTTTTAATTATTTCTTATCAATAATTTTAATTCCAAAATTCATTTCAACCCTAAAAAAATTGTAATTCACTCCAATTATCTCTCTTTAGCCTCGTCTTCCTCTCTACTAATCATGGGTTCGCTGGAGCGGTGCTAGCAACTGGATGACGGTGAAGGTGGGGCTGTTTGGGTCATGCGCTGTGAGGCAACACAGTGGAGCAAAGGAGTATGAGTTGAGACGTGGTGGTTGATGATCACATGTTTTATACATTAATAAGCCTTTATTTTTAGTCATTTACACTCTTCATGTACTTAATTGATCGAGTTTGATTACGTTTTGTAAGTTTGGACTCAAATTGGACTTAATTAAATTTTTCAGCATGATTTATGTCTTACACTGTTTTTGTATTTGGGCCATATCTTGGGCTGTAGGTGACTGTTTGAGATGATTCTTGTGTCATTTGAAAGATAAGAGAGAGTTCTAAAACTTTCATGAGACCTCAAAGGCTCAATCATACGTTTGGATAACTCAAATTGGTGTTGAAGCCAGAACTAGGGTGCTGATCTTGATAGCTTGACCTATAAGTACTACTCATGACATAGATCGGGCTACAAGTTGTCAAATGGGATAAAATTTTGGTAGTTGATATTTAAGACCCAAATCTACAACTTTCATGTTGGATACCTTTAAAGAATTAGACTCCTTAGAGGTGATATTAGGCTTGGAAGTTAGAATAAAGGAGCTGTCATTGGGCCTAAGTAGTATGCAGTAATCAGACCATATCTTGAGTTGTAGAAATGGTTTTTGACCTAAACTAATGGCATTTGAAAGCTAAGATCCAGGCCTACAACTTTCATGAAGACCATTTTTGCTCATTCTGACGCATGCAATGACTTCAGAGCCAAATGATTTTGGAGACAAGGAATCTCCATAATTTTTCACTCACCAAAAGTCATTTGGCATTTTCCACTCATCCACCCACTAATGACTCAGCCTCTTTGTCATTTTGTATCTCTATTCCTCTATAAAAGGGGCCTTAGCAGATCATTGAGGGTGATAGATGTTAGTTACCAAAATGATGCCATTTTGTTACTAGGTTTTCTTGTAGTAATTTTCCTTTGTTCTAAATTGAAGTCATGTTCTTCTTTCTTCTTCTTCTTCTTCTTTTCTCTTTCTTTCTTCTTGTCTATAAGTAACTAAGTTTCATTTTCCTTGGGTGAAAGGGTGAAGCTCTTGGTAATAAAATAAGGTTAGATTTATTCTTCTCTTGTACTTAAATGATTTAGATTTTCTAGTAACCATTATACGTGTTATATTTTGTTTCTTATAATTTAGAAACCATCTTTTTAAAGAGGAGTTCTTGATTTGTTGTAGATAAAATATTGGCACAATGAATGCTTTAACCCATTTATAAGTGGTAGTAATATTTTTTAGAAACATAATATAATTACGTATATTATTTTAAATGGACTTTTAACATTGTATTTTCCAATTAAAACCTTCATGTTGCAAGGATTCTAATTGAGTTATAAAAAGAATTAATCTTACCTTTACTTTATTTACCAAGAGTGGATCTTTTAACCCAAGTAAATAATTTTTACTGTAGTAATAAAATATTTACTTCACCTTAAATAATATTCAACAATTCCCTGTGGATCGACCTCAGACTCCCGAGAATTTATTACTTGAGACAACTTGCACTTGAGTTCGCAACAATTAATCCCGCATCAAGTTTTTGGACTTAGTCAAGAAAAGTGTGCATCAAGTTTTTGGCACCGTTATTGGGGATTTGATTTGAAGACCAAATTTCTGGTGTAAAAATTTTGTATATATACTAACATACTAATTAGTGGGGGAACCTCTTCCTTAACTATCTATAATCTGCAATCATTAATGAAATAATTTTTCTTCTTCTCTTTTCTCTCGCCGGAGCAAAAAATAGACTTTGCCGATTCTCTGGTTTTCATATTTTAAATTTACTTTTTGTAATTTACTAACTAACTTAGTGGGGGGAACTCTCCCTTTTAATTTCTGTAATTACTACCGTACTAACTTAGTGGGGAAAAACTCTCCCTTTTACTTTTCTGTAATTTACTTTTTGAATTTTTTTTATTTTATTTTCTTTATTTGGTGGTTAGTTCATACCACACCTTTGTCATTTTTTTTTTGGTGGTTGGTTCATACCATACCTACTTTTGTTAATATTTATATATATATGGTGGTTAGTTTATACCACATCCTTATTAAGTTTCTTGTGTATGCTTAATTGGTATCGGGATTTAAATTCTAGTCGTTTGGTTAGAGTTAATCTAGGTACGTTACATATTGATTTGTTTGAATCACAATCACACACATCAAACACAATGGCTAAAAACGAAAATGTGTACGATGAACATGAAAATCAACCGTTGCGAACTATGTGTGAGTATTTGCAACCATCTCGAAATTCTAGTCCATCATGTTTTATTTTTCCACTCAATGCCAATAATTTTAGATTCAAGCTAGGTATGATTTATTTACTTCCTAATTTCCATGGTTTAGAATCTGAAAGCCCATATTTACATCTAAAAGATTTTGAGGAAGTATGCACTACTTTTAATAATCAAACTTACACTGAAGAAATTATTAAGCTTAAATTGTTTCCTTTTTCTTTGAAAGATAAAGCAAAAACTTGGCTTAAAACTTTGAAACCAAGATCAATTGGCACATGGCAAGAAATGCAAGGTGAGTTTTTGAAGAAATTTTTTCCAACACATAAAACCAATGCTTTGAAAAGACAAATCCAAAATTTTTCCCAAAATTCAAATGAAGCATATTTTCAAAGTTAGGAACGTTTTAAAGATTTGTTGAATTTTTGCCCACATCATGGTTTTGAAAAATGGTGCACTGTAAGCTTCTTTTATGAAGGGTTAACACTTGAAACTAAACAATTTGTGAACATAATATGCAATGGTGAGTTTCTTGATAAAGAACCCGAAGAAGCTTTAGACTATTTAAACCATTTGGCTAAAAATTCTCAATCTTGGCATAGTACTAATCCTTCTGAAAATTCAATTAGATATAACCTTGCAAATGCTAGTAAAAGAAAATATCATCTTAGTCAAGAAGAAAATCTCAATGCTAGATTTGCTAGTGTGGCTAGAAAGGTTGAAGCCATGGAATCAGGGAAAGTAAAAGAAATTAAATTTGTGCAAAATGAAGAAATTTGTAGCATTTGTGATGAATTGGGATACTCAACAAATGAATGTCCAAAAATTTTTGTTTTCAAAGAAGTTGTACATGAGCAAGTAAATGCAATAAACAATTTTAAAAAGTCATTCACTTCTTCTTTTTTAGATACATATAATCCGGGATGGAGAAATCACCCGAACTTCAGTTGGAGGACCAACAATCAGGCACAATTTATGCAACCACCACCTCCTCAAGAACATCAAGATTCTCAAAATCCTCAAGGATATGCACCCTATATCCCACTATATAGGAAAAATCTTGAAGGAACATTGTATGCATTCATGGAAAAATAAGAGGTCATCAATAACCAAAACACTCAAGCCATGATTGACATAAAAGACACTCTTGCTAAACTTTCTTCTAGACTTGCCATTTATTAGAAAGGAAAGTTTCCCTCTCAACCTCAACCAAATCCTAAGGGTCAGTATAGCCTAAATGAGGGTAGTTCAGAAAGTCAACAAATAGATCATGTCAACTCAGTGATAACTCTTAGGAGTGAAAAGGTTATTAAAAAACAAATTCCTAAACCTTTGAGAAAGATGATGAGTCGATTCCCAAAGATGAGGAAGAAATTGATAAGCCACCTAGTCAAAAGGAGACCAAACCCTTGCCTTCAGCCCCATATCCTCAAACATTAAACAATTCAAGTAAAGTGAATCATAACAGTGACATTTTTGAAATCCTTAAACAAGTGAAAGTCAATATTCCTCTGTTAGATGCTATCAAACAGATTCCTTGTTATGCCAAATATTTGAAAGATTTGTGCACTGTTAAAAGGAAACATAATGTGAAAAATAATGCCTTTTTGACTGAACAGGTAAACTCCATTATTCAAAATAATAATGAATTGAAATATAAAGACCCTGGTTGTCCTACAATTTCATGCATTATTGGAGAACATAAAATTGAATAAGCTTTACTTGATCTTGGTGCTAGTGTTAATTTGTTTCCATATTCAATTTATCAGCAACTCGACCTAGGTGAGTTAAAACTAACTTCTGTAACTCTTTTACTTGCCGATAGATCAATTAAGATTCCAAAAGGAATAGTGAAAGATGTGTTAGTACAAGTTGATAAATTCATATATTATGTGAATTTTATTGTCTTGGAAACTGAACCTGTGGAAAATAGTAGCAAGTCAATTCCTGTTATTTTAGGTCTCCCATTTTTAGCAACATCTAATGCTTTGATAAATTACAGAAATGGATTGGTGAAGCTGACATTTGGAAATATGACACTGGAGTTTAATGTTTTCAATATGTGCAAGCAACCACAAGAAATCTATGATGAAAATGAAGAAATTAAAGGGATTGAGGCTATTATAGATGATCACCTTCAAATCAGGAGTTCATCTGACCTATTAGAAATTTGTTTAATTAATTCCTTTGATTCAGATTCACAGTTAGATGATGATATTTCTGAAATATGTTCTTTACTTGACTGTACACAGGAAATAGAATACAAAGGATGGAAGCCAAGATTTGAAGAGCTAAAACCCATGAATAATGATACCCATGAAGAAGTACCCACATTGGAACTAAAGCCATTACCTGATGGGTTGAAGTACACATTTTTGGGAGAAGAACAAAGCTTTCCAGTGGTAATTTCCTAATCCCTGACCAAAGAACAAGAAGGTATGTTGATAAAAGTACTTATATTGCATAAAAATGCAATTGGATGGACATTAAAAAACATAAAAGGTATTAATTCATTGATTTGTACACATAGAATACATTTAGAGGATAATGTTAAAACATCTCAATAACCTCAAATAAGATTAAATCCACACATAAAAGAGGTAGTTAGAGCTGAAGTTCTTAAATTGCTTGATGTTGGAATTATCTATTCTATCTCTGATAGCCAATGGGTAAGCCCTACACAAGTTGTGCCTAAGAAATCTGGAATAACAGTGGTTGAAAATGAAAAAGGTGAATTAATACCTACTCGAGTCTCATCTAGTTGGCGTATGTGTATTGATTTCAGAAAATTGAATGCAGTCACTAGGAAAGATCATTTCCCTTTGCCATTTCTTGACCAAAATTTGAAAAGAGTAGCAGGACATCCCTACTATTATTTTCTTGATGGTTATTCAGAGTATAATCAAATACCAATTACATTAGAGGACCAAGAAAAGACCATTTTTACTTGCCCCTTTGGCACTTTTGCATATAGAAGAATGCCTTTTGGTCTTTGCAATGCTCCGGCAACTTTTCAAAGATGCATGCTAAGTATTTTTAGTGACATGATTGAACATTAGTTAGAGGTTTTCATGGATGACTTGACAGTTTTTGGAAATTCTTTTGAAAATTGTCTTGCTAACTTGAAAAAAGTTCTTAAAAGATGCGAAGAAAAATGATTTGTGTTAAATTGGGAAAAATGTCATTACATGGTTACATCAGGAATAGTATTATGTCATGTGATATCTTCTAAGGGAATTGAAGTTGATAAGGCTAAAGTTGAATTAATTGCTCATTTGTCTTCCCCAAAAATAGTTAGAGAAGTTCGTTCCTTTTTAGGACATACAGGATTTTACAGAAGATTCGTTAAAGACTTTAGTGCCATATCTAGACCTTTATATAATCTTCTAACAAAAGATGCACCATTTGATTGGACCCAAGGTTGTCAGAAATCTTTTGAAAAATTAATCGGTCTTTTGACTTCTGCTTCTATCATGCAATCCCCTGACTGGTCTTTGCCTTTTGAGTTGATGTGTGATGCTAGTGATTTTATTGTTGGTGCTGTTTTAGGACAAAGAAAGGAAGGCAAGCCTCATGTAATTTATTACGCAAGTTAAACTTTGAATAGTGCACAAATGAATTACACCACTATTGAAAAAGAACTGCTTGCTATAATTTTTGCATTGGAAAAATTTTGAGCTTATTTAATAAGTTCTTCCATTGTTGTTTTCACTGATCATGCTGATGTTAGATATTTAATATCTAAGCAGGATGCCAAACCTAGGTTGATACGATGGATCTTGTTGTTTCAAGAATTCAATATCATAATAAAAGACAAGAAAGGAGCTGAAAATGTTATTGCAGATCATTTGTCAACACTAACAACAGGCTCATCTTTTGATAGCACACCTATCAATGATTCTTTTCTCGATGAATTTTTATTTACTGTCAATTTCATAACTTGGTTTGCTAACGTTGTCAATTTTTTTGTAACAGGTAAAATGTCGCCTCAGTGGACACACCAAGACAGAAAAAAAGTTTTTGATTGAGGTGAAAATTTTCTATTGGGATGACCTATATTTGTTCAAATATTGTCCTGATCAAATCTTTCAGAAATGTGTACCTGACAATGAGGTAAGTAGTGTCATTAAATTTTGTCATTCAGAATCATGTGGAAGTCATTTTTCTTCAAAGAAAACAACTGCAAAAATCTTGCAGTGTTGATTTTATTGGCCCACATTATTTAAGGACAGCTATATTTTTTGCAAAAATTGTGAAAGTTATCAAAAATTAGGGTCCATTTCTAAAAGAAATATGATGCCTTTGAACCCTATCCTCGTCATTGAAATTTTTGATTTTTAGGGAATTAATTTCATGTGTCCATTTCTATCATTATTTGGATTTGTGAATATTTTGGTTGTAGTTAATTATGTCTTAAAATTGATTGAGGTGATTCCATGTCAGCACAATGATCATAAAACTGTTCTAAAATTTTTTAAAAAAAATGTTTTGAGTAGATTTGGAATTCATCGAGCTATCATCAGTGATGGAGGAAAATATTTTTGCAATAAACCATTTGAATCCTTAATGAAAACATATTGCATTACCCACAAAATTGCAACCCCTTATTATCCTCAGACAAGTGGACAAGATGAATTAGTAAATAGAGAGATTAAATAAATTTTTAAAAAAATGATTAACCCAAATCGTAAAGATTGGTCTTTAAGACTAAACGATGCACTTTGGGCTTACCGTACTGCTTTTAAAACATCTTTAGGCATGTCTCCCTATCAGTTAGTTTATGGAAAACCTTGTCACTTGCCTGTAGAATTGGCGCATAAAGCATTTTGGGCCATTAAAGCTTTCAACTTAAGTCTTGATGATGCTTCCAAGTTACGCTAATTACAATTGAATGAACTTGAGGAATTAAGAAATGATGCATATGAAAACTCAAAGATTTATAACGCTAGAACGAAAGCTTTTCATGACAAATTAATTTTGAGAAAAAAATTTGAAACTAGTCAAAAAGTTATGCTTTATAATTCTCGTCTTCACCTATTCCCTGAAAAATTAAAATCTAGGTGGATTGGTCCTTATATTGTTAAACATGTGTATTCTCATAGGGCCATAGACATTGAGAATCCTAGGAATGATATTGTATTTAAGGTCAATGGACAAAGACTCAAACCATTTATGGAACATCAAGTTGATGAGGTAAAATCCATCTCTCTTTCTAATCCTTGTTATGTGTAGAATTTATTTTAATTTTATTTCTTTCTTTTTGCAATTCTTTATGTTCTCGATTAAATGGCGGATAATGGTACTCGGTGACTCTCAAATCGATTTTTCTTTCAGTTTCCCATAATAACTGATTTCTTTTCCTTCAAAATGGATGTCATTCTCTCAAATCTAAGAAAATATTTCCCTTTTTTTCCTCAAAATGCTCTAACAAAAATCTACAAAGCTAGGCATGAAAGACTGAGACGGTTAATGTACAAGGGCATCCCAGAAGATATTCGCTGGTTAATTGAAGCAAAGGTTCGTTTAGCTGGTGAATCTTCCGATTCATTTGTCCCATACATGCCGGGTCTTGGTAAAAGTTCTTATTCTAAAAAGAGAAGAGCAAAAAGAATGAAAGTTTGTTACAAGTGTGCGTGATGGAATTGTAACACGCGATGTCATTCTTTGGAGATGGTTTCTGTAAACAGAGAAGATAAAATTTTCTTCATTAAGAATGGATTGAGTAAGGAGTCATTAGATAATATCTTATTGACTCTTGAGACGCATTCTTGTGGATATGTGCAGTGCGAGCTTCTTAGTTTATGGAATCTCTTCAAAGACGAGCAAGAGTGTTACAGTCTTGGGAATATGACTAAAAAAGACTCTGTTTGCCAATTTATAAGAAAATTGGATGGGAAGCTTATCATCAACTCATAGAAGGCGTTTAAGCCGTTACTGGACGTAAAACTAGAGGAAGATGTGAGCCACAATCACAATGTATATATTATCTTGTACATTTAAAAATAAAAAAAAAAAAAAAAAAAAAGAAAAAAGAAAAAAAAAAAAAATTAAAAAAGTGAAAAAATGAAAAAAAAAAAAGAATAAAAAAATAAGAAATTAAAGGAGGGCGAAACTTCAGTTGTACTTGGTCTTTAATTAGATTAGGAGCCCCTGCCAGTGGCAGACCCGTCATTGACTCGGGTGGACCTTCACACGCCGTTCGGTAAATAAGGTTCATGTGCCATACTCTATAGAGAATCGCGCAAACATTCCCAGGTTTTAACCATAGGCTCTACTTGCTGATGGACAGAAAGAAGTGTCTTGTGTTTGCATTCTCGCATGATAATGCCTCTGAACTAGATCCTGTGATTTAATGTCATGGGCTCTTCAGTGACCTCTCACTGGCTATAGTTGTTGGTGGTAGCTGTCAGATTTATGCACTTTAATTAGTGGCGTCGTAGCTCAATCCAAAATATCCCACAAGCGAGAGGGAGAAGAATGCCTAGATTGGCTGAGCCGTCTTGGTATTACTGCACTCATGACGCATAGTATACAGATACGCCATGAAACCTGTACATAAAGGTATGCCATCATTTGTTATTATTATTTTATCTTTGTATAATTTTGTGTATTTTAGTTTTGGACAGATGATCCTTTGGGTGGGGTCCTTCGGGGGTTTCTAGACTTCTTTACCCTGATGGTTTTCTTGAAGTAAAAAAAAATAAAAACAAAAAAAAACAAAAAAAAATATTTTTCAAACTTTTCTGACATTAGCCAACCAACCCGTATAGGTGCTATTATTACTTTTTCTATTATTTTTCCTATTTAAACACTCCATTTTCTTCACTTTTCTGTAACTCATAATCATTCAAAGAGAGTGTGAGTATAGAAATGGAGGGAGTTTCTTCTTCAGTTTGTAGATTTACTAGTATTTGTGTATTTTGTGGGACAAGTTATGGGAAGAGTTTGGAGTTTGTAAACACAACAAGCACTGTTGGTAGAACACACTTGCTGCGAGGAACATCCGTGTTGTATATGGGGGAGGTAGCATTGGGTTAATAGGGGCTGTATCACTTGCTGCACATTCAAAAGGTGGTCAAGCTTTGGGCGTCATTCCTGAACCTTTAACTCGAAGGAACATTATTGGAAAGACAATTGGGCTGGAACTTCAAGCATCATCTATGCATGGACGAATGAGGACAATGCTTGGAAACTCTGAACCATTCATTGCCTTACCAGGTAGTTTTAGTACTTTTGAAGAATTTTTTCAAATTATCTCTTAGGCCCAACTGAACATCCACCATAAACCGATAGGTTTGTTGAATATTAATAATTTCTTTGATAAATTGTTATCTTTTGTTGACCATGCTGTGGAATAAGACTTTATCACACCCTCGGCAAGATGGCTCTTTATATCTGTTTCAACTATTGATGAATTAATTGATAAATTACAAACTTTTGTTTATGAACCTGAACCAGTAATAGCTCAAATAGATTGGTCAGAAGGAAGCAGCAATGGAGGCAACAAGGAACAAGAGTGTGATCTGACACTTCATCTATAACTTTCCTTTATAGTTGATTTTATTTATTGTACTTTGTTTCTGTTTATATTTGTGTGAAATTTTTCATTTTAGTAATTGCAGCAATAGGTAATATCTTCTATCCTTTACCTATGTATGTTTTGACATTGAGAACAATGTTGTGATCTGGTTGGGGGGAAGGATGGTTGTAAAAAAAACTCAAAAAAATAATAATTATGAAGTGTGTTTGTTAATATGTTTGTTGTGTTTATATTAGGAAGGATGGCTGTAAAAAAAACAAAAAAGATAAATAAATTATATATTAGGAATGTGTTTGTTAATATGTTTGTTGTGTTTATATGTTTGCCATCAATTTATTAACAACAAAAGTAATTAGGGATGATAGAGTAAGGAGAAAATTATTTACTCTTGAGACGCATCAAAATTGATGGCAGAGTAAGGAGTAATTGGGTAGACAACTAGTTTGTGTGGAAGTAGCTTTTCAAATTCAGGGAAATTTGCATGATTGAGTTAATTGTCTTCTTTCTTAAAAATCACACGCTTGGTTATGGATGTTGAATTTTTGAACTGAGGATGATAGAATTATACCTTGTGAGATCTTGAGCCTATTGATGAATGGATTGAATATTTGTACCATTCTCTTCTTTCTTATGTGAATTTCACTCACGGAATTGTTACTCTAGAACTTGCTTTGATTCTTTTTGAGGCTATATTTTCATATGCATACATAAAAATGATTGAGGCATTTTTCTTGAAATAGCTACTTTAACCAAATAGCCAAGAATGACTGGTGCACAAATAAGCAGCCTTGCTCAGCAGCATATTATTTCTAATATGATATCCAGCACTCTTATAGCTTCTTGAAAATTTTCTCATTCCTGTTATCATAAAGAAATTGAAATGACCTATTTTTCTTTGTTTAACCCCTTTGAGCTCATTTGATCATTTTTTTTTGTTTCGAACTCATTATGTGCCTTAAATGAAAAATCATATTCTTATCCGGCCTTGGGGAATAAGAGAACATTAGCTTTTGTCATTGGATGAGTTCTTGAAAGAGTGTGGGGGTGTGTGTGCAGAATGATTAAAAAAATGTATATATCATGTTCTTTTTGTAAAAAAATAAAATAAAAAAATGTTAAAAAAAAGTCAAAAAGGGACAACAAGGCAATAAAGGAAAGGAAAAGAATATGTAAAGGGAATTTGTATTAGGTGGAGTTGGGATGAACTTTCATGCTTGTTAATTGAACTTAACTTTCATGCTCTTTTATTCTCTTTGGAATTTAACTTGTCATATCCATATGACCTTCTCCTTTAACTTGACCCTATTACAACCTTAAATAAAGTCCTCATGATTTGTGTGTGCATATGTTCTGAGTAGTGGAGAAGTAGAAGATAAGCAAGCTTATGGTAGTGCAATTTTCATAGGTTGAATTGAGTGAAATACCTACCTTTTAAACACTTAAGGGATTGAGAGTGAATCTTGTGAAGATCTATCATTCTTGACTCATGCTTTTCAATTGAAATATCCTTGCTTATTGATTTGAGATGTGAAGATATCTTACCTCATGAATGTTTTGATTACTTGAATGATTGACTGCTCTTAATTTTTAAATATTACTAGAAATTGAGCCTTTTAGAGTGTTTAGCTTTTGAGTCTATTTCCTTTTTTTTAGTGAGTGGTCTAATGTGTTTTGCTCAGGAGTGCAAAAAGCTAAGTGTGGGAGAATTTGATGATCACATGTTTTATACATTAATAAGCCTTCATTTTTAGTCATTTACACTCTTCATGCACTTAATTGATCGAGTTTGGTTATGTTTTGTAAGTTTAGACTCAAATTGGACTTAATTGAATTTTTTAGCATGATTTACGTCTTATACTATTTTTGTTTTTGGGCCATATCTTGGGCTATAGGTGAATTTTTGAGGTGATTCTAGTTTCATTTGAAAGATAAGAGAGAGCTCTAAAACTTTCATGAAGACCTCAAAGGCTCAATCACACGTTTGGATAACTCAAATTGGTGTTAAAACCAGAACTAGGATGTTGATCCTGACAACTTGACCTATAAGTACTATTCATGACATATCTCGGGTTACAAGCTGTCAAATGGGCTGAAATTTTTATATTTGATAGTAAAGACCTAAATCTACAACTTTTATGTTAAACATTTTTCAAGAATCAGACTTATTAGAGGTGATATTAGGCTTGGAAGTCAGAATAGAAGAGCTGTCATTGGGCCTGAGCAGTATGTAGTAATCAAACCATATCTTGAGTTGTAGAAATGGTTTTTGACCCAAACTAACAAAATTTGAAAGCTAAGATCTAGACCTACAATTTTTATGAAGGCCACATTTTCTCATGCTGACGCATGTAATGATTTCAGAGCCAAATGATTTCGGAGACAAGGAATCTCCATAATTTTTCACTCACCAAAAGTCATTTGGCATTTTCCACTCATTTTCCACTCATCCACTCACTAATGACTCAGCCCCTTTGTCATTTTGTATCTCTAATCCTCTATAAAAGGGGACCTTGGTGTTACCAAGTGGCTTCCAGTGCTAAAGAGGGGGGTGAATTGAGTATAAATTTTTTAGCAAAACCTCTTTTTAAAGTAAAAACAAATATTAAAACTTAATAAATAAATGCACAGAAGGAATGAGAAGAAGAAAAGAAACAATAAGGACAATGGAAAATAAATGTGCAGTAAATTAAAATTGCATAAAATAAAGAGATTAAGAAGAGAGAAGCAGACACAGTATTTATCCTGATTCGACCACTAACCCACTTGTGGTCTACGTCTAGTCCTCAAAATAAAAGCCGAGATTTTTCACTATGTATACAAGTTTCAATAGGTGCTTGCAACCTTTACATAAAAGAGCACTTTTCACACATAGGAAAACTCTACCCTTGTGCTAAAGTCTCAGCTTGCAGGGATACCTCACCCTTATACAAACCTTGAGGGATACCTCACCCTCGATACAGAATAGTAGAAAGTAGATGAAGAGAAACTCTCACTCAGAGCAAATTATACAAATTGAAGCACTATAGAACTCTCTAAGAATATCTCAGAATTTTACCAAAAGAGCACGGAGAAAAAGAGAGAATTATGTAAATAGCGTTTTAGAACAAGCAAAATAATTTCAGAAGTTTCGTGTGTTTTAGACGTGAGTCAAGGTCTCTATTTATAGAGCCTTTGAGCACAAATAGTTGTTTGAGGAATTAAATATGATAATAAGTGCAAATGCGTTCACGTATAAATTCAAAATAAAAAACAGAGTCTCGTGGGTTATTCGAATACCATTATGGGGTATTCGAATACCACTGATGTCAGTTCTCATAAGAAACAAATCAGAAACAGGTTATTCGAATACCACAAGGGTGTATTCGAATACCACTGTTTTTCATTTTCTCATAAAACAATTCAGAAGCAGGTTATTCGAATACCACAAGGAGGTATTCGAATACCACTATTTGAAACACGTTTTTGAAAGCATTTTAGAGGGATTGTATTCGAATACCTTCAAGGTTATTCGAATACCTCTGTTTCAAGACATTTAAAAAACACTTTTTAGAAAACATATTAAGTGATTTCTGAACTTCTACAAACTCTTTGATTTTCAAAGCTATTTTGAAACTTTAATTTAGTTTGTAAGAAAACAAGTTATTAGATCTTTTAAGTTAAATACTGAGATATCCTATAAAAGCTCTGTACAAGAAAGATCCTAAGTCCTAACGCTAATCTTGAAGACTTTGGACTCGGTCTTCTCATCATCTCCATGTTTATTATCATCAAAACTCATCATCTTATTGTCGCATGGTAATCACACTTGGCAGATCATTGAGGGTGTTAGGTGTTAGTTACCAAAATGATGCCATTTTGTTACTAGGTTTTCTTGTAGTAATTTTCCTTTGTTCTAAATTGAAGTCATGTTCTTCTTCTTCTTCTTCTCTCTTTCTTTCTTCTTGTCTATGAGTAACTAAGTTTCATTTTACTTGGGTGAAAGGGTGAAGCTCTTGGTAATAAAATAAGGTTAGATTTATTCTTCTCTTGTGCTTAAATGATTTATATTTTCTAGTAACCATCATACGTGTTATATTTTGTTTCTTATAATTTAGAAACCATCTTTTTAAAGAGGAGTTCTTGATTTGTTGTAGACAAAATATTAGCACAATGAATGCTTTAACCCATTTATAAGTGGTGGTAATATTTTTTGGAAACATAATATAATTACGTATATTATTTTAAATGGACTTTTAACGTTGTATTTTTCGATTGGAACCTCCATGTTGCGAGGATTCTAATTGATTTATAAAAAGAATTAATCTTACATTTACTTTATTTACTAAGAGTAGATCTTTTAACCAAAGTAAATAATTTTTACTATAGTAACAAAATATTTACTTCACCTTAATTAATCTTCAATAATTCCATGTGGATCGACCTTAGACTCCCGAGAATTTATTACTTAAGACAACCTGCACTTGAGTTCGCAACAATTAATCCCGCATCAAGTTTTTGGACTTGGTCAAGAAAAGTATACATCAGTGGTTGCAAAAAAGTACAGTGAGTTTTCTGTGCAGAAGCCGGCATTGGACATGGCAAGGGAAGCTGGTGATGGGTTATGGGTTAAGATGTTGTAGGGGTCTTAATGCAAAAGAGGAGTGGTGGCTATTGATGGAGGTTTGCAAGGTAGGAATCAGTGGTTTGGGTAGTAGTTCTGACTCGGTAGATCTTTGGCTGCAAAGGAAGGTTTGGCTCAGTGTTTTGGGCCCTTTCTTTGGCTCAGTGGTGGTTCTATTTATTATGTGGTGTCTTCATTTTTTTTTAAACAGGGATATGATGAATTCCTTCTGCTTGAGGGTGATTTGTGAATATTTTTGGGATTGGGATTCTATTTGGGGTTCTCTCGTGTTGATGATGAAGTGTTGGTTCTTTGAGGTTTTTGGTGTTGATTGATATTGCATTAGTTTATGTAATTTTGAGTTTGTTAGTTTTTGGATTATGTGTAATGGGTTTCATGGAATAGGGCTCTGATTTTTCTGGGTTTATTTCTGATGGTTGAATTTGCAAGTGAAGCTAATTTTGGGAATGGGTTTATTGGGTTGGTTCTCTATTTTTAGTTCAAGGGAATTGTAGTTTCTGCTATTTTCTGTTTATTCATTCTTGTAGTGCTTACAGTTAGTGTTAATTCTTATTACAACTAAAGAATTTCTGGGGGCACTTATGAAATTTTACACATACATTAGATTTAGTGAAGACAACTATTAAATTATTTGATAAGGTTGTACTTGAAATAGAATGTGAAGTGAACGATATATGACTGATTCTATAGGACTATTTCTACATTTCTTTCATCTTTTTGTTTGTTTGATGTTCTTTGTTTCTTGAATTGCACATGCTTAACTTTGATGCTTATTATGTCTATGCCAAAACTTATGAGGGGTAGCAGTGGTGCCTTATTAATTCTCTTATGTTGCTTTCAGTATCTATCAAATGCTGCCCTTACTCGAACAAGTGATGCAAGTACAATAGTATTATCATCTACCTCAAGACTTTTCACTCTTTTCATTGGTGCATTTATGGGTCAAGACTCTTTAAATGTAGCAAAAGTAGTTGTTGTCTTTGTTAGCATGGCATGACAATCCAAAAAAATTATTTCAGCTTGTGGCATTATTTATATCGTTACTTAGTATTGAATATTGATAAAACTTTGATTAAGGATTTAAAATATTTCCTATGGATGAGTAGTGTACCATATATTAATTCTAAATTGATTTTTAATTGTTTTATGTAATTCTCAAGTTATTTGATTTGGTGAAGAATATGTTGTGCAATCAATACTAAGAATGAAAAATTATTATATAATCTTTGATTTATGTAAGTCCATAGGAAAGCGTCATGTGTAGTCAAACTTTTTTTAGTGGCTGGCCTATGGGGTGGGTTAGGGCTAGCTCATTAAAAAAGATGGTCACAAAAAAAAATTTAGTGGGCTAGGGCCAGCCCATAAAAGACGCAAGTCAAGTCTTTTTAGTGGGCCAACTCATGGGTGGGCTAGGGTCAAACCATTAAATAAGTAGGCCAAATTAAAAAATGTAACATCCTAAAATCGGAACCTAGTATATTGCACATATAACTGGATAAGCAGTATTAGCAACGCTATTTCTAACCTAACCAACAGACTAAACCCATATCATTTTTTCAAATAAATAAATATGGAGAGCTTGAACAACAAAAGTCATATGTATATACATCTTTAGCCTCTCAAGGCAAACTGTAATACATAACTTTTACAAAACTCAAAGTAGTAGATAATAAATATACAATATATTCATTTTAAGAAAACAAAATAAACTATACTAGTTCTTTTGCTTCTTCTATTTCCCTTACCTGTACCTGAATTTATATGGAAATACAATCGGGGTAAGAAATCACAATTTCTCAGTATATGCAATTCCAAAACCAACAGTTAATTATTTAACAACAAATAACCAACTGAGTGTATAAGATTAGGCCTGCAATAGATCAATGAGCCCCTTCTCAAACACTATCAGAATATATACATACTCTATGTAATATTCACAAGGCAAGCTGTAGATCTATCTCACGCTAAAATCGAATAATCAATGATATCAAACAACCACCCATACAATTGTAAGATATCATCAATACGCAACCAACAAATAAGCAAGGCAATTACCCATACAGTGGCAAACAAATGCAATGCTTTATGATATGATGTATGGTTATGCTCACATAAAGTCCTACTAGTATAATGATGCAATGAAAAATGAATATTTTAGTTTTGAAAACATATGTCATTTACTTGTTTCCCAGGGACCTCCATTTCCCTTGTATATACTTGGTAGAATAAGTAATTAAGCCTTGACACTACCTGGTAAAAAGTGGATTCCTTCTTCTTACCACAATAAGCGTACTGCTACCACCCCCATACCGGTAACCTTGACTATACAAGCAAACCCGCAAGGAAAATTTGGATCCAACACCTCATTCTCAAGTCATATGGTTGTACACACCATCTAAGGTTACAATACATAGGAAACAAGACATAGCAAGTTTAGAAAGATGTAACACCCCAGCTTCCCCCAATGGTGCCCACTACCTGGGTATTGTCCCCCTTGGTCCAGAATTCAATCCCCTCTGGTCCATAGTCCTTTCATGGGAATCGAAACTGTGCACCCAAGGTATGTGTTCCACTCAAGGTGGAAGCCTCTAACCAGTTGAGCTATAGCTCAACCTAAACTAGCAAGCTTCCCAACCAAGCTCACTTACTGCTTAAGGAGCAAGGTTACGTTTCTAGTACTTTCTATACCTCAACCTCGTCTCACAAGAGATTAAAATATCATTCATGCATCTCCAACTCTACTTTTCTCTCAAAGGAGCAACATATGTATGATAACATAACTAACAAGCCAAGCACACTTAGCTTACCATACCTATCACCCACTTCATTCACTCCACCAATGATTCACAAGGCAACCTCTTGTTGCTCAGGGGTATGAGTATTGACCTATAGCATTCTACTTCTCAGAGGATGCCTAAGATTTTCCAAATCTTATCATAAGGTTCACCCTAACCAAGTGAAAGAACTATCACTAGCAAACATGCACTATTGGCTCAACTTTATCATATAAAGGAACCAACTCATGTCTCTAACATATCCTTAAGTTCAACCTTTGAGAAAAAGAGAACATACACTAATTATGCATCTTAAACTTAACTTTGACCCTAAAGGAGTAAACTATGCATATAGATAGGCATACTATTCCCAACAAACTCAAACTAGCTATTTCTAGTGCACCTTGTCTAAACTTCTGAAAGTCATTCATATAAGGTAAGTGGTTATTCTCAACACTAATGTTCTTGTATCTAGAACCTTATACCATCACTTTACAAGTGAATCCAAAGTCAACCTCATGTTGAACAAGGTTCTGGACCCTTCTTTATTGCATTCCAACACACTTGGATGCTTAAGGATTCCATGATTATCCTACAGCATTCCATCACATTATGGAAGCCTAAGGTTTCCAAAGACATTACCCCTTGACACTCCACCATACCATGGTTGTCTAAGGTCTCTCTAAGGCTCCTAGCTTTATACATTTCCAAACATCATGCATTTCCTAACCAAAAATGCATTTTGCTCAAACTCGATCTTTGACCTTTGCTTAGTAAAATAGTCATAACTTGAGCTACGGTTATTGAAACGACGCAGTTCTTGTGACATTGGAAAGATAAGAGAAAAAAATACAACTTTCATGAAGACCACAAGAGCTAATTCTCATCACAGAGGTATTACACAGCCATGTAAAATTACATGGCCTAGGTCATGTAATCGTCTGTGAGAAATTTCTTTTGGTAGAGAGTTACATGGCCTGGGCCGTGTAATGGCACACGGGCCGTGTAACTGAACCAGAAACTCTGTAACTCGTTTTGCAGGGTTGTAACACTGTTCCAAAGGCCAAAATCTTGGATTTTGGCTATCCCAAACTAATTTCTAGGTGATTTTAAGTCCCAAATAAGTTCACAAACATGAGGGAAATATAAAATACCGATTGATTTCACCAAAAATAAATCAAAACTCTAAATCACTCTTCCAAACTCCTAAAATCAACACTTAGAGCATTTTATGTCCAAAGTGAGATTTCCAGTTTCTAATCCAATCTCATGGCATGAATAAGTCATAAATACCATTTAGAACTTATCCAAGCAAGAAGAACACTTAAACTACTTCAAGAACTCAATTTGACATATTAAACCTCAATAGGCTAAAGATGAAAAATGAGAAAAAAATGAAGTTTTAAGCTCAAGAACCCCTACCTCTTGAAGAAGATGATGATCTTGAAGCCTTAATCCTTGAGCTTTGATCCTCTTTGGCCTTTCCCCCCTTCTCCTTCTCCTCCTTTCTCCCTTCTCCTTCATTTTCTTCTTTCTTTTCTTTTTTCTACAACTGAGCTGCCTTTTAACGAGAGAGAGAGAGAAATGAGAAAATGACCATCATGTCCCTCTTAGGATATTTTTCTAAAACATCCTTATCTGTTAAGGACACTAGAATTATGATAATTCAAGTTTTTCAACTTCCAACAATTTTAGAATAAATCATAAGATTCATCTAAACTATTGGTTCATCATTTTCATGATTTTTCATATTTGCTGATAATCAATTTAGTATTAAAACACACACACACAATATGGTTAAAAATACTAAACTAACTCCGATTATCCTCAGATTTTAACTATAACACAATTAACACATTTGTCACCTAGAAATAAAGTCTCCACATTTATTTCTATTAACTGAGTAGTTTAATCCATTTACAGGGCTAATAATAACTATTTCTCCCAAATAGTGTTACAGCAAAGTGACTAAACATGTTGCAAAAGTCACAAAATGAAACAGACATGTTAAGCAGGTATTAAGCTACTCCTATATCCATATATAAGCCTAACATGTTTTTTAGGGTGTTATATTTCTCCCCTCCATTTTAAGAATTTTGTCCTCAAAATTCAGATTATTACATATCAAAAATGATATCACACTCGAAATGATCACATCTTTTTTTAGTGATACCTTACTGAACTTAAAAACAAACTAATAACTCAGTTTGCTTAACACCTACAATATTCTTCTGATGAGTTTCCAACTAATGGCATACACAAAAGAATAACTTGCATAGAGTCAAAAGATAAAGCCTCCGCCATTCTGACTAGAGTTTCACCGTTCCTAAAGCTTATAGCTTTGGATCGGGCTTAACTCCCTACCATCTGTGAATACCTACTAGCATAATGCTTCGGTTAACCACTCATAAAGCAAACCATACAAGGTTTAACGCCACGTGGCCTTTCACACACCGGGTACTCAGGCTCTAAGGTTTCCACTTAAACTTGCTCATCTTCTTCGCCTTTTGAAGAACTAGATGTAGAAACACTTTCTTTATCTTCATCTTCATCTTATGGATAGTTGGGTGTAGAAACATATTCTTCATACCCGTTATCCGTCCATGTCAACCCTTTAGGATCCTCTAAAAGATTTGATCACCTATATCCCTAAGAGTCTCATCTTCCTTTTGAGCTTCTAGGATCTGAGTCCTCAAGTCACCCACTATGTCCACTTCACTCGCACTGAGATTATGTGGCAACATAATCACTAAAAGACTCATATCCCTAAAACTCTCAAGAAGTTCACTCTCCCGGATCATCATCATCTGGGACACGTGTAGGGATCTCCTACCAAGTGCATCAGCCATCACATTGGCCTTACCCAGATGTCACTTTAACTCCATATAAGAAATGTCTCCAAACTTTTAGGGCAAACACTACCACCGCTAACTCCAGATCACGCGTAGGTTCGTTCTTCTCAAAAGGCCTCAACTGCCTTGATGCGTAGGCAACACCTTTCCTATGTTGCATCAGAACATACCATAAACCCATCCTTGAAGTATCACATATACCTCAAAGTTCTCTAAAAGATTCAGAATTATCAACATCGGTGTAGTAGTTAACCCCAATAACAACTCTTGGAAACTACTTTCACAATCGGAGTCCACTCAATAGCACTACCTTTCCTAGTCACACTAACCAAGGATAGTGCTAACTAAAAAAAACCTTTATAAACTTTCTATAGTACCTCATTGGGCCTATGAAGCTTCTGATCTCAGTCACAGTGGTGGGTCTCTTCCACTGCAACTGCATCAACGTTGCTTAGGTTCACAAAAATCCCACATTGAGATATCACATGTCCCAAACATCATACTCGAGAAAACCAGAACTCATATATAGATTGGTTGGCAAACAACTGATTCTCCAAAAGGGTTTCCAACACTATTCTTAGATGTGGTTCATGCTCCTCAATTAACTAAGAATAGATTTAGAATATCATTGATAAACACCACAACAAACTGATCCAGGTAGGGTCTACAAATCCTATTCACGTATCACATGAACACTGCCAACGTATTCATTAACCCAAAGGACATCATGAGACACTCATAATGTCCATCCCCAGATCTGAAAGCGGTTTTAGGGATATCCTCTTCCCTAACCCTTATCTGATGATACTCGGACCTACAATCAATCCTTGAGAAAACCTTAGCTCCTTTCAACTGATCCATTAGACCATCTATCCTAGGTAACAGATACTTATTTCTGATAGTCACCATATTTAGCCATCTGCAATCCACACAGAGCCTCATGGTACCATCACTTTTTCTTCACTAGAACGTAGGTGCACCCCATAGAGAAACACTTTGCCTAATGAATTATTTATCCAACAAATCCTCGATTTACTTTTTGAGTTACGCTAACTTTAGTGGTGCCATCTAATAGGGTACTATAGAGATAGGTCCCATTCCAAGCACTAAGTCTATAGAGACTCTATTTCTCGCTCGGTGATAGTTCCACTTCCTCTTTTGAAGGTCCTGTAATCTTCGCTCCCCTTGAGACTTACTATCACGACCCTCAATGATTCTGCATTCCTTCACTAAGGATGCAAAACCTTGACTTTCAAAAAGTTGGATCACTCTTTGAATGTCTTCTCTTAATCCCTTCTCAAAATTAATACACTTCCGCTGTGCCACTCTGATACAAGATGAGAATTTCGACAATTCATTGAGCTTGGTCACACACTGACTAACAGACATTTCACCTTAGTTTAACCTCAAAAATTTCATTTCCTTGCATTCCGCAAATTTTGTGGAAAACACTTCTCAGAAACATCTTCATGAAGATCTCCCATGTAACAAGAGTCCCCGAAACCTCGAAAGATCTCTAGATGCCTAACCACCAATCCTATGCTTCTCCCTCCGACACGAAAGAAGCAAAGAGCACTCATTGCCCATCCGAGCAAACCATAACAGTGAAGATCTCACCCATCTCCTTTAGCTAACTCTCGACTCTCACTGGGTCATACTCACCCTTGAAGGATGATGGATTAGTCTCCTTGAACTCCGAGAGGTCTTGGAAGATTTGATTTCTCCCCACTAGCACCTCTTGGTCTGGTTGCCCTGATTGATAAACTTTATTTTGCTTCACAACTCTCCTAATGCCCTCTTCAAGTTCTACTTCAAATTTTATTCACTTCCATCCTTCATCTGGATTGGACGTAAAATAAGAAAAGAACTCCTGGCATTCCTTGAATTGATCCACAAACTGGTCCATGATAATATCCCCTTGCAAAGACCTTAAAAATTTCTAAATTTCTCTTGCCTTCTAATACTCAAGGAAATAATACTTGTCTAGGAAAGTAGCGCTAAACACCTATCAGGTGATTCGAGTACCAACTTCTTCTAGTAACCTCTCTGCTTTATCTTAACAGCTTTCGGCTTTTCCTACTAACCTTTCCGAAGAAAAGTCACCTTCTATCCATCAGCGAAAGTTATGACCTCAAAGATCTCTTCCATCACATGAAGCCCTCGTTCAGCTCTAAATGAACCAAACTCTCCCTTGTAGTCGTAACTGGTTGCTCCATCAAAGCATTTGTCATAGCCATGAAGACTCCAACCACGAAATGACCTTCATTAGTTGAATTCCTATTTCCATGGGTTCGCCTTGGAGATGCCATAGTTTCCTATACACACAGAACAATACGTATTGGGGTAGCTAATCCCAATATCATGTAACCATGTAATAGTAGTTAAAGCAGTCATACCAAAGGCAAGTCATGTAGTTCTAGCACACATGGTCCACAAAAGATTTAAGAAATACACAACAACCCTCATAGGAACTCCTAAACATGCCTCAACATGATCAGTCCATACCTCGATTCAATAGGATGAACCGCTTTGATACCATAATGCAACATCCTGATATCGATAACCTAGTATATCGCACATATGCCTGGATAAGCAGCATTAGCAACGCTACTTCTAACCTAACCAACAGACTAAACCCATATCATTCTTTCAAATAAATAAATATGGAGAGCTTGAATAATAATAGTCATATGTATATACATCTTTAGCCTCTCAAGGCAAACTGTAATACATAACTTTTACAAAACTCAAAGTAGCAGATAATAAATATACAACATATTCATTTCAAGAAAACAAAATAAACTATACTAGTTCTTCTGCTTCCCTTACCTGTACCTGAATTTATATGAAAATACAATCGGGGTGAGAAATCACAATTTCTCAGTATATGTAATTCCAAAACCAACAGTTAATTATTTAACAACAAATAACCAACTGAGCGCATAAGATTAAGCCTGCAATAGATCAATGAGCCCTTGCTCAAACACTATCAGAATATATACATACTCTATGTAATATTCATAAGGCAAGCTATAGATCTATCTCACGCTAAAATTGAATAATCAATGATATCAAAAAACTGCCCATACAATCGTAAGATATCATCAATCGACAACCAATAAACAAGCAAGGCAACTGCCCATATAGCGGCCAACAAATGCAATGCTTTATAATATAATGTATGGTTATGCTCACACAAAGTCCTACTAGTATAATGATGTAATGCAAAATGAAGATTTTAGTTTTGAAAACATATGTCATTTACTTGTTTCCCAGGGACCTCCATTTCCCCTGCATATACTGGGTACAATAAGCAATTAAGGCCTAACACTACTTGGTAATAAGTGGATTCCTTCCTCTTATCAGAGTAAGAGTACTGCTACCACCCCATACCGGTAACCCTGACCATACAAGCAAACCCGCAAAGAGAATTTGGATCCAACACCACATTCTCAAGTCATATGGTTGTGCACACCATCTAAGGTTACAATACATAGGAAACAAGACATAGCAAGTTTAGAAAGATGCAACACCTAGCTTCCCCCAGTGGTGCCCACTACCTGGGTATTGTCCCCCTTGGTCCATAATTCACTCCCTTCTGGTCCGCAGTCCTTTCATGGGAATCAAACTCGCACACCCAAGGCATTTATTCTACTCAAGATGGAAGCCTTTAACCAGTTGAGCTGTAGCTCAACCTAAACTAGCAAACTTCCCAACCAAGCTCACTTATTGCTTAAGGAGCAAGGTTACGTTTCTAGTACTTTCTATACCTCAACCTCGTCTCACAAGAGATTAAAATGTCATCCATGCATCTTCAACTCTACTTTTCTCTCAAAGGAGCAACCTATGCATGATAACATAACCAATAAGCCAAGCACACTTAGCTTACCATACCTATCATTCACTTCATCACTCCACCAGTGATTCACAAGGCAACCTCTTGTTGCTCAGGGGTATAGGTATTGACCTATGGCATTCTACTTCTCAAAGGATGCCTAGGATTTCCTAGATCCTATCACAAGGTTCACCCTAACCAAGTGAAAGAACTATCACTAGCAAACATGCATTATTGGCTCAACTTTATCATATACAAGAACCAACTCATGTCTCTAGCATATCCTCAAGTTCAACCTTTAAGAACAAGAGAACATACACTAACTACACATCTTAAACTCAACTTTGACCCTAAAGGAGTAAACTATGCATATAGATAGGCATATTATTCCCAACAAACTCAAACTAGCTGTTTCTAGTGCACCTTGTCTTAACTTCTCAAAGTCATTCACATAAGGTAAGTGATTATTCTCAACACTAATGTTCTTATATCTAGAACCTTACCCCATCACTTTACAAGTGAATCCAAAGTCAACCTCATGTTGAAAAAGGTTCTAGACCCTTCTTTATTGCATTCCAACACACTTGGATGGTTAAGGTTTCCAAGATTATCCTATAACATTCCATCATACTATGGAAGCCTAAGGTTTCCAAAGACATTACCCCTTGACACTCCACCATACCATGGTTGTCTAGGGTCTCTCTAAGGCTCCTAGCCTTATACATTTCCAAACATCATGCATTTCCTAACCAAAAACACATTCTGCTCAAACTTGATCTTTAACCTTTGCTTAGTAAAATGGCCATAACTTGAGCTATAATTATCGAAATGACGCGGTTCTTAAGGCATTGGAAAGATAAGAGAAAAATCTACAACTTTCATGAAGACCACAAGAGCTAATTCTCATCACAGAGGGATTACACGACCATGTAAAATTATATTACCTAGGCCGTGTAATCATCTATGAGAAATTTCTTCTAGCAGAGAGTTACACGACCTGGGCCGTGTAATCGCACACGGGCCATGTAACTGAACCAGAAACTCTACAACTCATTTTGCAGGGTTGTAGCACTATTCCAAAGGCCAAAATCTTGGATTTTGGCTATCCCAAACTAATTTCTAGGTGATTTTAAGTCCTAAACAAGTTCACAAACATGAGGGAAACATAAAACACCGATTGATTTCACCAAAAATGGATCAAAACTCTAAATAACTCCTCCAAACTCTTAAAATCAACACTTAGAGCATTTTATGTCCAAAGTGAGGATTTTTAGTTTCTAATCCAATCTTATAGCATGAACAAGTCATAAATACCATTTAGAATTAAACCTCAAATAGGCTAAAGATGAAGTTTTAAGCTCAAGAACCCCTACCTCTTGAAGAATATGAAGATCTTAAAGCCTTAATCCTTGAGCTTTGATTCTCCTTGGCCTTTTCCCCCTTCTCCTTCTCCTTCTCCTTCTCCCCCTTTCTCCTTTCTTCTTCATTTTCTTCTTTCTTTTCTTTTTTCTGCAGCTGAGCTGCATTTTAACGAGAGAGAGAAATGAGAAAATGACTGTCACGTCCCTCTTAGGATATTTTTCTAAAACATCTTTATCTGTTAAGGGCACCAGAATTATGATAATTCAAGTTTTCCAGCTTCCAATAATTTTAGAATAAATCATAATATTCATCTAAACTATTGGTTCATCATTTTCATGATTTTCTATATCTATTGATAATCAATTCAGTATTAAAACACACACACAATATGGTTAAAAATACCAAACTAACTCCGATTATCCTTAGATTTTAACTGTAACACAATTAACACATTTGTCACCTAGAAATAAAGTCTCCACATTTATTTCTACTAACTGAGTAGTTTAATCCATTTACAGGGCTAATAACAAAGTGGCTAAACATGTTCCGAAAGTCACAAAATGAAACAGACATGTTAAGCAGGTATTAAGCTACCCTTATATCCATATACAAGCCTAACATGTTTTCTAGGGTGTTACAAAAAATAATATTTATTGTGGATCAGCCCATGGGCTAGCCCCAGCCCACTTGGCCCTGTAGGCTTTTTTGTCTTGTGGGCTTTTTGGCCCTAGCCCACGTGGGCTAGGACTTGATGGGTTAGGCTGGGTCTTTTTGACAACTATATATATATAGGGAAGTTAACATAGAAAATCTGCAAACAAAAGGCTAAAGCATGTTATTTTGATCATTTGCAAAAGAATAGAAAAATGTGAAACTAAAAGTTTTAAAAAATAAAGCATCAAAATGGTGAAGGAGTCTACTGCCTCCTACATGATGCAACTCCTGCAACGTTGAACCACAAGGAAGATACACAAAAGTGGGATAAGTGCAGCAAAAGAGAAAAAATGATGCAAAACCTTGAACCACAGAGATGAAACATAAAAATGGGATAGGTGCAAGAAAAGAGAAAAAAAGAAGCGGGTTTTAAAGCCAGAAAATGGAGCAGACAGGGACGACACATTCTCATGTAACCCAAGCTAATATAGAGGGGGGCTCAACAATTTTTAGGTATTGAAAAAATAAAATAGAGAGAGCTCAATGTTTGTTCAGGAACCATTTTCACTAAGAAAAATACTTTGCACCTTGAATCATCTTCAACCTCTCACCACCCAACAAAATCCACCCCTGCAGCAACCTTTCATCACCACTTCATCCTCTATAACCACCACCAAGCCACCACGTAAAACCACTATAACCACCAAACAATTTCATCTTCAACCTCTCACTACTCAACAAAATCCATCCTTGCAAAGAACCCTCCATAACCACCACCAAGTCACCACGTGAAATTACCATAAACCACCAACTTCACCATCAATAACCAAACCATCAAGCCCCTTCCACAACCCCTAACTCTCAAATAACTAAGAACAGAGAACACACCACCATCCAACCAAAAAAACCACCATCATCTTCACCCATCCATCCAAATCGTAACCATCAACCTTCAACCTCCTCTTCGCCCACTCCATCATCAATACTCCAAACCACCACCATCCAATAGGAAAACAAACCCACCGTCTTCATTATCAATAGCGTAGCACGACTTCGCCGTCGCAACCCACACTACCATTCCAAGTCACGTTCCATTGCAGAATCACCGCACCACCGTGTCGGTCAGCTATGACCAGCTCGCCCCACATCGCGATGTCGTTCGACCAGATCTGAGCGACCTAGCACTTGCACTGTCAGGACCAGATCGCTTAAAACAACCCAGATTTGTAAGCCCAGCCGCCAACAACCCACAAACCATAACCAACTGGCATCGAATCTAGATCCAGTCGCACCGCATCGCAAAACGACAGATCTGTCACCCTTCATCCCTATTGCGCGAACCATTGCAACCAGTCAAAGTCGGCTCGGAGTTTCTCACTGCATTGCCAGCGCTGACCAAACTTGACTGGTCTGCATTCCTTCATGTAGTTGGCGCACCACCAATTCCTTCATCTTGCAAAATATTCCAAAAAAATAAAAAGCCCCCCCATTTTCTACTTGGTTCGTGAGCTTTTGTTTTTCTTATTTTCATTTTTTTAAAATGATTTTTTGGGACTGAAAAGTAAAAAGTAAAGAATAAAAAAATAATAAAAAATAAGATAATTCAACCCCTTTCTTTAGAAGAATAAAATATGATTAACTGGGTTGTGATAACTCGTTGATTCTGTAATCTTTATAATCATCTGAGTTGTCATAACTTGATGATTCAATTTTTTTTTTGTCTCGTTAAATTTTCATTTTTCAAAATAAAATAAATCACCATTTAATGAAGACTCAAACAAATGTTTTTAGATAATTTTAAATAAAAAATTTTTGTTACAAACTTGATAATCAATGGGTGACGTCTGTAGCATGACGTTGAGCTTAACTATTTGAATCTTAAAGGTTGTGTTTGGAATGAATAAAAATGAGAAATAATTTGATTTGAATTAAATTGAATTGATTTAATTTGATTTAGAAATCATATTTTATGTTTGGAACTTTTTTTTTAAAAAGAATTGAATTGATTTAAAAATCAAATTTTGTGTTTGAAATTTGTAATACCCTAGAAAGTCATGTTAAGCTTGTATATGGTTACAGAGGTAACCTAATACTTACTTAACATGTCAGTGTAGTTTTGTGGCTTTCTGAGTACGTTTAGGCACTTTGCTATAATACTATATGAGAAATATAATTGTTATTTGCTCTGAAAGTGGTTTAAACTGCTTAGTTAGTGAAAATAAATGTGGAGAGATTGTTTCCAAGTCATAAATGTGGGAACTGTACTACAATTAAAGTTTAAGAATTTTTAAATTTAATTTGGCATTTTTGGGCATACTGGTTATGTGTTTTAATGCCGAAGTGACCCCTAACTGATATGAAAATATCAATTTTTGGTGAAATAGAATTTTTGATGAATCTTAGGATTTATTTTGAATCTGTTAGAAACAATGAAACCAGATTTAAAGAAATTTGATGTCCTTAGTAGATTGGGGTTTTGGTACCCAACTAGGAGAAGTCTAATTAGACTTCCCTTCTTGAAATATCCCACGGTGGGGATATTTGAGGGGTAGGAACAAAACAAAAAACATAAAGAAAGAAGAGAAAAGAAAGAAAAGAGAAAAGGAGAGAAAGAGAAAGAAAGAAGAAGGAAGAGAAGAATTAACCATCAAAGGAAAGGATTCAAGTGAAGGCTTTGCTTCATCTCCATCAGCTTGATCTTGAGGTAGGGGGTTTGTGTTACTTCAAAGCTTCATCTTCTTCATTGGGTTATGGGAACTTGATGGGGGAATATGGGGTTTTGAAGTGTGAGAATTGTGTTTATGTTAGTAAATGCATAAATCTTGTGAGAAAGCTTGATAATAGCATGTTTTTGGTTTGCTAGAGGCATGAGAACAGTTTTTCATCACTTAAAAACCCTTTAATGCCATTTGAGTGGAAAATGGGGGTTTTAGGTTTAGGTGGATGAATGATTAGTGACTGGTTGATTTATGTGAAATGGAGGTTGTATAAGAATTACAATATGTTCATGGACCTTGTGGAAGTTAGAAAATCACTTGGAAGTGATTTTGAGTGATTCTAAGATCATTTGTTCCCAATGGAATAATGATCACTTCTACAAACTTATACTTAGAATTGTTTTATCCTCAATTTTGTACATTAAACTTTATTAATAGTAGAGTTTGAGCTAATTTGCATGTTTAGCGTTCCCAATGGAATAATGCGCTTTGATTCTACATGGCCAAACCGACTGTATGAATTGACGTCATATAGTGAATAAGACGTCTACGCACTAACTTGTCAGGCGTGGATAGCATCTAAGCGCTGCGTGGATAGGAGTCTAGGTGCCCAGTTCACAGAAAGATCAGGATTACGAGTGTAGAGAGCCCAAGCGCGTAGAATTTGAGCGCTTGAGCACCCAGTGCAAAACAGAATAGAACAGAGCCCTTGTTTAGGGAAATGAAAGGGGATCACTTGTATGATAATTTCTTTTATGCTTCTTAGTGAGGAATGAGACTCTAGAAGGAGTATTTAATGAAGTGTGAACGTGATAAATGATATAGATTCGTAAGTGCTAATTATGTGGATAATTAAGCATGATTTTACATGAATATTGTATATTGAGATGAAAAGAGGAAATGAACTTGTAATGCATATAAACTAATCGTGAAACTAGTTACGAGAAGTAATTAGTAAACTAGTTTATGAGACTTCACTACCTGGGGGGAATGAAACTTTCTCTAGACTTCCAGTGCTTGTTCAAGGTTATGGTTGGGACTTCCATTACTTTGTTCAAGTTTCATGCATTCATGACATTACCATAGGAGTGAAGGTCCTGGATGTGATATCATGCACTATTCATTTCATACTTGGAAATCTGCATAGGCATAATCATTAGTCATAATTAAGCATAGCATGTCAATCATATGGATGATTGCTATTATGACATGTTCATGCATTGAAATGGTATGGAAAATTACGTATTGTTGAAATGAGGAGTTGTTACTTCTATGATTGAAGTATCAACGAGATAATTATGAATATTGTCTTCTTGTGTATGTGTGTGTATATATATATATATATACTGGTATTAGAATACTTCTACTGAGTTATATTTTGTCACCCCAATTGTGTTGCCATGTAAATCCAAGTGTGAGTTCTTCGAAAGGGAAAAAGAAGATGTATGAATATTAGCATAGTTTAGATGTTATTCTGAGCTAAGCTTATATATGTTTTATATTTGTTATTCTGTGATGCATATATATAACTTTTGCTTTCGTGACTCTCTATATTTACTTATTTTTTGTATGAAAGATATGGGTTGGATGTTGATGAATATTAGTAGTAGCAGGCCAGTATTGAGTTATTCACTTGTATGACGATATATTTGGGTAGCAAATATTGAACTGTTACAGAATTCATAAAAATGAGAATTGATTTAATTTAGTTTTATTATTTTACATTTTAACCATTATTAGATATGATTAGAGGTAGTTACTAAGGGTAAAATAGTCTATTCATTTCAAATCAAATCAAATCCTAACAAATTCTATCAAATTTGATGAAATTTCTAAAACAAAAGGAGTGAAATCCATGAGATTTTAGAAATCAAATCATTTCCTATTTTTTAACATTCCAAACATAAGATTTAATTAAATTTAATTTACAAATCAAATTATTTCTTATTTTTTTACATTCCAATCACACTCAATAGGATTAACTGAGTTGTGACGACTTATTAATTCAAATTTTCAAAATTAATTTTTTTTATATTTAAAATCAATCAACCCACATTTATTTTCTAAAGAACTACGTGACTTTGAGTTCCTCATTGCACTGAGGGATACGTAGGAGCAGAATCTTTATTCTGTCAAGCCAAAATTTTAAATTTTCATAATTTTTTTATTTTTATTTAAAAAAATTGGTTACATTGCCCTTTTTTAAAAAGAGAAGTAAAATAAATATATATTTGAGATTATCAAGTTTTTGCACAACTGACTTAAGGTACCGTCTTAGGATAGGTGTGTTAGGGGTACTGTGGGATTAAGTTTCCACCCTTCCTTATCCATAACCGACTCTCGAATCTAATTTGGTTTTCAAAGACTATTTTCAAAGGAAGGTTTTTTAATTTTTTCTAATTTAAATAAAATTGGTGACGACTCCATTTCTATTTTTAAAATCTTGTGCTATTTTTTTTGTTGCGATCCCTGTAGCGACAGCCTGATAATCATGCTTTTCGATGAGTAGCAGAAGTAGTTAATATTTGTAATTATGTTTATATTGTAGCACCATATAAAGGCCTTAAAGAGCCTAACATTTTGACCATGGGTGGTAAACTTAGATATTGCATGAACATATATAACTAACTCTTGAAGGGTTTTATCCTCAATGTAAAATATTGTACATTAAACTTATATTAATAGTAGAAATATGTGTTGAACTAATTTGCATGTTTAGAATATAAAAAAATAATTAAAATCATAAAACTAGAGTAAGACGTTACACCCACGGGTTGTGTTGCTCTTTTCTATATCTCTTCACATTGAGGACAATGCGTGAAGTGAGGCCCCAATTGAGCGGCATCAAATCGAAGTCCACAAACCATTGAGACCATCTTTCTTAATTAGCTAGTTTAACTTGAAATAGCCAACCTTGTTTTCAATATGATATCGAAGCAGATTCTTGCCAACCTTGTATATTTTTGCTTGATGGCCCGTACATGGCCAAACCGGGCTGTGGCGTGGTAGTTGTATGCACATGGCCACAATGCAATGCAAGGAGAATGTGAAGGAGAAAAATGTAACAGCCCAATATTTGCTACCCAAATATATCGTCATATAAGTGAATAACCTAATATTGACCCTGCTACTACCAAATTACATCAACATCTAACCCATATCATTCATACATAATGAGTAAATATGGAGAGCCACGATAGCAAAAGTTATATATACATTCACAGCCTCAAAGGTAAACTATTATACATAACTCCAAAACAACTAAGCAAATATAAAACATTTATATAAGCTCAACTCAAAACAACATCTATATTATGCTAGTTCTCATACATTTTCTTCTTCTTTTTCGAAGAACTCACACCTGGATTTACATGGCAACACAATGCTGGGTGAGAAAACATATCTCAGTAGAAGTATTTCAATACCAGAATACGGGTTCTGTCACTAGAATCCAAACGGTGTATATATATAGTTGATAGTCAAGATCAACATATACATATATATACAAATAGATATATATACGATCATAATATATCTAGATGATACTTCAAGTCAGACACATCTCGTTGATACTTCAATAAGAGAAGTAACAACTCCTCATTTCAACAACATGCAATCACCTATACAATTGCAATGCATGAAAATTTTATGATAGCAACCGCCCATACAATTGTCATGTTATGCATAATTATAACTAATGATTATGTTTATGCAATTTCCTAAGTATGGAAGTGAATAATGCATGATACCACATCCAGGACCTCCAATCCCATGGTAATGTCATGAGTGCATGAAACTTGAGCAAAGTAATGGAAATCCATAGTTTCATCCATAACCTTGAACAAGCACTGGAAGTCCCATCCAACATACATCATTATCCCAGAGGACATCTCATCCCCGAGTAGTGAAATCCCATCAAATACACGGTTATCGATAATGAACAAGGAAATCAATCCTCAAGAATTTCACTATATTAGGAAGGTTACCATGTACCTTACCTGATATAGAACACCCACTTTCACGGGGCTCACACCTTTCAAAAAGGCAAATCATACCATTAAGTATATCATCATTACCAATTAAATCCTTCTAATTAGTATTACAAATCATTATGATTCAACAATCACATAGAGAGAATATTACATACCACTCTATGATTCTCAACTATACAAAAAGGATATTATAAACCTCATTATGTTTCTCAAACATTTCTTACAAAATAATTACTAATTGCTTCCCATAACTAGTTTCGCAACTGACTTATATGCATTCCAAATTCATTTCACACACAAATCATCAAATACTTTTAAAAGTATCTTATCACTCTTAAAAGAGCATACATGAATAATTCCTACACTTAGGGAAACTCAATTCCTCGATTCATCACAATACAAATTATATGTATATATAGTCATGTCTAATTACATCCCGTAATTAGCATTTCAAGTCAACTTGACTTAATACATTCTCACTTCATCAATTACTCCTATTAGAGTTTCAACATACTCTACTAGGTATAAACAAAGTATCCTAGTAATTAGGAATCTCAGAACATCAAAATAAAGATTATGATGAAATCTGCTTTGGGCATCTAGGCGCCCTATCCTTGCCTATGGCATTTCACCATACTATGGAAGCCTAAGGTGTTCCAACACATTACCCTCTAACACTCCATCTTACTATGGTTGTCTAGGATCTCACGAGTCTATCATAAGGCATTTTCCACACTTTGGATGCCTAAAGGTTCCCAACCTTATCCTAAGGCAAAACACCTCACTAGGGTGCCTATAGGTTTTCCAACTTCTCACATATGCAAGGTAGTAATTTCCTCCATGAAATACCCCTATCAGTGCCTTAACACACTTAAAAAAGCATATCTAAGTGATCCCATCACTTAGGAAGTCCCAAAACATCAAAATGACACTTTTGGAGTTCCAGGGCTCCGTGCCTCGGCCCCCCAACTTATGTGCGCGGCCCTCTGCTCCCTGGATTTTTTTACTGGTGCTGGCATCGAACGAGCGCCTCGACCCGCGTTGAGAGCCGCGACCCCTGTTATCGAGCACCTAGGCCCCGGACGCAGAACCCAAATTCTGCAGAATGGATTACTGTTCCATTGGAACAAAACTCGATTCTTGGCCAGTTCAAACCAAATTCTAGGTGATCTACGATCCCAAACAAGTTCACAAACATGAAAGCAACTTAAAACACCAACTCATAACACAAAATTTAGATTCTTGGATTAAATCATCCATTCACACCCTAAAACCCCAATTTCTTCACAAATGGCATTCAATGGTGTTCAAGTGATGAAAAACTATTTTGTTGCCTCTAGCAAACCAAAAATATGCTATTCTCAAGCTTTCTAACAAGATTCATGCATTTAATCACATAAACACAACTCTCACACTTCAAAACCCCATATTCCCCCATCAAGTTTCCATAACCCAATGAAGAAGATGAAGTTATGAAATAACACAAACCCCTACCTCAAGATCAAAATGATGAAGATGAAGCAGGGCTTTTACTTTGATCCTTTCCTTTGATGGTTGATCTTCCTCTTCCTTTGGTTTCTCTTTCTCTTTTTTTTTTCTTCCTTCTCTTTTCCCTTCTCTTCTTTACGTTTTCTGTTTAGTTTCTGCTTCTTTTTCTTAATCTAAATATCCCCACCGTGGGATATTTTAACAAGAGAAATTCATGTTGACTTCTCTTGGTTAGTACCAAAATTTTGATCTGCTAAGAACACTCAGATTCCACCAAAATCGATTCTGTAACTTCCAATAGATTCAAAATAAATTTTAAGATTCATTAAAAATTTTGTTTCACCAAAAAATGATATTTTCATATCAGTTAGGGGTCAATCCGACATTAAAACACACAACCAGTATGCCTGAAAATATCAAACTAACCCTGAAAATTCTCAAACTTTAACTGTAGCATAGTTCCCACATTTATGACTTGAAAACAACCTCTCCACACTTATTTCCACTAACTAAGCAGTTTAAGCCACTTCTAGAGCAAATAACAACTATATTTCTCACTTAGCGTTACAGCAAAGTGCCTAAACGTGCTCAGAAAGTTAGAAAACTTCACAAACATGTTAAGTAAGTATTAGGTTACCTCTGTAACCATATACAAGCCTAACATGATTTTCTAGGATATTACAAAAAGGGTGAGGAAAGTGAATCATCTCTATTGGTGGATCTATGGTGGATTTATGCTTTACAAATTTATGTTTTTGGTGCTTTAGTTACTGTTTAACTTTCAGGACAAATGGGTGAAAATGTGAAGATTAAAATGCAATGGGTTCAAATATAATAAACATTGTTAAATAATAAGAAATTATTATAAACCATTAAACGGTGAGTCACTTGTTATTGGGGTAATTTTTAGGTAGGTCCAAAACTATTTTGTGACTATAGTAGAATCCTCAAAGAAAAAATTTAAAAGGAATTGTTCTCCTTCTCCATATAATGACCAAATATTTGCTCATCAAAATTGAGGTAGAATATGAATAATTAAATTTTTATAGATTAAAAAATAAGTATTTTATATTTCATTAGTTACTTTATAATTTAACTTTTAAATAAGATAATATAATTTAAAAAGTTTTTTAAAACTAAGTTTGTCTCTAAAATAAACAAGTAAGAATATATTTACCATTTATTTAATCTAAAGTACATGGATATCCTAACATACTAAAATTTAATAATAATATGACCTCACTTATTCATTTTAGAAGTATCTTATCTAATAAAATTATGCTCTATTCCATTATTAATCTTTCAAACAAAAGAAAAAAAATTATTCATTTTTTTTCTAGTTCATCCCCTTGCTATAAGATAATAGTATTTTTTTCGCGGCCCAATTCGCAAGAAAATGACTTAATTCTTTGGAAATTAGAATTACTGGTTGCTTTTCTAGCAGAATCGAGGAGTCGCAAAAAAGGTTATATAGAATTGCTCTTAAATTATTTTGTATTTGCTTAATTTTTATTCAACAAGTTTTTTAAAAAAAAAAAAATTACTTTGACATTTTAATTATAGGGAATCCCTTTTATGACAAATGAAACTACTCTAAAAAACCTGTAGGCACATTTAAAGGATCACAGCCTACCCATGAGTTGCGTTGATTGATAGGATGAGAATCTATTTTCAACAAATGTCCTTATCCAACGTTAGAATAGCTCATGGCCCAAGAGGCATAACCTTTATGATTGTCTTTTGCCTCTTTGGTGTATAATAAATTCTCAGATAGAATGTAACCGAAAAAAATAAAAATAAAAAATTCATAGATAGTCATTGCCTATTATAAACACCTAAATCATCACTTAATATGTTTAAGAAATATAGGTGTAATTATAATATAGTCTATACATATTTACATATGTTAAATGTTAATTCAAGTGTACTTATATACAAAATTTTTTTTTGCGTATTGATTTATTGCTATTTTAATTTTTTTTTTATTTTGTTTTTAACTAAGTATTCCCACAAATATTATTGTGAGACTAATTCTCAAGTATTACAATTCACTTATCAAGTACACTCAACTCTTATTGATATTAGTATTTTATTATAACGATACAAGACTTAGAGTATTTTAGATTTTTGCGAGTTATTATTATATATGATTTATTAGTACATATAGCGACATTTAGATTTTATTATAGAAATGCATGATAAATATAAATAGTATATGTGTAGATAGTTTAAAACATTAAATCAATTACTATGTTGGGTAGCAAAACTTAGATAGAAAGATAAAAAGGAAAAAATAAATCAAACAAAAATTGAAAAATTCATTTCATATGTAATTTGAAACCAAAAACTAACAAGGATTCTTGATATTCTCAATAATCAATTTAATTAATCAACATATGTAAAAGTAACCAACATAGGCACGTAATGGGGGTATTTATAACCCAATAGTAGTTAAAACCTTAATCAAACACAAATTCCTAAACTAAATTACTATTTTAAATAAGATAAATTTATAAAATACCCAAAAAAATGATGTAAATATTCGTAAGTATAACATGAACAATTGTAGATAATTTTTCATATCACCTCATCAATCCTCTTCCCTAGGAGGAAGATTAAGGTCGAAAAATAGAGCATTTGGAGGTTCTTTGAGCATTCGGAGGTGCTTGAGCATTTAGAGAAATTGCTTGAGCATTCGGAGGTCATTGAGCGTTCGAGAGGTCATTGAGCATTCGGAGGCTGCTGGGCATTCGGAGGCTTGTGCATTTTCCCAATATGAGTAGCTAAACCTATCTCAGTTGAGAAGCCCTTAGGACACATATCACATTGAAACTTTTGACATCCCCTTTTATGGATATCTAAATGTAGCCAACTTGAGAAGTGCATTCTACAACGATCACACGTATGACGTTCCATGATTAACAACCCTCAAGTAATATGGAGAAAAATAAAAAATAAAATAAGAAAAGGTTTTAGCACCTAATGATGGATGTAGAGCCAATTAGGTTTATGACAAGAGAAAGAATGAGAATATGAGTTTATATAGTTGAGCAAAATAGAATGTTATAATTTTAAACACTATTTGCACACAAGAAAAATATATTTGAAAGATATCTTAGTTTCTTATTTTAAACGTAATATATATATATATATATATATATATATATATATATATATATATATAAAGTTAATATGAAAAACAAATTTAGAAAAAAACATAAAATAAATATTCTAAAAGCAAGAAATCTAGAGTTAAAAATTATAATACAATAAAATCAATAAATCTAAGAAAAAACATGATAGTATAAATCGAGCAAGTGTCAAAAAATTAAGTGACAAATAAAGCAAGAAAAATAAGAACAAATATAACCTAATAAAATTAAGGGTGGAAAAATATAATAGAATAAAATCATAAAATTAATACCTTATCAATGGTGATAATTTGGGACAGAGAAAATAAAATTTAATACCAAAAAATATTATCCAAGAAAATCAATATATATATATATAGGATCTTACTCAGATGAGAAGAGTGTTTATTATGAGAAGTGAGAGAAGTGAATCTTAACCATTGGATCTTTCATGAATAGTCAAGATTAGAACATAAATGGATGTGACTTTTTTAAGTGGTCACATGACCTTCAAGTAACTTTTAATCTTGACCATCCATGTATGGTTGTATGGTCAAAATTTATTCCTCTCACCCTCTCATAATAAAAATTTCTCTCACTAAATATGTCTAATATATATATATATATATATATATATATATATATATATATATATATATATATATATATATATATATATATAGGATCTTACTCGGTGAGAGGAGTGTTTATTATGAGAGGTGAGAGGAGTGAATCTTGACCATTGGATCTTTCATGAATGGTCAAGATTAGAACATAAATGCGTGTGACTTTTTTAAGTGGTCATATGACTTTCAAGTAACTTTTAATCTTGACCATTCATGTATAGTTGTATGGTCAAGATTTATTCTCTACCCTCTCACAATAAAAACTCCTCTCACTAGATATGTCCTCATATCCCTATATATATATATATATATATATATATATATATATGAGAATGATAGTCTGTAATTAATGTCTCAATTATGAATGTTGATTCTAATTTGATTGATAAGAAAATATAATCATAAGATATTAAGACATTTAGATTTAATAAATAAAGTTAATTTAAGAAAGATTAGTAGTTACTAATTGAAAATCCAATATTATCATAATATAAATGTAGAATATATCATTGGATTATTTCCTAATTTTATAAAATAATAATATATATATTTAAAATTTTAATGTCCAAATTATTAATATTATAAATATTTATTAGAAAATATTGATGTGCAATTAACTAATAGTTGCTAAGCACATTAAAAAAAAAACCTAAATGGCTGCTAAAAACACAATACATACCACAATATGATACTTTGAAACGAATATATAAAAGACCACCCCCTGTCCAATGACGTTATTCCAAAGAAAAAAAATTGAATGAATTGAGTTTTGTGTTCCAATAAATTTCCATCAATTATATTGTCCACATATTCAATCTTGATGAAAAAAAAACACAAATAAACCATTTATGAGATAAAGTAAAATTTGTTAAAAAAATGTGAATTTTCAACTATTATCTTATCATGATGTATATTTAAATTTATTATTTAGATTATGATTATATTATAGGGAGAATTATATTCTAATAAGGTTATCTATACATGAAAACCAAAATATACATCTAGCTAAATTTTGCACCGATGCGATGCATGGAGTAAATTAAAAATTAAATGATAAAAATAAATATAATGATATAAAAAATGATTTTATTAAACAATATATATAATAGTTCATCAAGAAAAATAAAATTTATAAGTTTAGTTTAAAAATACATAAAATATAATTTTTATTATATTTTCTTAAAAAAAGTTTCACTTCAATATAAATACTAAAGAATTTAAATATAAATTGTTATAAAACAATCTATAAGCATGAAAAAGTATTTATAATATAAAAAAATCTGTCTTTTAAATGACTAATTTAATCCAATAATTTTATAAAAAATATTTTAATAAATTAACATGACTGAAAATTACATATAAATTAATTCAATTTACATAAGTCAAGTGATAAGTAATGATCATATATTTTATACATTACTAAGCCCTCGTTTTTAGTCATTTACACTCTCCATATGCTTAATTGATTGAGCTTGGTTATGTTTTGTAAGTTTGGACTCAAATTAGACTTAATTGATTTTTTTAATATGATTTATGTCTTACACTATTTCTGTATTTCAGTCATATCTTGAACTTTAGATATCTAAAAATATGAATTTTATTTTTTTGGAAAGATAAGAGAGAGATCTACAACTTTCGTGAAGGCTCTAGGTTAAAGTCGGACATCTAGTGGAACTAATTGGGCTTGGAAATTAGAATACGAGTTTTATGATTAAAATCTGAATAATGTGCAGTAATTAGAGCATAACTCGGGTTGTAAGATCTAGATTGGGTTGACATTTTGATATTTGTAAGTTAAGACCCATATCTACAACTTTCATGAAGAACACAAGACTCAAATCAGATTGCTTGGAGGTGATATTGGGCTTGCAAGTCAGAATAGAGGAGCTGTAATTGGGCCTGAACACTGTGCAGTAATTAGGCCATATCTCGAGCTGTGGGTGGCCTTTTGAGGTGATTCTAGTGGCATTTGAAAGCTAAGACAAAAGCATACAATGTTTATGAATATCATATTTCAATATTCTGACACATTCAATGACTTTAGAACTGAATGATTTCAGAGACAAAGAATCTCCATAATTTTTCACTCATCAAAAGTCATTTGGCATTTTCCACTCATTTTCCACTCATCCACTCACTCATGAATCAGCCCCCTTGTCATTTTGTATCTCTAATCCTCTATAAAAGGGAGCCTTAGCTGATCATTTAGGGATCTTGGTCCTAGAGATCAAGATCATCTTATTGTGTTGTTTGTTTGACTTGTAATAGTTTTCCTTTGTTCTAAATTGAAGTTATGTTCTTTTTCTTCTTCTTCTTCTCTCTTCCTTTCTTTTTGTCTATGAGTAACCAAGTTTCATTTTACTTGGGTGAAAGGGTGAAGCTTTTGGTAATAAGTTAATGTTAGATTAATTTCTTTCTTGTACTTAAATGATATATTTTCAAGTGGTCATTATACGTATTATATTTTGTTTTCAATCAATTTAGAAACCCTCCTTGTAAAGTGGAGATCTTGATTTGTTGCAGACAAGATTTTAGCACAATGAATGCTTGATCCCATTTATAAGTGGTAGTGTTAATGGATGATTAAAGGAATCATAATATAATTACGTATATAATCTTAAATGAACTTTGAATGTTGTATTTTCCGATTGGAACCTCCATTATGTGTGGATTCTAATTGAGTTATAAAAAGAATTAATTTTGTCCTTAATTTACTTACCAAAAGTAGATCTCCTAATCCAAGTAAGTCTATTTTTTATTTGTGACTAAGTTTTATTACCTTATTACTTTACAAAATATTTTCTTTACCTTAAAGAATTTTTCTTCATCAATTCCCTGTGGATCAACCTCGGACTTCTGAGAATTTATTACTTGAAATAACCTGCACTTGGGTTTGTAACTTTTAATCCGCATCAATTTTTTGGTGCCAGGTGACTTGATTTGAAGAACAAATTTATGGTGTAAATATTTTGTGTATGTGTGTGTGTGTCTATATATATATATATATATATATATATATATAGGGAGGATCAACTTACACCAGTGTAAGTCTTTTTTTCTCTTACACTCATTTTCAACCATTAGATCTACTTTCATCTAATGGTTATCTTTAATGAAATAATCTCAACTATTAGATGAAAGTAGATCTAACATTTAAAAATAAATGTAAGAGAAAAAGACTTTATTTGGTGTAAGTAAGTTTATCCTCTCTATATATATATATATATATATATATATATATATATATATATATATATATATATATATATATATCTATATATATATATATATATATATATATATATATTGTGGATCTTGTATATATACATTTTTTCTACTCTTTTTATTTTTTTTTGTACTTACAAATGTACTAACTTAGTGGGGGAAACTTTCCCTTATCCCTCTGTAATCTTTAATCATTAATGAAATAATCTTTCTTCTTCTCTATTCTCTCACTCGAGGAGCAAAAAATCGGCTTGCCAATTGATTCTTGGTTTTCATATTTTAAATTTACTTTTTGCATTTTACTTTTTGTACTTTATTTTTTGTATTTTACTTTCTGTATTTTATTTCTAACTTTCTAACTTACTAACCTACTAACCTTTTAATTTTCTTGCTTACTAACTTACTAACTATCTAACTCTCTTACTAACTTTCTAACTTTTTAATTTACCTGCTTCTAACATTTTAATTTACTTGTTTCTAACTTTTTAATTTATCAGCTTACTAACTTTTTAATTTATCAGCTTATTTACTTATTTGGTGGCTGGTTTATACCACACCCTTGTGAATATATATTTGGTGGTTAGTTTATTTCGCACCATTGTTAATATTTATTAACTACGTGTTAATATATATATGGTGGTTGGTTTATACCACACCATTGTTAATATTTATTTGGTGGCTGGTTTATACCATATTCTTGTTAAGATTTAATGACAGGTTTACTGTCTACTTATTAATATTATTATTATTTTTTTACCATGGCAAGTTTACCGCCTACTTGTTAATATTTTTTTTATGGAAGATTGAGCTTTGTATATATTTTTATTTTATTCTTTTTATTTCTTCTTCTCTTTTATCATGTGTAGTTAAATTTATGTGTTTCTAGGGTGAAGATGTAACTTGATTCAATCAACATGTCTTAAGATTGAAATTTTAATTAATTTCTTTTTTATTCAATTTCAGTGCTTATTATGATTTTTAATACTTTTATGAATTGGCCACTCATAAATTGATCTAGTGAGGTATATGTAGAATCGAAAAGTTTGCACATGACTTAGACCATAAATAATAAGTGTCATAATTTTATAATTATCTAGGAATAGAGGTTATATAGGTTGTGTAGGAGAATTGTGGTATTTTTCATGAGAATCCCTAGAGTAAAGGTTATGTCTTTAAGAGTTAAGGTTTAGACCAAGGAATTGAGTTTTAATTAATTACTGGATTCTTCCCATCAATTAAATGATTAGAAATTAGTTAGAATGAAGGTCCCAAAGCTACTCTATTGTCTATAATAGATTATTGAATCAAGTGAAGTCAGATATCTAATGTTTTAATTTCATGTGTTTACATCCTTAATGTGTTTTGCATTCATGTGCTTTGTTCTCTCTTTTCCCTCTTAATTTTGCGTGTTTTAGTATTTTTTTTCCTCTTAATCGTTAACTTTATTACTTTGACAATTTGGTGTACTTGTCGATTTTCTCAACAAGTTTCTGCAAACCTAGGTTGATACAGTAGATTTTGTTGTTTCAAGAATTTAACATCACAATAAAAGATAAGAAAGAAGATGAAAATGTTGTTGCAGATCATTTGTCCATACTTACAACAGGCTCAATTCCTGGTGTGCTAATATAATCAATTTTCTTGCAACATGAAAGATCCCACCTCAATTCTCTTGATCAAATAATTCAGAGATGTGTGCCCACCAGTGAGTTCTTTGTGTTTCCGGTTAAGTGGCAGATAACGGTACTCCATGACTTTCAACTCAGTTTTTTTTTCCAATTTCCCATAATAATTGATTCCTTCTCCTTTGAAATGAATGTCATTCTCTTGAATTTAAGAAAATAATTCCCTTATCTTCCTCAAAATGCTCTGACAAAAATCTACAAAGTTAAGTGTGAAAGACTAAGACTGTTAATGCATATGGGCATCTCAAAACATATACACTGTATAATTGAAGCAAAGGTTTGTTTAGCTGGTGAATCTTCAGATTCATTTGTCCCATACATGCCGGGTCTCGGTAAAAGTTCTTATTCTAAAAGGAGAAGAGCGAAAAGAATGCAAGTTTGTCACAAGTGTGCGCGATGAAATTGTAACAAGCAATGTCGTTCTTTGGGAATGGTTTCTGCAGACAGAGAAGGTAAAATATTCTTCATTAAGAATGGACTGAGTAAGGAGTCATTAGATAATATCTTATTGACTCTTGAGGTGTATTCTTATGGATATGTAAAGCATGAACTTCTTAGTTTGTGGAATCTCTTCAAGGACGAGCAAAAGCGTTACAGTATTAGGAATATGACCCACAAAGACCCTATTTGCCAATTTATAAGAAAATTAGAAAGGAAACTTATCATCGACTCATAGATGACATTTAAGCCGTTACTAGATGTAAAACTAGAGGAGGATGTGAGCTACAATCACAACAATATATATATTATCTTGTACATTTTCAAAAAAAATGGGAAAGAAAAAAAATAAAGTAAAAAAAGGGCAAAACTTCGGTTACACTTAGTCTTTAATTAGATTAGGAGCCCCGGGTAGATGCCTGTCCCATCATTGACTCGGGTGGACCTTCGCACATCGGTCCGTAAATATGGTTCGTGTGCCATGCTCTGTAGAGAGCCACGTAAGCATTCCCAAGTTTTAACCATAGGCTCTGCTTACTGATAGACAGATAGAAGCGTCCCGTGTTTGTATTCTCGCGTGACAATGCCTCTGAGCTCAATTCCTAGTATTGATTTATTGGGTTCTTGAGCGTAGCTCCACTAGCCATGGTCACTGGTCTTCATATTTAGATTTTCTCTCTTTAACTAGAGGGACAATGCATAGGTTGGGATATCTCATAAGCGAGAGGAGTGCCTAAAGTCTGAAATTCCTTAAGGGAATTCGATGTCTCTTTCAACGTGTGGTAAGATTGTGAAGGCTACTGCACTCATGATGCGCAGTATAAAGATATGCCATGAAACCTGTACATATAGGTATGTCATCATTTATCATTATAATTTTATCTTTGTATGATTTTGTTGTATTTTGGATTTGGACAGACGATCCTTTGGGCGGGGTCCTTCAGGGGTTTCTAGACTTCTTTACCCAGATGATTTTCTTGAAGTCTAAAAAAAATAAAAAAAAATGAAAAATGAAAAATAAAAAAAATAAAATAAAAGTTTCTTAATTTTAAACATTTCTAACACCAGCCAACCTACCTATATAGGTGTTATCATTACCTTTTTTTTATTCTCTTCCCTATTTAAACACTACATTTTCTTCACTTTCCTCTAACTCAAAATCATTCAAAGGGAGTGTGAGTGTGGAAATGGAGGGAGTTTCTTCTTCTTCTTTTCACAGACTTACCAGTATCTATGTATTTTGTGGGCCAACTTATGAGAAGGGTTTAGAGTTTGTAAACGCAACAAGCACTGTTGATAGAACACTTGCTGCGAAGAACATTCGTGTTGTATATGGGGGTGGTAGCATTGGGTTAATGGGGGCTATGTCACTTTTTGCGCATATAAGAGGTGGTCCAGTTTTAGGTATCATTCCTGAACCTTTCACTCGAATGAACATCATTGAAAAGACAATTGGGATAGAACTTCAAGTATCATATATGCTTGGAAAAACGAGGACAATGCTTAAAAACTCTGATGCATTCATTATCCTACCAGGTGGTTTTGGTACTTTGAAGGAAGTTTTTCAAATTATCTCTTGAGTCCAACTAAACATCCACCGTAAACCCATAAGTTTATTGACTATTAATAATTACTTTGATAATTTGTTGTCTTTTGTTGATCATGGTATAGAATAGAACTTTATCACACCTTCAGCAAGACGACTCCTTATATATGCTTCCACTATTGATGAATTAATAGATAAATTACAAAGTTTTAGTTATGAACCTAAACTAGCATTAGCTCAGATAGATTGGTCAGAAAGAAGCAGCACAGGAGGTAGCAAGGAACATGGGTGTGATCTGACACTTCATCTATAATTTTCATTTACCTTTGGTTTTATTCATCATTCTTTGTTTTTGTTTAAATTTGTGTGAGGTTTCTCTTTTCAGTAGTTGCAACAACAGGTAATATCTTCTATCCTTTACCTATTTATGTTTTAAAATTGAGGACACTGTTGTGATTTGGTTGGGGGAAAAGATAGTTGTGTGAATAGTTGTGTAAAAAAAACCAAAAAAAAAGATAAAAAAATTTTAAGAAGTGTGTTTATTAATATGTTTGTCAGTAATTTATTAACAACAAAACTAATTGAGGATGACAGAGTAAAGAGTAAATTATTTACTCTTGAGACGCATCAAAATTGGTGGCAGAATAAGGAGTAATTAGGTAGACAACTTTGTTGTGTGGAAGTAGTAATTCAAATTCAAGAAAATTTGCATGATTGAGTAAATTGTCTTCTTTCTTAAAAATCACATGCTTGATTATGAATGTTGAATTGGTGGACTAAGAATGATAGAAATATGTCTTGTGAGATTTTGAGCCTATTAATGAATGGATTGAACATTTGTACCATTCTCTTCTTTCTTGTATGATTTTCACTCATGGAATTGTTACTCTAGAACTTGTTTTGATTCTTTTTGAGACTACATTTTCACATGCATACATAAACATGATTGAGATATTTTTCTTGAAATAGCTACTTTAACCAAATAGTCAAGAATGATTGGTGCACAAATAGGTAGCATTGCTCAGCACCATATTGTCTCAATATGATATCAAACACTCTTATGACTTCTTAGAAATTCTCTGATTCCTGCCAATGTAAGGCATTGGAAATAGTCTATTTCCCCTTTCGTAACCCCTTTGAGCTTATTTGACCATTTTTTGTTTTGAACTCATTATGTATCTTAAATGAAAAATCATGTTCTTACTCGGCCTTAGGGAATAAGAGAATATTAGTTTTGTCATTGGATGAGTTCTTGAACAAGTGTGGGGGTGTGTGTGCAAAATGTGTTGAAAAAATTGTTTAAATGTATATATTATGTTCATCTTGTAAAAAAAAATAAAAAAAAAATGTAAAGAAGGGCCAACAAGGCAATAAAGGAAAGGAAAAGAATAAGGGAATATTTATTAGGTGGAGTTGGCATCAACTTTCATGCTTGTTAATTGAACTCAGCTCTCACATTCTTTTATTCTCTTTGGTATTTAACTTGTCATATCCATATTACCTCATTCTTTACCTTGACCCAATTACAACCTTAATTAAAGTCCTTATGATTTATGTATGCATGTGTTTCGAGTAGTGGAGAAGTAGAAGATAAGCAAGCTTATGGTAGTGCGATTTTCATAGGTTGAATTGAGTGAAATACCTACATTTTAAACACTTGAGGGATTGAGAGAGAATCTTGTGAAGATCTATCATTCTTGACTCATGCTTTTCAATTGAAGTTTCCTTACTTGTTAGTTTGAGATGTGAAGAAACATTATCTTATAAATGTTTTGATCCTTTGAATCATTAGTTGCTCTTCATTCTTAAATATTATTAGAAATTGAGTCTTTTATAGTGTTTAGCTTTTGAGTTTGTTTCGTTTTTTTTTAGTTTTAGACTTATGTATTTTGCCCAAAAGTGCAAAAAGCTAAGTGTGGAAGAATTTGATGATCACATATTTTATAGATTAATAAGCCCTCATTTTTAGTCATTTACACTCTCCATATACTTAATTGATTGAGCTTGGTTATGTTTTGTAAATTTGGACTCCAATTGGACTTAATTGATTTTTTTAGCATGATTTACGTTTTACACTGTTTCTGTATTTCAGCTATATCTTGAGTTCTAGATCTGTAAAAATTATGCTTTTTATCTTTTTGGAAATATAAGAGAGAGGTCTACAACTTTCGTGAGAACTCTAGGTCAAAGTCGGACATCTAGTGGAACTAATTGAGCTTGGAAGTCAGAATACGAGTTTTGTGATTGGAACCTGAATAATGTGCAGTAATTATAGCATAACTCGGGCTGTAAAATGTGGATTGAGTTGAAATTTTGGTATCTGCAAGTTAAGACCCATATATACAACTTTCATAAGAATAGAAGACTCAAATCAGATCACTTGGAGGTGAGATTAGGCTTACAAGTCAGAATAGAGAAGCTATAACTGGGCCTGAATACTATGCAGTAATTGGGCCATATCTCAGGCTGTAAGTGGCCTTTTGAGGTGATTCTGCTAGAATTTGAAAGCTAAGATAAAAGCCTACAACTTTTATGAAGACCATATTTCAATATTCTGATGCATTCAATGACTTCAAAACTGAATGATTTCAGAGACAAAGAATCTCCATAATTTTTCACTCATCAAAAGTCATTTGACATTTTTCACTCATTTTTCACTCATCCACTCACTCATGAATCAGCTCCATTGTCATTTTGTATCTCTAATCCTCTATAAAAGGGATCCTTGGCTAATCATTTAGGGATCTTGGTCCTAGAGATCAAGATCATGCTATTATGTTGTTTGTTTACCTTGTAATAGTTTTCCTTTGTTCTAAATTGAAGTTATATTCTTCTTCTTCTTCTCTTTTCCTTTCTTCTTGTCTATAAGTAACTAAGTTTTATTTTACTTGGGTGAAAGGGTGAAGCCCTTGGTAATAAGTTAAGGTTAGATTAATTTCTTTCTTGTACTTAAATGATATATTTTCAAGTGGTCATTATACGTGTTGTATTTTGTTTTCAATCAATTTAGAAACCCTCCTTGTAAAGTGAAGATCTTGATTTATTGTAGACAAGATTTTGACACAATGAATGCTTGATCCCATTTATAAGTGGTGGTGAAACAGCCCAATATTTGCTACCCAAATATATCGTCATATAAGTGAATAACCCAATATTAACCCTGCTACTACTAACATAAAACAACATCTAATCCATATCGTTCATACATAATGAATAAATATGGAAAGCCACGATAGCAAAAGTTATATATATACATCACAGCCTCAAGGCATACTGTTATACATAACTTGCAACAACTAAGCAAATATAAAACATATATAAACTCAGCTCAAAACAGCATCTATACTATGCTAGTCTTCATACATCTTCTTCTTTCCTTTCAAGAGCTCGCACTGGATTTACATGGCAATACAATCGGGGTAAGAAAATATATCTCAGTAGAAGTATTCCAATACCAGTATATAAATATATTAATATATAAATATATACAAACAGATAATATTTACAATTATCTCGTTGATACTTCAATAATAGAAGTAACAACTCCTCATTTCAACAACAAGCAATCGCCCATACAATTGCAATGCATGAAAATGTCATGATAGCAACCGCCCATACAATCGCCATGTTATGCTTAATTATGACTAATGATTATGTCTATGCAGATTCCTAAGTATGAAAATGCATAATGCATGATACCACATCCAGGACTCTAATCCCATGGCAATGTCATGAATGCATGATACTTGAACAAAGTAATAGAAGTCCATAGTTTCATCCATACCCTTGAACAAGTACTGGGAGTCTCATCCAACATATATCATTATCACAGAGGAAGTCTCATCAACTACATGGTTAACAATAATGAACAAGGAATTTTATCCTTTCATACTTCACTATATTAGGAAGGGTACTAAACGCCTTACCTGATATAGAACACCCACTTTTACGGGGCCAAACAAAGTAAAGAGGATATTACTCACCTCCTTACTTCACAATGTAATAAGGATATTACTCACCTTACTACTCACAACATAAAGAGGATATTACTCACCAATCTATGATTCTCAACAATACTAAGAGGATATTATAAACCTTAAGGTATTTCACATACAATAGAGTTGGATATTACTCACCAATCTATTATACAAAGACATAGAAAAGATATTAGTCACCAATCCATGCTTCTCAAACATCTCTTGCAAAACAATTACCAATTACTTTCCATAACTAGTTTCACAATTGATTTATATGCATTTCAGGTTCAATTCACAACTCTTCATCAAATACTTATAGAAGTACTTTAACACTCTTAAAAGAGCATACATGAATGACCCTAATACTTAGGAGAAACTCATTTCCTCAATTCATCGTAATACACCATATATGTATATATTCATGTCTAATTATCTCACATAATTAGCGTCACAAATCAATATGATTTATCACGTTCTCACTTCATTAAATACTCCTACTAGTGTCTCAACACTCATTAAGAAGTATAAAAGAATAAAACTATGCTACTAGAATGATCCAGAGCATCAAACACAACTCATAGTTGTTTTCTGGCACCAACGTTGCGGCGTCCCCTATTCCACATTGCGGCGCCCAAGTCTCGGGTTCAAGTACTGGCAGGAAAAATTGCCAACGTTGCGGCGTAAACATTCAATGTTGCGGCGCAAATATTCCACATTGCGGCACACGTCCCTTTTTCTACCCAACGTTGTGGCATTCAAAGTCCAACGTTGCGGCATTCATCATGTTCTTCCCAACGTTGCGGCGTGAAAGCCCAACGTTGTGGCGTGAACAGCAAAACTCAAAATCTGCATAATTCAGCAGCTACGAGTTACTGTTCCATTGGAACTAAAACCACTTCCAATCACTAAAAATCCATTTTCAAGTGATTTCCAACCTCTAATAAGGTCCAACTACACATTTTAACTCTCAAACAACATCAATTTCATTTGAATCAACACTTATGAATCAAAATCTCCAACTTGACCAAAATCCCCAAAAATGACTAGAATTGGAATTAAGGCTCCAAATGATGAAAAATTCATCTAAACACATTCATAATTCAGTTTCTAACTCAACCATACTAACCACATCAAGATTCAACTTATAAATCATCAAATTACCCATCAACCTCATTTCCTCTTCAAGCTTTTCTTAAACCAAAAGAAAAGAATGAACACAAACAAGTAAAAACAGATTTCCCCCTACCTTAAGATCAAGATGATGAAGATGAAGCAAGGTCTTCATGCAGATCCTCTCCTTGGATGGTTGATCCTTCTCTTCCTTCTCTTTCTCTCCTCTCTTTTCTTTCTTTTCTCTTCTCTTCTTTCTCACGTTTTTGCTCTTCTATTTTTGCCCATAAAATATCCCCACCGTGGGATATTTTCATAAGAAGGGAAGTCTATTTAGACTTCTCTTATTTGGGTACCAAAACCCAAACTGCTAAGAACACCTAGATTCCACCGAATCTAGTTTCTTAACTTCCAACAAATTCAAAATAAATCTTAAGATTCATTAAAAATTTTGTTTCGCTAAAAACTGATATTTCCATTGTCGCGACCGAAAGATCGCGGCGGAATAGCAACTTAAACTAAAAAATTAGGAGTCGCCACCAATTTTATTTTTATTAGGAAAAATTGGAAAACCCAAGAAAAATAGTCTTTGAAACCAGATTGAATTCGGAAGTCGGTTATGTGTAGGGAAGGATGGAAACTTAATCCCACAGCACCCCTAACACACCCATCCTAAGACGGTACCTTAAATTAATTATGCAAATTCTTAATAATTCTTGAAAATATTTGTTTTACCCCTTTCGTAAAAAAATGAAATAAATAAATAAATTATGAAAATTTAATTTTTGGCTTGGCAGAATAGAAATTCTGCTCCTACGTATCCTCAGGTGCAATGAGGAATTCAAAGTCACGTAGTTCTTTATAAAATAATTGTGAGTTGGTTGATTTTATTAAAAAACTTTAAAAAATTTGAATCAACAAGCCGTCGCGACTCAGTTATTCAAATTAAGGATTAAATAGGTGAAGCTCGCGTCACGCTAGAGACGTCACCCATTGATTATCAAATTTGTTACAAAACTTTTATTTAAAATTATCAATTAATGATTTAACTTTAAAAAAAAAAAACAAGATAATAATAATAATAATAATAATAATAATAATAATAATAATAATAATAATAATAATAATAATAATAATAATAATAATAATAATAATGTATTGTCAAGTCATCCGCAACTCAGATGTTTACAAAATATAAGGGTTAGTAAGCTGTCGCAACTCAGATAACCCATATTATTATTATTGTTATTATTATTATTAAAAAAATTCTCTTTATTTTAAATTTATCCATTCTTTCTTGGCTCTTTTCCCTTTTTTTTTTTTACTCTTTTATTGGCCCAAAAGCCCCAATTCATTATCCTTTCCTTCTTCTCATTTTTTTTAATTGACCCACCAAGCTCACTTCACTTAAAAATAAAAAAATAAAAAAATAAAAATAGAAAGAAGAAGCTGCTTACGAAATAGAGGGAAGAGGGGAGGGATTATTTGTTTCTTCTTCTCTTGAACTTTCAGTGACCAACCTTGGGGCTAAGGAGCCATCGTCAGCCGGTGATGAGCAGGGGCAGAGGTACAGCGGGTTCGGTTCCGGGGAGCGACTCGATGGATGTTGGGTGGAGATTGTGCAGTACGTGACGAACTCGCGGTTGGCTATGCGGTGGATCGGACGCGGGTCACTGCGGCTTGGGCAGAGATCTGGTTGGAATGATGGGGTGCGACGGTGCGTGGCTCGTTGATGGTGAGTTTGGTGGTTGTCGGATCTGGTTCGTCTTGGGTCTGGGGCGAGGAACGGCGGGTGGTGTTGGATGCGGAGCGGTGGTGCGCGGGTTGCACGTGGACGGAGCTGCGATCCTGGCCTGGAAACGACGGCGACGCCGGCAGGCGCTTGGAGGACGCGTGACGAGTTCCAATCTCGGTTGGGTGTTTGGGTGGCTTTAATGATGAAGTTACGGTGTTGTGTGGATCTTTGCAAGTGTTGGGTTATTTGGAAGGTGAAATGGTAGGCTTTTTTTTTTGGTAAGGCGAAACGGGGAGAATTTGTGAATGGGGTATGGTTTTGGTGACGGTGATGAGAGGGTGTTTTTTTTTTTTGGGGTTTGGAGTGAAGATGGTGAGTTTGGGTGAAACACGAAGGTTTGGGCAGATTTTGGTTGTGATTCATGGTGGGTGACAAAAAATATTCGGATGAAAGTTCAAAGTCAGGTCTTTGAGTATAGGATTCGATCTCCCCTCGATGTATGGGTTAGGTGTTTTATAGGAGAGGATTAGGCTGAGGTGTTTGAGTTAGAATGTGATTAGGAGTTTGTTTAGGATAAGTGATGGGAGGTTTAGGATAAGTTTATTTAGGATGAGTTTGAGATAAGATGGGTTTATGTTAGGATAAGTTTGTGGTAGGATGAGTTTGAGTTAGTTTAGGATAGGTTGGTTTGGGATAGTTAGGATAAGTTTTGGGGATTAAGATAAGCGATGGAGTCTGTTTTAGGATAAGTCTTTGAGGTTAAGGATGAGGATAAGCTGATGGGTTGTGGGTGATGGGTTAATGGATTGGTTTATGGGTTAATGGATTGAAAGATTATTATTATTATTATTATTTTATTTACAAAACGCCGGACAAAATTGGGTGTTCACGAGTTGCCCTCTTTACTTGTTTCTTACTAGATAAAAAGAATGACCGTAGTTTTTCATTTTATCATGGTGAGGAGAGCAGTAAAGACATGAACTCGAATTTTGTTCGGGAGTGAAACAATGCAAATAAGCGATGCGCTCAATGACGAAACTTAAAAGACAAAAGCGATGCACTCAAAAGCAAAAGACATGAATTAGAAGACAGGAGCCGATGCGCTCAAAAGTAAAACAGAATTAAAAGACAGGGAGCCGATGCGCTCACAAGTAAAGACAGGAATTAAAAGACCGGGAGCCGATGCGCTCAAAAGTAAAAGACAGGAATTAAAGACACGGAGCCGATGCGCTCAGGAATTAAAAGACAATGAGCCGATGCGCTCAAAAGTAAAAGACAGGAGCCGATGCGCTCAAAACTAAAAGACAAGAATTAAAAGACAATGAGCCGATGCGCTCAAAAGTAAAAGACAGGAGCCGATGCGCTCAAAACTAAAAGACAAGGAGCCGATGCGCTCGAAAGTAAAAGACAAGAATGAAATGACAAGGAGCCGATGCGCTCAAAAGTAAAAGACAGGAATTAAAGACAGGGAGCCGATGCACTCAAAAAGTAAAAGACAGGAGCCGATGCGCTCAAAAGTAAAAATGCAAATGCAAGGAGATGATGCACTCAAAAACTAAAAAATGCAAATGCAGGGAGCCGATGCGCTTAAAATGCAATGGAAACATTCATGACAATTAGACAATGCCTTAAAATCTCTTTCATTCTCTCTCTTTTTCTTTTTTTTCTTTTATCTTTATTCTCTCTTTCTTTTTTTTCTCTTTTCTTTTCTTTCCTTTAATCATTCAAACCATGACGACTTTTGGAAAGCTTTGACCAATCAAACCCTTGTTCACTTGCTTTTCTTCCTCAGACCCTTTGGCTATTTCAGAATCTTTTTAACCCTTTTTCTTCATTTTTTTTTTAACTCTTCCTTTCCTTCTTGGCAACAAATCACTTCAACCAAATGTCACATTGCAAACTATACTTTGAGCAACTGAGATCTTTCAATCTAACTCAATCATTGAAGGATTCTTTGTAGAAATGTCGAGAATCAATTTGTTGACCTTAAATTTATGTTATTTGAGACTTAACTTAATGAGTTAAACATGCATTCATGTATGGATAGAAATTAGATTAAATGAACAAACTTCTTTTCATTACTTTGGTAATATGATGAATATCTGGTAAGACACATGCTTAAGACGAAAACGTAGAAAGAAAATTGCAAGGGAAAGAAAAATTTGCCCCAGTTTTGGTTCCTTGTTCCTTATTCAATTGATTCCCTGCAACCATTTGATAATCCAAATATTGTCTCTGTTGCTAATTTCTTCAACACATCTTCCCTTTAATCTTTCAGACATTTTCCCTCAGTATGGCCAATTGATCATAAGATAAAAATTGCCCCAGTTTGGAGTTTCAGACCTCCTTCCTCCGAGATTTTGCCTATTTATTTGTCCTAACTTTTGCTTAAGCCGCCTTTCGGGTTTTCGACCTAACGGACCTCTTTTTTTTTTTTTTTTTTTTTTTTTTTTTTTTACTCTAACTTTTGCTTAGGCCGCCCTTTCGGGTTTTCAACCTAACGAGCCTCCTTTTTTTTTTTTTTTTTTAGGCATAGAATCTCTTGACAACATCAGTATTTACTGGTCTTGGCAATTCTTCTCCATCTATATTATGCAAAATTAAAGCCCCTCCGAGAAAATGCTTGCTTAACGATGTAAGGACCCTCATAACTCGGAGCCCATTTTCCTCTAGCATCCTCTTGATTAGGGAGAATCTTCTTCAATACTAAATCTCCTGAACAGAATTCTCTAGGACGGACTTTTTTATTAAAGGCTCTGGCCGTTACCTTTGATACAACTGTCCATGACAAATAGCTGCCAATCTCTTCTCTTCTATCATATTCAATTGCTCATATCGAGTCTTCACCCATTCAAATTCTTCCAACTCTGCTTCCATCAATACTCTTAGAGAAGGAATTTCAATTTCTATGGGAGAGACGACTTCCATCCCATATACCAAGGAGAAAGGCGTTGTCCCGGTGCTTGATCGTATATTGATGTACGATACGCGTGCAAAGCATAGGGTAACATTTCGTGCCGATCCTTGTAGTTAACAACCATCTTAGCCACAATTTTCTTGACATTCTTATTTGCGGCTTCAATGCACCATTCATCGAGGCCTGTAGGAGCTGAATTATGATGCTTGATCTTGAAATTTTCACAGAATTTCTTAATCTCGGCACCATTGAGATTAGCAGCATTATCTGTGATTATCCTCTCTGGGATTCCATATCTGCAGACAATATCCCTCTTGAGAAATTTCAAAAATACCTTTTGAGTAATATTGGTATACGAGCAAGCTTCTACCCACTTGGTGAAATAGTCGATTGCTACTAAAATGAAACGATGACCGTTGGAAGCTTTGGGGTTAATCGGCCCAATGACATCTATTCCCCACATCGAGAAAGGCCATGGAGATACCATATTGTGCAAGGGGAATGGAGGTGCATTGACTCGATCTGCATATATCTGGCATTTATGGCATTTTCGAACATATTCTATGCAGTCCGCTTCCATGGTGGACCAATAATAACCGCTCCTTAAAATTTTTCTTGCTATCATATGACCATTAGCATGAGTCCCACAAATTCCTTCATGGACTTCAGTCATGATTAAACGAGCTTCCCGAGCATCCACACTTTGAGTAAGGTGCCATCATGGCTCCTCTTGTATAGAACTTCCCATTCAAGAAAAAGGCCATAGCCAACCGGCGAATAGTCTTCTTATTCACTTCACTTGCCCCATTGGGTATTCTCTATGTTGGATATTGCTTGATATCATGATACCAAGGTTTACCATCCGCTTACCCTCCACATTGGCACAATCTGGCGGGCTCACTATGTACTTTTACTTGGATGGGTTGGACATTATTGTGGATATCCAACTTAGTCATTACGGCCAAAGTGGCCAAAGCATCTGCAAACTGATTCATGTCTCGAGCCATATGGGAAAATGTCACCTCTTCAAACTTCTCAGTCAACTTGGTCAAATACTTTTGATAGGGCACCAACTTTGGGTCTTTAGTTTGCCATTCACCATTCACTTGATAAATGATAAGTGCGAATCTCCGAATACTTTTAATTGCTTGATCCCCAAGTCAATTGCTACTTGTAAACCACAAGCACAGGCCTCGTATTCCGCAACATTATTAGTGCACTCAAAATCCAACTTAATAGCAACTGGATACTGTTTTCCATCTGGCGAGACAACAACAGCTCCTATGCCACTGCCGTACATATTGACTGCTCCATCAAAATACATCTTCCACCAGACTCCTTTTTTCTTCCTCTCCTTCGCCATCAAAATTTCTCCATCGGGGAACTCGGATGTCATTAGTTGTCCACCCTCAAGAGGATTTTCATCCAAATGATCGCATGATTGCACTCCCTTTGACGGATTTTGAGTCATGTACTTGATATCAAACTCGATAATATCACTTGCCATTTTGAAACCCTTAATGAGACATGAGGGCTTTCAAATATGTACTTCAGAGGTCCATTCGAGAGATCGGCCAAGTGGTGTAATAGAGCATGTCCGCCGTAATCGTTTTGAGGTCCATACTAGAGCACAACAAGTCTTCTCAATAGCCGTGTAGCGGGCTTCACGATCATTAAACTTCTTACTTAGGTAATAAATACGCGCTCCTTTTTTTCCGATTCATCATCTTTGCCCAAAGATTGCCCCCATTGAGGTGGACAAGTCTGATTAAGTATAATATCAAAAGGACGACCGGTGTAGGGGGTACCAACACAGGAGGTTCATCAAATAAGCCTTTATCTTATCAAAAGCTTCTTGACATTCTTCATCCCATTTTCTGGTGATGCTTCTTCAATAACTTGAATATAGGCTCACAAGTGCTGGTCAGGTTAGCAATGAACCTAGCGATGTAATTAAGTCTCCCAAGAAAACTTCTCACTTCTCGCTCTGTCTTAGGAGGAGGCATCTCTTGTATTGCCTTTGCCTTATCCAGGATCCACCTTTATCCCTTCTCGCTAACGATGAATCGAGTAATTTTCCAGTGGATGCTCGAAAACGCATTTATTAGGATTGAGCCTCAACTTATACTTCCTGAGTCTTTCAAATAATTTCCGTAAGACTGCTACATGACTTTCCTTTTCTTTGGATTTGGCTACCATATCATCCACATAAACCTCAATTTCTTTATGCATCATGTCATGAAATAATGCAACCATAGCACGTTGATAGGTAGCCCCAGCATTTTTCAATCCAAAGGACATTACTGTGTAACAAAAGGTTCCCCAAGGTGTAATAAAAGTCGTCTTTTCTTTGTCATCAACATCCATAGGGATCTGATTATACAGGAATACCCGTCCATAAATGAGAACCTATGATTTCTTCTGTATTGTCAACAAGAACATCAATATGGGGGAAGGGAAATCATCTTTTAATTTGGCCTTATTTAGATCTCTATAATCCACACACATCCTGACCTTCCCATCCTTCTTTGGTACTGGCACAATATTTGCTACCCATTGCGGGTGTCTTGACACCTCTATAAATCCAGCTTCTAGCTGCTTAGTCACTTCTTCTTTGATCTTTAATGACATATCCGGGTGCATTCTTCTCAACTTCTGCCTTTTTGGTTCTACATCTGGATATAGTGGAATTTTATGTGATGCTATTCCAGGGTCTAATCCAGGCATATCTCTGTAGGACCATGCGAACACATCAAGGAACTCTCTCAATAGTGCCACCATTTCTATACGCTCAGGATTATCCACTATTCTCAACTCCTTCTTATCTTCTTCTGTTCCCATGTTAATTACTTCTATTACCTCATTGCTCACATCAAACTTCCTCTCTGAGTATTCCAGCATTTTTTCAAATTCTTCAACAATCTCTTTCTCTTCACCAAATCCTAGATCCTCTTCATCAAACATTGCGGGGGAATCAATTGACAAGTTTTCAAGGTCCCTCTCACGAGACGAATTCTCTACAAGACTCACATCCTGGAAAGTAATTTATGGGGAGTTGGAAAGATAAAATAGAGTAGAAATGATAAAGCAAGAGAAGGAAGTCTTTTTTTTTATTTAAAAGAAACACAAGAAAAGGAAACTAATAAATGTAAAAAGAAGGTAAGCAAAGAGAGTGACACGGAGGAATCCTGAATAAACATGTAACTTTATTTAGTTAATTGTCTCAAATAACATAAATACAAGATAAAAACATAGCTAGACATAAATATACGCTTATTCTGGCATGACTAGACAATTACTTGGAAGCAATAACATCAATCATTGATTCAGATCGCCAATTCTTCAATGGCTCCTCTTCAGTGAAAGGCCGGATTGCTTTGTACTCTTCAGGGCCTTCTTCATGCAATGCATTGATAGTAAGATGGTATTGTGGACGAATGACTTCTTCAGGCATGATTACTTTGGTTGGTGCCGGGAATGTCTCCCTCAGGTGAGGAATATGCTTCATTTCGCCCTTATCACTCCTTTTCCCCAAAGTCACATTCTCCATTCTCTCTTCCAGAGCTGCTTCGTACCCCAATCCGAACTTGTCTAGCTTTTCTGGAAGTGAAATCGGTGTCCGAGTTCCTTGCAATTTTGAGCCCAGGCCTTTTCCTTTCTGGTACCCGTTATTAGTCATAATTCGGGCCACCACCTGATTCACAGTTTGCATCGAGGGCTCACCCCCACTGAGTTCAGTTTCAACTACCTCAAAGCTATGCCACAAATTCTCCTCATCTTTCTCTGCACTTTCCACATACGCATTGAAACCTAGGTTTTGACACCATGATTTCTTCTTCTCCGTGTATAGTAATAATGACCCATTCTCGATGTATTTAATACTCGGTGTAGTGTAGAAGGAACAAGACAAAGAAATGGATCCATGGTCTCCCAGGAGCATAGTGTAACCAGGCTCAATGTTCATAACTTGGAATAATACCCGAAAATTACTTGGACCAATCTCTAAAGGCAACGTCACCTCTCCTAAAATGCCTCTCCTATTTCCATCAAAGGCTCGCACTACCATTTCTCGAGGTGTCAGTTCATCCTCACTTATCGACAATGAGGTTAGGGTCGACTTCGGTAAGATATTTAGCGCAGACCCCCCATCAATCAAAACCTTTGCAACTATATACCCTTTGCATTTAAGGGTTATGTGTAAGGCCCGTGGGTTTTTCTCAGACCGAGAGGTGATCTCTTCATCCATAAATGTGATCATGTTAACGTGCTTTACCAGGGTCCACCATGCGACAACATTCTCGGGGTAACATCGGGTTTGACATAAGTCTCATTCAAGTACTCTTAGCGGCGCTTTTCGATGTAACTCGGATGTCAAACGAGTGACAAAAGAGATATCCTTCTTTGAGTCTTCTTAAGTTGTTCCATTACATCGTATTCACTCTGTTTCATAATCTTCAAAAATTCTTCCTCCTCTTCTTTCCCTCTCTCCTCTTCTCTTGCATTTTCCTCCTTACCCCATTCTTTAACATTCTTCTTCTTCTCTACTTCTACTGGGCCATAACATCGCCCACTCCTTGTAACTATATTAGTCACACACCCTTCATCTTGGAGTATTTCAGCAACCTGGGGTTTTGAAATTTCTTCCCCGACTCCCTTCACTTCCACCTTAGCTTCATAATTCCACGGTACAGAATGAGTATCATCATAAGCGAACGGCATTGGCTTCTTGACTGTAACAACTACCCTCCCTGGTGCCGGGACTTGGTTGAGAGGCGGCACCTTCAGCACAAAGCGTTCTACCACACTAACTTCTTCAGAGGAAGCTACCCCTTGTCCAGCTTGTATTATTCCCAAAGTGAGTAAATCCTGGACCCGAACCTTGAAGTCCCAACAGTTCTCAATATCGTGTCCTGTTCCCCCACAATGGTAAACACATTTTGATTCTTCATCGTACTTCTCCTCTTCTTTCTTGATGAAGTGGTGGCTTTGTGATATCATAACCGCTTTCTTCAACCCCTTAAATATTTGAGTCATCGGCGTCACGTGAGCTCATGGCATTCCTTATTGGGGGTCCTTCCATCTCTAAAGCATTCACCACATTCCTTTCACCATGATTAGGAATTGGATTGCCGACAATACTAGGTCCGACCTCTTCTTGAATGTCCAATTTTCCACAAGCAATAAGCTTTCTTCTTGCCATCTTGAAAGACTCACAGTCCTCGATTGAGTGCCCCAGAAATATCCATATGGTACTTGCAAGTTAAATTGGGGTTGTACCATCTTGGAAATGGTGGTTGTAGGGGACGTACGGGGTTCCCGAGATGAGGTGAGCATCAAACAGCCTTTGGAATAGATCTGCGTTTGAGATGGACAGTTTTTGGGAAAGGGGTAGGTTTTGGGTACGGAAACGGCCTTGGTTTTGAAAGTTTGGTCGAGGTTGTGGGTAGTTTTGGAAATTTTGCGGAGGCCGAGGTGGGTACCGAGTATAAATTGGGCGAGTTGGTGCATATGGCTGAGGTAGGGATATTGTTGATTTGGAATGGTGTGTTTGGGGTATACTTACGGGAGGAGCAGTTGGGCCAGGTAGATGGGAAGGTGCAGGTGTCTGATAGGAAGGGTACGTGTTTGGGTTGTATGGGGGTGGTCGGTATGTAGGGTAGGATGGCGAATATCGGGGTCGTAAAGGCTGCAGATTCTGCACATAACTCACTTCCGGTTCTTTTTTCTTAGGGGGGAACCCCTTCTTGAAACTACTCTCATTATTGCCAGCTGGCAATTTTCCAGCCTTTACCAAAATTTCAATTCTTTCTCCAGCAGCGATTAAATCAGCAAAGTCTCTATAAGCGGCGCCCGCCATTGTCCCAATATAAGGAGCTCCTAAAGTTCCCAAGAAGTATGAGCACATCTCAGTCAAAGTTAACGGCGGTTGCACTTGGGCTGCAAGAGTTCTCCACCTCTGGGCATATTGTTTGAATGTCTCCTCATTTTTCTTTTGCAATGTTCCCAACTGCTCTCGAGTTGGGGCTGTATCCAGATTAAACTGATACTGACCCATAAATAAATTCGCCCAGTCATCCCAAGAGGAGATTTTTGAGAGGTCCTGTTGGATACACCACTCCAAAGCAGGCCCAGTCAAACTTTCATGAAAGAAATTAACGAGGAACTTCCAATCCTTTGACCAAATGGACATTTTGGTAATATAAGTTTTTAGGTGGAAAAAGGGATTGGTGCTCCCATCATACTTGACAAATTCTGGGACTTTGAAATCCTTGGGGATGACGATGTTAGCAGTAGGGCACAATTCTTCTATCCCAAGGGGACCGTAGGTGCTAGGACCCTTGATCGCCTTAATTTGCTCTTCCATCTTTTCCATCCATTCTTCTTTCATCTTGTCATTCGAATAGTTGCATGTCGAAGCACAGTAGGAAATCCAGTTGTCATCATATGTGGTTGTTCCCATGTGAACTCAGTATTACCATGGACCTCATTGCGAGTACCTTCTAATGAATGATATCCTTCTCCAATAGGAATCACTACTGATGCAATGTTTGAGGTTCCTCCCACATAAGGTACCTCAGTAGCGACTCCAGGGTTTGTCCTCATGGAAGTGGTATTCAGTGGGTGCGAGTGTGCACCAGGTTACTCCTGTACCTCCAACTGCCCCATCAAGGTGAGGGTCTCCCTCATGGCCGACAACATTTCCTCAATTCTCCTTTGAGATTCTGTCACCTCATTCACCCTTCCTTTCACTTCATCTACTTCCAAACTTAGGTTCCTACCTTCGTTCTCGGCCGCCATTCTTTGCAAGCAACCTTGTTCGAGCCCTTGTGTTGTGAACACGGGTTTGATTGGTGTCTTCTTTCCTTGGTCGCGCAATGGTTTTAAATTTTCTGTGAACAATCAAAGCAAAATTTGTTAAAACAACCATGATTATTATTGATTTGTTAAAGGACCATTGTTAATTTGTGCCAGGAGGATTTGAGTGAGTATCTTTAATCTTTGCTCGTCAATTTGTTTCTTAGAACGTCTCGTTCAAAAGTTTGTCATGACCATTACGTAGAACGTCTCGTTCAAAAGTAATGGATCTTCAGTGCAACATAGGATCAGAAGAACAAAAAGGCATACTTTATTCAATTGAAAAAGAATCATCAACATTATTTAAGAGGAATACATCATTTCCACTCTACTTGAAATACATCATTGTCTAGTCTAATTCCTCCTTCTCAAATGATCGCACCTAATCATCTGCTTCATTTGCCCAACAAGATTCTTGCAATACTCAATGAAGTCATTAATCTCTGCCGGAGTCTTAAGAGGATCGACCATCTTATCCGCCACCTTTAAGTAATATGGAATGTCTGCGATTGCCGTGTTGGCTAGGCATGCCAGTTTCGAGAATTGGTCTCTCCAAAAATGGACTTCTTCTTTCCATCCATTAATGTCCTCGTCTTGTTGTCTTGCATGATCTATCATTTTCTGCAAGTCCTCATGTCCCTGTCGCAATGCCGCTTCATACCCTGCAATCTCCTCGACAGTGCGCAACCTCTCAATTCTGATCATGTCTTCATATCTGGTCGACACTGTCTCCACTTGTTGCCTCATACTATCTGCTTGCTGAAGAGCCTTATTCTGTGCTGTTTTGGCAATTACGAGCAGCTCCTTGAGTTGTTGATTTTCTGTCAGAGCCTTATCTCTTTCCTGCCCTCGGAGTCTTAGTTCCTTATTTGCAGCTTCCAAACATCTTCTGATTTTTGACATACTATCTTGCTCTGTCCTTTGCCTTTTGTTTGCTTTTTCGAGAGCAACGTTTTTCTCAGCATTTTCACGTCTTAAAACTGCACATGTCTGGCGAACCTTTTCCAACTCGCCTCTAATTTCCCTTTTTCTTTGTTGGCTTGACTAACTTTTCTTTTATTTCTTCATCTTCTATCGAAGTCGGAGGCAAAGATTTACCAACCGTAGAGGTTCTTGGGATTTTAAAGGGTAACTTAACTTCTGCGCCCTGTTCTTGACCCATTCCGTAACACTTTTAACTTTCTTTAACTCGCATGACTTCGACTCCCAACTCTTTACTTTTTCTAATAACTTTCTTCCAAGCGTCTCGCACTCTCCTAAGTGTCTCAGTACACTCCATTTGCATGTCATAGACAAAAGGAACGATTTCCGATTCTGATGGTGGCCCCATCATGGGATAGCCTAATTGTCGCAATGCCAGTGCGGGGTTGTAGTTAATGCATCCCCGAGTACCCATGAGAGGAACATTGGGAAAGCCTTCACACCGATAGACCACTTTGTTTGCCCTTCTTTACTGTTGTGGGTACCATACAATTTTCTTTTCCTCAAGTTTGGCTAATTCTTCGGCCCATTCGCGGCCGTTCTGGTCTTCAACCTGGAGCATCTTGAGACTTGTGATGGGACATGGGTCCTCGTAGCCCCTCTTGAACATGTGACTTGTGAGCCATACGAATAACATCGGTAGACAACATAAGATCCGCTTACCCTTCTTTTCCTGGCAGAAATTCAAAGTATAATAAACATCACAAGAAGAAATTTGGGACGGGACAGGATTAGCAAGACATTATTCCTTCGAGCGAGAAACACATCTATCGCTGCAAAATCTATCAAGTCTTCATTACTCGGGAATAGGATGCCATAAATAGTGAGGGCTAACACATCCATAAAGGTATTCCAGTCTTCAACCTTGGCTAGGTGGTGCATGTGTTCTTCTAAATATCTCCTTGGGAATCCCTCTGTTCCTTTCCTATTTTGCTTTGCTTTTTGCAGATCCTTCACATGAATCTTCAAGATGTCTGCTATGGTTGGCATGGATGCATGGTGGCCTATAAAGAGGTATGGCTCTTCCTTTTCCAATGGCAAGCCCAAGATTTGCTCAAACTCTTCCAAGGTTGGGGCCAACTGACAATCTTGAAACGTGAAACAACGCAGTGGTGGGTCGTAGAATTGGGCTAGCGCGGTAATAGCTTCTACCTGTACATCAACCTCTAACAGATTCAGAATCTTCCCATATCTCGCAGTGAAGGTCAGGCGTTGTGTCTTCTTCAACATTCGGCCCAGACTCAACGGGCTTTTGTGTCAACTTCATTGGCCTTAAGTCGCAAAGTCTTTCTCAAAACAACCTCATTGTGATCGATCCCATGATATGTTCCATTATTAATCAAAGATACTCACTGTTAATCCTTAGGCACTTAGTTTCAACAGTCCCCCAACAAACCTGGATTTAACACATAAGAACTGTCAATGCATGGTTTTTGGAGAAAACATGATGCGAAGGATGATGACTTGTGATGCAATAATGAGTGAGTGAGTTGTTGGCCCTTTAATAATGACTCATCTCCTCTTTTTGGAAAAGAAATTTTTTAAGAGGGACGCAAGTATGGTTTGTCACATTAAAAGACTGAACAACTCACAAGATATGGATAAATCTAAGGGTAATGAAAGGTATGCTCCCTTTGTGTCCTAATGGGGTTGCCTTAAACTTGGGAATTCTATCCTAAAGATCTAAGAGTCTTTCTGGTTCGTGAGAACTTCCATGGGGTGGCTTTTCTATTTTAAAGGTCTCTAGAGCCAAGTCCTATTTCAGAATGTTGACCACGAAATAGTGGGTAAACCAACTAGGTGTGGGACATTCATGAAAAAGGCGCACTCTAGATGAGGTTTTCGCGATAACCAAACAGGAAGTACATCCAAAATGGCTACCACTACGCAACCTCTACTTAACTTAGGCTTCACTCAGACCCGGGTATAGGGCCCCACTCGAATATGTGTGCTTTATGTGTAGGTGTAGTGGGTGCTGGGAGCGTACAAACCTTTACAATCCTAAAGACTACCCACATCCTGCAAAACAAAGCAAATACAAAACAAATTCCAAAAATTTTCTACCCTAAGGTTTAGATAATAAAATAATTAACAATAAAATAAAAATAAAACATCAGAAATATTGAAAAAAAAGAAAAAAGGGTAAAACAAACATATAAAGATTATAAAATTTTGCAAAACCAACTTTTATAGGCTTGACTCTCAAGTTTCCCCAGCGGAGTCGCCATCTGTCGCGACCGAAAGATCGCGGCGGAATAGCAACTTAAACTAAAAAATTAGGAGTCGCCACCAATTTTATTTTTATTAGGAAAAATTGGAAAACCCAAGAAAAATAGTCTTTGAAACCAGATTGAATTCGGAAGTCGGTTATGTGTAGGGAAGGATGGAAACTTAATCCCACAGCACCCCTAACACACCCATCCTAAGACGGTACCTTAAATTAATTATGCAAATTCTTAATAATTCTTGAAAATATTTGTTTTACCCCTTTCGTAAAAAAAATGAAATAAATAAATAAATTATGAAAATTTAATTTTTGGCTTGACAGAATAGAAATTCTGCTCCTACGTATCCTCAGGTGCAATGAGGAATTCAAAGTCACGTAGTTCTTTATAAAATAATTGTGAGTTGGTTGATTTTATTAAAAAACTTTAAAAAATTTGAATCAACAAGCCGTCGCGACTCAGTTATTCAAATTAAGGATTAAATAGGTGAAGCTCGCGTCACGCTTAGAGACGTCACCCATTGATTATCAAATTTGTTACAAAACTTTTATTTAAAATTATCAATTAATGATTTAACTTTAAAAAAAAACAAGATAATAATAATAATAATAATAATAATAATAATAATAATAATAATAATAATAATAATAATAATAATAATAATGTAATGTAAGCTTGTCATTGTCATGTCGCAACTCGGATGTTTACAAAATATAATGGTTAGTAAAGTCGCAACTCAGGTAACCCATATTATTATTATTGTTATTATTATTATTAAAAAAAAAATTCTCTTTATTTTAAATTTATCCATTCTTTCTTGGCTCTTTTCCCTTTTTTTTTTACTCTTTTATTGGCCCAAAAGCCCCAATTCATTATCCTTTCCTTCTTCTCATTTTTTTTAATTGACCCACCAAGCTCACTTCACTTAAAAATAAAAAAATAAAAAAATAAAAAATAGAAAGAAGAAGCTGCTTACGAAATAGAGGGAAGAGGGAGGGATTATTTGTTTCTTCTTCTCTTGAACTTTCGGTGACCAACCTTGGGGCTAAGGAGCCATCGTCACCAGTGATGAGAGAAGGGGCAGAGGTACGGCGGGTTCGATTCGGGAGCGACTCGATGGATGTTGGGTGGAGATTGTGCAAGTACGTGACGAACTCGCGGTTGGCTATGCGGTGGATCGGACGCGGGTCACTGCGGCTTGGGCAGAGATCTGGTTGGAATGATGGGGTGCGACGGTGCGTGGCTCGTTGATGGTGAGTTTGGTGGTTGTCGGATCTAGTTCGTCTTGGGTCTGGGGCGAGGAACGGCGGGTGGTGTTGGATGCGGAGCGGTGGTGCGCGGGTTGCACGTGGACGAGGCTGCGATCCCGGCTTGGAAATGACGGCGCACGCTGGTGCTTGGAGGACGCGTGAATGAGTTCGATCTACGGTTGGGTGTTTGGGTGGCTTTAATGATGAAGTTACGGCTGTGTTGTGTGGATCTTTGCAAGTGTTGGGTTATTTGGAAGGTGAAATGGTAGGCTCGTTTTTTTTTGGTAAGTGAAACTGGGGATTTGTGAATGGGGTATGGTTTTGGTGACAAGTGATGGAGAGGTGTTTTTTTTTTTTTTTTGGGTTTGGAGTGAAGATGGTGAGTTTGGGTGAAACCGAAGGTTTGGGCAGATTTTGGTTGTGATTCACGGTGGGTGACAAAAAATATTCGGATGAAAGTTCAAAGTCAAGTCTTGAGTATAGGATTCGATCTCCCTACGATGTATGGGTTAGGTGTTTTATAGGAGAGGATTAGGTGAGGTGTTTGAGTTAGAATGTGATTAGGAGTTTGTTTAGGATAAGTGATGGGAGGTTTAGGATAAGTTTATTTAGGATGAGTTTGAGATAAGATGGGTTTATGTTAGGATAAGTTTGTGGTAGGATGAGTTTGAGTTAGTTTAGGATAGGTTGGTTTGGGATAGTTAGGATAAGTTTTGGGGATTAAGATAACTGATGGAGTCTGTTTTAGGATAAGTGCTGAGGTTAAGGATGAGGATAACTGATGGGTTGTGGGTGATGGGTTAATGGATTGGTTTATGGGTTAATGGATTGAAAGATTATTATTATTATTTTTTTTTTATTTACAAAACGCCCCGGACAAAATTGGGTGTTCACATCCATATCAGCTGTGGGTCAAACCAGCACTAAAACACACAATCAGTTTGCTTAAAAATGTCAAGCTAACTCCGAAAATTTTCAAACTTTAACTGTAGCTTAGTTCCCATATTTATGACTTAAAAATAAACTTTTGACATTTATCTCCACTAACTAAGCAGTTTAAGCCACTTCCAGAGCAAATAACAGCTATATTTCTCACATAGTGTTACAGCATAGTGTCTAAACTTACTCAGAAAGCCACAAAACTTCCCAGACATGTTAAGTAAGTATTAGGCTATCTCTGTAACCATATACAAGCCTAACATGACTTTCTAGGGTATTACATTCACCCCACCTTTTTAGAATTTTGTCCTCAAAATTAGTTTACCTTATATATCAAGTTCTAATAACCAACATACAACAATAGATATAATCCAATTATAAGAAAACCAAGATACTAAGCAAAGTTACCAAATTTTCTAAAACCAGGAGATGGTGATGTCTCCTCGCCACGTACAACGTAGACTCTACCCCCAGCGATAGGTCCATCTGCAGTCTTGTTCTCTTGCCCCTGAGAACAACTCTTCGCGTAGTGTCCCTTCTCACCACACTTAAAGCAAGTTACCTGGTCCACCCAACACACTTTGTTTCTGTGATACTTACCACACTTGTTGTAATTTTCTTGCCACCTACTTTCTGATTATTCTGGTCTGTTTCTTGTGGGTGACTGGATTTAGGATTACCTTTCCCATTTCCACCATCCACTTTCCTTTTCTTTTGAAGACTTTGCAAACTCCGCTCTGCCTGAATTTGGAGATTTTCAGACTCCACAATTCTACACTTGTTTACCAAGGACGGAAAATCCCTGATTTCAAAAGGTCTCACAACCCTTCTTATATTTCTTTTCAGCCCAGACTCAAACCTGACACACCTCCAGCTCTCATCTGGATTCTGCCTAAACTGCGAAGAAAACTTGGACAACTCATGAAATTTTGCCTCATATTGTCCAACCGTCATGTCCTCTTGTCGAAGATTCAAAAACTCCTTCTCACTATGATCTTGTAAACTCTTTGGAAAATGTTTCTCCAAAAAGATCCCTTTGAACATACCCCACGTGATCAAAGTCCCTACTGTCTCAAGCAGCCTTCTGGTGTTTCGCCACCATTGTTCTGCTTCCCTTCTCAGCATGAAAGAAGCAAAAGAAACATTTTGCTCTTCAGAGCAAACCATGACCTCATAGATCTTCTCTAATTCGATCAACCACTCTTCCACTTTAACCAGATCACAATCACCCCTGTATATCGGAGGATTCATATTTCTGAATTCTGCAATGTCGAGAAAATTCTGATTTCTCCCGACTGGTACCTCTTGTACTGGTGGTGGTACCGATGGTACTTGCTGCTGAGGTACCAACCTCTCTAAAACTCTAGCAGTTGCCGCTGCTTGTTCAATCTGCTGCCTCATGGCATTGGCCATTGCCATCATAGCTGCAGCCATCTCTGTACCTTCATTATCAGAGTCTCGATTCCGGCTCCCACGTGGTCGCCCTCGTGTTGCCGATCGCCCTCGTGCTGCCATAGTCTTCTGTAAACATAGAACAATCCATATTGAGTTAGCTAGGCTCAATATCATGTAACCGTGTCACAGCAGCTAAAGCAAACATCTCAAAGGCAAAACATGCCATTCCACTCAAACAATCACATGTAAGAGATAAGAAATGCATAACCATTACTACATATGCAAAAGCATAGTCAGTCCATACCCTGGCTCAGCAGGATGAACTGCTCTGATACCAAAATGTAACAGCCCAATATTTGCTACCCAAATATATCATCATATAAGTGAATAACCCAATATTGACCCTGCTACTACTAACATAAAACAACATCTAATCCATATCGTTCATACATAATGAATAAATATGGAAAGCCACGATAACAAAAGTTATATATATACATCACAGCCTCAAGGCATACTGTTATACATAACTTGCAACAATTAAGCAAATATAAAACATATATAAACTCAGCTTAAAACAACATCTATACTATGCTAGCCTTCATACATCTTCTTCTTCCCTTTCGAAGAGCTCGCACCTGGATTTACATGGCAATACAATCAGGGTAAGAAAACATATTTTAGTAGAAGTATTCCAATACCAGTACATAAATATATTAATATATAAATATATATAAACAGATAATATTTACAATTATCTCATTGATACTTCAATAATAGAAGTAACAACTCCTCATTTCAACAACAAGCAATCGCCCATACAATTGCAATGCATGAAAATGTCATGATAGTGACCGCCCATACAATCGCCACGTTATGCTTAATTATGACTAATGATTATGTCTATGCAGATTCCTAAGTATGAAAATGCATAATGCATGATACCACATCCAGGACTCCAATCCCATGGCAATGTCATGAATGCATGATACTTGAACAAAGTAATGGAAGTCCATAGTTTTATCTATACCTTTGAACAAATATTGGGAGTCTCATCCAACATATATTATTATCACAGAGGAAGTCTCATCCCCCCCCCCGGGTAGTGAAGTCTCATCAACTACACGGTTAACAATAATGAACAAGGAATTTTATCCTTTCATGCTTCACTATATTAGGAAGGGTACTAAGCGCCTTACCTGATATAGAACACCCACTTTTACGGGGCCAAACAAAGTAAAGAGGATATTACTCACCTCCTTACTTCACAATGTAATAAGGATATTACTCACCTTACTACTCACAACATAGAGAGGATATTACTCACCAATCTATGATTCTCAATAATACTAAGAGGATATTATAAACCTCAAGGTATTTCATATACAATAGAGTTGGATATTACTCACCAATCTATTATACAAAGACATAAAAAAGATATTACTCACCAATCTATGCTTTTCAAACATCTCTTGCAAAACAATTACCAATTACTTTCCATAACTAGTTTCACAATTGATTTATATGCATTTCAGGTTCAATTCACAACTCTTCATCAAATACTTATAGAAGTACTTTAACACTCTTAAAAGAGCATACATGAATGATCCTAATACTTAGGAGAAACTCATTTCCTCAATTCATCATAATACACTATATATGTATATATTCATGTCTAATTATCTCACATAATTAGCGTCACAAATCAATATGATTTATCACGTTCTCACTTCATTAAATACTCCTACTAGTGTCTCAACACTCATTAAGAAGTATAAAAGAAGAAAACTATGCTACTAGAATGATCCAGAGCATCAAACACAACTCATAGTTGTTTTCTGGCACCAACGTTGCGGCGTCCCCTATTCCACGTTGCGGCGCCCAAGTCTCGGGTTCAAGTACTGGCAAGAAAAGCTGCCAACGTTGCGGCGTAAACATTCAATGTTGCGGTGCAAACATTCAACATTGCGGCGTAAACATTCCACGTTGCGGCGCACATCCCTTTTTCTACCCAACGTTGCGGCATTCATCATGTTCTTCCCAACGTTGCGGCATAAAAGTTCAACGTTGTGGCGTGAACAGCAAAACTCAAAATTTGCATAATTCTGCAGCTACGGGTTACTGTTTCATTGGAACTAAAACCACTTCTAATCACTAAAAATTCATTTTCAAGTGATTTCCAACCTCTAATAAGGTCCAACTACACATTTTAACTCTTAAACAACATCAATTTCATTTGAATCAACACTTATGAATCAAAATCTCTAACTTGACCAAAATCCCCAAAAATGACTAGAATTGGAATTAAGGCTCCAAATGATGAAAAATTCATCTAAACACATTCATAATTCAGTTTCTAACTCAACCATACTAACCACATCAAGATTCAACTTATAAATCATCAAATTACCCATCAACCTCATTTCCTCTTCAAGCTTTTCTTAAACCAAAAGAAAAGAATGAACACAAACAAGTAAAAATAGATTTCCCCCTACCTCAAGATCAAGATGATGAAGATGAAGCAAGACCTTCACACGAATCTTCTCCTTGGATGGTTGATCATTCTCTTCCTTCTCTTTCTCTCTTCTCTTTTCTTTCTTTTCTCTTTTCTTCTTTCTCACATTTTTGCTCTTCTGTTTCTGCCCATAGAATATCCCCACCGTGGGATATTTTCACAAGAAGGGAAGTCTATTTAGACTTCTCTTATTTGGGTACCAAAACCCAAACTGCTAAGAACATCCAGATTCCATCGAATCTAGTTTCTTAACTTCTAACAGATTCAAAATAAATCCTAAGATTCATTAAAAATTATGTTTCACCAAAAACTGATATTTCCATATCATCTTTGGGTCAAACCAGCACTAAAACACACAACCAGTATGCTTAAAAATATTGAACTAACTCTAAAAATTTTCAAACTTTAACTATAGCTTAGTTCCCACATTTATGACTTGAAAATAAACTTTCAACATTTATCTCCACTAACTTAGCAGTTTAAGCCACTTCCAGAGCAAATAACAGCTATATTTCTCACATAGTGTTACAGCAAAGTGTCTAAACATACTCAGAAAGCCACAAAACTTCCCAGACATGTTAAGTAAGTATTAGGCTACCTCTGTAACCATATACAAGCCTAACATGACTTTCTAGGGTATTACAGGTGGTGTTAATAGATGATTAAAGGAATCATAATATAATTACGTATATAATCTTAAATGAACTTTGAATGTTGTATTTTTCGATTGGAACCTCCATTATGTGTGAATTCTAATTGAGTTATAAAAAAAATTAATATTGTCCTTAATTTACTTACCAAGAGTGGATTTCCTAACTCGAATAAGTTTTTTTTTTATTTGTGACTAAGTTTTATTACGTTTATTTCTGTGACAAAATTTTTTCTTTACCTCAAATAATTTTTCTTCATCAATTCCCTATAGATCGACCTCTGACTTCTGAGAATATATTACTTGAAACAACCTATACTTAGGTTTGTAACTTTTAATCCGTATAAATAAGCAATTTTGAGATAACAAAATCTCCTTGAATGTGGGGATTTTTGTGAGAACTGCCCCATTTGGGGACCCGAATTTTGAAAGTTTTATCGCCGGTGTCGCAACTGGGACTGCGACGGGACAATTAAAAATATAGGATTTTTGAAAATTAATGAAGTCATCACCAATGTTTATTTAAATTTTGAAAACATTAGAAAAATCCTTTAATTAGGAAGGTGTTAGCACCCTACACTACCCATTCCAAGAATGGTATCTTAAGTTAGTTGTGCAAATTTTAATAATCTCAAATATATTTATCTTACTATTTTTTTTAAAAACATTATAAATATTTATAAAAGAAAAAGAAACAATCAAATTATGAAAATTAATTTTGACTTGATAGAAATAAATTCTCGCTCCTACGTATCCCTTGGTACAATGGGAAACTCAAAGTTATGTCGTTCTTTAGAAAATGGTTGTGGGTTGGTTAGTTTTAATGATGAGAAGGACTTTTTGAAAAAGAATTGTGTTTGAAAAAAAAGATTCACTCTTACACAGGGTTCAAGTTAACACCAGGTCATTCAATAAACTCTCGTGATCCAAATGACATTGAAGATAACATTTACTATTCAATCATTGTCAATGATCATTGCATGAATTAAAAGATTTGTTTTTGGTTTTTACATTTTACATTTTTCTTTTTTTGACACACCAAAACAACTAAAGTTTTTTTTTTATAAATCAAGAAAATAACTAGGCCTAAGTGAACCTTGTATAGTTAAGCCCAAGATGTAGCCCAAACAATGCAAACCCAAATAAGTCTTTTCTTTGTAGTTTTTTTTTTGTTTTTTACTATATTTCAAACCAAAATAAGTTAACTTAAGCTATCAGCAAACTAAAATCAAAACTAATAAAAATAAAAAGGATCTGGCGGCGCGGCGCAAGTTGCGGCTGGAGGGGTGGTCGCACGGTGCCATGACGCGGTGATTCTATAGGGGAAGAAGAGGATGGTGACGTACGAAAGTTCAAGCTACTAAGGGGTTTGGTTACAGATTCAATCACGATGCTTCGGTACGACAATGTAACAGCCGGATCTAGGTTGGTTAGCTCGTAGATTTTGTGGTTAAGTCGTGGATCTGGGTGAAAGAAGTGGCGGATCTAAGTGGTGACGTAGCTTGGGTTGAAGCTCGTGGTGGCTGGGTCACAACCATAGGTGGTGGTTCATGTACAGAGGCGTCAACGTGGATATGACTTGTGGCAAAAAGGGTTGGTCCAACGGTGGTGGAGGTTCGAAGGGTTGATGGGTTACGATGGTGGCAGAGGAAGGTTGTGACGCAGTGGCCGGAGTTGCTGGTGGCGTGGTGGCACACAATGGTGCTGGGTTGCTACTGACCATGAATCTGGGTGGTCAATCTAGTATGATCGTGGCCTGGGTGGTTGCATACCCTAGTGACGTCTGGCAAGCATGGTTGTGCATGGTGGTGCTGGGTTTGGTGGGTGAGCATAGTGTTCGGTGGCCATGATTGGGCTTGAGCGGCAGTTTGGTTGGTGGCCTGATTATGGAAATAGGGTTCATGGGTTTGGCATGGCTTGCAGCTCTACTGATTCCTTATGGTTTTATTTTTTGAGTTTCTATTCTAAGAGTTAGTTGCTGTTATGGGTGTTGATTTGGGGTTATGTTATCTCAGTATGGTTTTAGAGAGTGGGTTTGTTAGAGGGTGGCTGTGGTGGTTCACGCTTGGTGGGTGGTTTTGGGACCAGTTGGCAGAGGCCTCTAGGGTGGTCTTGATGTTGCAGGTGGACGGCAAGGGCTTGCCATGGTATAGGTCCCTGATGGTTTCATACTGGAAGCAGCGGCTTGTGGTTGGTCCTTGAAAGCGCAGGGATGGCATTTGGTGCTAGGAGGTTCATTACAGTGGGATGTAGTGAATGGAAAGTGGAATTAAGTTCTTATGTGTGAGTGCAAAAGCTAAAACAACATTCCAATCACACTCACAACAAGGTTAATCAAATGGAGGATGGAGAACTACATTTTAGCAAGCTGAGGAAATTAAGGAATAAAGAAACTTACCTTGTAGGAGCTTAAATGTAGAAAAGCTTGAAGCAAAGATTTCATTTTCTTCTCACTTCTGAGACATTCTACTTTTGACTCACTCATTTTCTCCAAAAAAATCTGTGTCTGTTGCATGACACTCTCTCTTTCATTCTTTGTTCTTTTATTTTTTATAGACCATGAGGAAAGATCAAGCTGAAACAACAAGTGTGAACATAGAGGAGGAATTGTGCAGCATAGGATGGCTTGTTGCAGGTGTAGCTCATGCATGTTTTCATATTTTTGCTTCATTTTTTTCAAGATTTACAATTGATCATTGCAATGCATTAAAAGCTTTCACACACACACTCTTTTTCCTCATGGTGGAAAATCTTACAGCATCTGTTTTTCTTTTCTTTTTTTTAATTATTTTAATTATAATAAAAAATTAATTTTTATTATTTTTTCAATAGTAAGAAAAAGTAGTGATCCAAATAAGATGTAAGTAAATAAAGCCTAGAAAAAAATATGTGTTCAAAATATTATAATTAAGCATCATTTAACACAATTATTAATCCTTGATTAAGTAACAAAATTAAAAAATTTATGGACAAAATTGGGTATCAACAATTGTCTCCCTTTACTTTACATTTAGATTAAAAGGAAAGCAAATGAATTAATTCAATTTTGTGCATGAAAATTTTCCTTTCCTTTTTTTTTTTACTGTATAGCGTGTGCAGATCGATATGAAACGCAACAAGCATTAAAACAAGGTAAAATCATGGGGTTAGAGGACCCTAAAAGGTAAAGGCTATAGGTATATGGACTTAGTGACTTAAAGGAAATGGGTATGGAGACTCGAAAACTAGATGCAATGGGTACGGAGATTGGTTGAAGCTTGATAGAAAGGTAAAAAGCTTGCGGAGTCGAGTATCCACCGAAACTTAACAAAAAACTTAAAACAAAAAAACAAAAAGCTTGTGGAGTCGGGTATCTGCTGAAACTTAACAGAAAACTTATAAGAAAGGTAAAAAGCTTGTAGAGTTGGGTATCCACTGAAGCTTGATGATGATGCGGAATAAAAGTTGCAAACCTAAGTGCAGGTTGTTTCAAGTAATAAATTCTCGGGAGTCCAAGGTCGATCCACAGGGAATTGATGAAGAAAAATTCTTTGACATAAAGTAAATATTTTGTCACAACAATAAAAGTGATAAAACTTGCTCACAAATAAAAAGAACTTACTTGGGTTAGGAGATCCACTCCTGGTAAATAATGGAGGTTCCAATCGGAAAATACAACGTTCAAAGTTCATTAAAAATTATATACGTAATTATATTATGATTCTTTTAATAATCTATTAACATCATCACTTATAAATGGGCTTAAGCATTCATTGTGTCAACCTCTTGTCTATAATGAATCAAGATCTCCACTTTACAAGGAGGGTTTCTAAATTTATTGAAAATAAAATACAACACGTATAATGACCACTTGAAAATATATTATTGAAGCATAAGAAAGAAATGAATCTAATCTTATTTCATTACTAAGAGATTTACCCTTTCACCCAAGTAAAATGAAACTTAATTACTCATAGACAAGAAGAAAGGAAGAGAGAAGAAGAAGAAGAAGAAGAAGAACATGAATTAAAATTAGAACAAAAGAAAACTACTACAAGAAAAACTAGTAACAAAATAGCATCATTTTGATAACTAACACCTAGATCCTTTAATGATCAGCCAAGGCTCCTTTTTATAGAGGATTAAGGATACAAAATGATAAGGGGGCTGAGTCATGAGTGAGTGGATAAGTGGAAAATGAGTAGAAAATGCCAAATGATTTTTGATGAGTAGAAAATTATAGAGATTCATTGTCTTCAAAATCATTTAGCTTTGAAGTAATTACATTCATCATTATTTTACAAAATAGTCTTCATAAAATTGTAGGCCTGTATCTTAGCTTTCAAATGCCGTTGGTTTGAGCCCAAAATCATTCCTATAACTCAATATATGGTCTGATTACTACATACTACTCAAGCCCAGCTACAACTCCTCTATTCTTACTTCCAAGCCCAATATGACCTCCAAGGAGTCCGATCTGTGTTTTGTGTTCTTCATGAAAGTTATAGATATGCGTCTTACCTTAAAGATACTAAAATTTTAGGCCAATTGAGATCTTAGAGCCTGAGTTATGCTCTGATCACTACACACCAGTCAGGTTCCAATCACAAAACTTGTATTTTGACTTTTAAGCCCAATTAGTTCTACTAGATGTCCAACTTTGACCTATAGCTCTCATGAAAGTTATAGAGCTCTCTCTTATTTTTTAAATGCCACTACAATCACCTCAAAAGACCACCTACAGCCCGAGATATGACCCAATTACAGAAATAACGTAAGATATAAATCATGCTAAAAAAATTAATTAAGTCCAATTTGAGTCCAAACTTACAAAACGTAACCAAACTTAGTCAATTAAGTACATGGAGAGTGTAAATGACTAAAAATGAAGGCTTATTAATGTATAAAATATGTGATTATCAAATTCTCCCACACTTAACTTTTTGAACTCCTGGGCAAAACACACAAGACCAAAACTAGGAAAAAAATGATAGACTCAAAAGCTAAACACTCTAAATGACTCATTTTCCAATAATATTTAAGAATGAAGAGGAATGATGCACAAATTTTCAACCAAGTCTAAAAACTTGATGCGAGATTAATTGTTGCGAACCCAAGTGCAGGTTGTCTCAAGTAATAAATTCTTGGGAGTCCGAGGTCGATCCACAGGGAATTGATGAAGATTAATTACAGTAAGGTAAATATTTTATTAATTTACTTAGGTTAGAAGATCCACTCTTGGTAAATAAAATAATGGTAAGATTAATTCTTTTTATAACTCAATTAGAATCCTCATAACATGGAGGTTCCAATCAGAAAATACAACATTCAAATTATCAGAGCATTAATTGTGCCAATATCTTATCTACAATAAATCAAGAATTCCACTTTACAATGAGGGTTTCTAAATTATCAGAAACAAAATACAACACGTATAATGGCCACTTGAAAATAAATCATTTAAAGCACAAGAGAGAATTAAATCTAACCTTATTTTATTATCAAGAGCTTCACCCTTTTACCCAAGTAAAATGAAACTTAGTTACTCATAGACAAGAATAAAGAAAGAGAGAAGAAGAATAAGAAGAACATGACTTCAATTTAGAACAAAGAAAAACTACTACAAGAAAACCTAGTAACAAACTAACATCATTTTACTATCTAACACCTAACACCTTTAATGATCTACCAAAGCTCCCTTTTATAGAGGATTAGAGATACAAAATGACAAGGGGGTTGAGTCATTAGTGAGTGGATGAGTGGAAAATGCCAAATGACTTTTGATGAGTGAAAAATTATGGAGATTATTTGTCTCCGAAATCATTTAGCTCTGAAGTTATTGAATGCGTCAGAATGAGGAAATGCGATCTTCATACGAGTTGTAGGCCTTGATCTTAGATTCAAAATGCTCACCAGAATCACCTCATTTAGACACCTATAGCCTGAGATATGGCCCAATTACTATAGAGTATTCAGGCCCAGTTTTAGCTCATTTGTTCTGACTTGCAAGCCCAATATCACCTATTAGACCTTCGATTCTGGAAAAGTGTTCAACATGAAAGTTGTAGATATAGGTCTCTAATATCCAGCATCAAAATTTTAGCCTATTGGACATCCTATATCCAGAGATATATCATGAATAGTACATATAGGTCAAGCTATTAGGAACAACACTCTAGTTCTTGCTTCAACCCTAATTTGAGTTATCTAATCATGTGATTGGGCCTTTGAGGTCTGCATGAAAGTTGTAAGGAATTGTCTTAACTTTAAAATTTCACTACAATCACCTCCAAAGACCACCTATAGCCAAGATATGGCCAAAATATAGAAATAATGTAAGATGCAAATCATGCTGAAAAATTCAATTAAGTCCAATTTGAGTCCAAACTTACAAAACATAACCAAACTCAATCAATTAAGTATATGGAGAGTGTAAATAACTAAAAATGAGGGCAATTAACGTATAAAGTATGTGATCATCAAATTCCTTCACACTTAGATTTTTGCACTCCTGGACAAAACATACAAGACCAAAACTAAAAAATAAAATGAAACAGGCTCAAAAGTTAAACACTTTAAAAGACTTAATTTCTAATAATATTTAAAAATGAAGAGCAACTAATCATTCAAGTAATCAAAACATTTATGATGTAACATATCTTCACATCTAAAACTAATAAGTAAGGATATTTCAATTGAAAAGCATGAGTCAAGAATGATAGATCTTCATAGGATTCTCTCTCAATCCCTCAAGTGTTTAAAATGTAGGTATTTTACTCAATTCAACCCATGAGAAATTGCACTACCATAAGCTTTCTTATCTTCTACTTCTCCACTACTCAAAACACATATATACACAAATCATGAGGACTTTATTCAAGGTTGTAATGGGATCAAGGTAAAGGAGGAGGTAATATGAATATGACAAGTTAAATACCAGAGAATAAAAGAGCATGAGAGCTGAGTTCAATTAACAAGAATGAAAGTTTATCCCAACTCTACCTAATACAAATTCCCTTTACATATTCTTTTCCTTTCCTTTATTGCCTTGTTGGCCCTTCTTTATACATTATTTTTTATTTGTTTGATTTTTTTTCTTTTTTTTTGAATATTTAAACAAGCTCAAATTTTTTTTTAACCATTCTACACACACACCCACACACTTGTTCAAGAACTCATCCAATGGCAAAGCTAATGTTCTCTTATTCTCTAAGGCCGGGAAAAATATGGTTTTTTCATTTAAAGCATATAATGAGCTAGAAACAAGGAATGGTTGTAACACCCTGGATAATCATGATAGACTTGTGTATGGTTACGGATGTAGCTTAACATTAGTTTGTCATGTTTGTGAAGTTTTGTGAATTTCTGAGTACGTTTAGGTACTTTATTGTAACACTACGTGAGAAATATAGCTATTATTTGCTCCGGAAGTGGCTTAAACTGCTTAGTTAGTGGAAATAAATGTGGAGAGTTTGTTTTCAAGTCACAAATGTGAGAACTGTGCTGCAGTTAAAGTTTGAGAATTTTTGGAGTTAGATTGATATTTTTGAGCATAATGGTTGTGTGTTGTAGTACCGGTTTGACCCCTAACTGATATAGAAATATTAGTTTTTGGTGAAACAGAATTTTTAATGAATCTTAGAATTTATTTTGAATTTGTTGGTGGCTACGAAACTAGATTTAGTGAAATTTGAGTTTTCTTAACATATCAGGATTTTGTTGCTTGTTGTGAGAAGCCAAAATTGGCTCCTCTATGTGTAAATGACCCACAGTTTGAAGGGGAAAAACAGAAGGAGCAAAAATAGAAGAGAAAAATGTAGAGAAAGAAGAAGGAGAAAAGAAGAGAGAGAAAGAGAAATCAAAGAGGAAAAGAAGGAAGAGGAATTAATTGGAGCTTGGATTCATTCTTGACTTCATCTTCTTGATCTTGAGGTAGGGGGATAAACCTTGCTTTGACACTTTCTTTTCATCTTTTTCATCTTATTCCATGAGGGGGTTTGATGGGGGAACTAGATTTTTAGTGTTATTTTTAATTTGTTTTGGCTTGAATCTTGTTGGGAAATTTGAGGATAACTTGTTTATGAGTTGTTGGGTGTATGGAAATGGATTTTCAGCCATTGTATGCCTTAAATTCCATTTGAGTGAAGAATTGGGGTTTTAGGTTTTGAAATGGATATTTATCCATGATCTTTGGTTTAGAGTGAAATCAAAGTGGTTTAAGATGTTTAAGTTGTGATTAATTATTTCCTATGTGTTTGAGAACCATTTGGGGTCTTAGAATCATTGAAAAACTGGATTGGAATTATCAAAATTGAAGAAAATGATTATTGGACCAGTAACACGTTCTGTAAAAAATTATGCAAAAATATGGGTTTTGCGTCTGGGGCCGCGGTGCTCAACGCGGGTCGAGGCGCTGGTTATGGGGCTCGAGGCGCTCGAACCAGTAGAAAATCCAGGGAGCAGAGGGCCGCGGCGCATGGGTTTGGGGGCCGAGGCACTGAGCTCTGGAACTTTAAAAGTGTCATTTTTGATATTTTGGATTGTCTTAAGTGATGAGATCACTTATGTATGCTTCCCTAAGTGTGATGAGACATAAATGGGGGCTGTTTTAGTATCTTTTGTGTGTTGTATTGCCTTGGAGTCTTCTAATGTTGTAGTTTCTTCGTGTATGCTTCCTTGTGAGTATTGAGACTCTAATAGGAGTATAGAAAGAAGTGGTTATGTGGTGAATATAGATCAATTGGTATTTGATTTATTATGATACCTAGCATCATTGTTGTTCATGCTTAAGATGAGATGAATGTAATTCAATTAGTATGCTATCTATTGTGATATTTAACATCATTGTATTTCACGTTGGTAGTTAGGAATGTAAATTAATTGACATGCTAGTTATTATAGTAATTGGCATTATTGTTATTCCTTAACTACGTTGATGAGGGTGAGTCCTCATTGTGGATGGTTTAATGTGATTTTGAACGAGAAGGTAATCAATCATTTCTATCACCAAGATCATTGTTCTGGTCAAATATGATTGTTATTGAAGACCGTGTAGCTGATGAGACTTCAATATCGAATAGGGTGATCATATATGATTGTAAGTGAAGAGGTAATATTCTTTCCAGATCATAGTGATGAGTTGAGGATGGTCTTTCCCTTACACCTGTGGAATAGTTGGAGCTGGGTTTCCAATGCTTGTTCGAAACTTAAGGAATTGGGTTCCTTTGTTTTGTTCAAGGCTCATGCATATTATTCATTTCCTGAGGGACTGAAGATGAGTTTGCTTCGCTAAGTCTAAGGAATCATGACATTATCCACATTCATTTAGGTTATTGTATAGACATAATCATTAGTCATAAATAAGCATAGCATGGCAATTATATGGGCGGTTGCTATCATGACATAACCATGACATTGCAATTATATGTGCAGTTGTGTATCTCTGAGATGGAGATGTTGTGTCGTATCTCTGAGATGGAGATGTTGTGTTGTATCTCTGAGATGGAGATGTTGTGTTTGTGTCTCTGAGATGGAGATGCTGTTTACTTCTGAGATGGAAGTGTCTATATGATAATTGAGTAGATTATCTATTTGCATATGTTTATATACTGGTATTAGAATACTTCTACTGAGATATGTTTTCTCACCCTGGCTGTGTTGCCATGTAAATCCAGGTGCTAGTACCTCAAAAGGGAAGGGGAAGATGGACGAAGATTAGTATAGTTATATGTTTTCTGATAATAAAGCTTGTATAATATGCTAGTTTTTGTTGTTGTAAAAGTTAATGTATTACAATATACCTTGGAGGCAGTGATGTATATATATAACTTTTGTTTTGAGGCTTTCCATATTTACTCATTGTAAATGATTAATATAGGTTAGTGTTTGGTTATTAGTAGTGGCAGGTTCAGTATTGGGTTATTCATTTACATGATAATATATTTGGGATATCAAATATTAGGCTGTTACATTTTGCATGTGGCGTCCGGGGGCCGACGAGGGCTGGGAGTGATCACCGGTGCAATGAAGCACGGACAAGGAGCGGCTCCTGGAAGGCTTCTAGGTGGAGGGTCTACATGAATGAATTGAATACGCATCAGAATGAAAGGGATTCAGAGACTGTAGAGGTATAGGACTGCATAGTTTAGGATGACTTAAAGGAATTGATTTGGCGTAACCATATCAACAAGTTACAACTTCTTTTCGGGAGCCTAAAACATAAGAACTCCATGGTTAAGCGTGCTTGACCTGGAGCAATTATGGGATAGGTGACCTGCTGAGAAGTTTCCTAAGATGCGTGTGAGTGAGGACAAAGCACGCTGAAAAGACTCATGTTGGCTTGTGGAGACACTCATCAATCCTACAAGCAGTCCCTGGTCGTTACATTAATGGTATCATGTGAGTGAGGACAAAGCACGCTGAAAAGACTCGTGTTGGTTTGTGGAGACACTCATCAATCCTGTAAGTAGTCCTGGGTCGTTACATTAATGGTATCAGAGACGGGACCTCTCCCAGTAAGGTGTGGTTCGGGGACGAACCAAGCGGAAGTTGGTGGGCATGTGGCGTCCCGGGGCCGACGAGGGCAGGGAGTGATCATCTGTGCAATGAAGCATAGACAAGGAGCGGCTCCTGGCAGGCTTCTAGGCAGAGGGTCTGCATGAATGTACTGAATATGCACTGGAATGAGAGGGATTCAGAGACTATTCAGGTATGGAGACTGCATAGTTGAGGATGACTTAAAGGAATTGATTTGGCGTAACCATATCAACAAGTTATAACTTCTTTTTGGGAGTCTAGAACATAAGAACTCCATGGTTAAGCGTGCTTGACCTGGAGCAATTGTGGGATGGGTGACCTCTTGGGAAGTTTCCTAGGATGCGTGTGAGTGAGGACAAAGTACGCTGAAAAAACTTGTGTTGGTTTGTGGAGACACTCATCAATCCTGCATGCAGTCCCGGGTCATTACAATGGTCAAATAAGCTCAAAAGGGTTAAGCAAAGGAAAATATATAAGGTTGGCTATTTGGTTAAAGTAGCTATTTTAAGAAAAATACCTTAATCATTTTTATGTATACATGTGAAAATGTAGTCTTAAAAAGAATCATAGCAAGTTCTAGAGTAACAATTCCATGAGTGAAAATCACATAAGAAAGAATAGAATGGTACAAATATTCAATCCATTCATCAATAGGGACAAAATCTCACAAGGCATAATTCTATCATTCTTAATCCACCAATTCAACATTCATAACCAAGCATGTAACTTTTAAGAAAGAAGACAAATTACTCAATCATGAAATTTCCCTGAATTTGAGTTGCTACTTCCACACAAACTAGTTGTCTAACTAATTACTCCTTACTTGCCACCAATTTTGATGCGTCTCAAGAGTAAATAATTTACTCTTTACTCTTCCATCCTTAATTAGTTTTGCTGTTAATAAATTGCTGACAAACATAATAAACACACTTCCTAATTTTTCTTTTGGTTTTTTTTTTTGGGTTTTTTTCACACACAACTATCCTTCCCCCCATCTAGATCATAACATTGTCCTCAATGTCAAAACATAGATAGGCAAAAGATAGAAGATATTACCTGTTGCTGCAATTATTGAAAAGAAAAACTTTACATAAATTTAAACAAAAACAAAATACAATGAATAAAACCAAAGAAAAAGGAAAGTTATAGATAAAGTGTTAGATCACACTCATGTTCCTTATTGCCTCCCGTACTGCCTCCTGTATTGCCTCATGTATTGCCTCCTTTTGACCAATCTATCTGAGCTAATGCAGGTTTAGGTTTATAAACAAAAGTTTGTAATTTATCAATTAATTCATCAACAGAGGAAGCAAATTTAAGGAGTTGCCTTGCCAAAGGTGTGATAAAGTTCTGTTCCATAACATGGTCAACAAAAGTTAACAAATTATCAAAGAAATTATTAACATTCAACAAACCTATAGGTTTACGGTGGATGTTCAGTTGGTCCCAAGAGATAATTTGAGAAAGTTCTTCCAAAGTACCAAAATCACCTGGTAGGGCAATGAATACATCAGAGTTTTCAAGGAATGTCCTCATTCGTCCATGCAGAGATGATACTTAAAGTTTCATCCCAATTGTCTTTCCAATGATATTCATTCGAGTGAAAGGTTTAGGAATGACACCTACAACATAACCACCTGCTATATGTGCGGCAAGTAACACAGCCCCCATTAACCTAATGCTACATCTCCCATATACAACACGAATGTTCCTCGCAACAAGTGCTCTACCAACAGTAGTTGTTGTGTTTACAAACTCTAAACTTTTCCTATAAGTTGACCCATAAAATACACAGATACTGGTAAGGTTACGAACATAAGAAGAAGAAGCTCCCTCTATTTCTACACTCACACTTCCTTTGAATGATTTTGAATTTGAAGAAAGTGAAGAAAATGAAGTTTTTAAATAGGAAAGAGAATAGAAAAAGGTAATAATAGCACCTATATGGGTAGGGTGGCTAGTGTCAGAAAAGTTTGAAATTAAGAAACTCTTTTTTTTTCATTTTTTTATTTTTTTTAGACTTCAAGAAAACCATCAGGGTAAAGAAGTCTAGAAACCCCTGAAAGACCCCACCCAAAGGATCGTCTGTCCAAAACCAAAATACAACAAAAATCATACAAAAATAAAATTATAATGATAAATGATGACATACCTTTATGTACAGTCTTCATGGCGTATCTTTATACTGCGCATCATGAGTGTAGAAATACCAAGACGGCTCAGCCAATCTTGGAATTCTTCTCCCTCCCGCATGTGGGATATTTTGGATTGAGTTACGATGCAACTAATTAAAGTGCATAAATCTGATAGCTACCATCAACGACCACAGCCAGTGAGAGGTCACTGGAGAGCCCATGACATTAAATCATAGGATCCAGCTCAGAGGTATTGTCACACGAGAATGCATACACGGAATGTTTCTATCTGTCCATTAGCAAGTAGAGCCTACAGTTAAAACTTGGGAATGCTTGCGTAGCTCTCTACAGAGCATGACACACGAACCTTATTTATCGACTGGCGTGCAAAGGTCCACCTGAGTCAATGACGGGTCTGCTACTAGCAGGGGCTCCAAATCTAATTAAAGACCAAGTACAATCAAAGTTTCGCCCTCTATTTTTTATATTTTATTTTTTATTTTTTCTCTTTTTTTTATTTTCTTCTATTTTTTTTTTTTTTTTTTTTTTTTTCCTTTTCTTTTCTGAAAACGTACAAGGTAATATATACATTGTGATTGTGGCTCATATCTTCCTCTAGTTTTACGTCCAATAACGGCTTAAATGCCTTCTATGAGTCAAGGATAAGCTTCCTATCTAATTTTCTTACAAATTGGCAAACAGAGTCTTTTTGAGTCAGATTCCCAAGACTGTAATGCTCTTGCTCATCCCTGAAAAGATTTCACAAACTAAGTTCACGCTGCACATATCCATAAGAATGCGTCTCAAAAGTGAATAAGATATTATCTAATGACTCTTTACTCAGTCCATTCTTAATGAAGAATATTTTATCTTCTCTGTTTGCAGAAACCATTCCCAAAGAATGACATCGCATGTTACAATTCCATCTTGCACACTTGTAATAAACTTTCATTCTTTTTGCTTTTCTCCTTTTTGAAAATGAACTTTTATCGAGACCTAGCATATATGGGACAAATGAATCTGAAGATTCACCAGCTAAATGAACCTTTGCTTCGATTATCCAGCGTATATCTTCTGGGACACCCTTGTACATTAACAGTATCAGTCTTTCACACTTAGCTTTGTAGACTTTTGTCAGAGCATTTTGAGGGAGAGAAGGGAAATGCTTCCTTAGATTTGAGAGGATGACATCCATTTTAAAGGAGAAGGAATAAATTATTGTAGGAAACTGAAAGACAAACTGACTTGAAAGTCATGGAGTACCGTTATCTACCATTTAACCGAGAACTGTAAAAAAAAAAACAAAATTAAAATAAATTCTACTTATAACAAGGATCAGAAAGGGAGATGGATTCTACCTCAAAAACTTGATGTTCCAGAAATGGTTTGAGTCTTTGTCCATTGACCTTAAATACAATACCATTCCTAGGGTTCTCAATGTCTATGGCCCCATGAGGATACACATGTTTAACAATAAAAGGACCAATCCACCTAGATCTCAATTTTCCAAGGAATAGGTAAAGACGAGAATTATAAAGCAGAACTTTTTGACCAATTTCAAATTTTTTTCTCAAAATTGATTTGTCATGAAAAGCTTTCATTCTAGGCTTATAAATCTTTGAGTTTTCATATGCCTCATTTCTTAATTCCTCAAGTTCATTCAATTGCAATTTGTGTAACTTGGAAGCATCATCAAGACTTAAGTTGAAAGCTTTAATGACCCAAAATGCTTTATGCTCCAATTCTACAGGTAAGTGACAAGGTTTTCCATAAACTAACTGATAGGGAGACATGCCTAAAGATGTTTTGAAAGCAGTACGGTAAGCCCAAAGTGCATCGTTTAGTCTTAAAGACCAATCTTTACGATTTGGGCTAACCATTTTTTTCCAAAATTTGTTTAATCTCCCTATTTGCTAATTCAACTTGTCCACTTGTCTGAGGATGATAAGGGGTTACAATTTTGTGGGTAATGCAATATTTCTTCATCAAGGATTCAAATGGTTTATTACAAAAATATGTTCCCCCATCACTGATGATAGCTCGAGGGATTCCAAATCGACTCAAAACATTTTTTTTAAAAAAAATTTAAGAACAGTTTTATGATCATTGTGCCGATATAGAATCACCTCAATCCATTTTGAGACATAATCAACCGCAACCAAAATGTACACAAATCCAAATGATGATGGAAATGGACCCATGAAATTAATTCTCCAAAAATAAAAAATTTCAATGACAAGGATAGGGTTCAAAGGTATCATATTTCTTTTAGAAATGGACCCCAATTTTAGACAATTTTCGTAACTTTTTGAAAAAAGTATAACTGTTCTTGAATAAAGTGGGCCAACAAAATTCACACTGAAAGATTTTCACATCTGTTTTCTTTGAAGAAAAATGACCCCCACATGCTTCTGAATGACAAAATTTAATGACACTACTTACCTCATTGTTGGGTACTTATCTCCAAAAAATTTGATCAGGATAATATTTGAACAGATATGGGTCATCCCAATAAAAAAGTTTCACCTCAATCAAATTTTTTTTTCTGTCTTGGTGCGTCCACTGAGGCAGCATCTTACCTGTTACAAGAATATTGACAATGTTAACAAACCAATGCATGAAATTGATAGAAAATAAAAATTCATCAAGAAAAGAATCATTGATAGGTGTGCTATCAAAAGATGAGCCTGTTGTAAGTCTGGACAAATGATCAACAACAACATTTTCAACTCCTTTCTTGTCTTTTATTGTGATGTTGAATTCTTGAAGCAATAAGATCCATCGTATCAACTTAAGTTTGGCATCCTAACAATAGTGGAAGAACCAATTAAATAAGTTCAAAATTTATCCAATGCAAAAATTACAGCAAGTAGTTCTTTTTCAGTAGTAGTGTAATTCATTTGTGCACTATTCAAAGGTTCGACTTGCGTGATAAATTACATGAGGCTTACCTTCCTTTCGTTGTCCTAAAACAATGCTAACAGTAAAATCACTAGCATTACACATCAACTCAAAAGACAAAGACTAATCAGGGGATTGCATAATAGAAGCAGAAGTCAAAAGATTGATTAATTTTTCAAAAGATTTTTGACAATCTTGAGCCCAATCAAATGGTGCATCTTTTGTCAAAAGATTGCATAATGGTCTAGATATGGCACTAAAGTCCTTCACGAATCTTCTGTAAAATCCTGCATGTCCTAAAAAGGAATGAACTTCCCTGACTATTTTTAGGGAAGGCAAATAAGTAATTAATTCAACTTTAGTCTTATCAACTTCAATTCCCTTAGAAGATATCACATGACCTAACATTATTCCTGATGTGGCCATGTAATGACATTTTTCCCAATTTAACACAAATCTTTTTTTTTTTTGCATCTTTTAAGAACTTTTTCTAAATTATCAAGATAATTTTCAAAAGAATTTCTAAAAACTGTCAAGTCATCTATGAAAACTTCTAAATAATGCTCAATCATGTCAATGAAAATACTTAACATGCATATTTGAAAAGTTGCCAGAGCATTACAAAAACCAAAAGACATTCTTCTATATGCAAAAATGCCAAAGGGGCAAGTAAAAGTGGTTTTTTCTTGATCCTCCAATGCAATTGGTATTTGATTATACCCTGAATAATCATCAAGAAAATAATAGTAGAGATATCCTGCTATTTTTTCTAGAATCTGATTAAGAAATGGCAAAGGAAAATGATCTTTCCTAGTGGCTGTATTCAATTTTCTGAAATCAATACACATACGCCAACTGGATGAGACTCGGGTAGGTATTAATTCTCCTTTTTCATTTTCAACCATTATTATTCCAAATTTCTTAGGCACAACTTGTGTAGGGCTTACCCACTAGCTATCAGAGATAGGATAGATAATTCCAACATCAAGTAATTTAAGAACTTCAGCTCTAACTAACTCTTTCATGTGTGGATTTAATCTTCTTTGAGGTTATTGAGATGTTTTAGCATTATCCTCTAAATGTATTCTATATGTACAAATTAATAGATTAATGCCTTTATGTCCTTTAATGTCCATCCAATTACACTTTTATGCATTCTAACTACTTCTATCAACATACCTTCTTGTTCTTTGGTCAGGGATGAGGAAATTACCACTAGAAAGCTTTGTTATTCTCCCAAAAAAGTGTACTTTAACCCATCAGGTAATGGCTTTAGTTCTAATGTGGGTACTTCTTCATGGGTATCATCATTCATGGGTTTTATCTCTTTGAATCTTTGCTTCCATCCTTTGTATTCCATTATTATGAATAGTTAAGCAAAGAGCATACTTCAGAAATATCATCATTTAATTATGAACTTGAATCAAATGAATTAATTAGATAAATTTCTAATGGGTCAGAAGAACTCCTGATTTGAAGATGATCATCTATAATGGCCTTAATCTTTTCAATTTCTTCCTTATCATCATAAACTTCATGTGGTTGCTTGCACATGTTGAAAACGTTAAGCGCTAGTGTCATATTTCCAAATGTTAGCTTCACCACTCCATTTATGCAATTTATCAAAGCATTAGATATTGCTAAAAATGGGCGACCTAAAATAACAAGAACTAACTTAGAACTATTAACCATAGGTTCAGTTTCCAAGACAATAAAATCCACAGGATATATGAATTTATCAACTTGTACTAACACATCTTTCACTATTCCTTTTGGGATTTTAATTGATCTATCAAGAAGTAGAAGAGTTATAGAAGTTGGTTTTAACTCACTAAAGTTGAGTTACTGATAAACTGAGTATGGAAGCAAATTAACACTAGCACCAAAATCAAGTAAAGCTCGTTCAATTTTATGTTCTCCAATAATGCATGAAACTATAGGACAACCAGGGTCTTTATATTTCAACTCATTATTGTTTTGAAGAATGGAGCTTACCTGTTTAGTCAAAAATGCATTCTTTTTTACATTATATTTCTTTTTAACAGTGCACAAATCCTTCAAAAATTTGGCATAACAAAGAATCTATTTGATAGCATCTATTAGAGGAATATTGACTTTTTCTTGTTTAAAGATTTCAAAAATATCACTGTTATGGTTCACTTTACTTGAATTGTTTAATGCTTGAGAGAATGGGGGTGAAAGCGAGGGTTTGGTCTCCTTTTGGCTAGGTAGGCTTATCAACTCCTTCCTTATCTTTTGGAATTGACTCATCATCTTTCTCACAAAGTTTAGGAGTTTGTTTTTCAACAACCTTTCCACTCCTAAGAGTTATCACTGAGTTGACTTGATTTATTTGTTGGCTTTCTGAACTACCCTCATTTAGGTTGTACTGACCCTTGGGATTTAGTTGAGGTTGAAAGGGAAACTTTCCTTTCTCATGAAAAGCAAGTGTAGAAGAAAGTTTAGCAAAAGTGTCTTTTATATCAATCATGGCATGAGTGTTTTGGTTATTGATGACTTCTTGTTTTTCCATGAATGCATGCAATGTTCCTTCAAGGTTTTTCCTATATGGTGGGACATAGGGTGCATATCCTTGAGGATTTTGAGAATCTTACTGTGCCTGAGGAGGTGGTGGTTGCATGAATTATGCCTGATTGTTATTCCTCCAATTGAAGTTTAGGTGATTTCTTTATCCCAGATTATATGTATCTAAAAAAAAGAAGTGAATGACTTTTTAAAATTATTCATTGCATTTACTTGCTCATGCACAACTTCTTTAAAAACAGAAATTTTTGGACATTCATTTGTTAAGTATCCTAATTCATCATAAATGTCACAAATTTCTTCATTTTGCACAAATTTGATTTCTTTTACTTTTTCGGATTCCATGGCTTCAACCTTTCTAGTCAAACTAGCAAACCTAACATTTAGATTTTCTTCTTGACTAAGTTGATATTTTCCTTTACTAGCATTTGCAAAGTTATATCTAATTGAATTTTCAGAAGGATTAGTACTATGCCAAGATTGAGAATTTTCAGCCCAATGGTTTAAATAGTTTAAAGCTTCTTCGGGTTCTTTGTCAAGAAACTCACCATTGCACATTGTTTCCACAAATTGTTTGGTTTTGGGTGTTAACCCTTCATAAAAGAAGCTTATAGTGCGTCATTTTTCAAAACCATGATATGAGCAAGAATTCAATAAATCTTTAAAACGTTCCCAACTTTGAAAATATGCTTCATTTGAATTTTGGGAAAAATTTTGGATTTATCTTTTCAAAGCATTGGTTTTATGTGTTGAAAAAAATTTCTTTAAAAACTCACCTTGTATTTCTTGCCATGTTCCAATTGATCTTGGTTTCAAAGCGTTAAGCCAAGTTTTTGCTTTATCTTTCAAAGAAAAAAGAAATAATTTAAGCTTAACAATCTCTTCCGTGCAAGTTTGATTATTAAAAGCGGTACATACTTCCTCAAATTCTTTTAGATGTAAATATGGGCTTTCAGATTCTAAATCATTGAAATTATGAAGTAAAGAAATCATACTTGACTTGAATCTAAAATTATTGGCATTGAGTGGAAAGATAAAACATGATGGACTAGAATTTTGAGAAGGTTGCAAATACTCACACATGGTTTGCAATGGTTGATTTTCATGTTCATCGTGCACACTTTAGTTTTCAACCATTATGCTTACTGTGTGTGATTGTGATTCAAACAAATCAATATGTAAAGTAGCTGGATTAACTCTAACCAAATGACCAGAATTGAAATCACGATACCAATTAAGCATAAATAAGTATATTAATAAGGATGTGGTATAAACCAGCCACCATATATATATATATATATAAATATTAACAAAAGTAGGTGTGGTATAAACCAACCACCAATTAAATAAAAAAAATAACAAAGGTGTGGTATGAACCAACCATCAAATAAATAAAATAAAATAAAATAAATGTAAAAAGTAAATTACAGGAAAGTAAAAAGGAGAGTTTTTCCCACTAAGTTAGTATGCACATAAAATAAAAGGGAGAGTTTCCCCCACTAAGTTAGTATGCACAAAAAAATAAAAAGGGAGAGGTTCCCCCAATAATTAGTATGTTAGTATATATACAAAATCTTTACACCAAAAATTTATTCTTCAAATCAAGTCCCCAGCAACGGCGCCAAAAACTTGATGCACAAATTTTCAACCAAGTCCAAAAACTTGATGCGGGATTAATTGTTACGAACCTAAGTACAGGTTGTCTCAAGTAATAAATTCTCGGGAGTTTGAGATCGATCTACAGGGAATTGATGAAGATTAATTACGGTAAGGTAAATATTTTATTAATTTACTTGGATTAGGAGATGCACTCTTAGTAAATAAAATAATGGCAAGATTAATTCTTTATATAACTCAATTAGAATCCTCATAATATGGAGGTTCCAATCAGAAAATACAACATTCAAAGTTCATTAAAAATTATATACATAATTATATTATGATTCCTTTAATTATTACCACTACTTATAAATGGAATCAAGCATTCATTGTGCCAATATCTTGTCTACAACAAATCAAGAACTCCACTTTACAAGGAGGGTTTCTAAATTATCAAAAACAAAATACAACATGCATAAAGACCACTTGAAAATAAATCATTTAAAGCACAAGAGAGAATTGAATCTAACCTTATTTCATTACCAAGAGCTTCGCTCTTTCACCCAAGTAAAATGAAACTTAGTTACTCATAGACAAGAAGAAAGAAAGAGAGAAGAAGAAGAAGAAGAACATGACTTCAATTTAAAATAAAGGAAAACTACTACAAGAAAATCGAGTAACAAACTAGCATCATTTTGCTACCTAACACCTAACACCTTCAATGATCTGCTAAGGATCCCTTTTATAGAGGATTAGAGATATAAAATGACAAGGGGACTGAGTCATTAGTGAGTGGATGAGTGAAAAATGAGTGAAAAATGCCAAATGACTTTTGGTGAGTGAAAAATTATAGAGATTCTTTGTCTCCGAAATCATTTAGCTCTAAAGTCATTTGTAGGCCTTGATCTTAGATTCAAAATGCCTACCATAATCACCTCATTTGGACACCTATAGCTTGAGATATGGCCCAATTACTGCAGAGTGTTCAGGCCCAGTTTCAGCTCCTCTATTCTAACTTGCAAGCCTAATATCACCCATTAGACCTCCGATTCTGGAAAAATGTTCAACATGAAAGTTGTAGATATAGGTCTCAACTATCCAGCATCAAACTTTCAGCCCATTTGACATCCTATATACCGAGATATATCATGAACAATACATATAGGTTAAGCTATCAGGAACAGCACTCTAGTTCTCGTTTCATCCCCAATTTGAGTTATCTAATCGTGTGACTGGGCCTTTGAGGTCTTTATGAAAGTTGTAGGGAATTATCTTAGATTTAAAATACCATTAGAATCATCTCCAAAGACCACCTACAACCTAATATATATCCAAAATACAAAAATAGTGTAAGACGTAAATTATGCTAAAAAAATCAATTAAGTCCAATTTGACTCCAAACTTACAAAACATAACTAAACTCAATCAATTAAGTATATGGAGAGTGTAAATGACTAAAAATGAGGGCATATTAATGTATAAAATATATGATAATCAAGTAACTAATCATTCAAGTAATCAAAACATTTATGAGGTAACGTTTCTTCATATCTAAAACCAACAAACAATGATATTTCAATTGAAAAACATAAATTAAGAATGATAGATCTTCACATGATTCTCTCTCAATCCCTCATGTTTAAAATGTAGGTATTTCACTCAATTCAACCCATGAGAAATTGCACTACCATAGGCTTGCTTATCTTCTACTTCTCCACTATTCAAAACATATACTTACACAAATCATGAGGACTTTATTCAAGATTGTAATGGGATCAAGGCAAAGGAGGAGGTAATATAGATATGACAAATTAAATACCAAAGAGAATAAAAGAGCGTGAGAATTGAGTTCAGTTAACAACCATTAAAGTTTATTCCAACTCCACTTAATACAAATTACCTTTACATATTCTTTTCCATTCTTTTATTACTTTGTTGGCCCTTCTTTACACCTTTTTTTTTTGTTTTTCTATGATTTTTTTCAACCATTCTACACACAAACCCCCACACTTGAACTCATCCAATGACAAAGCTAATGTTCTTTTATTCCCTAAGGCTGGGTAAAAACATGGTTTTTCTTTTAAGGCACATAATGAGTTCGAAACAAAGAATAGTCAAATAAGCTCAAAGGGGTTAAGCAAGGGGAAATAGGTCATTTCAAATGCCTTACGTTGGCAAGAATCAGAGAATTTTCAAGAAGCCATTAGAGTGCTTGGTGGGGTTTTTTTCTGATGTGTGGTAAAAATAGTGATTCAAATTCAGTTTAAGATCAGTTGTTAGGTTCACCAGAAAATAAAAACTTACAACTAGTTGTAGTTAGTAATGGTCGATCCACAGAGAGCCAAGTTAATGACCACTATTAAATAATTTCTAATTTAAACTCTAATTAACAGTAAATAGTAAAAAGGGGGGTTTTGGGTTTGTAGAGAACAATGAACAGCTTTAAAAATAATAACAATAAATAAACTAGGATTAACAATTTAGAGAAAATGGTTAAGAGATAGAATCCACCACTAGATTTATGTAACACCCCAAAAATTGGTTGTTTCCTCATAAATGATCATTTTATAATATTTGTGATTTTTGAGAATTTTTCTGGAATTTTTTAGAGACGACGAATATTTTAATATATTCCTCGTTTTACATGCACACTAAGCGGACCTGGGAAAGTGAAATGTTTTCCCTGAGGCTGGTGAATTTTGAATTATGAATGTGTCAACGGGGGATCTTACTAAACCCAAGGCCGGGCACAGTTTACCAGGTTTACGTCTTTTGAGATTTTACCTGATAAATAAAATCATTGTACATTCTGTTAAATTTTAGATTTAACAGTACATTCTATTATCGATTGAACAATAAATACTGACTCTATAAATATCAATAATTATCTATTGGATAATAGCTTGTAGTAAAAATCCTTATCATTTTATCTAAAAATCTACTTTATGTCAAATTAGTTTAACTTTTTGCAAAATTTACACACACATCTAACCCTAGCATTTTGGAGGAAAATTATCCCCCATTTCTCCTCACTCTCCATGGCAACAACACCATTTTGGAGAGCCAAAAATCTGCTCTTCCACTTATCTCCCTTATTCCCAAATTATAAACATTACTATCAATTCATCTCTCTTCATTTTCTCTCTTCTCTTTCTTCTTTACCCTCTCCCCCACGTTCCATCTTCTTCTTTTCCTTTTATATTTCTCTTCCTTTTTCACTCCATAGTAGCCACATCCTTTCCACCCATATATCCATTTGATTTTCAAGCTCACCATTCTCCTCATTTTCATCTTCTTCCACTAAGCTCCAAAGCTTGGAACTTTGAGGTAAATGTCCATAAACTCTTTCATTTTTCCATCTCATTTTCATGATCCATGATTATATTGGTGACCATGGATGTTTTATCCAAGTTTGGGTAGTGATTCTTGTGAGTTTGGATATTCTAGGACCTAGAGGTGGTGAAAAATGAAATTCCCAAAGGAAAAGAGATTTCTTTCTTTGTTCTTCACTTAGGTAAGATGAAGACTATCTACTTCAACCTCTCTTAGTAGTGGGAAATCTGTTTAGGTGATGGAATATGTTGTATTTCTCTTGTGTGGTATTTGACTATATTGGTGTATGTTGATGTTTATAAAATGTGTTAATGGATTGATGTTTTGGTTGTGTCATAAGTGATCATATGACATAATATTGATGTTGATTGAGCTAGACGTGATTGAATGATGACATATTGATGTTGATAATGAGATTTGATGGTTTGGTTTGGATTACATGGCTTAAAGACTCTATTTTTCTGTAAATTCGAGCTGTGTAATCGATTACATGAGTGATGTAATCGATTATAGAGCTCTTAGAACTACGAAATTTTGTTTCTGGGAAGCTTGTAATCGATTACAAGGTTGATGTAATCAATTACAAGGCTCCTGAACTGAGTGTAATCGATTACATGAACCATATAATCGATTACTAGACTTCTGAAATTGAATGTAATCGATTACATGAACCATGTAATCGATTACCAGACTACTGGAAAGGATGTAATCGATTACACACTGCATGTAATCGATTACCAAGACCGTGTAATTGATTACTAGACCCCGAAAATGATGATTTTAGTCTGAAAATGATGGAATTGAGTTTCTTTAACCATGATAACCCAAGTATAAATTTTAAATATCGAAATTGAGGAATTGAAATCATTATGATGGTGAAAAAGACTTTGTTCTTACAAAATTTGAGAAATGACTTCATGATTGAATTGAATCATATGAGATTGATACATGAACTTGAATAGTCATGATGAGCATGGTTAATGCATGCATTGAATGTTCGTTGGACTATTGTTAAGGCCAAGTTGCCTAGGAGTTAAATTACACCTATGTGCGGGTGTGAATAGACTAGTGTAGGTTATTGATTGACCTTGGGGGCGTCGGGGTGCGAGTACCTCGCAATGGACAATTGGTAGCTCTTCTGTCCGTGGGGTAGACCGATGTAAACGCACCGACGATCTGGACCGAGACACTGTCCTATGTCGCAATCTGTGTATAATGTCTTGTACAATGCCATGATGTTCACGATGATAAATTGAGAATTTAAAGCACTTATTGGCCTCGGCAGCCGAGTTACAGACATGTCTCCTGATCATTCTCTCCGACTGTTTTGTGTCTAGCTCCATGGAGTAGGATTTTTGGTACCATATGCATGTGCATAATGAGTTAATACATCATTTGACATTCATTTATTTATATGATGATTAGATTCTGTTATTTAGTTGATGTACGACTGCCTGAAATTGCTAAATTACCTATCATACTGCTTATTAATGATGTTTATTATTCCTAAAATGTTATGTGGACGTTATGCACCATTTTATTTCTGCACTGCCATAATTGGTAATGTATGTTGGAGGTCTTACCTCTTTCCTGTTTTTCTATTATTCCTGTTTGTATTTATGTTCCATCGAAGACATCGACGAAGGGAGTAAAGTTCTCGAATTCCCTGGCTTCTGGCCCGACCGCGACTAGCACCTACTATGGGATCATGGCAGCACGCCTACATGAATTTATAGGTTATGTATGTTTGACCTTCCTCGAAGGGCCAGACTGCTGGTATATCAACCTAAATTCTGGTCGTTTCATCTATGAGGGAGACATGTCATTTTTGCTGGCTTGGGGGCGTTATAATCTGCCCATCTTCACTTGCATTGTCAGCTTATGTTTGGAGTTTTACTTGCCCATCAGGGAGATGTGGGGTGATCGTTATTACACTCCACAGGAAGATTCTTTTGTATCCATTGCTCGAGCCCCAGTCCGTAACTCAGTGGCTCCTATGTGGGTTTCCTCAGATGAGGAAGACCCTGAAGAGGATCCTGACACGGTTCCTTCTCCTCTTAGGGACTGATACTATCGATAGCTACTGATGGCTATCAGGGTATATTTTGGGGGGCTTGATGTGTCATTATTTTAGTGGGCTGTATATTGATGATCTCTTGGGGCATACGTGTATAATTTTGCTTTTTGTATATTTAGGTGCTGTAACCGAACAAGTTAATATATATAATGATATATCATTGTTTATGTATGTTGGTTTGATGTATACTTTATTTTTATTTTACTATTCATTACAATTATGTCTTATCACTATTTTATTAATTATAAAAAAATATACTCACTAATTTAATTACACAATTATAACTAGGTAAATTAATATTTATAAAAGAACCAGGTCTTAACTTATATTTTTATTTTTTGCATTGTAAATGAAAATGTGACGTTCCCTCCCAAAAAGGGGCATTACAATTTACATAATATTGCTAACTCAAATATTCAATTATTCCAACATGCTCAATTATATTTTCACATAATTGTGAGATTAAAAATCTCTGTTTTCCTTATGTGTTGATCAATTCAGCAACCACTCAAATTGACTCCTAATCATTGATTAATTATAAAGCAATCACTCTTATAACTAACCAACAATTGCATTAAGATTTAAAAAACCAATTATACTAAGATTTAATCAGTCATCGAGATTAAATTGCTTAAAACATATATTTCTCTAAATATACTATCACAACTACGCATAATATACTCAGATCTACCACTTTTATACTGGCAAATAGTACAAAGATAATTATACTTGTATTAACATCATGTAATCCTCTAGATCTACTACTACAATTGTGCATAATAAACCCAGATCTACCACTTTTGAAAGTGGAAACAAGTATAAAACCTTCATACAACAACAGATCTAGAAATATATGAATAAAAATATAACTGTGTTGAAATAACTGAATATACAAGATTCACAACATGAATACTAGTGGTTTCATCCTCCCTTAACTAAGGGAGATTTAGTTACACATAGCTAGAAAGAAATCATAAGAAAAACTGAAAGAAAACATAAATTGGAATGAAATTGCAAAAGAAAATAAAAACAAACAGATGTTTTATGGATTAAGGATGATGGATCTCCGATTGCTCGAACCCGAGACTCCAATCTTTGATCCAAGACTCCCCTCTCCTTCTCCAAGAGGTTACAGCTGCTCTCCTAGGTCAGAACTCTCTTCAAAATGTGCTAAGGGTGTCAATATATAGGCTCCCAACACAAACTTCTCGTAGAAGTTTGTGTTTTATTCTGTCTAGGGAGATTACACGGCCGTGTGGGATTACATAGCCTAGGCCATGTAACCCTCTGTTTCACCAAAAAGTTCCTGTTTCACTAGACAGAGCAGTACACGGCCATGGCCGTGTAATTTTACACGACCATGTAATTTTACACAGCCCCTGAAACTTTATGCAGGCCCTAAAACTTTACGCAGGCCCTGAAACTTTACGCAGGCCCTGCAATATTACGCAGGCCCTGAAATTTTACGCAGGCCCTGAAATCCTTCATTTTCAGCCTAGATTCTTCTCAGAAGCTCTTCTTTCATTGTTTCAAAGGGAGAAATTTATCTTCATGAATCCTTAGCCCTTCTTTAAGTGGATGTCAAGTTTGATTTAAGGTAAATGAACTCCTTCATCCAAAGGTTTCCTGAAAAGTTCAATTCACTTATTAGTTTCTAAAAACACATTTAAGCAAAGTTTCACAGTAATGATCCAAATGGAGTTCAATATTAGAAACTTAGCTAAATGATGACAATTAAGCACAAAAGGAGTTCAATGAATCAATTACAAGGCGTTTAAGATATAGGAATAATCAATAGATCAATTACCTCCATACTTAGCCTTTTGCACTCCTGGGCAAAAATATACAATTCAACAAAGTTTCCCAACAAGCCAAGCTAATGCAGAATAATGAGCAGAGACCTTTATGCAATTAGTTTTCAAAGAGTTTGAGCAATCAAGAATTCCTTATCTTATCAATCCAAATTGGCAAGCAAAATTAATCCAATTTCAGGGTTCAATTGGCATGATAAGTCCTCACCAATATTCTCTCTCACTCAAGTGTTTTAGGCTTATGTTTTCACTCAACCAACTCATGAGAATATGCTTTACCATAAGCTTGTCAAGCCTTTACTTCTCTACCACTTAGGCCACATGCAAAAAAAGATCAAAAGGACTTTATTTAGGTTATAATGGGGTCAGGGTCAAGGTAGGATACATTAAAGATAAACAGAGTTAGACCATAGGAACTAGAAGAGCAAAATGGAAAGATATTCAATCATTACACAAAATTTCCTAATCAATCTTCAAATTCAAGTTCTTATTCTGTACCTTTTCCTTTTTCTAACTCTATATATATATATATATAGACACACACACACACACACACACTTTACATCCTATTCACAATGATATTTTGCCAACATGAAATATTTTATACACAGATATAACTAGGCAAAATCATTAATAATCACACCCCCACACTTATTCAAAAATCGATTTCCAATGTAGTCCTTAAGCTCTTCTACTCCTGAAGGTAGGGTAGTAAAATGGTTTTTCACTTTTTAGGTCTAAATAGAGCTTAGATAGAAGGAAATGTGGTTAATTAGGCTCAAAGGGGTTAATCAATGGATAAAATGCAAGGATGGCTATTTAGCTAGTAGTTATTTACAAGAAAATGCCTTTTTCATTTCAATTGCATGCAGTGGTCCTTAGTAGCTTAAAAGAGAACCAAGATAAGTTCTGAAAAGCACAATAATCATGAGTGGAATCACACATTCAATGAATCAAAATGGCCTAAAATTAGTCATTTACAACAAGGCCCAAAAACTCACTAGGTTTCGATTCATCATTTTTAATTAAACCCTTTAATTTTTCAGAATCTCACCCGACAAAATCGATAACCAGAAAGTTCATTCAATCAAGTTCAAAGTTTTTACTCAATTTTGTTCAAAAATTGGGTCAAGTGCTCACTATTCACATTATTTGAAAGCTTATTGAAAACTTAAAGCCCAATGGAGAAGTATCCACAAAAGAAACAACACAATTAAGATCAATTGCACTCACCCCAAAAAAGTCAATACAGTTCAATCAGTCATTCAAACCCCATGAGAACAGTTCAGAACATCAACAACATTCACAATAGGACAAACATATGAAGTATCCACACCCCCACACTTAAACTATGCATTGTCCTTAATGCTACACATATTCAAAAAAAGAAAAACAAAGAAAATGCTACACACATATAAAAAAGAAAATAATCAACAAAGCTATAACACAAACACACAAAAACAAAACAATTATGAATGAAACCAGCAAATATATAGTGCAAACGAATCCCAATGTATAGAATATAGGAGAATGAAAATACAATGAAAACAAAAGGGAAACAACAAAGGGGGAATGAGGAAGATCTACTAAAGATGCCGGAGGATCTCAACCATAGTACTATCAATGGAGGCCAAGTGATCGTCAATAGTCTGAAGTCTGGCAGTGTAGTCCATCTTTAGGTGATCTATACATGCAATGACATCATCAAGTATAGTGATGATAACTCCATAAAATGCAGTTATTTGCGCCCTATCTTTGTGCTAAAATGAATTCTTAGTCCTTGTTTATAATGCATATTGGGGGGATTTGTGCTTATATTTGTCATATTCTGATTCTGAACTTTTCTTGTATGTTTTATAGCAAATTGTGCTTAAATGATCATGGATTAGGTAGATTTATATATGTTATTGATTTGGTGTTTTCTCTATGATAGGAGGGGCTCTAAACAAGGTTAAATATGGAGTAATTGAGTTTAAAGAGGAAGAGGAAGCCAAATCTCAATTTCAATGCTCAACACCGCGGTGCAAGGTGTTGTGCACCACGGCGCAAAGAGGATTTTTAGTAGGCCATACTTGGACCCGAGGCAAGAGCGTCGCGACCCAGATTAAGTGGGCACCGCGACATAGATTAGACCGACCCATTGGGCGCCGTGATGCGCGTATGTGGGCACCGCAGTGCTGAGGTGGCCAACTAAGCTTATAAATAGATTTTACTCATTTTTCTCAGAAAGCTGGCCATTTTGGCCATTTCCATTTTTTGTTTTAGGTATTTCCTTTATAGTTTCTTAGTTTTGGTTAGTTTTAGGTTAGTTTACTTTGGCTAGATCTCCATTGATGGTGGATTGGAGGCCAGGATCAAGGTTGAAGGAGGACTCAACCTTCAGAGACAAATCAATGAGCTTCCTTTATCTCTTTTTCCTTTCTCTTTTCTCTTCCTTCTTTGTTGTATAGCTGAGCTATGTTTTAGGGATGCTTTGAATCCTTTTATTTATATTAATGATGTGTTTTTCTCTGAGTTTATGTGGATGTTTGATTATTGTTCAATCATTATCTATGCTTAATGCTTGCTATTGGTTGGCCTCAATTGCATGATCCTAATATAGACAAATGAACTAGACATAGGAATTTATTGATATGGATATGGTGTGGTTGATACATGTTCGTCGAGTTCAATTGGCTTGGATGAGTTGATTCATTAATAGGATAGAAATATACTTATTGGTCATGTATAGTGTGTGATTGAGAATAGATCATTCATGAGTGGAAGTTGAGCTGGCTCTCAAGGAAACTTAGTGAGTTGGGAAATTGAAACCAGGATTGATTGACCTAGACATAGGCTTTTGACTAATGAAGATTCTCAAGATAACCTAATCAATGCATTTGTGTTTATGAGGAGGATTGCATATTGTTGGTAGATGTAGGGGGTGAAGGAGGATTTCATGAAACCTAACCGCTTTATTGTTTATTACTTTTGTAGATTAGTTTAGTTTAGTTTATTACTTTTTTATTTTTATGTCCTTGTCTAGAATTGATTAAGTTATTAGTTAGTACTTAGCTTTATAATCGAATGTCCTCGTGGGAATGTACTCTTACTCTGTATCTGTATTACTTGAGCGATCCGTGCACTTGTGGTAGCAATCAAGTTTTTGGCGTTATATTGCTAATATCAACAATGAGTTTGATTAGTTCTAATTCAAGTTGTATATAAGTTGTATATAATTTATCTTTCTTTTATGTTTTGTTTTAGTTTCAAATAAGAAGTCGGGTGATTTCATTCATACGAGGCCCTTGAGGGAATTCGCGGTTCCTGGAAAGGATAACCCTTGGATCAAGTTCTTGAAGACTACTCATCCGAAGCACTTCAATTTTGGTGACAAAGTCCTGCTGGGACTAATTCAGGCCCTTCGTGGGAGGGAACCCCATGTTTATGTTTCATTCTTATCTTTACTTTGTGCATAAATAGGTAGTATGTTAATGTGTTTATGTTAAATATGTTAGTATATTAGTATGTTGTGTTTTGTTAATTTTGTTAATATGTTTTTTTTGTTAGTATTTTAGTATATATATATGTTAGTTGTGTTAGTTCTTGTTTGTTTATATTTTAAGTGTTGTTTGTGTTAGTTTTTATATAGGTTAATATGTTGATTAGGTTAGTTTATTGATTTTGTTTGTTTTTAAGTTTTAAGTTTGTTTAGGTTTTTATATAGGTTAGTATGTTGTTTTTGTATTTTATTATGTGTATGTTGTACATTTTTTTTAATTTAGCTTTTTGAATAAGTTTTGTTGCAGCTAGAGACCCATATGAGTCACATCCAGCAGCAAAATTGTGTTTGCTGCTAAATTTAGCAGCTTAGGTAGTCACACCACGGCACAAGGTAGTGTGCGCCGCGGCGCATGGGGCGTTTTTCTGCAGAATTCTGTAGCTTTTTGTGAGCGCCGCAACCGGAGTATAGGGCGCCGCGGCATGACCCCCTGTTATTTTTTTTTGTTATTTTCTCTATTTTTTTTGTATTTAGTAATGCTCAGTACTAGTCTCAGGTTCCCTACAGACCATGTTTATTAAAAATATATTTCATTTTGGTTTGGGGGAGTATCTTTACATGTTTTATTACCTTTATGCTTAATGTTAACATGTAATGGTATTTTGAGTATGCAGTGGTTTTAGTCATTATATTCTCATGATTATATCTTGTTTTGACTATCACTGATGTGCTGTTGCCAAGAATTTCAATTTTCACTGTTTGCAAAAGATGTTATGCATGCTTGAATTGAAAAGTTGAATCTATTTGAATGCATGACATGTTGCAAGAATGCTGGTGTTGTTTTTGGTTGTTCATGATGTGAAAGGTTGCTATTTGCCCCCTTTTCAGCGAAACCTTATGTGATCTTGATGCATGTGAAATAATTTAGTTGCTTTTGATGCATGATTTACATCTCACTTAGATGCAAGTGTAACTTTGAAAATGGTAAGAGTGCATGTTTTGAGAATGTTTATGGATGTACATGTAGAGTTTTGATTATCCTAGAAATTGTTTTTGAACTCTCTTGAGACGAAATCCTAGGTTATGCATGATTGAGGAGATGATTAGGGCATTGTTTGGACCGATTGAGCTTTAAAAAGCTTACCCTGATATGATGATATCCTTAGGACCCTTTTTGAAGCCTTGAACTGTTTGGCCTTATTTGTTGTTCACCATCATTGTGTTCGTTAACCTGTTAACCGTTTTGATGCATATGAAAACATTGCATTTTCGTCTTACCCTTATTTTTTGTTGAGTACATGGTATGTTATTTCTTGAAATGAATCTGATGATTAGGGGTATGAATATTCAATTCAAAATGAGCCTGAAGGAACTAGATGCAAAACAAAGAAAAGAAAAAGCAATGCTTTTCAAAATAAAGAAAAAAAAAGAAAAAGAAAAGCAAAGCTTAAGAAAAGTAAAATTTGAAAAGCATCGAAAAAATTGTTCTGGCAAGTTTTCTGCATTCACAATTGAATACCCTGTTGATATCAAATATTTTGACTCATATCTTGAAGTAGTATATTATGTGTCTCAATGTTTGTATTGTATCATTTCCTATTCATTTCTTTTGCCCATACCATTGGCCTAACATTATAAGCTGATTAAGTCCCTTTTGATCTTCAATCTTGTGTGATTTACATTAGTGGAGAGAGAGTTGATTTACAATTTTGTGGATTCTTTGAATCATATGCATGTATGCTTGTAAACTTATCTGAATGTGTATGACTTGATTAGGATAAGATTGTCTTACATGTTTGTGATAAATATAAATTACATGAAGAGTGTTTGGATTGATAGCATGTTTAGGATTATGTTTGTGTGGAGCTGTTTACAGAGCATTTGCACTTTTTAACGATTGATGCAGTCATTACACACTAGTATTTGTTTTTAAATGAAAAAAGAAGATTGAAAATATATTTGCTGAATGAAAGTTATTTTTAATTGTTAAGTGATTTACTTAGTTCTATTTTGTTTTGCTCGAGGACTAGCAAAATATAGGTTTGGGGTGTGATAACTCCATAAAATGCAGTTATTTGTGTCCTATCTTTGTGCTAAAATGAATGCTTAGTCCTTGTTTATAATGCATATTAGAGTGTTTTGTGCTTATATTTGTCATATTTTGATTCTGAGCCTTTCTTGTATGTTTTATAGCAAATTGTGCTTAAATGATCATGGATTAGGTAGATTTATATATGTTACTGATTTGGTATTTTCTCTATGATAGGAGGGGCTCCAAACAAGGTTAAATATGGAGCAATTGAGCTTAAAGAGGAAGAGGAAGCCAAATCTCAATTTCAGTGGTCAACACCGCGGCGCAAGGTGTTGCGCGCTGTGGCGCAAAGAGGATTTTCAGCAGGCCATACTTGGACCCGAGGCAAGAGCGCCGCGACCCAGATTAAGTGGGTGCCGCGACGTAGATTAGACCGACCCATTGGGCGCCGCAATGCGCGTATGTGGGCACCGCGGCGCTGAGGCGGCCAACTGAGCTTATAAATAGATTTTACTCATTTTTCTCGAGCTGGCCATTTTGGCCATTTCTATTTTTTGTTTTAGGTATTTCCTTTATAGTTTCTTAGTTTTAGTTAGTTTTAGGTTAGTTTAGTTTGGCTAGATCTCCATTGATGGTGGATTGGAGACTAGGATCAAGGTTGAAGGAGGATTCAAGCTTCAGAGATAAATCAATGAGCTTCCTTTCTCTCTTTTCCCTCTCTCTCTTCTCTTCCTTCTTTGTTGTATAGCTGAGCTATGTTTTAGGGATGCTTTGAATCCTTTTATTTATATTAATGATGTGTTTTTCTCTGAGTTTGTGTGGATGTTTGATTATTGTTCAATCATTATCTATGCTTAATGCTTGCTATTGGTTGGCCTCGATTGCATGATCCTAATATTGGCAAATGAACTAGACATAGGGATTTGTTGATATGGATATGGTGTGGTTGATACATGTTCGGCGAGTTCAATTAGCTTGGATGAGTTAATTCGTTAATAGGATAGAAATATGCCTATTGGCTATGTATAGTGTGTGATTGAGAATAGATCGTTCATGAGTGGAAGTTGAGCTGGTTCTCAAGGAAACTTAGTGAATTGGGCAATCGAAACCAGGGTTGATTGACCTAGACATAGGCTTTTGACTAATGAAGATTCTCAAGCTAACTTAATTAATGCATTTGTGTTTATGAGAAGGATTGCATGTTGTTGGTAGATGTAGGGGGTGAAGGAGGATTTCATGAAACCTAACCGCTTTATTGTTTATTACTTTTGTAGATTAGTTTAGTTTAGTTTATTACTTTCTTATTTTTATGTCCTTATCTAGAATTGATTAAGCTATTGGTTGGTACTTAGCTTTATAATCGAATATCCTCGTGGGAACGAACTTTTACTCTGTATCTGTATTACTTGAGTGATCTGTGCACTTATGGTAGTAATCAATTTTTTGGCGCCATTGCCGGGGATAGTTTTTATATTGCTAATATCTACAATGAGTTTGATTAGTTCTAATTCAAGTTGTATATAAGTTGTATATAATCTATCTTTCTTTTATGTTTTGTTTTAGTTTCAAATAAGAAGCCGGATGATTTCATTCATACGAGGCCTTTGAGGGAATTCGCAGTTCCTGGAAATGATAACCCTTGGATCAAGTTCTTGAAGGCTACTCATTCGAAGCACTTCAATTTTGGTGACAAAGTCCTACTGGGACTATAACTCAGGCCCTTCGTGGGAGGGAACCCTATGTTTATGTTTCATTCCTGTCTTTACTTTGTGCATAAATAGGTAGTATGTTAATGTGTTTATGTTAAATATGTTAGCATATTAGTATGTTGTATTTTGTTAATTTTTTAATATGTTTTTTTTTTTTGTTAGTATTTTAGTATATATATGTGTTAGTTGTGTTAGTTCTTCTTTATTTATGTTTTAAGTGTTGTTTGTGTTAGTTTTTATATAGGTTAATATGTTGATTAGGTTAGTTTATTGATTTTGTTTGTTTTTAAGTTTTAAGTTTGTTTAGGTTTTTATATAGGTTAGTATGTTGTTTTTGTGTTTTATTATGTGTATGTTGTACATTTTTGTAATTTAGCTTTTTGAACAAGTTTTGTTGCAACTAGAGACCCATATGAGCCATATCCAGTAGCAAAACTATGTTTGCTGCTAAATTTAGCAGCTTAGGTAGTCACGCCGTGGTGCAAGGTAGTAGTAGGTTGCATGGGTGCATGAGGCAATTTTTTCTGCACTCGCAACTTTTTTGTGAGCGCTCGCGGCTAGGTATAGGGCGCGCATGACCGACCCCCTATTTTTTATTTTTTTTTTGTTATTTTCTCTATTTTTTTAGTATTTAGTAATGCTCAGTACTAGTCTCAGGTTCCCTATAGACCATGTTCATTAAAAATACATTTCATTTTGGTTTGGGGGAGTATCTTTACATGTTTTATTACCTTTATGCTTAATGTTAACATGTAATGGTATTTTGAGTATGTAGTGGTTTTAGTCATTATATTCTCATGATTATATCTTGTTTTGACTATCACTAATGTGCTGTTGCCAAGAATTTCAATTTTCACTGTTTGCAAAAGATGTTATGCATGCTTGAATTGAAAAGTTAAATCTATTTGAATGCATGACATGTTGTAAGAATGCTGGTGTTGTTTTTGGTTGTTCATGATGTGAAAGGTTACTATTTGCCCCCTTTTCAGAAAAACCTTATGTGATCTTGATGCATGTGAAATAATTTAATTACTTTTGATGCTTGATTTACATCTCACTTAGATGCAAGTGTAACTTTGAAAATGATAAGAGTGCATGTTTTGAGAATGTTTATGGATGTACATGTAGAGTTTTGATTATCCTAGAAATTATTTTTGAACTCTCTTGAGGCGAAATCTTAGGTTATGCATGATTGAGGAGATGATTAGGGCATTGTTTGGACCGATTGAGCCTTAAAAAGCTTACCCTGATATGATGATATCCTTAGGTCCCTTTTTGAAGCCTTAAACTGTTTGGCCTTATTTGTTGTTCACCACCATTGTGTTCGTTAACCTGTTAACCATTCTGATGCATGTGAAAACATTGCATTTTCTTCCTACCCTTATTGTTTGTTGAGTACATAGTATGTTATTTCTTGAGATGAATCTGATGATTAGGGGTATGAATATTCAATTCAAAATGAGCCTGAAGGAACCAGATGCAAAACAAAGAAAAGAAAAAGTAATGCTTTGTAAAATAAAGAAAAAAGAAAGAAAGAAAAAGAAAAGCAAAGCTTAAGAAAAGTAAAGTTTGAAAAGCATCAAAAAAATGGTTCTGGCAAGTTTTCTGCATTCACAATTGAATACCCTGCTGATATCAAATGTTTTGACTCATATCTTAAAGTGGTATATTATGTGTCTCAATGTTTGTATTGTATCATTTCCTATTCATTTCTTTCGCCCATACCATTGGCCTAACATTATAAGCTGATTAAGTCCCTTTTGATCTTCAATCTTGTGTGATTTACATTAGTGGAGAGAGAGTTGATTTACAATCTTGTGGATTCTTTGAATCATATGCATGTATGCTTGTAAACTTATCTGAATGTGTATGACTTGATTAGGATAAGTTTGTCTTGCATGTTTGTGATAAATGTAAATTGCATGAAGAGTGTTTGGGTTGATAGCATGTTTAGGATTATGTTAGTGTGGAGCTTGTAACACCCCAAATTCTGACTATGTTAATAGTAATAGCAGAATTACACTGTTTTACATTTTTTGTGTGTTATAAACATAATTTGACTGTTCTGAGATCATTTTTGATCATTTTGTGTGATTTGCTTCGAGTCAAGAAAATAATAATTTTCTTGATCGGAAAAAAAATTTTATTTTAATTAATTGGAGTTAGGAGATCTTATTAAACTCAATTGATTTTATATATATATATATTAATCTTTTAATTTTTAGGATTTAACTATGCAATAAAATAATTTTATATTATTATAATATTATTTTATGTGACAGTACCTACTATTTTAAAAACAGTAGAAATCTGCTTAACATAGACCTAGAAAGTCTATGGGACCCGCGTTTAGTGTAGCAGTCAACGATTCTGACTGGACCAAATTCTGAACCAATAAGAATCTGTTAAAATAGGTGGCTTGACTATTTTAAACTAATAGGAAGGAGTCAAACAAAGAAGCATAGACTTCAATATGGACCCTTGGATAAAAAGCATGATTTAGATGCTTTTGATCATAACCGTGGATCCGATTAATGGTGTAAAATGAATCCTGATAAAACCACTAAGTAATATCCATCGTAGATGAGATCAATGGATAGGAAACCAAGTTGATTTCAATGGTTAAAATGAAGTCAACAATAGTGGCTTGACTTTGATTAGTAACTAATTAAACCTAATTTGGTTAATCTAATGGTCTAATTAACAAGCAAAGTAAACTAATCTAATTGTTAATTTGTTATAATTTAATTCTTAATTAGATATCCTAATTTTAATTAGAGGTTATAATATATGTAATAATATGTTTAATTAATTAGTTATATAGTTAGAATGTTAATTAAGATTGATTAGGAAATTTAACCTAACTAATTACCTAATTAATTAGCATGCAAGTGGATTTTAATTGAAGTCAATTAAGTCCCTAAACTCCCAAAGAGTCACACAGCCAGCAGCTTGGAGGAGGCTTCTCCATGGTTTTTGAACCATCCAAATAGCCATGCAAGTCAAGTTGATGACATAAGCCATGTGAAATTGCATGTGCACTCAATTGGTGATATTTTGAGTCAAGTATATCACTTAAATTCCCTACACTCTCATGGCAGGAGCCCTTCTATTTTCACTCTCACAATTTCATTTTCTCTCACCAAAGACTTAGTTCCATTTTCTCTCTAAATTTCAAGAACACCAAGCAACCATTTTCCTTCCTTTTCTCTCCATAGGTTCGGCCCATACACCCATGAACACCATCACTCACCTATAATTTTCACTCTCATCATTTCCTAAAGCTAGACAACATTCTAAACACTTTCCATTTAGAAAGTTTTCCCAAAATCCCACTCTAAGTGCTTCAAAATCCAACTTCTACCTTACTTCCCTAGAGGTAAACTTTGGTTTTTATGGTTTAAATTCATGTTTGTGATTTTCTAAACCATGTTTATTCCATGGTTTATCATTATTAATCTTTATATGTGATTTTACTAATTGTTTTAGAATTGTTAGGAATTGATTGTGGTTCACACAAAATCAAGGAGAAGGAGAGGAGCTTGAAAAGCTTGTCTTCAAGAGGTAAGAGAGAGATTTAACCTCACCAACCAAGTTTTGGTGGTGTGGGGATGGTTTTGTATGGTGAAAAATCCATAAGGGTTCTTCACCGATTATTTGATGTGCTTTGATTTTGTTTGTGATGTGTATGATTTTGTTTCTATGCTTGTATGTGTGATAAAATGCTTAAAGCTTTGATATTATGTGTGTATGTATAATTATGAATGCATGAGAATGTATGTGTAATTTAGGATGTGAACAACATGATGAATTGATTGTATGAGTGCTCCAAAGAGTACTGAGGCTCACGGCCATACCAAGGAAAAGAGGACCAAAGACCTTAAACTGATGAATTAAAATGAGAACTGAGGGATCTAATTGAATTTAGAAAAATTTGAGTATAGTAAAGTAAAATGATTTTTATGTGAAGTAAAGAAAAGAAATAACAATTTTTGGGAAACAATACAATTACTGATTTTTAGAGGGGTCATACCGCAAATTTTTATAAAAGAGGGACTAAATTATAAATATTATGTAAATAAAAGGCCATTCTATAAATACTTATTTTTAGAGGGGTCATATTACAAATATTAATTTTTAAGGGACTATTTTGTAAATATTAATTTTTGAGGGACTATTTCATAAATATTAATTTTTGAGGGACTATTTCATAAATATTAATTTTTGATGGACTATTTCGTAAATATGAGTTTTTGAGGGACTATTATGCAAATATGAAAAATAAGTGAATTTTTAGTGTTAAATGAGAAAAATGATATTTTTGAATTTAAAATGTATGAAAAATATTTACGCGATTGGAAAACGTTAAAAAATCGATATGCGATTTGAAAAGGTGACGGAATTGAGTCGCGATTAAGAAAATGTGAAAATATGACTACGCGATTAAAATACAGTAATAATACTATTAGATTATTGTGTGGAACCCGAATATGTGATATGAATTGGAAATATAAATAGTGCATAGTACATGCATTGGAAAGGTCCGATGGACTGTATGAGACTAGTTGCCTAAGAGAGACTACACCTCCTGAGTGGGTGCGATATGTGTAGTGTAAGTCACTAGTTGACCTTCGGGGCATTGGGATGCGGGTTGCCTACAATGGACAGTTGGTAGCTCTTCTGTACCGTAGGTTGGACCGATGCAACACACCAATGATCCTAGCCGAGACACTATCCTTAATCAAGATCTAATAAAGACTGTCGTGTATATGCTTGATGTGTAAGATTGAGCACGTGGTCCGAAGCATATTGGTACCAATAAATCTTTTCGATTACTCTCTCCGACCTGAGTTGTAGCTCCATGGAGTAGGAAATTGAGTCTGTGTGTATACATGTAGCTATTGAGGGTATTATTGTAATTTCTTTTTATGATAATTGATTTATTAGTTATTTGATTATTGATAATGACATGATTGTAATTATTGTGTATTACATGTTTTGTGATGATAATGATGTTAGTGGCATAACTGTAATTATGGTATGATAATTGTATGTGTTTATCTTCATTGCTACCATATTGGTATTAGCGTAGGTGATCTCACCTCTTTGTATGCATGTTCTATATCATATTTATATTTGTTAAGACGTTGAGTAAGAAGTGGAGTGAGAAGCTGAGGAAGAGCAGATTCCTGTTGATGACATCAAGTTTTGAAGAGATGGAGATGCCTAGTTTCCTTGGCTACCTGAAGCTGACATTTATTGGAGGAGATGATGCATGGACTGCTGATTTAGAGAGAGAGAGTATTTACTATTTGGGAGACCTAAATATTAGATTGAGTAGGTAACATTTAGGACACCCTTACTTTTCTATTAATCTTTTTGTACAACTAGAGTTCCCAATATCTATTAGGAAGTATTGGGGAGCTTACTATCGTACTTGTGGAAATAAGTTTACCCCAAATGGTTTTATATGTTAAGTTTTGATGATGACAAATACAAGACAAATAGAATGATGCTTATGCTTGATAAATGTGCTTAATGTGATATATTGTATCATGCATGATATGTACCTTATCTAGTTATATTTTACTTAATAATCATGCAATATGATATTTGTAACATTCATCATATAGTATATCTAATAATGCTTTATATGAATTATAAATGAATTAATATGGATTTGACCTTTGTGCAATATGTTCTGTTGCATCCTACATAGAGCATATCTATTAATAATTGTTAAATGACTTATTTGGATATGTCTATGAAAGTTTTATATGTATGTTAAACTAACTAAAGCTATATATTTATGAATCATGCATATGAAGACATTGAATTATGTTTTTGGACTAACTATGCTTGTTTAAGTGAGCAATACTTTACATGATAGTCCAAATACTAAGGGTGGGCTTGCAACAAGAAAGCAATAGATATCTATTAAGCTCAACACAAGGAGAATGCGACTAAACATATGTCTTTGAAGAATGTTTTCAATGATAACGAACATGAAGACAAAATGAAGATGATGGGAAGACCAAGTCCAAGATTTTTTAAGGATAGCTTTAGGACTTAGAGTCTCTTTGTTCGAGGATCTCTTTGGATATCTCCTAGTGCATTAAGATAAAACAAAAATGTTTTCTTAAACTTATACCAAAACTGTTTGATAAACTTTCTGGGATGTTTTTCAAGCTTTTATAACTGTTTTATAAATTGATTTATTCGAATAAATCATTGATTATTCGAATAAAGCTTTATTTTTAGCTACTGCGTAAATTTGTTTTAAAGTGTTTTTCGAATAAGACTCCTATTATTCGAATAAAAGCTTTCTGAAATAGCTTGTTTTATATTAGCTATTTGAATAACTCATTAGTTATTCAAATAAAACCTTTTCCCAGAAGTCTGTTTTAACAAATGTTATTTGAATAAAACTATCGTTATTCGAATAACCAGTTTTCTAAATGATTTCTTAGTGGCAGAGTTATTCGAATAACACGAAGGTTATTCGAATAACCAGTTTTAGAAGCGTTTTTAAAATGAACGTATTATTCGAATAGCATAAGGCTTATTCGAATAAACACGGTAAACACAGATTCGAATATAGAAACTAATGGACACTTTTTCATATTAATCATAGAATTAATTTCTTATAATGGCTATTTTCTATCTGGCTCTATAAATAGAGACCGTGGGTCTCATCTGCAAGTGCCCAGTAATTTGTTTAATTTACGCTTGCTTTGAAAAATGTGATTTATAATTTACTCCTATTTTTTGTGCTCTTTTTGTTGAAACTTTGAGATATTCTTTGAGAGCCTCTTAGCACTTCAATTTGTATAATTTACTCTGAGTGAGAGTTTCTCTTCATCTATATTTCTATTCTTCTACATTGAGGGTGAGGTATCCTTCAAGGTTTGTATAAGGGTGAGGTATCCCTTCAAGGTTAGTATAAGGGTGAGGTATCCCTGCAGGCTGAGACTTTAGCACAAGGGTAGAGTTTCTCTGTGTGTGAAAAGTGCTCTATTTTGTAACGGTAGCAAGCACCTATTGGAAGCTTGTATACATAGTGAAAAATCTCGAACTGTGTTTCGGGGACTGGACGTAGACTACAAGTGGTTAGTGGTCGAACCAGGATAAATATCATGCCTGCTCTTCTTCTCTTTATCTCTTTATTTTATATAATTTTATTTTATTGCACATTTAATTTTCGCTGTTCTTAAAGTTTCTTTTCTTCATCACGTTCCTTCAGTGCTTTTATTTAAATAGCTTAAATATTTGTGTTTATTTTAAGAGCTTTTGTGAAAAAGTTTTTATACCCAATTCACCCCCCTTCTTGGGTAATGGTTGCCATGACTAACAGTACTCCCAGTGTGATTAGTATTGTGTCGTTTGCTCGGACGCCTGTCTGTAGGACTGCACATAATGATGGATTCCTATATGCTGAGGAATCTGAGGAGGACCCGTCTGAGGGTTCTGCTGTCTAATAGGACTTGGGCAATATTTTAGTTTTAAATTAAAGTTTAAATGTTTTGGAAGTCTAGTTTGTAAAATATCTAAGTATGACAGTACTAAAGGCTTGTATGTATATATGATGTAAATTATTTGTGACAATGTTGTTATGTTTTCATTTTCTGTTAAGTTTATCTTACTATCATCAATAAATTTTATAACTCGTATTTATATTACAAGCATTATTTTAATGAAAGGGTAATTTGGTAATTAAGCAACACCAAGTGTGGCGCCCTAAGGAGGGTGTTACATTAGTTGGTATCAGAGCCTAAGTTAGAATCTTTTGGGTTTGTGGTTAGGTTTGTCTTGTCTAAGTTGTGTGATTCTCTATAATTGTTTTTCAAAAGAAAAACAATATTGTTTGAAGACTGACCCTCACTTTTCTTTGTGCTGTTCAGTCTGATAAATAGAACGAAATGGTTGGACGCAGAAGAGGACGCATGAATGCGAGGGCAGCAGCTGGAAATGCCAGCGACGACAATCAGAATATGGCTGCGGCTGTAGCAGCAATACAACAAATGGCCGAGGTTGTTGCACAGCAGAACCAGAAAGCAAATGATGATGCTCACAGCTTATTGGAATTTCAGAGGAACAATCCACCGAAATTTCACAGAGAGTTTGATCCAGAGAAGGCTGATTTGTGGATCAAGGAATTCGAGAAGATATTTGACGGCATGGGTTGTACTTATGAGCAGAAGCTTACTTTCGCCACGTTTGTGCTAGTCGGTGATGGAGGGGCTTGGTAGGCAGGAGCCCGCAGATTAATACAAGCTGAAGGGAGAGTTGTGACATGGCAGCTCTTTAGGCAGAAATTTCTGGGGAAGTATTTCCCAGCCAGTGTTCAACATGCTAAGGAGATGGAATTCCTTAGTCTGAGACAAGGGGCGATGACTGTGAGTGAGTATGCAGCAAGGTTCGAAAGCTTGTCTAAGTTTTCAAGGTACTTCCAGATGCATCCAGATGAGGAGTGGAAGTGTAAGAAGTTCGAAGAGGGGCTGAGGCTTGACATCAAGTGAGCTTTAGCAATTGTTGATATCGATCAGTTTCCGGTATTGCTAGATAAGTGCCGAAAGGTCAAGGAGATTGATCATCTGCGAGAGGCTAGGAATAAGAACTTTGGACCTACGCGGATCCAAAGGGGGAAGAGTAGTAGTGGCAACTGTTACCAACAGAAACCATATACTAAACCAGCAGTAAGGCAGAATTGGCAACAATCATTTAGAGGAAGTTCAAGTGGTAGTAAAGCAGTTTCAACTAGAACTTCTACACTTAAATGTTTTAAGTGTAGGAAAGGACATCTCACCAGGGACTGTTAGCATAAGGGGGTGATTTGTTATCGATGTGGGAAGCCTAGATATTTCTCTAGGGAGTGTGATCAGCAAAAGGCAGAACCATCAGTGGGCAGTGTTCGCACTGCAAGGCCACAGACGGGTGGTTGAGTGTATACTATGAGCGGGGAGGATGCCGCTAAATCCGAGGACTTGATAATGGAGGAGTGTGTTATTGAAGGTAATCCTTTAACAGTATTATATGATTCGAGAGCAACGCATTCTTTCATTACATGTGATTGTGTGGAGCGTTTGGGATTAACTGTGACTACATTGCCATATGATTTGAGTGTTAGTACTCCTATTGATAAGCCTGTGATAACTTCAAAAGTATGCTTGAATTGCCCTGTATCTGTTAGAGATACGATCTTTCATGTGGATTTGATATGTTTGCCTCTTTCCAAGATTAATGTAATCTTAGGAATGGATTGGTTGTCTTCCAACCATATCTTAATAGACTATTTGAATAAAACATTAGTTTTTCCTGAGGTTAAGGATTCTAGATTCCTAACGGTTACTCAAGTGGAGTTTGTTTGAAGGAAGGAGATCAGGGGTACTTGTTGATGTCTTCGATGGAGGTGCAATGTGAAGACGTTCTGAAGGATATTTTCGTAGTGAATAAGTTTCCTGAAGATATACCTAGAATACCGCTAGAAAGAGAAATCGAATTCTCTATTGATTTGGTACCTGGAGCTGGACCTATATCTATGGTGCCTTCTCGGATGTCACCAGTAGAGTTGGCAGAACTCAAGAAGCAGTTAGAGGATTTATTGGAGAAACAGTTTGTGAGACCAAGTGTATCACCTTGGGGAGCTTTAATGTTGTTGGTAAAGAAGAAGGATGGGACTTCTCATTTATGTGTAGACTACCGGTAATTGAACAAGATTACAATCAAGAATAAGTATCCACTACCAAGGATCGATGATCTGATGGGCCAATTGCGAGGAGCCACAATATTTTCTAAGATTGATTTATGTTCTGGTTATCACCAAATACGTGTGAAGGTGGGGGATATCCTAAAGACTGCGTTTCGAACACGATATGGGCATTACGAGTATCAAGTGATGCCTTTTGGTGTGACTAATGCACCTGCGATATTTATGGACTTTATGAACTGGATTTTTCATTCGTACTTGGATAAGTTTATTGTTGTCTTTATTGATGACATTTGATTTATTCTCGAAGTCAGGAGGAGCATGCTAAACATCTCAGAGTGGTTCTCCAGATTTTGAAGGACAATAAGTTGTATGCCAAGTTGTCCAAATGTGAATTTTGGTTGAGCAAAGTACAATTTTTGGGGCATGTCATATCAGCGGATGGAATTGAAGTTGATGCTTCAAAGGTGGAGACAGTTGTTGAATGGGAAAGACCGAAGACTGTATCGGAGATTCGTAGTTTCATCGGATTGGTCGGTTACTATCGACGATTTATTGAAGGATTTTCAAAGATTGCAGGACCTCTTACCCAACTTACACGAAAGAATCAACTGTTCGTATGGACTGAAGCATGCGAGTAAAGTTTTCAGGAGTTGAAACGACGACTGACTACTTCACCAATTTTGATTCTGCCTAATCCGAATGAACCTTTCGAGGTATATTGTGATGCGTCGTATCCTGGATTGGGTTGTGTTCTTATGCAGAACCGTAAGGTTGTGGCGTATGGGTCGAGACAGTTAAAAGTGCATGAGAGGAATTATCCGACTTATGACTTGGAGTTGGCAGCAGTAGTATTTGCATTGAAGGTATGAAGACATTTTTTCTATGGGGCAACATTCACTATTTTTAGTAACCATAAAAGTTTGAAGTATCTGTTTGACCAGAAAGAGTTGAACATGAGACAAAGGCGTTGGCTAGAGTTTCTGAAAGATTATGACTTTCAGTTACAGTATCATCCCAGAAAGGCGAATGTCGTAGCGGATGCCTTAAGTAGGAAAGCGCTTAATGCTTCTGTTATGATGATGAAGGAGAAGGAACTGATAGAAGAGTTTCGGGATATGCGATTATCTGTGAAGTTGACACCGGGGAAGATGTGTTTGAACATGATCACTATTTTGAATGACTTGATGGATAGGATACGAGAAGGCCAAAACAGTGATCAGTATTTACAAGAAGCAAAGGAAGCAAGAAGTCAAGGAGCAGAATTGGAATTCAGTGAAGGTGTTGATGGAATTTTGAAGTTCAAAGGAAGAGTATATGTGCCTAACGATCCGGAACTGAGAAGATCGATTTTGGATGAAGCTCATTGACAACTGCCGAGATTACCAAATTTAAATCAATTTATAACCGATTTACCAAAATTACTTGCAGTATAAGGTAACACCGGGTCGAGCCCGTAGATCACTCTAATTATGAAGTCAGATTAAGAGGTTATTAAACAAGGGAGAAAAGTTTTGCAAGATTAAACAACAAAGAGCAATTAAAATGAGTAAACAAAATTAAGAAAACAATCAATCCAAGAGAATTAACAAATCTTGATTTTAATCCATCCTTGATCTTTATAGATCTATTCAACTATCAACCAAATCCTGGGTCTTAGATCACATCAAGACGCCTCTCAATGATCTATGGATCTTTTACTAGAAACGCTTCTAGAATTCAATCAATTAAGGTTAGACAAATTAAGCATCCATCCAAAACCCAAATTAACTTAAAAACCAAGATCCAACCAAGCTAAATATTTCATCAAACACCTTTGATGCATTATTTAACCTCTGAATTCATCTCTTAGCACATGATAATTACACAATTAACATATGCAAATTCTAATCAAATTAAGCATTAAATCAGAATTTAAACAAGAGAAGAAGAGAAAGAGAAACTTGATTAATAGATGAATGTATAGCAATTAAAATAAGATCTCAAGATTAATCATCAAGAATGTCAATCTCTTGGATTGATTAAAGAAGTTTAGCTCTCCATAGCCATCACCATTGGAGAACCTTCAAGAACCATACAAAAATGAAAATAACAAAGAGAGAGGAGGAGATGAAGAGAAGAGGAGAAGTCTCCAAAATCCAAAAACTAAAACTACAATCACACTTCTACGTAGAAGCTCTCTATCATTTCTTCACAAATCTGATTGCTCTCCTCTTAATCATTCACTAAGAGTCAAAAGTGGTTCACCCACTTTTGTTATTTATTCCTCCATTATGAAAGTGTGTCTCCCACCTTCCAATGAATTATTTTCTCATTATGAAAGTGTGTCTCCCACCTTCCAATGATTCCTCCACTTTTTCCACGTTTCCATCTTTTGGATTTCTGTCACAATCTCTAATTCAAATCAAGTCCATCAGATAGCCTTTGAAGTAAGCTTTCCAAGGAGTGCTCATATGCTTAATTTGGGCTTGAAATGAGTGAGATATGCCCAAAATAGTGAAGGTGTGTCCAGAATTCGTAACAATACCGCTGGTCCAACTTCAAGGCTATATTTGACCACTTAAACATTCGAATCTTCTAATTTGACATTTCACAAAACTTGTAGATATTTTTCCTCATCTTTCCTAGCATATAAAGAACATCAAAATTAGAGATTTACAACTCAAGTTATGGTCAAAATACTGAACTAATGTCAATATGTATTAAAATCTGAAAATTTTGCTTTAAAGCCCAATTCAACCCAATGATCTAAATGAGTGCTAAGACCACTTAATTACAATCTAGACATCATTAATAAGGTAGTTGTGTGAATATTAATATGTTAAAAATCATAATTATCAAATACCCCCACACTTACTCTTTTGCACGTCCTCGGTCAAAACAGAAAAAATCAAAACTAGGGAACAAAGAAAAACAAAACAAACTCAAAAGGTAAAAACTCTAAAAGACTCAATTTCAAATGACATTCAAGAATGCAAAAGTTATAAGCAAGAAAAATAACTAAAGATTTAAGGGAACAAGCAAGGTATCATCAATTTGAAAAGAATGAATCAAGAATGATAGATTCTCACAAGATACACTCTTAATCCCTCAAGTGTTTACGGGATAAGTATTTCACTCAATTCAATCCATGAAAATTGCATTACCATAAGCTTGCTTATTTTCTACTTCTCCACTACTCAAAACACATGCACACAAAAATCAAGAAGACTTTATTCAAGGTTGAAATGGGGTTAAGGTAAGGAAAGAAAACAATATGGACATGACAAGTTAAACACCCAAGAGAATAAAAGAGCATTGGGAAGGAACTCAAATGACAAGTAACAAACATGAATTTTTATCCCCCAACTCCAAATAATACACATTCTCTTCACATATTTCCTTCACTTTCCTTCTCTTATTTTTTTTTCTCTTTTTTTTTTTTTGAAAATTCAACCTTTCTTGCAATTTTTTTTATCTTTTTTTATTTTTTTAAATATTTTTTTCAAACACATTTTTTTCAAACACTTTGAATATTACTTGAAGTGTTAATTATTCACAAGCCAAAGAGCTCCTCCAATGAAAATGAACCAATGCTCTTCCATTCCCTAAGATAAGGTAAAACATGATTTTTCACATAAGGCATATACTGAGCTAAAACAAAGAATAGGCAAGTAAGCTCAAGAGGGTTAAACAAAAGAAATAATACAGGGTTGACTATTTGGCTAAAGTAGCTAATAAAAGAAAGAAGGCCTCAATCATGTTTATGCATGCAAGTGAAAATGTAGTCTCAAAAAGAATCAAAGCAAGTTCTAGAGTAATCAATTAACATGAATAAAAATCACACAAGAAAGAGGAGAATGGACGTTAAAATCCACCAATATGCTCAAAAACTCACAAGGTATGCATCTATCAAACTCAATCCACTAATTCAAACCATGACCCTTTTACTTGATTTATTTATACTCATCACTTTAACACAGCTTAAAATCCATTCAAAAACACATTTTTCTTTTAAAGCATTATTCTTTTTTTTTTTTTTTTATTTTTTTTTTTTTTTTTTTTTGCAATAAACAAACACAGAAAACAAAACCAAAATAATAAAGAAATAGTAAATGTAAAAATAAACAACAAGGCTAAATATCAAAATAGCAAAAACATTAAAATTAAAAACAAAAACAAAAACAGAATGCTAAAATTCCTCCCCCACACTTAAATTGTACATTGTCCGCAATGTAAAGCTCACAAGAAAAACAACATTCCATCAAAATCATCAATTAATGAAGGACAAGTAAAATAAAAGAGAGGAAAGGAAAGAAACATCCTTATCAAGTGGGGTAGATGACTTCTTGCAAGTGGACTCCTCCAAAATGTCCTCTTGAGCTCCCTCATAAAATGGTTTGAGGCGATGTCCATTGACTGTGAAAGCTTTAGTAGTATTTTCACTTGTAACCTGCACAGCACCATAAGGAAAAATCTTAGTAACAACAAATGGACCAAGCCACCTAGATCTAAGCTTCCAAAGCATGAGCTTGAGACGGGAGTTGTAGAGGAGAACTTTTTGACCAATCTCAAATTTTTTTCTCATGATCATCTTCTCATGGAAGGCTTTGGTCTTCTCTTTATAAAGTTTGGAATTCTCATAAGCCTCCAAGCGGATCTCCTCCAATTCTTGCAATTGTAGCTTTTGCTCTATGCCCGCTTGATTTAGGTCCAAGTTACACCTCTTTACTGCCCAAAATGCGCGATGCTCAATTTCCACCGGCAAATGGCATGCTTTTCCAAAAACAATCCGATAAGGAGACATCCCAATTGGAGTCTTATAGGCGGTCCTGTAAGCCCATAGAACATCCTTAAACCTTTTGCTCCAGTCTTTCCTGTTAGGTTGAACTATTTTCTGAAGTATCTGCTTGATCTCTCTGTTGGAAACCTCGGCTTGCCCATTAGTCTGGGGATGGTAAGGTGTAGAAACTCTATGCAAGACTCCATACTTTTTCATCAAGGCTTCCATGCTCAGATTACAGAAGTGCGAACCCTGATCACTAATGATGGCTTTCGGGACTCCAAACCTACAGAAAATATGTGATCTAACAAAATCTACAACAACTTTGGAATCATCAGTCTGAGTGGCTTTTGCCTCCACCCATTTAGATACATAATCCACAGCAAGCAGAATGTAAACAAAACCAAATGACACAGGAAAATGACCCATAAAATCAATACCCCAAACATCAAATATCTCACAAAACAACAAAGGTTGTTGGGGTATTTCATTCCTAAGAGAAATATTCCCTGTTCTCTAGCATTGTTCACAAGATTTACAAAACAAATATGCATAATGAAATAGAGTGGGCCAATATAATCCAGAGTTCAAAACTTTCCTAACTGTACGAGTAGGTCCAAAATGTTTACCACAGGCAAATGCATGACAAAAGCTAAGAACAGAATTAAACTCATGATCAGGAATGCATCTCCTAATGACTTGGTCACTACAAAATCTCCATAAATAAGGGTCATCCCACACATAATATTTTGACTCACTTTTCAGTTTATCAATCTGTGCCTTAGTGAAATGTGCAGGCAATGCTCTAGCAACTAAGAAATTAACCAAATCTGCAAACCAAGGGATGTTACCTTGCATCTTGAAAAGTTGCTCACCAGGGAAGGCATCATGGATAGAAGAAGAATCTGCCTCTCTCTCAATTCGACTCAAGTGATTTGCCACCAGGTTCTCTGCTCCACTCTTATCTCTGATATCAATATCAAATTCCTGTAAGAGTAACATCCACCTAATCAACCGGGGCTTTGCATCGGGCTTTTTCAGGAGAAACTTCAAAGCTGCATGATTTGAAAATACCACCACTCTAGAACTAAGCAAATATGATTGAAATTTATCTAAAGCAAAAATAATTGCTAAAAGTTCCTTTTCGGTTGTAGTGTAGTTGGCTTGTGCAGCATCTAAAGTCCTCGAAGCATAAGAAATGACATGAGGTACTTTGCTGACTCTCTGTGCAAGGACAGCTCCCAATGCATAATTAGAGGCATCACACATAAGTTCAAATGGGAGTGTCCAATCTGGTGGCTGGATGATAGGTGTACTGGTCAATACTCGCTTCAAGTGATTGAAGGCATCCTTGCATCTCTGGTCAAAGTGAAACTCTACATCCTTTTGCAGCAAGTTGGATAGTGTAAGGGCAATTTTGCTAATATCCTTTATGAATCGTCGATAGAAACCTGCATGACCAAGGAAAGAACGAACCTCCCACACGCATGTGGGGTAAGATAGGCATGAAATGACATCTATTTTTGCAGGATCTACCTCAACACCCTTACTAGATACTACATGCCCTAAAACTATACCTTGTTCTACCATGAAATGATATTTCTCAAAATTTAGGACAAGGTTAGTTTCAATGCACCTATGCATAACTCGAGCCAAACTATCAAACATGCATCAAAGGAAGAGCCATAGACAGTAAAATCATCCATAAACACATCCATGCAACTCTCTAAAAATTCAGAGAAGATACTGACCATACACCTTTGAAAGGTTCCTGGAGCATTGTACAGACCGAAGGACATTCTCTTGTATGCAAATGTTCCAAATGGGCAGGTGAAAGTGGTCTTCTCTTGGTCTTCTGGGGCTATATGAATCTGAAAATAACCTGAATATCCATCCAAGAAACAGTAATGTGACTTGCCAACCAGTCTCTCCAACATCTGATCAATGAAAGGCAATGGAAAATGATATTTCCTAGTGGCCTGGTTAAGCTGCCTATAATCAATGCACACCCGCCAACTGTTCTGAATTCTTGTGGGTAGGAGCTTATTGTTCTGATTTGTAACTACTGTGACTCCAGATTTTTTTGGAATCACTTGCACTGGGCTCACCCATTTACTGTCAGATATGGGATAAATAATGCCAGCTTGCAGTAGCTTGGTCACTTCCTTCTTCACCACATCCAGAATCAGGGGGTTTAGTCTCCTTTGGGGCTGCCTCACTGGCTTGGTACCTTCCTCCAATAAAATCCTATGCATACATGTGGAGGGACTAATACCAAGAATGTCTGCAAGTGTCCATCTGATGGCCCGCTTATGCTGCCTCAAAACCTGCAGTAATTTTTCTTCTTGTTTAGGTTACAGATTCTTAGTGACAATCACTGGCAGCTTCTCACTATCTTCCAAATATGCATATTTAAGGTGGTCTGGCAAAGTCTTTAGCTCTAAGGATGGGGGATGCACAATAGAAGGCAGCAAGCTATTTGAAACAAGCAACTCAGCAGCATTAAATTCAACATAATTTTGACTCATATTTTCATATGCTGCATTAGTCAAATAAGCAGCTACATCATCACTCATAACCGTATAAATCTCAGCACATGCAGCACATGGTTCAGTATCACAGCTAACACATATATCACAAGTGACAGAATCCAAAAAGTCAATAATATCAGGGAATTCAGCACTCATATTAGCATAAGTATCATCAACCAGCATTTCAATCACATCAACATGAAAAACTGAATGCTCCTCAAGGGAATGTCTCATGGCATCAAAAATGTTAAACTGTACCACATCTTCACCAAATTCCATAGAAAGGGTGCCAGCAGGCACATCTATCTTAGTCTTGGTTGTCTTGAGGAATGGTCTTCCTAGAATCAATGGAGCATGATTTGTTGAAGATTCGTCTTCCATGTCTAGAATGTAGAAGTCTGCTGGGAAAATTAGCTCATTCACCCGCACTAACACATCTTCCAGCACTCCTGCAGGATAAGCAGTGGTTCTGTTTGCTAACTGAATCACTATACCAATGGGTTGTAAGGTGCCAATGTTCAAAGACTTATACACTGACATAGGCATGATATTGATAGAAGCACCCAAATCTAGCATTGCATGGTCAAATCTGGAACTGCCTATAGTGCAAGGGATTGTGAAAGTTCCAGGATCTTTGTATTTCTTTCGCATGCTTGGCTGAATCATCGCAAAAATATTTCTGCCCATACTGACCTTCTCAGTACCCTTAAGTCTTCTCTTGTGAGTACACAACTCCTTAAGAAATTTAGCATACTTGGGAATTTGCTTGATTGCATTTAGGAGGGGAATATTGATTTCTACCTTCCTGAATGTCTCCATGACTTCTTTTTCCATTTCTGCTTGCGCTATCTGCTTGGATTGTGTCACTCTGTTTGGGAAGGGTAGTGGAATGACCAAGTCTGAATTCTCTGCACATTTCTTCTGGACTGATTCAGTATCTGGTTACTGCAATGGGAGCTCTGGTTGTGGCAAATTAGGACCATCAATTTCTCTGCCACTTCTTAAGCTAATGGTACTTACATTGCCTCTTGGATTATTGACTGTTTGTGAAGGCAATTGGCTTGATCCTTGGCTTTTCAGCTCACTCACAGTGGTGGCCAGCTGCCCAATCTGAGTTTGTAGGTTTTGAATGGTGGCATTGACATTTTGCTAGAACTGAACATTATTTGTGGCCATCTGTTTCATCAAATCTTCCAATGATGGCTCGGATGGAGTGGTTGTTGGATTTGGCAACATGAGGGGCTGCTGCACAGGTGGCTGCATAGTTTATTGTTGTTTGAATGCAAGTGGTTGATGTTTATTGCTAGGACCTACAACTTGGTATCTAAATTATTGCTGCTGTTGGGGTTGTTGTTGCTGACCAGAATTCCCATATCTCAAGTTAGGATGGTCCCTCCAGCCAGGGTTATAAGTATTAGAAAATGGATCATATCTTGGCTACTGGGGACTGCTGATATTGAGGTCTACGGAAAAATGCCACCGCCGCAACCGATCGCTCTGGAAAAACAGAACCACCATCCTGAAGTGTGGGGTATGCATCAGTAGGATGAGATGAACAAGAGCAAATACCACACACCCTTGCAAGCTATTGTACAGAAACTGGTACATGTTGTCCCACTGCTAATTACCTCACCAAAGAAGTCAATTCATCAAGTCTGTGTTCCATTCTCTGTTGGTCGACTTGAGACAATTGAACCTCATTGACTCCTCTGGTGGAGGTAAGGATTCTTGTGCCAAATTTTTGAGCATTGGCTGTCATATTTGCTATTAAATCTCTTGCTGTAGTAGGGGTTTTATCCACTAAGGCACCTCCAGATGCAGCATCCACCATACTTCTATCCATCGGCAGCAAGCCCTCATAGAAATATTGAATCAAGAGCTGATCACTAATTTGATGGTGGGGACAGCTCGAACACAACTTCTTGAATCTCTCCCAATATTCATGCAAGGTCTCACTAGTCATTTGCCTTATGCCACAAATGTCTTTTCTAATGGCAGCTGCTCTAGATGCAGGGAAAAACCTATCTAAGAATAACTTCTTCATATCATCCCAACTCATGACAGAACCAGGTGAAAGGTAGAACAGCCAATCCTTGGCTACATCAGAAAGAGAGAAAGGGAATGCCCTTAACTTGATATGCTCCTCAGAGATTCCATGCGGCCTTATGGTTGAACAGACCACATGGAACTCCTTTAAGTGCTTATGGGGATCCTCACCTGCAAGACCATGAAACTTGGGCAACAAGTGTATCAATCTAGATTTTAACTCAAAGTCAGCATCAAGATCAGGATATTGAATGCACAAAGATTGGTAAGTTACATCAGGAGCAGCAAGTTCTTTAAGGGTCTTATTTTACCTGTTATCAGCCATGATTTTAAAATCACTTAAGATCTCAAGTGCACCCTCAGATTCAATGTCACAACTAAATTCAAAACTAATTCTTTCACTTAGCCCACGAGCTCTAATCAACCTATGCAATGTTCTATCAATCTCAGGATCAAATTCAAGCAAGATATTAGGATTAGACCTAGTCATACACCAATCAAAACACAAAAAACACAAAATCAGTAAACAAGCAAAATACACTAGATAACACTAAAAATATACCAAAATAAATTTAATTGACCTATGCAATGATTTTTAAAAATTATGGGACTTGTACAACATGAAAACTACGCAAAAATGAAACTAAAAAATGCAATAAAAAATATTAAAAAATTGAAAAATTGGTCTAAACGATGGATTTTGGGAAAACCAGGGGTGACCTCACAACATCTCGTGAGTCTTGTTTATTTGGCCATTTTCCTTCAACTGACCAAGTTTCAGGTCATTTTAAGCACATTTTCTGTCAATACGAAATTCTACAAAGTGACCCGTAATCACCCGTTTTCTCCTAAAAATCACCAAAACACAACAACACAAAGGTTAGTGAGGGATTAGTAGTTAAATATACTCTGAATAATATTGAACAAAATCAGAATGATCCCCGGCAACGGCGCCAAAAATTTGACAACTGTCGAGATTACCAAATTTAAATCAATTTATAACCGATTTACCAAAACTACTTGCAGTATAAGGTAACACCGGGTCGAGCCCGTAGATCACTCTAATTATGAAGTCAGATTAAGAGGTTAATAAACAAGGGGGAAAATTTTTGCAATATTAAACAACAAAGAGCAATTAAAATGAGTAAACAAAATTAAGAAAACAACCAATCCAAGAGAATTAACAAATCTTGATTTTAATCCATCCTCGATCTTTATAGAAATCCTTGGTCTTAGATCACATCAAGACGCCTCTCAATGATCCATGGATCTTCTACTAGAAACGCTTCTAGAATTCAATCAATTAAGGTTAGACAAATTAAGCATCCATTCAAAACCCAAATTAACTTAAAAACCAAGATCCAACCAAGCTAAATATTTCATCAAACACCTTTGATGCATTATTTAACCTCTGAATTCATCTCTTGGTACATGATAATTACGCAATTAACATATGCAAATCCTAATTAAATTAAGCATTAAATCAGAATTTAAACAAGAGAAGAAGAGAAAGAGAAACTTGATTAATAGATGAATGTATAGCAATTAAAACAAGATATCAAGATTAATCATCAAGAATGTCAATCTCTTAGATTGATTAAAGAAGTTTAGCTCTCCATAGCCATCACCATTGGAGAACCTTCAAGAACCATACAAAAATGAAAATAACAAAGAGAGAGGAGGAGAAGAAGAGAAGAGGAGAAGTCTCCAAAATCCAAAAACTAAAACTACAATCACACTTCTACGTAGAAGCTCTCTATCATTTCTTCACAAATCTGATTGCTCTCCTCTTAATCATTCACTAAGAGTCAAAAGTGGTTCACCTACTTTTGTTAATTATTCCTCCATTATCAAAGTGTGTCTCCCACCTTCCAATGAATTATTTTCTCATTATGAAAGTGTGTCTCCCACCTTCCATGATTCCTCCACTTTTTCCACATTTCCATCTTTTGGATTTCTGTCACAATCTCTAATTCAAATGAAATCCATCAAATAGCCTTTGAAGTAAGCTTTCCAAGGAGTGCTCATATGCTTAATTTGGGCTTGAAATGAGTGAGATATGCCCAAAATAGTGAAGGTGTGTCCAGAATTCATAATAGTACCGCTGGTCCAACTTCAAGGCTATATTTGACTACTTAAACATTTGAATCTTCTAATTTGACATTTCACAAAACTTGTAGATATTTTTCTCATATTTCCTAGAATATAAAGAACATCAAAATTAGAGATCTATAACTCAAGTTATGGTCAAAATACTGAACCAATGTCAATATGCATTAAAATTTGAAAATTTTGCTTTAAAGCTCAATTCAACCCAATGATCTAAATGAGTGCTAAGACCACTTAATTACAATCTAGACATCATTAATAAGGTAATTGTGTGAATATTAATATGTTAAAAATCATAATTATCACTCATAGAAGTAAGTTGAGTATGCATCCGGGAGCCACGAAGATGTACCAAGATTTGAAACAGCTGTATTAGTGGCAAGGAATGAAGAGGGATGTCGCTGAATATGTATCATTCTGTTTGATTTGTCAGAAGGCCAAAGTGAAACATCAGAAACCATCAGGAATTTTGCAACCTTTGCCTATTCCTGAGTAGAAATGGGATGACATAGTAATGGATTTCGTCACGGGACTACCGAAAACTCGAAAGAGTCCGATTCTATATGGGTAATTATTGATTGACTTACAAAGTCGACGCACTTTTTACCGATTAATATTAAGTACTTAATGGAAAAGTTAGCTCAAGTGTACATCAATGAAATTGTTAGACTTCATGGTGTATCATCCAGTATAATATCTGATCGAGATCCGCGATTTACATCGAGATTTTGGAACAGTTTGCAAGAAGCGATGGGAACAAAGCTACGTTTGAGTTCTGCTTACCATCCACAAATAGATGGTCAGTCAGAAATAATGATTCGGTCATTGGAGGACTTGTTGAGGGCTTGTGTTCTAGAGGAAACTAGTTGTTGGGATGAATTTCTACCATTGATAGAGTTCACCTACAACAATAGTTTCCATTCGAGCATGGGGATGGCACCCTATGAGGCATTATATGGGAGAAGATGTAGAACACCGTTGTTTTGGTACCACGATGGTGAAAGTACTGTGCTAGGACCTGAATTTGTGCAGTAGACTACTGAGAAAGTGAAGATGATCTAAGACAAGATGAGGACAACTCAAACGCGACAAAAGAGTTATGCAGATAAAAGACGAAGACCGCTTGAATTTGAAGAAAGTGACCATGTATTTCTACGTGTGACACCTATGACTGGAGTTGGACGAGTGATCAAGTCGAGGAAGCTCACTCCGAAGTTTATTGGATCGTATCAGATACTCCGTCGGGTAGGTCCGGTAGCTTATCAGATTGCACTACCACCGTTCTTATCAAATCTTCACAATGTATTTCACGTATCACAATTATAGAAATATATTTCTGATTCGACTCATGTTATTGAGCTAGACACCGTACAACTAAAGGAAAATTTGACCTATGAGACGTTTCCAGTCAAGATTGAAGATCGAAGGATCAAACAACTTTGAGGGATTGAAAGTGAATCTTGTGAAGATCTATCATTCTTGACTCATGCTTTTCAATTGAAATATCCTTGCTTGTTGATTTGAGATGTGAAGATATGTTACCTCATAAATGTTTTGATTACTTGAATGATTGATTACTCTTCATTTTTTAAATATTATTAGAAATTAAGTCTTTTAGAGTGTTTAGCTTTTGAATCTGTTTCGTTTTTTTTAGTGAATGATTTTATGTGTTTTACCCAGGAGTGCAAAAAGCCAAGTGTGGGAAAATTTGATAATCACATATTTCATACATTAATAAGCCTTCATTTTTAGTTATTTACACTTTCTATATACTTAATTGATTGATTTTGGTTATGTTTTATAAGTTTGGACTCAAATTGGACTTAATTGAATTTTTCAGGATGATTTATGTCTTACACTATTTCTGTATTTGGATCATATCTTGGGTTGTAGGTGGCTATTTAAGGTTATTTTAGTGGCATTTGAAAGATTAGAGAGATATATACAACTTTTATGAAGACCTCAAAGGCTCAATCACAAGTTTGGATAACTCAAATTGGTGTTGAATCCAAAACTAGGGTGCTAATCCTAATAGGTTGACCTATGAGTACTATTCATGACATCGCTCAGGCTACAAGTTTTCAAATGGGATGAAATTTTGGTGGTTAATAGTTAAGACCAAAATATATAACTTTCATATTGAACACTTTTCCAGAATCAGAATTCTTGGAGGTGATATTGGGCTTGGAAGTCAGAATAGAGAAGCTATCATTGGGCCTGAGCAGTATGCAGTAATTTAGCCATAACTTAGGATATAGGTATCCAATTGAGGTGATTCTGGTGGGTATTTTGAAGCTAAGATCCAGCCCTACAACTTTTATGAAGACACTATTTGATCATTCTGACATATTCAATGACGTTAAAGCTAAATGATTTTAGAGATAAAGAATCTCTATAATTTTTCACTCACCAAAAGTCATTTGGCATTTTCCACTCATTTTCCACTTATCCATTCACTAATGACTCGGCCCCCTTGTTATTTTGTATCTCTAATTCTCTATAAAAGGGAGCCTTGGTAGATCATTGAAGGTATTAGGTGTTAGTTACCAAAATGATGCCATTTTGTTACTAGATTTTCTTGTAGTAATTTTTCTTTGTTCTAAATTGAAGTCATGTTCTTCTTCTTCTTCTTCTTCTTCTTCTTCTTCTTCTTCTTCTTCTTCTTCTTCTTCTTCTTCTTCTTCTTCTTCTTCTTCTTCTTCTTTTCTTTTCTTTTCTTGTCTATGAGTAACTAAGTTTCATTTTACTTGGGTGAAAGGGTGAAACTCTTGGTAATAAAATAAGGTTAGATTTATTCTTCTTTTGTGCTTAAATGATTTATATTTTCTAGTAACCATTATACGTGTTATATTTTATTTCTTATAATTTAGAAATCATCTTTTCTAAAGAGGAGTTCTTGATTTGTTGTAGACAAAATTTTGGCACAATAAATGCTTTAACCCATTTATAAGTGGTGGTAATATTATTTGGAAACATAATATAATTACGTATATTACGTTAAATGGACTTTTAACGTTGTATTTTCTGATTGGAACCTCCATGTTGCGAGGATTCTAATTGAGTTATAAAAGGAATTAATCTTACCTTTACTTTATTTACCAAGAGTGAATCTTTTTACCCAAGTAAATAATTTTTACTGTAGTAATAAAATATTTACCTTACCATAATTAATCTTCATTAATTCCCTGTGGATCGACCTCAGACTCCCGAGAATTTATTACTTGAGACAATCTGCACTTGGGTTCGCAACAATTAATCCCGCATCAAACTTTTAGACTTGGTTGAAAATTTATGCATTAGAAATCAAATATCATATAATGATGAAATAGTCTATTGATTATCTGCATATCAGATTCAACACATTGGAAGGCCAAATGGCCACTTTGCATCAAAATATAGGCATTTCCATCACTACACCTCCAGAAGTTCATCCTACTTCTGAAGATGTTGTGAACATGGCTAAAGAAGCTGCTGCTGCTGCTGCACCTGAAGAAGAAGGCAATACTGAAGAATAAGCAGCCCAAGCTTCACAGCACACTAAAGAACCAAGGACCAATGAAGATGTTTAGATCTTAGGTGTCTTAAGTGTGTCTATAATGATGTTAGCATGCTGTTTTTTTATGAATATAAATGACTGTATAACTTGTTTTGATTATGCTGATATGAATGAATGAATTTTTGATATAAATGAATAGTTGAATTTCTAGTATGTACCTTGTTTTATATGTTTTTATACTTTGAATCTCCCACACATGTTCTTTTTTATAATGACAAATGGGGAGAATAAGTATCATACTAAATAAAACAACTTGAACTAATGATCTAAAATAATGATGCAATGATTCTATACATGTTCAAATAATAAGAACTGTCAATTAGACAGGGGGAGTAAACGGTAAACAACTGCTATACTTTATTACTCTGATATTTTTAATTACTTCCTAAGATATATTGAATGCTAAACATGTTATGTATGGTAAGTTTGTCATCAATCAAAAAGAGGGAGTTTATGGATAAATGACCCTAGTATGTTTTGATTAATGACTAAACTTAACATGATTATTACTTTTATTCACTAACTATTTGACAAGCTTGACTTTTTCAATGAGATTTAATGGAGCAAGAAAATTGGATACAAAGGATCATGAAGCAAAGCATTTTAATGCAAGGAACATGAAGGAAAACTTAAAGAAGAAGCATCATGAAGAAGGAAGTCAAGGAAGATCATTAGGAACCTTTTTGTAAAGAAAAGACTTAGTATAACTCTTTGATTAAGCTCTCTAAAATAAATAAAAATGGTTTTCAAAAGTAAAAATGGACTAAAAATAAAAAATGTTAATTAATAAGTCTGTACATCTATGTGTACATTGATGTACTTTCAATTAATTAACTAACTTTTAATGAAAACCTCAGTGTACATCTATGTATAAGTGTTATACATCTATGTATACATCAATTGATTCTAGACTTACTTGATCAGTATGCATTTTTGCATCTGTACATCGATTGGTACATCGATGCATAAGCCAAAACAGAAGCAAGGATTTCTTGAAATAGCCATACAATCGATTAGGTAATCGATGTATAAACTTCTGGGCTGAAAATGTAAGTGTTTTTCAAGAACAACATCGATGTACTCAGGTGTGTATCACTCAAGATCAAGAACATCCAAGAACACAATTGATTAGGCAATTGATGTACATATGTTGTAAAAATGAAATTTTGTTTAATACATCTATGTACTAATCGATTGACTGATAACATAATTTTTCAGATAAGTTTGTTTTGATCTTAAACTGATTTGTAAAGTGCGTCCAACGAATCTATTTTGAAATATACCTATATAAGGACATTGGCAAACACTTTCTCAATAAGAACTCATTCAAAAATTGAGATCAATCACAAAAATACAGAGAGAGCTTTCATTGAAAAACTAAGTATTTTTCTATAGAATTTCAAATTGTAATATCTGATTTCTTAGAATCTGATTCAATCTTTTCATATTGTAAAAGAGAGATAAGAGAGAAGGTTCTCTCGCTGCTGATTAAATCAAGAGTAGAAGGGACTCTTGGTGCTGTGCAAGAGTAGAAGGAACTCTTGTGAGAATTGCAAGATTGCTTTGACTGAAAAGCTGTCATTTGGGTAGAAGGAACCTTGAAGTGAAGCTTGTGTAAAGAATCTTATAAATTGATTTTCAATAGTAGACAAATTTCATAGTGATGTGGGGACTAGATTTAGGTTACTAGAGGAGGTAGCTGAACTAGGATAAATCTCGGTTTGCAATTTTCTCTATCCCTTAACTTTTTATTTGCTTTATTTTTGAATGTATGATTAAGCAATATGTTAGGGATACTTTGTAACACCCACCGTAGGGCGTCACATTTCATGTTACTTTATTACCAAATTACCCTTCGCTTAATCAGCGTGCTTTGTAATATAAATACGAGTTATAAAATTTCTTAATAATAAGATAAACTTAACGAAAAATAAAAGCATAACAACATTGTCACAAATAATTTACATCATATATACATATACCAGTCTCAGTACTGTCATATTTTAATATTTACAAACTAGACTCTCAAAATATTTAAAATATTATTTAAACTAATATATTGCCCAAGTCCTACAAGACAGTAGAACCCTCAGACGGGTCCTCCTCAGATTCCTCCGCAGGTAGGAATCCAGCTTGACGTGAAGTCCTACAGACAGGTGTCCAAGTAGACGACACTATGCTAACCGCACTAGGGATACAATAGTAAGCCCCCCAGTACTGCCTAATAGATATTGGAAACTCTAGTTGTATATAAATATTAACACTAAAGTAAGGATGTCCTAGATGTTGTCTACTCAATCTAATATTTAAGTCTCCCATATAGTAAATGCTCTCTCTCTCTCCAAATCAACATGCCATGCCTCTGATCCTCCAAGAAACGTCAATCTCATGTACCCAAGGAAACACGGCATCTCCATCTCTTCAAAACTCAGTGTCCTCAACTAGGATTTGCTCCTCCACTCCCTCTTGCTATAATCCTTGCTTGGCGTCTTTAAAATTATAAATATAATATAGAATAGATATATAAAGAGGTGAGATCACCTATACCATTACCAGTATGGTAGCAATGAAGATAAACACATATAATATTTCATACAACTATCATATCATAATTACAATTATGCCACTAATATAATTATCATCACAAAACATGTAATATACAATAATTACAATCATGCCATTACCAATAATCAAATATTCAATAATTCAATTATCATAAACTACAATTACAATAATACCCTCAATAACTATATATATGCACACAGACTCAATTTCCTACTCCATGGAGCTAAAACTCAGGTCGGAAAGAGTGATCGAAAAGATTTATCGGTACCAACATGCCTCAGACCACGTGCTCAATCTTGCACATCTAGCATATACACGACAGTCTTTATCAGATCTTGATTAAGAATAGTGTCTCAGTCCAGATCATTGGTGTGTTACGTCGATCTAACCCACGGTACAGAAGAGCTACTAATTGCCCATTGTAGGCAACCCGCACCCCAATGCCCCCAAGGTCAATAAGTGACCTACACTATGCATATCGCACCCACTCAAGAAGTGTAGTCTCTCCTAGGCAAATAACCTCATACAGTCCATCGGACCTTTCCAATGCATGTACTATGCACCATTCACAGTTCCAATTCATATCACATATTCGGGGTCCATCGGACCTTTTCAACATTTTTCAATTGCGTAAAATATTTTTCACATGTTTTAAATTAAAAAATACTATTTTTCTCATTTAATACTAAAAATTCACTTTATTTTCCATATTTGCATAATAGCCCCTTAAAAATATAATATTTACATTATAGTCCTTATTTAAATAATATTTTCATAATAGTCCCTTACAAAATTCATATTTACGAAATAATCTCTCTTTTATAAAATATTTACAATGTGACCCCTCTAAAAATAACATTTGCAATATGACTCCTTTAAAAACTAGTATTTACATAATGGCCCCTCACTTAAATAATATTTATAATTTAGTCCTTTTTATAAAAAAAAATTACAATATGACCCCTCTAAAAATCAGTAATTGTACTGTTTTCAAAAAAATGATATTTCTTTCTTTTACTTCACATATTACAACTCAAATTTTACCAATGCGCTTCAAAACCCGTAGGGTGAGCTATACGTCAGTAAACTTCAAGTATTGACCCTCATTTTATTTCATAACTCATTTACTTAATTATATCAAATAGTTTTCCCAAAATCATTTTACTTTGCTATACTCAAACTTTTCCACATTCAATTCCTTTTCATTTCAATCTTTAATTCTCATTTGAATCCATCATTTTCAGGATTTTGGTCCTCTAAACCCTAGTATGGCCATGAGCCTCATTACTCTTTGGAGCATTCATACAATTGTTCCATCATGTTATTCACATCCTAATTTACACATACACTTGCATGCATTCAAAATTATCCATACAAGCACATTATCAAAGCTTTAGATATACTATCACACATGCAATCACAAACACAAAATTATAAACCATACAAACACAATCAAAGAAGCATTAAACACTAGTGAATAAACCCTTATGGGTTTTTCACCGTACAAAACCATCCCCACACCACCAAAACTTGGTTGGTGAGGTAAAATCTCCCTCTTACCTCTTGAAGACAAGATCCTCAAGCTCCTCTCCTTCTACTTGATTTCGTGGGAACCAACACAAATCCCTAACAATTCTAAAACAATTAGTAAAATCACAAACAAGGCTTAATAATGATAAACCATGGAACAATCATGGTTTAGAAAATTACAAACTAAATTTTAAACCATAAAAACCAAAGTTTACCTTTAGAGAAGTAAACCAAACTTGGATTTTGAAGCACTTAGGGTAGGATTTTGATGAAATCTCCTAAATGAAAAGTGTTCAAGAGGTGGTTTAGGTTTAGAAAATGCTAAGAATAAAAATTATAGAAGATAGATGGTGGTCTTGGGTGTTGGGGCCGAATTCTAAAGAGAAAAAGGAAGGGAAAAGTTTCTTTGTGTTCTTGAAATTTTTGAGAGGAAATGATGCTTGCTTTTTGTTGAGAGAGAAAAGTGAATATTTGAGAGTGAAATGAGTGTGCAGCTGTGTGAGGTGAGTGTATAGGGAAATTAAAGAGATTAACTTGAAGTAAATATCCCATTTTGTATTCACACTTGAAGCACATGGCCTATGTCACATAGATTGTCCTAGAAGCTTGTGGAACTTGGTGGAATGGCCCTCTTGGCCGTGGGGTGTCTAAAGAATTAGGGCTTAATTTGATTTCAATTAAAGTCTAATTGCATGCTAATTAAATAGCTAATTAATTAGGTTAAGCCTCCTAATCACTCTTAATTATTTATCTAATGACATAACTAATTAATTAAATATATAATTGTATATATCTTAGCTTCTAAATAAAATTAGGATATCTAATTAGTAATTAGATTATAACTAATTAATAACTAGGTTAATTTACTTAGTTTCTTAATTAGGTAATTAAGATGACTAAATTAGGTTTAATTAACTACTAAGTAAAAGTCAAGCCACTATATTTGACTCCATCCTAGCCTTTGAAATGAACTTTGTTTCCAATCCATTGATCTCATCTAAGGTGGATATCACTTAGTGATTTTATCAGGATTCATTTCACACCATTGATCTGATCAACGGTTATGATAAAAAAACATCTTAATCAAGCTTTTCATCCGATGGTCTACAATAAAGTCCAGGCCCCTTTATTTGACCACTTCCTATTGGATAGAAAAGTTTAGCAACCTATTTTGACTATTTCTTATTGGTTCATTTTGATTTAGGTTACAGAAAATATTCTAAGCACATTTTCTATCAGTTAAAATTTATCGGGTCAAATAATTTATAGCAATAATTGCTATAAATAAAATAGCAGATATTTATCCATGAAATATTTTTATTTCCAGATAAATTCTAAAAATTAAAAGATTCTTTTCTGTGTCACTCAGATTTAGGTTTAGTAAGATCCTCTGTCTCCGAATAAATCAGATAAGAATTTCCCCAGCCCAAAAATTATTATTTTCCTGACTAGGAGCAAATCACACAAAACGATCAAAAATGATCTCAGAATAGTCAAATTATTTTTATAATACACAGAAAATGTAAAACAGTGTAATTCTGCTATTACTATTAACATAGTCAGAATTTGGGGTGTTACATGCTTGCATGATTTGATTAGTTTATGATCTTGTTCATATCTGAAATCAATCTTATTGTTAATATTTCTTTATAAGTTTCAAGTCTTGATAGAAATATATCTTGCAAAAACACATTTTGGTTTGTTGGTTGACAAAATCTTTTTCATAGTTAAAGAAAAGAATCAGTTTTGGCAAAAAGGAGAAAAGTTATAAGAAGATATCATACTCAATTCAACCTCCCCTTCTTGAGTATTAAGAAGCCACAACCAACAAGGTGTTCTTTGGCTTTTGAAGAGAATGGTGTTGGAATGGCTTGACAGAATCCTAGTTGTCGAGCTACTATGTTTTGTAGTCACAGCTCTAAGGATTTATCCATTAAACCAGGAAGACCAACAACTAGAATTTGCCGAAAAAGAAAATTAGACCAAATAAAAATATTGTCGACTTGAGTGGAAGGATCATTAGAAGTTAGTGGTCGAGTAAACCACTCGGGACCAAGAGAGCAGTCGACGAATGACGCAAAATAAATGTCTTCAATGTTAAAAGAGATGGAATGGAAAATGCTGAAGAAATGCATGAAATTCTCCAAGTTTTGTTTATGGATTTTTTCATGTTTGACATGGCAAAGTTTATTGCCATAGGTAGCAAGAGAGATTATCGAAGGCGAAGTGTCGACCAGATAATTTCCTAAGATGGCATTTAGCCAAAGCTGAAGTAGCCATATTAGGCCATCAGAGTTAGTTTTCTTTACTTGAAACTGAATGCTTTGAATAATTTCGCCTATGCTAAGTTAAAGATTAGCAAGGAGGAATTGGCTGAGAGCCAATTTTTGACCTTCATGAAGAAGATTAGCAAGTTGAAGATAAGATTTGGACACTTGAACTGACCTAGAACCTAAAGCATAGGCTGATAACCAGAGAAGAATAAAAGCCACATAATCTTTGTCGGATACAGGACCTATTTCTAGAAAGTAGAAACTAATGAAGTTTAAAAAAGAAGTTGGGACCTTCGTGCAAACATCAATGGTATTCAAAGGTTGGAGGACAAGAGTTATGACTTCCCCGTCTGGTCGAAGACCAGTTATGGTAGTCACTTTAAAGAGCGTAGGACCCATTATGCCATAAGGGAATTGAAAAGAATTAGTGGTTTTATTCTAAAAGAAAAATGATCCACCCAACATGCAAGAATCCATTTTTATGGAGTAACGGGAAAGTTGAATATAATCAAAGATACCTATGTTCCTCCACAAAAATTCTTTAGAGGCTTGAACTCTATCAAGCCACTCAAGATACCCATTGATCTGGGTAGGAGGGGTTCTGAAAAGCCTCTCAGACTTGCTGAAATAACTGATAGGAATGGAAGGAAGAGAAACCAAGATAGCTTATTGAGGATTTTTACAAGGAACAAAGTTATGTATTTCATCAGTAATGGACTTTTTGGGCAAAATTGGGCTTACAGCTAGAAGATCTAAAGAGAGCGAAGAATCTTTGATAGGAAGAATTACCTTTGAAAGGTTCCATAGTTCAGACTTCTTTAGAATTAGGTCTTGAACAATAGCATGGTTGCCTAAATCCATTGATGGTTCGTTAGGAGATTGAGAACTAGAAGCCATTGTGGAAAGCAAAGATTTACAGAGGAGACGCGCGAGAGCGAGGTTGAAGATGATAAACAGTGGAGAAGGGAGTGAAAAGACACGTGGTTTTACAAATTTAAAAAGTTGTTTTTCAATAGGGGTAATTATGATCTATAATCCCTATTTATTGGAAACGACTATTTAATGTCTGAAGTTATGATTTTAGTTATGACCTTTGAGATTTTTATGGAAGATTTTATTGGATTCCATTGTAAAAAAAAACTTTGAGAGGATTTTAGTAAAATATTAAGCGTCAAGATTGAGACTAGTAAGATGAGAATAAAATTTATCTTTCTTCTAGCAACGTCGAAAGAAAAATCTTAGGGGGCATCTGTTGGGGGTAAAATTACAAGTTCCAATTCAATGGTTGAATGTTGATATTGGAGAAATCTTTTAAGTGTTGGACTAACGTAAGTGTTAATGGTCATGCATTGGTTCTTATTGAAAGGAGTCATAGCTGCTCTCATAGGTTGAATAAAATATTAGTGTCGAATATGTGGCATAACTGCCATATACATGTCTAATTTTTAGGAGTCAGTTATTTTCATAGTTTGCCTATAAATACTAGTGTTCATAATGTACAAGGGGAGGTTATTTGCTGATATACAATCTTTTAGTCAAGGCAACCATTACCCAAGAGGGGAGTGAATTGGGTATAAGAATTTTTTACAAAAGCTCTTAAAAATAAACACAAATATTTAAGCTATTAAATAAAAGAAAAGAAATTGTGAGATGAAGAATAAAAGCTTTAAGAATAAAAAATAAATAAATGTGCAATAATATCAAATTACATAAAATAAAAAAATTAAGAAGAGAGAAGCAAGCACAATAATTATCCTGGTTCGACCACTAACCCATTTGTGGTCTACGTCCAATCCTCGAAAACAATCCGAGATTTTTCACTATGTATACAAGCTTCAATAGGTGCTTGCAACCTGTAATACCCTAGAAAATCATGTTAGGCTTGTATATGGTTACAGAGGTAGCCTAATACTTACTTAACATGTCTGTGAAGTTTTGTGACTTTCTAAGCACGTTTAGGCACTTTACTGTAACGCTAAGTGAGAAATATAGCTGTTATTTATTCTGAAAGCGGCTTAAACTGCTTAGTTAGTGAAAATAAGTGTGGAGAATTTATTTCCAAGTCACAAATGTGAGAATTATGCTACAGTTAAAGTTTGAGAATTTTTGGAGTTAGTTCGGCATTTTTAAGCATACTGGTTGTGTGTTTTAGTGTCAGATTGAACCACAGCTGATATGGAAATATCAGTTTTTAGTGAAACAAAATTTTTAATGAATTTTAAGATTTATTTTAAATTTTTTGGAAGCTATGAAATCAGATTTGGAGAAGTTTGATTGTTCTTAGCAGATCAGAGTTTTAGTACCCAACTAAGAGAATTCAGAAGTGATTTCTCTTCTTGAAATATCCCACGGTGGGGATATTTGAGGGGTAAGAACTGAACAGAAAAATAGAGAAGCAGAAACAGAGAAGAGAAGAGAAAATGTGAAGAAAGGAAAGAAAAGAAAAGAGAGGAAAAGAAACCAAAGAGGAAGAGAAGGATCAACAATCAAAGAAAAGGATCCAAGTGAAGGCCTTGCTTCATCCTCATCATCTTGATCTTGAGGTAGGGAAAAATATGTGTTACTTCATGACTTCGTATTCTTCATTGGGTTTATGGGGACTTGATGGAGGATGTGGGGTTTTGAAGTGTGAGAATTGTGTTTATATTAGTAAATGCATGAATTTTGCTAGAAAGCTTGAGAATAATATGTTTTTAGGTTGCTAGAGGCAATAGAACAGTTCTTCATCACTTGAATATCCTTGAATGTCATTTGTGAAGAAATTGGAGTTTTAGGGTGTAAATGGATGATCTAATCCAAGAATAAAAAATTTGTGTTGTGAGTGGTGTTTTAAGTTTCCTTCTTGTTTGTGAACTTGTTTGGGACTTGAAATCACTTAGAAACTAAGTTGGAGTGACCAAAATCCATGAAAAATGGCCAAAGGAATAGTAGCATCATGCAAGAGAGTTTCTTCCATGTTTCTGGTTCAGTTACATGGCCCGTGTGCGATTACACGGCCTAGGCCGTGTAACTCTCTGCCAGAAATTTTCCTGATGCACAAAAACACGGCCAGGGCAGTGTAAAATTACATGGCCGTGTATTTTGACACGTCGTGTCTTCTGTGATGAGAATTAGATTTTGTGGTCTTCATAAAAGTTTTAGCTCTTTCTCTTAGCTTTCCAATACAACCAAAATTGCATTGTTTCAATAACCGTAGCTCAAGTTATGGTCATTTTACTGTGTAAAGGTCAAAGGTTGAATTAGAGCAGAATGTGTTTTTGGATAGGAAGTGCATGTTTTGGCATTTTATAAGGCTAGAAGCCTTAGAGGGACCTTAGATAACCATAGTAGGGTGGATTATCAAGGGGTAATGTGTTGGAACACCTTAGGCTTCCATAGTATGGTGGAATGCCATAGGCAAGGATAGGGCGCCTAGATGCCCAGAGCAGATTTCATCAGAATCTTTATTTTGATGTTTTCAGATTCCTAATTGCTAGGATTCTTTGTTTATGCCTAGTAGAGTATGTTGAAACTCTAATAGGAGTAATTGATGAAGTGAGAATGTATTAAGTAAAGTTGACTTGAAATGCTAATTACGGGAGGTAATTAGACATAGTCATATATACATATAATTTGTATTGTGATGGATCGAGGAATTGAGTTTCCCTAAGTATGGGAATGATTCATGTATGCTCTTTTAAGAGTGATAAGGTACTTTTAAAAGTATTTGATGATTTGTTTGTGAAATAAATTTGAAATGCATATAAATCAATTGTGAAACTAATTATGGGAAGTAATTAGTAATTGGATTGCATGAGATGTTTGTGAAACCTATTGAGGTTTGTAATGCTAATTATAAGAAGTTAATTAGACATGATGATATACTTAAAGGTATGATATGCCTTTTTGAAAGGTGTGAGCCCCAGTGAAAGTGGGTGTTCTATATCAGGTAAGGCACATGGTAACCTTCCTAATATGGTGAAATTCTTAAGGATGGACTTCCTTGTTCATTATCTATAACCGTGTAGCTGATGGGACTTCACTACTCGGGAGGGGGGAATGGATTTCCTCTGGGATAATGATGTTTGCTAGATGGGACTTCCAGTGCTTGTTCAAGGTTATAGATGAAACTATGGACTTCCATTACTTTGTTCATGTTTCATGCATTCATGACATTACCATGGGATTGGAGGTCCTAGATGTGGTATCATGCATTATTCACTTCCATACTTAGGAAATTGCATAGACATAATCATAAGTTATAATTAAGCATAACATGGGGATTGTATGGGTAGTTGCTATCATAATATTTTCATGCATTGCAATTGTATAGGCGGTTGCTATCATGACATTTTCATGCATTGCAATTGTATGGGCAATTGCGTATTGTTGAAATGAGGAGTCGTTGCTTGTATGATTGAAGTATCAACGAGATAATTATGAACATTATCTGTTTGTATATATATATATATATATAGTGTTGATGTATATATACTGGTATTGGAATACTTCTACTGAGATATGTTTTCTCACCCCGATTGTGTTACCATGTAAATCCAGGTGCAAGTTCTTCGAAAGGGGAGAAGAAGATGTATGAGGATTAGCATAACTTAGATGCTATTTTGAACTGAGCATATGTAAATATTTTATATTTGCTTAGTTATTTTAAGTTATGTATAACAGTATGCCTTGAGGCTGTGATGTATATATAACTTTTGTTTTCGTGGCTCTCCATATTTACTCATTATGTATGAATGATATGGGTTAGACGTTGACGTATGTTAGTAGTAGCAGGGTCAATATTGGATTATTCATTTATATGATGATATATTTGGGTAGCAAATATTGGGCTGTTACACAACCGTTACATAAAAGAGCACTTTTCACACACAGGAAAACCCTACCCTTGTTCTAAAGCCTTAGCCTACAGGGCTACCTCACCCTTATACAAACCTTGAAGGATACCTCACCCTCAATATAGAAGAACAAAAATATAGATGAAGAGAAACTCTCACTCAGAGCAAATTATACAAATTGAAGTGCTAAGAGGCTCTCAAAGGATATCTCACAGTTTCAGCAAAAAGAGTATAGAAAATAAGTGTAAATTATAAATCACAGAGCAAGCGTAAATTAATCAGATAGCTGGGCAGCCAACAGATGAGACCCACGATCTCTATTTATGGAGTTGGAAAGACAATTAGCCGTTGTAGCAATTAATTCCATAATTATTGTGAAAATATGTCCGTTAGTTTCTATAACAAGATCCGTGTTTATTCAAATAAGCCTTTTACTATTCGAATAACACGTTCTTTTAAAAACATTTCTGAAACTGGTTATTCAAATAATATATGGGTTATTCGAATAACATTGCCACAAAGACTTTCTTTTTTAAACAACTTTAAAAACTGGTTATTCGAATAAGAAAAGGTCTATTCAAATAACACTATCAAAAACACATTTCTGGGAAACAGCTCTATTCGAATAACTAATGAGTTATTCGAATAGCTAATATGAAATAAGCCATTCTGAAAACTTTTATTCGAATAACAGGAGTGTTATTCGAATAACACTTTAAAAAACAGAGGCACGCAGCAGCCAATTTTAAAACTTTATTCGAATAATCAATAAGTTTATTCGAATAACTCAATTTATAAAATAGTTATAAAAGCTTGAAACCATCCCAGAAAGTGTATCAAAAACACTAAACCATTTTAAAGTTATTTTCAAAATCAAAACAGTTTTTAAGATAAGTTTGAGAAAGCATTTTTGTTTTATCTTGATGCACTAGGAGATATCCAAAGAGATCCTCGAACAAAGAGACTCTAAGTCCTAAAGCTATCCTTAAAAGATCTTGGACTTGGTCTTCCCATCATCTTCATTTTGCCTTCATGTTTGTTATCATTAAAAACATTCTTCAAAGACATATGTTCAATCACATTCTCCTTGTGTTGAGTTTAATTGAGATCTTCTGCTTTCTTGTTGCAATGTTTACTCTTGGTACTTAGACTATCCTATAAAGTATTGCTTCACTTAAACAAGCATAATTAGTCCAAATTCATAATTCAATATCTTCATATGCATGATTCATAAAAGTATAACTCTAATTAGTTTAACATGCATATAGGACTTTCATATACACATCCAAATAATATATTTATTAATTACTAATAGATATGCTCTATGTAGGATGCAACAAAGAACATTTTGCACATTTCATTTAAGTAGAATCAAATCCAATATTAATTCGTTAAGACTCATATAAAGCATTATTGGATATATTATATGAAGAATGTTACACATATCACATTACATGATTATTAAGAGAAATATAACTAGATAAAGTACATAATCATGAATGATACAATTAAGCACATTTATGTAACATGATTAACATTCTTTTGTGATGCATTTGTCATCTATTAAGCACAACTATAAAGTATAAGCATCATTCTTTTTGTCTTATATTTGTCATCATCAAAACTTATCATATTAAACCATTTGGGACAAACTTATTTCCACAATCTCCCCCTTTTTGATGATGACAAATCACCAAAGAAAAAATATGTTGAGCAGTATACAAGAATGGATATTCATGCAAGCATATCAAAGAATAAGTACAAGAACATATTTTTCTTTCTAATTTTCACTCCCCCTATTTGACATCAACAAAAAAGTTTAGAAAGGAAAAAAATATTTTCTCCCCCTTATAGATTCTACACATGATTCAAGTATAGAGAGATGAAACGATCATGCTTTCAAGATATAGAGGATTATTCATGCAATGCTTGTCATATTTTTGTTTATCAACATTTAGCATATGATAGCAATAAAGGACTTTATGTAATCAAACAAAGATTTAAAGCAAGAGAAATAAACAACTTAAGAGCTAGGCTCCCCCTCAAAATATGCATATTATCAAAAAGAAAAGTAAGACAAAGATACATATTCTTAATCCCTCAAACAAAAACCATTTAAAAACTTTTTCCCCTTTCAAAAAGAATTTTACAAGAGCACATTGTATTTTCAAAATCATTTTAGAAGTGTAGAAATGTTTTTTATTAAAACAAACATATTCATTGAGATAGATTAATCCAAGTCAAAAAAACATAAGTACATCTCCTTGATGAAATATGCTATAGGGATCAAAGCATGTATAAAACTAATATCATCCACCCTAAATGCAATGACAAATTAGCAAGTTAATATCCAATTAGGTACTTTGTCAATGCTAAGCATACTTCTCATGTAAAGATAGCATATAATCATTTAACATCAAATTTTCAACAAGTATCATACAATCCATACCATATAGAATATCATAAAAGCTAAGGGATATATATACTTATTAAGATAGATAAAGAATGATGCTTCTTTAGAATGTTCTTCGTATATTGGTCTTTTGATTTTGAGCTTTCTTCCTTTGAATTCTCCATTCCATTGCACTAGAAGAAAGTCTTCTTTATTTTTCTCTTCATTTGAATTCCATTCAATTTATCCACATATACTTGTATGCAAAAATCTGATGGCTATATTTGAAACACATAGAGAGACTTGCAAAGCTAACTTTAAAAGTCCTCTAAAATATAGGTTAGCATCAAATATCCTGTAAGTCCATTTATAAGTATACTTTAGATTGATATATAATGTAAAGCATGTTTCACATTATCAACCATGCAGTGTTAGCTCTAACAAGAATGCATGAAGCACATATGCACTTGAATCCAAAAAAAAAAGTTTAAGCATTTTAAGACATGATTCGAGTTTATCAGGAAATATATGATCATCATCAAAACTTATTTAGGAATTTTTAGGAAAAAATAATTATCATGTAAGGTATGTAAAGGTATAACGCAACTCTCTACTTCTCCAAATAGCATATGATATCAAATTTAAAGCATAAATAAGGATAATAGATTAATATCATAAAAAATGTACTCTTTGAGTTTTTGTAGATGACTCCCACTTCCACCAACTTTCAAGCTTCAAGCTTTCATGAGGGAATAGAAATTCTTTGCACCACTTTTAAAAGTTGAATCCTTTTAAACTTTACTATCCTCAAGTTGAATGAACTTATTCCATTTAAATGCTTGCTTGAAGTTGTTATCACCCTACAATACAATTCAAAGTACTTTGATTGGTATCCATAGATGTTAGTCATTATGCCAAACTCATAAGCAAATAAGCATTCAAAATAATAAAACAACAAATGAGTTCAAAAGATATTTCATTTCAATGATTAATTTAGTCAAGTACATATATTCATCAAAAGAATAACTAATTACATTTGGTTAAGCATACATATCATTAAGTGCATATTTTCAGTCAAAGCAAACAAAGAAAAGCATACAACCCTTCATATAACTCGTATTTATTCAAATAGAATGGGTTTTATTCGAATAGATGACCAGAGAAAGCCAAGCGGTGTGGCCTTTAACAAATTTTATTTGAATAACCTATGGGTTATTCGAATAGACAAAAAGCAAACATAAGAGACTGATAAAACAAGCCTCAGTTTATTCAAATAAATTGAATTTTATTCGAATAGAGACGAGACTACAGCAAAAGCAGAACTGACATAGAAGTCAGTTTATTCAAATAAGCTTAGCTTTATTCGAATAGGCAGAGACCAAATTAAGAAACTGTAGTTGCTAAGGGTCAGTTTATTCGAATAAATGTAATGTTATTCGAATAACACTGATATGCAATAATTTTTTTGAGTAGCTTATTGAACTTTATTGGAATAAACATTGGTTTATTTGAATAAATCTATCAGAAACACAGTAAAACATACGTTCAGAAATCAGATTTAAAGGAGAAAAACTTACTCAAAATTAAAGTACCTACAAGACAAGATTTGAGATATCTCTAAAGCTCAAGTCAGTGATAGATTCAAGAGAGATAAAAGCCAATAAATTCAAATATTTAATTATATGTATGATTGATCAAAAAGCTCAAGCTCTAGGATATTGTTATCGAACATTTCATTTCAAACAGGGAACATATTTACCTAGCATATTCAAGGCATGTAGAGATGTTTTCAAAAAGAACATTACACAAGTCTCTACTTATCCAAAGACTGCAAGTCCAAGCTTCATGGAGACAAGGAAGAGAGCTTTGAAATTATATCTGGTATTTGTACTTGGAGCTGCCACTTTCAAGATGCCAAAGTGAGTTCTTGACCTTCAAGCACACTTACAACACACTTCAATTTTTGACTTTTGGTATCCAAATTTTCTTGGGTCCTTCTGTGTTAATTTTTGAATATTAATTTATTATGCTTATAAAGATTAATTTTTCATAGTATGTAAATTTAGCACAATAGATTAAATAATTAATTACTATTAAGCATATAGCGGATAACATGTTCACATTCATGATATATAGATAATTTAAAGCATATAGAGCATACATAGTCATAAAATGCATTGTGTACCAAGATATATAACAAATTAAAGAACTATAGTATAATAAGAAATGAACATAATCATGTGCTAAACATAATATTCAAATTTTATCAAGTACACATGATTCTATTAATCACTTAAGATTTATAAGGTGTTACCAAGTGGCTTCCAGTACTCAAGAGGGGGGTGAATTGAGTATAAATTTTTTTCGAAAAACCTCTTTTTATCAAAAACTAATATTAAAAACTTAATAAATAAATGCACAGAAGGAACGAGAAGAAGAAAAGAAACAATAAAGATCAGCGAAAAATAAATATGCAGTAAATTAAAATTGCATAAAATAAAGAGATTAAGAAGAGAGAAGCAGGCACAGTATTTATCCTGGTTCGACCACTAACCCACTTGTGGTCTACGTCCAGTCCTCGAAAACCTTGATTTTTCACTAAGTATACAAGCTTCAATAGGTGCTTGCTACCGTTACACAAAAGAGCACTTTTCACACACAGGGAAACTCTACCCTTGTGCTAAAGCCTCAGCCTGCAGGGATACCTCACCCTTTATACAAACCTTGAGGGATGCCTCACCCTCGATACAGAATATCAGAAAATAGATGAAAAGAAACTCTCACTCAGAGTAGATAATACAAATTGAAGTGCTAATGGAGCTCTCACAGAAATATCTCAAAGTTTTTAATCAAAAAGAGCATAGAAAATAATTTTCACAGATTAGAGCAACCAGAAAATAGTTCAGAATTATGGGTAAAAGACTTTGTGACCCAAGGTTCCTATTTATAGGGAAAAGCACGGAGATAGCCGTTTGGGTATATTTAAGAGCATTTAAAATCAATTTAATTGAATTAAAACGTTTGAAAGTTTCCATATCAGACTTCGTGTTCAAACGTGTTTATTTGAATAACTTAACAGGTTATTCGAATAACATTTTTCCTGAAACCAACTTAAAAGGCCATCTGATATGGGTTATTCGAATAACCAATGTGTTATTCGAATAACTCTGTTAAAACCAGAGTTCTAAAACGAATAGGTTATTCGAATAGCATTTGAGTTATTCGAATAACTTACTTAAAAACATAGTTCTGGAAAACTCATTTATTCAAATAACAGGATAGTTATTCGAATAGCAACTTTATAAAGCAGACCATCGTGAAGGTGTTTATTCGAATAGACTATGCTCTATTCAAATAAATCAAAGCAAAAACTGTTTTCAAAAAGGTATTTCAAAGACACTGAGTTTGTTTCAAAATAGTTTTTATCTTTTCTTTCAAAAACAAAGAGATATCAAAGTGAGCTCCGTACAACAGATCCTAAGTCCTAATGCTAATCATATAAAAACTTGGACTTGTTCCATTTATCATCTTCATTTATTCTTCACGTTTGTTATCATCAAAACAAGTCTTCAAAGGTATACATCCAAACACATTCTCCCCCTTTTTGATGATGACAAACTATCAATGAGAAAAGAGTTAGTGCAAATAATTGGAATTCACAAAGAGGTATAAAAGCTTACTCCCCCTCTTTAATTATAAGAGGTAATGTATATCAGATATGTGCGCAGCTCCCCCTTTCAATTTGAATCCAATCTCATTTTAAGTTTACCTGTCTTTTCTCAATTAAAATCAAATAATCAAAATTTTCTCCCCTTTTTGTCATGAGCAAAAAGGAAGGGTAAGTCCCATAAACATATATCAAAGTAAGAGTGCATAAAGAGAAATGTAATCATCAAGAAACTGTATTTATGCATTAATAAAAAAGAGGTTCAATTACAAAAGCCAGAAATAAATAACATGAAAGCAAAAATAGATATCCTAAGAACTAAGGTTCCCAGAAGTAAGTATCCGGAGGTGGTGGTGAAGAAGCTGGTGCAGGAGCAGGTGAAGCAGATCAGAGGGCAGCAACCTTACGTTCAACGCCTTCTATTCTATCAAACAAAATAGAGAAGGTATGTTCCATGTAAGCTCTGTTATCCTACAAGGTGGCCATGATCTGTTCTAAAGTGACAGGAGCAGGAGCAGCAGCAAGTACATCAACGGGGGCAGCAGGGGCGTCAGCAGGGTCAAGCTCATCCTCAGCAACCTCATTTGGGTACACCCAACCTTCATCGGTTTGGATCATCTTCATTTTGCGTAAAGTGTGGGTGCCAAAGATGTTGTGGTGAGTCAGGGCAATGGATCGCTCAGTCTCCAAGACTTGAGGATACTTGCTTAGCAAGGTAGTGACGGGAATGCCATAAGGCAGGTCTGATTTTTCCTTGCCCTTGGCCCTCATCATGTGTCTCATGATAAACATAGGCCAGTTGATCTGATGGCCATTCTTTAGAAACCACAACATGAAGATGTCTTCCTCACTGAGGTAAGCGTAGTTGCCACCGCGGGGAGCCAAGATATGAGCGAAGGCATAATGCAGAAGCCTATCTTGGCTTTTCAGCATACCACCCTTGAGACCCTTGTCAGGCAGGGCTAGGCCAGGCTTCAACAGGTCCTCAATCGCTTGAAACTTGTTGAACTCGTCAAGAAAATGGGTGTCACTGTCTTCAACAAGGGCGCTAGTGAACTGCAGCCCGAACAAGGTCAGCCAGTCCTGTGGTGTGATCACAATGTTCTGATCACAGACCTCGGAGAGAAGATTCTGGCCATCAAACGCCAGATTACAGAAGAACATCTTCACCAGAGCTGGATAGAGAGTGGCCCGGTGAGAGCAGAGCTGAAGAACTCCCTGGTTTTGCAGCAGGGTCAGAAAGTCAAAGTCACGATGTTGCTGGAAGAAAGAGAGGTCAAGGTACTTGGGTTAGACCAAGTTACGCTCCCAGAAGTGTGTGATGAAGCGGGTACGATGCTCTTCATTGGAGGAGAGCCTTCTCAGATCAAGATAATTGTTACATTGAGCATTCTTCGTGCATGGGCGCTTGCTGGAGGAGGAGGCCATGGTGGAAGAAGGTGAGAGAGAGTGAAAACGTAGGGGTAAACAAGTTTGAGATGGCAGGAGCTATGGAGACGTGAAGAGCAGAGAAGAAGACAGAGGGTGAAAATGTTTGGGTGCGCAGGGGTTATTTAAAGAAGGCCCCGTGTTTATTCGAATAAATAGAGGTTTATTCGAATAAACCTTGCTGGGAAACTGAAAAGACAGGCGCGCAGGAAACTGAAAAGGTGTTTCTGTTAGGATTTATTCGAATAAAGAAAGGTGCTATTCGAATAGAACACCTGGGAAACCCAAGCGCTTTGGCCAACTGACAGGGTTTATTCGAATAACTGTAGGAGTTATTCAAATAGATAGAGGGTTATCAGTCAGGACTGATAAAACAAGGTTCTGGCTATTCGAATAGCCTGAGGTCTATTCGAATAAGCAGAGATCAGATATTAAAACTGATAAACGAAGGCTTCTGGTTATTCGAATAAGGAGGGATTTATTCGAATAGACAGAGATGAAAAACAAACAGTTTGTAACACAAGAGCTAGTTTATTCGAATAAACTATGTTTTATTCGAATAAAGCTGATATTCAACACAAACAGTGAGGAAGTTTATTTGAATAAAAGCTTGCTTATTCGAATAAACCTAACAAAGAAACACAGAAAAGCATACGTTCATAAAATTTGAAAACATATATTCATGTGATAATATTCAACAATAAAACATGCAATTAGATATTGGATTGATCAATTATGCCCAATTCTCCTCGAATATAAAAGAATGCTTCTTTTGCTAAGGGTTTAGGGAAGATATCTTCAAGTTGCTTAGATGTTTCAACAAACTCAAGAATGCAATCCCCTTTTTGTACATGATCTCTGATAAAGTGGTGTCTTATCTCTATATGCTTTGTTCTGGAATACAGTCTGGGATTCTTAGAGATATTTATTACACTAGTGTTATCACATCTTATCGGGATGTGATCAAGCTGAAGACCGTAGTCTAAAAGTTGTTGCTTCATCCATAGGATTTGAGCACAACAACTCCCGGCTGCAACATATTCAGCCTCAGTGGTAGACAAAGTCACACTATTTTGTTTCTTGCTATGCCAAGAAACTAAAGAACTACCAAGCAAGTGGCATGTCCCACTAGTACTTTTTCTGTCCAATTTGCACCCAGCAAAATCAGAGTCAGAATAGCCTATTAGGCTACAAGAGGCACCCTTAGGGTACCACAAGCCCATTTGTGAAGTGCCTACTAGATATTTCATTATTCGTTTAACAGCACTTAAGTGAGATTCCTTAGGGTTTGCTTGATATCTAGCACACATGCATACACTAAACATAATATCTGGCCTACTAGCAGTAAGATAAAGGAGAGATCCAATCATACCTTTATACTTTGTTATTTCTACTGATTTACTTCCTTCATCTTTGTCCAAGTAGCAAGAAGTGCCCATCGGAGTGGCCATGTGTTTAGTGTTTTCCATTTCGAATCTCTTGAGCAATTCCTTGCAGTATTTGGTTTGACTTATGAATGTCCCTTCGTTTGTTTGTTTGATTTGAAGTCTGAGAAAGAAATTCAACTCTCCCATCATTGACATTTCAAATTCGTTCTGCATTGTCTTAGCAAATTCTTTGCAAAGGGATTCATTAGTAGCACCAAAGATAATATCATCCACATATACTTGCACAAGAAGAATATCATGCTTTTTATTTTTAATAAAAAGGGTAGTGTCAACTTTTCCTCTTGAAAAACCATTTTCTAACAGGAACTTACTCAACCTTTTATACCAAGCTCTAGGAGCTTGCTTTAACCTATATAAAACCTTTTTAAGTTTAAAAACATGGTTGGGTAGTTCATGATTTTCAAAACCCAGGAGGTTGTTCAACGTATACCTCCTCTTGAATAAAACCATTTAGAAAAGCACTCTTGATATCCATTTGATATAATTTGAAATCCATGATGCAAGCATAAGCAAGTAACATTTTAATAGCTTCTAATCTAGCTACAGGTGCATAGGTTTCTTCATAATCTATTCCTTCTTCTTGATTATACCCTTTAGCAACCAATCTAGCTTTGTTTCTAGTTATTAATCCATTTTCATCAAGTTTGTTTCTAAAAACCCATTTAGTTCCAATTATAGGGTGATTATTAGGTCTAGTAACTAATTCCCAAACTTGATTTCTTTCAAACTGATTTAATTCCTCATACATAGCTAAGATCTAATGTTCATCATCAAAAGCTTCAATTAAATCCTTAGGTTCAATTTGAGAAACAAATGCTAAGTGATTACAAGTATTTCTAAGAGAGTTACGAGTACTTACACCTTTAGATACATCACCGATAATCTGATTAAGGGAATGATATTTTGAAGTTCGCCATTCTTTGGGAAGTTTCAAAGCTTGCGAATCTTCTTGTCTTTGTTTATCCTCTTGCTCCTTGATTCCTTTTTCTTTACTATCCAAATGTGTTTCCGCCAAGATCTCTGTAACATCATCAATAACAAGATCCTTTCTCGATCCATTTGGATCAGTTTCATCAAATACAACATGTATAGATTCTTCAATAGTCATAGTTCTCTTATTATAAATACGAAAAGCTTTACTATGATTTGAATAACCAAGAAATATACCTTCATCAGACTTAGCATCAAACTTGTCTAAGTTATCTTTCCCATTATTTAAAACAAAACATTTGCAACAAAAAATATGAAAATGTGAGACATTCAGCTTTCTTCCCTTATACAACTCATATGGGGTTTTCTTTAAAATAGGCCTTATAAGGGCCCTGTTCATTACATACAAGCTGTACTTACAGCATCCGCCCAAAAGCATTTAAGAAGAGCAGCCTCATTAAGCATACTTCTCATCATTTCTTCTAAAGAAAGGTTTTTCCTTTCACAACTCCTTTTTGTTGCGGAGTTCTAGGGGCAGAGAAATTATGATTAATGCCATGTTCATCACAGTAATTTTCAAAAACATTATTTTCAAATTCGCCACCATGATCACTTCTTATAGAAGAGATTTGAAAACCTTTTTCATTTTGAATAACTTTGGCAAGTCTTTTAAAATATAGAAATGCATCATTTTTATTTGCAAGAAATAAAGTCCATGTAAACCTAGAAAAATCATCCAAAATCACTAAAGCATAGTAATTCCTACCAAAGCTCATAGTTCTAGAAGGTCCAAACAGATTCATGTGCAAAAATTATAAAGGTCTAGTAGTTGAAACTATATTTTTTTGCTTTAAAAGAGACATTTATTTGTTTACCCTTTTGACATGCATCACATAACTTATCTTTCATAAAATTAAGCTTGGGTAGTTCAATTACTAGCTCTTTAGAGACTAACTTCTTTAAGTGATCCATGTGAATGTGTACAATTCTCCTATGCCATAACCATGAATCATCATTCTTACTTAAAAGGCATTTCGCATCATTTGAAGATATATCATCAAGACCAATCATATAGATGTTGTTTACTCTATGACCAATGAATTTAACATGCTTGTCATTTTTATCTTCAATTATGCAACAGTTTGAATAAAATATTACCCTATTTCCTTTATCACATAACTGACTAATACTAAGCAAGTTATGTTTCAAACCTTCAACAAGCAGCACATTTTCAATAGAGGAGTTAGGGTTCTTACCGACTTTGCCGATTCCAAGGATTTTTCCTTTGTTGTTATCACCATAAGTGACGTGTCCATGATTCTTGGGAATAAGCAAGGTGAATTTTGAGTCATCCCCAGTCATGTGCTTGGAGCAGCTGCTATCGAGATACCAATTTGAACTCTTGGCTTTCAAGCACACCTAAAACACATGTTTAGTTTTTAACCTTTGGCACCCAAACTTTCTTGGGTCCTTGTGTGTCAGTTTTGGGTATAGTACCCTTAGGAACCCAAAACATTTTTGTTCCAATTTTTGTATTTATGTTTTTCCTTGCATTACATGTTGATGCACTATGTCCTTTCCTTCCACAATAAAAACATTTAATAAAAGGACTACTTGAAACACTAGAATGCACAAAGAAATTTTTAGAGTTTTTGTTGATTTTTCGGGTTATAACCTATCCCGGCTTTTTGAAAAACCACTCTTTGTCTTCCTAATAAAATATTTAAGTTATCTCTTCCAAAGGTGAATTTAGAAAGAGTGTTCTTTATGTCTTCAATTTCTTTTTCAAGCATATGGCAAGAAGAACAAGATGAAGAGGTAGAAGCATGTGAAGAATGATTTGTGCATGCATCAATGATTCCCAAAGTTTCATTTTCAATTTTCAATTCTTCTATTCCTTTATTTAAAATGAGAATTTGATTTTCTAAAGAAGAGATTGTTTTCTTAGAAGAAGAAATAATTTTTGTGAGTTTTAAAGATTCTTCATATAGTGCTTCAAAAGTATCTTGTAACTCATCGTAAGAAGGTAATAAAGTAGTATTAGAACTTACCTCATTTTCGCTTTCTTCTTCATCTCCTTTTGCCATGAGACATAGTTGAGCTTCTTCGCTATCTGAGTTGTCAGTTGAATCCATGTCGTTTTTATCCCATGCTATATAGGTTTTTCTTCCTTTTCTTTCCTTGAAGGGCTTCTTTCAAATTTCTCCTTCTTCTTTTGGTAAACCTGGGCACTCCATTTTCATGTGACCGGGTTTATCTTGACAGTGTATGCCACTAGAGGCCAATACATTTTCTGTATTTACATACATTCTATTATGCTATTTTATATATGAGGCATTTTATTTATTGTGTTCTTTTTGATAAATATAATAAAGTCCTTAGAATAGTAAGTTTGATGCCATAGGACATCAAATGGATGACTTGATCGTGAGATCCTTTTGGTTACAACACTATTCTTAAATGTCCCTAGTCAAGTATTATTGTTAATTAGGACAACAATAATACATTGAGACTAGTATGTGCATAGACTGATGACCACATCTCACGGGTCATGGATATGAGATATCAAGTCTTCACATGGGTACACATTAGAGTAATGATGTACTGGACTGACCCACCATGAGAATGCTACATGGATCGTTACGTCAGTGTTATAAGCGATTCTCATAGTGACAATGGTGTCTGTGGTCCTTTGACCTGAAATCACTACGATTCCTACACGAGGAGCTGTGTGTTTTAATACCATCAAACGTCATCTGTAACAAGGTGATTATAAAGTTGGTTATTGGACATACCACAAATTATGCAGAGGGATGTGTGTGACCTAGATGGGATTTGTCACTCCTACATAACAAGAGCGATATCTTCGGGCCCCTTGATTGAGTGAGACTGCGAAATGCATGGCCATGCTCAAATGAGTCAATATGAGATATTGATTTCATTTGTTGTTACAAAGTCTACTTGAATATCAGGAAACGAATGATTGGACTATACAAGGGTGACGCATTCCATGCCTTGTGTTCAATCTAGATATCTTGACAAAGGGACTAAACAACACGAAAACATTGGTAACGGAAAGGTTATGTTAAATCACTGACATTCTTATTACTTGGGTAGCAGCGATGTGTTGCTAGATACCGCTCACTGCTTGTAATATTAAAATAGGATTTTAATATTACTGCCAACGTAATAAAAACCTGCAGGGTCTGTTGGTGTATGCCTTAGAGACCAATACATTTTCTGTATTTACATACATTCTATTATGCTATTTTATATATGAGGCATTTCATTTATTGTGTTCTTTTTGATAAACATAATAAAGTCCTTAGAATAGTAAGTTTGATGTCAAAGGAAATCAAGTGGATGACTTGACCGTGAGATCCTTTTGGTTACAACACTATTCTTAAATGTCCCTAGTCAAGTATTATTGTTAATTAGGATAACAATAATACATTGAGACTAGTATGTACATAGAATGATGACCACATCTCACGGGTCATGGATATGAGATATCAAGTCTTCACATGGGTACACATTAGAGTAATGATGTACTGGACCGACCCACCATGAGAACGCTACATGGATCATTACGTGAGTGTCATAAGCAATTCTCATAGTGACAATGCTGTCTGTGGTCCTTTGACCTGAAATCACTACGATTCCTACATGAGGAGTTGTGTGTTTTAATGCCATCAAACGTCATCTGTAACAAGGTGATTATAAAGTTGGTTATTGGACATACCGCAAATCATGCAGAGGGATGTGAGTGACCTAGATGGGATTTGTCACTCCTACATAATAGGAGCGATATCTTCGGGCCCCCTGATTGAGTGAGACTGCGAAATGTATGGCCATGCTCAAATGAGTCAATATGAGATATTGATCTCATTTGTTATTACAAAGTCTACTCGAGTATCAGGAAACCAACGATTGGACTATACAAGGGTGACGTATTCTATGCCATGTGTTCAATCTAGATATCTTGACAAAGGGACTAAACTACACGGAAATATTGGTCACGGAAAAGTTATGTAAAATCACTGACATTCTTATTACTTGGGTAGCAGCGATGTGTTGCTAGATACCGCTCACTGCTTGTAATATTAAAAATGGAATTTTAATATTACTGCCAACGTAATAAGAACCTGCAGGGTCACACACATAGAGCAGACTAAAATTGGAGCAATGGATCCAAGTTGGACTCGGATTCAAATATGGGCCAGACTCATAACAATTTGGGTCTAGGTCGCACTGACTTACCTTCTTCTTTGCTCACACTCACTTAAGGCAGTCACTATTATAAATAGTACTGCTAAGGGGGCTGCTAACGTATGTAATACAGAACCCTAGCCGCACTTACAGAAAAGTGAGTCAGAGAGCACAAGTTTCTTCTCTTCTCTTCGCAGCTAGCACTGTGTGGGAGACGTGAGGCTCCTCTTTGCGGACGTTGGACGTTCGTGAGTTTGTTCATGTGGATACCACAGAGACATCGTTTCTATTACGGTGTTAGTGATTCATGCTTCAAGAGGTAAATCATTTAAAAACTCAGATTATGGCTTTTTCGCATGGATTCTCGGTGGGAATCCCTGTTTTTCACTGCGTGTTGTATCCGTAAAAATTCCCAACAGTGGTATCAGAAAGTCATGCGAAACCATGATTTGGTTTTCTATTTTTGTTTACATGAGATAACATGTTTTCTGTTCTTGTTTTTGACAAAAGATATGATCTTTAATATGTTATTTCTGAAAACCGTATGAAACCCTTTGCGAAAACATATTCTGTTTCTTATGTTATATGCAAAACCGTGATGTTGTTTTCAAAACTTCATGAAGATGTTCATATGTTCTGTGAAAATCATTTTGTATTAAGATGTATGTTTTTGTGAAGCTTTCTAGTATGTGTGTGATACAAACAGCTTTATGAAATCCTTATTCTCAATGCGCGGCGCAAAGGTTTAGGAAACCTTGCTCTTGGCTTGCGACAGTAGGGGTTATGGAATCCTTGTTTCTGCACAAGAGGCACAGCTCAAGGGGTTTTGGAAACCCTATTCTTGTTTTGCGGCAGCAGCATTAAGTGTTGATGTCAAGCCGCCAACGAGGCGCCTGAGGTTTAAGTGTTGAACGATGGTGCAAGGGTTCCCTGCGGCACATGAAGTGTTCATGTTGTTCGGGCTTAGGGTTCCGCGTGGCACATGGCCTTAGTCCTCTTTTTATGCCTTTTGGTTTTAATAAATACGACCTACGTGTCGTGCCTTTCTCTCTATATTCTGATTGTACATTCTCTTCTCACCTAACTCCCCTCGAATGTAAAAGAGGTTTCTATATAATGTAATTATGATGTGGAGGCAAGAAGACGACATCAAGTGAGGACGTTGATGGGAGACGCTTGGTGAAGCTGCCTTAATTAATGCTACTCTCTTAGGGGCCATAACCATGTCACTTTTATATGCTTTTTATGTATGAGATGCATGGATAATATTTATGGTATGATAAACAGTTTAATAAATAGTGAAATCTAATAGTAAAATTCCCTCAAAGCAAATATTAAGTCATTATGTGATGCCTTCCAATGTGTGGCACTCGTCAAGACTAGTATCGATCAAGTACAGGTCTGCCAAAGCAGGATGCCTTTATCTATATTAGTAAGATACGATGGGATAAAGGTAATATCCAACTGCCAACCACTGCGTCTGACTTAACTAGGCCATTTCAATAGGATTGAAGGCTTAGAGGCATGAAGTTGGGCTTTAGTCCATTAGATGGATTAGAATAAGTGTTATTCACCCAACTATCCAAGAGTTACATGTGATGTAATTGGAAAGTGTTTCCTACCTAAATAACTGAATTTTGGGTGATCAGCCAAAACTGACTCAAAATTAGGTGAAATATGGATCTTGGCCCACTAGGAAATCTTACGATGGGATTTTTCGAGTCAATGCTGAGGGTCATTGACTTGAATAAAATAGTGGGAGGCATATTTAATTAAAAGACCTCATTAAATATGTTTATGGCATGATACTTATATTTTGCATATTTCTATTAATAGATTACCATGGCAACAAACACATTGGGTACTTTATCATTGCGATCCATCCTTGAGAAGGACAAGTTATCTAGAATGAATTTTCTGGACTGGTACAAGACTTTGAGGATTGTCCTCAAGCAAGAGAAAATGTTGTATGTTTTGAACAGCCTATTCCTGAGCCACCTGTTGCTAATGCCCCTAGAACTGAAAGAGATGCTTATAAGAAGCATCAAGATGATGCCTTGGACATTGGATGTCTAATGCTGGCCACCATGAACTCTGAGCTCCAAAAACAACATGAGAACATGGATGCATACAATATGATCGTACACCTTAAGAAACTCTATCAAGAGCAGGCCAGGCATGAGAGATTCGAGGTCTCTAAAGCACTGTTTCAGTGTAAGCTGGTAGAAGGAAGCCCTGTTGGTGCTCATGTACTCAAGATGATTGGGTACATTGAAAACCTAGAGAGACTCGATTTTCCTTTGGGCCAAGAGTTGGCCATTGACTTAGTCTTGCAATCGTTGCCGGAAAGTTTTAGTCAATTTGTCATGAACTACAACATGAATGAGATTGACAAATCACTACCAGAGCTGCTAGGCATGTTGAGAACTGCTGAGCAGAACATTAACAAAGGCAAAGGGAAGGCCATAATGATGGTCCAAAAGAATAAGGGCAAGAAACAGCAGAAAAAGCCCAAGGACAACTAGAAGGGCAAGGGTAAGGATAAGTCCAAGCCCAGCACTTCTGGCTTGAAACCAGTGGGTGAAGTGGTTAAGGAAGGTACATGCTTCCATTGTGGTCGACGGACATTGGAAGAGAAGCTGTGCCAAGTTCCTGGAGGAGCTAAAGAAGAAGGGAAGTGAGACTTCCACTTTAGGTATTTTTGTTATTGAAGTCAATTTATCTACTTCTGCATCATGGGTATTAGACACTGGATGTGGATCTCACATTTGTGTAAATGTGCAGGATCTAAAGAGTAATAGACCATTGACGAAGGGCGAAGTCGACCTACGAGTGGGAAATGGAGCAAAGGTTACTGCATTAGCTATAGGGACTTATTTATTATCTTTGCCCACTAGGCTTGTAATAGAGTTAGAGAACTGCTATTTTGTGCCCGCTATTAGTAGGAATATCATTTTTGTTTCTTGTTTGGACAAGAAAGGTTTTTCTTTTATTATAAAGGACAAGTGTTGTTCCATTTATATGAATGATATTTTTTATGGTAGTGCACAATTGAGTAATGGACTTTATGTACTTGATCTCGAAACGCCTATCTATAACATAAATATAAAGAGGTTTAAATCAAACGATCTGAACCCAACTTTTCTCTGGCATTGTCGTTTGGGCCACATAAATGAGAAACGCATCTCCAAACTCCATAAAGATGGATTCTTGGACTCATTTGATTTCGAATCATATGAGACATGTGAATCTTGTTTATTGGGGAAGATGACAAAGGCCCCATTCACTGGACAAGGTGAAAGGGCTAGTGATCTTTTAGGCCTTATACATAGTGATGTATGTGGGCCACTAAACACACTCGCTAGAGGCGGTTTTCAATACTTCATTACATTTACTGATGATTTCAGTAGATATGGATTTGTATATCTTATGAAGCACAAATCAGAATCCTTTGAAAAGTTCAAAGAGTTCAAGAATGAAGTACAAAACCAACTTGGCAAGAGTATTAAAATCCTTCGATCAGATCGAGGAGGAGAATACTTAAGCCAACAGTTTGATGATCATCTGAAAGAGTGTGGGATAATATCTCAACTCACTCCACCAGGAACACCACAATGGAATGGTGTCTCTGAAAGGAGGAACTGGACCTTGTTGGACATGGTCCGACCTATGATGAGTCATGTAAACCTTCCAGGCTCCTTCTGGGGACATACTCTGTTAACAGCAGCTTTCACACTTAACCGTATTCCATCTAAGACAGTTCAAAAGACACCATATGAGATATGGACTGGGAGACGGCCCGGTATATCTTTCTTGAAGATTTGGGGCTGCGAAGCTTATGTGAAACGTTAAGTTTCTGATAAGCATGAACCTAAATTAGATAAATGCTTCTTTGTGGGGTATCCAAAGGAAACCAATGGATACTTCTTCTATAATCCTACTGAGGGCAAAGTGTTTGTCGCACGGACAACTATGTTTCTAGAAAGGGAGTTCATCTCCAAAGGAACCAGTGGGAGAAAAGTAGAACTTGAAAAAGTTCAAGTTTCACAAAGCAGCAATGATCCAATGGTGGAAATAGAGCAGCCTCCATAAAATGTTGTGGAATAGCAACCTGCTCTAGTGGCACAAGACCTGCATAGGTTTAACAGGATATGTTATCAACCAGAGAGATATGGATTTCTCATGACCCAACAAGGTGACGTATTGCTCATGGATCAAGATGAGCCTGTGACTTACCAGGAAGCCATTATTGGCCCAGAATCTGAGAAATGGCTTGAGGCCATGAGATCTGAAATGAATTCCATGTATGCCAACCAGGTATGGACCTTGGTTGACCCACCTGAAGGGGTAAAACCCATTGGGTGCAAGTGGGTTTTCAAGAAGAAAACCAACATGGATGGTAATGTACATACCTTTAAGGCGCGATTGGTGGCTAAAGGTTTCAAACAAATTCATGGTGTAGACTATGATGAGACTTTTTCCCCAGTTGCGATGCTTAAATCCGTTTGGATCTTGCTTGCTGTTGCAGCATACCATGATTATGAAATCTGACAAATGGATGTCAAAACTGCTTTCCTTAATGGAAATCTTCTCGAAGATATGTACATGACACAACCTGAGGGTTTTGCCACTCCAGAGGATGCTAGAAAAGTATGCAAGTTGCAACGATCTATTTATGGATTGAAGCAAGCTTCTAGAAATTTGGAATCTTCATTTTGATGATACAATAAAACAGTTTGGTTTCATCAAAAATGAAGAAGAATCTTGTGTCTACAAGAAGGTTAGTGGGAGCACTATTGTCTTTCTGGTATTGTATGTAGATGACATACTACTTATTGGAAATGACATCCCTACCCTACAGTCCGTAAAGACTTGGTTAGGAAATTGCTTCTCTATGAAGGACTTGGGCGAAGCCACCTATGTATTAGGTATCAGGATCTATAGAGATAGATCGCTGAGACTGATTGGCCTAAGTCAAAATACATACATAGACAAAGTGTTAAGACGATTTAACATGCATGAATCCAAGAAAGGACTCTTGCCTATGTCACATGGTGTAAGCCTATCTAAGGCTCAATCCCCTTCCACCTAGGATGAGAGGGATCACATGAGCAAGATTCCATATGCATCTGTAATTGGATCTATCATGTATGCCATGTTATGTACTCGACCAGACATCTCATATGCTTTGAGCATGACGAGTAGGTACTAGTCTGATCCCGGTGAGAGTCACTGGACTGCTATCAAGAACATCCTTAAGTACTTGAGAAGGACTAAGGATTCGTTCTTGGTATATAGAGGCGAGGAAGAGCTAGTTGTAAAAGGTTACACTGATGCTAGCTTCCAAACCGATAATGATGACTCCAGATCGCAATCGGGTTGTGTTTTTTGCCTAAATGGTGACGCTGTGAGCTGGAAGAGTTCAAAGCAGGAGACAGTCGCCGATTCTACCACAGAGGCTGAGTATATTGCTGTCTCTAATACAGCAAAGGAGGCCGTTTGGATTAGGAAGTTCATTATTGAACTTGGCACTATTCCTAGCATTGTGGACCCAGTGGACCTCTATTGTGATAATAATGGAGCCATTGTACAAGCTAAGGAGCCTAGATCTCACCAATGATCCAAACATATACTTAGGCGCTTCCATCTCATTCGAGAGATCATCAATAGAGGAGATGTGAAGATATGCAGAGTACCAACAGATGATAACATTGCTGATCCACTGACGAAGCCTCTTGCACAACAGAAGCATAACGGTCACACTAGGTCTTTAGGCATTAGATATATGCCTGATTGGCTTTAGTGCAAGTGGGAGATTGTTGGTGTATGCCCTAGAGGCCAATACATTTTTTGTATTTACATACATTCTATTATGCTATTTTATATATGAGGCATTTCATTTATTGTGTTCTTTTTTGATAAACATAATAAAGTCCTTAGAATAGTAAGTTTGATGCCATAGGACATCAAATGGATGACTTGATCGTGAGATCCTTTTGGTTACAACACTATTCTTAAATGTCCCTAGTCAAGTATTATTGTTAATTAGGACAACAATAATACATTGAGACTAGTATGTACATAGATTGATGACCACATCTCACGGGTCATGGATATGAGATATCAAGTCTTCACATGGGTACACATTAGAGTAATGATGTACTGGACTGACCCACCATGAGAACACTACATGGATCATTACGTGAGTGTCATAAGCGATTCTCATAGTGACAATGCTGTCTGTGGTCCTTTGACCTGAAATCATTACGATTCCTACATGAGGAGTTGTGTGTTTTAATGCCATCAAACGTCATCTGTAACAAGGTGATTATAAAGTTGGTTATTGGATATACCACAAATCATGCAGAGGGATGTGAGTGACCTAGATGGGATTTGTCACTCTTACATAACATGAGCGATATCTTCGGGCTCCCTGATTGAGTGAGACTGCGAAATACATAGCCATGCTCAAATGAGTCAATATGAGATATTGATCTCATTTGTTGTTAAAAAATCTACTCGAGTATCAGGAAACCAACGATTGGACTATACAAGGGTGACGTATGTCATGCCTTGTGTTCAATCTAGATATCTTGACAAAGGGACTAAACAACACAGAAACATTGGTCACGGAAAGGTTATGTAAAATCACTGATATTCTTATTACTTGGGTAGCAGCGATGTGTTGCTAGATACCGCTCACTGCTTGTAATATTAAAAATGGAATTTTAATATTACTGCCAACGTAATAAGAACCTGCAGGGTCACACACATAGAGCAGACTAAAATTGGAGTAATGGATCCAAGTTGGACTCGGATTCAAATATGGGTCAGACTCATAACAGATGGGTCTAGGGTTGCACAGCTTACCTTGCTGCTGCTCACACTCACTTAAGACAGTCACTATTATAAATAGTACTGCTAAGGGGGCTGCTAACGTATTTAATACAGAACCCTAGCCGCACTTACAGAAAAGTGAGTCAGAGAGCACATATTTCTTCTCTTCTCTTGGCAGCTAGCACTGTGTGGGAGACGTGAGGCTCCTCTTTGTGGACGTTGGACGTTCGTGAGTCTGTTCGTATGGATACCGCAGAGACATCGTTTCTATTATGGTGTTAGTGATTCACGCTTCAAGAGGTAAATCATTTAAAAACTCGGATTATGGCTTTTTCGCATGGATCCTCGGTGGGAATCCCTGTTTTTCGCTGCGTGTTCCCAACAGGGTCACACACATAGAGCATACTAAAATTGGAGTAATGGATCCAAGTTGGATTCGGATTCAAATATGGGCCAAACTTATAACATATGGGTCTAGGGTTGCACAGCTTACCTTGCTGCTACTCACACTCACTTAAGGTAGTCACTATTATAAATAGTACTGCTAAGGGGCTGCTAAGATACGCAATTCAGAACCCTAGCCGCACCTACAGAAAAACTAAGTGAGAGAGCGATATGTTTCTTCTCTTCTCTTCGTAGCTAGCACTGTGTGAGAGACGTGACGCTCCTCTTTGTGGACGTTGGATATTCGTGAGTCTGTTCGTGTGGATACCGCAGAGACATCATTTCTATTACGGTGTTGGTGATTTGATAACTCCATAAAATGTAATTATTTATGCCCCATATTTGTGCTTCATGGCATGCTTAGTCCTTGTTCTTACGCATATTTGGAAGGTTTTATGCTTATAATTGTTAAATGTCATTTGGATACCTTCCTTTATGGTTTTGAGTAATTTATGCATATTTGTTGATTGATTAAGTAAATTTGCAATTATATTTAATTTGGTGCTTTCTCTAATATAGGAAGAGCTCAAAAGAGACAAATTGATGCAAGTCAAGGCCTAGCATTGGAGGAAAGAAGCCAAGGAAGCATTCCAAAGTTCCACGCCGCGGCGTGAAAATGTTCACGCCGCGGCGTGAGGGTCTCAGCCAGCCACACACTGACAGGACAGACAGCTCCACGCTGAGGCGTGGGAATTTGCACGCTGCGGTGAGCGTCAGCAAGCTGAGCCTATTTATTCTATTTTTCACGCACCCTCTCGCTTTCTCTCAGTTTCCCTCTTTTAGGTTTTTAGGTTTTTAGATTTTTGGGTTAGAGACTGCGGCTAGACCTCCATTGGAGGTAGAGATGGAGCTTGGGGAGCTAAGGATGGAGCCCTCTTTCCATTGGAGGAGGATCTGAGCTTCAATGGCGAAATCCATAAGCTTTCTCCTTCTCTCTTTTCTCTTTTCTCTTCCTCATTTCTTGAACATGTATTTTGTAATTTGTTCTCATGTTCATTGTATAGCTGAGCTTTATTTATGGATGACTTTGGATCCTTGTATTAATATTAATGATTTGTTCTTCTTTGAGTTTGTGTGGATCTTTGATTTTGTTCAATCATATTGTTCTTAATGCTCTTGAGTGTTTGGCCAATATTTAAGTGATTTGATAAAATCTAATGAACCTAGACATAGTGATTTGGGTTTGAGATCGTATGTATGGTTGATGCATGTTCGATTCTATTCCAATGGCGGGATGAGTTGATTCGCTAATGGGATAGACATATACCTCTTAGCCATGCATAGCACGTGTTTGAGAATAGACCTTAAAGAGTGGATTTTGTGTTAGCTCTCAAGGACACTTAGAGAGTTGGGCAAATGAAACTATGATTAGATGACCTAGACATAGGCGTTTAGCTAATGTAGATTATCAAGCTAACCTAATCATTGCATTCATATTTATGAAGAGGATTGCATGTTGTTGGTTGAAGTAAAGGGTGAAGAAGGATTTCCCTAAACTCTAACTGTTTATCCTTATTGCTTTATGTCTTTACTTTCTTTACTTTTATCCATTTTTATGTTCTTGAATAGAATTAGGTAAGCTATCGGTTAATACTTAGCATTGGAAATAAAATTATCCTCGTAGGAACGATTTCTGTACTCATCATTTTATTACTTGTGCGACCCGTGCACTTGCGGTTAGCAAATGGGCAAACACGTTTTGACCCTAACAAGTTTTTGGCGCCGTTCTTGAAGGGATAAGGCATTATTTCCGTATTGCTAATATTGACAATGAGTTTGCTTAGTTCTAATTCAAGTTTTTATGTTTTGTTGTTGTAAATAGTTTTAATTCATATTTTTATGCTTTTGTTTTTGGTTTGTTTAGATAAGTAGTTATAGTTTGATTTTGTGTTTTTGTTAAGTTTTTGTTGTACATTCTGTGTTTTAAGTTTTTAGACTTGTTTTGGAGGTGCTAGGGGCTAAAATGGAGCACCAATTTCAGCGGAGACAAGTTTGCTGCAGAATTCTGCAGCATGACTTCTCACGCCGCAGCGTGAGAATGTCCACGCCGCGGCGTGACAGTCTCTGCCTGATCAAGAATGCACCAGAGAGCTCCACGCCTCGGCGTGAAAATGTTCACGTCGCGGCGTGACCCCCTGTTTTGCATTTTTCTGTTGTTTTTCTCTATTTTTCTTTATTTAATAATGCTCAGTTCTAGTTTGGATGTTGTTTTGACTTGCTCAAGTACCCTATAGACCATGAACACCAAGAACACATATCACTTTAGTTGGGGGGAGTATCATTGCATATTTTCACCCTTAATGCTTAATGTTTACACATGTTTTGATACTTTAAGTATATGCTAGTGATAGTCATCATACTGTCATGATTCTATCTTGTTTTGGCTATTGCTAGTGGGCTATTGATAAAAGTTTCAATTTTCAATATTCTCTACATGATATTATGCATGCTTGAATGAAAAATGATAAATCTTTTGAATGCATGATTTGTTACCATTTGCTAGTGTGTGATGGTTGGCCAATGATATAAATGCTTGCAATTGTCCTCGATTCTTTTATGTAACCATTTACAATCTTGAAGCATGCTTAAGCAATCTTGTTTGTTTTTATGCATGATGTGTTTCTCACTTAGATGCTTGTTTAACTTTAGAAAGATTTGAGTGCTTGTCTAGAGAATGTTTATGGATTGTGCATGTGGATGATTTCTACTATCCTTGAAATTGTTTTGCAACTCTCTTAAGGCGAAATGTGGATGATTAGGGCATTGTTTGGACCGGTTGAGCCTTTCAAGCTTACCCTTACATGATTATATCCTTAGGTCCCTTTTTGAAGCCTTATAATTGTTTGGCCTTCTATGTTCTTCTTTCACCCTCATATTTCCTACATTGTAACCATTCTAATGCATGCGAAAGCATTGCAATTTTTTCCTTCCCTTTATGTTTGTTGAGTGCATGATATGTTATTTCTTCACTTGAGTCCAAGGTTTAGGGTATTTATGTTGTTTAATACAAAAGTGGCTGGAAGGAACCGTTTGTTGCACAAAAAGTTTTTTTGTTAAAGAAAAAGAAAATACAAAAAAAGAAAAAGAAAAGAAAAGAAAAAACAAATGAAAGAAAGAAAGCATAAATGAAAAAAGCATCGAGTGGTTCTGAATAGTGTTATTTGTTTCATTTTGTATACCCTTGTTGTAGTGACTCAAGTCTTGAAATATCATGCTATGTTTCTCAATGTTTGTATATTTTTCATTCCCCTTTGTTCTTCACCCCATCACTTTGGCTTTACATTATAAGCTATTAAAGTCTCTCTTGATCTTTAATCATGTGTGATTTACATTAGTGGAGAGAGAGTTGTGCTACAATTTTATGGAATCTTGATTTGTATCCATGTGTAGGTTCATAAACTTATCCGGATGAGCATGATTTGAAAAAGATAAGTTGAGCTTGTATGTTTGTGAGAGATGTTATGTGCATGATTGGAAGCTTGATTGATGGCATGTTAAGGATTATGTATGTATTGAACTTAACTGTGAGGCATGCGCATTCTTTGAGGGCCATTATAATCATTGTGCACTAGTTGTGGTTAAATGAAAATTGAATTTATCATTGTTGAATGCATGTGAGCATGAATTGTCAAAGTGAGTTTTTTTAGTCATACTTTGTGTTGCTCGAGGACTAGCAACATCTTAAGTTTGGGGGTGTGATAACTCCATAAAATGTAGTTATTTATGCCCCATATTTGTGCTTCATGGCATGCTTAGTCCTTGTTCTTACGCATATTTGGAAGGTTTTATGCTTATAATTGTTAAATGTCATTTGGATACCTTCTTTTATGTTTTTGAGCAATTTATGCATATTTGTTGATTGATTAAGTAGATTTGCAATTATATTTAATTTGATGCTTTCTCTAATGTAGGAAGGGCTCAAAAGAGACAAATTGATGCAAGCCAAGGCCTAGCATTAGAGGAAAGAAGCCAAGGAAGCATTCCAGAGTTCCACGCCGCGGCGTGGAAATGTTCATGCCACGGCGTGAGGGTCTCAGCCAGCCACACACTGACAGGACAGACAGCTCCACGCCGAGGCGTGGGAATTTGCACGCTGCGGCGCGCGTTGGCGAGCTGAGCCTATTTATTCTATTTTTCACGCACCCTCTCGCTCTCTCTCAGTTTCCCTCTTTTAGGTTTTTAGGTTTTCAGATTTCTGGGTTAGAGGCTGCGGCTAGACCTCCATTGGAGGTAGAGATGGAGCTTGGGGAGCTAAGGATGGAGCCCTCTTTCCATTGGAGGAGGATCTGAGCTTCAATGGCGAAATCCATAAGCTTTCTCCTTCTCTCTTTTCTCTTTTCTCTTCCTCATTTCTTGAACATGTATTTTGTAATTTATTCTCATGTTCATTGTATAGTTGAGCTTTATTTATGGATGACTTTGGATCCTTGTATTAATATTAATGATTTGTTCTTCTCTGAGTTTATGTGGATCTTTGATTTTGTTCAATCATATTGTTCTTAATGCTCTTGAGTGTTTGGCCAATATTTGAGTGATTTGATAAAATCTAATGAACCTAGACATAGGGATTTGGGTTTGAGATTGTATGTATGGTTGATGCATGTTTGATTCTATTCCAATAGCAGGATGAGTTGATTCGCTAATGGGTTAGACATATACCTCTTAGTCATGTATAGCACGTGTTTGAGAATAGACCTTAAAGAGTGGATTTTGTGTTAGCTCTCAAGGACACTTAGAGAGTTGGGCAAATGAAACCATGGTTAGATGACCTAGACATAGGCGTTTAGCTAATGTAGATTCTCAAGCTAACCTAATCATTGCATTCATATTTATGAATAAGATTGCATGTTGTTGGTTGAAGTAAAGGGTGAAGAAGGATTTCCCTAAACTCTAACTGTTTATTCTTATTACTTTATTTCTTTACTTTCTTTACTTTTATCCATTTTTATGTTCTTGAATAGAATTAGGTAAGCTATCGGTTAATACTTAGCATTCGAAATAAAATTATCCTCGTGGGAACGATATCTGTACTCATCATTTTATTACTTGTGTGACCCGTGCACTTACGGTTAGCAAATGGGCAAACACATTTTGACCCTAACATGATTCACACTCCAGGAGGTAAATCATTTAAAAATTTAGATTATGGCTTTTTCGCATGGATCCTCGGTGGGAATCCCTGTTTTTCGCTGCGTGTTGTATCTGCAAAAATTCCCAACATTTGCCACATTCATAGTAAGTTGGAGTCGATGAAGCTCCTTCGCCTTTGTAATGAGTCTTCTTCAGAGGGAAGGGAGGTCTTCTTTGCGTTCCCTTTTTCTTGAGAAATTTACCAAACTTTTTAACCAACAAACTAAGATTTTCTTCACTTACCTCGATGTTCTCTGAGATTTCTTCATTTTCTTCATCATCATTGTCAAATATCGATGAAGTGGCTTTGAGCGCTATCCCTTTTTTTCTTTTTATCGTTTTCTTCGCTTTGACTTAATCTGCTCAGTTCCAATTCATGCTCATGAAGTTTTTCAAAGAGGGTAGCTAAAGTCATTGTAGACAAATCCCTTGATTCTGATATGGCTGTTACTTTGGGTTGCCAAATCCTGCTAAGACATCTCAAAACCTTGTTAATCAAATCTTCGTTAGAAAAACTTTTGCCTAAAGATGCAAGATAATTAACTATGTGAGTGAACCTCTTTTGCATTTCATGAATGCTTTCTCCTTGTTTCATTCTGAATAATTCATATTCACGAGTTAGAGAATTGATTCTCGACCTCTTAACTTCACTAGTATCCTCATAGGTAACTTGCAAAATGTCCCACATTTCTTTAGCAGTTTTGCAATTTGAAATTCTAAAAAACTCATTATATCCCAAAGTAGTAGTAATAATATTTTTGGCTTTTAAATTATATTGAACTTTTCTTTTGTCTTCATCAGACCATTTATTTCGTGGTATTTTGGTCCTTACGCCATAGACCTCATGTGTGAGTATAAAGGCGCCATTTTTGACAGCATCCCATACATCTAGATCAATAGCTTCGATGAAGATTTTCATTCTTTCCTTTCAATATGCGTAACCATCCCCATTGAAAAAGGGTGGTCGGTTTATGGAAGATCTTTCTGAAAAACCATTTGAAGAAGCTATATTCTCTTGAAGCTGCTAAGCTCTTTATACAAGAATCTAGCTCTGATACCACTTGTTACCAAGTGGCTTCCAGTACTCAAGAGGGAGGTGAATTGAGTATAAAACTTTTTCGAAAAACCTATTTTTATCAAAAACTAATATTAAAAACTTAATAAATAAATGCACAGAAGGAACGAGAAGAAGAAAAGAAACAATAAAGATCAGTGAAAATAAATATGCAGTAAATTAAAATTACATAAAATAAAGAGATTAAGAAGAGAGAAGCAGGCACAGTATTTATCCTGGTTCGACCACTAACCCACTTGTGGTCTACGTCCAGTCCTCAAAAGCCGAGATTTTTCACTAAGTATACAAGCTTCAATAGGTGCTTGCTACCGTTACACAAAAAAGCACTTTTCACACATAGGGAAACTCTACCCTTGTGCTAAAGCCTCAGCCTGCAGGGATACCTCACCCTTTATACAAACCTTGAGGGATGCCTCACCCTCGATACAGAATATCAGAAAATAGATGAAAAGAAACTCTCACTCAGAGTAGATAATACAAATTGAAGTGCTAATGGAGCTCTCACAGAAATATCTCAAAGTTTTCAATCAAAAAGAGCGTAGAAAATAATTTTCACAGATTAGAGCAACCAGAAAATAGTTCAGAATTATGGGCAAAAAACTTCGTGACCCAAGGTTCCTATTTATAGGGAAAAGCACGGAGATAGCCATTTGGGTATATTTAAGAGCATTTAGAATCAATTTAATTGAATTAAAACGTTTGAAAGTTTCCATATCAGACTTCGTGTTCAAACATGTTTATTCGAATAACTTAACAGGTTATTCGAATAACACTGTTCCTGAAACCAACTTAAAAGGCCATCTGATATGGGTTATTCGAATAACCAATGTGTTATTCGAATAACTCTGTTAAAACCAGAGTTCTAAAATGAATAGGTTATTCGAATAGCATTTGAGTTATTCGAATAACTTATTTAAAAACATAGTTTTGGAAAACTTATTTATTCGAATAACAGGATAGTTATTCGAATAGCAACTTTATAAAGCAGACCATCGTGAAGGTGTTTATTCGAATAGACTATGCTCTATTCGAATAAATCAAAGCAAAAACTATTTTCAAAAAGGTATTTCAAAGACACTGAGTTTGTTTCAAAACAATTTTTATCTTTTCTTTCAAAAACAAAGAGATATCAAAGTGAGCTCCATACAACAGATCCTAAGTCCTAATGCTAATCATATAAAAACTTGGACTTGGTCTATTTATCATCTTCATTTATTCTTCACGTTTGTTATCATCAAAACAAGTCTTCAAATGTATACATCCAAACACATAAGGAACATACTTCATATTCATTATTATTATTTTTAAGTGAATGTGCATAAGAGGTAAAAACTTTTGATACCTTGACCTTGGTAATCAAGGAAACACTTTTTCTTACCCATTGCTTCTCTTTTGAAGTCTTGAACTTTGCAAGCTCTACATTTTGTATTTGAGAAGCTTTGGTTGAAGTCATCTTCTTTCTTTGACCAAAGTTTCTACCATTGGGCTTTGGAAACACTCTCCTTAATAATTCCTCTTTCTTTTGAACAATTTGTCCATTCTTTTGAGAAAATTTCTGCAAAATTGAAACACTAGGAGGATATTTTGATACCTACTTCATTTTGGGTCGTTGAATGTTAGTGTTAAGGCCTTTAGGATTTTTAGGAACTCATACCATACAATTTCTCATATAAGGATTTCTTCTATAATTGCATAAATGAGAAATATGTCCTAGATGACCACAAAAATTGTGAACAATTGAATTTAATGATGGCTTGATCCTTTGAATATCATTTTTGAAAAACTTAAGCATTTTATTATTTTTATATTCTAAATTATTTTTGCCATAAACTTTGCTTGAATTTTCACATGTAATAACATTAATTTTATTCTCATTAACAAGCATAGAATTTAAGCAATTATAATCATTAGCTTTGGCAAATTCGAAATATAAGTCCTCAACTTGATTTTCTAAATTAATGCACTTTTCATAAGAAGTTGAGGTTTTACATTTTAAAGACATTTCCTCATCAAAAAAGGCATACTCATTTTTCAAAGTTTTAATTTTATTTTCAATAAAGGAAATGTTTTCCAAACATGATAAGTTTTTCTTTTCTAAATTCAATAAGTCATCATATAATTCATTATATGCACATTGTAATATATCATAGGAAAGACTATAATCTAGTTTAGAATTATTTATCTCAAAGTCCTTTTTAGCCATATAGGAAGTAGTCTTAATTTCTAGCGTACTTGGCTTTTTAAGAGAATTTCCTTCTTCCTCATCAATTTTGTTTTGCTTTGCCTCTTCTTCAAATTGAGCACCATCGGTACCAAGAGGCATTTGGCTCCTTTCAATAGCTTGAGCATCTCTCTGAGGATATTTTTCATGACGAGCTTCCTTCAATGACTTTTGCTCTTCTTGCTTTCTATATACAACTTTATACACAAAATCATTGTTAGCAAGACAAATAGCATCAAGAGCATCCCATAGATCTTTGGCACTAGAGCAACTCTAAATTTTAGTATAATCTTTATCATTCAAACGACTTCTCAAAATTTGCATAGCTCTAATGTTCAAAGAAAAACATTTCTTGTCATAAGCATTTCAAGTATGTTTTGGTTTGCAAATAAATCCATTTAGCACAACATCCCACAAATCCAAATTAATTGATTGCATATAAAACTCTATTCTAACTTTTCAATAAACAAAATGCACACCATCAAAGAATGGTGGTTTTCCAATTTCAAAACCTTCCATTTTGAAAAACTTTCAAGGTTGCCAACAGACAAGGATCTTTAACTCTAAGCGGTTAAGCTTTCACTAGAGCATGAAGCTCTGATACCACTTGTTAGTCAAGGCAACCATTATCCAAGAGAGAGGTAAATTGGGTATAAAAACTTTTCACAAAAGCTCTTAAAAATAAACACAAATATTTAAGCTATTAAATAAAAGAAAAGAAATTGCGAGATGAAGAATAAAAGCTTTAAGAACAACAAATAAATAAATGTGCAATAATATCAAATTGCGTAAAATAAAGAGATTAAGAAGAGAGAAGCAGGCACAATATTTATCCTGGTTCGACCACTAACCCACTTGTGGTCTACGTCTAGTGCTCGAAAATAATCCGAGATTTTTCACTATGTATAAAAGCTTCAATAGGTGCTTACAACCGTTACATAAAAGAACACTTTTCACACACAGGGAAACTCAACCCTTGTGCTAAAGCCTCAGCCTGTAGGGATAACTCACCCTTATACAAACCTTGAAGGATACCTCACCCTCAATACAGAAGAACAAAAATATAGATGAAGAGAAACTCTCACTCAGAGCAAATTATACAAATTGAAGTGCTAAGAGGCTCTAAAAGGATATCTCACAATTTCAGCAAAAAGAGCACAGAAAATAAGTGTAAATTATAAATCACATTTTTCAGAACAAGCGTAAATTAATCAGATAGCTGGGCAGCCAACAAATGAGACCCACGATCTCTATTTATGGAGTTGGAAAGATAATTAGCCATTGTAGCAATTAGTTCCATAATTATTATGAAAATATATCCGTTAGTTTCTATAACAGGATCCGTGTTTATTCGAATAAGCCTTCTACTATTCGAATAACACGTTCTTTTAAAAACGTTTCTGAAACTGGTTATTCGAATAACGTTGCCACAAAGACTTTCTTTTTTAAACAACTTTAAAAACTGGTTATTTGAATAAGAAAGGGTCTATTTGAATAACATTATAAAAAACACATTTCTGGGAAACAGCTCTATTCAAATAACTAATGAGTTATTCGAATGGCTAATATGAAATAAGTCATTCTAAAAACTCTTATTCGAATAACAGAAGTGTTATTCAAATAACACTTTAAAAAATAGAGGCACGCAGCAGCCAATTTTAAAATTTTATTCAAATAATCAATAAGTTTATTCAAATAACTCAATTTATAAAACAGTTATAAAAGCTTGAAACCATCCCAGAAAGTGTATCAAAAACACCAAACCATTTTAAAGTTATTTTCAAAATCAAAACATTTTTTAGTATAAGTTTGAGAAAGCTTTTTTGTTTTATCTTGATGCACTAGGAGATATCTAAAGAGATCCTCGAACAAAGAGACTCTAAGTCCTAAAGCTATCCTTAAAAGATCTTGAACTTGGTCTTCCCATCATCTTCATTTTGTCTTCATGTTTATTATCATTAAAAACATTTTTCAAAAACATATGTTCAATCACATTCTCCTTGTGTTGAGCTTAATTGAGATTTTCTACTTTCTTGTTGCAATGCTCACTCTTGATACTTAGACTATCCTACAAAATATTGCTTCACTTAAACAAGCATAATTAGTCCAAATTCATAATTCAATATCTTCATATGCATGATTTATAAAAGTATAACTCTAATTAGTTTAACATGCATATAGGACTTTCATATACACATCCAAATAATATATTTATTAATTACTAATAAATATGCTCTATGTAGGATGCAACAAAGAACATTTTGCACATTTCATTTAAGTAGAATCAAATCCAATATTAATTCATTAAGACTCATATAAAGCATTATTGGATATATTATATGAAAAATGTTACACATATCACATTGCATGATTATTAAGAGAAATATAACTAAATAAAGTACATAATCTTGCATGATACAATTAAGTACATTTATGTAACATGATCAACATTCTTTTGTGATGCATTTATCATCTATTAAGCACAACTACAAAGCATAAGCATCATTCTTTTTGTTTTACATTTGTCATGATCAAAACTTATCATATTAAACCATTTGGAGCAAACTTATTTCCACACAATCGTAATATCTCACTCATGCAGATTAACGGATTTGATCCAAGTATGCCTTCCATTTTCATTTCAAGTCATTTACTTTAATGCAATGTTCTTTTAATTCCTTTGTTTTTAAGTCTTGTTCTTTAAATTTCTTTACATTTTGTTGCATTCTTTACATGCTTTATTTTACTGCTTTCCTTTAATTTTCTTCACTTTACATTTTCTGCACAAGTTTCTTTATTTTCATAAAACGTTTTAAAGCTTTTTATTGAACTTTCTTTTATCTCTTACTTCTTGCATTAAGTTTTACAAATTCCTGTTATTTACTTTTATTTTGTCTTCAAAGTCTTTTATTAAATGAGATTACTATATAACTCTGAACCTACATTCGACTGAAGGTAAAAATTTGTTTATTGGAATTTGTCTTGACTAAATTTCACTAATTAATGAGGGCTATCCTAATGTCCCTCTCATAGGTACACGGGGATGCATTAACTACAACCCCGCTTTGGCATTGCATCAACTTGTCTATCCTATGTTGGGACCACCCTTGGAATTGGAAACCACCCCTTCATTTATGACATGAAGGTGAAGTGTACTGAGACACTTAGGAAGGTTCGAGATGCTTGGAAGAAAGTCATCAGAAAGGGTAGAGAGCTGGGAATTAGAAGTTGTGGAGTCCAAGAAAATGACTGGTAGTGGGTCAAGAATCGGGCTCAGGAAGTCAAAATGCCCTTTAAAGTTTCAACAGCCTCTATAGTTGGTAAATATCTGCTCTGGTCCCGATAGAAGATGAAGAAATAAGGAAAAAGTTAGCAAAAGCCAATGAAGAAAAAAGGAATTTAGAAGCAGAGCTAGAAAAAACTCGCCAAGCATGTGTAGTTTTTAAGCGTGAAAATTCTAAGAATGACCATGCTCTTGAAATAGCTAACAAGAGGCAAAATACAAAGCAAGATCATATGTCAAGAACCAGAACGTGTTTGGAAGCTGCAAACAAGGAATTGAGACTCCGAGGGCAAGAAAGAGATAGGGCTCTGGCTGAAAATCAATAACTTAAAGAGTTACTCGTAAGTGCCAAAGCAGCACAGAATAATGCTCTTCGGCAGGTGGATAGAATAAAGCAACAAATAAAAATGGTGTCAGTAGGATATGAAGACACAATCAAAATTGAGAGGTTACGCGCGGATAAGATGATTGCAGGATATGAATCGATATTATGACAAGGACAAGAAGACTTGTAGAAGCTGATAGATAAGATGAAACAACAAGACAAGGACATTAATGAATGGAAAGAAGAAGTTCACTTTTGGGTGAACCACTTCGCGATACTAGCATATCTAGCCAACACAACAATTACAGACATTCCATATTATTTAAAGATGACTGATAAGATGGTCAATCCTCTTAAGACACCAGCAGAGATTAATGATTTCATTGAATATTGCAAGAGTATTGTTGGACAAATAAAGCAGATAATCAAGGCTCATTTAATTGAGAATGATGAATTAGACTAGATAATATATGATGTATTTCAAATAGGGTTAAATGATGTACTCCTCTCAAATGATGTTGTTTTAATGGAATAAAGTATATCTTCTCATTTTTATGATCCTATGTTTTATTTGAGACTCAATGCTTTTGAACAAGACGTTCTAAAAATCATCCATAATCAAAGATACTCACTCAAGTCCATTCAGCACAAACAAATAATAGTCCTATATCAAATCGATGATAATAATGGTTGTTTTTGATAAATTGTGCTTTGATTATTCATAGGGAGATTCGAGACCCAATTATGGAGACTCTTTGTCTCTGAAATCATTTAGTTTTGAAGTTATTGAATGCGTCAGAATATTGAAATGTGGTCTTTATGAAAGTTATAAGCTTTTGTCTTAGCTTTCAAATGGCACTGAAAACACCTCAAAAGGCCTCCTACAACCTGAGATATGACCTAATTATTGGACAATGTTTAGGCCTAGTTATAGCTCTTTGATTCTGACTTCCAAGCCCAATATGACCTCCAAGGAGTCTGAATTAAGTCTTGTGTTCTTCATGAAAGTTGTAGATATAGGTCTTAACTTGCAGATACTAAAATTTTAGCCTAATGCAGATCTTACAGCTCGAGTTATGCTCTAATTACTGTACAATATTCAGGTTCCAATCACAAAACCCGTATTATGACTTCCAAGCCCAATTAGTTCCACTAGATGTCTGACTATGACCTAGAGCTCTTCATGAAAGTTGTAGATCTCTCTCTTATCTTTCCAAAAAGGCAAAATACATAATTGTTAGATGATGATAACATATTTTATACATTAATAAGCTCTCATTTTTAGTGATTTACACTCTCCATGTACCTAATTGATTGAGTTTGGTTATGTTCAGTAAGTTTGGACTCAAATTGGACTTAATTGATTTTTTCAGCATGATTTATGTCTTACACTATTTTTGTATTTTAGTCATATCTTGAGTTCTAGATGTCTAACAATTATATATTTTACATTGTTGGAAAGATAAGAGAGAGATCTACAACTTTCATGAAGAGCTCTAGGTCAAAATTAGACATCTAATTAAACTAATTAGGCATGAAAGTTAGAATATGAGTTTTTTGATTGGAACCTGAATAGTGTATAGCAATCAGAGCATAACTTGGGCTGTAAGATCTGCATTGGGCTGAAATTTTGGTAGCTGCAAGTTAAGACCTATATCTACAACTTTCATGAAAAATACAAGACTCAATTCAGACTCCTTAAAGGTCATATTGGGCTTGGAAGTCAGAACAGAGGAGCTGTAACTGAGTCTTAACACTGTGCAATAATTGGGCCATATCTCAAGCTGTAGGTGGCCTTTTGAGGTGATTCTAGAGACATTTGAAAGCTAAGACAAAAGCCTACAACTTTATCATATTTCAATATTTTAACACATTCAATGACTTCAAAACTGAATGATTTCAGAGACAAAGAATCTCCATAATTTTACACTCATCAAAAGTCATTTGGTATTTTTTCACTCATTTTCCACTCATCCACTCACTTATGAATCAGTCCCCTTGTCATTTTGTATCCCTAATCATCTATAAAAGGGTGCCTTGGCTGATCATTTAGGGATCTTGGTGTTAGATATCAAGATCCTGATTATCTCATTGTAGTTTTCTTTTGTTCTAAATTGAAGTTGTGTTCTTCTTCTTCTTCTTCTTCTTCTTCTTCTTCTTCTCTATGAGTAACGAATTTTCATTTTATTTGGGTGAAAGGATGAAGCTTTTGGTAATAACTTATGGTTAGATTAATTTCTTTCTTGTGCTTAAATGATATATTTTCAAGTGGTCATTATACGTGTTGTATTTTGTTTTCAATCAATTTAGAAACCCTTCTTATAAAGTGGAGATCTTGATTCATTGTAGACAAGAGGTTGACACAATGAATGTTTGAGCCCATTTATAAGTGGTGGTGTTAATAGATGATTAAAGGAATCATAATATAATTACGTATATAATTTTTAATAAACTTTGAATGTTGTATTTTTTGATTGGAACCTCCATTATGTGTGGATTTTAATTGAGTTATAAAAAGAATTAATATTGTCCTTAATTTATTTACCAAGAGTGAATCTCCTAACCCAAGTAAGTTTTTTTAATTTGCGACCAAGTTTTATTACTTTTATTGTTGTGTGATAATCACATATTTTATACATTAATAAGCCCTCATTTTTAGTCATTTATACTCTCCATGTACTTAATTGATTAAGCTTGGTTACGTTTTGTAAGTTTGGACTCAAATTGGACTTAATTGATTTTTTCAGCATGATTTACGTCTTACACTGTTTCTGTATTTTGGTCATATCTTGAGTTCTAGATATTTAATAATTATTCATTTTACCTTGTTGGAAAGATAAGAGAGAGATCTACAACTTTTATAAGAGCTCTAGGTCAAAGTCAGACATCTAGTGGAACTAATTGGGCTTGGAAGTCAGAATACGAGTTTTGTGATTGGAACTTAAATAGTGTGTAGTAATCAGAGCATAACTTGGGCTGTAAGATCTAGATTGAGCTAAAATTTTAATATCTACAAGTTAAGACCCATATCTACAACTTTTAAGAGAACATAAGACTCAAATCGGACTCCTTGAAGGTCATATTGGGCTTGGAAGTCAGAGTAGAGGAGCTGTAACTAGGCCTGAATATTGTGTAGTAATTGGACCATATCTTGGCTTGTAGATAGCCTTTTGAGGTGATACTAGTGGCATTTGAAAGCTAACATCCAGGCTTACAACTTTCATGAAGATCAAAATTCAAGATTCTGACTCATTCAATGACTTTAGAAATGAATGATTTCAGAGACAAAGAATCTCCATAATTTTCCACTCACCAAAAGTCATTTGGCATTTTCCACTCATTTTCCACTCATCCACTCACTAATGACTCAGGTCCCTTGTCATTTTGTATCTCTAATCCTCTATAAAAGGGAGCCTTGGCAGATCATTGAAGGTGTTAAGTGTTAGTTACCAAAATGATGTCATTTTGTTACTAGGTTTTCTTGTAGTAATTTTCCTTTGTTCTAAATTGAAGTCATGTCATTTTGTTACTAGGTTTTCTTGTAATAATTTTCTTTTGTTCTAAATTGAAGTCATGTCATTTTGTTACTAGGTTTTCTTGTAGTAATTTTCCTTTGTTCTAAATTGAAGTCATGTTCTTCTTCTTCTTCTTCTTCTTTCTTTCTTTCTTCTTCTTTATGAGTAACTAAGTTTCATTTTACTTAGGTGAAAGGGGGTAAAGCTCTTGGTAATAAAATAAGGTTAGATTTATTCTTCTCTTGTGCTTAAATGATTTATATTTTCTAGTAACCATTATACGTGTTATATTTTGTTTCTTATAATTTAGAAACCATCTTTGTAAAGAGGAGTTCTTGATTTGTTGTAGACAAAATATTGACACAATGAATGCTTTAACCCATTTATAAGTGGTGATAATATTTTTTAGAAACATAATATAATTACGTATATTATTTTAAATGGACTTTTAATGTTGTATTTTTTGATAAGAACCTCTATGTTGCAAGGATTTTAATTGAGTTATAAAAAGAATTAATCTTGCCATTATTTTATTTACTAAGAGTGGATCTCCTAACCCAAGTAAATTAATAAAATATTTACCTTACCGTAATTAATCTTCATCAATTCCCTGTGGATCGATTTCGGACTCCCGAGAATTTATTACTTGAGACAACCTGCACTTGGGTTCGCAACAATTAATCCCGCATTAAGTTTTTGAACTTGGTTGAAAATTTGTGCATCAAGTTTTTGGCACTGTTGCCTGGGAACTTGATTTGAAGACCAAATTTTTGGTATAAAAATTTTGTATATATACTAGCATACTAACTAGTGGGGGAACCTCTCCCTTTTTAATTTTTATGCATACTAACTTAGTGGGGGAACCTCTCCCTTTTATTTTTTTTGTACATACTAACTAATGGGGGAAAACTCTCCTTTTTTACTTTCTGCATCTTACTAACATACTAACTTTATGGGGGTAATTCTTCCTTTTATTTTGTGTATTTTATTTTAGTAGGGGTAACTCTCCTTTTTATTTTCGTATTTTATTTTTCGTAATTTTTATTTGGTGGTTAGTTTAATACCACATCTTTGTTAATTTTTTTTTATTTGGTGGTTGGTTTATACCACACCTACTTTTTTTATATATATATATATATATATATATATATATATATATATATATATATATATATGGTGGTGGTTTATACCACATCCTTATTAATATATTAAAAGGCGGGTTTATACCGCCTACTTGTTTATGCTTAATTGGTTTCGTGATTTAAATTCTAGTTGTTTGGTTAGAGTTAATCTAAGTACGTTACATATTGATTTGTTTGAATCATAATCACACACATTAGACACAATGACTGAAAATGAAAGTGTGCATGATAAACATGAAAATCAACCATTGCGAACCATGCGTGAGTATTTGCAACCATCTCGAAATTCTAGTCCATCGTGTTTTATCTTTCCACTCAATGCAAACAATTTTAGATTCAAGTTAGGTATGATTTCTTTACTTCCTAATTTCCATTGTTTAGAATTTGAAAGCCCATATTTACATCTAAAAGAATTTGAGGAAGTATGTACTACTTTTAATGATCAAACTTGTACTGAAGAGATTATTAAGCTTAAATTGTTTCCTTTTTCTTTGAAAAATAAAGCAAAAACTTGGCTTAACACTTTGAAATCAAGATCAATTGGCACATGGCAAGAAATGTAAGGTGACTTTTTGAAGAAATGTTTTCCAACACATAAAATCAATACTTTGAAAAGACAAATCCAAAATTTTTCCCAAAATTCCAATGAAGCATATTTTCAAAGTTGGGAACATTTTAAAGATTTGTTAAATTCTTGCCCACATCATGGTTTTGAAAAATGGTGCACTATAAGCTTCTTTTATGACGGGTTAACCTGAAACTAAACAATTTGTGAAAATAATGTGCAATAGTGAGTTTTTTGATAAAAAACCCAAAGAAGCTTTAGACTATTTAAACCATTTGGATGAAAATTCTCAATCTTGGCATAGTACTAATCTTTCTGAAAATTCAATTAGATATAATCTTGCAAATGCTAGTAAAGGAAAATATCATCTTAGTCAAGAAGAAGATCTCAATGCTAGGTTTGCTAGTTTGACTAGAAAGGTTGAAGTCATGGAATCAGGAAAAGTAAAAGAAATTAAATTTGTGTAAAATGAAGAAATTTGTAGCATTTGTAATGAATTGAGACACTCAACAAATGAATGTCCAAAAATTTCTGTCTTCAAAGAAGTTGTGCATGAGTAAGTTTATGCAATGAATAATTTTAAAAAGCCATTCACTTCTTCTTTTTTAGATACATATAATCCGGGATGGAGAAATCACCTGAATTTCAGTTGGAGGACCAACAATCAGGCACAATTTATACAACCACCACCTCCTCAGGCACAGTAAGATTCTCAAAATCCTCAAGGATATGCACCTTATGTCCTACCGTATAGGAAAAACCTTGAAGGAACATTACATGCATTCATGGAAAAACAAGAGGCTATCAATAGCCAAAACACTCAAGCCACGATTGACATAAAAGATACTATTTCTAAACTTTCTTTTGCACTCGCCATTCACGAGAAAGGAAAGTTTCCTTCTCAACCTCAACCAAATTCCAAGGGTCAGTATAGCCTAAATGAGGGTAGTTTAGAAAGTCACCAAATAGATCAAGTCAACTCAGTGATAACTCTTAGGAGTGGAAAGATTGTTGAAAAACAAATTTCAGAACCTTGTGAGAAAGATGATGAGTCAAGTCCCAAAGATAAGGAAGAAGTTGATAAGTCACCTGGCCAAAATGAGACCAAACTCTCGCCTTCACCCCCATATCCTCAAGCATTAAACAATTCAAGTAAAGTGAATAATAATAGTGATATTTTTAAAATCCTTAAACAAGTAAAGGTCAATATTCCTTTATTAGATGCTATCAAACAGATTCGCTGTTATGCCAAATTTTTGAAGGACATGTGCACTATTAAAAGGAAACATAATATGAATAAGAATGCCTTTTTGACTGAACAGGTAAGCTCCATTATTCAAAACAATAATGAGTTGAAATATAAAGACCCTGGTTGTCCTACAATTTCATGCATTATTGGAGAACATAAAATTGAACGAGCTTTACTTGATCTTGGTGCTAGTGTTAATTTGCTTCCATATTCAGTTTATCAAAACTCAATCTGGGTGAGTTAAAACTAACTTCTGTAACTCTTCTACTTGTTGATAAATCAATTAAAATTCCAAAAGGAATAGTGGAAGATGTGTTGTTATAAGTTAATAAATTCATATATCCTGTGGATTTTATTGTCTTAGAAACTGAACCTGTGGAAAATAGTAGCAAGTCAATTCCTGTTATTTTAGGTCACCCATTTTTAGCAACATCTATTACTTTGATAAATTACAAAAATGGATTGGTGAAGCTGACATTTCGAAATATGACACTGGAGCTTAATGTTTTCAACATATGCAAGCAACTATAAGAAGTCTATGATGAAAATGAAGAAATTGAAGGGACTGAATCCATTATAGATGATCATCTTCAAACCAGGAGTTCTTCTAATCAATTAGAAATTTGTTTAATTAATTCATTTGATTCAACTACATAATTAGATGATGATGTTTCTGAAATATGTTCTTTACTTGACTGTACATAGGAAATTGATCATAAAGGATGGAAGCCGAGATTTGAAGAGCTACAACCCATGAATGATGATACCCATGAAAAAGTGCCCACACTAGTACTTAAGCCATTACTTGATGAGTTGAAGTACATATTTTTAGGAGATGAACAAAGCTTTTTAGTGGTAATTTCCTCATCCCTAACCAAAGAACAAGAAGGTACGTTGATAGAAGTACTTAAAATGTATAAAAATGCAATTGGATGGACATTAAAGGACATAAAAGGCATTAATCCATTAATTTGTATACATAGAATTCATTTAGAGGATAATGCTAAAACATCTCAATAACCTCAAAGAAGATTAAATCCACACATGAAAGAGGTAGGTAAAGCTGAAGTTCTTAAATTGCTTGATGTTGGAATTATTTATCCTGTTTCTGATAGTCAGTGGGTAAGCCCTACACAAGTTGTGCCTAAGAAATCTGGAATAATAGTGGTTGAAAATGAAAAAGGTGAATTAATACCTACCCGAGTGTCATCTAGTTGGCGTATGTGTATTGATTTCAGAAAATTGAATGTAGCCACTAGGAAAGATCATTTCTCTTTGCCATTTCTTGACCAAAATTTGGAAAGAGTAGCAGGACATTCCTACTATTGTTTTCTTGATGGTTATTCATGGTATAATCAAATACTAATTGCAATAGAGGACTAAGAAAAAACTACTTTTACTTGCCCCTTTGGCACTTTTGCATATAGAAGAATGCCTTTTGATCTTTGTAATGCTTCGGTAACTTTTCAAAGATATATGCTAAGTATTTTCAATGACATGATTGAGCATTATTTAGAGATTTTCATGGATGACTTGACAGATTTTGGAAATTCTTTTGAAAATTATCTTGATAACTTGGAAAACGTTATTAAAAGATGCGAAGAAAAAGGATTTGTGTTAAATTACGAAAAATCTCATTACATGGTTACATCAGGAATAGTGTTAGGTCATATGATATCTTCTAAGGGAATTGAAGTTGATAAGTCTAAAGTTGAATTAATTGCTCATTTGCCTTCCCCAAAAATAGTCAGAGAAGTTTGTTCCCTTTTAGGACATACAGGATTTTATAGAAGATTTGTTAAGGACTTTAGTACCACATCTAGACCTTTATGTAATCTTCTAACAAAAGATGCACCATTTGATTGGACCCAAGATTGTCAGAAATTTTTTGAAAAATTAATCGGTCTTTTGACTTCTGCTCCTATCATGCAATCTCCTGACTGGTCTTTGCCTTTTGAGTTGATGTGTGATGCTAGTGATTTTGCTGTTGGTGTTGCTTTAGGATAGAGAAGGGAAGGTAAGCCTCATGTAATTTATTACACAAGTCGAACTTTGAATAATGCACAAATGAATTACACTACTACTGAAAAAGAACTAGTTGTTGTAATTTTTGCATTGGACAAATTTTAAGCTTATTTAATTGGTTCTTCCACTGTTGTTTTCACTGATCATGCTGTTATTAGATATTTAATATCTAAGCAGGATGACAAACCTAGGTTGATACGGTGGATCTTGTTGCTTCAAGAATTCAACATCACAATAAAAGACAAGAAAGGAACCAAATGTTGTTGCAGATCATTTGTCAAGGCTGACAACAGGCTCATCTTTTGATAGTACACCTATCAATGATTCTTTTCCTGATGAATTTTTATTTTCTATCAATTCCATGCCTTGGTTTTCTAACATTGTCAATTTTCTTGTAACAAGTGAGATGCCGCCTCAGTGGACACACCAGACAGAAAAAAGTTTTTAATTGAGGTGAAAATTTTCTATTGGGATGACCAATATTTGTTCAAATATTATCCTGATCAAATCTTTCGAAGATGTGTACCCGATAATGAGGTAAGTTGTGTCATTAAATTTTGTCATTAAGAAGCATGTGTATGTCATTTTTCTTCAAAGAAAACAACTGTGAAAATCTTGCAGTGTGGATTTTATTGGCCCACATTATTTAAGGACAGCTATACTTTTTGCAAAAGTTACAAAAATTATAAAAAATTGAGGTCCATTTCTAAAAGAAATATGATGCCTTTGAACCCTATCTTGTCATTGAAATTTTTGATTGTTAGGGAATTGATTTCATGGGTCCATTTCCATCATCATTTGGATTTGTGTACATTTTGATTCAGTTGATTATGTCTCAAAATGGATTGAGGTGATTCCATGTTGACACAATGATCATAAAACTGTTCTTAAATTTTTAAAAGAAAATATTTTGAGTCGATTTAGAATCCCTCGAGCCATCATCAGTGATGGAGGAAAATATTTTTGCAATAAATCATTTGAATTTTTAATGAAGAAATATGACATTACTCACAAGATTGCCACCCCTTATCACCCTCAGATAAGTGGATAAGTGGAATTAGCTAATAAGGAGATTAAACAAATTTTGGAAAAATGGTTAAGCCAAATCATAAAGATTGGTCTTTAAGACTAAACGATGCACTTTGGGCTAATCGTACTGCTTTTAAAACATCTTTAGGCATGTCTCCCTATCAATTAGTTTATGGAAAACCTTGTCACTTGCCTGTAGAATTAGAGCATAAAGCATTTTGGGCCATTAAAGCTTTCAACTTAAGTCTTGATGATGCTTTCAAGTTACGCAAATTGCAATTGAATGAACTTGAGGAATTAAGAAATGATGCATATGAAAACTCAAAGATTTATAAGGCTAGAACGAAACTTTTCATGACAAATCAATTTTGAGAAAAAAATTTAAAATTGGTCAAAAAGTTCTACTTTATAATTCTCGTCTTCACCTATTTCCTAGAAAATTGAGATCGAGGTGAATTGGTCCTTATATTGTCAAACATGTGTATTCTCGTGGGGCCATAAACATTAAGAATCCTAGGAATGGTATTGTATTTAAGGTCAATGGACAAAGACTTAAAACATTTCTGGAACATCAAGTTGATGAGGTAGAATCCATCTCTCTTTCTAATCCTTGTTATGTGTAGAATTTATTTTAATTTTATTTTTTTCTTTTTACAGTTCCTTATGTTCCCGGTTAAATGGCGGATAATGGTACTCTGTGACTCTCAAGTCAGTTTGTTTTTCAGTTTTTCATAATAACTGATTTCTTCTCATTCAAAATGGATGCCATTCTCTCAAATCTAAGAAAACATTTCCCTTCTTTTCCTCAAAATACTCTAACAAAAATCTATAAAGCTAGGCGTAAAAGACTGAGACTATTAATGTACAAGGGCATCCCAGAAGATATTCGCTGGTTAATTGAAGCAAAAGTTTGTTTAGCTGGTGAATCTTCTGATTCATTTGTCCCATACATGCCAGGTCTCGGTAAAAGTTCTTATTCAAAAAAGAGAAGAGCAAAAAGAATGAAAGTTTGTTACAAGTGTGCGCGATGGAATTGTAACACGCGATGCCAGTCTTTAGGGATGGTTTCTATAAACAGAGAAGATAAAATTTTTTTCATTAAGAATGGACTGAGTAAGGAGTCATTAGATAATGTCTTATTGACTCTTAAGACACAATCTTGTGGATATGTGTAACGTGAACTTCTTAGTTTGTGGAATCTCTTCAAGGACGAGCAAGAGCGTTACAGTCTTGGGAATCTAACTCAAAAAGACCTTGTTTGCCAATTTATAAGAAAATTGAATGGGAAGCTTATCCTCGACTCATAGAAGGTGTTTAAGTCATTATTAGACATAAAACCAGAGAAAAATGTGAGCCACAATCATAATGTATATATTATCTTATACATTTTCAAGAAAAAAAAAGAGAAAAAAAAAAAAAAAAGAGAAAAAAAAAGAGAAAATTAAAAAGAATAAAAAAATAAGAAATTAAATGAGGGTAAAACTTTGGTTGTACTTGGTTTTTAATTAGATTAGGAGCCCCTGCCAGTGGCAGACCCATCATTGACTCGAGTGGACCTTCGCACGCTAGTCAGTAAATAAGGTTCGTGTGCCATGCTCTGTAGAGAGTCGCACAAGCATTCCCAGGTTTTAATCATAGGCTCTGCTTGCTGATGGATAGAAAGAAGCGTCCCATGTTTGCATTCTCGCATGACAATGCCTCTGAACTGGATCCTGTGATTTAATGTCATGGGCTCTTCAGTGACCTCTCACTGGCTGTGGTTGTTAGTGGAAGCTGTCAGATTTACGCACTATAATTAGTGGTGTCGTAGCTCAATCAAAAATATCCCACAAACGGGAGGGAGAAGAATTCCTAGATTGGCTAAGCCGTTTTGGTATTACTGCACTCATGACGCGCAGTATAAAGATACGCCATGAAACCTGTACATAAAGGTATGTCATCATTTGTTATTATTATTTTATCTTTGTATGATTTTATGTACTTTGGTTTTGGACAGATGATCCTTTGGCTGGGGTCCTTCGGGGGTTTCTAGACTTCTTTACCCTGTTGGTTTTCTTGAAGTAAAAACAAAACAAAACAAAACAAAACAAAAAAAATTATTATTTTTCAAACTTTTCTAACACCAGCCAACCTACCCATATAGGAGCTATTATTACTTTTTCTATTCTCTTCCCTATTTAAACACTCCATTTTTTTCACTTTCTTACAACTCATAATCATTCAAAGAGAGTGTGAGTTTAGAAATAAAGGGAGCTTCTTTTTCAGTTCGTAAATTTACTAGTATCTGTATATTTTGTGGGATAAGTTATGAGAATTTTGTGGGATAAGTTATGGGAAGAGTTTGGAGTTTGTAAATGCAGTAAGCACTATTGGTAGAACACTTGCTGTGAGGAACATCCATGTAATATATGAGGGAGGTAGCATTGGGTTAATGGGGGCTGTATCACTTGCTGCACATCTAAAAGGTGGTCAAGTTTTAGGTGTCATTCCTGAACCTTTCACTCGAAGGAATATCATTAGAAGGACAATTGGGCTGGAACTTTAAGTATCATCTATGCATGGACGAATGATGACAATGCTTGAAAACTCTGATGCATTCATTGCCTTACTAGGAGGTTTTGGTACTTTGGAAGAACTTTTTCAAATTATCTCTTAGGCCCAACTAAACATCCACTATAAACCCATAGGTTTGTTGAATGTTAATAATTTCTTTGATAATTTGTTATCTTTTGTTGACCATGCTATAGAACAGAAATTTATCACACCTTCGGCAAGATGGGTCCTTATATCTGCTTCAACTGTTGATGAATTAATTGATAAATTATAAACTTTTGTTTATGAACCTGAACTAGTAATAGCTCAAATAGATTAGTCAGAAGGAAGCAGCAAGGGAGGCAGCAAGGAACCAGAGTGTGATCTGACACTTCATCTATAACTTTGCTTTATCTTTGGTTTTATTTATCGTACTTTGTTTCTGTTTAATTTTGTGTAAGGTTTTTCTTTTCAGTAATTGCAGTAATAGGTAATATCTTCTATCCTTTACCTATCTATGTTTTGACATTGAGAATAATGTTGTGATCTGGTTAGGGGGGAGGATGGTTGTTAAGAAAAACCTAAAAAAAGACTCAAAAAAAAAAATAATTAAGAAGTGTGTTTGTTAATATGTTTGTTGTGTTTATATTAGGAAAAATGGTTATGAAAAAAAAACAAAAAAAACCCAAAAAAAAGATAGGAAGTGTGTTTGTCATCAATTTATTAACAACAAAATTAATTAGGGATGACAGAATAAAGAGTAAATTATTTACTCTTGAGACGCATCAAAATTGATGGCAGATTAAGGAGTAATTGGGTAGACAACTAATTTGTGTGGAAGTAACAATTCAAATTTATGGAAATTTACATGATTGAGTTAATTGTCTTCTTTCTTAAAAATCACATGCTTAGTTATGGATGTTGAATTGGTGGACTGAGAATGATAGAATTATGCCTTGTGAGATTTTGAGCCTATTGATGAATGGATTGAACATTTGTACCATTCTCTTCTTTTTTGTGTGAATTTCACTCATGGAATTGTTACTCTAGAACTTGCTTTGATTCTTTTTTAGCCTACTTTTTCACATGCATACATAAACATAATCGAGGCACTTTTCTTGAATTAACTACTTTAACCAAATAGCCAACATTGCATAGTTTCCTTTGTGTAACCCCTTTGAGCCTATTTGACCATTCTTTGTTTGAAACTCATTATGTACCTTAAATGAAAAACCATGTTCTTATCCAGCCTTAGGGAAAAAGAGAACATTAGTTTTTGTCATTGGATGAGTTCTTGAACAAGTGTGGGGGTGTGTGTGCAGAATGACTAGAAAAAATGTATATATGATGTTCTTTTTGTAAAAAAAATAAAAATAAAAAAAATAAAAATTCAAAAAAAAAAAGTAAAAAAGGGTCAACAAGACAATAAAAGAAGGGAAAATAATATATAAAGAGAATTTGTATTAGGTGAAGTTAGGATGAACTTTCATGCTTGTTAATTGAACTCAGTTTTCATGCTCTTTTATTCTCTTTGGTATTTAACTTGTCATATCCATATTACCTTCGCCTTTACCTTGACCCTATTACAACCTTGAATGAAGTCCTCATGATTTGTGTGTGCATGTGTTCTGAGTAGTGGAGAAGTAGAAAATAAGCAAGCTTATGGTAGTGTAATTTTCATGAGTTGAATTGAGTGAAATAGTTACTTTTTAAACACTTGAGGGATTGAGAGTGAATCTTATGAAGATCTATCATTCTTGACTCATGCTTTTCAATTGAAATATCCTTACTTGTTGATTTGAGATGTGAAGATATGTTACCTCATGAATGTTTTAATTACTTGAATTATTGATTGCTCTTCATTTTTAAATATTATTAGAAATTGAGTCTTTTAGAGTGTTTGACTTTTGAGTCTGTTTCGTTTGTTTAAATGAGTGGTCTTATGTGTTTCGCTCAGGAGTACAAAAAATTAAGTATGAGAAAATTTGATGATCACATGTTTTATACATTAATAAGTCTTCATTTTTAGTCATTTACACTCTCCATACACTTAATTGATTGAATTTGGTTATATTTTGTAAGTTTGAACTGAAATTGGACTTAATTAAATTTTTTAGCATAATTTATATCTTACACTATTTTTGTATTTGGGCCATATCTTAGGCTGTAGGTGGCTGTTTGAGGTGATTCTAGTGTCATTTGAAATATAAGAGAGAGCTCCAAAACTTTCATGAAGACCTCAAAGGTTCAATCATACGTTTGGATAACTCAAATTGGCGTTGAAGTAAGAACTAGGGTGCTAATCCTGATAGCTTGACTTATGAGTACTGTTCATGACATAGCTTGGTCTACAAGTTGTCAAATAGGCTGAAATTGTGATGGTTGATATTGAAGATCCAAATCTACAACTTTCATGTAAAACACTTTTCCAGAATCGAACTCTTTGGAGGTGATATTGGGCTTGGAATTCAGAATAGAGGAGCTGTCATTAGGCCTAACTAGTATGCAGTAATCAGACCATATCTTGAGTTATAAAAATGGTTTTTGACCCAAACTAATAGAATTTGAAAGCTAAGATCTAGGCCTACAACTTTCATGAAGACCACGTTTGCTTATTCTAACGCATGCAAAGACTTCAGAGCTAAATGATTTTGGAGATAAAGAATCTCTATAATTTTCTACTCACTAAATGTCATTTGGCATTTTCCACTCGTTTTCCACTCATCCACTCATTAATGACTCAGTCCCCTTGTCATTTTGTATCTCTAATCCTCTATAAAAGGAAACCTTGGTAGATCATTGAAGGTGTTAAGTGTTAGTTACCAAAATGATGCCATTTTGTTTCAAGGTTTTCTTGTATTAATTTTTCTTTGTTCTAAATTGAAGTTATGTTCTTCTTCTTCTTCTTATTCTCTCTTTCTTTCTTCTTGTCTATGAGTAACTAAGTTTCATTTTACTTGGGTGAAAGGATGAAGCTCTTGGTAATAAAATAAGGTTAGATTTATTCTTCTCTTGTGCTTAAATGATTTATATATTCTAGTAACCATTATACGTGTTATATTTTGTTTCTTATAATTTAGAAACTATCTTTGTAAAGAGGAGTTCTTGATTTGTTGTAGACAAAATATTAGCACAATGAAAGCTTTAACCCATTTATAAGTGGTGGTAATATTTTTTAGAAACATAATATAATTATGTATATTATTTTAAATGGACTTTTAACATTGTATTTTTTGATTGGAACTTCCATGTTGCGAGGATTCTAATTGAGTTATAAAAAGAATTAATCTTGCCATTATTTTATTTATAAAGAGTGGATCTCCTAACCCAAGTAAATTAAAAAAAAATTTACTTTACCATAATTAATCTTCATCAATTCCCTGTGGATCAACCTCGAACTCCCGAGAATTTATTACTTAAGACAACCTGCACTTGGGTTTGCAACAATTAATCTCGCATCAAGTTTTTGGACTTAGTTGAAAATTTGTGCATCAGTTAATATATATATTTGGTGGCTAGTTTATACCACACCTTTGTTAATATATATATGGTGGCTGGTTTATACCACACCTTGTTAATATATTTAAGGGCAGGTTTATACCGCCTACTTGTACATTTTCTTTTCTATTTTAAGTTACTTGTTTATGCTTAATTGGTATTGTGATTTAAATTTTGGTCATTTGGTTAAAGTTAATCCTAGTACTTTACATATTGATTTGTTTGAATCACAATCACACACAGTGAGCACAATGTGTGCATGATGAACATGAAAATCAACCGTTGCGAACCATGCATGAGTATTTGCAACCATCTCAAAATTGTAGTCCATAATGTTTTATCTTTCCACTCAATGCTAACAATTTTATATTCAAGTCAGGTATGATTTCTTTACTTCCTAATTTCTATGGTTTAGAATCTGAAAGCCCATATTTACATCTAAAAGAATTTGAGGAAGTATGTACCGCTTTTAATTATCAAACATGCACTGAAGAGATTGTTAAGCTTAAATTATTTCTTTTTTCTTTGAAAGATAAAGTAAAAACTTAGCTTAACACTTTGAAACTAAGATCAATTAGCACATGGCAAGAAATGCAAGGTGAGTTTTTAAAGAAATTTTTTCCAACACATAAAACCAATGCCTTGAAAAGACAAATCCAATTTTTTTTCCAAAATTCAAATTAAGCATAGTTTCAAAGTTGGGAACATTTAAAAGCTTTATTGAATTCTTGCTCACATCATGATTTTGAAAAATGGCGCACTATAAGCTTTTTTTATGAAGGGTTAACACACGAAACCAAACAATTTGTGGAAACAATGTGCAACGGTGAGTATCTTGATAAAGAATCTGAAGAAACTTTAGACTATTTAGACCATTTAGCTAAAAATTCTCAATCTTGGCATAGTACTAATCCTTCTAAAAATTCAATTAAATGTAATCTTACAAATGCTAGTAAAGCAAAATATCATCTCAGTCAACAAATCAAATATGTGCAAAATGAAGAAATTTGTAGCATTTGTGATGAATTAGGACACTCAACAAATGAATGTCCAAAAATTTCTATTTTTAAAGAAGTTGTGCATGAGCAAGCAAATGCAATGAATAGTTTTAAAAAGTCATTCACTTCTTCTTTTTCAGATACATACAATCCAGATGGAGAAATCACCCAAATTTCAGCTAGAGGACTAAAAATCAGACACAATTTATGCAACCACCACCTCCTCAGACACAGTAGAACTTTCAAAATTCTCAAGGATATGCATCTTATGTCCAACCATATAGGAAAATTCTTGAAGGAACATTGCATGCATTTATGAAAAAGCAAGAGGCCATTAATAACCAAAGCACTCAAGCCATAATTGACATAAAAGACACTTTTGCTAAACTTTCTTCTGCACTTGCCATTCACGAGAAGGGAAAGTTTTCCTCTTAACCTCAACCAAATCCTAAGGGTCAGTACAACTTAAATGAGGGTAGTTCAGAAAGTTAACAAATAGATCAAGTTAAGTTAATGATAGCTCTTAGGAGTGGAAAGATTGTTGAAAAACAAATTCCTGAACCTAGTGAGAAAGATAATGAGTCAATTCCCAAAGATAAGGAAGAAGTTGATAAACCACCTTGCCAAAATGAGACCAAACTCTCGCCTTCACCCCCATATCCTCAAGCATTAAACAATTCAAGTAAAGTGAACCATAACACTGACATTTTTGAAATCCTTAAACAAGTGAAAGTCAATATTCCTCTGTTAGATGCTATCAAACAAATTTCGTGTTATGCCAAATTTTTGAAGGACTTGTGCATTGTTAAAAGGAAACATAATGTGAAAAAGAATGTCTTTTTGACTGAATAGGTAAGTTCCATTATTCAAAACAATAATGCATTGAAATATAAAACCCAGGTTGTCCTAAAGTTTCATGCATTATTGAAGAACATAAAATTGAACGAGTTTTACTTGATCATGGTGCTAGTGTTAATTTGCTTCCATACTCAGTTTATAAGCAACTCAATCTAGGAGAGTTAAAACTGACTTAGTAACTCTTCTACTTGCTGGTAGATCAATCAAAATTCCAAAAGGAATAGTGGAAGATATGTTGGTTCAAGTTAATAAATCCATATATCCTGTGGATTTTATTGTCTTAGAAACTGAACCTATGGAAAATTATAGTAAGTCAATTCCTGTTATTTTCAGTCGCCCATTTTTAAAAACATCTAATGCTTTGATAAATTGCAGAAATGGAGTGGTGAAGTTAACATTTGGAAATATGACACTGGAGCTTAATGTTTTCAACATGTGCAAGCAATCATGGGAAGTTTATGATGGAAAGGAAGAAATTGAAGGGATTGAGGCAATTATAGATGATCATCTTCAAATTAGGAGTTCTTCTGATCCATTAGAAATTTGTTTAATTAATTCATTTGATTCAGCTACACAATTAGATGATGATGCTTCTGAAATATGCTCTTTGTTTGGCTATTCATAGGTAATGGAATACAAAGGATGGAAACCGAGATTCAAAGAGTTAAAACCCATGAATGATGATATCCATGAAGAAGTACCCACATTAGAACTTAAGCCATCGCCTGATGGGTTGAAGTACACATTTTTAGGAGAAGAACAAAGCTTTCTAGTGGTAATTTCCTCATCCCTTACCAAAGAACAAAAAGGTATGTTGATAGAAGTACTTAAAATGCATAAAAGTGCAATTGGATGGACATTAAAGGACATAAAAGGTATTAATCCATTAATTTATACACATAGAATACATTTAGAGGATAATGCTAAAACATCTCATAAACCTCAAAGAAAATTAAATCCACACATGAAAGAGGTAGTTAGAGCTGAAGTTCTTAAATTATTTGATGTTGGAATTATCTATCCTATCTTTGATAGCCAGTGGGTAAGCCCTATACAAGTTGTGCCTAAGAAATCTAGAATAACAGTGGTTGAAAATGAAAATGGTGAATTAATACCTACCTGAGTCTCATCCAATTGGCGTATATGTATTGATTTTAGAAAATTGAATGCAGTCACTAGGAAAGATCATTTCCCTTTGCCATTTGTTGATTAGATTCTGGAAAGAGTAGCAGGACAACCCTACTATTATTTTCTTGATAATTATTTAGGATATAATCAAATACCATTTGCATTGGAGCATCAAGAAAAGACCATTTTTACGTGTCCCTTTGACACTTTTGCATATAGAAGAATGCCTTTTGGTCTTTGTAATGCTTCGACAACTTTTCAAAGATGTATGCTAAGTATTTTCAATGACATGATTGAGCATTATTTAGAGGTTTTCATGGATGACTTTACAGTTTTTAGAAATTCTTTTGAAAAATATCTTAATAATTTGGAAAAAGTTCTTAAAAGATGCGAAGAAAAAAGATTTGTGTTAAATTGGGAAAAATGTCATTACACGGTTACCTCATGAATACTGTTAGGCCATGTGATATCTTCTAATGGAATTGAAGTTGATAAGGTTAAAGTTGAATTAATTGCTCATTTGCCTTCCCCAAAAATAGTCAGAGAAGTTTGTTCCTTTTTAAGACATACAAGATTTTACAGAAGATTCATAAAGGACTTTAGTGCCATATCTTGACCATTATGTAATCTGCTAACAAAAGATGCACCATTTGATTGGACACAAGATTGTCAGAAATCTTTTGAAAAATTAATCAATCTTTTGACATTTGCTCCTATCATGCAATCCCCTGATTGGTCTTTGTCTTTTGAGTTTATGTGTGATGCTAGTGATTTTGCTGTTGGCTTTGTTTTAGGACAGAGAAAGGAAGGTAAACCTAATGTAATTTATTACGCAAGTCGAACTTTGAATAGTGCACAAATGAATTACATTACTACTGAAAAAGAACTACTTGTTGTAATTTTTGCGTTGGACAAACTTTGAGCTTATTTAATTGGTTCTTCAACTGTTGTTTTCACTGATCATACTGCTATTAGATATTTAATGTCTAAGCAAGATTCCAAACCTAGGTTGATACGGTGGATCTTGTTGCTTCAAGAATTCAACATCACAATAAAAGATAAGAAATGAGCCAAAAATGTTGTTGCACATCATTTGTCCAGACTCGCAATAGGCTCATCTTTTGATAGCACACCTATCAATGATTCTTTTCCCGATGAATTTTTATTTTCTGTCAATTTCATGCCTTAGTTTGCTAACATTGTTAATTTTCTTGTAACAAGTAAGATGCCGCCTCAGTGGACGCACCAAGACAAAAAAAAGTTTTTGATTGAGGTGAAAATTTTTTATTGGGATGACCCATTTTTGTTCAAATATTGTATTGATCAAATCTTTCGGAGATGTGTACCCGACAATGAGACAGGTAGTGTCATTAAATTTTGTCATTGAGAAGCATGAGGAGATCATTTTTCTTCAAAGAAAATAGCTGTGAAAATCTTGCAGTGTGAATTTTATTGGCCCACTTTATTTAAGGACAGCTATATTTTTTTCAAAAGTTATTATAGTTGTCAGAAATTGGGGTCCATTTCTAAACGAGACATAATACCTCTGATCCTATCATTGTCATTAAAATTTTTGATTGTTATGGAATTAATTTCATGAGTCTATTTCCATCATCATTTGGATTTGTGTATATTTTAGTTGTAGTTGAAAATGTCTCAAAATGGATTGAAGCGATTCCATATCGACACAATGATCACAAAATTGTTCTTAAATTTTTAAAAGAAAATGTTTTGAGTCGATTTGGAATCCTCGAGCTATCATCAGTGATGGGGGAAAACATTTTTGCAGTAAATCATATGAACCTTTAATGAAGAAATATGGCATCACACACAAAATTTTCACCCCATATCAACCTCAGACAAGTGGATAAGTAGAATTAGCAAATAGGAAGATTAAACAAATTTTGGAAAAAACGGTTAACCCAAATTGTGAAAATTGGTCTTTAAGATTAAACGATGCACTTTGGGCTTACCATACTACTTTCAAAACATCTTTAGGCATGTCACCCTATCGGTTAGTTTACGGAAAACCTTGTCACTTGCCTATAGAACTGGTGCATAAAGCATTTTAGTCCATTAAAACTTTCAACTTAAGTCTTGATAATGCTTTCAAGTTACGCAAATCGCAATTGAATGAACTTGAGGAATTGAGAAATGATGCATATGAAAACTCAAATATTTATAGAGCTAGAACAAAAGCTTTTCATGACAAATTAATTTTGAGAAAATCTTTTAAAACTGGTCAAAAAGTTCTGCTTTATAATTCTCATCTTCACCTATTCCCTGGAAAATTAAGATCTAGGTGGTTGGTCCTTTTATTGTCAAGCATGTGTATCCTCATGGGGCCTTATACATTGAGAACCCTAGGAATGGTAATGTATTTAAGATCAATGGACAAAGACTAAAACTATTTTTGGAATATCAAGTTATTGAGGTAGAATTCATCTCCCTTTCTAATCCTTGCTATGAGTAGAATTTATTTTAATTTTGTTTCTTTCTTTTTGCAGTTCTTTGTGGTCCTGATTAAATGGCGAATAACGGTACTCCGTGACTCTCAAGTCGATTTGTTTTTTAATTAAACTGGATGTCATTCTCTCAAATCAATAAAGCATTTCCCTTCTCTCCCTCAAAATGCTCTGACAAAAATCTACAAAGCTAGGTGTGAAAGACTGAGACTATTAATGCACATGGGCATTCTAGAAGATATACGCTGGATAATTGAAACAAAGGTTCGTTTATCTGATGAATCTTCAAATTCATTTATCCCATACATGTCGGGTCTCGGTAAAAGTTTATTTTCAAAAAGAAGAAGAGCAAAAAGAATGAAAGTTTGTTACAAGTGTGCGCGATAGAATTATAACACATGATGTCATTCTTTGGGAATGGTTTTCACAAATAGAGAAGATAAAATATTTTTCATTAAGAATGAACTGAGTAAGGAGTCATTAGATAATATCTTATTGACTCTTGAGACGCATTCTTGTGGATTTGTGCAACGTGAACTTCTTAATTTGTGGAATCTCTTCAAGGACAAGTAAGAACGTTACAGTCTTGGGAATTTGACTCAAAAGATCCTGCTTGCCAATTTATAAGAAAATTAGATGGGAAGCTTATCCTCAACTCATAGAAGGCATTTAAGCTGTTACTGGACGTAAAACTAGAGGAAGATGTGAGCCATAATCACAATGTATATATTATCTTGTATATCTTCATTTAAAAAAAAAAGAAAAGAAAAAAAGAAAAAGAAATAAAAAAGGACAAAACTTTGGTTGTACTTGATCTTTAATTAGATTAGGAGCCCCGGGTAGATGCCCGTCCCGTCATTGACTCGGGTGGACCTTCGCACGCCGGTCCGTAAATAAGGTTCGTGTGTCATGCTCTATAGAGAGCCGCACAAACATTCCCAAGTTTTAACTGTAGGCTCTGCTTGCTGATGGTCAGATAGAAGCATCTTGTGTTTGCATTCTCGTGTGACAATGCCTCTGAGTTCAATTTCTGGTATTGATTTATTGGGTTCCTGAGCATAGCTCCACTAGTTGTGGTCACTGATCGTCGTATTCATATTTTCTCTCTTTAACAAGAGGGACGATGCATAGGCTGGGATATCCCAGAAGCGGGAGGAGTGCCTTAAGTCTGAAATTCCTTAAGGGAATTCGATGTCTCTTTCAAGGGGTGGTAAGATTATGAAGGCTACTGCACTCATGATGCACAGTATAAAGATACGCCATGAAACCTGTACATGAAGGTATATCATTATTTGTTATTATAATTTTATCTTTGTATGATTTTGTTGTATTTTGGTTTTGGACAGATGATATTTTGGTTTTGGATAGACGATCCCTTGGGCGGGGTCCTTCAGGAGTTTCTAGACTTCTTTATCTTGATGGTTTTCTTGAAGTCATTTAAAAAAAAATTCTTAATTTCAAACATTTCTGACACCAGCTAACCTACCCATATAGGTGCAATCATTACCTTTTTCTATTCTCTTTCCTATTTAAACATTCTATTTTCTTCACTTTTCTCTAGCTCAAAATCATTCAAAGGGAGTGTGAGTATAGAAATGGAAGGAGCTTCTTCTTCTTCTGTTTGTAGACTTATCAGTATCTGTGTCTTTTATGGGACAAGTTATGGGAAGGGTTTAGAGTTTGTAAACGCTGCAAGCACTGTTGGTAGGACACTTGCTGCGAGGAACATTCATGTTGCATATAGGGGAGGTAACATTGGGTTAATGGGGGCCTGTATCACTTTCTGCACATATAAGAGGTAGTCAAGTTTTAGGTGTCATTCCTGAACCTTTCACTCGAAGGAACATCATTGGAAAGACAAGTGGGCTGGAATTTCAAGTATCATCTATGCATGGACGAATGAGGACAATGCTTGAAAACTCTAATGCATTCATTACCTTACTGGGTGATTTTTGTACTTTGGAAGAAGTTTTTCAAATCATCTCTTGGGCCCAACTGAACATTCACTGTAAACCCATAGGCTTGTTGAATGTTAATAATTTCTTTGATAATTTGTTATCTGTTGTTGACCATGCTATGGAACAGAACTTTATCACACCTTCGGCAAGAAGACTCTTTATATCTACTTCAACTGTTGATGAATTAATTGATAAATTATAAACTTTTGTTTATGAACCTGAACCAGTTATAGCTCAGATAGACTGGTCAAAAGGAAGCAGTCAGGGTGGCAACAAGGAACAAAAGTGTGATGTAACACTTCATTTATAAATTTCCTTTACCTTTGGTTTTATTCACCGTACTTTGTTTCTGTTTAAATTTGTGTGAGGTTTTTCTTTTCAGTAATTACAATAACAGGTACTATCGTCTATCCTTTACCTATCTATGTTTTAAAATTAAGGACAATGTTATGGTCTGGTTGGGGGAAGGATAGTTGTGTGAAAAAAATTAAAAAAAACTAAAAAAAAATTAGGAAGTGTGTTTATCAGTAATTTATTAACAACAAAATTAATTAAGGATGGTAGAGGAAAGAGTAAATTATTTACTCTTGAGACGCATCAAAATTGGTGGCAAGGTAAGGAGTAATTAGGTAGACAACTAGTTTATGTGGAAGTAGCAAGTCAAATTCAGGGAAATTTGCATGATTGAGTAAATTGTCTTTTTTCTTAAAAATCACATGCTTGGTTATGGATGTTGAATTGGTGGACTTAGAATGATAGAAATATGCCTTGTGAGATTTTGAGCCTATTAATGAATAGATTGAACATTTGTACATTCTCTTCTTTCTTGTGTGATTTTCACTCATGAAATTATTACTCTAGAACTTGTTTTGATTCTTTTTGAGACTACATTTTCACATGCATACTTAAAAATGATTGAGGCATTTTTCTTGAAATAGCTACTTTAACCAAATAGCACAGAATGATTGGCGCACAAATAGTCAGCCTTACTCAGCAGCATATTGTCTCAATATAATATCAAGCACTCATATGGCTTCTTGGAACTTCTCTGATTCCTGCCAATGTAAATCATTGGAAATGGTCTATTCCTCCTTGCTTAACCCCTTTGAGCTTATTTGACCACTCTTTGTTTCAAACTCATTATGTGCCTTAAATGAAAAATCATGTTCTTACCCGACTTTAGGGAATAAGAGAACATTAGCTATCATTGGATAAGTTCTTGAACAAGTCTGGGGGTGTGTGTGCAGAATGGTTGAAAAAAATATTTAATTAAAAAATGTATATATTATGTTTATCTTGTAAAAATAAAAATAAAAAAAAAAAAAAAAGTGTAAAGATGGGCTAATAAGGCAATAAAGAAAAGGAAAAGAATATATAAAAGGAATTTATATTAGGTGGCGTTAGGATAAACTTTCATGCTTGTTAATTGAACTCAGCTCTCACGTTCTTTTATTCTCTTTGGTATTTAACTTGTCATATCCATATTACCTCATCCTTTACATTGACCCCATTACAACCTTGAATAAAGTCCTCATAAGTTGTGTATGTGTTTTGAGTAGTGGAGAAGAAGAAGATAAGCAAGATCATGGTAGTGCAATTTCTCATAGGTTGAATTGAGTGAAATACCTACATTTTTAAACACTTGAGGGATTGAGAGTGAATCCTGTGAAGATTTATTATTCTTGACTCATGCTTTTCAATTAAAATTTTCATTCTTGTTAGTTTGAGATATGAAGAAATGTTACCTCATAAATGTTTTGATTACTTGAATAATTAGTTGCTCTTCATTCTAAAATATTATTAGAAATTGAGTCTTTTAGAGTGTTTAGCTTTTGAGTCTGTGTCATTTTTTTTTTCTAATTTTGGTCTTGTGTGTTTTGCCTAAGAGTGTAAAAAGCTAAGTGTAGGAGAATTTGCTAATCACATCTTTTATACATTAATAAGCCCTCATTTTTAGTCATTTACACTCTCCATGTACTTAATTGATTGAGCTTGGTCATGTTTTGTAAGTTTGGACTTAAATTAGACTTAATTGATTTTTTTAGCATGATTTATGTCTTACACTATTTCTGTATTTTAGCCATAACTTGAGTTCTAGATGTCTACTAATTATGAATTTTACCTTGTTGGAAAGATAAGAGAAAACTCTACAACTTTCATGAAGAGCTCTAGGTCAAAGTCAGATATCTAGTGGAACTAATTAGGATTAGAATTCAAAATACAAGTTTTGTGATTGGAACCTAAACAGTGTGCAGTAATTAGAGCATAACTCGAGCTGTAAGATCTGAATTGGGTTAAAATTTTGATACTGTAATTAAGACCCATATCTACAACTTTTATGAAGAACACAAGACTCAAATTGGACTCCTTGGAAGTCATATTGGGCTTGGACATCAGAACAGATAAGCTATAATCAGTCCTGAACACTATACAGTAATTAGGTCATATCTTAGGCTGTAGGTGGCCTTTTGAGGTGATTCTGGTGGCACTTGAAAGCTACGATCTAGGCCTACAACTTTCATGAAGATCATATTTCAAGATTTTGACACCTTCAATGACTTAAGAACTGAATTATTTCAGAGACAAAGTCTCCATAATTTTCCACTCATCAAAAGTCATTTGGCATTTTCCACTCATTTTCCACTCATTTTCCACTCATCCACTCACCATGAATTAGCCCCCTTGTCATTTTGTATCCCTAATCCTCTATAAAAGGGTGCCTTGGCTGATCATTGAAGGATTTAGGTGTTAGAGAGTAAAATGATGCTATTTTGTTACTTATTTTTCTTATAGTAGTTTTCTTTTGTTCTAAATTGAAGTCATCATCATCATCATCATCATCATCTTCTTCTTCTTCTTCTTCCTTCTCTCTTTCTTTCTTCTTGTCTATAAGTAACTAAGTTTCATTTTTCTTGGATGAAAGGGTAAAGCTCTTAGTAATGAAATAAGGTTAAATTCATTTCTTTCTTGTGCTTAAATGATATATTTTCAAGTGGTCATTATACGTGTTGTATTTTGTTTCTAATCAATTTAGAAACCTTCCTTGTTAAGTGGAGATCTTGATTCATTATAGATAAGAGGTTGGCACATTGAATGCTTGAGTCCATTTATAAGTGTGATGTTAATAAATAATTCAATGAACCATAATATAATTACGTATATAATTTTAATTGAACTCTGAATGTTGTATTTTCTGATTGGAACATCCATTATGCGTGAATTCTAATTGAGTTATAAAAAAAATTAATATTATCCTTATTTTATTTACCAAGAGTGGATCTCCTAACCCAAGTAAGTTTTTTTTTATTTCTGACTAAGTTTTTATCACTTTTATTGTTGTGACTAAGTATTTACTTTACGTCAAAGAATTTTTCCTCATCAATTCCCTATGGATCGACCTCGAACTCCCGAGAATTTATTACTTGAAACAGCCTATACTTGGGTTTGTAAATTTTAATCCGCATCATTGTGAAAAAATATTTACTTTACGTCAAATAATGTTTCTTCATCAATTCCCTGTGGATCGACCTCGGACTCCCTAGAATTTATTACTTGAAACAACCTGCACTTGGTTTGCAACTTTTAATCTGCATCAAGTTTTTGGTGCCGTTGCCGGGGACTTAATTTAAAAAATAAATTTATGGTGTAAATAATTTGTATATATATATTTATATATTTTTTCCCTGTAGATCTTGTGTGTGTGTGTGTGTGTATATATATATATTTCTACTCTTTTAATATATTTTTTCTTCTTTGTACTTACTAACATACTAACTTAGTGGGGACAACTCTTCCTTATCCCTCTTTAATCTTTAATCATTAATGAAATAACTTTCTTCTTCTCTTCTCTCTCGTCATAGCAAAAAATCAGCTTTGCCGGTTCTTTGATTTTCATATTTTAAATTTACTTTCTGCAATTTAATTTCTACACTTTATTTTTTGTACTTTATTTCTAACTTTCTAACTTACTAACCCACTAACCTTTTAATTTTCATGCTTACTAACTTACTAACTATCTAACTTTTTTACTTTATCGGTTATCTAATTATTTACTTTACCTACTTTTAACATTTTAATTTATTTGCTTCTAACATTTTAATTTACTTGTAACTAACTTTTTAATTTATCAGCTTACTAACTTATTTAGTGGTTAGTTTATATCACACCCTTATTAATATTTATTTACTACATGTTAATATATATATTTGGTGGCTAGTTTATACCACATCCTTATTAATATATTTAAGGGCAGGTTTATACCGCCTACTTGAACATTTTCTTTTCTATTTTAAGTTACTTGTTTATGCTTAATTAGTATCGTGATTTAAATTCTGGTCATTTGGTTAAAGTTAATCTAGGTACTTTACATATTGATTTGTTTGAATCACAATCACACACATTAAACACAATGGTTGAAAATGAAAGTGTGCATGATGAACATGAAAATCAATCGATGCAAACCATGCGTGAGTATTTGCAACCATCTTGAAATTGTAGTCTATCATGTTTTATCTTTCCACTCAATGCTAACAATTTTAGATTCAAGTCAGGTATGATTTCTTTACTTTCTAATTTCCATGGTTTAGAATCTGAAAGCCCATATTTACATCTAAAAGAATTTGAAGAAGTATATACCGCTTTTAATGATTAAACTTGCACTGAAGAGATTATTAAGCTTAAATTATTTCCTTTTTCTTTGAAAGATAAAGCAAAAACTTAGCTTAACACTTCGAAACAAAGATCAATTAGCACATGGAAAGAAATGCAAAGTGAATTTTTAAAGAAAATTTTTCCAACACATAAAACCAATACTTTGAAAAGACAAATCCAAATTTTTTCCCAAAATTCAAATGAAGCATATTTTCAAAGTTGGGAACGTTTTAAAGATTTGTTGAATTCTTGCCTACATCATGGTTTTAAAAATGACGCACTATAAGCTTCTGTTATGAAGGGTTTCACACCTGAAACTAAACAATTTGTGAAAATAATGTACAATGGTGAGTTTCTTGATAAAGAACCTGAAGAAGCTTTAGACTATTTAGACCATTTGGCTAAAAATTCTCAATCTTGACATGGTACTAATCCTTCTGAAATTTCAATTAGATACAATCTTGCAAATGCTAGTAAAGGAAAATATCATCTTAGTCAAGAAAAAGATCTAAATGCTAGGTTTGCTAGTTTGGCTAGAAAGGTTGAAGTCATGGAATTAGGAAAAGTAAAAGAAATCAAATCTGTATAAAATGAAGAAATTTGTAGCATTTGTGATGAATTAGGACACTCAACAAATGAATGTCCAAAAAATTTTATCTTTCAAGAAGTTGTGCATAAGCAAGTAAATGCAGTGAACAATTTGAAAAAGCCATCAACTTCTTCTTTTTCAGATACATACAATCTAGGATGGAGAAATCACCTGAACTTCAGTTGAAGGAATAACAATCAGGCATAATTTATGCAACCACCACCTCCTCAAGCACAACAAGACTATCAAAATTCTCAAGGATATACACCCTATGTCCCACCATATAGGAAAAATCTTGAAGGAACATTGCATGCATTCATGGAAAAATAAAAGGCCATTAATAACCAAAACACTCAAGCCATGATTGACATAAAAGATACTCTTGCTAAACTTTCTTCTACACTTGCCATTCATGAGAAGGGAAATTTTCCCTCTCAACTTCAACCAAATCCCAATGGTCAATACAGCCTAAATGAGGGTAGTTCAGAAAACCAACAAATAGATCAAGTCAAGTCAGTGATAGCTCTTAGGAGTAGAAAGGTTGTTTAAAAACAAATTCCTGAACCTTGTTAGAAAGGTGATGAATCAATTCCCAAAGATAAGGAAGAAGTTGATAAGCCACCTGGCCAAAATGAGACCAAACTCTCGCCTTCACCCCCATATCCTCAAGCATTAAACAATTCAAGTAAAGTGAATAATAACAGTGATATTTTTAAAATCCTTAAACAAGTAAAGGTCAATATTCCTTTATTAGATGCTATCAAACAGATTCCTTGTTATGCCAAATTTTTGAAGGACTTGTGCACTGCTAAAAGGAAATGTAATGTGAAAAAGAATGCCTTTTCGACTAAACAGGTAAGCTCCATTATTCAAAATAATAATGCGTTGAAATATAAAGACCCTGATTATCCTATAGTTTCATGCATTATAGGAGAACATAAAATTGAACGAGCTTTACTTGATTTTGGTGCTAGTGTTAATTTGCTTCCATATTCAGTTTATCAGCAACTCAACCTAGGTGAGTTAAAACTGACTTTTGTAACTCTTCTTCTTACTGATAGATTAATTAAAATTCCAAAAGGAATAATGGAAGATGTGTTAGTTCAAGTTGATAAATTCATATATCCTGTGGATTTATTATGTTGGAAACTGAACCTATGGAAAATTGTAGTAAGTTAATTCTTATTATTTTTGGTCACCCATTTTTAGTAATATCTAATGCTTTGATAAATTGCAAAAATAGAGTGGTGAAGTTAACATTTGAAAATATGACACTGGAGCTTAATGTTTTCATCATGTGAAAGCAACCACAGGAAGTTTATGATGACAAGGAAGAAATTAAAAGGATTGAGACAATTATAGATGATCATCTTCAAATCAGGAGTTCTTCTGACCCATTAGAATTTTTCTTAATTAATTCATTTGATTCAGCTACATAATTAGATGATGATGTTTCTGAAATATGATCTTTGCTTGACTATTCACAAGTAATGGAATACAAAGGATGGAAGCCAAGATTTGAGTAGCTAAAACCCATGAATGATGATACCCATGAAGAAGTACCCACACTGGAACTTTAGCCATTACCTAATGGGTTGAAGTACACATTTTTGGGAGAAGAACAAAGCTTTCTAGTGGTAATTTCCTTATCCCTTACTAAAGAACACGAAGGTATGTTGTTAAAAGTACTTAAAATGCATAATGTTCAATTGGATGGATATTAAAGGACATAAATGGCGTTAATCCATTAAATTGTACACATAGCATACATTTAGAGGATAATGCTAAAACATCTCAACAACCTCAAAGAAGATTAAATCTACATATGAAAAAGGTAGTTAGAGCTAAAGTTCTTAAATTACTTGATGTTGAAATTATTTATCCTATCTCTGATAGCCAGTGGGTAAGCCCTACACAAGTTGTGCCTAAGAAATCTGGAATAACAGTGGTTGAAAATGAAAAAGGTGAATTAATATCTACCCGAGTCTTATCTAGTTGGCGTATGTGTATTGATTTCAGAAAATTGAATGCAGCCACTAGGAAAGATCATTTTTCTTTTCCATTTCTTGATCAGATTCTGGAAAGAGTAGCAGGGCATCCCTACTATTATTTTCTTGATGGTTATTCAGGGTATAATCAAATACCAATTGCATTAGAGGATTAAGAAAAAATCACTTTTATGTGCCCCTTTGACACTTATGCATATAGAAAAATGCCTTTTGGTCTTTGTAATGCTCCGACAAGTTTTCAAAGATGCATAATAAGTATTTTCAATGACATGATTGAGCATTATTTAGAAGTTTTCATAGATGACCTTATAGTTTTTGGAAATTCTTTTGAAAATTATCTTGATAATTTGGAAAACGTTCTTAAAATATGCCAAAAAAAAAAAGATTTGTGTTCAATTGGGAAAAATGCCATTACATGGTTACCTCAGGAATAGTATTAGGTCATGTGATATCTTCTAAGGTAATTGAAGTTGATAAGGATAAAGTTGAACTAATTGCTCATTTGCCTTTCCCAAAAATAGTCAGGGAAGTTCGTTCCTTTTTAAGACATGCAGGATTTTACAGAAGATTCGTGAAGGACTTTTGTGCCATATCTAGACCATTATGTAATCTTTTGACAAAATATGCACCATTTGATTGGACCCAAGATTGTCAAAAATCTTTTAAAAAATTAATCATTCTTCTGACATCTGCTCCTATTATGTAATCCCCTGATTGATCTTTGTCTTTTGAGTTGATGTTTGATGCTAGTGATTTTGCTGTTGACACTATTTTAGGCCAAAGAAAGGAAGGTAAGCCTCGTGTAATTTATTATGCAAGTTGAACTTTAAATAGTGCATAAATAAATTACACCACTACTGAAAAAAAATTACTTGCTGTAACTTTTGCATTGGACAAATTTCAAGCTTATTTAATTAGTTCTTCCACTATTATTTTCACTGATCATGCTGCTGTTAGATATTTAATGTCTGAGCAGGATGCCAAACCTAGGTTGATATGATGGATCTTGTTGCTTCAAGAATTCAATATCACAATAAAATACAAGAAAAGAGATAAAAATGTTGTCGCTGATCATTTGTCTAGACTTACAATAGGCTCATCTTTTGATGGCACAACTATCAATGATTCTTTTCTTGATGAATTTTTATTTTCTATCAATTCCATGCCTTGGTTTGCTAACATTGTCAATTCTCTTGTAATAGGTAAGATGCCGCCTCAGTGGACGCATCAAGACAAAAAAGTTTTTGATTGAGGTGAAAAATTTCTATTAGGATGTCTTATTTTTGTTCAAATATTATCCTGATCAAATCTTTTGGAGATGCGTACCCAATAATGAGGTAGGTAGTGTCATTAAATTTTGTCATTCAGAAGCATGTGAGGGTCATTTTTATTCAAAGAAAACAGTTGTGAAAATCTTGCAGTGTGGATTTTATTGACCCAATTTTTTTTAATGATAGCTATATTTTTTGTAAAACTTGTGAAAGTTGTCAGAAATTGGGGTCCATTTCTAAACGAGACATGATGCCTCTGAACTCTATCATTGTCCTTGAAATTTTTAATTGTTGGAGAATTGATTTCATGGGTCTATTTCCATCATCATTTGGATTTGTGTATATTTTGATTGCAGTTGATTATGTCTCAAAATGGATTAAGGTGATTCCATGTCGACACAATAATCATAAAATTGTTCTTAAATTTTTGAAACAAAATGTTTTGAGTTGATTTGGAATCCCTCGAGCTATCATTAGTGATGGGGAAAAACATTTTTTCAATAAACCATTTGAATCTTTAATGATAAAATATGGCATTACCCACAAAATTGTAACCCCCTATCACCCTCAGACAAGTGGACAAGTGAAAGTAGCAAATAGGGAGATTAAACAAATTTTGGAAAAAATGGTTAACCCAAATCATAAAGATTGGTCTTTAAGATTAAACAATGTGCTTTGGGCTTACCGTACTGCTTTAAAAACATCTTTAGGCATGTCTCCCTATCGGTTAGTCTATGGAAAACCTTGTCACTTGCCTATAAAATTGGAGCATAATGCATTTTGTGCCATTAAAGCTTTCAACTTAAGTCTTGGTGATGCTTCCAAGTTATGCAAATTGTAATTAAATGAACTTGAAGAATTGAGAAATGATGCATATGAAAACTTAAAGATTTATAAGGTTAGAACAAAAACTTTTGATGACGAATCAATTTTGAGAAAATCTTTTGAAATTGGTCAAAAAGTTCTGCTTTATAATTCTCATCTTCACCTATTTCCTGGAAAATTGAGATCTAGGTGGACTAGTTCTTTTATTTTCAAACATATGTATCCTCTTGGGGCCTTAGACATTGAGAACCCTAGAAATGGTGATGTATTTAAAGTCAGTGGACAAAGACTCAAACCATTTCTGAAACATCAAGTTGTTGAGGTAGAATCCATCTCCCTTTCTAATCCTTGTTATGGGTAGAATTTATTTTAATTTTATTTCTTTCTTTTTGTAATTCTTTGTGTTCCCGATTAAATGGCGGATAATGGTACTCCGTGACTCTCAAGTTGGTTTATTTTTCAGTTTCCCATAATAACTGATTCCTTATCCTTTAAAATGAATGTCATTCTCTCATATCTAAGAAAACATTTCCCTTCTCTCCCTCAAAATGCTCTGACAAAAATCTACAAAGTTAGATGTTAAAGACTAAGACTGTTAATGCACATGGGCATCCCAGAAGATATACATTAGATAATCAAAGCAAAGGTTCGTTTACCTGGTGATTCTTCAGATTCATTTGTCCCATACATACCGGGTCTTAGTAAAAGTTCATTTTAAAAAAGGAGAAGAGCAAAAAGAATGAAAGTTTGTTACAAGTATGCGTGATGGAATTATAACATGCGATATCATTCTTTGAGAATGGTTTCTGCAAACAGAGAAGATAAAATATTTTTCATTAAGAATGGACTGAGTAAGGAGTCATTAGATAATATCTTATTGACTCTTGAGATGCATTCTTGTGAATTTGTGCTGTGTGGACTTCTTAATTTGTGGAATCTCTTTAAGGATGAACAAGAGCATTACAGTCTTGGGAATTTGACTCAAAAAGACCATGTTTGCTAATTTATAAGAAAATTGAATGGGAAACTAATCCTCAACTTATAGAAGGCGTTTAAGCAGTTATTGGACGTAAAATCAGAGGAAGATGTGAGCCACAATCACAATGTATATATTATCTTGTACATCTTTAAAAAAAGAAAAAAAAAAAAAAGAAAAAGAAGAAGAAGAAGAATAAAAAAAGAAGAAGAAAAAATAAAAAGAAAAAAAATAAAAAAAGAGTGCAAAACTTCGGTTGTACTTAGCCTTTAATTAGATTAGGAGCCCTTGCCAATGGCAGACCCGTCATTGACTCGGGTGGATCTTCACACGCCGGTCCGTAAATAAGATTCATGTGTTATGCTTTGTAGAGAGTCGTGCAAGCATTTCTAGGTTCTAACCGTATGCTCTACTTGTTGATGGACAGATAAAAGTGTCCCGTGTTTGCATTCTTGAGTGACAATGCCTCTGAACTCAATTCCTGGTATTGATTTATTGGGTTCCTGAGCATAGCACCACTGGTTGTGGTCACTGGTCATCGTATTCAGATTTTTCTCTCTTTAACTAGAGGGACGATGCATAGGCTGGGATATCCCACAAGTGGGAGGAATGCCTTAAGTCTGAAATTCCTTAAGGGAATTTGACGTCTCTTTCAAGGGGCGGTAAGATTGTGAAGGCTACTACACTCTTGACGCGCAGTATAAAGATACGCCATGAAACCATACATAAAGGAATGTCATCATTTGTTATTATAATTTTATCTTTGTATGATTTTATTGTATTTTAGTTTTAGACAGACGATCTTTTGGGTGGGGTCCTTCAGGGATTCTAGACTTCTTTACCCTGATGGTTTTCTTGAAGTCTAAAAAAAAAAAAGAGTTTCTTAATTTCAAACTTTTTTGACAGTACTAGTCAATTTACTCATATAGGTGCTATCATTACCTTTTTCTATTCTCTTCCCTATTTAAACACTTTATTTTCCTCACTTTCCTCTAACTCAAAATCATTCAAAGGGGGTGTGAGTGTAGAAATAGAGGGAACTTCTTCTTCTTCTGTTCGTAGATTTATCAGTATCTATGTATTTTGTCTGACAAGTTATGGGAAGGGTTTAGAGTTTGTAAACGCAGCAAGCAATATTGGTAGAACACTTACTGCAAGGAACATTCGTATTGTATATAGGGGAGGTAGCATTGGGTTAATGGGGGCTATGTCACTTTCTATACATATAAGAGGTGGTCAAGTTTTAGGTATCATTCCTGAACCTTTCACTTGAAGGAATATCATCAAAAAGATAATTGGACTGGAACTTCAAGTATCATCTATCCATGGACGAATGAGGACAATGCTTGAAAAATTTGATGCATTCATTGCCTTACTGCGTGGTTTTGGTACTCTGGAAGAAGTTTTTCAAATCATCTCTTAGGCTCAACTGAACATCCGCCGTAAACCCTTAGGTTTATTGAATGTTAATAATTTCTTTGATAATTTGTTATCTTTTGTTGATTATGTTGTGGAATAGAACTTTATCACACCTTCTTCAAGACGAGTCCTTATATCTGCTTCAACTCTTAAGACGCATCAAAATTGGTGGTAGAGTAAGGAGTAATTAGGTAGACAACTAGATTGTGTGGAAGTATCAATTCGAAGGAAATTTTGCATGATTGAGTAAATTGTCTTTTTTCTTAAAAATCACATGCTTAGTTATGGATGTTGAATTGGTAGACTGAGAATGATAGAAATATGTCTTGTGAGATTTTGAACCTATTGATGAATGGATTAAACATTTGTACTAATCTCTTCTTTCTTGTGAGATTTTCACTCATGGAATTATTACTCTAGAACTTGCTTTGATTCTTTTTGAAATTACATTTTCACATGTATACATAAACATGATTGATGTATTTTTCTTGAAATAGCTACTTTAACCAAATAGCCTAGAAAGATTGGTGCATAAATAGGTAGCCTTGCTCAGCAGCATATTGTCTCAATATAATATCAAGCACTCTTATGACTTATTGAAAATCCATTGATTCCTACCAACGTAAAGCATTGGAAATGGCATATCCCCCCATTGCTTAACCCCTTTGAGCTTATTTGACCATTTGTTGTTTCGAACTCATTATGTGCCTTAAATGAAAAACCATGTTCTTACCCGACCTTAGGGAATAAGAGAATATTTGCTTTGTCATTGGATGAGTTCTTGAACAAGTGTGGGGGTGTGTGTGCAGAATGACTGAAAAAAAACATGTTTAATTAAAAAAATGTATATATTATGTTCATCTTGTAAAAAAAACAAAAAAAAAAAAACAAATGTGTAAAAAAGGGCCAACAAGGCAATAAAGAAAAGGAAAAGAATTTGTAAAGGGAATTTGTATTAGGTGGAGTTAGGATGAACTTTCATGCTTGTTAATTGAACTCAACTCTCACTCTTTTTTTTTTCTCTTTCGTATTTAACTTGTCATATCCATATTACATCCTCCTTTTCCTTGACCCCATTACAACCTTGAATAAAGTCTTCATGATTTGGGTGTGCATGTGCTTTGAGTAGTGCAGAAGTAGAGGATAAGCAAGCTTATGGTAGTGTAATTTTTATGGGTTGAATTGAGTGAAATACCTATATTTTAAACACAAGAGGGATTAAGAGCGAATCTTATGACGATCTATCATTCTTGACTCATGTTTTTGAATTGAAATTTCCTTGTTTGCTAGTTTGAGATGTGAAGAAATGTTATCTCATAAATATTTTGATTACTTGAATGATTGGTTGATTGGTTGCTCTTCATTCTTAAATATTATTAGAAATTAAGTCTTTTAGAGTGTTTAGCTTTTAAGTCTATTTCATTTTTTTTAGTTTTAGTCTTATGTGTTTTGCCCAAGAGTGCAAAAAAGTTAAGTGTGAAAAAATTTGATGATCACATATTTTATACATTAATAAGCCCTTATTTTTTGTCATTTACACTCTCTAAGTACTTAATTAATTGAGTTTGGTTATGTTTTGTAAGTTTGGACTCAAATCGGACTTAATTGATTTTTTTAGCTTGATTTATATCTTACACTGTTTCTGTATTTTGACCATATTGGTGTGGTGTGGAATATGATTAAGAATTATATCAAAAACAGTTGTCAAGTTCCATAAAAAATATAAAAACCTTGCAACCAGTTGTAGTAAGTAAGGGTCGATCCACAGAGAACTAATTCAATTGACACTGTATATAGATTTCTAATTTAAACTCTAAAGAAAATAGTAAAAAGTAAAAAAGGGGGTTTTGTTGATTAAAATTAAAAATATAAATTAAACTTAAAACAAAAGCAGTAAACACAGATTAAATTACCAAGTTAAAGATATTGGTTAAGAGATAGAATCCACCACTAGATTTATATGATTATGCTAGCTTACATACTCTTTATACCAACATGATCAATCATGTTCTTATGTGATTGTGAGATAAATCCCTTGTTTTCCTGATATTTTGCTCAATTCATCAATCGCTCAAATCAAACCCTAACCATTAGTTATTTGTAAAACGACTGCTCTTACACCTTCCTAATGATTGTATTAAGAATTAGAAAACCAGTCGCACTAAGATCTAATCGCACACTGGGATTAAATTGCTTAGATCATATGTTTTACTAGTTTTACCACCACAACCGCGCATAGCAATCCTAGTTTTACCACTCTCGAAATTTGGCAAAGAATATAAAAACCTTTATATTGATTTAAGATCAGAAACATATGAATAAAAATATAACTATATTGATATAAAGAAATATGTAAGATTCACATAATCAAAACTAGAGTTTCATCTTCCCTTAACCAATCAAGAGGTTTAGCCACACATGGAAAATTCAAAAACAGAAGAAGAGTTAAAGAAAAACATTATTCAGAACAAAAGATGAAAAGAAAAACTAAAGATTAAACTAGTTTCCAAGGCTTAAGAATGATTGATCTTTGATCGCTCGAATCCGAGTCTCCAATCCTCAATCAAATCCTTCTCTTTCTTGGTATTTGTATTTTCCTCAGTTTCCTTGACAGCTCTCTTTGTCCAGATCCCCTTTAGAGGCTCTAAGCAACCCTATTTATAGGTTTAGATACTTAATTTAGCATTAAAATACGAATTTAAACTTCTGAGCTGATGACACGAGCCATGTCATATAACACAGCCCACCTTGTGTCTAAATCTGGTGACAAAACTCCCATTAATTCCAAAGTCAGAGAAGAACATGGCCTAACCCGTGTCATATGACATGGTTGTGTTCTCGGTCAAGGCTGAAAACTGATTTTCCTCGTGAAGTCAGAGACGTACACGGCCTACCCCGTGTCATTTCACATGGGCCGTGTTGGTCCAAAAATAGAATTTGATCCAATCTTCATAGTCAGAGGCTCATTTGACACGGGCCGTGTTGATCACTTCCTTCAAATGCAACGTTGAATCTTTATGATTGCTCTTCTTCCTTTACTCCTCGGGATAAAACTGATCTTCTTAAACATTCATCTCTCTCCTTAAATGGTCATCAAACTCAGTTCAATGCTAATGGACTCAAACACTCAAAGATATCCTGAAAAGCATAATTCATTAATGAGTGTTTATAACCACATTTAAGCATAGTTTCACAATAAACATTTAAATAGCTAAATGTCAATAATTGAGCATATATAGAGTCCAATTAGATCAAACAAAAGACATTTAAGATTTGAAATTATTAACAAATCAAATACCTCCACACTTAACTTTTTGCACTCCTGGACAAAAATATAAAATCAAGCACATGCTTCCTAAAAAGTAATAAAAGTACTGAACAATGAGCAAAGATCTACATACATCAGTCCTTTTAAGGAATCTAAGCAATCAGGAATTTCTTCTCTCAACAGTCCAAATCAGTAAGTCAGGTCAATCCAATATTAGGGTTAAATCAACATGATAAATCCTTACTGATATACTCTCTTTCACTCAAGTATTTTGGGCTTGTATTTACTCTCTACCAACTCATGAAAATATGCCCTATCATAGGCTTGACAAGCCTCTACTTCTCCACCACCTAAATCACATGCACACAAAGATCAAAAAGTCTTTAATCAGGTTGTAATGGGGTCAAGGTCAAGGTAGGATATATCAAGGATAAACAAAGTGAAACCATTGAAAATAGAAGAGCAAAAGGGAATATAAAAATCAAACACTTTTGCACAATCACCCCAGCACTTTTCAATCCATCTTCATCTTTTGCTTGACTTTCTCCATTCAACAACCAACTTTTCCTTTTTCTTTTTCATTTCTTTCTTTTCTCTTTTGAGATTTTTTTATTTATTTTTTTAAATAAAAACAAAACAAAATAGTATAATCACCCCCACACTTATTCAAATACAATTCCTAATATAATTATCAAGCTCTTCTACTCCCTAAGGTGGGGTAATAATGGTTTTCACTGTTAGACTTGTATTGAGCTATAATAAAAAGAAAGGATATCATTTAGGCTCAAAGGGGTGAAACAATGGATCAAAATACAAGGATAGCTATTTGGTCAGTGACTAAAAGAAAGAAATGCCTTTATCATCTTAAAATATGCAGTGATTATTTGCAGCTTAAAAGAGAGTCAAATTAAGTTCTGAAAAGTATATAATCACAAGTGGAATCACACAACAAAGAACAGAAATGACTTAAAATTAGTCATTCATATCAAGGCCCAAAAACTCACTAGGTCTCAATTTTATCATATTTGTGAATCAACCCTTTCAATTTTCAAAACCTCCCAGTGCGGGTTTAAAAGCAAGAAAGTCAGTTCCTTTAGCCTTAAAAACCTATCAATAAAAATCAATCGCTTGCTCATTGTTCAATATACTCTAAAAACCAGTTAGAAAGACATGCACCAGATATGCAATTAAGATCAGAATGTGCAATTAAGGTCAAACCCAGGTTTCCCCCCACACTTAGAATAGACAGTGTCCTCAATGTCAAAGCATACACAACAGATAAAAGGAACCCGAATAAATCAGCAAAGCATATGCAAAGAAATTGATTCCAGCAGCATGAAGCACAGTAAAATTCAAAATGGTAACCAATACAATGTCCACTAATCCAGACAAAATCAATTACAACTTCTCAAAAGAAAATGAAAATACATCAGGATAGGGGAGGGGGATAGGAAAAACGCTGAAGCAAAAGATCAAGCTTGCCATCAATGGCATCCATCCTCTGATCATGAGCAACCTCCAATGCTTGAAAATGGTCTTCTAAGCGCTGGAAGCGAGCAGCATGGTCCAGCTCCAGAAGGTCAATATGAGCCAAAACAGTATCATAAGAAGTTGTGCCAGGCTGAGTGGAAGGTCTGGCATCATCAGCAAACTCTGGAGGTGGGGAGACTGCAACATCCTCATGAGCCTCAGGGATAGGATCTGTCCTAAGCAGTGCAACTCCATCAGCTCTGAGCAAGAGGAGAGCACCATTTAGACGGGTGCACAGCTTCATAGACACTAAAATAGCCCAATCAATTGCATTGGGACCTGGGACCAGTGCCTCCTCCAACAGATCCAAATAATCAAAATGATTAGTAATGGCAGTCACATACGCCCTATCACTATACGGCCAGCTAAAGTGGTCCCCACATGGTGAAACTGATTACAGAGCCAATACCCCCCATTGACAGGTTCTCCCTCAAGCATACAGTGCAAGAAAAATAGTTCAGAACGACTAATTGTGCCTTGACTTTCCCTCCTACCATAGATGGTATTAGCCAACCATTTCTGAATATATCGATGTGCAGGGGACCTAAGCCGAGAAGCCTTAGACATCTTAGGGTCATAATCACCAGACCCAGACACAATTAGAGCAAACCACACATGATCAGGGTTAAAATCACAGGGTAACATATTGTGCCCCTCAGAAAAACCAAAAATAGCTCTAAACAAATGAATGTCAACAAAATGAGAATTGCCTAGCAGCTTAAATATGATCTCACCAGGCCACTTGTCTTAATCAAACAGGGGATAAAGCTTACGATTAAAAGTAGAAATGAACTCCCTAGTTAACTCAGCAAATGTAGGCCTTTTAACAGGGCAAAGTTTACCCAACCAATCCTACTCAATAAAGCAAAAACCTCATCATGCAACCCTATAGTCCTAAGGGTATCTATATCCAAAAATTGAGTGGGAACCATTACCTTTCTGTCTATGGGGTTGACTGGTACCTGAGGGGGTGAGGGCTCACGCGGGGGTGATAGAGACCGAGCATGCCTAGTGGAAGCACGATGGGGATGGTGGGAACATGAAGTAGCTGTGACCTTGATTCCCTTCTTAGGACCCATCACTGAGGAAATAGAAGAAAGGAAAAAAAAAAGAGGGAAGATGCGTGTTGGGTGCGTGTACGATAAGGGTGGCTATGGAGCTGCGTGTTGGGTGAAATGGTAGGTAAGATGGAGACAATGGTGGGAAAAAGGAAGGAGAAAGAAAGAGGGAAGAGAGATTGGGGAGATAGAGGGTGAAAAATAGTGAAAAATAATGGAGAGGGTGGTGGGTCAAGAAGATTTTTGGAGGAGGAAAGGGTGGTGGCTGTGCAGAGAAGAGGAGAAGAATGGGAATTTGGGAAAAATTAGGAAAGAAAACCCTAAATCAGGGTTTAAGTGAAATTTGCCATGAGTACACGGACCGTGTCATATGACACGACCTCACCCGTGTACTCTTCTGCTAAGAACTGGGGTCTGCTGGGCACAACAACACGGGCCGTGTCATCGGACACGGCCCTCCCCGTGTACCTCTCTGGAAAACATGGGTTCTGCTACCTATGAAAACACAGGCCGTGTCATATGACACAGCCTACCCTGTGTACTTCTCTGTAAAGAGTTAGGGTTGCTGTCATGAGCAATTGACACAGCCCATCCCGTGTAGGTTAATGTCTTATAAAAATCATTCCAAACTGTTCCTTAGGACTGCACGCATTTAACAAACCATGAACTCATGCAATTAAACCAAAATCAAGCAAGTCAAAACACAAATATTGGCAAAGATACAGGTATCATCAAGCAAGAAACACATGAAAATGGGCTAAACTAAGAAACTAAACAACGCAAAATAGAAAGGGAAAAGAAAGTAAATCTGATTGGGTTGTCTCCCAACAAGCGCTTGGTTTATTGTCCTCAGCCAGACATTGCGATGCTCCTCAGTGTTCTGCACAAGATGGATAGAGAAGAGGCATGTCCTCAACTTCTACATTCTCCAAAAGCTCATGGTAAGGCTTGAGACGGTGCTTATTGACCTTGAATGTCTTTCCAGATGCCTTATTCATGATCTCCACTGCACCAGAAGGAAAAATAGTAGTTACTACAAATGGGCCAATCCATTTAGAACGTAGCTTACTTGGAAATAATTTGAGTCTGGATTGGTATAGTAACACTCTTTGGCCTTCGTTGAAACTTTTCCTGGAGATCATGTGATCATGGAATGCTTTGGTCTTGGCCTTATAAATGAGGGCACTCTCAAAGGCCTCATTCCTCAATTCTTCTAACTCCTGAATTTGGAACTCCCTTTGTTTGCCAGGACTTTCCAAATTCAAGTTGACTTGCTTGATAGCCCAGTACGATCGATGTTCCAACTTTACTGGCAAGTGACAAGGCTTCTTATACACCAATTCAGAATGGGGACATGCCAATAGGGGTCTTGTATGCAGTACGATAAGCCCACAAAGCATCAGCAAGTCTAGTACTCCAATCCTTGCACGTTGGATTCACAATTTTTTTAAGGATAGATTTGATCTCCCGATTGGACACCTCAGTCTGACCATTCATCTGAGGATGGTAAAGAGTAAAGGTTCGGTGCACCACACCATATTTCTTCAAAAGGGCTTTAAAGATGCTGTTGCAAAAGTATATCCCTTGGTCACTAATGATAGCTCTGGGAGTACCAAACCTGGAAAAAATATAGGACTTCACAAAATCCACCATAGTCTTAAAATCATCAAATTTAGTGGCTTTAGCTTCCACCCATTTTGAAACATAATCCACAGCTAAAAGAATATAGGAGAAACCAAAAGAAGGAGGGAATAGTCCCATGAAGACAATACCCCAAACATCAAAGATTTCCACAAAGATTATTGGAGTTTGAGGCATTTGATTTCGTGGACCAGTATTACTTGTTCTTTGACAGCGGTCACATGACTTACAGAAATTATAAGCATCCTTAAAGATGGTGGGCCAGTAGAAACCACTGTCAAGTACTTTATTGGCTATCCTCCTCATATCGAAATGTCCTCCACAGGCATAAGTATGACAAAAATAGAGAACGGAGTGAGTCTCTGAATCCGGAATACATCTCTGAATCACTTGATCTGCACAATGCTTCCAAAGGTAAGGATCATCCCAAATGTAATACTTATAATCACTCCTCAGCTTGTCTTACTGCGCCTTGTTCAGGCGCTCTGGAAATTCCTTGGTCGCCAAGTAATTAGCAATATCCGCATACCACGGAATGATGGTTGTGATAGCCATTAAATGCTCATCCGGAAAGCTCTCTTGAATAGGTATGTCCTCCTCTTCAGTCATCAACCTGCTCAAATGGTCGGCCACCAAGTTTTCAGTCCTTTTTTTTATCTTTAATCTCTAAGTCAAACTCTTAGAGCAACAGAATCCATTAGAGCAATCTTGGTTTTGCCTCCTTCTTTGCCAGTAGGTACTTCAATGCTGCATGATCAGAAAAAACAATTACTTTAGAACCAATTAAATATGATCTAAATTTCTCTAAAGTAAAAACAACAGCAAGAAACTCTTTCTCAGTTGTAGAATAATTCAGTTGAGCATCATTTAGGATCCTTGATGCATAGTAAATAGTTTAAGGAACCCTATCAACTTGTTGTCCTAAGACAGCCCCTACCACAAAGTCACTTGCATCACACATTAACTCGAATGGAAGCTCCCAATTTGGCAGCCTAATGATAGGTGCCTCGGTCATCAACTCTTTTAGTTTAGTGAAAGCCTTCATACACTTCTCATTAAAATGGAATGACACATCTTTTTGGAGAAGTGTGCAGAGGGGCGTTGATATCTTGGAGAAGTCTTTGATGAAGCGTCGATAGAAACCTGCATGACTAAGAAAAGAACGAATGTCCCGCACACTAGTGGGCGGGGGTAATAAACGCACAAGCTTTACTAGCTTTATCAACTTCAATGCCTCTAGCAGAGATTACATGACCTACCACAATACCTTCTTCTACCATGAAATGACATTTTTCCCAATTTAAAACAAGGTTAGTGTTAATACATCTTTTTAAAATCAAAGCTAAATGTTCCAAGCATTTCTCAAAGCTATTCCCAAATACACTAAAATCATCCATGAAGACCTCAATGATGTTCTCTATATAATCAAAAAATAGACTCACTATACATCTCTGAAAGGTCCCTGGTGCATTGTACAGTCCAAAAGGCATTCGCCTATAAGCAAAAGTGCCAAAAGGATAAGTAAAAGTGGTTTTATCCTGATCTTCCGGAGCGATAGCAATCTGGTTATAACCTGAAAATTCATCTAGGAAACAATAATGAGAATGACCAGCTGACCTCTCCAACATTTGATCAATAAAGGGTAAAGGGAAGTGGTCTTTTCTGGTGGTAGCATTCAATTTTCTATAGTCTATACAAACATGCCACCCTGTCTGTAATCTAGTGGGAATAAGCTCATTCTTAGCATTTCTTATCACAGCAATACCAGAGTTCTTTGGTACTACCTAGACTGGGCTTACCCACTTGCTGTCAGAAATGGGGTAGATAACCCCCACACTTAGGAGCTTCAGTATCTCCTTCTTTACAACATCCATCATCGGGGGATTCAACCTCCTCTGTGGTTCTCTCACTGGCTTAGCCCCCTCCTCCATTAAGATTCTATGCATGCAAATGGAGGGGCTAATACCTTTGATGTCCGCAATAGTCCACCCGATGGCTGTCTTGTGTTCCTTCAACACAGAAATTAAGTTCTCCTCTTACTCTTGGGTAAGGGATTTAGCAATTATCACCGGAAGTGTCTCATTCTCACTCAGAAAAATATATTTCAAATGGGCAGGAAATTCCTTCAATTCCAACTCTAGTGCTTGCACAACAGAAGGTTTAGGTATATCAGTGGTAATAGGTAGCTCAATATACGATACCTTATGTCCTTCTAAAAAGGAAGAGAGCGTATGCAAAGCTGCTACTACTTCATTAACCTCCTCGCTCTATGGCTCTCCTTGGTCATCATTCTTTGATTCCTAAAAATCTAAACTGCGAGTCATAACTGTATCAAGGACATCAAATTGATTAAACTCAAAAACATCAGAAATTAAAAACTCAAAAACATCAAAAGAATCAACAACATAAGCAGAGTGCACATCACTTGGGTATCTCATGGCTTCGAATATGTTGAATATGATTAATTCTCCATCAAATTCCATTGTCAACGTTCCCAAATGCACATCAATCTTCATTCGTGCAGTCTTTAGGAATGGTCTCCCTAATAGAATGGGAGCAGAGTTTGGGGATTTGTCCTCCTCCATGTCCAGCACATAGAAATTTACTAGAAACATTAATTCATTTACCTGCACTAAAACATCTTCAACAACCCCCTTAGGGTATGCGTTAGACCTGTCTGCCAGTTGAATGATAACTCCAGTAGGTTCTAAAGGTCCTAGATGTAAAGATGCATAAATAGAAAAGGGCATGACATTAATGGATGCACCTAAATCTAGCATTGTCCTCTCAAACCTGGCATTACCAATAGTGCATGGTATAGTGAATGTGTTAGGATCCTTACATTTAGTTGGGAGTTTCTTATTAAAAATAGCTAAAACATTTGCTCCCACCTAGGCTCGTTCATTACCTTTCAACTTCCTTTTGTTAGTGCATAATTCTTTTAAGAACTTAGCATATCTAGGCACTTGCTGTAACACCCTAGCTCTGATTACCAACTAATGTAACACCCTAGCTAAGGCATCACATTTCTGACTTCCGACTCATAATCTGAAAATAAGTTTGCACAAAGTTTGAGTTATAAAAGGTGGTTTTAAAAATTACATTTTCGCGGAAATATAAACTTACTAAAATTTATAGGTCATACTGCAAACAATATATTTAAAGAGCTTAATATACAATACTGACACTGATTAATAATTTGAAATTTCACAATTTAAAGATAAATATAAAATTAACAGACTTTTTTTTTTGACAGTAGCAAACCCCATGACGGGTCCTACTTAATAGCACGGTACAACACTAACGAGAAACTTTAACATACTTATTCCTTTTTCTGTCCATCTTGATGCATCAGACATCTGTTCCTTTGTCAACACTGCACATCTTCGAGTCCTGAATGTCCACTCCTTATTATTATCACCAATCTCAGAGTATCCATCGCCCGTTATGTCTAAGACAACTCGATCCTTCTATTATTTGATTTTAACAGTACAAACCAAACAAAATAACATAACAAAGAGGTGAGATCACCTACACCAATACCAATATGGCAGCACGAGAGATAACACACAACCAATAATATCATACAGATAGATCATACCATATTCATGCTATCAGCATTAATCAACTATCATCATTTTATCATTTATCAGTTCAATCATCATAAACAATAATTATAATAATGTCCTCAACAATTATCATCATCATCATCTAAGTATTCAAAACAATTGTCATAGCTCATTACCAATATTCCTCAATTAATATATCACACAGATATAAATGTTCAGATTATGCATGTGCACAAAGACTCAGTTTTTCAAAAACAACTCCATGGAGGTTTTCCAAATTTCGAGAAGAATGCTCTGGTCAATTCAGCCTTATTCCAAAGACAATCTTCCAGTAGTAGAAAAGAATCGTGTTCTTGTCGGGTATCGTCAATGCGTTAAGCGGAATTTGCATCGCCGATGTACAGGGTACTCACCAAATTTGTCCACTAGTCGGCCATGCGCTACCGACGCACCCCAAGATCCATCATAGATCTCACTATCAATTCTCATTCCCTCTTCAACCACAAGGGCCATAATAGCTTTTAGCTATCTTTTATACAATGCACGAATTTATCAGTGCAAGTCCAACCCCAACGGGCCAAATCTTTTCATTTGTACAATGCACGAATATATCAGTGCAAGTCCAACCCCAACGGGCCAAATCTTTTCAATGCATATATAATGCATCAATTTCAAATACAAGCATCTCTTTCCAATGCATATAAAATGCACCAAATACCAATCATAGGCAAAACACGTCATTCTCTCATACGGTGTCCATATTAATCGATTAAACAAGATAATTATATCGTATTTTCAACACAAAATCATGTTATCATGTTTTCATAGTTATAAAACACTTTCGCGTGTTTTTCACAAAATTGTGCAACATTTCTATTTCGTTCTCACAATTTCCAAAATGTTTTCATTACGTTTTCACAATTCCACAACACTTCTTTTACATTTTCTCAACACCGTAACACTCTTGTTACGTTTTTAAAACTTCAAAACATTTTTATTACATTTTCAAAATATCTTTGTAACTTTTACATGTTGCACCTTTTAATCACGTACTAATTTTTCAACATTTTTCTTAATCGCATAAAAATATACGTTTCTCAAATCGCGTAATGATTTTTCATCATTTTCAAAATCGCGTAACTAAAAAAATCATTCTTTTAAGTTACGTAAATCATTTTCTATCATTCTCAAAATATTTAAAACACTTTCCAAATCTCACAACAATTTTCCACCATTTTTTTCATAATCGCGTAAAAATATTTAAACACTTAGTGATTTTTCAACAGTAGTTCAAAATATTTCTCAATGTTCTAAACATTATTTGGACTTTCAAATAAATCAATATCCTTTTCAATACGTTTTTAAGATATGTAAATAATTTTTCACCATAATTCTATTACGAAAATATTTCTCAATCTTCAAAAATTCCATTTCATCCTTTCTCAAAATATTATGACTTTGTATTTCATTTTTCACATTTTCTTACTCAAGAAAAGCTTTTTCCACGTTTCTTTACTTAAGAAATTCTTTTTCATCATCATTTCAAAACTTAATATTTTCTAACGTACTTCCAAACTTGAAAATAAGTCATACGTTAGTAAATTTTCAAAATACCATTATATTCTCCATTTTTTCAAATCATTTCCAATTAATCCTTTCTTCAAAATAAATTGAAGTTTGAAAACATTTTTGTTTACAAAATTTAATTACTCAAGTGAGTAAAATACTCGATTCCCTTTTCAAACTTCTTGTATTAAATCAATTATATTTCCACTTGGTTATAAAACCAAATCCATTTGTTCAAATTCTTTTTCACTTTCTTTGCAAATCCTTAAAATCAACATTGCTATTTTCATTTAAAACTCATGTTTAGTAAAACACTTAGAAACTTTTTACACAAAATAAATTAATAGAAATTCCTTAATATATTTTTCTCAAAAATCACTTTTTATTGATCTAGTCTTACACAATCACATTTAGTGGATTTAATTATTGTTTCTTAACTTTAAATTTCCTAACGTTTTCCAAAACTCAATAAATTCTCCATTAGTAAATTTAAGTTTGCAAACGTTTTCTTTTATATTTCTAAATCACTTCTAAAAATAGATTCTCTTTAAAATAATTTGAAGTTCAACACTTTCAATCTTCTTTATGAAAATTCTACTTCACTTAATCGATAACACTTAATTCCCTTTCCAAAATCCTTATTTGAAAATTCTTGTATTTTATAACATCAAAATATTTTTATAAATTATCAAAACCTTATAGATGGTCATTGGAACCATGAAATATTTTTCTTTTAACTTAAATAAATTCTATTTCTTGTTTCTACACAAAATGAATCAATAAAAATTCATTCTAAAATTTGTGTTCATGTTTTCTTAAAAAAAATAAACCTTTAGTTTATTTTCCATACTTCTCAAATCCATCCAATTTTATTCTTCATAAGAATATCAATTTGTAAACACCTATTTTGAGGTGTCTTGATCAAAATTCTCATTGTTCTAGGGATCAAAATTCAATTTCCTTATTCTTGAAAAATTTCAACATTAACCCTAATCAAGGGTAATCAAAACTGAATCCTTCCTTGGCCATTGGAACCAAGATTAATTTTCTTTCCATCCACATATCATGGCATACATATATATATTTCATCTTGAATATCACAAACATGTCATATACTCATCATGCATAATATAAGCATATCATCAAGATCATAAAATCATGCAAAGCATATTAAGCATAGACAAAAATAATCAAGGCATAGGAAAATAATCAAAGCTCACCAAACATACAATTAATTATTACATGACCATGGATTGGAATTCTCACATGAATTCACAATCCATCAAATATAAGACCATCTCCCACCACCATAATTGGTTGGTGAGATGGATCTCCCTCTTACCTCTTGAAGATCCTCAAAGCTTCTTGATTTTGCTTCTCTTTCCAAGTCCTTCACCACCAAGGGCTTCTCAAATTCAAAACAAAATACATAGAAATTAGTATACTAAGCTTGATTAAGAGGAACCATGGATCAAACATGGTTTAAAACTTTGAAAATCAAAAGAAAAGTGAAGATTAGTAAACTTCACCATAAATACCCAAGAACTTTGACCTTGAAGAAAATCCATGAAGATGGATGATTTAGAGAAAGTCTCCAACATGAAAGTTGCTTAGAATCTCATGTAGATTCAAGATCTATGGTTGGATGAAATTAAAAGATATTGGAGAGTGGTTTTTGGTAGGTTGACCGAATGGTTTCTCTTGTAGCACAAAGGTGGAATTTTTTTGATTTTTTTGATAGAAACTTGAAGCTTAGATTTGAAGCTCAAGATGAATGATTTTGGAAAAACTCATAACTAGAGATGTTCTTAGAATGGTGTTTAGGTTTAGAAAATCAAGTTGGATGAAATTAAAAGTGATGGATGGTGTTTTTGGGCTGCTTGACCGAATCTATGGAGAGAAAAGGAAGAAAATGGTTGTTTTGTGTTCTTGACTTGGTTAAGTGATGAAGATGAATGATTTAGAGAAAATCCCCAACATGAAAGTGTTTTGGATTGATGAGAGGATTCAAGATATGTAGCTAGATAAAATTATGGTAGATTAGAAATGGTTCCATGGGTGGTGACCGAATGGTTCAAGGAAGGAAAGAAAATGGTGTTGTTCTTTGTGTTCTTGGTGTTCTTGACAAATTGGAAGAGAGAGAAGAGAGAAAATGAGTTAAGTGTTATAAAATGAAAAGAAGGATGCTGCATTTTGGAGTGGAAACCGTAGCCTTGCATGGGGAGAAAGAAGAAAATATATTTTTCTTTTGGAAAAATAATGAATGATGAAAATTGACCAAGATAGGCAAATAATGGTCTTCAACTTTTCTTTGGCCTAAAAAGGCTATGTTAGCTTTGTCTCCTCCTTGTCCAAACATGCTCCAACCGTCCCCCCCATTATGCATGCAATAATATGGTCATCTTTTTCCATGCAATTATGTGAAGCATTCCTAGCCATTGATTAATTCAATGGTTAGGATTTTAGGTAGATTTTTTTTATTTTATTTTAGAAGATTAAATCTAGGCCATTAGATCTTCCTACTTGAAATTCTAACCATTAGATGTATCTCCAAAAATTAAGGGTCAAGATTGCTTCTTCTTACTTTTAATCCAATGGTCATAATTAGTCTTTGCTACTTTTTAAGACCAAATCTCCACCCTTGATTAATTCTTCATCCAATGGTCATAAATGGTCTCCTTCACTTTTTAAGACTAAATCTCCACCTTTGATTTAGTCTAAATCTAATGGTTGTAAATGGTCACCTTATATCATCAATTTTACACCATTGATTAAATCTACGATTGATATTGAAGCTTGCCTAATTTTATTCTAACACCATTAATTAAATTAATGATGATTATCTTATACTTCTTTATTAAATTTATTTCTTAACTATTAATTAAATTAATGGTGGATATCTAAACCACTAATGTTGACTTAACAATATAATTTCTATTGTTATCTACTAAAAATCCCACGAAAGAATATATTTACTGTATTTTTATCTTTTGATAAATAAATACAGTACAAAACAAATTTTCTAAAACTGTTTCCGGATTCAGGTTTAGTAAGATCCCCTGTCTCCGTCTAAACAGTACAAATTTTTCTATACGTAGAAATTTTTTTCACTTTGCGGGACCCACCTGGGCCCACGTATGGCCACCTGGGCCCACATACCCCTCGTGGGGCCCACAAATAGAAAGAAATTCAAAATCACACATAAAATCACAAAAATTAGAAAACGTATGAAAATCAAGTCAGATTGTTAAAAATAATTAACAATCAAGAGAAATAAATACAGAAAGATTTTCCCCGGCCCGAAAATTATCATTTTCCTGACACGGAGTAAATCACTCAAAACGATTAAATACGCTGATGGGATATTCAAAATAATTTTACAGCGCTCAGAATTTACTAAACAGTAAAATTCTGTTAACTGTCAAAATTACTGTTTAAGATATAGGAAATTTGGGGTGTTACACTTGCTTAATGGCATCTAATAGAGGAATGTTAACTTCAACTTTCCTAAAAGTCTCTATGATCTCTTTATCTGCTTCTTCTTTTTTATTTTTAACTAACCTACTCGAAAAAGGGGCATTAGTGACATATTTAAGGAGTGGTTCAGAAACACTTACCTTAGGGATCTCAGAATTGAGCCCCTCCTCTTCTATCTCCTTAGGCTTTTGAGCTTTGTATTTAGTGACTTGGGAAGATGTGGGTTCGTCAAGTGTCTTCCCACTTCGTAAGGTAACAGCATTAACATTTTCTCTTGGGTTCACCTCTGGCTGCGAGGGAAGTTTCCCAGAAATCTGACTCTGAACCTTGTTGATCTCAGTGGCTAACTGTCCCACTTGGTTTTGTAAGGTACTGATTGTGGCCCTTGTTTCTTGCTGAAACTGAATATTATTGGTGGCCATTTGTCTTATTAGCTCTTCCAACGAAGGCTCAGGTTACCTAGGAGCTTGAACTTGTGGCTGCCTCTGAGGAAAGGGTGCTTGTCTTTGCTGATACCTTGGAGGCCTATAAGCTTGAGGTTGAGCTTGGAGCTGCTTTGCATAGCTAAAGTTTGGATGATCACTCCACCCCGGATTATATATGTTGGAGTAAGGGTTGTAATTCTTGGATGGTACAGAAAATCCCCCCACTGCCTTGGTTTCTTCATTAGTGTCCTCTTGCAGAGTGGGACACATATTGGTGGGATGTCCTGAAGAGCAACAAATCCCACATGCCCATACCGGTGCTTTCCTGTTGTCCATCAACTTCTGAACCATGGCAGTCAATTGGGTCATTTGTTGCTGCAAACTGGTTGTGTCAGCCTCTTTAACTGCTTTCACTCCTATATCATTTCAAGTGAAAAATTGTTGAGTGTTTGCAGCCATTCTAGATATCAAGTTTCTAGCTTCTCGAGGAGTCTTATCAACTAAATTTCCTCCACTGGCAGCATCAATCATGTTGCGGTCCATCACTAGCAAACCTTCATAGAAGTATTGTATCAGCAATTGTTCACTGATTTGTGTTGAGGACAGCTAGCACACAATCTCTTAAATCTCTCCCAATATTCATGAAGTGATTCCCCATGCCTTTGTTGGATGCCTCAAATTTCTTTTCTGATAGTGGTGGCCTTTGAAGCAGGGAAATATCTATCTAAGAAAGCTCGAGCTATGTCCTGCTATGACTGGATGGATCCGGGTGGCAAATAGTATAGCCACTCCTTTGTAGAATCCTTCAGGGAAAACGGAAAAGCTCTCAACTTGACTTGCTCCACTGAAATTCCTGTAGGCTTCATGCTAAAACACACAACATGGATTTCCTTCAGATGCTTATTAGGGTCTTCTCCAGCTAGTCCATTGAAAGATGGTAAAAGATGGATTAGACCATATTTTAACTCAAAAACCTCCTCATTTTCAAGAATTTCTATGCACAGAGGTTGTTGGTCCAAGTCTGGAGCACCCAACATCCTTAGCGTATTTTCTGCCATCACTACTTCTTCAGGTGGCTTAGATATCTCAGATGCCTCAGAACTTGAAAAGTTTATGTGACGGGCAGCTTCAACATCAGCAGGTGTGAATTAGAGGGGGATTTGATGTTGTGAGCTAATTTGTTCAAAGTATTGCCTCAAATTTCTCACTTGCTCGTTCACCTCTTCACCGAACATGAACACCTGCAAGACAATTGAAGAGAATAACTGAAACTATTAAAATTTAAAAAAAAAGAGAAAAATATAAAACAAATTAATAGTGTAATTGGAAAATTAGTTCCCCGGCAACGGCGCCAAAATTTGGTGTGGTGTGGAATATGATTGAGAATTATATCAAAAACAGTTGTCAAGTTCCACCAAAAATATAAAAATCTTACAACCAGTTGTAGTAAGCAAGGGTCGATCCACAGAGAACTAATTCAATTGACACTATAAACCGATTCCTAATTTAAACTCTAAAAAAATAGTAAAAAGTAAAAAGAGGGTTTTGTTTATTAAAATTAAAAATATAAATTAAACTTAAAACAAAAGCAGTAAACACAGATTGAATTACTAAGTTAAAGATATTGGTTAAGAGATAGAATCCACCACTAGATTTATATGATTATACTAACTTACATACTCTTTATACCAACATGATCAATCATGTTATTATGTGATTGTGAGATAAATCCCTTGTTTTCCTGATATTTTGCTCAATTCAGCAACCGCTCAAATCAAACCCTAACCATTAGTTATTTGTAAAGCAACCGTTCTTACACCTTCCTAATGATTGTATTAAGAATTAGAAAACCAGTTGCACTAAGATCTAATCGCACACCAGGATTAAATTGCTTAGATCATATGTTTCACTAGTTTTGCCACCACAACCGTGCATAGCAATCCTAGTTTTACCACTCTCAAAATTTGGCAAAGAATATAAAAACCTTTATATTGATTTAAGATCAGAAACATATGAATAAAAACATAACTATATTGATATAAAGAAATATTCAAGATTCACATAATCTAAACTAGAGTTTCATCTTCCCTTAACCAATCAAGAGGTTTAGCCACACATGGCAAATTCAAAAATAGAAGAAGAATTAAAGAAAAACATTGTTCATAACAAAAGAAGAAGATAAAAACTAAAGATCAAACTAGTTTCCAAGGCTTGAGAATGATTGATCTTTGATCGCTCGAATCCGAGTCTCCAATCCTCAATCGAATCCTTCTCTTTCTTGGTCTTTGCATTTTCCTTAGTTTCCTTGACGGCTCTCTCTGTCCAGATCCCCTTTAGAGGCTCTAAACAACCCTATTTATAGGTTTAGATACCTAATTTAGCATTAAAATATGAATTTAAACTTCTAAGCCGATGACACGGGCCGTGTCATATAACACGGCCCACCCCGTGTCTAAATCTGGTGACAAAACTCCCATTAATTCCAAAGTCAAAGAAGAACACGGCCCAACCTGTGTCATATGACACAGGCCGTGTTCTTGGTCAAGGCTGAAAATTGATTTTCCTCGTGAATTCAAAGGCATACACGGCCTACCCCGTGTCATTTCACACGGGCCGTGTTGGTCCAAAAATAGAATTTGATCCAGTCTTCATAGTCAGAGGAGTACACAGCTTTCCCCGTGTCATTTGACACGGGTCATGTTGATCACTTCCTTCAAATGAAACCTTGAATCTTTATGACTACTCTTCTTCCTTTGCTCCTCAGGATAAAACTAATCTTCTTAAACATTCATCTCTCTCCTTAAATGGTCATCAAACTCGGTTCAATGCTAATGGACTCAAACACTCAAAGATATCCTGAAAAGCATAATTCATTAATGAGTGTTTATAACCACATTTAAGCATAGTTTTATAATAAATATTCAAAGACAACTCTAAATCAGAAACTTAGCTAAATGTCAACAATTAAGCACATATGGAGTCCAATTAGATCAAACAAAAGACATTTAAGAACTGAAATTATTAACAAATCACATATCTTGAGTTCTAGATATTTGTTAATTATGAATTTTACATTGTTGGAAAGATAAGAGAAATCTCTACAACTTTCATGAGAGCTCTAGGCCAAATTCGAACATCTAGCAAAACTAATTGGGCTTGGAAGTCAGAATACGAGTTTTGTGATTGAAACCTAAATAGTGTGTAGTAATCAGAGCATAACTCGGGCTGTAAGATCTGGATTAGGTTGAAAATTTGGTATCTAAAATTTAAGACCCATATCTACTACTTTCATGAGAATTCAAGACTCAAATCAGACTCCTTGGAGGTGATATTAGGGTTGAAAGTCAGAATAGAGGAGCTGTAACTGGGTCTGAATATTGTGTAGTAATTGGGCTATATCTCGAGCTATAGGTGGCCTTTTGAGGTGATTCTAGTGGCATTTGAAAGCTAAGATTCAGGCCTACAACTTTCATGACCATATTTCACGATTCTGACGCATTCAATAACTTCAGAACTAAATGATTTCGGAGACAAAGAATCTCCATAATTTTCCACTCATCAAAAGTCATTTGACATTTTCCACTCATTTTCACCTCATCCACTCACCATGAATCAGTTCCCTTGTCATTTTGTATCTCTAATCCTCTGTAAAAGGGAGCCTTGTCTGATCATTGAAGAATCTAGGTGTTAGATACTAAGATCATGTTATTTTCTTACTTGTTTTTCTTGTAGAAGTTTTCATTTGTTCTAAATTGAAGTCATGTTCTTCTTCTTTTTCTTCTTCTTTCTTTCTTTCTTATTGTCTATGAGTAACTAAGTTCATTTTACTTAGGTGAAAGGGTAAAGTTCTTGGTAATGAAATAAGGTTAGATTCATTTCTTTCTTGTGCTTAAATGATATATTTTTAAGTGGTCATTATTCGTGTTATATTTTGTTTTCAATCAATTTAGAAACTTGATGCATGAAATCCGCAAGTGTATGATTTCGTCGTCAAGTAATAAAAAGATCGAATCCACAGGGACTGAGTCTATGAATACCAATTAATTAATTAATTCAATTCAATTAAATAAAAGAGAGTATGATTATTTATTAAGAAGAACGTAGTAACAAAACAATTAAATAAAAATCAAGAAAACAGAATTTAGAACAAAAATAGTAAGTTATCAAGAAGGATATTCAGATTCAAGAAAGCTTCCAAGATTGGGATACCACAATGATACAAGATAAATCCTAATTGACAACCCTTTTATCAAATCTGAAATTCAATTGAAGGTGAATTACCCTAAATTAGTTAATGTTCTTTCTCAAGATACAAGATCCATGCCTAATTAAACCAATTCCTACTCTCGTGGTAATTGAATTTAAATTGAACCCATTACGCTTTGTGGTAATTCATTGAATCCTCGAAAGGCTAAAACTACTCTCGTGATTTAGACCTTAAGTTCAATTCTTATGGTTCCAACACCTAGGTTCACCTCTCAGTACGTCCCTAAATGCCTATGAGATGCAAATAAGTGGCCAGCAAATTCACATGAATAAGAGTAATAAGAATTGAATCAAAGAATATTCAAGATCAATAAAAGGGGAAACAACATCAATTAATCATTATCAATGTATCAAAGGGCATTGCCCAATCCTAGAAACAAAGGAAACTACTCAGACATAGAGAAGAAAGAATCAGAAAACATGTTCAAGAACATCCAAACCCGTAACCCAAGAGAGAAGAGGGAAGAAAGATGAAGATCAAGAGCCAAAGCCTTCAATGTGCCTCCTCCAAAACCAAATTAGAACCCCTCTATTGTATTCAGAACATCTATTTATAACCTAGGATTTTAATTGGCTAAAAAGCTCCCAAAAGAAATAAAAATAAAAACTTAAAAACTGCTACGCACTGCGATCCACGGTTGTGGATCATTCCACGGCCAGGCCGTGGATCTCTCTGCCACAAGCCAATTTTGAGTGCTGTCAGAATTCCACGGCCATGGATCATTCCACGACCAGGCTGTGAATCATTCCACAGTCGTGGATCATTCTACGGCCAGGCCGTGGAGCTCCCTGGAATCTCTCTTTTCCTCCTTCAAGTTACTGCTCGATCCATGGCTGTGGTTTAATCCACGTGCAGGCCGTGGATCCCTCTAGAATGGTCTTTTTGTACCTTTTTGCTATCCATTAAGCTCCAATTTCAAACATGTAAGCATTCCATTCAATCCAAGGCCAATTCAATATTAATCCTGCATAAGAACACCAAAAACACCACAGTTATCCGAACTAAGGGAAAAACAAACTAAAAGGGAAACTAAAATGCCTAAAATGCCTAAGAATGCATGCAAAACAAGAACAAAACATGATGTTGTTTCACACACATTAAATCCCCCCAAGCTTAAGACTTTGCTTGTCCCCAAGCAATAATTAATGCCAAACCAAGAAGTGGGATTAAAAGACAATAAAGAATAAGGAACCCGAGAAAACAATATCCAAGCAATAGGCTAAGGTAAACGAAGAATCTGAGAGGTAATCAAAATCAAGTCCAATTAGAGGCTAAGTTCTCAGAAATCATGCATCCTCACTAATTGAATCAAGTTCACTCCACTAACCATACTCAAAGTGTTTAAGGGTGAAAACATTACACTCAAAATCCTTCAAAGAAAATGCACTTCCATATGGTTGATAAGAAACCAAATTTTCACTAATAATCAGCATGCATGCAAGAATCAAAAGGTCTTTCAAGGGTTGTAATGGGGCCATAAGAATGATGTTAGGTAAGGTAGAGAAAGGAAGGTATGCATAAAGGGCTCATCAAAATTTTCAATAAGCACAAGAAATCCAATAGAACATAAATGGAGCAAAGGCAATATTTCAATCTAAAACATAACTCCACATTTCAAAGAATTTTCTTCCTTACTTTTCCTTCTTCTCTTTCTCCTCTTTTTAGGCTTTCATCTCATGATGTTTCTTTTATTTCCTTTTTCTTTTTCTCTATTTTTTTTTATTTGAGAAAGAAGAAGCTCATATACATATAATTCCCAACACAACTTTCAAACAACTTTCAAGCCCAATTCGTTCCATTTAATATTCTAAATAATAACCAATAATGTTTCAGCATAGGTATCAAGAAAACAAGTATACAATAGGCTCAAAATGGGCAACTAGAAGATGAAAGTGTAATAATTTCAAAAGGCCAAAAAAATACCTAAGATACCTTAATCACATTCAAGCATGCAACCAAAAATTTTGCCTAAAAAATGTTTCAAATCAAGTTCTAGAGCACATGATCAATGAGGAATATCACTCAACACAAAGAATGGGAACAAAAATCATACAGTGCATAAGTCCCATATAAGCTCAAAACTCACATTTAGAGGTTTAAAAATTCAATGAGAAGCACAAATTCAGAGAACATATGCTAATTATCAACTATCAAAAGATCACATCTACTATCAATTAAAACAATGCCTGTTGCCTACCACAAGAATCAACAAATTGGGTTCCAAATCAATATCATATCAAAATCCTTAAAAGAGAGGAGCACAAGTTCAACCAAAAACCCAAAAGATATGATGGTGTGAAAATGCAATATGAAATTGCAATGCAAATCAAGACATGAGAATGCATGAGACTAATGAAAATGAAAATAAAAATACCCCCCCAAGCTTAGAACTTACATTGTCCCCAATGTAAAAATCTATAACAAGAGAAGGGAGAAAAGAAAAGAACTCACTACGGTGGTGGGAAATCTTCTAGCGTTCAATCCATGGGCTGGGTGTGGAACTTTCTGACTTCACACTTCACTCTCTTTCTAAATTTAGCTTCAAAAGGGGTCAAACCTAGACAAAATCCATAAGATAAAGATCAAACCAACAATTCAACGCACAAAATCAAAAAAAGAGAGAAGAAATTAAAAGGAAAAACAAAAACAAAGAAACTTGGGTTGCCTCCCAAGAAGCGCTTGTTTAAAGTCATTAGCTCGACTCTGGTCTAGTTTTTGTGCTTAGGTTATGTCAATGGAGTAGTGCTCAGTCCCCACTCCTTCAAAGTGTTTCACTCTCTGGCTATTTATCATGAAAGGCTTATGACCTTCTTTCTGCACCTCAAGCACACCGTAGGATAAAACTCGAACAATCTCATATGGTCCAGACCATTTCGACCATAACTTACTAGGACAGAAACGTAGAAGCGAGTTATTGACAAGAACTTTATCCCCAAGTTTAAATTCACGCTTCTCGACACACTTGTCACTCTGCTTCTTAGGTCCTTTCTTGCAGGGCTTAGACTTCTCAAATCTTGTGGTACCCTTGGGCAAGGTCTTTTCTAGCATAACATCAGCCACAGATTCCTGCATACCTGAAAGCACAACATTAGTAGCATCTATGCGATTACATGAATTTAAGGAATTAGAATTATTTTCAGATTTAAAAACATCAAAAACTACTTCCTCATCATTCAATCGCAAAGTCAATTTTCTTTCATGGACATCAATGATCGCCCTTCCAGTGGCAAGGAATGGATGCCCAAGTATGATCGGCATTGTAGCATCAGCTTCCATGTCAAGCACAACAAAATCCACTGGCATGTAAAACTTACCAACCTTAATGGGAACATCCTCCAAGATGCCTATGGGGTATTTGACAGACCGATCCGCCAATTGAAGGGAGATAGTTGTGGGTTTTAGTTCACCCACCTCCAACTTCTTACACACAGAAAGGGGCATAAGACTAACACTAGCCCCCAAGTCACATAGAGGTTTATCAAAATTCGTGTTGCCAATCAAACAGGGAATAGAGAAGCTACCTGGATCTTTTAGCTTAGGAGGCAATTTATTTTGAATTAAAGGACTACATTCCTCAGTTAAAGCTACTGTCTCATATTCCTCGAGCTTTCTCTTATTTGACAAAATATCCTTAAGAAACTTAGCATAGGTAGGCATTTGTTTCAATGCCTCAGTGAAAGGTACATTAATGTACAATTTCTTTAGGGCCTCTAAGAACTTCCCAAATTGCCTATCTAACTTTGCCTTAGCCAATCTTTGAGGGAAGGGAACTGGGGGTTGGTAAAGTTCAGGGGGTACATACTTAAACACTTTCTCACTAGTTTTCTCCTCCTCTATGGGTTGTGTCTTAGTATCTTTTTCCTCATTCCCCTCATCTTTGTCACACTTCCCTTTACCCTTAGAATCCTCTAATTTCTTGTTACTTCTTAAACTCACAGCCTTACAGTGTTCATTCCCTGGGTTTATTTCTGGTTGACCAGGAAATTTACCTTATTGCCTATGTGAAGTGCTCGCTTGTTGGGCAATCTGGGTTTCCAACATCTTATTATGAATGGCCAAATTGTCAACCTTAGCTGACAACTCTCTAATGGCCTCAGTCACAACTTGCCTATGGTGCCGAAACTCCTCATTCTGCTTAGACTGGCTCTCAACAAAATTCTCAATAAGAAACTCAAGTCTAGATTTCTGTACCTGTGGAACTCCAGAAGATGGTTTAGCATTACCTTGCCCAGCTTGGTACTGATTATTCTGGTAAGAAAAGTTAGGATATGACCTCCAATCGGGGTTGTAAGTTTGGGAATACGGATTATTCCTCCCCTTTTGGTTGAAGTCATAGAAATTGTGGCATGATTCCACTTGCTCCACCAGTGCACCATGTGAGGATCCTATTCCAACTTGGCATTCAGCACCAATATGTCCCTATGCTCCACAAATCTCACAAAAATTGTTAGAGGCACCTATGGCATTTACATGAGCTTTCTCAAGCATGTCAAAACGTTTATCCAAAGAATCAAACTTTGACATAATTAAATCAACACCATCTACCTCAAACTTACCTCCCGAGAGCTTTCTCGGGTTGTGCCCTCTTTCATTGGCCTATTGGTGATAATTTGAAGCTACACTCTTAATTATCTCATAAGCCTCTGTGAGCCTTCTATTCATCAAAGCTCCACCAGCTGCGGAGTCAAGAGACACCTTCGAAGAATATTCCAAACCATTGTAGAAGGTGTGGACTATTAACCATTTCTCTAACCTGTAGTGTGGGCAGGCTTCTAGTAAAGCCTTATATCTATCCCAAGCTTCTAACAATGACTCGCCATCTTTCTGAACAAAGCTTGTGATTTGGGTCCTTAGGTGAGCAGTCTTGGAAGGTGGAAAGAATTTGTCCAAAAAGGCTTGCTCCAATTGGTCCCAAGTAGTTATCGTCTCAGCTGGAACGGACTTCAACTAAGCTCTAGCTTAATCTCTCAACGATAGAGGAAACAAGCGGAGACGAATAGCATCAACAGAGGCGCCTTCGATCTTGAGGGTCTCACAGAACTCCAAGAACATATCCACATGATCATTAGGATCCTCTGACGGTAATCCTCCAAACTGGTTCTGCCTTATCATAGACAGTAAGACAGGAGGTATGGTGAAATGCCTAGCTTCAATGTCTGACCGAGCAATCCCAGATCGCAAAAAGCGAGCATTAGGGGCTGCATACTCTTTTAAAGGTTTATTATCTTCAGCTACTGCCATGACAAGTGTTAGTTCAGATTTTTCTCTTACTCTTTGCCTTTGTTGTCTTCTCCTTCTACGTAAAGTCCTTTCAATTTCAGGATCTGCTTCAATGAGAATCCTAGAACGTCTAATACTTTGTATAAACAAGAGAAATTACCTGCAGAGAATCAAAGAGAAATCAAGAACGTAAGAACCAAATAAAAGAAAAAGGTTTAAAATAATTAAATTAAAAATTAAATTAATATTCAAGAAAAACACAGTCCCCGGCAACGGTGCCAAAAAACTTGATGCATGAAATTCGTAAGTGTACAGTTTCATCGTCAAGTAATAAAAAGATCGAATCCACAGAGACTGAGTCTATGAATACCAATTAATTAATTAATTCAATTAAATTAAACAAAAGAGAGTATGATTATTTATTAAGAAGAACATAGTAACAAAACAATTAAATAAAAATCAAGAAAACAGAATTTAGAACAAAAATAGTAAGTTATCAAGAAGGATATTCAGATTCAAGAAAGCTTCCAAGATTGGGATACCACAATGATACAAGATAAATCCTAATTGACAACCTTTTTATTAAATCTAAAATTCAATTGAAGGTGAATTACCCTAAATTAGTTAATGTTCTTTCTCAAGATACAAGATCCGTGCCCAATTAAACCAATTCCTACTCTCGTGGTAATTGAATTTAAATTGAACCAATTACGCTTTGTGGTAATTCATTGAATCCTCGAAAGGCTAAAACTACTCTCGTGATTTAGACCTTAAGTTTAATTCTTATGGTTCCAACACCTAGGTTCACCTCTCAGTACGTCCCTAAATGCCTATGAGATGCAAATAAGTGGCCAGCAAATTCACATGAATAAGAGCAATAAGAATTGAATCAAAGAACATTCAAGATCAATAAAAGGGGAAACAACGTCAATTAATCATTATCAATGTATCAAAGGATTTTGCCCAATCCTAGAAACAAAGGAAACTACTCAGACATAGAGAAGAAAGAATCAGAAAACATGTTCAAGAACATCCAAACCCGTAACCCAAGACAGAAGAGGGAAGAAATATGAAGATCAAGAGCCAAAGCCTCCAAAAAAAATAAAAATAAAAACTTAAAAACTACTGCACACTGCGATCCACGATCGTGGATCATTCCACGGCCAGGCCATGGATCTCTCTGCCACAAGCCAATTTTGAGTGCTATCAGAATTCCACGGCCATGGATCATTCCACAACCAGGCCGTGGATCATTCCACGGCCGTGGATCATTCCACAGCCAGGCCGTGGAACTCCCTGGAATCTCTCTTTTCTTCCTTCAAGTTGCTGCTCGATCCATGACCGTGGTTTAATCCACGTGCAGGCCGTGGATCCCTCTGGAATGGTCTTTTTGTACCTTTTTGCTATCCATTAAGCTCCAACTTCAAACATGCAAGCATTCCATTCAATCCAAGGTCAATTCAACATTAATCCTGCACAAGAACACCAAAAACACCGCAGTTATCCGAACTAAGGGAAAAACAAACTAAAAGGGAAACTAAAATGCCTAAAATGCCTAAGAATGCATGCAAAATAAGAACAAAACATAATGTTATTTCACATACATCAAAACTCTCCTTGTAAAGTGGAGATCTTGATTCCTTGTAGACAAGAGGTTGGCACAATGAATGCTTAAGCCCATTTATAAGTGGTGGTGTTAATAGATGATTAAAGGAATCATAATATAATTACATATATAATTTTTACTTTCAATGTTATATTTTTTTATTAGAACCTCCATTATGTGTGAATTCTAATTGGGTTATAAAAATAATTAATATTGTCCTTATTTTATTTACCAAGAGTGGATCTCCTAACCCAAGTAAGTCTTTTTTTATTTGTAACTAAGTTTTATCACTTTTATTGTTGCGATAAAATATTTACTTTACATCAAAGAATTTTTCTTCACCAATTCCCTATGAATCGACCTCGGATTCCTGAGAATTTATTACTTGAAACAATTTACACTTAGGTTTGTAACTTCTAATCTACATTATCTAACTAAGTGGTCTTCATAAAAATTGTAGGCCTGGATCTTAGCTTTTAAATGCCGCCAGAATCACCTCAAAAGGCCACCTATAGCCTGAGATATGTCCCAATTACTGCACAGTATTCAGGCCCAGTTACAGCTCCTCTGTTCTGACTTCCAAGCCCAATATGACCTCCATGGAGTCCGATTTGAGTCTTGTGTTCTTCATGAAAGTTGTAGATATGGGTCTTAAATTTCAGATAGCAAATTTTTAGTCTAATATAGATCTTATAGCATGAATTATGCTCTAAATACTGTACACTATTTAAGTTCCAATCACAAAACCTGTATTCTGACTTCCAAGCCCATTTAGTTCTACTAGATGTCCGACTTTGACCTAGAGCTCTGCATGAAAGTTGTAGAGCTCTCTCTTATATTTCTAATAAAGTAAAATTCATAATAGTTAGAAATCTAGAACTCAAGATATGGCTAAAATACAGAAATAGTGTATGACATAAATTATGCTGAAAAAATCAATTAAGTACAATTTGAGTCCAAACTTACAGAACATAACTAAACTCAATCAATTAAGTACATGGAGAGTATAAATGACTAAAAATGAAGGCTTATTAATGTATAAAATATGTAATCATCATCTATCAATTATGTATTTTACCTTTTTGAAAAGATAAGAGAGAGATCTACAACTTTCATGAAGAGCTCTTGGTCAAAGTGGGACATCTAGTGGAACTAATTGGGCTTGGAAGTCACAATACAGGTTTTGTGATTGGAACCTGAATAGTGTGTAGTAATTAGAGCATAACATGGGTTGTAAGATCAAATTTGGGCTGAAATTTTAGTATCTGTAAGTTAAGACCTATATCTACAACTTTCATGAAGAACACAAGACTCAATTCGGACTCCTTAAAGGTCATATTAGGCTTTGAAGTCAGAATAGAGGAGCTATAATTGGGCCTGAACACTGTGCAATAATTGGGTCATATCTCAGGCTATAGGTGGCCTTTTGAGGTGATTCTAGCAGCATTTGAAAGCTAAGACAAAAGCCTACAACTTTTATAAAGACCACATTTCAATATTCTGAGGCATTCAATGACTTCAGAAGTGAATGATTTCAGAGACAAAGAATTTCAATAATTTTCCACTCATCAAAAGTCATTTGGCATTTTTCACTCATTTTTACTCATCAACTCACTCATGAATCAGTCCCCTTGTCATTTTGTACCCCTAATCCTCTATAAAAAGGAGTCTTGGCTGATCATTTAGGGATCTTGGTGTTAGATATCAAGATCATTTTATTGTGTTGTTTGATTATCTTGTTATAGTTTTCTTTTATTCTAAATTGAAGTTATGTTCTTCTTCTTATTCTTCTTTTCTCTTTCTTTCTTCTTATCTATGAGTAACTAATTTTCATTTTACTTGGGTGAAAGGGTGAAGTTTTTGGTAATAAGTTAATGTTAGATTAATTTCTTTCTTGTACTTAAATGATATATTTTCAAGTGGTCATTATATGTGTTGTATTTTGTTTTCAATCAATTTAGAAACCCTCCTTCTAAAGTGGAGATCTTAATTCCTTGTAGACAAGAGGTTGGTACAATGAATGCTTGAGCCCATTTATAAGTGGTGGTATTAATAGATGATTAAAGAAATCATAATATAATTACATATATAATTTTTAATGATTTTTAAATGTTGTATTTTTCGATTGGAACCTCCATTATGTGTGGATTCTAATTGAGTTATAAAAAGAATTAATCTTGTCTTTAATTTATTTACCAAGAGTGGATCTCCTAACCCAAGTAATTTTTTTTTATTTATGACCAAGTTTTATCACTTTTATTATTGTGACAAAATATTTACTTTATGTCAAAGAATTTTTCTTCATCAATTCCCTGTGGATCGACCTCAGACTCCCGAACATTTATTACTTGAAATAACCTACACTTGAGTTTGTAACTTTTAATCTACATCAGGAAGAGTGGATGGAAAATATGGAGGAATAGATCAAAATAATCAAGGGGCCTAGTGCTTATGGACCTCTCAAAATAGAAAACTTGTGTTCTACCACAGATGTCGTAATCCCTAAAGACTTCAAGATTTCTGATTTTGCCAAGTACGATGGAAGTGGAAACCCTCGGCTTCATTTAATCAATTATGGAACCAAGATGGTTATTTGGTCTAGGAATGATAAGTTCCTCATTAGCTTTTTCCACAAGAGTCTTACAAGCCCTACTTTAGAGTAGTATCTTCAATTAGACCACTTTAAGATTTCTCATTAGACAGAATTAGTTGATCTTTTCATGGACCAATACAAATTTAATCTGGATGCAACTCCAACCAAGGAACAATTGAGCTCAATGAAAAAAGAAAATGAGGAACCTTTCAAATTATATGCACAGATGTGGAAAGCCTTGGCAGCTCAAGTGCAGCCCCCATTGACACTGTCCGAGATGTGCTCGTATTTCCTAGGAACCTTGAGAAATCCTTTTATCAGGGCAATGGTCGGGGCGACCTATAAGGATTTTGTGGACTTGATAATGGCGGAAGAAAGGATTGAGATTTTGGCCAAAGTTGGGAAGTTGCCAATGAGGAATATAGAGAATACTGCTTTTAAGAAGGGATTCCAATCAAAAAAGAAAGAACCCGAGGTGAATTATGTCTAACGCCAACAGACCTTCAGACCTCGATATTCTCTACAAAACCCAAGTCATCAACCACCATATAATCCTAACCCTCATTTTCCATACCAAACACCTACACCTCCTTATTACCCACCCCACCACGTTGTGTCAAGCACAAACATCACCTTAACTACATAATTCTAAATTAATAATGTTCCCACACCACAACCATATGTACCAACTTGCCCAACCTATATCTGATGTCCACCTGCACCTCCGCAAATTTACCCAAACCACCCACAACCTCGGCCAAACTCCCAAAATCAAGGTCGTTTTTGTCCCCAAAACCTATCTCATTTCCTAAGATTGTCCATTTCAAATGCAGACCTTTTCTAAAGGTTGTTCAAAGCTCACCTCATTTCGGGAAGTCTTGTATGTCCTTTAGAACACCATTCCCAGCATGGTATAACCCGAATTTAACCTGCAAATACCACATGGATATCTCAGGGCATTCAATTAAAGATTGTGAGGTTTTCAAGACTATAGTAAGGAAGCTTATTACTTATAGGAAGCTTGTCATTCAAGAAGAGGCTGGACCTAGTATGGTCAACAACCCAATTCATAATCATGGTAGAAGGAATGTGGTAAATGCTTTGGAGATGGACGGACTACTAATAAGAAAGGTCATGAGCTTGCGTATGCCGATGACTAAAATATTTGAGGGGTTAAAGAAAGCAGGTTATAGTATCATTGCACTAGCTGTCACGGTGAAAGAATAGGAGAAGCATGACAAATAGTCAAGTTGTGCTTATCATGGTGAGGGAATGGAACATGATATTAAGGATTGTTGGGACTTTAAGATTTGAGTCCGAGGATTGCTCACTTTGGGAATAATACAAGCAAGAAAAAGGGTACCTTCCTCCGAAGGGGTCAATGTGGTTGAAAGATTTGTACTCAAGGTGTCACGTCTCAACTAAGCCTCGACACCAGAGAAAGTAGTAGTTACAGTCAAGAGCTAATGCTATTTACTTATAATGATACCCATACAGTGCCATAGAATTATGAAACCATGGTAGGGACAAAGGGAGTCGGAGAAGGGACTTCGAAGGTCTGAGTTGCAGAAGTGCATCAGGAGGAAGAGTTAATGACTAACATAGTCGGGGTAGGAGGAATTACAAGAAGTGGGCGATGTTATAGCCCAAGAGAAGTAGAAAAAGGGAAAATTGTTAAAGAATGGAGTAGGTAAGAAACATCAAAAGAAGAGGAGAAAGAAAAGGAAGAGGAAGAAGAGTTCTTGAAGATAATGAAGCAAAGTGAATATGAAGTGGTGGAATAGTTAAAGAAGACTCCAGCCAGAATATCTTTATTGTCACTTGTCTTGACATCTGAGATGCATTAGAAAGCATTACTGAGAATTCTGAATAAGGCCTATGTTAAGAATGATGTTACCCCCGAAAGTGTCGTCAATATGGTGGATATAGTGAAACTCGTCAATATGATCACATTTACTGAGGAAGAGATCATCTCTCGGTTTGAGAAAAACCCACGGGCCTTGCACATAACCCTAAAATGCAAAGGGTATATAGTGGTAAAGATTTCGATTAACAGAGGGTCTGCACTGAACATCCTACCTATGTCGACTCTAACCTCATTATCAATAAGTGAGGATGAATTGTCACCTCAAACAATAGTGGTGCGAGCCTTTGATGGAAATAGAAAAGGCATTTTGGGAGAGATGATGTTGCCGCTAGAGATTGGTCTAAGTATTTTTCAAGTACTGTTCAAAGTCATGGATATTAAGCTTGGCTACACCATGCTCTTGGGGAGACCATGGATCTATTTTATTGGTGATATTCCTTCCACCTTGCATCAGAGTGTTAAATACATTGAAAATGGGTTAGTCATTACCATACAAGGAGAGGAAGAAATTATGATGTCAAAACCAGTTTCAATGTCGTATGTGGAGAGTGCAGAGAAAGATGGGGAGAATTTATGGCATATCTTAGAAGTAGTTGAGACTGGATTTGGTAAAGATGAATCTCAGACGCAAAGTGTAGATCAGGTGGTGGCCCAGATTATGGCAAATAATGGATACAAAGAAGGAAAAGGAATAGGCTCACAATTGCAAGGTACTTGGTCGCCAGTGTCATTCCCCAAAAAGTTGGACAAGTTTGGGTTAAGGTACTAAGCATCTCTAGAAGAAAGAATAAGAAGCATGACCCTCAGAAAAAAAAATGATAAGGACAAGATGAAGCATATTCCCCACCTGAGGGAAACATTTCCAGCACCAGCCGAGACAATCATGTTTGGAGAAGTCATTCGCACCCGATGCCATCCCACTATTAATGTGATTTGGATTAAAAGTTACAAATTCAAGTGCAGGTTGTTTCAAATAATAAATTCTCAGGCGTTCGAGGTCGATCCACAGGGAATTGATAAAGAAAAATTCTTTGATGTAAAGTAAATATTTTTTCACAACAATAAAAGTGATACAACTTAGTCACAAATAAAAAAGATTTACTTGGGTTAGGAGATCCACTCTTGGTAAATAAAATAAGGATAAAAGTAATTTTTTTTATAACTCAATTAGAATCCACGCATAATGGAGGTTTCAATCGGAAAATATAACATTCAAAGTTTAATTAAAATTATATACATAATTATATTATGGTTCCTTGAATTATTTATTAACACCACACTTATAAATGTGCTCAAGCATTCATTGTGTCAACCTCTTATCTACAATGAATCAAGATCTCTACTTGACAATGAAGGTTTATAAATTGATTGGAAACAAAATACAACACGTATAATGACCACTTGAAAATATATCATTTAAGCACAAGAAAAGAAGAAGAAGAAGAAGAAGAAGAAGAAGAAGAAGAAGAAGAAGAAGAAGAAGAAGAAGAAGAAGAAGAAGAAGAAGAAAAAGAAAAAGAAGAACATGACTTCAATTTAGAACAAAAGAAAACTACTACAAGAAAAACAAGTAACAAAATAGCATCATTTTACTTTCTAACACCTAGATCTATGGAAATAGGTTTGCCCTAATGATTTAATATGTTAATATGTTAAGTTTTGATGATGACAAATACAAGACAAAAAGAATGATACTTATGCTTTACAATTGTGCTTAATAAATGACAAATGCATCACAAAAGAATGTTGATCATGTTACATAGATGTGCTTAATGAGATATATTTTATCATGCATGATTATGTACTTTATTTAGTTATATTTCACTTAATAATCATGCAATGAGATATATGTAACATTCTTCATATAATATATCCAATAATGCTTTATATGAGTCTTAATGAATTAATATTGGATTTGATTCTACTTAAATGAAAATATGTAAAACATTCTTTGTTGCATCCTACATAGAGCATATCTATTAGTAATTGATAAATATCTTATTTGGATGTGTCTATGAAAATCTTATATGCATGTTAGACTAATTAGAGTTATACATTTATGAATCATACATATGAAAATACTGAGTTATGATTTTGGACTACCTATGTTTGTTTAAGTGAGCAATACTTTGTAGGATAGTCCAAGTACCAAGAGCGAGCATTGCAACAAGAAAGTAAAAAGATCACAACTATGCTCAATTCAATAAGGATGAGAATGACAATATGTTCCAAGCATTTGCAAGTTTTGAAAAGAATATTTTCTTTGGAAGCTTGGATTACATCAAGAATTGATGGTAGCAAAAGATCAAGTACAACATCTTCAAGAATAGCTTATAAGACTTAAATCTTATGTAAAGGTAAATGAGAATCACACTAAGCTCAAATAAGTTTTAAACATCTTTACAAGTGTTTCTAAAATGCTTAAATACCTAACAAAATGTTTTTGGAAAGCTAGCCTTGGTGGTATTTCAAATCTATGAAAATTAGTCAAGTTTGTGTTTTGCAAAACTGATATTTAGTTACTCTTTTGATCATAGATTTCAAACTACTTTGAGTTTTGTTGTGAAACATTTTGTATATGAAAATAGACTCAAAGATCTTTCCGATGAGTGGTCATTTGTTTTAATCGGATAAGAAATGAAGAAGTTATGACCATTTAAAATCAGTTTTCAAAAATAGTCAAGTTTGAGTTTTGCAAAACTAACCTTTAGTTACTAATTTAATCATATCTTTCAAAATACTTTGATTTTTGTTCTGAAACTCCTTTCATATGAAAATAGACTCAAATATCTTTCCAATGAGTATTATTCACTTTAATCGGATAAGAAATGAAGAAGTTATGACCTTTTAAAGTCAGCTTTCAAAACTAGAAATGCTGTAATCGATTACACAAGTCCTGTAATCGGTTACAACGTTGACAGAAACCATGTAATCGATTACCAAAAGTGTGTAATTTATTACCAAGTGCCCAAAAACATTCCCAATGGCTATAAATGGCTAGTTTTCATAAAAAAAATATTTTTAAACACTACCAACCATTATTTTATCACTTGGGTTCTATATATAAGTGTTGTATGAAGTTTATATACCTTAAGAACACTAGAATTGATCCTTGAATCATTAAAATCATATTTTGAGCTTTAAAGTGTGAATCCTTGATACCCATAGAGCTTCAATTTGTATTATCCACTCTTGAGAGAGTTTTCTATCATTTATACTTTGTTCTTCAAGTTGTATATCTACTCTTGTGAGAGTTTCTATTCTTTCTCTTCATTTTGAAATCATTGTAAGAGGGTGAGGTATCCCTCAAGAGAGTAAAGGGTGAGGCATCCCTTAAAAGTAGAGGCTCAAGCACAAAGGGTGAGGTATCCCAAGGTGTTGAGTGCTCAAAATTGTAAAGGTCATCAAGCACCTATGAAGCTTGAAGAATTGGAGGCTTTAGCATAAGGGTAAGGTATCCCAAGGTGTGAGGAGTGCTCTTGTATGTACAAAGGTTTTCCTAGCACCCATGAAGTCTAGGAGATAGTGAAGAAAATCTCAAGTTAAGGTTGAAGACTGGACGTAGGCCATAAGCGGTTGGTGGTTGAACCCGGATAAATCCTAGTGTTTGCTCTTCTCAACTTTATCTCTTTATATTTGTGCTTTAATTATATATACTTGAGTTGATCTTGATATCTAACTTATTTGCTTGATTTATCCATTAACCCAAGTTGTATTTGAGTAATCCTTAATAGTTATGCCTTTGCTATGCATGTTCTGCTGCATTTATTAATTGAGTGTTTTAAAATGCATAATTTGTTAAAATTGCATTAAAACTTGTCATCACCCAATTCACCCCCCCTCTTGGGTAATGCTTGCCATGGCTAAAACTATCCTTCAATGATCAGCTAAGGCTCCATTTTATAGAGGATTAGGGATACAAAATGACAAGGGGGCTGATTCATGGTGAGTTGATGAGTGGAAAACGAGTGGAAAATGCTAAATGACTTTTGATGAGAGAAAATTTATGGAGATTCTTTGTCTTTGAAATTATTTAGTTTTGAAGTCATTACATTCATCAAATTCTAACCAAGTGGTCTTCATGAAAGTTGTAGGCTTGATCTTAGCTTTCAAATGCTACCAGAATCACCTCAAAAGATCACCTATAACTTGAGATGTGGCTCAATTACTACACAATGTTTAGGCCCGGTTACAGCTCCTCTATTCTAACTTCCAAGCCCAATATAACCTCCAAGGAGTCCGATTTAAGTCTTGTGTTCTTCATAAAAGTTGTAGATATGGGTTTTACCTTATAGATAACAAATATTTAGCCCAATACAGATCTTACAACCTGAATTATGCTCTGATTACTGCACACTATTCAAGTTCCAATCACAAAACCTGTATTCTAACTTTCAAGCCCAATTAGTTCCACTAGATGTCTGACTTTGACCTAAAGCTCTTCATGAAAGTTGTAGAGCTCTCTCTTATCTTTCCATCAAGGTAAAATTCATAATGGCTAGATGGTGGGTTTTGGAAGTAGTGGTAAAAGTAGTGATTCAAATTCAGTTTAAGATCAGTTGTTACGTTCACCAGAAAATAAAAACCTTACAACTAGCTGCAGTTAGTAAGGGTCGATCCACAAAGAGCCAAGGGAATTACCATTATCAAACAATTTCTAATTCAAACTCTGGTTAACAATAAATAGTAAAAATGGGGGATTTTGGTGTTTGTAGAGAACAATGAATAGCTTCAAAAATAATAACAATAAATAAACTGAGATTAACAATTTAAAGAAAATGGTTAAGAGACTGAATCCACCACTAGATTTACATAATATTGCTAACTCAAATATCCAATTATTCCAACATGCTCAATTATATTTTTACATAATTGTGAGATTAAAAATCTCTGTTTTCCTTACATATTGGCCAATTCAGCAATAGCTCAAATCGACCCCTAATCATTGATTAATTATAAAGCAACCACTCTTACAATCAATCAACAATTGCTTTAAGATTTAGAAAACTAATTACACTAAAATCTAATCACACACTGAGATTAAATTGCTTAGAACATATATTTCTCTAAATATACTACTGCAACCGCGCATAATATACTCAGATCTACCACTTTTATACTGGCAAATAACACAAAGATAATTATACTTGTATTAACAACATACAATCCTCTAGCTCTACTACCGCAACCACGCATAATAACTCTAGATCTACCACTTTTGAAAGTGGAAACAAGTACAAAATCTTCATACAACAACAGATTCAAAAATATATGAATAAAAACATAACTGTGTTGAAATAACTGAATATCCAAGGTTCACAACATCAAAACTAATGGTTTCATCCTCCCTTAACTATGAGAGGTTTAGTTACACATAGATAGAAGGAAATCACAAGAGAAACTGAAAGAAAACATAAATTGGAATGAAAATGCAGAAGAAAATAAAAGCAAACAGATGTTCTATAGAGTGAGGATGACGGATCTTCAATTACTTGAACCCGAGACTCCAATCTTCGATCCAAGACTCCCCTCTCCTTCTCCAAGGACTTGCAGATACTCTCCTAGGTCAGAACTTGCTTCAAAACATGCTAAGGATGTGAATATATAGGCCCCCAACATAAACTTCTTTGATTCCTATCTGGAGCAATACACTGCCATGTATGTCTCTATTTTGAAGAGCCAAATTTACTATTCTTAGAGGCAAAAGTCATAGGAGTACATGGCCTAGGCCGTGTACTCTCATACGGCCGTGTACTTTTTACGCAGCCTAGGCCCTGTATTCTGACACAGGCCGTGTATTTTGACATAGGCCTTGTATTTTGAGTCCTTCATTTTTTGGCCTGGATTCTTCTCAGAAACTCTTCTTTCATTGTTTCAAAGGGAGAAATTGGTCTTCATGAATCCATAGCCCTTCTTCAAGTGGATGTTAAGCCTGATTTAGGTTAAATGAACTCTGTCATTCAAAGGTTTCCTAAAAAGTTCAAGTATCAGCATCTGAGAATACATTTAAGGAAAGTTTTATAGTAATGTTCCAATTAGGGTTTGATATCAGAAACTAAGCTAAATGATGACAATTAAGCACAAATGGAGTTCAATGAATTAATTACAAGGTGATTAAAATATAGGAATAATCAACAGATCAATTACCCCCACACTTAACCTTTTGCACTCCTGGGCAAAAATATATAATTCAAAATAGTTTCCCAACAAGCCAAGCAAATGCAGAATAATGAGCAAAGACCTTTATGTATTCAGTTTTCAAAGAATTTAAACAATCAAGAATTCCCTTTCTTAGCAATCCAAGTTGGCAAGCAAAATCAATCAAATTTTAGGGTTCAATCAGCATGATAAATGTCACTGATATATACTCTCACACTCAAGTGTTTCAGGCTTATGTTTTCACTCAACCAACTCATGAGAACAAGCTTTATCATAGGCTTGTCAAGCCTCTGCTTCTCCACTACTCAGACCACATGCAAACAGAGATCAAAAGGACTTTATTCAGGTTGTAATGGGGTCAGGGTTAAGGTAGAATACATCAAAGATAGACAAAGCTAGACCATAAGAACTAGAAGAGCAAAATGGGAAAACACAAAATTTTCCAATAATCTTCAAATTCAAATTCCTATTATGTACCTTATCCTTTTTCTGACCCCTTTTCTTTTTTTTTTCTTTTCTCTCTTTTTCTTTTTTTTTTATAAATACACCTTGCATCCTATTCACAATAAAATTTTGCCAACATGAAACTTTTATATACAAACATAACTAGGCAAAAACATCATTAATTCAAATACCCCCACACTTATTCAAAAACCAATTTCCAATGCAATCCTTAAGCTCTTCTACTCCCTAAGGTAGGGTAGTAAAATGGTTTTTCACTTTTAGATTTAAATCGAGCTTAGATAGAAGGAAATGGGGTCAATTAGGCTCAAAGGGGTTAAATAACGGATAAAATGCAAGGATGGCTATTTAGCTAGTAATTATTTACAAAGAAAATGCCTTTATCATTTCAATTGTATACAGTGGTCATTAGCAGCTTAAAAGAGAACCAAGACAAGTTCTGAAAAGCACAAGAATCATGAGTGGAATCACACATTTAAAGAATCAAGGTGGCCTAAGATTAGCCATTCACAATAAGGCCCAAAAACTCACTAGGTTTCGATTCATCATTTTTAATTAAACTCTTTCATTTTTCAGAATCTCACTTAATAAAATCGATAAATAGAAAGTTCATTCAATCATACTCAAAGTTTTATTCAATTTTTTTCAACATTTTTTATTAATATAAAATTTGGGTCAATTGCTCACTAATCACATCACTTGAAAACTTATCAGAAACTTTAAAAGCCCAATGAATAAGTATCCACCAGAAGAACAACACCATCAAGATCAAATACATTCATTTCATGAAAAACAGTTCAGTTCAATTAGTCATTCAATCCCCAGAAGAACCATTCAGAAAATCAAAAGTATCAAAATATCCACACCCCCACACTTAAACTAGGCATTGTCCTCAATGTTACACACATCCAGAAAAGGAAAATAATGACAAAGAGAATGCTACACACGTCCAGAAAAGGAAAATAACCATCAAAACTCTAACATAAACATGTGCAAACGAAACCAAGAATAAAACAACGATGAATTAAACACCAAATGTATAGTTCAAAACAAAACCACAATTTACAATGCAAGATAATGAACATACAATGGAAACTATAGGGTACAGATAATGGGGAAAGAGGAAAAATTATTGCAAATGTTTGAGTATCTCGTCCATGGTGCTGTGAATCAATCCCAACTGATCATCAATACACTGGAGGCACGTAGTATGGTCTATCTCTAGGCGATCAATACGTGCAATGACGTCATCAAGTGTAGTGACTCGCGCCCTAGAGCTAGATAGACCAGCCTCAGCAGCAAAACGAGAACCAGACTCCAGAGGCACTTCATCATGAGGCTGTGGTGAAACTCCCATCGAGATAGCCTGGTTACCAGCTTCTACCAAAAATAGTATTTCATTCTATTTTTCATATAATCCCATGTGAATCAGAGTGGAACTATCAATGGCCGAAGAGCCCGTAGCAGGATCCTCAATAAGAACATCAAAATCCAACCCAAAGTACTGAGCAATAAGGGTAATAAATCCCCCCACTAAAATATGATCAGTCAAAGCAGTCCTTAAATGTTTAAATAAGTTACACAACCAATATGATCCATTAATAGGCTCCCCATTAATCATGCAATGTAAAAAGAATAGTTCAACTCGACTAATGGTGCCTTGACTCTCACCCCTAGCACAATTAGTATTTATAAGCCATTTTTGGATGTATCTATGTGCAGGAGACCTGAGTCTGGAAGCCTTGGACTTGCTAGGATCATAATTACCAAAATCAACAACAGTTAATGCAGTCCAAACTCTACCAGGCTTAAATTCAGTGGGAAGCTGGTTGTGACCTATAGGGAAGCTAAAAATGGCACTAAATTAGTGAATGTCTAACTGGTGGGGAATGTCAAAGAGCTCAAAATCGATTTTACCAGGCCATCCCTCTTGATCACAAAGAGGATATAGTTTTCGGTTAAAACTAATAATGAATTCCCTAGTCAAGGTGTCATAAGTCGGTGCAGGCATTCTAGCAAAGGTGGCCCAACCTATTCCATCCAACAATTCAAAAACTTCATTATACAATCCTATCTGACGTAAAGTATCTTCATCTAGAAATTTAGTTGGAACAACATCCTTAGTTAAGATATGATGGACATTTACCTCAGGTGGAAGGGATGGTTCACGCGAAGGAGTTAGTGAACGTTGAATAGCAGAATGGTCGAACCCTCGACCACTGCTGGCATTTTGCTTCACGTGCTTCTTTGGAGGCATTTTTGAGAAATGTAACAAATGGGTACTGTTCACAGAGAGGGGAAGGTCACAGTGGTGGTGGAGACAAGGAGAAAAAAGTTGGGTTTTAGGGAAAATGTGAAGAAATGGAGATTATTTACTGAAAATGGAGTTAGAAATGAAGAAAAGAAAGATTGGGTAGTGATTTTAAGCTTAAAAATGGAAGAAAGATGAAGGTGGTGGTTATGGAGGATGTGTGGCCGTGTGGGTGGTGGTGGGTACGTGGGAGAGAGAGAGAGATGGTGGGTTGGTTAAAATAAGCAAAATGAAGAGAAAAGTAAGAAAAATGAGAGATTATAGTGATTTTTGGGTGAAAAATGTTTGGAAATAGAGGATTAGAGTGGTGGGAATGGAGGTTTGGGAAAGGAAGAGAGTGGAGGAGATGGGGGATACGTGAGAGAGGAAAGAGAAATGGAAGAAGGAAGGAAGGAGGAGCCCTAAAATGGGCTCTGGTGAGAATACACAGTCGTGTATGATTCTGTCTCCATAATGGTCTCTACTGCGTAATCTCACACGGCCGTGTGAGAGTACACAACCTAGGCCGTGTACCTCAATGTTTTGCATTTTTTTATGAATAGAAACATGGCTTCCCCTACTTCACAAACTCAAGAAAATGCCTCCCTAGATTGACTTATTTCACTTTGAAATGGATTGGAAACTCTTTTGCAAAGTTGTTTCTCGAAAAATGCTCAAGAAATCAGTTCAAAAACATAGGTCAAGGTCTTTTAAAGTCAGATTCCCAAGACTAAAGCTCATCATGCTTGAGGGGATAACAAAAACTTACGAAGTTCATAGGGTACAAATTCATATGAACGCGTCTCAAGAGATTAACTCTTTACTCAGTCCATTCATCATGAAATTTAAAATTTAACTTCTCAGTTCAAGGTAATCATCCTCAAAGAACAAGGTTCAGCATTTAGAAGAACGAAACAACAACACCATAAAAGAATTAATTCCTACAGTTTCACTTGGTTTCCATTGTACTCAATCCACACAATTATCAAACAAATAATCCATGCATTCAAACACATATTTAATCAAACCAAAACACAAAGCTTCAAAGATTCACATGCTTACAATCAACAAATAGATCAAGACATATTCTAAGAAACTATTAAAATCACAAAATAAAAGGGATAGAGAAAATAAATCTGGTTGGGTTGCCTCCCAATAAGTGCTTAGTTTATTGTCCTCAACCTGACATGATGATACTTTCAATGCTCCTCATATTCTAGAAGGATAAGGGTCATCACTTCCACCTCTGGACTGTTAGGAAGTTCATGGTATAGTTTGAGACAGTGGCTATTGACCTTAAATACTTTGCTAGAAATCTCACTCATGATCTCAACTGCACCAAAAGAAAAGGCATTAGTTACCACAAACGCCCCAATCCACTTAGAGCATAATTTACTTGGAAACAACTCAAGTTTGGATTGGTATAGCAGAACTTTTTGTCCTTTGTGAAATTTCTTTCTGGAAATCAATTGGTCATGGAATGCCTTAGCTTTAGTCTTATAAATTAGGGCATTCTCGAAGGCCTCATTTCTCAGTTCTTCCAGTTCCTGTAACTGGAACTTCCTTTGCTTTCCAGCACCTTCCAATTTCATATTAACTTGTTTAATGGCCCAGTAAGAAGCGATGTTGCAGCTCAACGGGGAAGATGACAGGGCTTTCCATACACCAACCGAAATGGTGACATGCCAATGGGAGTCTTATAGGCAGTTCTATAAGCCCATAAAGCATCTTCAAGTTGAGTGATCTAATCTTTTCTTGAGGGATTCACTGTCTTTTCAAGGATTGATTTAATCTCCCGGTTGGACACTTTAGCTTGTCCATTTGTCTATGGATGGTAAGGACTAGAAATTCTATGCAGTACTCCATATTTCTTCAAGAGAGCATCAAAGGTTCTGTTGTAGAAATGGGTTCCTTGGTCACTAATTATAGCCCTCGGGGTCCCAAACCTAGAGAAAATATGTGATTTCACAAATTCTGCAATAGTTTTAAAATCATCAATCGAGTGCCTTTTGCTTCCACCCACTTGGACACATAATCAATAGATAAGAGAATGTATGAGAAACCAAATGAAGGGGAAAATATTCCCATGAAGTCAATACCCCACACATCAAAGACTTCCACAAAAATGATCAGAGTCTAAGGCATTTGATTACAAGGACCAATATTACCTGTTCTCTGACAATGATCACAAGACTTACAGAAGTTGTAAGCATCTCTAAAGATTGTGGGCCGGTAGAAACCACTGTCAAGCACCTTATTGGTTATCCTTTTACTGCCGAAATGCCCTCCACATGCATAGGTGTGACAAAAGGAGAGAATGGAGTGTGTCTTAGAATCAGGAATGCACATCCTTATGACTTGATCTGCACAATGCTTCCAGAGGTACGGGTTATCCTAGATGTAGTATTTACAGTCACTCCTCGGTTTATCTCTCTGACCTTTGTTTAAACCCTCTGGAAAGTTATTGGTGACTATGTAGTTCACAATATCAGCATGCCAAGGTGTTATGGCCTTGACGGCCATCAGACACTCATCCAGAAAAGTCTCTATAATTGGCATTTCCTCCTCTTCAGTCACCAACCTACCTAAGTGGTCGGTAACCAAGTTTTCGCTTCATTTATTGTCTTTGATCTCCAAATCAAATTCTTGGAGCAATAGAATCCATCGGATCAGCCTAAGCTTTGCTTCTTTTTTTATCAGGAGATACTTCAAAGCTGCATGATCTGAAAACACAATCACTTTAGAACCAATTAAATATGACCTAAATTTTTCTAAAGCAAATGCAACAGCTGGAATTTTTTTTCAGTGGTTGAGTAATTAAGCTGAGCATCATTTGTGGAAATAAGTTTGCCCCAAATGGTTTTATATGTTAAGTTTTGATGATGACAAATACAAGACAAAAAGAATACTTTGCTTATGTTCCTTGTTACATCCTATATAGAGCATATCCATCAATAATTGATAAATATCTTATTTTGGATGTGTCTATGAAAGTTTTATATGCATGCTAAACTAACTAGAGTTATACTTTTATGATTCATGCATATGAAGATATTGAATTATGATTTTGGATTAACTATGCTTGTTTAAGTGAGTAATACTTTGTAGGATAGTCCAAGTACCAAGAGTGAGCTTACAACAAGAAAGCAAAAGATATGTATTAAGCTCAACACAAGGAGAATGTGATTAAACATATGTCTTTGAAGAATGTTTTTAATGATAACAAACATGAAGACAATATGAAGATGATGGGAAGACCAAGTCTAAGATCCTATACGAATAGTTTTAGGACTTAGAGTCTCTTTCTTCGAGGATCTCTTTGGATATCTCATAGTGCTTTAAGATAAAACAAAATGCTTCCTTAAACTTATACCAAAACTGTTTTGATCTTGAAAATAACTTTAAAATGTTTTGGTGTTTTTGATAAACTTTCTGGGATATTTTTCAAACATTTATAACTATTTTTAAACAGAGGTATTTGAATAACCTTGAAGGTATTCAAATAACATCCTTCTAAACAGCTTTTAAAATGTGTTTAAAATAGAGGTATTCGAATACACCCTTGTGGTATTCGAATAACCTGCTTCTGAACTATTTTTTATAAGAAATGAAACCAGTGGTATTCGAATACACCCTTGTGGTATTCGAATAACCTGCTTATGAACTCTTTTTTATAAGAAATAAAAATAGTGGTATTCGAATACCCCATGATGGTATTCGAATAACCCACAAGACTCTGTTTCATTTTTTTGAATTCTACGTATACGTTAACGCATTTAATATTATATTAAATTCCTCCAATGGGCATTTTCTTTCTGACTCTATAAATAGAGATCGTGGGTCTCATCTGTTGGCAACCCAGCTATCTGTTTAATTTACGCTTGCTTTTAAAAATGTGATTTATAATTTACGCCTATTTTTTGTACTCTTTTTGCTGAAACTTTGAGATGTCATTTGAGAGCCTCTTAGCACTTCAATTTGTATTATTTGCTCTGAGTGAAAATTTCTTTTCATCTATATTTCTGTTCTTCTATATTGAGGGTGAGGTATCCTTCAAAGTTTGTATAAGGGTGAGGTATCCTTGCAGACTGAGGCTTTAGCACAAGGGTAGAGTTTTCCTGTGTGTGAAAAATGCTCTTTTATGTAACGGTTGCAAGCACTTATTGAAGCTTGTATACATGGTGAAAAATCTCGGCTATTGTTTCGAGGACTGGACGTAGACCACAAGTGGGTTAGTGGTTGAACCAGGATAAATATTGAGTCTGCTTCTCTCTTCTTAATCTCTTTATTTTACGTAATTTTATATTATTACACATTTATTTATTTGCTATTCTTAAAGCTTTTATTCTTCATCTCACAATTCCTTTTCTTTTATTTAATAGCTTAAATATTTATGTTTATTTTAAGAGCTTTTGTGAAAAGTTTTTTTATACCCAATTCACCCCCCTCTTGGGTGATGGTTGCCATGACTAATAAGTGGTATCAGAGCTTCGTGCTCTGATGAAAGCTTAACCGCTTAGAGTTAAAGATCCTTGTCTATTGGCAACCTTGAAAGTTTTTCAAAATAGAAGGTTTTGAAATTGATAAACCACCATTCTTTGATGGTGTGCATTTCTTTTATTGGAAAGCTAAAATAGAGTTTTATATGCAATCTATTGATTTAAATTTGTGGGATGTTGTGCTAAATGGATTTATTTGCAAACCAAAATAAACTTGGAATGTCTATGACAAGAAATGTTTTTCTTTGAATATTAGAGCTATGCAAATTTTGAGAAATAGTTTGAATGATGATGCTTATGGTAAAATTAAAAGTTGTTCTAGTGCCAAAGAAATTTTAGACACTCTTGATGCTGTTTATCTTGCTAACAATGATTTTGTGTATAAAGTTATATATAGAAAGTAAGAAGAGCAAAAGCCATTAAAGGAAACTTGTCATGAAAAATATCCTCAAAGAGATGTTCAAATGATTGAAGGGAGTCAAATGCCTCTTGGTGACAATGGTGCTCAATTTGAAGCAGAGGCAAAGCAAAACAAAATTAATAAGGAAGAAGGTGATTCTCTTAAAGAGCCAAGTGTGCTAGAAATTGAAACTACTTCCTATTTGGCTAAAAAGGACTTTGAGGTAAATAATTCTAAATTAGATTATAGTCCTTCCTATGATGAGTTACAATGTGCATATAGTGAATTATATGATGATTGATTGAATTTAGAAAAGAAAAACTTATCGTATTTAGAAAACATTTCCTCTATTGAAAATGAAACTGAGACTTTAAAAAATGAATATGCTTTTCTTAATGAGAAAATACCTTTGAAATATGAAACCTCATCTTCTTGTGAAAAGTGCATTAATTTAGAAAATCAAGTTGAGGACTTATATTCCAAATTTGTCAAAGCTAATGATTCAAATTGCTTACATTCTATGCTTGTTAATAAGAATAAAATTAGTGTTATTCCATGTGAAAATTCAAGCAAGTCTTATGACAAAAATAATTTAGAATATAAAAATAATAAAATGCTTAAGTTTTTGAAAGATGATCTTCAAAAGATTAAACCATCATTAAATTCAATTGTTTGCAATTTTTATGGTCATCTAGTACATATTTATCATTTATGCAATTATAGAAGAAATCCTTATATGAGAAATAATATGGTATAGGTTCTTACAAATCTTAAAGGCTCTAGTACTAACATTCAAGGACCCAAAATGAAGTGGGTACCAAAGTGTCCTCCTAGTATTTCAGTTATGCAGAATATCTCAAAAGAATGGACAAAATTGGTCAAAATAAAGAGGAATCATCAAGGAGAATGCTTCCAAAGCCTAATGGTAGAAACTTTAGTCAAAGAAGGAAGATGACTTCAACTAAAGCTTCTCAAGTACAAAATGTAGAACTTGTTAAGTTTAAGACTCCAAAAGAGAAGCAATGGATAAGAAAAAGTATTTCCTTGATTACCAAGGCCAAGGTATCAAAAGCTTTTACCTCTTATGCACACTCACATGCAAAGTTAATAAATTTGAGGTATATTCCTTATAGGCCTTAAGTGATTAATAGAATCATGTGTACTTGATAAAATTTAAATATTATGTTTAACACATGATTATGTTCATTCTTATTATATCATAATTCATTAATTTGTTATATAACTTGGTACATAAGGGTCTATAATGCTTATGTATGCTTTATATGCTTTAAAATTGTCTACATATCATGAAAGCAAGCATGTTTTCGGCTATGTGCTTAATGGTAACTGATTATTTAATTTATTGTCCTCAATTTACATACTATGAAAAATTAATCTTTATGAGAGCATAATAGATTAATATTCAAAAACTAACACACAAGGACCCAATAAAATTTGAGTACCAAAAGTCAAAAATTGAAGTGTGTTGTAGGTGTGCTTGAAGGCCAAGAACTAACTTTGATATCTTGAAATGGCTGCTCCATGTACAAAGACCAGAAATAATTTTAAGCTTTCTTCCTTGTCTCCGTAAAGTTTGGACTTACAATTTTTTGGATAAGTGAAAACTTTTATTATGCTTTTCTAGCCTTATAATCTGAAAATATCTCTACATGCTAGATAAAGTATGCTCCTTGCTTAAAATGACATGTCTAATGATAATATCCTTGAGCTTGATTTCTTGATCAATCACACATATAATTAAATATTTGAATTTATTGCTTAATTATGATTTCATCCTTCTTGAATTATTACTGACTTGAGCGTCAGAGTTATCCCGAAATCATTTTTGCAGGTACTCCATCAAAAGGTAAGCTTTCGTCTCTCAAAATGCAATTCCTGGACATAATTTATATAATTTTTTGTTTAAGTTATTCGCATACCTCTCTATGGTATTCGAATTCCATTGCTTTTATACGTGCAAATTTGTGATTTTCTGATATGGTTATTTGAATAGACCTATGGCTATTCGAATACCATACATCAGTACAATATTCCTATAAGCTGGTGTATTCGAATAACTAAGTAGTTATTCGAATAACCTGAGGCTTATTAATATCAGTGTTTCTCACATGCCTCTGGAGTATTCGAATACCTTGGAAGATATTCGAATACTTGCTCTTGTCTTGCCTATTTGTTTTGTGTGGGTATTCGAATATAGGAATCAGTATTCGAATATAGGCTGGCAGCCAAGCCAAACTGGCCCATCTATTCGAATAACTGGGAAGTTATTCGAATACCTTCTATCAGAATGTGCATCCCTTGGTCTTTCCCAGCTGTTCTGTTCGAATACATCTCATGGTATTCGAATAAAATCTGTTAAAGGCCACAACGCTCGGCTTTCCCTAGTCATCTATTCAAATAAAACCTTTTTTATTCAAATAAGCACAAATTATTTGAAAGGTTCTGCTGCATTTATTGTTGTATATATTGCATAGCATTAATAATCAATATATGCTAAATTCTTTGTTTGTTTTGTCTGACAATATGCACTTAATGATATGTATGAAAAATGCAAATGCTTAACCAAATGTAATTGGCTATTCTTTTGATGATTATATGTACTTAGCTAAATTGATTAATGAAATAAAATATTTTTTGCCCTTGTGAACTCATTTGTTATTTTATTATTTTGAATGCTTATTTGCTTATGAGTTTGGCATAATGACTAACTTCTATGGATCCAAAATTGATGGATACCAAAGAAAGGACTTTGAATTATTTTGTAGGGTGTCAACTACCTCAAGCAAGCATTTAAATGGAATAAGTTCATTTAACTTGAGGATAATAAAGTTTAAAAGGATTCAACTTTTAAAGAGGGTGCAAAGAATTTCTATTCTTTCATGAAAACTTGAAGCTTGGAAGTTGAAGTCACCTACAAAAACTCAAAGAGTACACTTTTAGTGATATCAATCCTTATTTATGCTTTAAATTTGATATCATATGATATATGAAGAAGTAGAGAGTTGTGTTATACCTTTACATGCCTTACATGATAAATATTTGCCTAAAAATGCCTAAATAAGTTTTGATGATGATCATATGTTTCTTGATAAACTTGAATCATGCCTTAAAATGCTTAAACTATTTTTTTTGGATTCAAGTGCATATGTGCTTCATACATTCTTGTTAGAGCTAACATTGCATGGTTGATAATGTGATGTTAGTCATGGCAACCATTACCCAAGAGGGGGTGAATTGGGTATTAAAAAAAAACTTTTCGCAAATGCTCTTAAAATAAATACAAATATTTAAGCTATTAAATAAAAGAGAAAGAATTGCGAGATGAAGAAAGAAAGCTTTAAGAACTATAAATAAATAAATGTACAATAATATAAAATTGTATAAATAAATGTGCAATAATATAAAATTACGTAAAATAAAGATTGCACAAAATAAAGAGATAAAGAGAAGAAGAGCAGGCACAATATTTATCCTGGTTCGACCACCAACCACTTGTGGTCTACATCCGATCCCGAAACACGTTCGAGATTTTTCACTATATGTACAAGCTTCAATAGGTACTTGCAACCTTTACATAAGAGAGCACTTTTCACACACAGGGAAACTCTACCCTTGTGCTAAAGTCTCAGCCTGCAGGGATACCTCACCCTTACACAAACCTTAGAGGGATACCTCACTCCCTTTACAAATCTTGAAGGATACCTCACGCTCAATGTAGAAGAACAGAAATATAGATGAAGAGAAACTCTCACTCAGAGTAAATTATACAAATTGAAGTGCTAAGAGGCTCTCAAGGATATCTCAAAGTTTTAGCAAAAAGAGCACAGAAAATAGGCATAAAATATAAATCACATTTTTCAGAGCAAGCGCAAATTAAACAAATAGATGGGTTGCTTGCAGATGAGACCCACGGTCTCTATTTATAAAGCCAGATAGAAAATAGCCGTTGGAGCAAATTAATGTGATAATTATTACGAGAATATGGCCGTTTATTTCCTTTTCAGTATTCGTAAAAAAACGTGTTTATTCGAATACCATAAATCAGTATTCGAATGCCACTGTTTATAAACCATCGTGAAAAGCACATTTATATGGGTTATTCGAATACCAACATGAGGTATTCGAATACCTCTATTTAAAACACGTTAGAAAGGCAATTCTGAAGCTTGTTATTCGAATACCTTAAGAGGTATGCGAATGCCTCTATTTAAAATATAGTCTAGAACATTTTTAGGCATGTGGTATTCGAATACCATATCATGTATTCGAATGCCCCTTTAAAAAAACTCATTCAGGAACGTTTTTGTGTTGTGGTATTCGAATACCACAAGCTGTATTCGAATACTCCTCACAGATTTTGAAAACTGAATTCAAATGATCATAACTTCTTCATTTCTTATCCGTTTAAAGCAAATGACCAGTCATTGGAAAGATCTTTGAGTCTATTTTCAAATGAAAGAAGTTTCAAAACAAAACTCAAAGTATTTTGAAAGATATGGTCAAAAGAGTGACCAAATGTTAGTTTGACAAAACTCAAACTTTGCTATTTTTCATAAAATTAAACTACCACCATAACTAGCTTTTCAAAACTTGTTTGTTGAATATTTTAATATGTAAAAACCATTTGTAAAGATTTGAAAAACATATTTGAGATATCCATAAGGCTTCTTACATAAAGACCCTAAGTCCTAAAAGCTATACCATTTAATATTCCTTTGGACTTGGTCTTTGATATGACTTTGATGTTATCAATACCTTCATGAGATATCCGTTCACATTCTCCTTGTGTTGAGCTTAATATATATCTTTTTCTTTCTTGTTGCAAGCTCATTCTTGATACTTGGACTATCCTACAAAGTATTATTCACTTAAACAAGTATAGTTAGTCCAGAATCATAATTCAATATCTTCATATGCATGATTCATAAAAGTATAACTCTAGTTAGTTAAACATGCATATAAGACTTTTATAGATACATCCAAATAAGATATTTATCAATTAGTAATGGATATGCTCTATATAGGATGCAACAGAACATAAGCAATGTGTACTTTTTGTCTTGTATTTGTCATCATCAAAACTTAACATATAAAACTATTTGGGACAAACTTATTTCCACAATCTCCCCCTTTTTGATGATGACAAATCACCAAAGAAGAAAAATATGTTGAACAATATAGAAGAATGAATTATTCATGTAAGCATATCAAACAATAAGCATATCAAGCATATATTTTTCTTTCCAATTTTCACTCCCCCTATTTGACATCAACAAAAAAGCTTAGAAAATTTTTCTCCCCCTTATAGATTCTACATATGATTCAATAATAGAGAGATGAAACAAGCATGCTTTCAAGATATAAAAAAAAAAAATTATTCATGCAATACTTGTCATATTTTGGTACATCAATATTTAGCATATGATAGTAACAAGCTTAAGAAATTATGTCTAGCATATAATATCTTGTATACCACATGATAAATAAGTACCACTTGATATCACTTATTAGGATTTACAAGATATCCATATAAGGTCATGAAATTAAGATTTTCAAACAGGAAGATCATGCAACTTGTCACACATCAAGCATTTCTCAATGAAAGAATCAAAATATATGAAATTTAAGAAAGTTTACCTTCTTTCATTGATAGAGGGAAAAAGAACAAGAGATGATCTTTGTTGACATGTTGATAGTATTATCAATAAAACATTTCATGTCAAACAAGGATGTAAGTCAAAGGATATAACATGTTTACCACTTGTTAGCTAAGAGATATACCACTTGTTAGTTATAGGATATGAGCAACAATTTAAGAGATAAGCTCCCCCTCAGAATATGCATATTATCAAAATAATAGATAAAGGAAATATGTATGCGAAAATCATATAAGCACATTTCCTTAAAGAAAAGTAAGGCAAAAGTTTTTTTATTTTTAATCCATCAATCAAAGAACATTTTATATGAAAAGCATATATTCATTGAGATAGATTAAACCAAGTTAAAAGAACATAAGTACATCTCCTTGATGAAATATGCTATAGGAATCAACGCATGTATAGAGCTAATATCATTCACCCTAAATGCAATGACAAAACAGCAAGTTAATATCTAATTAGGCACTTTGTCAGAGCTAAGCATACTTCTCATGTGACGAAAGCATCTAGTCATTTTAAGATCAATTTATCAACAAGTATCATACAATCCATATCATATATAGTACCACAAAAGCTTAGGGATAGAGATACTTATTGAGATAGATAAAGAGTAATGATCCTTCTTTATTGGTCATTTAACTTTGAGCTTTCTTCCTTTGAATTCTCCATTCCATTGCACTAGAAGAAAGTCTTCTTTATCTTCCTCTTCATTTGAATTCCATTCAACTTTTCTCATTTATCCACATATGCTTGTATGTAGAAATCTGATGGCTATATTTGAAGCACATAGAGAGACTTGCAAAGCTAACTTTAAAAGTCCTCTAAAATATAGGTTAGCATCAAATATCATATAAGCCTATTTATAAGCACAATTCAGGTTGATATATAATTTTAAAGCATGTATCATATTATCAACCATGCAATATTAGTTGCATGAAGCACATATGCACTTGAATCCAAAAAAGAATATTTAAGCATTTTAAGGCATGATTCAAGAAATATATGATTATCATCAAAACTTATTTAAGCGTTTTTAGGCAAATAATGATCATGCAAGCATGTAAAGGTATAACATAACTCTCTACGTCTCCATATATCATATAATATCAAATTTAAAGCATAGATAAGGATAATAGATTGATATCACCAAAAGTATACTCTTTGGATTTTCGTAGATGACTCTCACTTCCACCAACTTCCAAGCTTCAAGCTTTCATGAAGGAATAGAAATTATTTGCACCCCTTTAAAAGTTGAGTCCTTTTAAACTTCACTATCCTTAAGTGGAATGAACTCATTCCATTTACATGTTTGCTTGAGGTAGTTGATACCCTACAAAATAATTCAAAGTACTTTCTTTGGTATCCATCAATTTTGGATCCATTGAGGTTAGTCAATATGTCAAACTCATAAGCAAATAAGCATTTAAAATAATAAAACAATAAATGAGTTCACAAGATATTTCATTTCATTGATTAAATTAACTAAGTACATATAATCATCAAAAGAATAGCCAATTTGCATTTTTCATACATATCATTAAGTGCATATTTTTAGATAATACAAACAAAGAATTTAGCATATATTGATTATTAATGCTAGGCAACATATACAATAACAAATGCAGCAGAAATTTTTAAAAAAAGCATGGGTATGAAAAACAGCAGATTAAAAAACCGATAAGTATTCGAATGCTTATTTGAAAGATTAAAAAGATACCAAAACATGGTTTTAATGATGAATGCCTTAAATAGAAAAGCGTTGGTGTTCTCAAATAACAGAAGGGTATTCGAATAGGAGGGCTCAACAGGCGCAGCCTCCAGACAGGGGGTATTCGAATACTACACCAGGTATTCGAATAAAACACCAGAAAAAACTTGGCTGCCACACGAAGGTATTCAAATACTTTTAAAGGTATTCGAATGCTTATGAAGTATTCGAATACTCCAGAGACTAACTGAAGGTATTCGAATATTCCAGAGACAGAGGAGCAGGCTAAGGGAGCAGGTATTCGAATGCTCATAATGGTATTCGAATACTTCTGAGAGAAACAGAGATAGGAGACATCTGGGTATTCGAATAACCCTATGGTATTCGAATGCTCCAGAGAGCTATTTCATGGACTGAGACATAAAAGTTTCTGGGTATTCGAATAACCCTTTAAGGTATTCGAATGCCTTAAACAAAAAGAACGAATGTTTTCTCATATAACAGTAAGGGTATTCGAATAGTCTAAAAATAACGCAAGTTTGCACGTAAAACAACCAATGGTATTCGAATGCCATGTGAAGCTATTCGAACAACTAAACAAGAAAACACATATTTATGTCCAGAAAAAGCATTTTTGAAAGACGAAAGCATACCTTTTGATGGAATACCTGCAAAAATGATTTCGGGATAACTCAAACGCTCAAGTCAGTAATAATTCAAGAAGGATGAAATTATAATTAAGCAATAAATTCAAATATTTAATCATATGTATGATTTATCAAAAACTCAAGCTCAAGGATTTTCTCATTAGACATGTCATTTTAAGCATGGAGCATACTTTATCTAGCATATTAATATGCAGAAGGATTTTCAAATAATAATTGCAAAGATTAAAAACAACCATGCAATATAGCACTCATTTTAACATGCATTCATGACAATTAAACTAGATACTTGATTCTTACAAAACATTTTGAAACAACCAAGGATTATGTTAGAAAATGGATAAAACAAAATAAAACCATCTAACACAAATACTTATTTTAAGTCATGATTAAACAAAAAGACTCATGCTCAATGATATTATCATCAATCACGTCATTTCAAAGAATGAGCATACTTTTATCTAGCATATTAACGTGTAAAAAAAAAATGTTTAAGACATAAAGCTAGAAAAGTATAACACAAGTTCCACTTATCCACGGATTGCAAGTCCAAGCTTCATGAAGACAAAGAAAAGAGCTTGAAGTTATTTTTAGTCTTTGTACTTGGAGCAGCACTTTCAAGATGCCAAAGTCACTTCTTGGCCTTCAAGTACACCTACAACACACTTCAATTTTTAACTTTTGGTACCCAAATTTTATTGGGTCCTTGTGTGTTAGTTTTCAAATATTAATCTATTATGCTCTCATAAAGATTAATTTTTCATAGTATGTAAATCGAGCACAATAATTAAATAATTAAATATCATTAAGCACATAGTTGATAGCATGCTTACTTTCATGATATATAGACAATTTTAAAGCATATAAAGCATACATAAGCATTATAGATCCTATGTACCAAGATATATAACAAATTAATGAACTATATAATAGAATGAATATAATCATGTGTTAAACATAATATTCAAATTTTATTAAGTACACATGATTCTATTAATCAATTAAGGCATATAAGGAATATACCTCAAATTTATTGACTTTGCATGTGAGTGTGCATAAGAGGTAAAAGCTTTTGATACCTTAGCCTTGGTAATCAAGGAAATACTTTTTCTTATCCATTGCTTCTCTTTTGAAGTCTTGAACTTTGCAAGTTCTACATTTTGTGCTTGAGAAGCTTTGGTTGAAGCCATCTTCCTTCTTTGACCAAAGTTTATACCATTAGGCTTTGGAAGCATTCTTCTTGATGATTCCTCTTTATTTTGACTAATTTGTCCATCCTTTTGAGAAATATTCTGCATAATTGAAACACTAGGAGGACATTTTGGTACCCACTTCATTTTGGGTCCTTGAATATTAATATTAGGGCCTTTAGGATTTTTAGGAACCTATACCATACAATTTCTCATATAAAGATTTCTTTTATAATTGCATAAATGAGAAATATGTCCTAGATGACCACAAAAATTACAAATAATTGAATTTAATGATAGCTTGGTCTTTTGAGGATCATCTTTGAAAAACTTAAGCCTTTTCTTGTTATTACATTCTATGTTATTTTTGCCACAAGCTTTACTTGAATTTTCATATGGAATAACATTAATTTTATTTTCATTAACAAGCATAGAATGTAAGCAATTAGAATCATTAGCTTTGGAAAATTTGAAAGATAAGTCCTCAACTTGATTTTCTAAATTAATGCATTTTTCACAAGAAGATGAGGTTTCACATTTTAAAGAAATTTCCTCATCAAGAAAAATATTTTTCAAAGTTTTGATTTCATTTTCAATAAAGGAAATATTTTCCAAACACGATAAGTTTTTCTTTTCTAAATTTAACAAACCATCATACAATTCATTATATACACTTTGCAACTCATCATAGGAAGGACTATAATATAGTTTAGAATTATTTACCTCAAAGTCCTTTTTAGCCATATGGGAAGTAGTTTCAATTTCTAGGGTACTTGCCTCTTTAAGAGAATCACATTCTTCCTCATCAATTTTGTTTTGATTTGCCTCTTCTTCAAATTGAGCATCATTGTCACCAAGTGGCATTTGGCTCCCTTCAATAGTTTGAGTATCTCTTTGAGGATATTTTTCATGACAATCTTCCTTCAATGGCGTTTGCTCTTCTTGCTTTCTATATACAACTTTATACACAAAATCATTGTTAGCAAGATAAATAACATTAAGAACATCCCATATATCTTTAGCACTAGAGCAATTTTTAATTGTGGCATAAGCATCATCATTTATACTACTTCTCAATATTTGCATAGCTCTAATGTTTAAAGAAAAACATTTTTTGTCAAAACTATTCCAAATTTGTTTTGATTTGTAAGTAAATCCATTTAGCACAATATCCCACAAATCCAAATCAATAGATTGTATATAATTCTATTCTAGTTTTTCAATAAACAAAATGCACACCATCAAAGAATGGTGGTTTATCAATTTCAAAACCTTCCATTTTGAAAAACTTTCAAGGTTGCTCACAAGTAAGGATCTTTAACTCTAAGCGGTTAAGCTTTTACCAGAGCACGAAACTCTGATACCACTTGTTAGTCATGGCAACCATTACCCAAGAGGGGGGTGAATTGGGTATTAAAAAAAAACTTTTCGCAAATGCTCTTAAAATAAATACAAATATTTAAGCTATTAAATAAAAGAGAAAGAATTGCGAGATGAAGAAAGAAAGCTTTAAGAACTGTAAATAAATAAATGTACAATAATATAAAATTGTATAAATAAATGTGCAATAATATAAAATTACGTAAAATAAAGATTGCACAAAATAAAGAGATAAAGAGAAGAAGAGCAGGCACGATATTTATCCTGGTTCGACCACTAACCACTTGTGGTCTACGTCTAGTCCCCGAAACACAGTTCGAGATTTTTCACTATATGAACAAGCTTCAATAGGTATTTGCAACCTTTACATAAGAGAGCACTTTTCACACACAGGGAAACTCTACCCTTGTGCTAAAGTCTCAGCCTGCAGGGATACCTCACCCTTACACAAACCTTAGAGGGATACCTCACCCCCTTTACAAATCTTGAAGGATACCTCACGCTCAATGTAGAAGAACAGAAATATAGATGAAGAGAAACTCTCACTCAGAGTAAATTATACAAATTGAAGTGTTAAGAGGCTCTCAAGGATATCTCAAAGTTTTAGCAAAAAGAGCACAGAAAATAGGCGTAAAATATAAATCACATTTTTCAAAGCAAGCGCAAATTAAACAAATAGATGGGTTGCTTGCAGATGAGACCCACAGTCTCTATTTATAGAGCCAGATAGAAAATAGCCGTTGGAGCAAATTAATGTGATAATTATTACGAGAACATGGCCGTTTATTTCCTTTTCAGTATTCGTAAAAAAACGTGTTTATTCGAATACCATAAATCAGTATTCGAATGCCACTGTTTATAAACCATCGTGAAAAGCACATTTATATGGGTTATTCGAATACCAACATGAGGTATTCGAATACCTCTATTTAAAACACGTTAGAAAGGCAATTCTGAAGCTTGTTATTCGAATACCTTAAGAGGTATTCGAATGCCTCTATTTAAAACACAGTCTGGAACATTTTCAGGCATGTGGTATTCGAATACCATATCATGTATTCGAATGCCCCTTTAAAAAACTCATTCGGGAACGTTTTTGTCTTTGTGGTATTCGAATACCACAAGCTGTATTCGAATACTCCTCACAGATTTTGAAAACTGAATTCAAATGATCATAACTTCTTCATTTCTTATCTGTTTAAAGAAAATGACCAGTCATTGGAAAGATCTTTGAGTCTATTTTCAAATGAAAGAAGTTTCAAAACAAAACTCAAAGTATTTTGAAAGATATGATCAAAAGAGTGACCAAATGTCAGTTTTACAAAACTCAAACTTTGCTATTTTTCATAAAATTGAACTACCACCATAACTAGCTTTTCAAAACTTGTTTGTTGAACATTTTAATATGTAAAAACCATTTGTAAAGATTTGAAAAACATATTTGAGATATCCATAAGGCTTCTTACATAAAGACCCTAAGTCCTAAAAGCTATACCATTTAATCTTCCTTTGGACTTGGTCTTTGACATGACTTTGATGTTATCAATACCTTCATGAGATATCCGTTCACATTCTCCTTGTGTTGAGCTTAATATATATCTTTTGCTTTCTTGTTGCAAGCTCATTCTTGATACTTGGACTATCCTACAAAGTATTGTTCACTTAAACAAGCATAGTTAGTCCAGAATCACAATTCAATATCTTCATATGCATGATTCATAAAAGTATAACTCTAGTTAGTTAAACATGCATATAAGATTTTTATAGATACATCCAAATAAGATATTTATCAATTACTAATGGATATGCTCTATATAGGATGCAACAGAACATAAGCAATGTGTACTTTTTGTCTTGTATTTGTCATCATCAAAACTTAACATATAAAACTATTTGGGACAAACTTATTTCCACATGTGATACATGCTTTAAATTATATTTCAACCTAAATTATGCTTATAAATGAGGTTACATGATATTTAATGCTAACCTATGTTTTAGAGGACTTTTAAAGGTAGCTTTGCAAGTCTCTCTATGTATTTCAAATATAGCGATCAGATTTTGTACATACAAGCATATATGGATAAATGAGAAAAGTTGAATGGAATTCAAATGAAGAGGAAGATAAAGAAGACTTTCTTCTAGTGAAATGGAATAGAGAATTTAAAGGAAGAAAGCTCAAAGTTAAAGGACCAATAAATAAGGATCATCACTTTTTATCTATCTCAATAAATATCTCTATCCCTAAGCTATTGTGATACTTTATATGATATGGATTGTATGATATTTGTTGATAAATTAATTTAAAATGATTAGATGCCTTCCTTACATGAGAAGTATGCTTAACTTTGACAAAGTGCCTAATTAGATATTATCTTGCTAATTTGTCATTGCATTTAGGGTGAATAATATTAGTTCTATACACGCTTTGATCCCTATAGCATATTCCATCAAGGAGATATACTTATGTTCTTTTAACTTAGTTTGATCTGTCTTAATGAATATGTGCTTTTTATATAAAATATCTATACCTTCTAAAATGCTTTTGAAAATATAATATTCCCTTGTAAAATTCTTTTTGAAAGGGGAAGAAGTTTTAAAATAGTTTTTTATTGAAGAATTAAGAAGATGTATCTTTGCCTTGCTTTTCTTTAAGGTAATGTGCTTACATGATCTTAGCATACATATTTCCTTTATCTATCTTGTGCTTCAATAAGGGGGAGTTTATCTTACTTATCTTACATATCTTTCTTCCATGTCCTTGTTGACTAAAAATATATATATGCATGACTATGTTAAACTTTATATTTTGATAATATGCATATTTTGATGGGGAGCCTAACTCTTAAGTTATTATATCTTTTAGCTAACATCCTTGTTACATAAAGTGTTTTATCGTCATCATATGCTAAATGTTGATATACAAAAATATGACAAGCATTGCATGAATAATCCTCTATATCTTGCAAGCATATTTGTTTCATCTCTCTATTCTTGAACTATATGTAGAATCTAAAGGGGAGAAAATATTTTTTTTCTTTCTAAGTCTTTTTATTGATGTCAAATAGGGGGAGTGAAAATTGGAAAGAAAAATATGTTCTTACTCTTATTGGTTGATATGCTTACATGAATATCCATTCTTATATATTGTTCAACATTTTTTTCTATAGTGATTTGTCATCATCAAAAAGGGGGAGATTGTGGAAATAAGTTTGCCCCAAATGGTTTTATATGTTAAGTTTTGATGATGACAAATACAAGACAAAAAGAATACTTTGCTTATGTTCCTTGTTGCATCCTATATAGAGCATATCCATCAATAATTGATAAATATCTTATTTTGAATGTGTCTATGAAAGTTTTATATGCATGCTAAACTAACTAGAGTTATACTTTTATGATTCATGCATATGAAGATATTGAATTATGATTTTGGACTAACTATACTTGTTTAAGTGAGCAATACTTTGTAGGATAGTCCAAGTACTAGGAGTGAGCTTGCAACAAGAAAGCAAAAGATATGTATTAAGCTCAACACAAGGAGAATGTGATTAAACATATGTCTTTGAAGAATGTTTTTAATGATAATAAACATGAAGACAAAATGAAGATGATGGGAAGACCAAGTCCAAGATCCTATACGAATAGTTTTAGGACTTAGAGTCTCTTTGTTCGAGGATCTCTTTGGATATCTTATAGTGCTTTAAGATAAAACAAAATGCTTCCTTAAACTTATACCAAAACTATTTTGATCTTGAAAATAACTTTAAAATGTTTTGGTGTTTTTGATAAACTTTCTGGGATGTTTTTCAAACATTTATAACTATTTTTAAACAGAGGTATTTGAATAACCTTGAAGGTATTCGAATAACATCCTTCTAAACAGCTTTTATAATGTGTTTAAAATAGAGGTATTCGAATACACCCTTGTGATATTTGAATAACTTGCTTCTGAACTATTTTTTATGAGAAATGAAACCAGTGGTATTCGAATACACCCTTATGGTATTCGAATAACCTGCTTCTGAACTCTTTTTTATAAGAAATGAAAATAATGGTATTCAAATACCCCATGATGGTATTCGAATAACCTACAAGACTCTGTTTCATTTTTTTGAATTCTCTCCAATGGGCATTTTCTTTTTGACTCTATAAATAGAGACTATGGGTCTCATCTGTTGGCAACCCAGCTATCTGTTTAATTTACGCTTGCTTTGAAAAATGTGATTTATAATTTACGCCTATTTTTTGTGCTCTTTTTGTTGAAACTTTGAGATATCATTTGAGAGCCTCTTAGCACTTCAATTTGTATTATTTGCTTTGAGTGAGAGTTTCTCTTCATTTATATTTCTGTTCTTTTATATTGAGGGTGAGGTATCCTTCAAGGTTTGTATAAGGGTGAGGTATCCCTACAGGCTGAGGCTTTAGCACAAGGGTAGAGTTTCCCTGTGTGTGAAAAGTGCTCTTTTATGTAACAGTTGCAAGCACCTATTGAAGCTTGTATACATAATGAAAAATCTCGATTATTGTTTCGGGGACTGGACGTAGACCACAAGTGGGTTAGTGGTCGAACCAAGATAAATACTGAGCCTGCTTCTCTCTTCTTAATCTCCTTATTTTATGTAATTTTATATTATTACACATTTATTTATTTGCTGTTCTTAAAGCTTTTATTCTTCATCTCGTAATTCCTTTTCTTTTATTTAATAACTTAAATATTTGTGTTTATTTTAAGAGCTTTTGTGAAAAGTTTTTTATACCCAATTCACCCCCCTCTTGGGTGATGGTTACCATGACTAACATCATTTAGAGTCCTTGATGCATAGTAAATAGCATAAGGAACTCTATCAACTCGCTATCCTAAGACAGCCCCTACCGCAAAGTCACTACAATCACACATCAATTCAAATGGTAATTCCCAGTTAGGTGGCCTGATGATAGGCGCAACAATCAACAATCTTTTAAGCTTACTGAAAGCTTCCATATATTTCTCATCAAAGTTGAAATTCATATCTTTTTGAATAAGTCAGCAAAGGGGCAATGAGACTTTGGAGAAGTCCTTAATAAATCTCTAGTAAAAACCTGCATGACCAATAAAAGAACGAATCTCCCGCACACTAGTGGGTAGGGGCAAAGAATGCATGAGTTTTACCTTAGCTTTATCTACTTCTATTTCCCTAGCAGAAATTACATGTCCTAACATTATACCTTCTTCTACCATGAAATGACATTTTTCCTAATTCAGAACCAGGTTAGTGTCAATGCATATTTTAAGCACCAATGTCAAATGATCTAAACAGTTTTCAAAACCATTTCCAAAGACACTAAAGTCATCCATAAAAACCTCACTGATGTTTTCAATGTAATCAGAAAATAAACTCATCGTGCATCTTTGGAAAGTTCCTGGTGCATTGTAGAGTCCAAAAGGCATTCGCCTATATGCAAAGGTACTAAATGGACAAGTGAATGTAGTTTTGTCTTGGTCTTCTAGAGCTATGGCAATCTGATTGTAACCTGAAAAACCATCCAAAAAATAATAATGAGAATGACCAGCTAATCTCTCTAACATTTGATCAATGAAAGGTAAAGGAAAGTGGTCTTCTCTGGTGGCAGCATTTAGCTTCCTATAATCAATGCAAACACACTAATCTGTCTGTAACATAGTGGGAATAAGCTCATTTTCAGCATTTCTTACTACGGTAACTCCAAATTTCTTAGTACTACCTGGATCGGGTTTACCCACTTGCTGTCTGAAATGGGGTAGATCACCCCCATACTTAGGAGCTTCAGTATCTCCTTTTTCACTACCTCCATCGTAGGCGGGTTCAACCTCCTTTGGGGATCTCTCACAGCTTTAGTATCCTCCTCTATTAGAATCCTGTGCATACAAATGGAGGGACTAATACCATTGAATCAGTCAACCAACCAATGGTTGTCTTATGCTCCTTCAAAACAGCCACTAATTTTTTTTCTTGTTCTTGGGTGAGTGACTTTGCAATTATGATTGGAAGTGTGTCCTTCTCTCCTAAGAATACATATTTCAGATGATCAGCCAGTGCTTTAGGATCTAGTTCAGGTGCCTACACAACAGAAGGTTGAGGTACATCAGTGATAACAAGTAAATCAATAAAAGATACCTCATGCTCTTCTGGAGTGGAAGAGAGCTCTTGTAAGGCAGCAACTGGAACACCCCTTTTTCCCAAGGGAACGTCTCATTTTCAATTACAATGCGAAAATAAAATTATGTGAGTTAAGACCTGGTTCATTTTAACATTACATGTATATTCACTCAATTACAGTTGGGTATTTAAATCGGTGAGTATATTATATATTTTTTTTTCGTTGTTGTTATAACAATCATAATTAATAACCATGTTGACGAAGCATAAATGGGACAAAGAATGAAACAGAAGTAAAGCATACATAGGAATTAACATTGCATCATTATATGTATATATATATATATATCAAACTGTTTAGTCACAAAGCCTGGTACATCAAAAAGCAAAACTATACCTGCCCTCAAAGGATTATACATACATATCCCTACGGTATCAGAATATACAGCCCACTATAGACAAAATGTCAGGCCCCCAAAATAGAATACAGGTAGCCCTCAGTGGCTACAAGGAAAATCAATCCCTCAAGTGAGGAGGAATCGAGTCAGGATCCTTTTCAAGATCCTCTTCAGGGTCATCCTCAGTAACTTCTTCAGGATCTTCCTCAGGATCTTCTTCGTCAGAGGAAATCACCATGGGAATTGCAGAGTTACGGGACGGGGCCCGAGCTGTGGAACGAAAAGAGTCTTCCCGAGGAGTGAAATAACGGTCACCCCACATCTCGCGTATCGGTAGTTGAAACTCCAAAAGTAAACTAATACAGCAGGTGAAGATAGGCGGCTCGTGGCGTCTCCAGGCTAGAGATATCGATACATCCCCTGTATAGATGCAACGCTCAGAACCATAGTTGATGTACCAACACTCTGGCCCTCCCAAGAAAGTCAGGCGCACATCTCCCAAAAATCTCTGTGTGCGTGGCTCCATATTCTTTTGCAGTCGCTCAGTCGAGATAAGGCCAAAAACCAGGGAAGTCGGGAGCTTCCGGTTCCTTGTAGTTATCTTCTATGGAACGCAGTATACGGACAAAATAGTAATGGAGAGACAGAGAAGAGGCAAGACATCCTACCATCATTACCAATTATAGCATCGAGAAACCAAACGGCGCAAAGCGCCCACATAGCATTTATGACAGCAATAATGGTAATAAACATTCAATAGCAATTATGATCAACCAAACAGTTCTAGGCAATCATATACATATAGATATATCAGAAGTACAACAGTTCCAATTATAATAATAATATATGCCAGATAATTCATGGACTCACTATGCACACGTGCCCTCAATAACCAAAATCCTACTCTATGGAGCTAGACACAAAACAGTCGGAGAGAACGATCAGGAGGTATGTCTGTATTCCTTGGCTGCCTAGGCCCTCAAGTGCTATAATTCTCAAATTATCATCGTGCACATCATGGCATTTTACAAGACATTCTACACAGATCTCGATATAGGACAAGCGTCCCAGTCCGATCGTCGGTGTGTTTGCATCGGTGCGCCCACGGACGAGAGAGCTACCAACTGCCCATTGCGAGGTACCCGCACCCTGACGCCCCCAAGGTCAACGAGTAACCTACACTTGTCTATTCGCACCCGCACAATGGTGTAAGTTCAACTCCTAGGCTACTGGCTTTAACCAATGGACAATCACATTCTTTTTGTTCAATGCATAACACAATCATACTCTTCATGGCCAACTAGGTCCATCATGCTTCAAATGCATGTCATATCATTTAACAACAAGAATTGATCCCATTCACGGATCCACAACAAGCCAATAGTACATTTTAAGGATAACCACAATTTCCATTCATAGTCATGATGGAAATCAACCATTAAATTCATTATGTGCCTCACAAGCTCACCCATACTCATGTTCTCCCCTGTTTATGAATCCCTAATTAATTTCTAGTCATCCAATTATTTATGATTTATGTGCTTTTATTAATCCAAAGGTTTTGAGTCCAGGAAGATACACGGCCAGAATCACCAACAAAGTCACAGATTTAATTGCTAGGTATTGGGTGATAAATCATGCTTGTGAATTCGACGGAGACAATGTATTTAGTGGAGGATTGAGGCTACCATTCGATGAAAAATAACATGGCAGAAGGATGAAAGATGGGAGAACATTTTATAACAAACTTGGATAAAAATCAATTTCTATCAGATGGAGGTTCTGTCGAACGGAGATCAAAACTGTCGAATTTTTCCAGAAGGTCAGCAGAAATCCTAATCCGACGGATGTGGGTGTCGACGTTGGAGAAATCCCCCAAGGGTCGAACTGACGAAAAACACTATGGTCAGAAACTCTAATTCGACGGATCTTGACATTCTACTCGACGAATATTAACTTTGGGAAGCTTCTGTTAAATGGATAGAAAATCTACTCGACGGGTATGTCTCGATGGGTATTGGCATTCTAACTCGATGAATATGTCACTCGACGGATGTGGTCATTCAAATTTGACGGATTTTGCATTGGAGGAGTTTCTCTCCTAAGTGGCCAGAAACTCTAATTCGATGGGTTTGGCCTGAAGATTAATTTCGACGGACATGGTCAGGAGTTCATACTCGACAGATTTTGACATTGCACTAAATGACCAAGAATCAAATTCGACGGGCATGGCCAGGGGTTCATACTCGACGGATTTTAACATTTCACTAGATGATTAGGATATCATATTCGATAGGTTTGGCCAGGAGTTCATACTCGACGGATTTTAACATTTTACTAAGTGATTAAGACATCAAATTCGACGGGTTTGGCCAGGAGTTCACACTCGACGGATTTTAACATTTCACTAGATGATTAGGATATCATATTCGACGGGTTTGGCCAGGAGTTCATACTCGACGGATTTTAACATTTTACTAAGTGATCAAGACATCAAATTCGACGGGTTTGGCCAGGAGTTCATACTATTACTAGTTTTCACATGAAATTTTCAAATTTCTGGGCTCAACACCGTGACCATCCGAGAACCAATCGGAAGTCATTCCCTTCCATATTACACGTTCCAATACATCTAGATATATATCAAAACACACAAACAATTGAATAGCACACATACAATACAAACAACATTCAAAAACAGAATGACCCTCAACACCAATCACAGACATTCCTAAATGCTAAAATAGGTTGAGGAGGGGTGTCTTCTTCTTACCTTAGAGAAACACAAAGAAAGGTTGCTCCTTTTTGGTCAGGATTTCGTTTTCAGCTTCCAGGAAATCCTTAAACATTTAAACTTGCAAAATCAGGACCCAATATTGAAATGAATACCCATGGTCATCAAAATGACAGTGGGTTACGAAAATGAGAAGAGAGGAAGAAAAAGTTAAGAGCTTTACCTTAAAGCTCCAACCTTTAAGCTTCAAAGACGTAAGAGAATGAAGATGGAGGAAATTCAGAACTTTGAAGATGATTTCCTCAATGATGGTGGTCCTCCAAACACAAAATGGTGCAAGGGGTGTGACGTTTTTGAATAACAAAATGGAGTGTGGGTGGACAGTGTTTCTTCTTTGTGGGGTGAAAGAGAAGAGAGAAGGATCGTGAATAATAGCTGTGTATTGGGAGGAGGGGAAATGTGAGGAAGAAAATGAATTAGACCCCTTAATTCAAACGTGTTGCACAAAATGGGAGGAGAGAGAAATAATAAAAATAATGGTTGGAGGAAGCTTCCTTGAGAAGCTTCGTGCGCTCCTCGATAAAGTACATAGTAAGTTTGTCTCCAAATTAAATACATCTGACAGATGTTTAACTATACTGTGGAATTATTTTCTCAGTGAATAAAATTTACAATTGATGAAAATAATATTTTATTATTCATCAGATAATTTTATGATACCGCAATTTTATTTAACAGATAAAACCTTGAAAAATATAAATCTCGCAAACTGTGCCCGGCCTCGGGTTTAGTAAAATCCCCCGTTGACACGTTGACAGTCCAAAGTTTACCAGCCTCAGGGAAAATATTCTATTTTCCCCGGCTCCGCTCAGTGTATACGCAAAATGAAGAATATATTAAAATATTCATCATTTCCAGAAAAATCCATAAAAATTCCTAAAAAAATCATAAATATTATAAAATGATCGTTTATAATGAAATAAAGAATTTTCGGGATGTTACAGCAACTACTTCATCAATGTCCTTATTCCATGGCTCTACTTCATCATTTTTTTTCTTCCTGTACATCTAAGCTATGAGTCAAAACAGTATCTAAAGCATCAGTATGGTCAGAATCAAAAGCTGCAGAAATTAAAGCATCAAACGGATCAAAAGAATCAATCAAACAAGCTGTGTGCATATTATTTGGGTATCCATGGCTTCAAAGATATTGAATCTAATTGATTCCCCATCAAATTCCATTGTCAAAGTTCTAGAGTGCACATCAATTTTTGTTCGCGTAGTTTTCAAAAAAAGTCTCCCCAACAAGAGAGGAGCAGAGTTGTGAGACTCTTCTTCTTGTATGTCTAAAACATAGAAGTCTACCTGAAACACTAATTCATTCACCTGCACCAAAACATCTTCAACCACACCCTTAGGGTATACATTAGATCGATCAGCCAATTGAATAATAACACTAGTAGGTTCTAAATGACCCAAGTATAAAGATGCATAAATGGAATATGGCATGACATTTATAGATGCGCCTAAATCAAGCATTGCCTTTTCAAACCTTATGTTACCTATAGTGCATGGAATGCTGAATGTGCAGGGTCCTTGCATTTGGTTAGGAGTTTCTTTTTAATCACAGCTGAGACATTTTCTCCTACTTGGACCCTTTCATTTCTTTTCAACTTCCTTTTTGTTAATGCATAATTCTTTGAGACATTTTGTGTACCTAGGTACCTACTTAATGGCATCTAACAAAGGGATTTTAACTTCTACCTTCCTAAAAGTTTTAAGTATCTCTTTTTCTGCCTCTTCTTTCTTGGTTTTTGTCAACCTGCTAGGAAAAAAAGCTTTAGTGACATATTTAGGAGGGTGTTCAGAGTTACTTACCTTGGGGGCTTTGAAGCTTTGCTCCTTTTCACTTGTTTCCTTGGATGATTCATCTTTCTCCTGAGTGATTGGTGGTAGAGATGTAGGCTCATCCAACATCTTCCCGCTTCCTAATGTGACAGCACTAGCATTCTCCCTTGGATTCACTTCTAGTTGTAAGGGTAGTTTTCCTGAAGATTGGCTCTGAAACTTGTTGAACTCCGTGGACAACTGCCCTATCTGATTCTGTAAGTTATTAATTATAGTCCTTGTTTCTTACTGGAATTGCATATTGTTAGTGGCCATTTGCTTCACCCGCTCCTCTAGTGTAGGCTCAGGTTGCCTAGGAGCTTGAACTTGCTACTGTCTCTGAGAGAAAAGTGCTTGCCTTTGTGGAAATCCTGGAGGTCCATAAGCTGGAGGTTGAGTCTGGGGTTGCCTTGTGTAGCTGAAGTTAAGATGATCCCTCCACCCCGGATTATATGTGTTGGAGTAGGGGTTGCAATTTTTGGAAGGTCCAGAATATCCCCCTACTACTTTTTGCCTCCTCATTTGTTTCCTCTTTAACAGTAGGACACATATCAGTGGGATGTCCAGATAAAAAATAAATCCCACAAGCATGAACTGATTGTTTCCCTTTATCCATTAACCGTTGAACCATAGCAATTAATTATGTCATTTGCTGCTGTAGACTGTTTGTCTCAACTTCTTTTACTATTCTTATTCCAATGTCATTTCGAGTGTAGAACTGTTGAGTGTTGGCAGCTATTCTTGAGATCAAGTTTCTAGCTACTTGAGGAGTTTTGTCAACCAATGCTCCTCCACTAGCAACATCAATCATGTTATGATTCATCACTTGTAAGCCTTCATAGAAATATTGAATTAAGAGTTGCTCACTGATTTGATGTTGAGGGCAGCTAGCACATAGCCTTTTGAATCTCTCCCAGTAGTCATGGAGTGATTCTCCATGCCTTTGTTGAATACCATAGATTTCTTTTCTGATTGTTGCAGCTTTTGAGGCAGGGAAGTATCTATCTAGGAAAGCTCGGGCTATGTCTTGCCATGATTGGATGGATGTAGGTGGTAAGTAGTAAAGCCACTCCTTAGCAAAATCTTTTAGTGAAAATGGAAAAGCTTTGAGTTTGACCTACTCTACTGGAATTCCTGTTGGTTTCATGCTAGAACACACCACATGAATTTCCTTCAAGTGTTTGTTGGGGTTCTCCCCGGTAATCCATTGAAGGATAGCAAAAGATGGATTAGACCAGACTTCAATTTGAATGCCTCCTCATTTTCGAGAATTTCTATGCATAGAGGCTGTTGATCCAAGTCTGGAGCACCCAATGCCCTTAAAGTATTTTCTGCCATCGTCACCTCTTCAAATACTTCAGATGGCTCTGAACTTGATATGTCAATGTGACAGGTAGCTTCAATGTTTGCAGGTGTGAGTTGAAAGTTAGCCGGATGGAAAGGAAACTGAGGATGTGAACTGAGTTGATCAATATAATTCCTCAAATTCTGCAATCCTTCGTCTAATCCTTCAATGGACATCAACATCTACAACACACTCAGAAAGCAAGAATCAAAAGAAAACTAAAAATAAAAACAAAAATAGAGTAAAAATAGGAAATAACTTAATAGTGATTCAAATTGGCTCCCCGGCAACGGCGCCAAAATCTTGGTGGGTTTTGGAAGTAGTGGTAAAAGTAATGATTCAAATTCAGTTTAAGATCAGTTGTTAGGTTCACCAGAAACTAAAAGCCTTATAACTAGCTGCAGTTAGTAAGGGTCGATCCACAGAGAGCCAAGGAAATTACCATTATCAACCAATTTCCAATTCAAACTCTGGTTAACAATAAATAGTAAAAAAGGGGGGTTTTGGTGTTTGTAGAGAACAATGAACAGGTTCAAAAATAATAACAATAAATAAATTGAGATTAACAATTTAGAGAAAATGGTTAAGAGATTGAATCCACCACTAGATTTACATAATATTGCTAACTCAAATATCCAATTATTCCAACATGCTCAATTATATTTTTACGTAATTGTGAGATTAAAAATCTCTCTTTTCCTTACATATTGGCCAATTCAGCAACAGCTCAAATCGACTCCTAATCACTGATTAATTATAAAGCAACCACTCTTATAATCAATCAACAATTGCTTTAAGATTTAGAAAACCAATTACACTAAAATCTAACCACACACTAGGATTAAATTGCTTAGAACATATATTTCTCTAAATATACTACTGCAACCGCATATAATATACTCAGATCTACCACTTTTATACTGGTAAATAACACAAAGATAATTATACTTGTATTAACAACATACAATCCTCTAGATCTACTACCGCAACCACACATAATAACTCTAGATCTACCACTTTTGAAAGTGGAAACAAGTACAAAATCTTCATACAACAACAGATTCAGAAATATATGAATAAAAACATAATTGTGTTGAAATAATTGAATATCCAAGGTTCACAACATCAAAATTAGTGGTTTCATCCTTCCTTAACCAAGAAAGGTTTAGTTACACATAGCTAGAAGGAAATCACAAGAGAAATTGAAAGAAAACATAAATTGGAATGAAATTGCAGAAGAAAATAAAAGCAAACAGATGTTCTGCAGAGTGAGGATGACGGATTTTCGATTGCTCAAACCCGAGACTCCAATCTTTGATCCAAGACTCCCCTCTCCTTCTCTAAGGACTTGCAGCTGCTCTCCTAGGTCAAAACTTGCTTTAAAACGTGCTAAGGGTATGAATATATAGGCCCCCAACATAAACTTCTCACAGAAATTTATGTTTGATTCTTGTCTGGAGCAATACACGGTCGTGTATGCATACATGGCCTAGGCCGTGTATGTCTCTGTTTTGAAGAGCCAAATTTACTATTTTTAGAGGCAAAAGTCAGAGGAGTACATGGCCTAGGCCATGTACTCTCACACGGCCGTGTACTTTTTATGCAGCCTAGGCCTTGTATTCTGACGCAGGCCCTGTATTTTGAGTCCTTCATTTTTCAGTCTGGATTCTTCTCAGAAACTCTTATTTCATTGCTTCAAAAGGAGAAATTGGTCTTCATGAATCCATAGCCCTTCTTCAAGTGGATGTCAAACTTGATTTAGGTTAAATGAACTTCATCATTCAAAAGTTTCTTGAAAAGTTCAAGTATCAGCATCTAAGAATACATTTAAGCAAAGTTTCATAGTAATGTTCCAATTAGGGTTTGATATCAGAAACTAAGCTAAATGATGACAACTAAGCACAAATGGAGTTCAATGAATCAATTACAAGGCGATTAAAATATAGGAATAATCAACAGATCATTAGACATCATAGAAACAGTGTAAAATGTAAATCATGCTGAAAAAATTGATAAGTCCAATTTGAGTCCAAACTTACAGAACATAACCAAACTCAATCAATTAAGTACATGGAGAGTGTAAATGACTAAAAATGAGGGCTTATTAATGTATAAAATATATAATCATCAAATTCCCCCACACTTAGTTTTTTGCACTCCTAGGCAAAATACATAGCACCAAAATTAAAAAAAAAAAACAAAGTAGACTCAAAAGTTAAACACTCTAAAAGAGTCAATTTCCAATAATATTTAAGAATAAAGAGCAATCAATCATTCAAGTAATCAAAACATTTATGAGGTAATGTTGGTCAGTAAATCCGCAAGCGCACGAGTCGACAAGTAATATAAAGGAGAGTTAGAGTATCGTGTCCCAGGGGATTGAATAATTAGAAGAATGTTAAACTTAACCAAAATTCACAAATTTTTATCCAAGCAAACGAAGGAGAATATGTTGCAATTAAAATAACAATTTAGAGAAACAAAATAAGAAAACACCAAACACCAATTCCACAAGAGAAGATGAGAATGATTAAAGCCTAGGGGTCCCTATTCACTTGCTACTTCAATGAATAATTGCAATCAACAAGCACCAATCAATGAAATGATATTTGTTAGCTGATAACCTTCAATAGATAAGAGCCTATGTCTAGGACAATTACCCATGCAAAACCTAGCTAATCCACTATGTGTCCATGTGAGTTAACATAAGAATCACTCATTGAGACCAATTATCAAACACTTGCCATGCATGACTAATGGGTATGTGTCCATCCCATTAGCTAATCAACACACTCATACCAATAGAATGTAATTGAACATACATCAACCATATCATATCCATATTCACAACACCCTATTTCTAGTTCAATTGGAATATTAAAAACATGCAATTGATGGCCAATCAATAACAAGCACTAAGCATAGATATGGATGAACAAAACCAATTTCATTGAAAGGATACCCAACTAATTACACATTAATCAAATCCATAGCAAGATCCTAGAGAGCCCCAAGATTAGGGTTTAGTTACATATCATGAAAGAGAAGAAAACAAATGAAATAAAATGATCCATCAAGTTATAAATCAAGAGGTAAAGGGAAAGAATAAACAAAAATGGAGAGATTCCAAGCTTGATCCTCTTCCTTGATCTTGATTCTCCCTTGAGTCACCTTTAATCCAAATGGGTTCCTCCTCTTCTCACTTGCTCTCTGGACTTCGTGGTTTTTGTTCCAAAAATAGAATCCCCTCTCCTAATCCCCAAATCAGATATTAAAAGCTAATTTTCGTGGATTAGGATGTTTCCCACGCCTAGGCTTGACTTTTCCACGCCTAAGCGTGGTTATGAAGCACGTGGTCTCAGGTGCAATCCACGCTTAGGCGTCATTTTCCCACGCTTGTCTTTGTCTGAGTACCCTGAAAACCTGAGAGTTACACGCCTAGGCGTGCCTTTTCCATGCCTAAGCGTGGAGGTCTCTGCTTGGAAATTCCTAAAATGCTACGAGGATCACGCCTAGGCGTGATTTTTACATGCCTAGGCATGAGTTGGCTGCCCTTGCTTCTCTTTTGCATCCTTCTCCATTTTGAACTCTTCTTTGCTTCCTTATCTTTTCCAAGGTCTTTCCTTCTTGAATTTCTGCAACAAAAACAATGCTTTAATTCATCAAGCCATAATCCATCTCAATTTCTTAAATACAAGCATTAAAAATTGAATTCTTAAACAATTGAAATACAAAGCTTAAATCATCAAGATCATGTATGAATTGGACCATTGGGTCTTGTAAATTTAAGGAAAGCATGCTCATATACATTCAAAGCCATGTGAAATAACTTCATTTCCCGAACTTATCAGGTAACATTTCTTCATATCTCAAACTAACAAGCAAGGATATTTCAATTGAAAAGCATGAGTCAAGATTGATAGATCTTCATAGGATTCTCTCTCAATCCCTCAAGTGTTTAAAATGTAGGTATTTCACTCAATTCAACCCTTGAGAAATTACACTACTATAAGCTTGATTATTTTCTACTTCTCCACTACTCAAAACACATACATACACAAATCATGAGAACTTTATTCAAGGTTGTAATGGGGTTAAGGTAAAGAAGGAAGTAATATAGATATGACAAGTTAAATACCAAAGAGAATAAAAGAGCGTGAGAGCTGAGTTCAGTTAACAAGTATGAAAGTTTATCCCAACTTCACCTAATACAAATTCCCTTTACATATTCTTTTCATTTCCTTTATTGCCTTGTTGGCCCATCTTTACACTTTTTTATTTTATTTTATTTTATTTCATTTTTTACAAGATGAACATAATATATATATTTTTTAATTAATCATATTTTTTTTCAACTATTCTGCACACACACCCCCATACTTGTTCAAAAACTCATCCAGTGATAGCTAATGTTCTCTTATTCCCTAAGGCTGGGTAAGAACATAGTTTTTCATTTAAGGCACATAATGAGCTAGAAACAAAGAATGATCAAATAAGCTCAAAAGGGTTAAGCAAAGGGAAATAGGTCATTTCCAATGCTTTACGTTGGCAGGAATCAGAGAATTTCTAAGAAGCCATCAGAGTGCTTGATATTATATTGAGACAATATGCTGCTGAGCAAGACTGCCTATTTGTGCGCTAATTGTAATACCCTTGTGGGGATGTCACATTTATGATGCAATAAAATAAAATAAAATAAAATAAAATCTTACCCAAGTTGTAAAACATTTGATACTTAAATAATATTGGTAGTAAATAATTTTTTTTCCTTTTATACTTATAACTTTAAATAAAATAACACGAGACACAAAATATAACAAAACATAAACTCACCATAATATACATATGATTCTGGTCTCAAATACACAAATAATTTACAACTACAAGTATTTATCAAAGCGGTAAAGAGGCAACATAGAAATAAAACATAGCATTGCCCAAGTGCACCTCGAGAGATTTCTAACCCTCCGATGGATCATTTTCAGAGAGATCATCGAAAGAAAGAACTCCTGGAGGTCCTACAGCTCTATGGACACGAGTCCGGGCTGTTGACTCACTACTGAGCTTGCTAGGCGCATGGAAGATTCCTTGCCAGTAACGCCTAAGAGTTAGCGGCAACTCTAGATGTAAATACAACATAGTAGTAAATATAACATCTCCATCATACTCTCTACACAGGGACACAGTCAAACGTCCCACGTAGACAACTGTCCTTCTATCCACTCGCATACGCCAGGCCTCTGAACCTCCGTGAAACTCAAGTCTCACAAAACCGAAGAATCCCGGTAATGCCATAATCTCAAGATCAGTCTTGATGATAAGGGTGGCCTATCGGTTCACCATCCTCGTACAGCTCGCCCGGCTGGTGCTCGTCTAGATACTGTATCTCAAGAGGCTGTTCCTATTCCTCTTCCCCAAACTCTTTACGGATATAAAACAATAATATAGAGAAAAGCATATAGAGAGGTGAGACAATCTACATCATTACCCGCATGGCAAATAAGAAAATGACAGTACAACCAATTATCACAATAGTACAGACCAACGTATCATGCATAATATAGCAGGCAATAGATCATACATTTTATCACAGATTATGGTAAACAGTAAAATGCAGATAATGCATGAACACACACCGACTCGTTCCTACTCCATGGAGCTAAACACGGATATCTGAGAGAATGATCTGAATAGAACTAATAGTACTTCAGGCTGCCCAACCAAACTATTGCATTGTCTAACATTGTGTCTATAGCCCACAGTCCAAACATCGTGTAGTAGTACACAGTCAATACATCGTGCACTACAGGCATAGTACATAGTAGTCCCTCAAGATCTCGATTAAGAATAGTGCTTGTCAAGATCATTAGTGTGTTGCCCATTACCACGGCCCAGATGAGCAACCCACTGTCCCCATGTGGAATTCTCCGCACACTAATGCCTCCAATTTCAATAAATGAACCACACTACGCCTATCACACCACAACCCGGTATAATTCATATCGTCAATCAATCACCAATTATCAACCAAATTGGCACAACACTCTAAGCATGATCTAAAATTACAAAAATACCCTTAATATCAATATTTTACCATAATTACAAAAATGCCCTTAGTTACAATATTCCAAAATATAGCCTGTCTCCACTTGACAATACTATCTCACAACATGTCCGTTTCCACCACTTTGGCCCGACAGTAAAACTCACTGTTCCATTTAGTCGCGTAGGAGTTTTATCGCATTTTCACAATCGCATCATTTTCACAAACGTTTATAAATTGCGTAAGTATATTTTGACATTTTTGAACATGGCGTAATGTTTTTAAATCATTTTCTTAATCGCGTAAGATTTTTAAATCATTTTCTTAACCGAATAGCTTAAAATTATCATTTTAAATGTGTAAACTATATCTAGTATATTTAAAATATGTAGAGTATTTTCCTTATGTTATAAATATAGTATGGAATCATTTCATCTTATTCGTCTGATTTTAGTAAATTTTGACAGCATTTTGCCTATATAATCAGTATAAGGTATTTTTAACGTTTTCCTCTAAATTCTGTTTATTTTAATCTTACCTATAATAGCCCAATATTTGCTACCCAAATATATCATCATATAAGTGAATAACCCAATATTGACCCTGCTACTACTAATATAAAACAACATCTAATCCATATCGTTCATACATAATGAATAAATATAGAAAGCCACAATAGCAAAAGTTATATATATATATATCACAGCCTCAAGGCATAACATGGGCGGTTGCTTGTTGTTGAAATGAGGAGTTGTTACTTCTATTATTGAATATCAATGAGATAATTATAAATATTATCTATTTGTATATATTTATATACCGGTATTAGAATACTTCTACTGAGATATATTTTCTTACCCCGATTGTATTGCCATGTAAATCCAGGTACGAGCTCTTCTAAAGGGAAGAAGAAGATGTAAGAAGACTAGCATAGTATAGATGCTATTTTGAGCTAAGCTTATATATGTTTTATATTTGCTTAGTTGTTCAAGTTATGTATAACAATATGCCTTAAGGCTGTGATATATATATATAACTTTTGCTATCGTGGTTTTCCATATTTATTCATTATGTATGAACGATACGGATTAGATGTTGTATTATATTAGTAGTAGCAGGGTCAATATTGGGTTATTCACTTATATGACAATATATTTGGGTAGCAAATATTGGGCTGTTACAATGGTATCAGAGACGAGACCTCTCCCAGTACGGTGTGGTTCAGGGACGAACCAAGCGGAAGTTGGTGGGCATGTGGCGTCCCGGGGCCGATGAGGGCGGGGAGTGATCACCGGTGCAATGAAGCACAGACAAGGAGCGGCTCCTGGTAGGCTTCTAGGTGGAGGGTCTGCATGAATGAACTGAATACGCACCGGAATGAGAGGGATTCAGAGACTGTGTAGGTATGGGACTGCACAGTTGAGGATGGCTTAAAGGAATTGATTTGACGTAGCCATATCAACAAGTTGTAACTTCTTTTCGGGAGCCTAGAACATAAGAACTCCATGGTTAAGCGTGCTTGACCTGGAGCAATTGTGGGATGGGTGACCTCCTGGGAAGTCTCCTAGGATGCGTGTGAGTGAGGACAAAGCACGCTGAAAAGACTCGTGTTGGTTTGTGGAGACACTCTTCAATCCTGCAGGCAGTCCCGGGTCGTTACATTACCCATCATTTACATCTTGAAACTTGCTAACGCGCTTCAAAACTAGTAGAGTGAGCTCTACGTTAGTATTTTTCAAGCGTTTTCTTTAATTCCTGCTTAAAGTAAATTATGCTAATTTAGAATTCTAGAACCAAATTCATTCCTTTTATTTTCTCAAAAATTCTTTGGAATCAATTTCTTTTGTAAACTGATTACCTAACCTATCTTAGAAAATAAAATGGCATTCAATTATACATTAAATGGCATGTTGGCCATAATTAACCTAAATCATTCTTAAATTCATTATTTTTACCTAGATTCTTTAAATCATTGATTTAGAAAATGGTTGAGAACATTTTGGTTCTCTGTTTACATGGTAAGGCCATGAGCCTTAGTGTGTTCTTTGGAATACTCATGCAAATCGATACATGTTATTCACATCCTACTTTAATAGTTATACAATTACAAACACATACAACTATAAACACATACAATATACATACAATATATTTTAAAGCTATAGACATGCACAGCAAATAAAATAAATCATAAATAGGAAAGCATTTAAACAACCACACAAATAATAAAAACAATAACCAACCACACAAATGAATCCTTATGGATTCTTCACACACATACAATTCCATTTTCCCATCACCACCTAGGGTTAATGAGATTAAATCTCCCTCTTACATCTTGAAGACAAAGATTGGCTAGTCTCCTCCTTCTCCTTGCTTCCTTGAAAATCGACACAAAATCCTAATAATTCTTAAACAATTAGTAAAAACACATACAAGGATCAAGATTGAAAAACCATGGAACAATCATGGTTAAGAAAATCAAAAATTAAACTTTAAACCATAGAATCAAAACTTACCCTTAGGAAAGTGAACAAAAGGTTGGATTTTGAACTAGATAAAGTAGGTTTTTGACAAAACCTTGTGAAGGAAAAGTGTTTAGAATATGATTTTGGTTTAGGAAAAGTAAAGAGGTAAAATTATAGAAGATTAGTGGTATGGTTTTGGGTGTTGGCCGAATTTGAGAGAGAAAATGGAAGAGAAAGTTTGTTTGGTGTTCTTGGTATTTTGAGAGAAATGAAAGCTTGAATTTGGATAAGTGTAAAAAGTAAATATTAAGAGTGTAAAATGAGGGGACTGCCGTGAGTGCATAGTGGGTGAGGTTGAGTGTTTAATTTGGATAGGTAAATATCTATTTGTGTTCACACTAAGTAAGCACATGGTTTATGTCATGGATGGTTCAAGAACCATGTAGAACTTGTGAAGACTTGGCCATTTTAGCCTTCATGGCCGTGGGGTTCCTTGGGTTTAGGGGTTTGGCTTGATTTTAATTACAAGCTAATTACATGCTAATTAAATAGACAATTAATTAGGTTAAGTCTCCTATTAACACTTAATTAACATTCTAAGTATAAAACTAATTAGTTTAACATATATTAGCATATATTATAACCTCTAAACAAAATTAGGATATCTAATTAGTATTTAGATTATAACTAATTAATAACTAGGTTAGTTTACTTAGTTTGATAATTAGGTAATTAGATTAACCAAATTAGGTTTAATTAGCTACTAATCAAAGTCAAGCCACTATGTTTGACTTAATCTTAACCTTTGATTTCAACTTTAATTCCTAGCCCTTGATGTAATCTAAGGTGGATATTGATTAGTCATAAAACTTGAATTCTAATCTCACCATTGATTTGATCAACAGTTAAAGTTAAAGGCTTCCTAACTAAGTTTTCATCCAACGGTCCATATTAAAGTCCATGCTTCTTTCTTTGACCTATTCCTATTAGTTCAAAATAGTCAAGCCACTTTCGTTGACTTGCTCCCATTGGTTCAGAATTTTGTCCAGTCAGAATCATTGACTGCTTTTCTAAATGCGGGTCCCACAGACTTTTAAGAGTCCATGGTCAATTCGAAGTAGATTTCTATTATTTTTGAGACAGTAGGTACTGTTGAATAAAATAATATTATAATAATATAAAATTATTTTATCACACAGTTAAATCCTAAAAATTACAAGATTAATATATATATCAATCAGAATTGGGTTTAGTAAGATCCTCTAGCTCCAATTAATTAAAATAAGATTTTTTCGGCCAGAAAATTATTATTTCCTTGGCTTGGAGCAAATCACATACAACAATCAAATACACTCACGAAACAGTCAAATTTAATTTACTACTCACAGAATTCACAAAACAGTACATTTTAGGACAATATTATAATTATCCCAAAAGTTGGGGTGTTACAACTCTCCCCTACTAATAAGAATTTCGTCCCCGAAATTCATCATACATCAAAACAAATGAGGGTATTGCTCCCTCATCCTATCTTCTAGCTCCCATGTAGCATCTCCCGTTACATCATTCCATATCACCTTTACCAGCTCAATTATCTTCACTCGAAGTTGTTTCACTCTCCTGTCCTCGATTCTAACAGGAAGTGTTTCATACGTCAAATTATCCTTCAACTGCACTTCATCTGGCTGTATAACATGAGTTGGATCAGGAATGTATTTTCTCAGCTGAGACACATAGAATACATTATGTAGATTGGATAGAAAAGGCGGTAAAGCTATTTGGTAAGCTACAGGACCAATCAGACGAATAATTTGATAAGGCCCTATGAATTTAGGTGTAAGCTTCCTAGATTTGATAACTCTTCCGACACCAGTCGTAGGTGTTACTCTTAAGAATACATGCTCACCTTCTTCAAATTCCAGAGGTCGTCTTCGCTTATCAGTATAGCTCTTATGTCGGCTCTAAGTCGTTCGCATCTTCTCCTGAATCATTTTCACCTTTTTCGTAGTCTGTTGCACAAGATCAGGCCCAATAGTCATGCTTTCCCCATCCTGATACCAACACAAAGGTGTTTGGCATCATCATCCATAAAGGACTTCATAGGGTGCCATCCCTATGCTCGAGTGAAAACTATTGTTGTAGGTGAATTCTATCAAAGACAGAAATTCATCCTAACTCCCTTATTTTTCTAACACACAAGCATGCAACAAATCCTCCAACGACTGAATTGTTCTCTCTGTTTGGCCATCAATCTACGGATGATATGTAGAACTCAATCGCAGCTTAGTTCCCATGGCTTCTTGCAAACTTTGCCAGAACCTCGACGTAAACCTCGGATCTTTATCAGAAACTATACTTGCAGGTACACCATGAAGTCTAACAATTTCACTGATGTATATCTGGGTTAAGCGTTCCAACGAATACTTAATATTGATCGGCAAGAAATGCGCTGATTTCGTAAGCCTATCAACTATAACCCATATAGAATCATGTCCCTTCCTCATCCTTGGCAATCCAGTAACAAAATCCATCGAGATACTATCCTACTTCCACTCTGGAATAGTCAAAGGTTGTAACATACCAGTAGGCCTTTAATGTTTCACTTTTGCCTTCTGACAGACAAGACAAGACGTCACGCGTTCTGCTATATCTCTCTTCATTCTTGGCCACCAAAACATCCACTTCAAATCTTGATACATCTTTGTCATCCCCGGATGCATACTCAAATTACTAGTATGAGCTTCATCCAAAATTGCTTTCTTAAGATCGGGATCATCAAGTATACAGACTCGTCCTTCAAATCTTAAGATTCCATCAGATCCTTCTTCCACCGTCGCTTTATGACCTTGCTTCAATAATTCCTTTTCATTCTGTAAAAACAAATCCTCATCTTATTTCTCTTGGATTACTTCTAGCAAGTCATTCAAAACTACAACTTTACTTAGACGAATCTTTCTAGGTACCAACTCCACTGACAACCATAGATCTCTACATTAGTTAATCAGCTCCTCCTCCTTTATCATCATGGTAGAAACACTGACCACCTTTCTGCTCAAGGCATCTGCCACCACATTCGCTTTTCCCGGATGATATTGAAGCTGAAATCATAGTCCTTCAAAAATTCCAACCATCAACTCTGTCTTATATTCAATTCCTTTTGATCAAACAAGTATTTTAAGCTCTTGTGATCACTAAAGACATTGAACATAGCTCCATACAGAAAATGTCTCCACACTTTCAACGCAAAGACTACCGCGGCTAGCTCCAAATCGTGTGTTGTGTAGTTCCTTTCATGAACCTTCAACTGTCTCGAAGCATAAGCTACTACATTCTGATTCTGCATCAACACACATCCTAACCCTTGGTAAGAAGCGTCACAATACACCTCAAAAAATTTGTTAGGATCCGGCAGAATTAACACTGGTGCAGTCGTCAATCTCTTCTTCAACTCTTGGAAACTCGTTTCACGTTCCTCCGTCCAATTAAAAGCATGACTCTTTCTCGTGAGTTGTGTAAGTGGTCCAGCTATCTTGGAAAAATCTTCAATAAACCTTCGGTAATATCCGACTAATCCAACAAAACTTCGAACCTCAGTCACTGTCTTAGGCCTTTCCCACAGCAAAACAGTCTCCACCTTTGATGGGTCTACCGCAATACCTTCCTTGGAAATCACGTGACCTAGAAATTGAACTTCTTCCAACCAAAACTCACACTTTGCCAATTTCGCATACAGCTTCTTCTCTTTCAAAATCTGGAGAACTATACTGAGATGTTCAGCATGCTCTTCTTGACTTTGAGAGTAGATCGGAATTTCATCGATAAATACAATGACAAATCTGTCTAAGTACGGATGAAAAATCCTATTCATATAATCCATGAATATTGCAGGAGCATTCGTTACCCCGAACGGCATCACTTGATACTCATAATGTCCATAACGAGTTCGGAAAGCTGTCTTAGGTACATCATCTACCTTGACACGAATCTAATGATAACCTGATCGCAGATCTATCTTAGAGAATACAGCGACTCCCTTCAACTGATCCATTAGATCATCAATTCTCGGTAGTGGATACTTATTCTTTATAGTAACCTTGTTCAACTGACGATAATCAACACAAAGTCGAGAGGTTCCATCCTTCTTTTTGACTAGTAGTACTGGTGCTCCCCATGGTGAAACACTAGGTCGAACAAACTGCTTCTCCAATAGTTCTTCCAATTGCTTCTTCAGTTCTACCAACTCTACAGGCGATATTCGATATGGTGCAATCGAAATAGGACTTGCTCCCAACACTAAATCGATAGAGAACTCGATCTCCCTTTCCGGTGGCAAACCGGGTACATCATAAAAATCTCTAGAAACTCATTGACAATAGGAATAATGCTCACATCCTTCTCGTTCTTGACTTCTAAAGAAGATAGCAACATAAATCCCTGAGCTCCATCCCTCAACAATGACTTGACTTTAACAGCAGTCAAGAATCCAGAACTTTCTTCCTTAGGAAAAACTATGGTTTTACTTGCACAGTCTATAAGGATATGGTTAGAAGATAACCAATCCATTCCTAATATTATGTCTATCTCAACAAGAGGTAAACAAATCAAATTGACCAAAAACATACGATCCTTTATAATAATAGGACAGTTCATACATATTTTGGATGTAACGACAGGCTTGGCAGTTAGTGTAGAAACAATCAATTGAAAACTCAGAGAAGACACAGGCAGTTTCAATCGTTCCACACAATCATATGCAATAAATGAGTGTGTTGCACCCGAATCATATAACAAAGTCAGGTGATTACCTTCAATGACACCTTCTCCTTGAATAAGATCTTCAGATTGAGAAGCTTCAGTTCCAATCATCGTATACACTCACCCTCCAAATCGCGGCTGAGTAGTACGAACATTTCTCACAGCAGGCTTCCTTTCCGGCTGAGTACAATCCCTAGAAACATGTCCAGGTTTTCTACAATTGAAACAAGTTGTTCCTTTGATCGGGCAATCTGTAGATATATAGCCACTCTTTCCATACTTAAAACATATTGGCGTAAACGCCACATTTTGACCAGCTCGGTTACCACTAGAACTTCCCCCAACAGACGGACATTGAGGCTGACTTCCCGATGGTCTTGCATAAGGCTTGTGCTGAAACCGGTTATTACTGCTATTACCTCCTCTTTGGAACCTAGTCGGTCCAAAATTATGATTTCTTGGATCTCGGGATGGCTCCAACTCTCGAGTCGTCGACAAGTATCCATCAGAACAGGAAACTCCCTCATTCTCATAGGTAGCACTGCTCGCCTCAGTTCTACCCTTAATCCATCTTCAAACTTTTGGCACTTCCATACCCTATCTGGTCGGATTTGGAAATACCTTGAGAACTACGACAAGCTCTCAAATTTAGCAGCATATTCTCCAACAGTCATATTCCCCTGACGTAGACTAAGAAATTCCACTCCTTGGCATGTCGAGCACTACCAGGAAAGTACTTCTCCAGAAATACTTCACTAAACACTTCCCAAGTAATCTCAGTCCCTTCAGCTTGCAATAATTGGCGGGTTCCTCTCCACCAATTCTCAGCATCTCCTCTCAACATAAATGTAGCATACGTCACCTTCTTATTTTCTGCGCACCCCATTCCTTCGAATACTCTTTCCAAGTCTTGAATCCAAAGACTCGCCTTCTCAGGGTCAAACTCGCCTCTAAACTATGGTGAGTTGTTGCGCCTAAACTCAGACAAATTCAGAGCATCAGCAGTTGCATCTTGCTGTTGAGCTACTCGTTGATTTTGCTGGGTAATCACTTCTGCCATTCGCTGCATAGCTTCAGCAACTGCAATCATTGGGTCTACATTATGTTCTACGTTCGCACGCATTCTTCTTCCTCCAGACATCCTCTTTCTTCAACAAGACAAAACAATGTCAGATGTAACTTTTTGGAAACAAATCACAGAGAATCACACAACACAAGCAAAAATAGACCTAACCACAATCCCAAAAGACTCTAACTTGAGCTCTGATACCAACTAATGTAACACCCTTGTGGGGATGTCACATTTATGATGCAATAAAATAAAATAAAATCATACCCAAGTTGTAAAACGTTTGATACTTAAATAATATTAGTGGTAAATAATTTTTTTTCCTTTTATACTTATAACTTTAAATAAAATAACACGAGACACAAAATATAACAAAACATAAACTCACCATAATATACATATGATTCTGGTCTCAAATACACAAATAATTTACAACTACAAGTATTTATCAAAGCGGTAAAGAGGCAACATAGAAATAAAACATAGCATTGCCCAAGTGCACCTCGAGAGATTTCTAATCCTCTGATCGATCATCTTCAGAGAGATCATCGAAAGACAGAACTCCTAGAGGTCCTACAGCTCTATGGACACGAGTCCGGGCTGTTGACTCACTACTGAGATCGCTAGGCGCATGGAAGATTCCTTGCCAGTAATGCCTAAGAGTCAGCGGCAACTCTAGATGTAAATACAACATAGTAGTAAATATAACGTCTCCATCATACTCTCTACACAGGGACACAGTCAAACGTCCCATGTAGACAACTGTCCCTCTATCCACTCGCATACGCCAGGCCTCCGAACCTCCGTGAAACTCAAGTCTCACAAAACTGAAGAATCCTGGCAATGCCATTATCTCAAGATCAGTCTTGATGATAAGGGTGGTCTATCGGTTCACCGTCCTCGTACAGCTCGCCCGGCTGGTGCTCGTCCGGATACTGTATCTCAAGAGGCTATTCCTCTTCCTCTTCCCCAAACTCTTTACGGATATAAAACAATAATATAGAGAAAAGCATATAGAGAGGTGAGACAATCTACATCATTACCCACATGGCAAATAAGAAAATGACAGTACAACCAATTATCACAATAGTACATACCAACGTATCATGCATAATATAGCAGGCAATAGTACATACATTTTATCACAGATTATGGTAAACAGTAAAATGCAGATAATGCATGAACACACACCGACTCGTTCCTACTCCATGGAGCTAAACACGGATATTTGAGAGAATGATCTGAATAGAACTAATAGTACTTCAGGCTGCCTAACCAAACTATTGCACTGTCTAACGTTGTGTTTATAGCCCACAGTCCAAACATCGTGTAGTAGTACACAGTCAATACATCGTGCACTACAGGCATAGTACATAGTAGTCCCTCAAGATCTCGATTAAGAATAGTGCTTGTCAAGATCATTAGTGTGTTGCCCGTTACCACGGCCCAAAGGAGCAACCCACTATCCCCATGTGGAATTCTCTGCACACTAATGCCTCCAAGTTCAATAAATGAACCACACTACGCCTATCACACCACAGCCCAGGGTAATTCATCTCGTCAATCAATCACCAATTATCAACCAAATTGGCACAACACTCTAAGCATGATCTAAAATTACAAAAATACCCTTAATATCAATATTTTATCATAATTATGAAAATGCCCTTAGTCACAATATTCCAAAATATAGCCTGTCTCCACTTGACAGTACTATCTCTCAATATGTTCGGGTCCATCACTTTGGCCCGACAGTAAAACTCACTATTCCATTTAGTCGCGTAGGAGTTTTATCGTGTTTTCACAATCGCGTCATTTTCACAAACGTTTATAAATTGCGTAAGTATATTTTGACATTTTTGAACATTGCGTAATGTTTTTAAATCATTTTCTTAATCGCATAAGATTTTTAAATCACTTTCTTAACCGAATAGCTTAAAATTATCATTTTAAATATGTGTAAACTATATCTAGTATATTTACAATACGTAGAGTATTTTCCTTATGTTATAAATATAGTATGGAATCATTTCATTTTATTCATCTGATTTTAGTAAATTTTGACAGCATTTTACCTATATAATCAGTATAAGGTATTTTTAACATTTTCCTCTAAATTCTGTTTATTTTAATCTTACCCATCATTTACATCTTGAAACTTGCTAACGCGCTTCAAAACTAGTAGAGTGAGCTCTACATTAGTATTTTTCAAGCATTTTCTTTAATTCTTGCTTAAAGTAAATTATGCTAATTTAGAATTCTAGAACCAAATTCATTCCTTTTATTTTCTCAAAGATTCTTTGGAATCAATTTCTTTTGTAAACTGATTACCTAACCTATCTTAGAAAATAAAATGGTATTCAATTATACATTAAATGGCTTGCTGGCCAAAATTAACCTAAATCATTCTTAAATTCATTGTTTTTACCTAGATTCTTTAAATCATTGATTTAGAAAATGGTTGAGAACATTTTGGTTCTCTATTTACATGGTAAGGCCGTGAGACTTAGTGTGTTCTTTGGAACACTCATGCAAATCGTTACATGTTATTCACATCCTACTTTAATAATTATACAATTATAAACACATACAACTATAAACAAATACAATATACATACAATATATTTTAAAGCTATAGACATGCATAGCAAATAAAATAAATCACAAATAGGAAAGGATTTAAATAACCACACAAATAATAAAAACAATAACCAACCACACAAATGAATCCTTATGGATTCTTCACACACATACAATTCCATTTTCCCATCACCACTTAGGGTTGATGAAATTAAATCTCCCTCTTACCTCTTGAAGACAAAGATTGGCTAGTCTCCTCCTTCTCCTTGCTTCCTTGAAAATCGACACAAAATCCTAATAATTCTTAAACAATTAGAAAAAACACATACAAGGATCAAGATTGAAAAATCATGGAACAATCATGGTTAAGAAAATCAAAAATTAAACTTGAAACCATAGAATCAAAACTTACCCTTAGGAAAGTGAACAAAAGGTTGGATTTTGAACTAGATAGAGTAGGTTTTTGACAAAACCTTGTGAAGGAAAAGTGTTCAGAATATGATTTTGGTTTAGGAAAAGTAAAGAGGTAAAATTATAGATGATTGGTGGTATGTGATGTTCACATATTTGATGCATTAATAAGCCTTCATTTTTAGTCATTTACACTCTCCATGCACTTAATAAATTAAGTTTGGTTATGTTTTGTATGTTTTGAACTCAAAATGGATTTAATTGAATTTTTCAGCATGATTTACGTCTTACACTAATCCTGTATTTGGGTCATATCTTGGGCTGTAGATGGATGTTTAAGGTGAATCTTATGTCATTTTAAAGATAATAGAGAGCTCTACAATCTTCATGAAGACATCAAAGACTCAATCACACGTTTGGATGGCTCAAATTGGCATTGAATCAAGAACTAAAGTGTTGCTCCTGGCAGAATGACCTTTGTATACTGTTCATTACACTGCTCGTAGTGAAAGTTGTAGAATAGGCTAAAATTTTGATGGTTGATAGTTAAGACCCAAATCTACAACTTTCATGTTGAACACTCTTCCCGATTCAGAATCCTTGGAGGTGATATTGGGCTTGGAAGTCAGAAAAGAGGAGCTGCGATTGGGCCTGAGTAGTGTGCAGTAGTTTGAACATATCTGGAGCTATAAAAATGATATTAGACTCAAACTAAAACCATTTGAAAGCTAAGATCCAGACCTACAATCTTCATGAAGACCACTTGGCTCAAAAATGATGAATGCAATGACTTTAGAGCTTCATGATTTCGGAGACAAAGAATCTCTAAAATTTTCTACTCACCAAAAGTCATTCAACATTTTCCACTACTCCACATACTCCACCTACTCCACCAACCACCATGACTCAGCCCCCTTTGACATTTTGTACCTCTAACTCTCTATAAAAGGGAGGCTATGCAGATCATTGAAACATGTAGAGCTTCTATATAGAAGTGTTGTTATAATTAAAGTGTTAGTTTTTGATTTTGAAGATTTCTCTTCTTCTTTTTCTCTCCTTCTCTCTCTTTGTTATTTTTCATGGTTCTTGAAGGTTCTCCAATGGTGATGGCTATGAAGAACTAAACTTCTTTAATCAATCCAAGAGATTGACAGTCTTGATGATTAATCTGGAGATTTTGTTTTAATTATTATATATTCATCTATTAATCAAGTTTCTCTTTCTATTCTTCTCTTGTTTAAATTCTAATTTAATGCTTAATTTGATTGGAATTTGCATATATTAATTGCGTAATTGTCATATGCCAAGAGATGAATTCAGAGGTTAAATAATTTATTAAAGGTCTTTGATGAAATATTTAGCTTGGTTGGATCTTAATTTTTAAGTTAATTTGGGTTTTGGATGGATGCTTAATTTGTCTAACATTAATTAATTGAATTCTAGAAGCATTTCTAGTAGAAGATTCATAGATCATTGATAGGCGTCTTAATGTGATCTAAGACCAAGGATTTGGTTGATAGTTGAATAGATCTATAAAGATCAAGGATGGATTAAAATCAAGATTGGTTAATTCTCTTGGATTGGTTATTTTCCTAATTTTGTTTACTCATTTTAATTGCTCTTTGTTGTTTAATCTTGCAAAATTTCCCCCCTGTTCATTAATCTCTTAATCTGACTTCATAATTAGAATGATCTATGGGCTCGACCTGGTGTTACCTTATGCTACAAGTAGTTTTGGTAAATCGGTTATAAATTGATTTAAATTTGGTAATCTCGACAAGTGTCAAATTTTTGGCGCCATTACCGGGGATCATTCTGATTTTGTTCAATCTTATTAAGTGTTTATTTAACTACTAATCTCTCACTAACCTTTATGTTGCTGTGTTTTGGTGGATTTCAGGCAAAAACGGGTGATTACGGGTCATTTTACAAGAATTTCGTATTGATAGAAAATGTGCCCAGAATGAGCTGAAACTTGGTCAGTTGAAGTAAAACAGCCTAATAAACAAGACTCACAATTTATTGTGAGGTCACCCCTGGTTTTTCCAAAATCCATCGTTTAGACCAGTTTTTCAATTTTTTAATATTTTTTATTACATTTTTTAGTTTCATTTTTGTGTAGTTTTCATGTTTGTACAAGTCCTATAATTTTTAAAAATCATTTCATTAGTCAATTAGATTTATTTTGGTATATTTTTAGAGTTATCTAGTGTATTTTACTTGTTTACTTATTTTATTTTATTTTATTTTTGTGTTTTGATTAATGCATGACTAGGTCTAATCTCGATATCTTGCTTGAATTTGATCCACGAGATTGATAGAACATTGCATAGGTTGATTAGAACTCGTAGGCTAAGTGAAAGAATTGAGTCTGAATTTAGTTGTGACATTGAATCGAAAGTGCACTTAAGATCTTAAGTGATTCTAAAATCATGGCGATAACGAGGCAAAATAGGACCCTTAAAGAACTTCTGCTCCGATGTAACTTACCAGTCTTTGTGCATTCAATATCCTAATCTTGATGCTGACTTCGAGTTAAAATCTAGATTGATACACTTGTTGCCCAAGTTTCATGGTCTTATAGGTGAAGATCCCCATAAGCACTTAAAGGAGTTCCATGCGGTCTGTTCAACCATGAAGCCACATGGAATCTCTGAGGAGCATATCAAGTTGAGGGCATTCCCTTTCTCTCTTGCTGATGTAGCCAAGGATTGGCTGTTCTACCTTTCACCAGGTTCTGTCACGAGTTGGGATAATATGAAGAAATTATTCTTGGAGAGGTTCTTCCCTGCATCCAGAGCAGCTGCCATTAGAAAAGACATTTGTGGTATAAGGCAAATGACTGGTGAGACCTTGCATGAGTATTGGGAGAGATTCAAAAAGCTGTGTTCGAGTTGTCCCCACCATCAAATTAGTGATCAGCTCTTGATTCAATATTTCTATGAGGGCTTCTTTGCCGATGGATAGAAGTATGGTGGATGCCGCATACGGAGGTGCATTGGTGGATAAAACCCCTACTTTGCGAAGCAAGAGATTTGATAGCAAATATGGCGACCAATGCTCAACAATTTGGCACAAGAGTCCTTACCTCAACCGGAGGAGTTAATGAAGTTCAATCGTCTCATGTAGATCAACGAGAGAATGGAACATAGACTTGATGAATTGACTTCTTTGGTGAGGCAATTAGCAGTGGGACAACATGTACCAGGTTCTGTACAAGAGCCTGCAAGGGTGTGTGGCATTTGCTCTTGCTCATCTCATCCTACTGATGCATGTCCCACACTTCAGGATGGTGGTTCCGCGTTTCCAGAACAGTCAGTTGCAGCAGTTGGCATTTTTCCTAGTAGACCTCAATATCAGCAGTCCCAGCAGCCAAGATATGATCCATTTTCTAATACTTATAACCCTGGTTGGAGGGACCATCCTAACTTGAGATATGGGAATTCTAGTCAGCAGCAACAACCCCAACAGCAGCAATTTAGATACCAAGCGGTAGGTCCTAGCAATAAATACCAACCACCTGCATTCAGACAATAACAAACTGTGCAGCCACCTGTGCAGCAGCCCCTCATGTTGCCAAGTCCTACAACCAATCCATCCGAGCCATCATTGGAAGATTTGATGAAACAAATGGCCACAAATAATATTCAATTCCGTGAGAATGTCAATGCCACCATTCGAGAACCTGCAAACTCAGATTGGGCAATTGGCCACCACCGTGAGTGAATTGAAAAGTCAAGGTTCGAGCCAATTGCCTTCACAAACGTCAAGAACCCAAGAGGTAATGTAAGTGCCATTACTTTGAGAAGTGGCGAGAGAAATTGATGGTTCTAATTTGCCACAACCGTGAGAGCTCCCATTGCAAAGAACCAGATCGAATCACCCAAAAGAAATGTGTCGAGAATTCAGATTTGGTCATTCCACTACCCTTCCCAAATAGAGTGACACGGTCAAGCGGATAGCGCAAGCATAAAAAGAGAAGGAAGTCATGGAGACATTCGGGAAGGTGGAAATCAATATTCCCCTCCTAGATGCAATCAAACAAATTCCCAAGTATGCCAAATTCCTCAAGGAGTTGTGTACTCACAAGAAAAGACTTAAGGGTACTGAGAAAGTCAGTATGGGCGAAATGTTTCGCAATGATTCAACCAAGCATGCCAAAGAAATGTAAAGATCTGGAACTTTCACAATCCCTTGCACTATAGGTAATTCCAGATTTGACCATGCAATGCTAGATTTGGGTGCTTCTATTAATGTCATGCCTACGTCAGTGTATAAGTCTTTGAACATTGGCACCTTACACCCCCTGGTATAGTGATTCGACTAGCAAACGGGATTCTTGCTCACCCCTGCAGGAGTCTTTGGAAGATGTGTTGGTGCGAGTAAATGAGCTAATTTTCCCAGCAGACTTCTACATTCTGGACATGGAAGATGAGTCTTTAACAAATCACGCTCCATTAATTCTAGGAAGACCATTCCTCAAGACAACCAAGACCAAGATAGATGTGCATGCTGGTACCCTTTCTATGGAATTTGGTGAAGATGTGGTACAGTTTAACATTTTTGATGCCATGAGACATCCCCTTGAGGAGCATTTAGTTTTTCATGTTGATGTGATTGAAATGCTGGTTGATGATACTTATGCTGATATGAATGTTGAATTCCCTAATATTGCTGACTTTCTGGATTCTGTCACTTGTGATATATGTGTTAGCGTGGTATCTTGAACCATGTCTTTGCATGTCTTTGAGATTTATGCGGTTATGAGTGATGATCTGAGGTACTTATTTGGTGATGCAGACATATGAAAATGTGAGTCAAAATTATGTCGAATTTAATGTTTCTTGAGTTACTTGTTTCAAATAGCTTCTTTGCCTTCCATTGTGCATCCCCATCCTTAGAGTTAAAGACTTTGCAGACCACTTTAAATATGCATATTTAGAAGATGGAGAGAAGCTGCCAGTAATTGTCGCTAAGAATCTGCAACCTGAACAAGAAGAAAAATTGTTGCAGGTTTTGAGGCAACATAAGCGTGCTATTGGATGGACACTTGCAGACATTCATGGTATTAGTCCCTCCACATGTATGCATAGGATTTTATTGGAGGAAGATACCAAGCCAGTGAGGCAACCCCAAAGGAGACTAAACCCCTTGATTCTGGATGTGGTGAAGAAGGAAGTGACCAAGCTGCTGTAAGCTGGCATTATTTATCCCATATCTGACAGTAAATGGGTAAGCCCCGTGCAAGTTGTTCCAAAGAAATCTGGAGTCACAGTAGTTGCAAATCAGAACAATGAGCTCCTACCCACAAGAATCCAGAACAGTTGGCGGGTGTGCATTGATTATAGGCAACTTAACCAGGCCACTAGGAAAGATCATTTTCCATTGCCTTTTATTAATCAGATGTTGGAGAGACTGGCTGGTAAGTCGCATTACTATTTCTTGGATGGATATTCGGGCTATTTTCAGATTCATATAGCCCTAGAAGACCAAGAGAAGACCACTTTCACCTACCCATTTGGAACATTTGCATACAGGAGAATGCCTTTCGGTCTATGCAACGCTCCAGGAACCTTTCAAAGATGTATAGTCAGTATCTTCTCTGAATTTTTAGAGAGTTGCATGGATGTGTTTATGGATGATTTTACTGTCTATGGTTCTTCCTTTGATGTATGTTTAGATAGTTTGGATCGAGTTTTACAAAGGTGCATTGAAAGTAACCTTGTCCTGAATTTTAAGAAATGTCATTTCATGGTAGAACAAGGTATAGTTTTAAGGCATGTAGTATCTAGCAAGGGTATTGAGGTAGATCCTGCAAAAATAGATGTCATTTCATGTCTATCTTACCCCACATGAGTGCGGGAGGTTCGTTCTTTTCTTGGTCATGCAGGTTTCTATCGTCGGTTCATAAAAGATTTTAGCAAAATTGCCTTCCACTGTCCAACTTGCTACAAAAGGATGTAGAGTTTCACTTTGACCAGAGATGCAAGGATCTTTCAATCACTTAAAGCAAGCATTGACCAGTGCACCTATCATCCAGTCACCAGATTGGACACTCCCATTTGAACTCATGTGTAATGCCTCTAATTATGCATTGAGAGCTGTCCTTGCACAGAGAGTCGGCAAAGTACCTCATGTCATTTCCTATGCTTCGAGGACTTTAGATGCTGCACAAGCCAACTACACTACAACCGAAAAGGAACTTTTAGCAATTGTTTTTGCTTTAGATAAATTTCGATCATATTTGCTTGGTTCTAGAGTGGTTGTATTTTCAGATCATGCAGCTTTAAAGTTTCTCCTGAAAAAGCCCAATGCAAAGCCTCGACTGATTAGATGGATGTTACTTTTACAAGAGTTTGATATTGATATCAGAGATAAGAGTGGAGCAGAGAACCTGGTGGCAGATCACTTGAGTCGGATTGAGAGAGAGGCAGATTCTTCTCCTATCCATGATGTCTTCCCTGATGAGCAGCTTTTCAAGATGCAAGGTAACATCCCTTGGTTTGCAGATTTGGTTAATTTCTTGGTTGCTAGAGCACTACCGCACATTTCACTAAGGCACGCAGATTGACAAATTGAAAAGTGAGTCAAAATATTATGTGTGGGATGACCCTTATTTGTGGAGATTTTGTAGTGACCAAGTCATTAGGAGATGTATTCCTGATCAAGAGTTTGATTCTGTTCTTAGTTTTTGTCATGCACTTGCCTGTGGGGGACATTTTGGACCTACTCGTACAGACTAGGAAAGTTTTGGACTCGGATTATATTGGCCCACTCTATTTCGTGATGCATATTTGTTTTGTAAATCTTGTGAACAATGCCGGAGAACGGGAATATTTCTCGTAGGAATGAGATGCCCCAACAACCTTTATTGTTCGTGAAATATTTGATATTTGGGGTATTGATTTTATGGGTCCTTTTCTGTGTCATTTGGTTTTGTTTACATTCTACTTGCTTTGTGGATTATGTATCTAAATGGGTGGAGGCAAAAGCCACTCGATCGATGATTCCAAGGTTGTTGTGGATTTTGTTAGATCACATATTTTCTGCAGTTTGGAGTCCCAAAAGCCATCATTAGTGATCGGGTTCGCATTTACGTAATCGAAGCATGGAAGCCTTGATGAAAAAGTATGGAGTCTTGCATAGAGTTTCTACACCTTACCATCCCCGGACTAATGGGCAAGCCGAGGTTTCCAACGGAGAGATCAGCGAGATACTTGAGAAACAGTTCAACCTAATGAAAGGACTGGAGCAAAAGGCTTGAGGATGCTTTATGGGCTTATAGGACCGCCTATAAGACTCCGATTGGGATGTCTCCTTATCGGATTGTTTTTGGCAAAGCATGCCACTTGCCAGTGGAAATTGAGCATCGTGCATTTTGGGCAGTAAAAAGGTGTAACTTGGACCTAAATCAAGCAGGCATGGAGCGGAAGCTACAGTTGCAGGAATTGGAGGAGATCCGCTTGGAGGCTTATGAGAGTTCCAAACTTTATAAAGAGAAGACCAAAGCCTTCCATGATAAGAAGATCATGAGAAAAACATTTAAGATTGGTCAAAAAGTTCTCCTCTATAACTCCCGCCTCAAACTCATGCCCGGAAAGCTCAGATCTAGGTGGCTTGGTCCATTTGTTGTTACTAAGATTTTTTCTTATGGTGCTATGCAGGTTACAAGTGAGACTACTACAAAAGCTTTCACAGTCAATGGACATTGCCTCAAACCATTTTATGAGGGAGCTCAAGAGGATATTTTGGAGGAGGTCCACTTGCAAGAAGTCGTCTACCCCACTTGATAAGTAAGATGCCGCCTCAATGGACACACAAAAAAAAAAAATTGTGATGACCCATATTTGTTCAATTATTGTCCTGATCAAATCTTTTGGAGATTTGTACCCGACAATGAGGTAAGTAGTGTCATTGAATTTTGTCATTCAGAAGCATGTGGAGGTCATTTTTCTTCAAAGAAAACAGTTGCAAAATCTTGCAGTGTGGATTTTATTGGCCCATATTATTCAAGGGCAGTTATACTTTTTACAAAAATTGTGAACATTGTCAAAAATTAGGGTCCATTTCTGAAAGAAAAATGATGCTTCCAAGTTACGCAAATTGCAATTGAATGAACTTGCGGAATCAATAAATGATGCATATGAAAAAAAAATTATAAAGCAAAAAGACTCAAACCATTTCTGAAACATCAAGCTACTGAGGTAGAATCCATCTCCCTTTCTAATCCTTGTTATGAGTAGAATTTATTTTAATTTTATTTTTTTTTCTTTTTGCAGTTCTTTCAGTTCCCGGTTAAACGGCGGATAACGGTACTCCGTGACTCTCGAGTCGGTTTGTCTTTCGGATTTCCCATAATAACTGATTTCTTCTCTTTCAAAATGGATGTCATTCTTTCAAATCTAAAAAAGTATTTTCCTTTTGTTCATAAAAATGTTCTAACCAAAATCTACAAAGCTAGGTGTGAGAGATTGAGACTGTTAATGTATAAGGGCATCCCAGAAGATATACGCTGGATAATCGAAGCAAAGGTTCGTTTAGCTGGTGAATCTTCCAATTCATTTGTCCGATACATGCTTGGTCTCGGTAAAAGTTCATTTTCAAAAAAGAGAAGAGCAAAAAGATTGCACGTTTGTTACAAGTGTGCACGATGGAATTGCAACACGCTATGTCGTTCTTTGGGAATGGTTTCTGTAAACAGAGAAGATAAAATATTCTTCATTAAGAATGGACTGAGTAAGGAGTCATTAGATAATATCTTATTGACTCTTGTGACGCATTCTTGTGGAATTGTGCAGCGTGAACTTCTTAGTTTGTGGAATCTCTTCAAGGATGAGCAAGAGCGTTATAGTCTTTGGAATCTGACTCAAAAAGACCCTGTTTGCCAATTTATAAGAAAATTGGATGGGAAGCCTATCCCCGACTCATAGAAGGCGTTTAAGCTATTTCTGGACGTAAAACTAGAGGAAGATGTGAGCCACAATCACAACAATCTGTATATATTATCTTATGCATTTATTATTTTAAAAAAAACAAAACAAAAACAAAACAAAACAAAAAAAATTTCAAAAGTTTTCTGACAACATCCAACCTACTCATATAGGAGCTATTATTACTTTTTCTATTCTCTTCCCTATTTAAACACTCCATTTTCTTCACTTTCCTGCAACTCTTAATCATTCAAAGAGCGTGTGAGTGTAAAAATGGAGGGAGCTTCTTCTTCTTCTGTTCGTAGACTTGTCAGTATCTTTATATTTTGTGGGACAAATTATGGGAAGAGTTTAGAGTTTGTCAACGCAGCAAGCACTCTTGGTAGAACACTTACTGCGAGGAACATTCGTGTAGTATATGGGGGAGGTTGCCTTGGGTTAATGGGGGCTGTATCACTGTCTGCATTTCTAAGAGGTGGTCAAGTTTTAGGTGTCATTCCTGAACCTTTAACTCGAAGGAACTTCGTTGGAAAGACAATTGGACAAGAAATTCAAGTATCATCTATGCATGAACGAATGAAGGCAATGCTTGAAAACTCTGATGCCTTCATAGCCTTACCTGGTGGTTTTGGTACTTTGGAAGAAGTCTTTCAAGTTGTTTCTTGGGCCCAACTGAACATCCACCATAAACCCATAGGTTTGTTGAATGTTAATAATTTCTTTGATAATTTGTTATCTTTTGTTGACCATGCTGTGGAACAGAAATTTGTCACACCTTCTGCAAGACAACTCCTTATCTCGGCTTCCACTGTTGATGAGTTAATTGATAAATTAGAAGCCTTTGTTTATGAACCTGATCCAGTAACAGCCCAGATAGATTGGTCAGGAGACAGCAGCAAGAGAGACAACAACAAGGGAGGCAGCAAGAAACAACAGTGTGACCTGACACTTCATCTATGACTTTCCTTTATCTTTAGTTTTATTCATCGTACTTTGTTTCTGTTTATATTTGTGTAAGGTTTCTCTTTTCGTAATTGCGAATGAGGTACTATCCTCTATCTTTTTCCTTTCTATTTTTTTTTAACATTGAGGACAATGTTATGATCAGTGGGGGGAAGGATAGTTGTGTGACTAAAAAAAAAAAATAGTAAGTAAGTGTGTTTATGTTTGTCGTGTGTAGAGTTGTGTAAAAAAAAAAAATGTGTGTATGTATTAATATGTTTATTGTGTTTATATGTTTGTCAGTAATTTTCTAAACCAGTTAAGGATGGCAGAGTAAGGAGTAAATTTTACTCTTGAGACGCATTTTAGTTGGGGTAGATAACTAGTTTGTGTGGAAGTAGCAATTAAAATTCAGGGAAATTTGCATGATTGAGTTAATTGTCTTCTTTCTTAAAAATCATATGTTCGGTTATGGATGTTGAATTGGTGGACTGAGAATGATAGAACTATACCTTGTGAGATCTTGAGCCTATTGATGAATGAATTGAACATCTACACCATTCTCTTCTTTCTTGTGTGAATTTCACTCATGAAATTGTTGCTCTAGAACTTGCCTATGATTCTTTTTAAAGCTACGTTTTCACGTGCATACATAAAAATGATTGAGGCAATTTTTTTTTTCAATTAACTACTTTGACCAAATAGCCAACCTTGTATATTTCCTCTTGCTTAACCCCTTTGAGCTTATTTGATTATTCATTGTCTCGAACTCATTATGTTTCTTAAATGAAAAAAAAACCATGTTCTTACTTAGTCTTAGGGAATAAGAGAACATTAGCTTTGTCATTGGATGAGTTCATGAACAAGTGTGGTGGTGTGTATGCAGAATGGTTGAAAAATGTATATATGATGTTCTTTTAGAAAAAAATATATGTATATAAAAAAAATTAAAAAATATATATATATGTAAAAAAAGGGTCAATAAGACAATAAAGGAAGGAAAAATAATATGTAAAGGGAATTTGTATTAGATGAAGTTAGGATGAACTTTCATGATCGATAATTGAACTCAGCTTTCATGTTCTTTTATTCTCTTTGGTGTTTAACTTGTCATATCCATATTGCATTTTCCTTTACCTTGACCCCATTACAACCTTGAATAAAGTCCTCATGATTTGTGTGTGCATGTGTTCTGAGTAGTGGAGAAGTAGAAGATAAGCAAGCTTATGGTAGTGTAATTTTCATGAGTTGAATTGAGTGTAATACCTACCTTTTAAACACTTGAGAAATTGAGAGTGAATTCTGTGAGGATCTATCATTCTTTACTTATGCTTTTCAATTGAAGTATCCTTTCTTGTTGATTTGAGATGTGAAGATGTGTTACCTCATAAATGTTTTGATCACTTGAATTATTAATTGCTCTTCATTCTTAAATATTATTAGAAATTGAGTCTTTTAGAATGTTTAACTTTTGAGTCTGTTTCATTTTGTTTTTGTGTGTTTTGCCCAGGAGTGCAAAAAGCTAAGTGTAGGAAAATTTGATGTTCACATATTTGATGCATTAATAAGCCTTCATTTTTAGTCATTTACACTCTCCATGCACTTAATAAATTAAGTTTGGTTATGTTTTGTATGTTTTGAACTCAAAATGGATTTAATTGAATTTTTTAGCATGATTTACGTCTTACACTAATCCTGTATTTGGGTCATATCTTGGGCTGTAGGTGGATGTTTAAGGTGAATCTTATGTCATTTTAAAGATAATAGAGAGTTCTACAATCTTCATGAAGACATCAAAGACTCAATCACACGTTTGGATGGCTCAAATTGGCATTGAATCAAGAACTAAAGTGTTACTCCTGGCAGAATGACCTTTGTGTACTGTTCATTACACTGCTCGTATTGAAAGTTGTAAAATAGGCTAAATTTTTTATGGTTGATAGTTAAGACTCAAATCTACAACTTTCATATTGAACACTCTTCCCGATTCAGACTCCTTGGAGGTGATATTGGGCTTGGAAGTTAGAAAAGAGGAGCTGCGACTGGGCCTGAGTAGTGTGCAGTAATTTAAACATATCTGGAGCTATAAAAATGATATTAGACTCAAACTAAAGCCATTTGAAAGCTACGATCTAGACCTACAATCTTCATGAAGACCACTTGGCTCAAAAATGACGAATGCAATGACTTTAGAGCTGCATGATTTCGAAGACAAAGAATCTCCAGAATTTTCTACTCACCAAAAATCATTCAACATTTTCCACTACTCCACCTACTCCACCTACTCTACCAACCACCATGACTCAGCCCCCTTTGACATTTTGTACCTCTAACTCTCTATAAAAGGGAGGCTATGCAGATCATTGAAACATGTAGAGCTTCTATGTAGAAGTGTTGTTATAATTAAAGTGTTAGTTTTTTATTTTGAAGATTTCTCTTCTTCTTTTTCTCTCCTTCTCTCTCTTTGTTATTTTTCATGGTTCTTGAAGGTTCTCCAATGGTGATGGCTATGGAGAACTAAATTTCTTTAATCAATCCAAGAGATTGACAGTCTTGATGATTAATCTTGAGATTTTGTTTTAATTGTAATATATTTATCTATTAATCAAGTTTCTCTTTCTCTTCTTCTCTTGTTTAAATTCTGATTTAATGCTTAATTTGATTGAAATTTGCATATATTAATTGCGTAATTGTCATATGCCAAGAGATGAATTCAGAGGTTAAATAATTTATTAAAGGTGTTTGATGAAATATTTAGCTTGGTTGGATCTTGATTTTTAAGTTAATTTGGGTTTTGGATGGATGCTTAATTTGTCTAACTTTAATTAATTGAATTCTAGAAGCATTTCTAGTAGAAGATTCATAGATCATTGATAGGCGTCTTAATGTGATCTAAGACCAAGGATTTGGTTGATAGTTGAATAGATCTATAAAGATCAAGGATGGATTAAAATCAAGATTGGTTAATTCTCTTGGATTGGTTATTTTCCTAATTTTGTTTACTCATTTTAATTGCTCTTTGTTGTCTAATCTTGCAAAATTTTCCCCCCTGTTCATTAATCTCTTAATCTGACTTCATAATTAGAATGATCTATGGGCTCGACCCGGTGTTACCTTATGCTACAAGTAGTTTTGGTAAATCGGTTATAAATTGATTTAAATTTGGTAATCTCGACAAGTGTCAGTATGGTTTTGGGTGTTGGCCGAATTTGAGAGAGAAAATGGAAAAGAAAGTTTGTTTGGTGTTCTTGGTATTTTGAGAGAAATGAAAGCTTGAATTTGGATAAGTGTAAAAAGTAAATATTGAGAGTGTAAAATGAGGGGGCTGCCGTGAGTGCATAGTGGGTGAGGTTGAGTGTTTAATTTGGACAGGTAAATATCTATTTGTGTTCACACTAAGTAAGCACATGTCTTATGTCATGGATGGCTCAAGAACTATGTAGAACTTGTGAAGACTTGACCATTTTAGCCTTCATGGCCGTGGTGTTCCTTGGGTTTAGGGTTTGGATTGATTTTAATTACAAGCTAATTACATGCTAATTAAATAGATAATTAATTAGGTTAAGTCTCCTATTAACACTTAATTAACATTCTAAGTATAAAACTAATTAGTTTAACATATATTAGCATATATTATAACCTCTAAACAAAATTAGGATATCTAATTAGTATTTATATTATAACTAATTAATAACTAGGTTAGTTTACTTAGTTTGATAATTAGGTAATTAGATTAACCAAATTAGGTTTAATTAGCTACTAATCAAAGTCAAGCCACTATGTTTGACTTAATCCTAACCTTTGATTTCAACTTTAATTCCTAGCCCTTGATGTAATCTAAGGTGGATATTGATTAGTCATAAAACTTGAATTCTAATCTCACCATTGATTTGATCAACGGTTAAGGTTAAAGGCTTCCTAACTACGTTTTCATCCAATGGTCCTTATTAAAGTCCATGCTCCTTTCTTTGACCTATTCCTATTAGTTCAAAATAGTCAAGCCACTTTCGTTGACTTGCTCTCATTGGTTCAAAATTTTGTCCAGTCAAAATCGTTGACTGCTTTTCTAAACCCGGGTCCCACAGACTTTTAAGAGTCCATGGTCAATTCGAAGCAGATTTCTACTATTTTTGAGACAGTAGGTACTGTTGAATAAAATAATATTATAATAATATAAAATTATTTTATCGCACAGTTAAATCCTAAAAATTACAAGATTAATATATATATCAATCAGAATTGGGTTTAGTAAGATCCCCCAACTTCAATTAATTAAAATAAGATTTTTTCGGCTAGAAAATTATTATTTCCCTAGCTCAGAGCAAATCACATACAACAATCAAATACACTCACAAACAGTCAAATTTAATTTACTACTCATAGAATTCACAAAACAGTACATTTCAGGACAATATTTGTAATTATCCCAAAAGTAGGGGTGTTACACTAATCATTCTGGGCTATTTGGTTAAAGTAGCTATTTCAAGAAAAATGTCTTAATCATGTTTATGTATGCATATGAAAATGTAGTTTAAAAAAGAATCAAAGCAAGTTTCAGAGTAACAAGTCCATGAGTGAAATTCACACAAGAAAGAAAAGAATGGTACAAATGTTCAATCCATTCATCAATAGGCTCAAAATCTCACAAGAAATATTTTTATCTTTCTTAGTCCACCAATTCAACATCCATAACCAAACATGTGATTTTCAAGAAAGAAGACAATTTACTCAATCACGCAAATTTCTCAGAATTTGAATTGTTACTTCCATACAAACTAGTTGTCTACCTAATTACTCCGTATTTTGCCACCAATTTTGATGCGTTTTAAGAGTAAATAATTTACTCTTTACTCTGTCATCCTTAATTAGTTTTGTTGTTAATAAATTGCTAACAAACACACTTCCTATTTTTTTTTCACACAACTATCCTGCCCTCCAACCAGATTATAACATTGTCCTCAATGTTAAAACATAGATAGGTAAAGGATAGAAGATAGTACCTGTTGTTGCAATTACTGAAAAGAGAAAGCTCACACAAATTTAAACAAAAACAAAGTATGATGAATAAAACCAAAGGTAAAGGAAAGTTATAGATGAAGTGCCAGATCATACTCTTGTTCCTTGTTGCCTCCCTGGATGCTTCCTTCTGACTAATCTATTTGAGCTATAACTGGTTTAGGTTTATAACCAAAAGTTTATAATTTATCAATTAATTCATCAACAGTTGAAGCAGATATAAGGAGTATTCTTGCCAAATGTGTGATAAAGCTCTGTTCCATAGCATGATCAACAAAAGATAACAAATTAACAAAGAAATTATTAACATTCAACAAACCTATAGGTTTACGGTGGATGTTCAGTTGGGCCCAAGAGATGATTTGAAAAACTTCTTCTAAAGTACCAAAACCACCTGGTAGGGTAATGAATGCATCATAGTTTTCAAGCATTATCCTCATTCGTCCATGTATAGATGATACTTGAAGTTCCAGTCCAATTGTCTTCAAATAATGTTCCTTCGAGTGAAATGTTTAGGAATGACACCTAAAACTTGACCACCTCTTATATGTGCAGAAAGTGATACAGCCCTCATTAACCCAATGCTACCTCCCCCATATACAACACGAATGTTCCTTGCAACAAGAGTTCTACCAACAATGCTTGATGTGTTTACAAACTCAAAACTCTTCCTATAACTTATCCCACAAAATACACAAATACTGGTAAGTCTACAAACAGAAGAAGAAGAAGCTCCTTCTATTTCTACACTCACACTCCCTTTGAATGATTTTAAGTTGGAGGAAAATGAAGAAAATGGAGTGTTTAAATAGGAAAGAGAATATAAAAAGGTAATGATAGCACCTATATGGATAGGTTGGCTGGTGTCAGAAAAGTTTGAAATTAAGAAATATTTTTTTTATTTTTTATTTAAATGACTTCAAGAAAACCAGCAGGGTAAAGAAGTCTAGAAACCCCTGAAAGACCCTGCCCAAAGGATCGTCTGTCCAAAACCAAAATACAAAAAAAATCATATAAAGATAAAATTATAATAACAAATAATGATATACCTTTATGTAAAAGTTTCATGGCGTATCTTTATACTGCGCGTCATAAGTACAGTAGCCTTCACAATCTTACCGCCCCTTGAAAGAGACATCGAATTCCCTTAAGGAATTTCAGACTTAAGGCACTCCTATCGCTTGTGGGACATCCCAACCTATACATCGTCCTTCTAGTTAAAGAGAGAAAATTTGAATACGACGACCAATGACCACAGCTAGTGGAGCTACTCTCAGGAACCCAATAAATCAATACTAAGAATTGAGCTCAGAGACATTGTCACGCGAGAATGCAAACACAGGACATTTTTATCTATCCATCAGCAAGTAGAGCCTATGGTTAGAACCTGGTGATGATCACATATTTAATACATTAATAAGTCTTCATTTTTAGTCATTTACACTCTCCATGTACTTAATTGCTTGAGTTTGGTTATGTTTTGTAAGTTTGGACTCAAATTGGACTTAATTGATTTTTTTAGCATGATTTACGTCTTACACTGTTTCTATATTTGGGTCATATCTTGGGCTGTAGGTGACCGTTTGAGGTGATTCTGGTGGCCTTTGAAAGATAAGAGAGAACTCTATAACTTTTCATGATCTAGGTCAAAGTTAGACATCTAGTGGAACTAATTGGCCTTGGAAGTCAGAATACAAGTTTTATGTTTGGAACTTGAATAGTGTGCAATAATCAGAGCATAATTTGGGCTAGAAGATCTATATAGGGCTGAAATTTTGCTATATGCTAGTTGAGACCCATATATACAACTTTCATGTAACACTTTTCCCAAATATGAGGTCTAATGGGTGATATTGGGCTTGCAAATCAGAACAGAGGAGTTGTGACTAGGCCTAAGTAGTGTATAGTAATTGGACTATATCTGGAGTTATAGGAATGATTTTGGACTCAAACTAAAGCCATTTGAAAACTAAGATCCAGGCCTACAACTTTCATGAAGACCATATTACTTCATTCTGACGCATTCAATGACTTTAGAGCTAAATGATTTTGGAGACAAAGAATCTTCATAATTTTCCACTCATCAAAAGTCATTTGGCATTTTCCACTCATTTTTCACTCAACCACTCACTCATGACTCAGCCCCCTTGTCATTTTGTATCTCTAATCCTCTATAAAAGAGGGCATTGGCAGATCATTCAAGGTGTTAGGTGTTAAGTAGCAAAATGATGCTAGTTTGTTACTAGGTTTTCTTATAGTAGTTTTCCTTTATTCTAAATTACAGTCATATTCTTCTTCTTCTTCTTCTCTCTTTCTTTCTTCTTATCTATGAATAACTAAGTTTTATTTTACTTGAGTGAAAGGTTAAAACTCTTGATAATAAAATAAGTTTAGATTCATTTCTTTCTTGTGCTTAAATGATATATTTTTAAGTGGTCATTATACGTGTTGTATTTTGTTTTCAATCAATTTAGAAACCCTCCTTGTAAAATAGAGATCTTGATTCATTGTAGACAAGAGGTTGGCATAATGAATGCTTGAGCCCATTTATATGTGGTGGTCTTAATAGATGATTAAAGAAATCATAATATAATTATGTATATAATTTTTAATAACTTTAAACATTGTATTTTTCGATTGGAACCTCCATTATGTGTTGATTCTAATTGAGTTATAAAAAGAATTAATCTTATCCTTATTGTATTTACCAAGAGTGGATCTCCTAACCTAAGTAAGTCTTTATCATTTGAGACTAAGTTTTATTACTTTTATTATTGTGTCAAAATATTTACCTTACGTCAAAGAATTAATCTTCATCAATTCCTTGTGGATCGACCTCGGACTCCCGTGAATTTATTACTTGAGAAAACCTGCACTTGGGTTTGCAACTTTTAATCTGCATCAAGTTTTTGGCTCCATTGCCGGAGAGTTAATTTGAAGAACAAATTTCTAGTGTAAATATTTGGTATATAAACTAACATACTAACATAGTGGAGAAAAACTCTCCCTTTTATTTTCTGTACGTACTAACTTAGTAGGGAAAAATTTTTCCTTGTATTTTTTTGTATGTACTAACTTAGTAGGGGTAACTCACTCTTTTATTTTTTGTATTTTATTTTCTGCAGTTTTTATTTGGTGGTTGGTTTAATATCACAACTTTGTTAAATTTTTTTTTGGTGGTTGGTTTATACCACACCTACTTTTATTAATATTTATATATATATGGTGACTGGTTTATACCACATCCTTATTAATATATTAAAGGGCATGTTTATACTGCCTACTCGTATATTTTCTTTTCTATTTTAAGTTATAGTTACTTGTTTATGCTTAATTGGTATCGTGATTTAAGTTCTGGTCATTTGGTTAGAGTTAATCCAAGTACTTCACATATTGATTTGTTTGAATCACAATCACACACATTAAGCACAATGGCTGAAAACGAAAGTATGCACGATGAACATGAAAATCAATTGTTGCGAACCATGCGTGAGTATTTGTAACCTTCTCGAAATTCTAGTCTATCATATTTTATCTTTCCACTCAATGGCAACAATTTTAGATTCAAGCCAGGTATGATTTCTTTACTTCCTAATTTCCATGGTTTAGAATCTGAAAGTCCATATTTACATCTAAAAGAATTTGAGGAAGTATGTACCACTTTTAATGATCAAACTTGCACTGAAGAGATTGTTAAGCTTAAATTGTTTCCTTTTTCTTTGAAAGATAAAGCAAAAACTTGGCTTAACGCTTTGAAACCAAGATCAATTGGCGCATGGCAAGAAATGCAAGGTGAGTTTTTAAAGAAATTTTTTCCAACACATAAAACCAATGCTTTGAAAAGACAAATCCAAAATTTTTCCCAAAATTCAAATGAAGCATATTTTCAAAGTTGGGAACGTTTCAAATATTTATTGAATTCTTGCCCACATCATGGTTTTGAAAAATGGCGCACTATAAGCTTCTTTTATGAAGGGTGATTCTGGTGGCATTTGAAAGATAATAGAGAGTTCTACAACTTTCATGAAGCTCCAGGTCAAAGTTAGATATCTAGTGGAACTAATTGGCCTTGGAAGTTAGAATACGAGTTTTGTGTTTGGAAATTGAACAGTGTGCAGTAATCAGAGTATAATTTGGGCTAGAAGATTTGTATTGGGTTGAAATTTTGATATGTGCTAGTTGAGACCCATATCTACAACTTTTATGTTGAACACTTTTCTAGAATCTGAGATCTAATGGGTGATATTGGGCTTGCAAGTCAGAATAGAGCAGCTGTGACTAGGCTTGAGCAGTGTGCAGTAATTGGACCATATCGAGAGTTATATGAATGATTTTGACTCAAATTAAAGCCATTTGAAAGCTAAGATCCAGCCTACAACTTTCATAAGATCACATTACTTCATTCTGATGTATTCAATGACTTCAGAGCTAAATGATTTCAGAGACAAAGAATCTCCATAATTTTCCACTCATCAAAAGTTATTTGGCATTTTCCACTCATTTTCCACTCATCCATTCACTCATGACTCAGCCGTCTTGTCATTTTGTTTCTCTAATCCTCTATAAAAGGGGGCCTTGGCATATCATTGAAGGTGTTAGGTAGCAAAATGATGCTAGTTTATTACTAGGTTTTCTTGTAGTAGTTTTCCTTTGTTCTAAATTGAAGTCATGTTCTTCTTCTTCTTCTTCTTCTTCTTCTTCTTCTTCTTATCTATGAGTAACTAAGTTTCATTTTACTTAGGTGAAATGGTGAAGGTCTTGGTAATGAAATAAGGTTAGATTCATTTCTTTCTTGTGCTTAAATGATATATTTTCAAGTAGTCATCATACGTGTTGTATTTTGTTTTCAATCAATTTAGAAACCCTCCTTGTAAAGTGGAGATCTTGATTCATTGTAGACAAGAGGTTGGCACAATGAATGCTTAAGCCCATTTATATGTGGTGGTATTAATAGATGATTAAAGAAATCATAATATAATTACGTATGTAATTTTTAATAAACTTTGAACTTTGTATTTTCTGATTGGAACCTGCATTATGTGTGGATTCTAATTGAGTTATAAAAAGAATTAATCTTGTCCTTATTTTATTTACCAAGAGTGGATCTCCTAACTCAAGTAGGTCTTTTCTATTTGTGACTAATTTTTATCACTTTTATTGTTATGTCAAAATATTTACCTTACATCAAAGAATTAATCTTCATCAATTCCTTGTGGATCGACCTCGGACTCCTGTGAATTTATTACTTAAGACAACTTGCACTTGGATTTATAACTTTTAATCTACATCACCTGGGAATGCTTGCACGGATCTCTATAGAGTATGACACATGAACCTTATTTACGGACCGGCGTGCAAAGGTCCACTCGAGTCAATGACGAGACGAGCATCTACCCAGTGCTTGTAATCTAATTAAAGACCATGTACAACCGAAGTTTCACCTTTTTTTCTTTTCTTCTTTTTTTATATGAAGATGTACAAGATAATATATTCATGTTGTTATGATTGTGACTCACATCTTCCTCTAGTTTTACGTCCCGTAACGACTTAAACTCCTTCTATGAGTCGAGGATAAGCTTTCCATCAAATTTTCTTATAAATTGGCAAACAAAGTCTTTTTAGACAGATTCCCAAGACTGTTATGCTCTTGCTCGTCCTTGAAAATATTTCACAAATTAAAAAGTTCACGTTGCACAAATCCACAAGAATGTGTCTCAAGAGTCAATAAGATATTATCTAATGACTCCTTACTCAGTCCATTCTTAATGAAAAATATTTTATCTTCTCTGTTTGTAGAAACCATTTCCAAAGAACAACATCGCTTATTACAATTCCATCGCGCACACTTGTAATAAACTTTTATTTTTTTTGCTCTTCTCCTTTTTGAAAATAAACTTTTACCGAGATCCAGCATGTATAGGACAAATAAATATGAAGATTCACCAGCTAAACGAACTTTTGCTTTGATTATCCAGCGTATATCTTCTGGGATGCCCATGTGCATTAACTATCTCAGTCTTTCACCCCTAGCTTTGTAGATTTTTGTCAGAGCATTTTAAGAGAGAGAAGGGAAATGCTCTCTTAGATATGAGATAATGACATTCATTTTAAAGAAGAAGGAATCAGTTATTATGGGAAACTGAAAAATAAACTGACTTGACAATCACGGAGTACCGTTATCCGCCATTTAACCAAGAACACAAAGAACTGCAAAAAGAAAGAAACAAAATTAAAATAAATTCTACTCATAATAAGGATTAGAAAGCGAGATGGATTCTACCTCAACAACTTGATGTTCTAGAAATGGTTTGAGTCTTTGTCCATTGACCTTAAATACATTACCATTCCTAGGGTTCTTAATGTCTATGGCCCCATGAGTATACACATGTTTGACAATAAATGGACCAGTCCACCTAGATCTCAATTTTTCAGGTAATAGGTGAAGACAAGAATTATAAAGCAGAACTTTTTGACTAATTTCAAAAGATCTTCTCAAAATTGGTTTGTCATGAAAAGCTTTTATTCTAGTTTTATAAATCTTTGAGTTTTCATATGCATCATTTCTCAATTCCTCAAGTTCATTCAATTGCAATTAGCGTAACTTAGAAGCATCATCAAGACTTAAGTTGAAAGTTTTAATGGCCCAAAATGTTTTATGCTCCAGTTCTACAAGCAAGTGACAAGGTAGGGTAACATGCGTAAATATGTTTTGAAAGTACTATGGTAAGCCCAAAGTGCATCGTATAATCTTAAAGACTAATCTTTACGATTTGGGTTACCCATTTTTTCCAAAATTTGTTTAATCTCCCTATTTGCTAATTCTACTTGTCCACTTGTCTGAGGGTGATAAGGAGTGGCAATTTTGTGTGTGATGTCATATTTCTTCATTAAAGATTCAAATGGTTTATTACAAAAATGTTTTCCCCCATCACTGATGATAGCTCGAGGGATTCCAAATTGACTCAAAACATTTACTTTTAAAAATTTAAGAACAATTTTGTGATCATTGTGTCGACATGGAATCACCTCAATCCATTTTGAGACATAATTAACTGCAACCAAAATATACACAAATCCAAATGATGATGAAAATGGACCCATGAAATCAATTCCCCAACAATCAAAAATTTTAATGACAATGATAGGGTTTAGAGGCATCATGTATCGTTTAGAAATAGACCCCAATTTCTGACAACTTTCACAACTTTTACAAAAAATTATAGTTGTCCTTAAATAAAGTGAGCCAATAAATCCACACTGTAATATTTTCATAGCTATTTTCTTTGAAGAAAAATGACCTCCACATGCTTCTGAATAACAAAATTTAATGACACTACCTACCTTATTATCGAGTACACATCTCTGAAAGATTTGATCAGGATAATATTTGAACAAAAATGGGTCATCCCAATAAAAAATTTTCACCTCAATCAAAAACTTTTTTCTATCTTGGTGCGTCTACTAAGGCGGCATCTTACCTGTTACAAGAAAATTGCCAATGTTCGCAAACCAAGGCATGGAATTAATAGAAAATAAAAATTCATCGAGAAAAGAATCATTGGTAGGTGTGCTATTAAAAGATGAGCTTGTTGTAAGTCTGGACAAATGATCTGCAACAATATTTTCAGCTCCTTTCTTGTCTTTTATTGTGATGTTGAATTCTTAAAGTAACAAGATCTACCGTGTCAACCTAGGTTTGGCATCCTACTTAGACATTAAATATCTAACAGCAGCATGATCAGTGAAAACAACAATAGAAGAACTAATTAAATAAGCTCAAAATTTATCCAATGCAAAAATTACAGCAAGTAGTTCTTTTTCAGTAGTGGTGTAATTTATTTATGCACTATTCAAAGTTCGACTTGTGTAATAAATTACATGAGGCTTACCTTCCTTTCTCTATCCTAAAACAGTGCCAACAACAAAATCACTAGCATCACACATCAACTCAAAAGACAAAGATCAATCAGGAGATTGCATGATAGAAGCAAATGTCAAAAGACCGATTAATTTTTTAAAAGATTTTTTACAATCTTGGGTCCAATCAAATGGTGCATCTTTTGTTAGAAGATTACATAATAGTCTAGATATGGTACTAAAGTCCTTTACAAATTTTCTGTAAAATCCTGCATGTCCTAAAAAGGAACGAACTTCTCTGACTATTTTTGGGGAAGACAAATGAGTAATTAATTCAACTTTAACTTTATCAACTTCAATTCCCTTAGAAGATATCACATGACCTAACATTATTCCTGATGTAACCATGTAATGACATTTTTCCTAGTTTAACATAAATCTTTTTTCTTCCAATCTTTTAAGAACTTTTTCCAAATTATCAAGACAATTTTCAAAAGAATTTTCAAAAACTGTTAGGTCATCCATGAAAACTTCTAAATAATGCTTAATCATGTCACTGAAAATACTTAACATGCATCTTTGAAAAGTTGTCGGAGTATGACAAAGACCAAAAGACATTCTTCTATATGCAAAAATGCCAATGGGGCACGTAAAACTGGCTTTTTCTTAATCCTCTAATGCAATTGGTATTTGATTATACCCTGAATAACCCTCAAGAAAATAATAGTAGGGATGTCTTGATACTCTTTCCAGAATCTGATCAAGAAATGGTAAAGGGAAATGATCTTTGCTTGGGGTTGCATTCAATTTTCTAAAATCAATACACATATGTCACCTAGATGAGACTCAGGTAGGTATTAATTCACTTTTTTGATCTTTAACCACTGTTATTCTAGATTTCTTAGGCACAACTTGTGTAGAACTTACACATTGGCTATCAGAGATAAGATAGATAATTCCAACATCAAGTAATTTAATAACTTCAACTCTAACTACCTCTTTTATATGTGGATTTAATCTTCTTTGAGGTTGTTAAGATGTTTTAGCATTATCCTCTAAATGTATTCTATGTGTACAAATTAATGGATTAATGTCTTTTATGTCCTTTAATATCCATCCAATTGCACTTTTATGCATTTTAAGTACCTCTATCAACATACCTTCTTGTTCTTTGGTAAGAGATGAGGAAATTACCACCAGAAAGCTTTGTTCATCTCCCAAAAATGTGTACTTCAACCCATCAGGTAATGGCTTTGGTTCCATGTGGGTACTTCTTCATGGGTATCATCATTCATGGATTTTATCTCTTCGAATCTCGGCTTCCATCCTTTGTATTTCATCACCTGTGAATAATCAAGCAAAGAGCATACTTCATAAATATCATCATCTAATTGTGAAACTGAATCAAATAAATTAATTAGACAAATTTCTAATAGATCAGAAGAACTCTTGATTTGAAGATGATCATCTATAATTGCCTCAATCCCTTTAATTTCTTCATTTCCATTATAAAATTCTTGTGGTTGCTTACACATGTTGAAAACATTAAGCTTTAGTATCATATTTATAAATATTAACTTCATTACTCCATTTCTGCAATTTATCAAAGCATTAGATGTTCCTAAAAATGGGTGACCTAAAATAACAGGAACTGACTTAGAACTATCAACCATAGGTTCAGTTTCCAAGACAATAAAATCCACAGGATATATGAATTTATCAACTTGTACCAACACATCTTTCACTATTCCTTTTGGAATTTTAATTGATCTGTCAGCAAGTAGAAGAATTATAGAAGTCGATTTTAACTTACCTAGATTAAGTTGCTAATAAACTAAGTATAGAAGCAAATTAACACTAGCACTAAGATCAAGTAAAGCTCGTTCAATTTTATGTTCTCTAATAACACATGAAACTATAGGACAACCAAGGTCTTTATATTTTAACTCATTATTGTTTTCAAGAATGGAGCTTACCTGTTCAGTCAAAAAGGCATTCTTTTTCACATTATGTTTCCTTTTAACAGTGCACAAGTCCTTCAAAAATTTGGCATAACAAGGAATCTGTTTGATAGCATCTAACAGAGGAATATTGACTTTCACTTGTTTAAGGATTTTAAAAATGTCACTGTTATAGTTCACTTTACTTGAATTGTTTAATGCTTGAGGATATGGGGGTAAAGGTGAGAATTTGGTCTCATTTTGGCCATGTGGCTTATCAAATTCTCCTTATCTTTAGAAATTGACTAATTATCTTTCTCACTAGGTTCAGGAATTTATTTTTCAACAATCTTTTCACTCCTAAGAGCTATCACTGACTTGACTTAATCTATTTGTTGACTTTCTGAACTACCCTCATTTAGGCTGTACTGACCCTTGGGATTTGGTTGAGGTTGAGAGGGGAACTTTCCTTTCTCGTGAATGGCAAGTGTAGAAGAAAGTCTAGCAAGAGTGTCTTTTATGTCAATCATGGTTTGAGTGTTTTAGTTATTAATGGCCTCTTGTTTTTTCATTAATGCATGAAATATTCCTTCAAGGTTTTTCCTATATGGTAGGACATAAGGTGCATATCCTTGAGAATTTTGAGAGTCCTATTGTGCCTGAGGAGGTGGTGGTTACATAAATTGTGCCTGATTGTTAGTCCTCCAACTGAAGTTCGAGTGATTTCTCTATCCCGGATTGTATGTATTTGAAAAAGAAAAAGTGAATGAATTTTTAAAATTATTCATTGCATTTACTTGCTCGTGCACAACTTCTTTAAAACAAAAATTTTTGGACATTCATTCGTTGAGTGTCTTAATTCATCACAAATGCTACAAATTTTTTCATTTTACACATATTTGATTTCTTTTACTTTCTCTAATTCCATGACTTCAACCTTTCTAGCCAAACTAGCAAACCTAGCATTGAGATCTTCTTCTTGACTAAGATGATATTTTTCTTTACTAGCATTTGCAAGGTTATATCTAATTGAATTTTCATAATGATTAGTACCATGACAAGATTGAGAATTTTCAGCTAAATAGTCTAAATAGTCTAAAGCTTCTTCAGCTTCTTTATCAAGAAACTCACCATTACACATTGTTTCCACGAATTGTTTAATTTGGGGTGTTATCCCTTCATAAAAGAAGCTTATAGTGCACCATGTTTTCAAAACCATGATGTGGGCAAGAATTCAACAAATCTTTAAAACATTCCCAACTTTGAAAATATGCTTCATTTGAATTTTGAGAAAAATTTTGGATTTGCCTTTTCAAAGCATTGGTTTTATGTGTTGAAAAAATTTCTTTAAAAACTGCCCTTGCATTTCTTGTTATGTGCCAATTGATCTTGGTTTCAAAGTGTTAAGCCAAGTTTTAGCTTTATCTTTCAAAGAAAAAGAAAACAATTTAAGCTTAACAATCTCTTCAGTGCAAGTTTGATCATTAAAAGTGGTACATACTTCCTCAAATTCTTTTAAATGTAAATATGAGCTTTCAGATTCTAAACCATGGAAATTAGGAGGTAAAGAAATCATACCTGGCTTGAATCTAAAATTGTTAGCGTTGACTGGAAAGATAAAATATGATGAACTAGAATTTTGAGATGGTTGCAAATACTCACACATTGTTCGCAACAGTTGATTTTCATGTTCATCATGCACACTTTCGTTTTCAGCCATTGTGCTTACTGTGTGTGATTGTGATTCAAACAAATCAATATGTAAAGTACCAAGATTAACTTTAACCAAACGACTAGAATTCAAATCACGATACCAATTAAGCATAAACAAGTAACTTAAATAGAAAAGAAAATGTACAAGTAGGCGATATAAACCTGCCCTTAAATATATTAACAAGGATGTGGTATAAACCAACCACCATATAGATATATATATATATATATATATATATATATATATATATATATATATATATTAACAAAGGTGTGGTATAACCCAACCACCAAATAAGTTAGTAAGCTAATAAATTAATAAGTTAGTTGTAAGTAAATTAAAATGTTAGAAGCAAGTAAAGTAAACAGTTAGACAGGTGATAAAGTAAAAAGTTAGATAGTTAGTAAATTAGTAAGCAAGAAAATTAAAAGGTTAGTAAGTTAGAAAGTTAGAAATAAAATACGAAAGTAAAATATAGAAAATAAAGCACAGAAAATAAAGTGCAAAATGCAAAATACAAAAAATAAAGTACAGAAAGTAAATTTAAAATATGAAAATTGGAGAATCGGCAAAGCTAATTTTTTGCTCAGCGAGAAAGAAGAGAAGAAGAAAAATTATTTCATTAATGATTAAATATTACAGAGGATAAGGGAGAGTTTCCTCCACTAAGTTAGCACATTAGTATGTACAAAGGAAAAAAATAAAAGAGTAGAATATAAATATTTATATATATATATACAAGATCCACTAGAAAAAAATATAAATATATATGTACAAAATAATTACACAATAAATTTGTTCTTCAAATCAAGTCCCCAACAACGGCGCCAAAAACTTGATGCGGATTAAAAATTATAAACCCAAGTGCAGGTTGTTTCAAGTAATAAATTCTCAAGAGTCCGAGGTCGATCCATAGCGAATTGATGAAGAAAAATTCTTTGACGTAAAGTAAATATTTTGTTACAATAATAAAAGTGATACAACTTAGTCACAAATAAAAAAGACTTACTTGGGTTAGGAGATCCACTCTTGGTAAATAAAAAAAGGACAAAAATAATTTTTTTTATAATGATGATCATATATTTAATACATTAATAAGTCCTCATTTTTAGTCATTTACACTCTCTATGTACTTAATTAATTAAGTTTGGTTATATTTTTTATGTTTGGACTCAAATTGGACATAATTGATTTTTTCAGCATGATTTACGTCTTACGTTGTTTCTGTATTTAGGTAATATCTTGAGCCGTAGGTGGCTGTTTGAGGTGATTATGGTAGTATTTGAAAGATAAGAGAGAGCTCTACAACTTTCATGAGAGCTCTAGGTCAAAGTTAGACATCTAGTGGAACTAATTGGCCTTGGAAGTTAGAATACGAGTTTTGTGTTTGGAACTTGAACAGTGTACAATAACAGAGCATAATTTGAGCTAGAAGATCTGTATTGGGCTGCAATTTTGATATATGCTAGTTAAGACCCATACCTACAACTTTCATGTTGAACACTTTTTCAGATTCTGAGGTCTAATAAGTGATATTGGGCTTGAAAGTCAGAATAGATGAGCTAAAATCAGGCCTAAACACTCTACAATAATTGAGCCATATCTCGAGCTATAGGTGTCCAAATGAGGTTATTCTAGTAGGCATTTTGAATTTAAGATAAAAGCCTACAACTTTCATGAAGATCACATTTCCTCATTCTGACGCATTCAATGACTTTCGGAGACAAAGAATCTCCATAATTTTTCACTCACCAAAAGTCATTTGACATTTTCCACTCATTTTCCACTCATCTACTCACTAATGACTCAGCTCCCTTGTCATATTGTATCTCTAATCCTCTATAAAAGGGAGCCTTGGCAGATCATTAAAGGTGTTAGGTGTTAGGTAGCAAAATGATTCTAGTTTGTTACTAGGTTTTCTTGTAGTAGTTTTCCTTTGTTCTAAATTGAAGTCATGTTCTTCTTCTTCTTCTTCTTTCTTTCTTTCTTTCTTCTTGTCTATGAGTAACTAAGTTTCATTTTACTTAGGGGAAAGGGTGAAGCTCTTAGTAATGAAATAAGGTTAGATTCAATTCTTTCTTGTGCTTAAATGATATATTTTCAAGTGGTCATTATATGTGTTGTATTTTATTTTCAATCAATTTAGAAACTCTCCTTGTAAAATGAAGATCTTGATTCATTGTAGACAAGAGGTTGGCACAATGAATGTTTGAGCCCATTTATATGTAGTGGTGTTAATAGATGATTAAAGAAATCATAATATAATTACGTATACAATTTTTAATAAACTTTGAACGTTGTATTTTTCGATGGGAACCTCCATTATGTGTGGATTTTAATTGAGTTAAAAAAAATTAATCTTATTCTTATTTTATTTACCAAGAGTGGATCTCCAAACCCAAGTAAGTCTTTTCTATTTGTAACTAAGTTTTATCATTTTTATTGTTGTGTCAAAATATTTACCTTACGTCAAAGAATTAATCTTCATTAATTCCCTGTAGATCGACCTCGGACTCCCATGAATTTATTACTTGAGACAACCTGCACTTGGGTTTGCAACTTTTAATCCGCATAAATTTTTTGGCGTTATTGTCAGAGACTTGATTTGAAGAACAATTTTCTGGTGTAAATATTTGGCATATAAACTAACGTACTAACTTAGTGGGGGTAACTCTCCCTTTTATTTTTTGGTATATACTAACTTAGTGGGGGTAACTCTCCCTTTTATTTTCTATATTTTATTTTAGTGGGGGATACTCTTCCTTTTATTTTCTATATTTTATTTTCTATAATTTTTATTTGGTAGTTGGTTTAATACCACACATTTGTTAAATTTTTTTATTTGGTGGTTGGTTTATACCACACCTACTTTTGTTAATATTTATATATATATATATATGGTGGCTGATTTATACCACATCCTTATTAATATAATAAAGGGTAAGTTTATACTGCCTACTTGTACATTTTCTTTTCTATTTTAAGTTATAGTTACTTGTTTATGTTTAATTGGTATCGTGATTTAAATTCTGGTCGTTTGGTTTGAGTTAATCTAGGTACTTTACATATCGATTTGTTTGAATCACAACGTCACACATTAAGCACAATGGCTGAAAATGAAAGTGTGCATGATGAACATGAAAATCAACCATTGCGAATCATGCTTGAATATTTGCAACCTTCTCGAAATTCTAGTCCATCATGTTTTATCATTCCATTCAATGCCAACAATTTTAGATTCAAGTTAGGTATGATTTCTTTACTTCCTAATTTTCATGGTTTAGAATCTGAAAGTCCATATTTACATCTAAAAGAATTTGAGGAAGTATGTACCGCTTTTAATGATCAAACTTGCATTGAAGAGATTGCTAAGCTTAAATTATTTCCTTTTTTCTTTGAAAGATTAATCAAAAACTTGGCATAATGCTTTGAAACCAAGATCAATTGACATATGGCAAGAAATGCAAGGTGAGTTTTTTTAAAAAAAAATTTCCAACACATAAAACCAATGCTTTGAAAAGACAAATCCAAAATTTTTCCCAAAATTCAAATGAAGCATATTTTCAAAGTTGGGAACATTTCAAAGATTTATTGAATTCTTGCCCACATCATGGCTTTGAAAAATGGCGCACTATAAGCTTATTTTATAAAGGGTTAACACCTGAAACCAAATAATTTGTGGAAATAATGTGCAATAATGAGTTTCTTGATAAAGAACCTGAAGAAGCTTTGGACTATTTAAATCATTTGGCTGAAAATTCTCAATCTTGGCATAGTACTAATCCTTCTGAAAATTCAATTAGATATAACCTTACAAATACTAGTAAAGGAAAATATCAACTTAGTCAAGAAGAAGATCTAAATGCTAGGTTTACTAGTTTGGCTAGAAAGGTTGAAGCCATGGAATCAAGGAAAGTAAAAAAAATTAAATCTGTGCAAAATGAAGAAATTTATAGAATTTGTGATGAATTGGGACACTCAACAAATGAATGTCCAAAAATTCTTGTTTTTAAAGAAGTTGTGCATGAGCAAGTAAATGCAATGAATAATTTTAAAAAGTCATTCACTTCTTCTTTTTCAGATACATACAATCCGGGATGGAGAAATCACTCGAACTTTAGTTGGAGGAATAACAATCAGGCATAATTCATGCAACCACCACCTCCTCAGGCATAGCAAGATTCTCAAAATCCTCAAGGATATGCACCCTATGTCTCACGATATAGAAAAAACCTTGAAGGAACATTGCATGCATTCATGGAAAAATAAGAGGCCATCAATAACTAAAACACTCAAGCCATGATTGACATAAAAGATACTATTGCTAAACTTTCTTCTGCACTCACCATTCATGAGAAAGGAAAGTTTCTCTCTCAACCTCAACCAAATCACAAGGGTCAGTACAGCCTAAATGAGGGTAGTTCAGAAAGTCAACAAATAGATCAAGTCAACTCAGTGATAACTCTTAGTGTTGGGAATTTTGCGAATACAACACGCAGCGGAAAACAGGGATTCCCACCAAGGATCCATGCGAAAAAGCCATAATCCGAGTTTTTAAATGATTTACCTCTTGAAGCGTGAATCACTAACACCGTAATAGAAATGATGTCTCTGCGGTATCCACACGAACAGACTCACGAACGTCCAATGTCCGCAAAGAGGAGCCTCACGTCTCTCACACAGTGCTAGCTGCGAAGAAAAGAGAAGAAACCTGTCGCTCTCTCACTCACTTTTCTGTAGGTGCGGCTAGGGTTCAGAATTATGTCACTTAGCAGCCCCCTTAGCAGTATTATTTATAATAGTGACTACCTTAAGTGAGTGTGAGCAGCAGCAAGGTAAGCTGTGCAACCCTAGACCCATCGTTATGAGTCGGCCCCATATTTGAATCGAGTCCAACTTAGATCCATTGCTCCAATTTTAGTCTGCTCTATGTGTGTGACCCTGCAGGTTCTTATTACGTTGGCAGTAATATTAAAATCCCATTTTAATATTACAAGCAGTGAGTGGTATCTAGCAACACATCACTGCTACCCAAGTAATAAGAATGTCAGTGATTTGACATAACCTTTTCGTGACCAATGTTTTCGTGTCGTTTAGTCCCTTTGTCAAGATATCTAGATTGAACACAAGGCATGGAATGCGTCACCCTTGTATAGTCCAATCATTCGTTTCCTGATACTCGAGTAGACTTTATAACAACAAATGAGATCAATATCTCATATTGACTCATTTGAGCATGGCCATGCATTTCGCAGTCTCACTCAATCAGGGGCCCCGAAGATATCGCTCCTGTTATGTAGGAGTGACAAATCCTATCTAGGTCACTCACATCCCTCTGCATAATTTGCGGTATGTCCAATAACTAACTTTATAATCACCTTGTTACAGATGACGTTTGATGGCATTAAAACACACAACTCCTCATGTAGGAATCGTAGTGATTTCAGGTTAAAAGACCACAAACATCATTATCACTATGAGAATCGCTTATGACACTCACGTAACGATCCATGTAGCGTTCTCATGGTGGGTCAGTCCAGTACATCATTACTCTAATATGTACCCATGTAAAGACTTGATATCTCATATCCATGACCCGTGAGATGTGGTCATCAGTCTCTGCACATACTAGTCTCAATGTATCATTGTTGTCCTAATTAACAATAATACTTAACTAGGGACATTTAAGAATAGTGTTGTAACCAAAAGGATCTCACGATCAAGTCATTCACTTGATGTCCTATGGCATCAAACTTACTATTCTAAGGACTTTATTATGTTTATCAAAAAGGAACACAATAAATGAAATGCCTCATATATAAAATAGCATAATAGAATATATGTAAATACAGAAAATGTATTAGCCTCTAGGGCATACACCAACACTTAGGAGTGGAAAGGTTGTTGAAAAACAAATTCCTGAACCTTGTGAGAAAGATGATGAGTCAATTCCCAAAGATGAGGAAGGAGTTAATAAGCCACCTAGCCAAAAGGAGACCAAACCCTCGCCTTCACCCCCATTTCCTCAAGCATTAAACAAATCAAATAAAGTGAACCATAACAGTGATATTTTTGAAATCTTTAAACAAGTGAAGGTCAATATTCCTCTGTTAGATGCTATTAAACAGATTCCTTGTTATGCCAAATTTTTGAAGGACTTGTGCACTATTAAAAGGAAACATAATGTAAAAAAGAATGTTTTTTTGATTGAACAAGTAAGCTCCATTATTCAAAACAATAATGAGTTGAAATATAAAGACCCTGGTTGTCCTACAGTTTCATGCATTATTGGAGAACATAAAATTGAACAAGTTTTACTTGATCTTGGTGTTAGGGTTAATTTGCTTCCATATTCAGTTTATCAGCAACTCAATCTTGGTGAGTTAAAACCAACTTCTGTAACTCTTCTATTTGCTAATGATTAATTAAAATTCCAAAAGGAATAGTGGAAGATGTGTTGATACAAGTTGATAAATTCATATATCTTGTGGATTTTATTGTCTTGGAAACTGAACCTATGGTTGATAGTTCTAAGTCAATTCCTGTTATTTTAGGTCTCCCATTTTTGGCAATATCTAATGCTTTGATAAATTACACAAATGGAGTGGTGAAGTTAATATTTGGAAATATAACACTAGAGCTTAATGTTTTCAACTTGTGCAAGCAACCACAAGAATTATATGATGGAAATGAATAAATTGAAGGGATTGAGGCCATTATAGATGATCATCTTCAAATCAGGAGTTCTTCTAACGCATTAGAAATTTGTTTAATTAATTCAATTAATTCAGCTATACAATTAGATGATGATGTTTCTGAAGTATGCTCTTTGTTTGATTGTTCACAGGTAATGGAATACAAAGGATGGAAGCCAAGATTTGAAGAGTTAAAATCCATGAATGATGATACCCATGAAGAAGTACCCACACTGGAATTAAAGCCATTACCTGATGGGTTGAAGTACACATTTTTGGGAGAAGAACAAAGCTTTCCAATGGTAATTTCCTCATCCCTTACTAAAGAACAAGAAAGTATATTGATAGAAGTACTTAAAATGCATAAAAATGTAATTGGATGGACATTAAAGGACTTAAAAGGCATTAATTCATTAATTTGTACACATAGAATACATTTAGAGGATAATGCTAAAACATCTCAACAACCTCAAAGAAGATTAAATCCACACATGAAAGAGGTAGTTAGAGTTGGAGTTCTTACATTACTTGATGTTAGAATTATCTATCTCATCTTTGATAGTCAGTGGGTAAGCTCTACAATAGTTGTGCCTAAGAAATCTAGAATAACAGTGGTTGAAAATGAAAAAGGAGAATTAATACCTACCCGAGTCTCATCTAGTTGGCGTATGTGTATTGATTTCAGAAAATTGAATGCAGCCACTAGGAAAGATCATTTTCCTTTACCATTTCTTGATCAGATTCTGGAAAGAGTAGCAAGACATCCTTACTATTATTTTCTTGATGGTTATTCAGGGTATAATCAAATACCAATTACATTGGAGGATCAAGAAAAGACCATTTTTACATGTCTCTTTGGCACTTTTGCATATAGAAGAATGTCTTTTGGTCTTTGTAATGCTCCGAAAACTTTTCAAAGATGCATGTTAAGTATTTTCAGTGACATGATTAAGCATTATTTAGAGGTTTTCATGGATGACCTGACATTTTTTAGAAATTCCTTTGAAAATTGTCTTAATAATTTGGAAAAAGTTTTTAAAAGATGCGAAGAAAAAGGATTTGCGTTGAATTGAGAAAAATGTCATTACATGGTCACTTCAAGAATATTGTTAGGTCGTGTGATATCTTCTAAAAGAATTGAAGTTGATAAGGCTAAAGTTGAATTAATTGCTCATTTGTCTTCCCCAAAAATAGTCAGAGAAGTTCGTTCCTTTTTATGACATGCAGGATTCTATAGAAGATTCGTAAAGGACTTTAGTGTCATATCTAGACCATTATGTAATCTTCTAACAAAAGATGCACCATTTGATTGGACCCAAGATTGTTAGAAATCTTTTGAAAAATTAATCGGTCTTTTGACATCTGCTCCTATCATGTAATCTCTTGATTGGTCTTTGTCTTTTGAGTTAATGTGTGATGCTAGTGATTTTGTTGTTGGTGTTGTTTTAGGCCAAAGAAAGGAAAGTAAGCCTCATGTAATTTATTACGCAAGTCAAACTTTGAATAGTACACAAATGAATTACACCACTACTGAAAAAGAACTATTTGTTATAATTTTTGCATTGGACAAATTTTGAGCTTATTTAATTAGTTCTTCCACTGTTGTTTTCACTAATCATGCTGTTGTTAGATATTTAATGTCTAAGCAGGATGCCAAACCTAGGTTGATATGGTGGATCTTGTTGCTTCAAGAATTCAACATGATAATAAAAGACAAAATAGAGCCAAAAATATTGTTGCAAATCATTTGTCCAAACTTACAACAGACTTATCTTTTGATAGCACACCTATCAATAATTCTTTTCCTGATAAATTTTTATTTTCTGTCAATTCTATGCCTTGGTTTGCTAACATTGTCAATTTTCTTGTAACAGGTAAGATGCTGCCTCAGTGGACGCACTAAGACAGAAAAAAAAAATTTTGATTGAGGTGAAAAATTTCTATTGCGAAGACCTATATTTGCTCAAATATTCTCCTGATCAAATCTTTCGGTGATGTGTACCCGACAATGAGGTAAGTAGTGTCATTAAATTTTGTCATTCAGAAGCATGTGTGGGTCATTTTCCTTTAAAGAAAACAGTTGCCAAAATCTTGCAGTGCGGATTTTATTAGCCCACTTTATTCAAGGATAGTTATACTTTTTGCAAAAGTTGTGAAAATAGAAATATGATGCCTTTGAACTCTATCCTTGTCATTGAAATTTTTTATTGTTAGGGAATTGATTTCATGGGTCCATTTCCATCATTGTTTGGATTTGTGTACATTTTGGTTGCAGTTGATTATGTCTCAAAATGGATTAAGGCGATTCCATGTCGATATAATGATCATAAAATTGTTCTTAAATTTTTAAAAGAAAATGTTTTGAGTCGATTTGGAATCCCTCGAGCTATTATCAGTGATAGGGGAACACATTTTTGCAATAAACCATTTGAATCCTTAATAAAGAAATATTGCATTACTCACAAAATTGTAACCCCTTATCATCCTCAGACAAGTGGACAAGTTGAATTAGCAAATAGGGAGATTAAACAAATTTTGGAAAAAATGGTTAACCCAAAGCGTAAAGATTGGTCTTTAAGATTAAACGATGCACTTTAGGCTTACCGTACTGCTTTCAAAACATCTTTAGGCATGTCTCCCTATCGATCAGTTTATGAAAAACCTTGTCACTTGCTTGTAGAATTGGAGCATAAAGTATTTTGGGTCATTAAAGCTTTCAACTTAAGTCTTGATGATGCTTCCAAGTTACGCAAATTGCAACTGAATGAACTTGAGGAGTTGAGAAATGATGCATATGAAAACTCAAAGATTTATAACGCTAGAACAAAAGTTTTTCATGACAAATCAATTTTGAGAAAATCTTTTGAAATCTGTCAAAACGTTTTGCTTTATTATTCTCGTCTTCACCTATTCCCTGAAAAATTAAGATCTAGATGGACTGGTCCTTTTATTGTCAAACATGGGTATCCTTATGGGACCATAGACATGAGAACCCTAGGAATGGTAATGTTTTTAAGGTCAATAGACAAAGACCTAAACCATTTCTAGAACATCAAGTTGTTGAGGTAGAATCCATCTCCCTTTCCAATCCATGTTATACGTAGAATTTATTTTAATTTTGTTTCTTTCTTTTTGCAGTTCTTTGTGTTCCTAGTTAAATGGCAGATAACAGTACTCTGTGACTCTCAAGTCGGTTTGTCTTTCAGTTTCTCATAATAACTGATTCCTTCTCCTTTAAAATGGATGTCATTCTCTCAAATCTAAGAAAGCATTTCCCTTCTCTCCCTCAAATGCTCTGACAAAAGTCTACAAAGTTAGGTGTGAAAGACTGAAACTATTAATGTACAAGGGTGTCCCAAAAGGTATACGCTGGATAATCGAAGCAACGGTTTGTTTAACTGGTGAATCTTCAGATTCATTTGTCCCATACATGCCAGGTCTAAGTAAAAGTTCATTTTCAAAAAGGAGAAGACCAAAAAGAATGAAAGTTTGTTACAAGTGTGCGCAATGGAATTCTAACGTGCGATGTCGTTCTTTGGGAATGGTTTCCGCAAACAGAGAAGATAAAATATTGTTCATTAAGAATGGACTGAGTAAATAGTCATTAGATAATATCTTATTAACTCTTGAGATGCATTCTTGTGGATATGTGCAGCATGAACTTCTTAGTTTATGGAATCTTTTCAAGGACGAGCAAGATCATTACAGTCTTGGGAATTTGACTCAAAAAGACACTATTTTTCAATTTATAAGAAAATTGGATGGGAAGCTTATCCTCGCCTCATAGAAGGCGTTTAAGCCGTTACTGGACGCAAAACCAGAGGAAGATGTGAGCCACAATCACAATGTATATATTACCTTGTACATTTTCAAGAAAAGAGAAAAAAGAAAAAAAAAATGAGGAAGAATAGAAAGAAGAAAAGAAAAGAAAAAAAGGGAGGGCGAAACTTCGGTTGTACTTGGTCTTTAATTAGATTAGGAGCCCCTGCCAGTGGCAGACCCGTCATTGACTCAGGTGGACCTTCACATGACAGTCGATAAATAATGTTTGTGTGCCATGCTCTGTAGAGAACTGCGCAGGCATTCTCAGGTTTTAACCATTGGCTCTGCTTGCTGATGGACAGATAGAAGCATCCTGTGTTTGCATTCTCACGTGACAATGCCTCTGAGATGGATCCTGTGATTTAATGTCATGGGATTTCCAGTGACCTCTCACTGGCTATGGTCGTTGGTGGTAGCTGTCATATTTACGCACTTTAATTAGTTGCGTCGTAGCTCAATCCAAAATATCCCACAAGCTGGAAGGAGAAGAATTTCAAGATTGGCTGAGCCGTCTTGGTATTTCTACACTCATGACGCGCAGTATAAAGATATGCCATGAAGACTATATATAAATATATGTCATCATTTGTCATTGTAATTTTATTTTTGTGTGATTTTTGTTGTATTTTGGTTTTAGACAAACGATCATTTAGGTTGGGTCCTTCAGGGGTTTCTAGACTTCTTTACCCTGATGGATTTCTTGAAGTCTAAAAAAAATAAAAAAAAGTAAAATAAAAATGAAAAAAAAAAGAGTTTCTTAATTTTAAACTTTTCTGACACTAGCCAACCTACCCATATAGGTGCTATCATTACCTTTTTCTATTCTCTTTCCTATTTAAACACTTCATTTTCTTCACTTTCCTCAAACTCAAAATCATTCAAAGGAAGTGTGAGTGTAAAAATGGAGGGAGCTTCTTCTTCTTCTGTTCGTAGCCTTACCAGTGTCTGTGTATTTTATGGGTCAACTTATAGGAAGAGTTTAGAGTTTGTAAGTGCAGCAACCACTGTTAGTAGAGCACTTATTTTGAGGAATGTTTATGTTGTATATGGGGGAGGTAGTATTGGGTTAATAGAGGCTGTGTCACTTGCTGCACATATAATAGGTGGTCAAGTTGTAGGTGTCATTCCTGAATCTTTCACTTGAAGGAACATCATTGGAAAGACAATTGGGATGGAACTTCAAGTATCATCTCTGCATGGATGAATTAGGACATTCCTTGAAAACTCTGATGCATTCATTGCCCTACCAGGTGGTTTTGGTACTTTGAAACAAGTTTTTCAAATTATCTCTTAGGCCCAACTGAACATCCACCGTAAACCCATAGGTTTGTTGAATGTTTATAATTTCTTTGATAATTTGTTAACTTTTGTTGACCTTGTTGTGGAAATAAGTTTGCCCCAAATGGTTTTATATGTAACACCCTAGCTAAGGCATCACATTTCTGACTCCCGACTCATAATCTGAAAATAAGTTTGCACAAAGTTTGAGTTATAAAAAAAATATGGGTTTCAAAATTTCTTTTCACGGAAATATAAACTTACTAAAATTTATAGGCCATACTGCAAACAATATATTTAAAGAGCTTAATATACTATACTGACACTGATTAATAATTTGAAATTTCATAATTTAAAGAGAAATATAAAATTAACAGACTTTTTTTTTTGACAGTAGCAAACCCCATGACGGGTCCTACTTAATAGCACGGTACAACACTAACGAGAAACTTTAACATACTTATTTCTTTTTCTATCCATCTTGATGCATCAGACATCTGTTCCTTTGTCAACACTGCACATCTTCGAGTCCTGAATGTCCACTCCTTATTATTATCACCAATCTCAGAGTATCCATCGCCTAGTTATGTCTAAGACAACTCGATCCTTCTATTATTTGATTTTAACAAGTACAAACACAACAAAATAACATAACAAAGAGGTGAGATCACCTACACCAATACCAATATGGCAGCACAGAGATAACACACAGCCAATAATATCATACAGATAGATCATACCATATTCATGCTATCAGCATTAATCAACTATCATCATCTAAGTATTCAAAACAATTGTCATAGCTCATTACCAATATTCCTCAATTAATATATCACACAGATATAAATGTTCAGATTATGCATGTGCACAAAGACTAAGTTTTTCAAAAACAACTCCATGGAGGTTTTCCAAATTTCGAGAAGAATGCTCTGGTCAATTCAGCCTTATTCCAAAGACAATCTTCCAATAGTAGAAAAGAATCGTGTTCTTGTCGGGTATCGTCAATGCGTTGCAACGGATCGATCGCGGTGGCACGGTGGTACTCGCTACTTGTTGTCCACTAGTCGACCGCCGCGCCTCGACGCACCCCAAGATCCATCATAGATCTCACTATCAATTCTCATTCCCTCTTCAACCACAAGGGCCATAATAGCTTTTAGCTATCTTTTATACAATGCACGAATTTATCAGTGCAAGTCCAACCCCAACGGGCCAAATCTTTTCATTTGTACAATGCACGAATATATCAGTGCAAGTCCAACCCCAACGGGCCAAATCTTTTCAATGCATATATAATGCATCAATTTCAAATACAAGCATCTCTTTCCAATGCATATAAAATGCACCAAATACCAATCATAGGCAAAACACGTCATTCTCTCATACAGTGTCCATACACTGATTAAACAGTAATTATACTGTATTTTCAACACAAAATCATGTTATCATGTTTTCATAGTTATAAAACACTTTCAATAGTGTTTTTCACAAAATTGTGCAACATTTCTATTTCGTTCTCACAATTTCCAAAACGTTTACATTACGTTTTCACAATTCCACAACACTTCTTTTACATTTTCTCAACACCGTAACACTCTTGTTACGTTTTTAAAACTTCAAAACATTTTTATTACATTTTCAAAATACGCAACTTTTTTTGCACCTTTTAATCACGTACTAATTTTTCAACATTTTTCTTAATCGCATAAAAATATATCGTTTCTCAAATCGCGTAATGATTTTTCATCATTTTCAAAATTGCGTAACTAAAAATCATTCTTTTAAGTTACGTAAATCATTTTCTATCATTCTCAAAATATTTAAAACACTTTCCAAATCTCATAACAATTTTCCACCATTTTTTTCATAATCGCGTAAAAATATTTAATCACTTAGTGATTTTTCAACGATAGTTCAAAATATTTCTCAATGTTCTAAACATTATTTGGACTTTCAAATAAATCAATATCCTTTTCAATACGTTTTTAAGATATGTAAATAATTTTTTCACCATAATTCTATTACGAAAATATTTCTCAATCTTCAAAAATTCCATTTCATCCTTTCTCAAAATATTATGACTTTGTATTTCATTTTTCACATTTTCTTACTCAAGAAAAGCTTTTTCCACGTTTCTTTACTTAAGAAATTCTTTTTCATCATCATTTCAAAACTTAATATTTTCTAACGTACTTCCAAACTTGAAAATAAGTCATACGTTAGTAAATTTTCAAAATACCATTATATTCTCCATTTTTCCAAATCATTTCCAATTAATCCTTTCTTCAAAATAAATTGAAGTTTGAAAATATTTTTGTTTACAAAATTTAATTACTCAAGTGAGTAAAATACTCGATTCCCTTTTCAAACTTCTTGTATTAAATCAATTATATTTTCACTTTGGTTATAAAACCAAATCCATTTGTTCAAATTCTTTTTCACTTTCTTTGCAAATCCTTAAAATCAACATTGCTATTTTCATTTAAAACTCATGTTTAGTAAAACACTTAGAAACTTTTTACACAAAATAAATTAATAGAAATTCCTTAATATATTTTTCTCAAAAATCACTTTTTATTGATCTAGTCTTACACAATCACATTTAGTGGATTTAATTATTGTTTCTTAACTTTAAATTTCCTAACATTTTCCAAAACTCAATAAATTTTCCGTTAGTAAATTTAAGTTTGCAAATGTTTTCTTTTATATTTCTAAATCACTTCTAAAAATAGATTCTCTTTAAAATAATTTGAAGTTCAACACTTTCAATCTTCTTTATGAAAATTCTACTTCACTTAATCGATAACACTTAATTCCCTTTCCAAAATCCTTATTTGAAAATTCTTGTATTTTATAACATCAAAATATTTTTATAAATTATCAAAACCTTATAGATGGTCATTGGAACCATGAAATATTTTTCTTTTAACTTAAATAAATTCTATTTCTTGTTTCTACACAAAATGAATCAATAAAAATTCATTCTAAAATTTGTGTTCATGTTTTCTTAAAAAAATAAACCTTTAGTTTATTTTCCATTCTTCTCAAATCCATCCAATTTTATTCTTCATAAGAATATTAATTTGTAAACACCTATTTTGAGGTGTCTTGATCAAAATTCTCATTGTTCTAGGGATCAAAATTCAATTTCCTTGTTCTTGAAAAATTTCAACATTAACCCTAATCAAGGGTAATCAAAACCGAATCCTTCCTTGGCCATTGGAACCAAGATTAATTTTCTTTCCATCCACATATCATGGCATACATATATATATTTCATCTTGAATATCACAAACATGCCATATACTCATCATGCATAATATAAGCATATCATCAAGATCATAAAATCATGCAAAGCATATTAAGCATAGACAAAAATAATCAAGGCATAGGAAAATAATCAAAGCTCACAAAACATACAATTATTTATTACATGACCGTGGATTGGAATTCTCACATGAATTCACAATCCATCAAATATAAGACCATCTCCCACCACCATAATTGGTTGGTGAGATGGATCTCCCTCTTACCTCTTGAAAATCCTCAAAGCTTCTTGATTTTGCTTCTCTTTCCAAGTCCTTCACCACCAAGGGCTTCTCAAATTCAAAACAAAATACATAGAAATTAGTATACTAAGCTTGATTAAGAGGAACCATGGATCAAACATGGTTTAAAACTTTGAAAATCAAAAGAAAAGTGAAGATTAGTAAACTTCACCATAAATACCCAAGAACTTTGACCTTGAAGGAAATCCATGAAGATGGAGGATTTAGAGAAAATCTCCAACATGAAAGTTGTTTAGAATATCATGTAGATTCAAGATCTATGGTTGGATGAAATTAAAAGATATTGGAGAGTGGTTTTTGGTAGGTTGACCGAATAGTTTCTCTTGTAGCACAAAGGTTGAATTTTTTATTTTTGATAGAAACTTGAAGCTTGGATTTGAAGCTCAAGATGAATGATTTTGGAAAAACTCATAACTAGAGATGTTCTTAGAATGGTGTTTAGGTTTAGGAAATGTGTTTAGATAAAATTTTAGGAGTTTGGAGACATGGCTTCTAGTGTTGACCGAATATAGAGAAAGAAAAAGGAAGAGAAATGCTTCTTGGTGTTCTTGAGAGTTTGAGAGAAAATGAAGACTTAGATTTTGGAGAAATGTTGAAATGAATATTGAGAGTGCACAAAGAGGGGCTGCTGCCGTGAGAGTGAGAGAATGGAGAGATAGGGAATTATTTGGCATAATTGATTCAAAATATGACTAATTAATTGCACATTGAATCTCCACTTGGTCAACTTTTTTTCCTTGGCCTAAAAAGGCTACTCCAACATGTCTTAAACATGTTTCCCCTCCTTCCTTGCTTCCAAAACCGCCCCCCTCCTAATCATGCATGCATGAAGTTTGTCATCTTTTCATGCATTATTTGAAGCATTACTAATCAATCTTAACTAATTTTCTAATTATATAACTAATTAATTAGACATATTATTTCATATATTATAATCTCTAATTAAAATTAGGATATCTAATTAAGAATTAGATTATAATAATTTAACATTTAATTTAGTTTACTTAACTTGTTAATTAGGCCAGTAGATTAATCAAATTAGACTTAAATAGTTTAAGGAGTTATTGTGTTTTGGAGAAAACAAAGGAAAACAATAATAGAAATAATATAGTCATCAAACCTTTTTTTTTTCTATGTCCACCACCGTAGCCTCCCCCTCCATGCATTCTAAGTGTGCAAATAATTCAATGTAGTACATAATTGATCAAGACTTTTTAACAATGACATAAAGCAACAATGACATAAAGTAACTATTATTAGTCATCAAAACTTTTTCTTTGTCTCCTAACAAGCCAAAACCATCCCCCCCATTATGCATGCAATAATATGGTCATCTTTTTCCATGCAATTATGTGAAGCATTCCTAGCCATTGATTAATTCAATGGTTAGGATTTTAGTAGAGATTTTTTTATTTTATTTTAGAAGATTAAATCTAGGCCATTAGATCTTCCTACTTGAAATTCTAACCATTAGATGTATCTCCAAAAATTAAGGGTCAAGATTGCTTCTTCTTACTTTTAATCCAATGGTCATAATTAGTCTTTGCTACTTTTTAAGACCAAATCTCCACTCTTGATTAATTCTTCATCCAATGGTCATAAATGGTCTCCTTCACTTTTTAAGACTAAATCTCCACCTTTGATTTAGTCTAAATCTAATGGTTGTAAATGGTCACCTTATATCATCAATTTTACACCATTGATTAAATCTACGATTGATATTGAAGCTTGCCTAATTTTATTCTAACACCATTAATTAAATTAATGATGATTATCTTATACTTCTTTATTAAATTTATTTCTTAACTATTAATTAAATTAATGGTGGATATCTAAACCACTAATGTTGACTTAACAATATAATTTCTATTGTTATCTACTAAAAATCCCACGAAAGAATATATTTACTGTATTTTTATCTTTCGATAAATAAATACAGTACAAAACAAATTTTCTAAAACTATTTCCGGATTCAGGTTTAGTAAGATCCCCTGTCTCCGTCTAAACAGTACAAATTTTTCTATACGTAAAAAAATTTTTCACTTTGCGGGACCCACCTGGGCCCACGTATGGCCACCTGGGCCCACATACCCCTCGTGGGGCCCACAAATAGAAAGAAATTCAAAATCACACATAAAATCACAAAAATTAGAAAACGTATGAAAATCAAGTCAGATTGTTAAAAATAATTAACAATCAAGAGAAATAAATACAGAAAGATTTTCCCCGGCCCGAAAATTATCATTTTCCTGACACGGAGTAAATAACTCAAAACGATTAAATACGCTGATGGGATATTCAAAATAATTTTACAGCGCTCAGAATTTACTAAACAGTAAAATTTTGTTAACTGTCAAAATTACTGTTTAAGATATAGGAAATTTGGGGTGTTACATTATATGTTAAGCTTTGATGATGACAAATACAAGACAAATAGAATACTTTGCTTATGTGCTTTGTTACATCCTATATAGAGCATATGCATTAGTAATTAATAAATATCTTATTTGGATGTGTCTATAAAAGTCTTATATGCATGTTAAACTAACTAGAATTATACATTTATGAATCATGCATATGAAGACATTGAATTATGAATTTGGAATAACTATGCTTGTTTAAGTGAGCAATACTTTGTAGGATAGTCCAAGTACCAAGAGTGAGCATTACAACAAGAAAGTAAAATATCTCAATTAAGCTCAATACAAGGAGAATGTGAATGCCTATTTCATAAAAGTATTGATAACATTAAAGTCATATCAAAGACCAAGTCCAAAGGAAGATTAAATGGTATAGCTTTTAGGACTTAGGGTCTTTATGTAAGAAGCATTATGGATATCTTAAATATGTTTTTACAAATGGTTTTCCTATGCTAAAATACCCAACAAACAAGTTTTGAAAAGTTATTTATGGTGGTAGTCAAATCTATGAAAAATAGCCAAGTTTGAGTTTTGCAAAACTGACCTTTGGTCACTCTTTTAATCATATCTTTCAAAATACTTTGAGTTTTGTTTTGAAACTTCTTTCATTTGAAAATAGACTCAAAGATCTTTCCAATGACTGCCATTTGCTTTAAAGGATAAGAAATGAAGAAGTTATGACCATTTAAAGTCAGTTTTTGAAATCAAAGTAGTCTATTCGAATACAGGATGTGTTATTCGAATAACACACCCCAGAAAACGTTTCTTGTAACACCCTTTCTGGGGATGTCACATTTATGATGCAGAAAAATAAAAATAAATAAAATCCTTACCCAAGTTGTAAAAACATTTTGATACTTAAATAATATTTGTGGTATATATATTTTTTCCTTTTATAATTATATCATTAAATAAAATAACACGGAACACAAAATATAAGAAACATAAACTCACCATAATATACATGTGATTTTCCTTTAGTACACGCATAATTTACATCTACAAGCATTTGACAAAACAGTAAAAGACAACATAAAACTAAGACATAGTATTGCCCAAGTGCACCTCAGAGCTCTCTAATCCTCCGATGGATCATCCTCAGAAAGATCCTCGTAATTCAGAGCTCCTGGAGGTCCCATAGTACTACGGACACGAGTCTGAGCGGTTGACTCGCTACTGAGTTCACTAGGCGCATGGAGTATTCCTTGCCAGTAATGCCTAAGAGTCAAAGGTAACTCTAAATATAAATACAACATAGTAGTGAATATGACATCTCCGTCATACTCTCTACATAGGGACACAGTCAAACGTCCCACGTATACAACTGTGCCTCTATCTACTCACAGACGCCAGGCATCGAACCCCGTGAAACTCCAGTCTCACAAACCCGAGGAATCCACGGTAACGCCATGATCTCAAGATCGATCTTGATGTTCGGTGTGATCTCTGGCTCCTCTTCCTCGTATAGCTCTTGGCTATCGCTCGTCAGATCTTGTATCTCAAGAAATTTCCTCTCCCTCTTCCTCAAACTCTTTATGGAAATAATATAATAATATCAAGAAAACATATAGAGAGGTGAGACAATCTACACCATTACCCGCATGGCAATAAAGAAAACGACAATACAAACAAATATTCCAACAGCACATACCAACATTTCATGCATAATATAACAAAGTAATACATATTAAAATAACACATACCATTATATTATGCATAATATATTAAAGCAATAAATATTAAAATAACACATATCATACATAATATAATATATTAAAATAGTACATCATATATTTTATCACAGAATATGGTAAACAGTAAAGTGCAGAGGATGCATGAACAGTAAAATGCAAATAATGCATGAACATAATAAACATTTAAAATGCAGATGATGAATGATACACACACTGACTCGTTCCTACTCCATGGAGCTAAACACGAATATCTGAGAGAATGATCCGAATAGAAACTAATACTACTTTATGGCTGCCCAACCAAACTATTGCACTGTCCAATCTTTGTGTCTATAGCCCACGAGTCAAAACATCGTGTAGCAAGTACACGAGTCCAACATCGTGTACTACGGGCATAGTACTTAATAGTCCCCTCAAGATCTCGATTAAGAATAGTGCTTGTCAAGATCATTAGTGTGTTGCGGGTTACCACTTGCCCAGAGGTGCTACCACCTTGTCCACATATGGGATCCTCCGCACACTAATGCCTCCAAGTTCATAAATGAACCACACTATGCTTATCACACCAAACACGGTGTAATTCACCTCGTCAATCAATCACCAATTATAACCCAAATTGGCACAATACTCTAAGTATGATCTAAAATTACAAAAATACCCTTATTATCCAAATTTTACCATAATTACAAAAAATTACCAAAATACCCTTAGTCACAAAATAACCAGTATAGTACGTCCCCTTGACAGTACTACACTATAATATGTCGGGTCCACCACTTTGGCCCGACAAAGACAAAACTCTGAGTATTGTCCAATCGCGTAGGAATTTTATCGCATTTTCACAATCTCATCGTTTTTACAAATGTTTTTAAATCGCGTAAATATATTTTGACATTTTTAAACAACGCAAAATCTTTTTAAATCATTTTCTCAATCGCGTAGGATTTTTAATTCATTTTCTTAACCGAATAGCTTATAATTGTTATTTTCAATATGTGTAAAACTATATCTAGTATATTTAAAATACGTAGAGTATTTTTCTTGTGTTCTAAATATAGTATGGAATATTTTCATTTTATTCGTCTGATTTTAGTAAATTTTGGCAGCATTTTACCTATAAAATCAGTATAAGGTATTTTTAACGTTTTCCTCTAAATATAGTTTATTTTATTTTTACCCAATAATTTCACTTTGAAACTTACTAACGCGCTTCAAAATTTATGGAATGAGCTCTATGTTAGTATTTTTCAAGTGTCTGATTAATTTCTTACTTAAACTAAATTCGCTAAGTTAAAATTCTAGGAATTAATTAATTCCTTTGATTTTCTCAATGATTCTTTGGAATCAATTTATGTTATAAAACAATTACCTAACCTATCTTAACAATTAAAATGGCATGTTGGCCAAATCAAAATAAAATGGCATTTAATTATACACTAAAATGGCATATTGGCCACAATTAACTTAAATCAACTTTAATTTGATTATTTTACCTAAATTCCTTAAATCAAGTAATTTAGAAAATTCTTTGAGAACATTTTAGTTCTCTCTTTGGATGTAAGGTCATGAGCCTCATAGTGTGTTCTTTGGAACACTCATGCAAATCGTACATGTTATTCACATCCTATTTTAATAATTATACAATTATATACAATTATAAACACATGCAATTATATAATCACATATAATATACATACAATATATTTTAAAGCCATAAACATGCATAGCAAAAATAATGAAAGCTATAATCATGCATAGCAAAATAAATCACAAATAGGAAAGCATTTAAACAATTACACAAATAAATAATAAATACAATAAACAACCACACAAATGAATCCTTATGGATTCCATACACAAACAAATCCATTTTCCCATCACCACTTAGGGTTGATGAGATTAAATCTCCCTCTTACCTCTTGTAGACTATTTAATCGGTTAGTTCTCCTCATTTCCTCTAAATTTCGTACAAGCTCCAAAATAATTCCTAAAATTCTTAAACAATTAGTAAAAACACATACAAGGTACAAAATTGAAAAACCATGGAACAATCATGGTTAGAAAAATTAGAAATCCATTTTTGAACCATAGAAACAAAACTTACCCTTAAGTAAGTAAGCAAAAGGTTGGATTTTGGACAAGATAGAGTAGGAATTTGGGAAAACTTTGTGAACAAAAAGTGTTTAGAATGGGATTTAGGTTTAGGAAATATGATGAGATGAAATTATAGAAGATTGGTTGGTGGTGTTAGGGTGTTGGCGAATTTGAGAAAGAAAAGGGAGAAAAGTGTGTATGGCTTCTTGGTATTTTTGGAGAGAAGATGAATAGCTTAAACTAAGATAAGTGTGAAAATAAAAGTGAAGAGAGAAAATGAGAGGGCTGCTCTTGCCGTAGTGAGTGGTTTTAGGTGAGGTTGAGTGTTTGATTTGAATTGATAAATATCCAAGTGTGTTCACATGGAGTGCACATGGTTTATGACACTTGGAGAGTTCAAGAAGCTAGTAGAACCAAGCCACCAAGCCCTCCAAGTTGCTGCTGAAAATCGTGTGCCCTTTAGGAAATTTAGGAGCTTAATTTGATTTCAATTAATGACTAATTACAAGCTAATTAAATAGCTAATCAATTAGATTAAGTCTCCTAATAATATTTAATTAACATTCTAATTATATAACTAATTAGTTTAACATATATTAGCATATATTATAACCTTTAATCAATATTAGGACATCTAATTAGTATTTAGATTATAATTAATTAAGAATTAAACTAGTTCACTTAGTTAGCTAATTAAGTAATTAGATTAGTCAAATTAAGCTTAATTAGCTACTAATTAAATTCAAGCCTACAATTTTTGACTTAATTCTAACCATTGACTTCATCTTTAATTCTTAGCCCTAGATTAGATCTAAGGTAGATATCACTTGGTCATAAATCTTGAATTCTAATCTCACCATTGATTTGATCAACGGTTGAAATCAAAGGCTTCCTAACTAAGTCTTCATCCAACGGTCCACACGAAAGTCTTTGCTTCCTTCGTTGACCAATTCCTATTGGTTTAGAAAGTCAAGCCTACCTTTGTTGACTTGCTCTCATTGGTTAGAAATTGTCCAGTCAGCACAGTTGACCATTTTTCCTAAACGTGGGTCCCACAGTATTTTAAAGATCGTGGTCAATCAAAAGCGATTTTTCTTGTTTTTGAGACAAGAGGGTATCTTGTAATATAAAATAATATTATAAAAATATAAAATTATTTTATTGCACTGATTAAATCCAAAAATTACGAGATTAATATATATATCAATCAGAATTGGGTTTAGTAAGATCCCCCAGCTCCAATTAATTAAAATAAGATTTATCCGGCCAGAAAATTATTATTTCCCTGGCTCGGAGCAAATCACACACAATAGTCAAGTACACTCACGGAACAATCAAATTTAATTTACTGCTCACAGAATTCACAAAATAGTACATTTCAGGACAATATAGTCATTATCCCAAAAGTTGGGGTGTTACATTTCTGAACGAGTTTTTAAAGGTATATTCGAATAAAGGATGTGGTATTTGAATACCACAGTCTAGAAAACATTCCAGAACGTGTTTCTGAAGATTTATTCGAATAACCAAAGGGTTATTCGAATAAACATGGCCAAAATCACGTAACGGCTATTTTTCTATGCTTTTAATGTGATATTTATTAATACCCAACGGCTCTTTTTCTTAAAACTCTATAAATACATATTTTTGGGACATCTTTTAACACCACCCAATTATCTAAAACAACTATTTCTTGCTTTATTTTGTGAAACATATTTTACCAAATTTTTGCGTTCTTTTTGGCCAAAATTTGAGATATCCTTAGAGAGCTTCATAGAGCTTCAATTTATATTATTTGCTCTGAGTGAGAGTTTCTCTTCATCTATATTTCTATTCTTCTATATTGAGGGTGAGGTATCCTTCAAGGTTTGTAAAATGGGTGAGGTATCCCTCTAAGGTTTGTATAAGGGTGAGGTATCCCTGCAGGCTGAGACTTTAGCACAAGGGTAGAGTTTCCCTGTGTGTGAAAATTGCTCTTTTATGTAACGGTTGCAAGCACCTATTGAAGCTTGTATACATAGTGAAAAATCTTGGATTGTTTTCGAGGACTGGACGTAGACCATAAGTGGGTCAGTGGTCGAACTAGGATAAATATCGTGCCTGCTTTTCTCTTCTCAATCTCTTTATTTTACGTAATTTTATATTATTGTACATTTATTTATTTGCAGTTCTTAAAGCTTTTATTTTTCATCTCACAATTCTTTTTATTTTATTTAATAGCTTAAATATTTGTGTTTATTTTAAGAGCATTTGTGAAAAGTTTTTTAATACCCAATTCACCCCCCTATTGGGTAATGGTTGCCATGACTAACACATGTTGTGGAATAGAACTTTATCACACCTTTAGCAAGGAAACTCCTTATATCTGCTTCCTCTGTTGATGAATTAATTGATAAATTACAAACTTTTATTTATGAACCTGAACCTACATTAGCTCAGATAGATTGGTCAGAAGGAGGCAATACAGGAGGCAATATGGGAGGTAATACGGGAGGCAACATGGGAGGCAGCAAGGAACATGAGTGTAATCTGACACTTTATCTATAACTTTCCTTTATTTTTATTTTATTCATTGTATTTTGTTTCTATTTAAATTTGTGTAAAGTTTTTCTTTTCAGTAATTGCAGCAACAAATAATATCTTCTATCTTTTGCCTATCTATGTTTTGACATTGAGGACAATGTTGTGATCTGATTGAGGGGAAGAATAATTGTGTGAAAAAAAAAACCAAAAAAAAATAGGAAATGTGTTTGTTGTGTTTGACAGTAATTTATTAATAGCAAAACTAATTAAGGATGGCAGAGTAAATAGTAAATTATTTACTCTTGAGACACATCAAAATTGGTGGCGAGTAAGGAGTAATTAGTTAGACAACTAGTTTGTGTGGAAGTAGCAACTCAAATTCAGGAAAATTTCATGATTGAGTAATTTGTCTTCTTTCTTAAAAGTTATATGCTTGGTTATGGATGTTGAATTGGTGGACTGAGAATGATAGAAATATGCCTTGTGAGATTTTGAGTCTATTGATAAATGGATTGAACATTTGTACCATTTTGTTCTTTCTTGTGTGATTTTCACTCATAAAATTGTTACTCTAGAACTTGCTTTAACTCTTTTTAAGACTATATTTTCACATGCATACATAAACTTGATTTAGGCATTTTTCTTGAAATAGCTCCTTTAGCCAAATAGTCAACCTTGTATATTTTCCCTTACTTAACCCCTTTGAGCTTATTTGACCATTCCTTGTTTCTAGCTCATTATGTGCCTTAAATGAAAAACAATGTTCTTACCCGGCCTTAGAGAATAAGAGAACATTAGCTTTGTCATTGGATGAGTTCTTGAACAAGTGTGGGGGTGTGTGTGTAGAATGATTGAAAAAAAAGTTTAATTAAAAAAATGTATATATTATGCTCTTCTTCTTCAAATTCAAAAAATAAAAATAAAAAAAATGTAAAGAAGGGCTAACAATGCAATAAAAGAAAAGAAAAGAATATGTAAAGAAAATTTATATTACGAGGAGTTGGGATGAACTTTCATGCTTGTTAATTGAACTCAGCTCTCATGCTATTTTATTCTCTGGTATTTAACTTATCATATCCATATTACCTCTTCCTTTACATTGACCCCATTATAATCTTGAATAAAGTCTAAAGAAGGGCTAACAAGGCAATAAAGGAAAAGAAAAGAATGTGTAAAGAGAATTTGTATTAGGAGGAGTTGGGATGAACTTTCATACTTGTTAATTGAACTTAGCTCTCATGCTCTTTTATTCTCTAGTATTTAACTTGTCATATCCATATTACCTCCTCCTTTACCTTGACCCCATTACAACCTTGAATAAAGTCCTTATGATTTATGTATGTATGTGTTTTGAGTAGTGGAGAAGTAGAAGATAAGTAAGCTTATGGTAGTGCAATTTCTCATGGGTTGAATTGAGTGAAATACCTACATTTTAAACACTTAAGGGATTGAGAGAGAATCATGTGAAGATCTATCATTCTTGATTCATGTTTTTCAATTGAAATATCCTTACTTGTTAGTTTGAGATGTGAAGAAACGTTACCTCATAAATGTTTTGATTACTTGAATGATTGGTTACTCTTCATTCTTAAATATTATTAGAAATTGAGTCTTTTAGAGTGTTTAGCTTTTGAGTCTATTTCATTTTTTTTAAGTTTTGGTGTTATGTATTTTGCCCAGGAGTGTAAAAAGCTAAGTGTAGGAGAATTTAATGATCACATATTTAAGATATTAATAAGTCCTCATTTTTAGTTATTTACACTCTCCGTGTACTTAATTGATTGAGTTTGGTTATGTTTTGTAAGTTTGGACTCAAATTGGACTTAACTGATTTTTTAAACATAAATAGGTCAAAGTCGTTTTTGGACCTAACTGATTTTTTAAACTCAAATTTTAGTCATTTTTAGTCATTTACACTCTCTGTATTTGAGTAATATCTTGGGCTGTAGGTAGTCGTTTGAGGTAATTCTAGTGGCATTTGAAAGATAAGAGAGAGTTGTACAACTTTCATGAAGAGCTCTAGGTCAAAGTCAAACATCTAGTGGAACTAATTGGCCTTGGAATCCAGAATACGAGTTTTGTGTTTGGAACTTAAATAGTGTGCAGTAATCAGAGCATAATTTAGGTTGTAAGATCTGTATTAGACTAAAATTTTGATAGATGCTAGTTGAGACCATATCTATAACTTTCATGTTGAACACTTTTTCATATTTTGAGATCTAATGGGTGATATTGGGCTTGCAAGTCAGAACAGATGAGCTGAAACTGGGCCTGAACACTTTACAATAATTAGGCCATATCTTGAGCTATAGGTGTCCAAATGAGGTGATTCTGGTAGGCATTTTGAAGCTAAGATCAAATCCTACAACTTTAATGAAGACTAAATTTCCTCATTCTAATGCATTCAATGACTTCAGAGCTAAATGATTTTAGAGACAAAGAATCTCCATAATTTTTCACTCACTAAAAGTCATTTGGCATTTTCCACTCATTTTCCACTCATCCACTCACTAATGACTTAGCCTTCTTGTCATTTTATATCTCTAATCCTCTATAAAAGGTAGCCTTAGCAGATCATTGAAGGTGTTAGGTGTTAGGTGTTAGGTAGCAAAATGATGCTAGTTTGTTACTAGGTTTTCTTGTAATAGTTTTCCTTTGTTCTAAATTGAAGTCATGTTCTTCTTCTTCTTCTTCTTTCTTTCTTTCTTCTTGTCTATGAGTAACTAAGTTTCATTTTACTTGGATGAAAGAGTGAAGCTCTTGGTAATGAAATAAGGTTAGATTCATTTCTTTGTTATGCTTAATATATTTTCAAGTGGTCATTATACGTGTTGTATTTTGTTTTCAATCAATTTAGAAATCCTCCTTGTAAAGTGGAGATCTTGATTCATTGTAGACAAGAGGTTGACACAATGATTGCTTTAGCTCATTTATATGTGGTGGTGTTAATAGATGATTAAAGAAATCATAATATAATTACGTATATAATTTTTAATAAATTTTGAATGTTGTATTTTCCTATTAGACCTCCATTATGTATGGATTCTAATTAAGTTATAAAAAGAATTAATCTTATCCTTATTTTATTTACTAAGAGTGGATCTCCTAACCCAAGTAAGTCTTTTCTATTTGTGACCAAGTTTTATCACTTTTATTGTTGTGTCAAAATATTTACCTTACGTCAAAGAATTAATCTTCATCAATTCCCTGTGGATCGACCTCGAACTCCCGTGAATTTATTACTTGAGACAACCTGCACTTAAGTTTGCAACTTTTAATCTGCATCATATAACTCAATTAGAATCCATGCATAATGGAGGTTTCAATCGAAAAATATAACATTCAAAGTTCAATTAAAATTATATACGCAATTATATTATGGTTCCATGAATTATTTATTAACACCATACTTATAAATGGGCTCAAGCATTCATTGTGTCAACCTCTTGTTTACAATGAATCAAGATCTCCACTTAACAAGGAGGATTTCTAAATTAATTGAAAACAAAATACAACACGTATAATGACCACTTAAAAATATATCATTGAAGCACAAGAAAGAAATGAATTTAACCGTATTTCATGACCAAGATCTTCACCCTTTCACCTAAGTAAAATGAAACTCAGTTACTCATAGGCAAGAAGAAAGAAAGAGAGAAGAAGAAGAAAAACATGACTTTTTCAGAACAAAAGAAACTACTACAAGAAAAATAAGTTACAAAATAGCATCATTTTGCTCTCTAACACCTAGATCCTTCAATGATCAGCCAAGGCTCCCTTTTATAGAGGATTAGGGATACAAAATGACAAGAGGCTGATTCATGGTGAGTGGATGAGTGAAAAATGAGTGGAAAATGCCAAACGACTTTTGATGAGTGAAAAATTATGAGATTCTTTGTCTCCGAAATCGTTCAGTTCTGAAGTCATTGCATTTGTCAGATTATAACCAAGTGGTCTTCATAAAAGTTGTAGGCCTAGATCTCAGCTTTCAAATGCCGCTATAATCACTTCAAAAGGCTACCTATGGCCCAATTACTACACAGTGTTCAGGCCCGATTATAGCTCCTCTATTCTGACTTCCAAGCCTAATATGACCTCTAAAGAGTTCGATTTGAGTCTTGTGTTCTTCATGAAAGTTGTAGATATGGGTCTTAAATTTTAGATACCAGATTTTCAGCCCAATACAGATCTTACATCCTAAATTATGCTCTGATTACTACACATTATTCAAGTTCCAATCACAAAACCTGTATTCTGACTTCTAAGCCCAATTAGTTCTACTAGATGTCCAACTTTGACCTAGATCTCTTCATGAAAGTTATAGAGCTCTCTCTGATCTTTCCAACAAGGTAAAATGCATAATGGTTGGACATCTAAAACTCAAGATATGCCTAAAATACAGAAATAGTGTAAGACATAAATCATGCTGAAAAAGTCAATTAAGTCCAATTTGAGTCCAAACTTACAGAACATAACCAAACTCAATCAATTAAGTACATAAAAATTGTAAATGACTAAAAATTAGGGTTTATTAATATATAAAATATGTGATCATTATAATGCATTGCATGAAGAAGGTCCAGAAGAGAGCAAGGCACTCCATCCTTTTACTGATGAGGAGCCACTAAAGAACAGGCAGTCTGAACCAATGATTGATGTGATTGTTTCCAATTAATTGTCTAGTCATATTGTACTAAGCAGATATTTATGACTAGCTATGTTTTGAGCTTGTGATTTATGATATTTGAGACGTTAATTAAATGAATTTGCATGGATATTTAGCATTCCTCCTCGTTGCACCTTTGATTTGTCCTTTTGCATTTATCAGTTTTCTTTTTGCATTTCTGTATAATATCTTGTTCTTTCTTTATCATTCCTACTTTATTTTGTATTTCCAACTCTACACAAATTACTTTCTAGGGATTTGAGTCTTGTAGAAAGTTCACCTCATGAAAGGGACCTTAAATACTCATCAATTGATGCCCCTGTGATATTTGATGAAGACGACCCTGGATCTAATGAAGAAGGAGGGGTTGTAGAAGATTTTGCAAAATTATTAGAGTATTTAGAGAAGGGATTTGACTTGAATGGCAAGGAAGCAGAGGTGATTAACATGGGGACAAAAGAAGAGAAAAATGAATTAAAAATGGTGGAAAACCCCTAATGTGAAGAAATGATTGCACTATTTAAAGAGTATATGGATGTCTTTGCTTGGTCTTATTGGGATATGCCTGGATTAGATCCAGAGATAGCATCACATAAGATCCCATTATATCTAAATATTGAGGCAAAGAAACAAAAGTTAAGGCCGATGCATCCTGATATGTTCCTAAAGATCAAGAAAGAGATGACTAAGCAACTAGAAGCAAGATTTGTAGAAGTGTCAAGACATCTAGAGTGGGAATCCAATATTGTGTCTGTGCCAAAAAATGATGAAAAAGTCAGAATGTGTGTAGACTATAGGGATTTGAATAAGGCCAGTCTGAAGGATGATTTCTCGCTCCCTCATATCAATGTTCTGGTTGATAACACTGCCAAGAATAATAGGTTTTTGTTCATGGATGGATACTCAGGGTATAATCAAATCCCCATGGATATCAATGACAAAGAAAAAACCACTTTCATCACTCATTAGGGAACATTTTGCTACACAGTGATGCCATTTGGATTAAAGAATGATGGAGCTACTTACCAACGTGCTATGGTTGCGCTGTTTCATGACATGATGCACAAGGAAATTGAGGTGTACGTGGATGATATAGTCTCCAAGTATAGAGAAGAGGAAAGTCATGTGGTGATTTTGTGTAAGTTATTTGAAAGACTCAGAAAGTACAAGTTGAGATTGAATCCTGCTAAATGTGTTTTTGGAGCATCTACTGGAAAACTACTCGGGTTCATCGTTAGTAGAGAAGGAATAAAGGTGGATCTAGATAAAGTGAAAGCAATATAGGAGATATCTGCTCCTAAAACAGAGTGTGAAGTGAGAAGTTTTCTCAGAAAACTTAACTACATTGCTAGATTCATTACCAACTTGACTAGCACTTGTGAGCTTATATTTAAGCTATTGAAAAAGCATCAATTGAGTGAATGGGATGAGGAATGTCAAGGATCTTTTGACAATATAAAGCCTTATTCAATGAATCCTCCTATTTTAGTACCACCTATATCGGGTCATCCTTTGATATTGTACCTAACCGTACTGTCAACCTCAATGGGAGCAATGTTGGGGTAGCATGATGAATCAAGAAAGAAAGAGCAGGCAATTTATTATCTGAGTAAGAAATTTAATGACTGTGAAGCCCGATACATGGCTATTGAGAAGACTTGTTATGCCCTAGTATGGACCTCAAAACAGCTAAGGCAATACATATTGTATTACATCACTTGGTTGTTCTCCCGAATAGACCCTATAAAGTATATATTTGAAAGTCCTCATGTTTCATTAAGAGTTTCAAAATGGCAGGTGATGTTATCAGAATTCGACATCAAGTATATGACTCGAAAATCCATCAAAAGAAGTGTAATCGTCAATCATTTAGCTGAAAACCCTCTTGAGGGTGGATAACCAGTAACATCTAAGTTCTATGATGGAGAAATACTGATGGTGGAGGGAGAAGAAGAAGGAGAAGAGCCTGTTTGGAATATGTATTTTGATAGAGCAGTCAACATGTATAGTAGTGGCATAGGAGTCATGGTTGTTCCACCAACTGGAAAGCAATACTCAGTCGCTATCAAGTTGGATTTTGAATGCACCAATAATGTTATAGAATATGAGGCTTGTGCTAGTGGTTTACAAGTTACAATTAACTTGAGGATCAAATAGCTAAAGGTATTTGGAGATTCAGCACTCATCATTTATCAAGTGAACAATGAGTGGTAAACCAAAGACTCAAATTCCTTATCAAAAGTATTTAACCCAATTGATTGAGAAGTTTGAGGAGGTGACCTTCTCCCATTTGACTCGAGACAAGAATCAATTTGCAGATGCCTTGGCCACTTTAGCTGTAATGACCAAGTTGGATATTCACAACAATGTCTAACCTATCCAACTGAAGACACACAGCGAGCCTGCATATTGTGCCAATGTGGAAGGTAAGCTAGATGGGAAACCTTGGTATCATGATATCAAGTAGTACATTTAGCATAGATAATACCCAACTAGGGCAAATGAGGTGAACAAGAAGACTATTCGTTGGTTGGCAATAGTTTTTTTCTTGAATGGAGAGGTTTTGTACAATAGAAGTCATGATGGCACTTTACTTAGATGTGTGGATGCTCGCAAAGCTCGTATAATCATAACTGAAATCCATGAAGGAATATATAAAACTCATGCTAATGGTCATATAATAGCACAAAAAATTCTAAGGAGTGGTTATTATTGGTCCACCATGGAAATAGACTGCATAGAACATGTACGAAAGTGTCATAAATTCCATATATATGCAGATCGAGTCGATGCACCTTCATTTCCCTTGCACAATTTGGTATCTTCATGGACTTTCTCGATGTGGGAAATAAATGTCATTAGACCCATTAATCCCAAAGCTTCCAATAGTCATCACTTCATTTTGGTGGCGATTGACTATTTCACCAAGTGGGTAGAAGCTTCCTCGTATGCCAATATCACTCAAAAAGTATTTTTGAAGTTCCTCAAAAGAAATATTGTTTGTAGATATGGAATTCCAGATAGGATAATCACAGATAGTGCTACTACCGAATGTCAAACTCAATCAAAATTAAAATCGAGTTATACCTATGGCTTGTAGCATATGAGTCAACATCGGATCGTCTCTCAAGGATCTTTGATTGTAATTTAATCAGATCAAGCCTAGATTAGGCGGAAAAGGTTAAGAAACAGAATATAAAATAGCAGAATTAAAGAAAGAACAATCAATTAAAAGTGCAATCAGTTCAGAAATCTATCCAAAATTGGGTGGATTCAATCATAGACCTTTCAACAAACATTTGAAGTGCATTTAAATTGTTAACTTAGATCTAACCAAAATCTCTACATCAATCCAAAATTCATACTAGATAATCATTTAAGATTCAATTAATAAGTGATAGACACAAATTTGTAATCGCACAATTCATGATGGATCCATGTTAATTTAAGTACTGAATTCAATTAACCTAGGCACAAATCAGTAACCTAACCTCTTCAATTACGTGATTAATTTAGATCAATTAGTTCTAAGTTTCATCACAAATCCTAATCTTAAATTAAGATCAAATCAAATCAAACATAAATAAAATCATCATTCATGCATTTAAGATCAAGAAAAAAAAAGAAGAGGAATTCAATTACAAATCAAAAATAATACAGAATCAAGGTCTCAAGAATCCAAACCACGATTTCTTCAAGAATCCCGAATTGATTACAAGGTGTTTAGCCCTCCATGAGAAGGAAAGAACTCAGAAAAATATGAAGAGCAAAACAAAATTGACAGAGAGAATGAGGAGAATGAAGTCAGAATTCCAATCTTAGATCTAGATCTAAATCTAAATCTAAATCTAAATTGACAAAGTGAAATTGTAATAATGAGACCTGCTCCTCCATGATTTCGGATTCCTCTCTTTACAGGTAAAATTGTCCCCTAAATTGGCTCCTAGTGTCTCCTTGCACTTCCCAAACATAGTTGGACCTTGTAGGAATGTAATGGCCCAAGTCTCATACGATTTGGACTTAAATTGACCAAGATATGCTCACTTTAATGTCATATGCTCTCCAAATCCGAGTCTGAACTTCCAGGCCCAATTAGGTCCACTAGACATTCGATTAAGACTTTGAGCTCTTCATCAAAGTTGTAGAGTTTCCTCTCATCTTTCCTACAACGTAAAATGCATAATTATCAGATATTGGTGCGCATAAAATACACTATGAGCAAGTGCACTCTATCGCCAAGTAATATAGGACTTGAGTCCCAGTTATCGATCCCACGAGGAATAATTGGTAATTACTAGATTCGCTAAACTCTTTGTTATTCAGATAATCGATAGTGTATGAAGAAATTCAAATTAAAATCAAAATAATAAATAAGAAAAGCAATAAGCAATCAAAAAAAGAAAAGATAATCAATGAGAAAGAGACTAGGACACAAAGTTTACTTGAATCCAATTATTCAAATTTTCTTTCAATTATGATTAAGGTAATTCTTTTGCCAATATTCTTTTATTTGCTATTGAATCTCAATGGTCATGGATAAAATAATATTCTATTCCTAATTTAATTCACCTATTTGGTCATTTAGTTGAATTAATCAAAAATGCATTAAGTTTCAATTCAAGAGATGAACTAATATACCGTCAATTTCATTGGTAGGATAAATCGATGTTTGGTCATTCACCAATCTAATCCTAGGCTTACCATATAGATCCACTCATTGAATGCGGATGGTCACCGGTCAAACAATGAATTAACACATGCCAAAAGTGATCAAATTTTGATAAGAATACAGGCAATATGATAAACCCAAAAAGAAATTACCATAATCAAATTAGAAATCAAATCCAAATAATAAGGAAAACAAGATCCCCCATAGCCCTAGCTATGGGTTTAGCTACTCATGTTCAATAAAAATAAACCCATATCAAAATACAAACTCATAGAAAGAAAACCCAAAGGAAAAGGAAAACTAAAAAGAAAGAGAAATCGAAACCCCTTTAATGGAGATTAAGATCTTCAAGCCTTTAAGAATCCTCCTTTGAAATTGCCCTCCAAGGTCTGCTACCACAAAATAACTCTCTCAGGATTAGAGATTTTCTGTGCAATGTGCTCAATGTTCTCCGTGTGGTGTAACTCTTTAATTTAAAGAAAGTCAGGCCTGTTGTTACACAACCAGCACTTAGGCGCTGGTTACTGAGCGCTTGGGCGCTCAATCACTTAAGCCCAAATGCTCTACTGCTCCTCTTGCGCGCTCAGGCGTTCCTTCTCAGTGCTTAAGCACTAAAACATTAATTCATCGCTGCTGCATACATTTCCAGCACTCAGGCGCTACACACCAGTGCTCAAGCGCTAGACTCTGTTGCAAAACTTCTTTTTTTTTCTTGCTCCTTTGCACGTCCAAACTTCTCCCTGTACAATTACCTGATAAAACATATAAAATACTTAATAAAAACACAATTAAATAACACTAAAAATATAACAAAACTAACAAACAAAATTAATTAAAAATAAATAAAAAGAATATGAAAAACTAAGAAATTGGACCGTAAACATAGGACATGTTGACGGTTCATCAACTCCCCCACACTTGAGCTTTGCTTGTCCTCAAGCAAAGAATAGGAATCAACAACAAGATCAAACTCAACATCAAGAAACATAAATCAAAGGAAGATTCCACAATTAAAAGATATCCAACTTCAGCAATCAAATCCAATCAAGCAAGATCATTTAGCACTTAAACAATTAAAGGCTTGAGTCTAACTTGCAACTGCCCTCTTCATCAAACATCTGAGATCACTCAACTTACCATCGCTCAAGTGTTTAAAGGACAAATAGATCACTCAAATTTCTCTTAAAAATGCAATATCATAAGCTTACTTATCAATCCTATCTCCATTTTCAAGTTCACAAACAACACAAGAATCAAAAGGACTTTCCTTTGGTTGTAACGGGGCCAAGGGTAAAATGGAAGGTAGGAAGAAAGGATAAAATAGGGTAAAGAATGCTCATGAATAAATCAATACAAAGCATAATCAGGCTGAAAAGATGACAGATAGAGCATGATGCACAAGAATAAAACAATTTCTCACTCTCAACCTAATATTTTCATTATTCATCACCAACAATTCTTTTCTTTTCTTTCTTTTTCATTTTTCCTTTTTTTTCCAAACTTTCTTTTTTTTTTCCTTTTTTTCCTTTTTTTCATTTTCTATTTGTTTCTTTTTTCAACCCTTGAAGACAAAAGGAACATTTCAAGACTTTACAATCAACACATCAATTGCTCCAAAGAATTCAACCTGATTATTCAATTGGGTATTCAAAGAAATCAATATCAGGCTCAAATGGGGTAACTAAGGGGTTATTTAATCAATGCAACTCTAGAAGTCAAGAAAGAATTAAGCTTAATTGTCTTAATCATATTCAAGTATGCATGTGAATCATTAAAGTCTCAACAAGATATCAAAGCAAGTTCTAGCGCACATCAATCAAGAGAAAACCCACTCTAGAAGAAAAATCCAATCATTAAGGCTCAAAACTCACTTTCTGGTTAGAGTTAATAAAGAGAGCAACAGCAAGCAGACATGGCTAATTTCTATCTAAAGATGCTAAATTTCACTTTACTTCAATGAAAAAGATTGCTTCACACATTATCAGCTCATGATCAATGGAATCCCCTTTAAAACACATCTCCTTCAACTCAGAATAAATGAAGAAATCAACACAATTCCAGCTTAATTACCAGCAATACTCAAGTGCTTCAACAAACTTTTTTTTTTACAAAAATTATAAAAGTACCCCCCACACTTAAGATAAAAATTGTCCTCAATGCAAAAGAAAAAGAAATAAATGGGGTAAAGAAAAGAATAATACAACCTGATAGACAATGACACAATGCCAGGCAAAGGAGAAGCACAAGAGTCAGCGCAACAACACAATCTGAAAAATAAAATCCCAAACACATGAGTAGAATCTAAAAGAAAAATAAAAATAACTAAAATAACTAAAATAAAATAAAGAAAGAAGAAACACAGGTTGCCTCCTGTGAAGCACTTGTTTAACGTCATTAGCTCGACGTTGCCTTTCAGAAGAATCAAGGTGGCGTAAAGCAAGAGAAATAGGAGGACGCCTTCTTCTTTGCAAAACAGTTCTTCCTCCCTTCAACAATGGCCTTGGGACTGCTTCGAACAAAATTGTGAACTTGACAAGAACTGGACTGTCCCAATTACGCCTTAACTCCACTAGGCCAAGGTGGTTGCACTCGATCAACAGAGCAAGGACCAATTTGTGAAGAAACATGAACCGTAGGAGGACCTTTATTTGTCTCAGCAGCTTGACATTCTAACAGATCAACCTCAACATTTTATGATGGCGGGGGTCCTTGATAGCTAAGGTTTCCTGCCTCTTAGCCTGAACAAAATTAATAAGGGCATAGAGATTTGACATTAGGGAAGATTTAGCCTCCCTAAAAACATTAATGATCACATGATCTCCATCCACTCTCAAAATGAGCTCACCCCGAGGTACATCAATCATAGCTCCAGAAGTGGCCAAAATGGTCTCCCAAGAATAAGAGGAATATCAGCATCCTCTTCCATATCCAGTACCACAAAATCAACTGGGAATATAAATTTATCCATCTTCACTAAAACATCCTCCACCACACCACGCGGGTAACTGATGGATCTATCAGCCAACTGCAGTGAAATGTTAGTGGGCTTCGGTTCTTGCATCCCCAATTTCTTAAACATAGGGAAAGGCATCAAATTAACACTAGCACCCAAATCACATAATGCCTTATCAAAATAAAAATTACCAATAGTGTAAGGAATAGTAAAACTCCCTAGATCTTTCAATTATGGGGGTAACTTCTTTGAGAGAATAGCGGAGCACTCCTCAGTTAGACATATCGCCTCAAATTCCTCAAGTTTACACGTTTCTTTGTAAGTATTTCCTTTAGAAACTCCGTATACTTAGGCATCTAAGAGATGGCTTCAACAAACGGAAGATTGATTTGTAATTTCTTGAACATCTCCAAGAATTTGGCAAATTACTGGTCAGGCTGATTGTTCTTGAGCCTCTGAGGGAATGGGATCTTAGCATATGGGGATGGTTCATAAACTGCACTCTGCTCACGATCCTTCTTCGCTCTCTGCCACTTCGGTGCTTTCTTCTCAACCTCTTTTTCTTGATTGACATCTTCAACAAGGACATCTTCAGTTGCCTTCTCTTCATCATGCACTGACTGAACAAGAGAATCTCTAAGCTCTGGTATTTCCTTCTTTTGAGATGACTCCTCAAGTTTTTTACCACTTCGAAGGAAAATTACATGGACCTGTTCCCTCTGATTAGTTTCAGTAGTGCTAGGCAATGTCCCTGGTTCCCTTACTGTCATCAATGTAGTCAGCTAACTGATTTGAGTCTCCATATTCTTCATTCTAACATTGGAATTCTACATGTACTTCATAACCAGATATTCAAAACTTGGCTTCTCTACAGGTGCTTAGAAACCAGGAGGTGATGGTGGAGCTCTCTGCTAATTCTGCTGATAGCCTTGCTGATTTCCCCATTTGAAATTTAGGTGGTCCCTCCAACCAGGATTATACATATTGGAATATGGATTGTACTGCTGCTGATTGGAATTACCAACAAAATTAACTCCTTCAGGCTCGGGGGCAAAAGGACTACCAACTTGACAATTTACACTAGTATGACCCTGTCCTCCACATGCCTCACGGATGATAGGTGGGGCTGCACTATTTGTTACCATCAAAGTTTTCACCTTCTTGGTCAAAGCTTCCAACTGACTCAGAATTGTAGTAGAAGAAACAACAGCATGCACACCTGCTTGTTTCTTAGGAGCCTGGTGCTCATTCTGCCACTGATAACTATTCAACGCTATTTCTTCAATCAAAGCTTGGCTCTCAGTAGGTGTTTTCCTCCATATAGTACCTCCTGCAGCAGCATCAATAAGTGAACGGTTTGCAGGCGACAAACCATTGTAAAAAGTCTGAACCTGCTACCATACAGGAAATCCATGATGTGGACATCTCCTCAACAACTCCTGAAAGCGCTCCCAAGCTTCATAAAGAGTGTCCATGTCAAACTGCACAAAAGAAGATATATCATTTCTTAACTTAGCAGATTTAGAAGGAGGAAAATACTTAGCTAGAAACTGTTGTGTCAATTGATCCCATTTAGTGATGGAACCCCTTGGTAGTGACGTTAACCATTGGCTTGCTCTGTCCCTAAGAGAGAAAGGAAAGAGTCGCAATCGGATTGCATCATCTGTCAATCTGTTGTACTTGATGGTATCGCACAACGCAAGAACTTGGCCAAATACTGATTTGGATCATCCGAAGGCAATCCACCAAACTGAACTGAATTCTGAATCATGGAAATCAATGCTGATTTGATCTCAAAATTATTAGCCGCTACAATTGGTCTTATAATACTTCCTCCATACCCTTCAACAGTGGGCATAGAGTACTCAAATATGGTCCACTCTGCTGGGATAGCTCTTTCTTCACGGTTGGCTTCAACTATTGGTTGTCTCTCCATCCTACTTATGTCTTCTGTCACAGCTGCAATAAAAGATTGCTTCTTTAACCTGTGAGCTATTTTCTAAATTTCAGGATCAAAAGCTAAATTAGGACACCGAGATCGAGTGAGCATAAACAAAAATAAGAAGATAAAAATTAAATAAAAATAAAATAAAATAAAATAAAATAAGAAGTCAAATAAAATAAATTAAATAAAAATAAAAAATTAAAATTAAAATTAAAATAAGATATAAACCAAAAAAATGAAAAATTAATTAAAAGGAAAATAAAATAAAATCAAAAATAAAAATAAAATAAGGAATAAAAGAAAAGGCGTCTAAATTAACTAGAGTTTTTCGCTTCTAATATTACCAAACTTATTCCCCGGCAACGGCGCCAAAAAGTTGGTGCGCATAAAATACACTAAGAGCAAGTGCACTCTATCACCAAGTAATATAGGACTTGAGTCCCAGTTATCGATGCCACGAGAAATAATTGGTAATTACTAGATTCGCTAAACTCTTTGTTATTCAAACAATCGATAGTGTATGAAGAAATTCAAATTCGAATCAAAATAACAAATAAGAAAAGTAATGAGCAATCAAACAAAGAAAATATAATCACTGAGAAAGAGACTAGGGCGCAAGGTTTACTTGAATCCAATTATTCAGATTTTCTTTCAATTATGATTAAGGTAATTCTTTTGCCAATATTCTCTTATTTGCTATTGAATCCCAATGGTCATGGATGAAACAATTTTCTATTCCTAATTTAATTCACCTATTTGGTCATTTAGTTAAATTAATCAAGAATGCATTAAGTTTCAATTCAAGAAATGAACTAACATACCGTCAATTCCATTGGTAGGATAAATCGATGTTTGGTCATTCACCAATCTAATCCTAGGCTTACCATATAGATCCACTCATTGAATACGGATGGTCACCGGTCAAATAATGAATTAACACATGCCAAAAGTGATCAAATTCTGACAAGAATATAGGCAATATGATAAACCCAAAAAGAAATTACCATAATCAAATTAGAAATCAAATCCAAATAATAAGGAAAACAAGATCCCCCATAGCCCTAGCTATGGGTTTAGCTACTCATGTTCAATAAAAATAAACCCACATCAAAATACAAACTTATAGAAAGAAAACCCAAAGGAAAAGGGAAACTAAAAAGAAAGAGAAATCGAAACCCCTTAATGGAGATTAAGATCTTCAAGCCTTCAAGAATCCTCCTTTGAAATTGCCCTTCAAGGTCTGCTACCGCAAAACAACTCTCTCAAGATTAGGGATTTTCTGTGCAATGTGCTCAATGTTCTCCGTGTGGTGTAACTCTTTAATTTAAAGAAAGTCAGGCTTGCTGTTACTCTGCCAGCGCTTAGGCGCTGGTCACTGAGCGCTTGGCCGCTCAGTCACTTAAGCCCAAATGATCTGCTGCTCCTCTTGCGCGCTCAGGCACTCCTTCTCAGCACTTAAGCGCTGAAACATTAATTCACCGCTGCTGCATACGTTTCCAGCGCTCAGACGCTACACACTAGCGCTCAAGCGCTAGACTCTATTACAAAACTTCTTTTTTTTTCTTGCTCCTTTGAACGTCCAAACTTCTCCCCGTACAATTACCAGACAAAACACATAAAATACTTAATAAAAACACAATTAAACAACACTAAAATATAATAAAACTAACAAACAAAATTCATTAAAAATAAATAAAAAGAATATGAAAAACTAAGAAATTGAACTGTAAAAATAGGACATGTTGACGGTTCATCAGATATCTAGAACTCAAGATATGGCCAAAATATAAAAATTGTGTAAAACCTCAACAATGCTGGGAATTATCAATTAAGCCCAGTCTGAGCCCAAACTTGTAAAACATGACCAAGCTCTAGGAATTAAGTACATAAGGAGTGTAATTAAAAAAAGGAAAAAAAAAAGAGAAAAAGAGCCCGTTAGGCTAAAAACCCGAAAATGCGGTCTAAGCAAACTAGGACAATTTTGATTTGCGTCTGATTGGCTACACTGGGGCAAATTTTTATTTGCATCTGATCAGTTACACTAGGGCAATTTTTGTTTGCCTACAATTGCTCATACTGGGACAAATCTTCTAGAGGATTGAAGGAAAAATGTGTTAAATGAAGTAGCAACAAAGACAGTAGTTGAATTAATAAGCCGTTGCAGGAAATCAATTAAAGGAGGAATAAGGAACCAATACTGGGGCAAGTTTTTCTTATCCTTTGCAACTTTCTTTTGTTTCTAGGCTTTCATCTTTCAAACTTGTGTCTTACTAAAAGTTTGAGAAGAAATGGAAAAGAGCAAGTAGAGAAGATTCCAAACCAATCGAAAGGTCTGAGGAAAAAGGCACATGAACAAGAGTTTGATTGGTCAAAGTTTTCCAAGATCGCCACTGGTTCAAATGGCTTTTAATAAATAAATGAAAAATAAAAAGGGTAAAATGAAAAAAAATGATAAAAAGAGAGAAAAGAAAAAAGATTTTAATTCCATGTTTGACTGGCACAGATGTTTTCATCTCATTCATTTTGAGCGCATCGGCTCCATGTATTTTTTTATTTTTGCTAACTCTTTTGAGTGCATTGGCTCCATACATTTTAATTTCTATCAATTCTTTTCAACGCATTAGCTCCATGCATTTTAATTTCTTGTCATTTATTTTTTTAGCGCATCGGCTCCTGTCATTTAAATTTCTGTCATTTACTTTTGAGTGCATCGGCTCCATGCATTTTAATTTCCTATCTTGTATTTTGAACGCATCGACTCCTTGCATTTTAAATTTCTGTCATTCACTTTGAGTGCATCGACTCTATGCATTTTAAATTTCTATCATTTATTTTGAGCGCATCAGCTCCTTGCATTTTAAATTTCTGTCATTCATTTGTCATTCATTTTGAGTGCATCAGCTCCTTGCATTTTAAATTTCTGTCATTCACTTTGAGCGTATCGGCTCCCTGTTTTTTTAAATTTCTGTCATTTATTTTTGAGCGCATCGGCTCCTGTCATCTACTTTCAAGTTCATCAGCTCCCTATTTTTTAAATTTTTGTCATTTACTTTCAAGCGCATTGGCTCCTGTCATTTAAATTTCTGTCATTTACTTTTAAGCACATCGGTTCCTGTCATTTACTTTTGAGTGCATTGGCTTCATGCTTTTTTTTTAATTTCTGTCATTTACTTTTGAGCGCATCAACTCTACACATTTTATTGTTCTTGCATTGTTTTGCATTTATCATCTTATGCATTCATGAACAAAATTTGAATTCATGTCTTTACTCATTCCTTACAACGATAAAATGAAAAATTACGATTATTCATTTTATCTAGTAAGAAACAAGTAAAGAGAGGCAACTGTGAATACCCAAATTTGTCCGGATCGTTAAAGTTTTTTTTTTAAAAAATAAACAATAAAATAAAATAAAATAAAAATACAAAACAAAAATAATAATAATTACACTAATAAATGTTTGGCTTATTTTCTTAATTTTTAACCCAAACCAATAGAAAAAATGTTCAAGTCCATTAATCCACCTTGGCCCATTTGTTTAAGTTTATAATGTGTAATATATATATATATATATAGAGAGAGAGAGAGAGAGAGAGGGAAGTCAATGTAGCAAATCTACAAATAAAAGGCCAAAAGCATGCTATTTTGATCATTTGCAAAAGAAGAGAAAAATGTGAAACTAAAAGTTTTAAAAAATGAAGCATCAAAATGGTGAAGGAGCTACTGCCTCCTACATGATGCAACTCCCGTAACGTTGAACCATAGGGATGATACACAAAAGTGGGATAGGTGTAGGAAAAGAGAAAAAAATGATGCAAAATGTTGAACCACGGGGATGATACACAAAAGTGGAATAGGTGCAGGAAAAGAGAAAAAATTATGCAAAATGTTGAACCATAGGGATGAAACACAAAAATGGGATAGGTGCAGGAAATGAGAAAAAAGGAAGTAGGTTTTAAAGCCAAAAAATGGAGCAGACAGGGACAACACAATCTCATGCAACCCAAGCTAATATATAGGGGGGCTCAACAATTTTCAGGTATTGAAAAAATAAAACAGAGAGAGCTCAACGTTTCTTCAGGAACGATTTTCACTGAGAAAAATACTCTGCACCTTGAATCATCTTTAACCTCTCACCAGCCAACAAAATCCACCTTTAAAGCAACTCTTCATCACCACTTCATCCTCCACAACCACCACCAAGCCACCACGTGAAACCACTATAACCACCAAACAACTTCATCTTCAACCTCTCACTACTCAACAAATTCCATCCTTGTAACAACCCTCCATAACCACCACCAAGCCACCACGTGAAACCACCATAAGCACCAACTTCACCATTAACAACCAAACCACCAAGCCCCCTTCCACAACCCCCAACTCTCAAATCACCAAGAACAGAGAACACACCACCACCCAACCAAAAAAACCACCATCATCTTCACCCATCCATCCAAATCATAACCATTAACCTTTAATCTCCCTTTTCGCCCACTTCAACATCAATACTCCAAACCACCACCATCCAATAGGAAAATAGACCCACCGTCTTCATTATCAACAGTGGAGCACCACTTCATCATCGCAACCCGCACCACCATTCCAAGTCGCATCCCATTACAGAATCACCGCACCACCGTGCCGGTCAGTCACGACCAGCTCGTCCCGCGTTGCGACGTCGCTCGAATAGATCTGAGCGACCCTGCACTCGCACCATCAAGACCAAATTGCTCAAAACAGCCCAGATCTGTAAGCCTAGCCTCCAGCAACCCACGAACCACAACCAACCAGCGTCGAATCCAAATCCAGTCGCGCCGCGCTATAAAATGACAGATCTGTCATTGTTCGTCCCTGTCATACGAACCATTACGATCGGTCAAAGTCTTCCCGGAGCTCCTCACCACATTACCAACGCTGACCAAACTTGATTGGTCCATGTTCCTCTGTGTAGCCGACGCACCACCAGTTCCTTCATCCTGTAAAATATTTCAAAGAAATAGAAAGCCCCCCATTTTCTGCTTGGTTCGTGAGCTTTGTTTTTCTTATTTTCATTTTTTTAAATGACTTTTTGGGACTGAAAAGTAAAAAGTAAAGAATAAAAAAATAAGATAATTAAACCCCTTTTTTTAGAAGAATAAAATAGGATTAACTAGATTGTGATAGCTTGTTGATTTTGTAATCTTTATAATTATTTGAATTGTGACAACTTAATGATTCAATTTTTTTTGTCTCTTTAAATTTTCATTTTTTGAAATAAAATAAATCACCATTTAATGAAGACTTAAACAAATTTTTTTAGATAATTTTAAATAAAAAAATTTTATAACAAACTTAATAATCAATGGGTGACGTCTCTAGCGTGACGCTGAGTTTCACCTATTTGAATCTTAATAGGATTAAGTCCAAAATTTTGAGTCGTGACGACTTGTTAATTCAAATTTTTAAAATTAATCTTCACAAGATTGAGTCTCAATCTCTCAAGTGTTTTTTTTTTAAAATCCACTAACCCACATTTATTTTCTAAAGAGCTACATGACTTTGAGTTCCTCATTACACCTAGGGATACGTAGGAGCAAAATTTTTATTCTGTCAAGCCAAAAATTTAAATTTTCATATTTTTTTATTATTTTTATTTTTAAAAAATAGTTACATTGCCCTTTTTTAAAAAGAGGAGTAAAATAAATATATATTTGAAATTATCAAGTTTTTGCACAACTGATTTAAGGTACCATCTTAGGACGGGTGTGTTAGAGGTGTTGTGGGATTAAGTTTTCACTCTTCCCTATCTATAACCGACTCCCGAATCTAATTTGGTTTTCAAAGACTATTTTCAAAGGAATTTTTCTATTTTTTCCTAATTTAAATAAAATTAGTGGTGACTCCATTTCTATTTTTAAAATCTTGTGCTTTTTTTTGTTACCAAGTGGCTTCCAGTACTCAAGAGAGGGGGTGAATTGAGTCTAAATTTTTTTCTCAAAACCTCTTTTTAATTAATATGAATATCGAAAGCTTAATAAATAAATGCACAGAAAGAATGAGAAGAAGAAAGGAAACAATAAAGAACAATGAAAAATAAATGTGCAGTAAATTAAATTGCATAAAATAAAGAGATTAGGGAAAAGAGAAGCAGGCACAGTATTTATCCTAGTTCGACCACTAACCCACTTGTGGTCTACGTCCAGTCCTCAAACGCCGAGATTTTTTACTAAGTATACAAGCTTCAATAGGTGCTTGCTACCGTTACAAAATAGAGCACTTCTCACACACAGGGACACTCTACCCTTGTGCTAAAGTCTCAGCCTGCAGGGATACCTCACCCTTATACAAACCTTGAGGGATACCTCACCCTTGATACAGAATATCAGAAAATAGAGATGAAGAGAAACTCTCACTCAGAGTAAGTAGTACAAATTGAAGTGCTAATGGAGCTCTCACAGAAATATCTCAAAGTTTCTAAACAAGAAGAGCGTAGAAAATAGTTTTCACAAAAACAGAGTAATCAGAAAATAGTTCAGAATTATGGGCACCAAAAAACGTGACCCAGACTTGCTATTTATAGGGAAAACCAGATGAATTAGCCGTTGGGTATAATTAATAGCAATTAACACAGATTGAAAATCTTGTCTGTTTCCATTTACGTAAGCACAAGTTCCGTGTTTATTCGAATAAAGCAAACACTTATTCGAATAACACTGTTTTTGAAAAACTCATCTGAAATGGGTTATTCGAATAACCAACCCGTTATTCGAATAACTCTGTTAAAACCAGAGTTATGAAAACGAACGTTTATTCGAATGATAGCTTATCTATTCGAATAACGTATTTAAAAGAAGTTCAGATAGAAAGGATTTATTCGAATAACGTATGAGTTATTTGAATAACGTATGAGTTATTCGAATAACTCACTTAAAGCATAGTTCTGAAAAAAAACTCATTTATTCGAATAAGGGAAGGTTTATTCGAATAGCCACTTACAAAACAGTTGTCTGGAAAGCCTTGGTTATTCGAATAACAGGGTAGTTATTCGAATAACACCTTTTAGAAAACAAACCACGTGAGGATGTTTATTCGAATAAGCAAAGCTTTATTCGAATAACTCGATTCAAAAGGGTTTTGAAAAAGATGTTTTCAAAGATCTTGAGTTTAAAACCAAGTTTTTTCTTTTCTTTCAAAAACAAAGAGATATCAATGTGAGCTCAGTACAATAGATCCTAAGTCCTAATGCTAATCAAATATAAACTTGGACTTGGTCTATTTATCATCTTCATTTATACTTCGCGTTTGTTATCATCAAAACATCTTCAAAGGTATATATCCAAACACATTCTCCTTTTTTTTGATGATGACAAAAATTCTCCAATGAGACAAACTATCAATGATCAATGAGAAAAGCGTTTGTGCATATAATTGGAATTCACAAAAAGGTGTAAAAGCTTACTCCCCTTCTTTAATTATAAGAGGTAATGTATATCAGATATGTGTGCAGCTCCCCCTTTCAATTTGAATCCAATCCCATGTTAAATTTACCTGTCTTTTCTCAATTAAAGTCAAATGATCAAATATTTCTCCCCCTTTTGTCATGAGCAAAAAGGTGGGGTAAGTCTCATCAGATATCATAGTGCATAACAGGAGACATACTCATATCAAAAGATCAACAGGAAATATTATTTATTCATTAATAAAAAGAGTCAAATACACAAGAGAAAATAAAACAACATAAAGTCAAAAACAAACAGCCTAAGAACGAGAAGATTCTAAAAGTAAGCATCAGGAGGTGGTGGTGAAGAAGGCGAGGTGCGGGAGCAGTGAAGCAGATCGAAGTACCGCAACCTCACATTCAATGCCTTCTATTCATGTCAAACAGAATAGAGAAGGTATGTTCCATGTAAGCTCGGTTGTCTTGCAAGGTGGCCATGATCTGTTCCAGAGTGACAGGAGCAGGAGCAGCAGCAGGTACGTCAGCAGGAGCAGCAGGGGCATCAGCAGGAGCATCAGCAAGGTCGAGCTCGTCCTCAGTAACCTCATCTGGGTACACCCAGCCTTCATCGGTTTGGATCATCTTCATATTCCGTAAGGTGTGAGCTCCAAAGATGTTGTGGTGCGTCAGAGCAATGGCCCGCTCAGTCTCCAAGACTTGAGGATACTTGCTCAGCAAGGTTGTGACAAGAATGCCATAAGGCAAGTCAGATTTCTCCTTGCCCTTGGCCCTCATCATGTGCCTCATGATGAACACAGGCCAGTTGACCTGATGGCCATTCTTCAGAAACCACATCATGAAAACATCTTCCTCGCTAAGATAGGCGTAGTTACCACCGCGAGGAGCCAGGATATGAGCATAGGCGTAATGCAGAAGCCTATCTTGGCTCTTTAGCATTCCACCCTTGAGACCCTTATCAGGCGGGGCTATACCAGGTTTCAGTAGGTCCTCAACTGCTTGAAGTTTGTTGAAGTCTTCAAGAAAGGGCGTGTCACCATCTTCAATAAGGGCGCCAGAGAACTGCAGCCCGAACAAAGTCGACCAGTCCAGCGGTGTGATCACGATGTTCTGATCACATACCTCAGAAAGAAGATTCTAGCCATCGAAAGCCAGATTGCAGAAGAACATCTTCACCAAAGTTGGATAGATGGTGGCCTGGTGAGAGCAGAGCTGAAGAACTCCTTGGTTTTGTAGTAGGGTTAGGAAGTCGAAGCCGCGGTGCTGCTGGAAGAAAGAGAGATCCAGGTACTTCAGTTGAACCAAGTTGCGCTCCCAGAAGTGCGAGATGAACCGTGCACGATGCTCTTCATTGGAGGAGAGCCTTCTCAGATCAAGAGGGTTAGTGCCTGGAGCATTCTTCGTGCGAGGACGTTTGCTGGAGGAAGAGGCCATGGAGGAGAGTGAGAAAGAGTGAAAAGACGTAAGGGTGAAAGAGTGTATGAGAGGCAAGAGCAAAAGAGTAGAGAAGAGTAGAGAGGATGGAGGGTGAAAAACGTTTTGGGCGCGCAGGGTTTATTTAAAGGAAACCCGTGTTTATTCAAATAAACTGAAGTTTATTCGAATAAACTTTCTTTGGAAAAAGCTGAACAGACAGCGCGTTGAGGAACACGAGCAGTGAAAATGGCTAGGGTTTATTCGAATAGGAAGGGTTCTATTTGAATAAAACAAGCTGGGAAAGCCAAACGTTTTGGCTAGCGGACAGGGTTTATTCGAATAACTATGGGAGTTATTCGAATAGACTGAGGCCAATCAGTCAACACTGATAGAAACAGGTTCAGGTTATTCGAATAACCTGGGGATTATTCGAATAAGCAGAGGATAGAAGGAAACCCTGATAAACGAAGGTTTCTGGTTATTCGAATAGAGAGGGGGTTATTCGAATAAACAGAGACTAAGAACAGAACCTAATAGAAGAGAGACTCTGGTTATTCGAATAAAGAGGGACTTATTCGAATAGACAGAGATGAAAAACAAGCAGTTTGTAACTCAGGGGCCAGTTTATTCGAATAAACTATATTTTATTCGAATAAAACTGATATCCAACATAAATTTAATAAGAAGTAAAAAGAGTTTATTCGAATAAAGCCTTGCTTATTCGAATAAAACTAACACAGAAGCATAGAAAAGGCATACATTTATGAGATTGAAAGCATATAACCATGAAAATAATTAGCAATAAATAAGCAAATAAGCAATTCAAATATCTGATTGATCAATTATGCCCAATTCTCCTCGAATATAAAAGAATGCTTCTTTTGCTAAGGGTTTAGTAAAGATATCTGCAAGTTGCTTAGATGTTTCAACAAACTCAAGAATGTAGTCCCCTTTTGTACATGATCTCTGATAAAGTGATGTCTTATCTCTATATGCTTTGTTCTAGAATGTAGTATGGGATTCTTAGAGATATTTATTGCACTAGTGTTATCACATCTTATCGGGATGTGATCAAGCTGAAGACCGTAGTCTAAGAGTTGTTGCTTCATCCAAAGATTTGAGCACAAGACAACTCCCGGCATTGCAACATATTCAGCCTCAGCGGTAGACAAAGCCACACTATTTTGTTTCTTACTATGCCAAGAAACTAAAGAACTACCAAGCAAGTGGCATTTCCCACTAGTACTTTTTCTGTCCAATTTGCACCCAGCAAAATCAGAGTCAGAATAGCCTATTAGGCTACAAGAGGCACCCTTAGGGTACCATAAGCCCATTTGTGAAGTGCCTACTAGGTATTTCATTATCCGTTTAACAACACTTAAGTGAGATTCCTTAGGGTTTGCCTGATATCTAGCACACATGCATACACTAAACATATTATCTGGCCTACTAGCAGTTAGATAAAGGAGAGATCCGATCATACCTCTATATTTCGTTATTTCTACTGATTTACCTCCTTCATCTTTGTCCAAGTAGCAAGACGTGCCCATCGAAGTGGCCATGTGTTTAGCATTTTCCATTTCAAATCTCTTGAGCAATTCCTTGCAGTATTTTGTTTGACTTATGAAAGTCCCTTCGTTCGTTTGTTTGATTTGAAGTCTGAGGAAGAAATTCAATTCTCCCATCATTGACATTTCAAATTCATTCTGCATTGACTTAGCAAAATCTTTGCAAAGGGATTCATTAGTAGCATCGAAGATAATATCATCTACATATACTTGCACAAAAAGAATGTCATGCTTTTTATTTTTAATAAAAAGAGTAGTATCGACTTTTCCTCTTGAAAAACTATTTTCCAAAAGAAACTTACTCAACCTTTCATACCAAGCTCTAGGAGCTTGCTTTAAACCATATAAAGCCTTTTTAAGTTTAAAAACATGGTTGGGCAGTTCATGATTTTCAAAACTTGGAGGTTGTTCAACATATACCTCCTCTTGAATAAAACCATTCAGAAAAGCACTCTTGACATCCATTTGATATAATTTGAAATCCATGATGCAAGCATAAGCAAGTAACATTCTAATAGCTTCTAATCTAGCTACAGGTGCATAGGTTTCTTCATAATCTATTCCTTCTTCTTGATTATACCCTTTAGCAACCAATCTAGTTTTGTTTCTAGTTATTAACCCATTTTCATCAAGTTTGTTTCTAAAAACCCATTTAGTTCCAATTATAGGGTGATTATTAGGTTTAGCAACTAATTCTCAAACTTGATTTCTTTCAAACTGATTTAATTCCTCATGCATAGCTAAGATCCAATGTTCATCATCAAAAGCTTCAATTAAACCCTTAGGTTCAATTTGAGAAACAAAAGCTAAGTGATTACAAGTATTTCTAAGGGAGTTACGAGTACTTACACCTTTAGATACATCACCGATAATTTGATCAAGGGAGTGATATTTTGAAGTTCGCTATTCTTTGGAAAGTTCCAAAGCTTGCGAATCTTCTTGTCTTTGTTCATTCTCTTTCTCCTTGATTTCCTTTTCTTTATTGTCTAAATGTGTTTCCGCCAAGATTTCTGTAACATCATCAACAACAAGATCCTTTCTCGATCCACTTGGGTCAGTTTTATCAAATGCAACATGTATAGATTCTTCAATAGTCATAGTTCTTTTATTGTAAATGCGAAAAGCTTTACTATGATTTGAATAGCAAAGAAATATACCTTCATCAGACTTAGCATCAAACTTGCCTAAATTATTTTTTCCATTGTTTAAAACAAAACATTTACAACCAAAAACATGAAAATGTGAGACATTTGGCTTTCTTCCCTTATACAATTCATATAGGGTTTTCTTTAAAATAGGCCTTATAAGAGCCCGGTTCATTACATAACAAGCTGTACTTACAGCATCCGCCCAAAAGCATTTAGGAAGAGCAGCCTCATTAAGCATAGTTCTCGTCATTTCTTCTAAAGAACGGTTTTTCCTTTCTACAACTCCGTTTTGTTGTGGAGTTCTAGGAGCAGAGAAATTATTATTAATGCCATGTTCATCACAGTAATTTTCAAAAACATTGTTTTTAAATTTGCCACTGTGATCACTTCTTATAGAATAGATTTGAAAACCTTTTTCATTTTGAATAACTTTGGCAAGTCTTTTAAAAGCTAGAAATGCATCATTTTTATTTGCAAGAAATAAAGTCCATGTAAACCTAGAAAAATCATCCACAATCACTAAAGCATAGTAATTCCCACCAAAGCTCATAATTCTAGAAGGTCCAAACAGATCTATGTGCAAAAGTTGTAAAGGTCTAGAAGTTGAAACTATATTTTTTGTTTTAAAAGAGACCTTTATTTGTTTACCTTTTTGACATGCATCACATAATTTATCTTTTATAAAATTAAGCTTGGGTAGTCCAATTACTAGCTCTTTAGAGACCAACTTCTTTAAGTGATCCATGTGAATGTGTGCAATTCTCCTATGCCATAGCCATGAATCATCATTCTTACTTAAAAGGTATTTCGCATCATTTAAAGATATATCATCAAGACTAATCATATAGATGTTGTTTACTCTATGACCAATGAATTTAACATGCTTGTCATTTTTATCTTCAATTATGCAACAGTTTGAATCAATTATAACTTTATTTCCCTTATCACATAATTGGCTAATACTAAGCAAGTTATGTTTCAAACCCTCAACAAGCAGCACATTTTCAATAGAGGAGTTGGGGTTCTTACCGACTTTGTCGATTCCAAGAATTTTACCCTTGTTGTTATCGCCATAAGTGACGTGTCCATGATTCTTGGGAATAAGCATGGTGAATTTTGAGTCGTCCCCGGTCATGTGCTTGGAGCAGCCGCTATCAAGATACCAATTTGAACTCCTAGCTTTCAAGCACACCTACAACACAAGTTTAGTTTTTAACTTTTGGTACCCAAACTTTCTTGGGTCCTTGTGTGTCAGTTTTAGGTATAGTACCCTTGGGAACCCAAACCATTTTTGTTCCAACTTTTGTATTTATATTTTTCCTTGCATTACATGTTGAGGCACTATGTCCTTTTCTTCCATAGTAAAAACATTTAATAAAAGGACTACTTGAAACATTAGAATGCATAAAGAAATTTTCATAGAGTTTTTGTTGATTTTTCGGGTTATAACCTATCCCGACTTTTTGAAAAACCACTCTTTGTCTTCCTAATAAAATATTTAAGTTATCCCTTCCACAGGTGAATTTAGAAAGAGTGTTCTTTAGATCTTCGTTTTCTTTTTCAAGTATATGACATGAAGAACAAGTTGGAGAAGTAGAAGCATGTGAAGAATGATTTGTGCATGCATCAATGATTCCTAAAGTTTCGTTTTCAATTTTCAATTCTTCTATTTCTTTATTTAAAACAAGAATTTGATTTTCTAAAGAAGAAATTATTTTCTTAGATGAAGAAATAATTTTTGTGAGTTTTAAAGATTCTTCATGTAGTTCTTCAAAAGTATCTTGTAACTCATCATAAGAGGGCAATAAAGTAGTATTAGAACTTACCTCGTTTTCGCTTTCTTCTTCATCTCCTTTTGCCATGAGACACAGTTGAGCCTCTTCGCTATCTAAGCTGTCAGTTGAGTCTATGTCGTTTTCATCCCACGCTATATAGGCTTTTCTTCCTTTCCTTTCCTTGAAGGGTTTCTTTTCAAATTTCTCCTTCTTCTTTTAGTAAACAGGACACTCCATTTTCATGTGACCAAGTTTGTCACATTCATAGCAAGTTGGGGTCGATGAAGTTCCTTCGCCTTTGAAGTGAGTCCTTTTCGGAGGGAAGGGAGGTCTTCTTTGCATTCCCTTTTTCCTGAGAAATTTACCAAACCTTTTAACCAACAAACTCAGATTTTCTTCACTTACCTCTATGTTTTCTGAACTTTCTTCATTTTCTTCATCATCATTGTCGAATATTGATGAAGTGGCTTTGAGCGCTATCCCCTTTTTCTTTTTATCGTTCTCTTGCTTTGGCTTAATCGCTCAACTCCAACTCGTGCTCATGAAGTTTTCCAAAGAGGGTAGCTAAAGTCATTATGGACAAATCCCTTGATTCGGATATTCTGTCACTTTGGGTTGCCAAATCCTGCTAAGACATCTTAAAACTTTGTTAATCAAATCTTCATTAGAAAAGCTTTTGCCTAAAGATGCAAGATGATTAACTATGTGGGTGAACCTCTTTTGCATTTCCTGAATGCTTTCTCCTTGGTTCATTCTGAATAATTCATATTCACGAGTTAGAGAATTTATTCTCGATCTCTTAACTTCACTAGTACCCTCATGGGTAACTTGCAAAGTATCCCACATTTCTTTAGCAGTTTTACAATTTGAAATTCTAAAAAATTCATCATATCCCAAAGCAGTAGTAATAATATTTTTAGCTTTTAAATTAAATTAAACTTTTCTTTTGTCTTCATCAGACCATTTATTTCGTGGTGTTTCGGTCCTTACACCATTGACCTCATGTGTGGATATAAAAGCGCCATTTTGACAACATCCCAAACATCTAGATCAATAGCTTCGATGAAGATTTTCATTCTTTCCTTCCAATCTGCGTAACCATCCCCATTGAAAAAGGGTGGTCGATTTATGGAAAATCCTTCTGAAAAACCATTTGAAGAAGTCATATACTCTTGAAGTTGCTAAGCTCTTTATACAATAGTCTAGCTCTGATACCACTTGTTACCAAGTGGCTTCCAGTATTCAAGAGGGAGGGTGAATTGAGTATAAAACTTTTTCGCAAAACCTCTTTTTAATTAATATGAATATCAAAAGCTTAATAAATAAATGCACAGAAAGAATAAGAAGAAGAAAGGAAACAATAAAGAACAACGAAAAATAAATATGTAGTAAATTAAATTGCATAAAATAAAGAGATTAAGGAAAGAGAAGCGAGGCATGTATTTATCCCTGGTTCGACCACTAACCCACTTGTGGTCTACGTCCGATCCTCGAAAGTTGAGATTTTTCACTAAGTATACAAGCTTCAATAGGTGCTTGCTACCGTTACAAAATAGAGCACTTTTCACACACGGAGGACACTCTACCCTTGTGCTAAAGTCTCACATGAGGATACCTCACCTTTATACAAACCTTGAGGGATACCTCACCCTCGATACAGAATATCAGAAAATAGAGATGAAGAGAAACTCTCACTCAGAGTAAGTAGTACAAATTGAAGTGCTAATGGAGCTCTCACAGAAATATCTCAAAGTTTCTAAACAAAAAGAGCGTAGAAAATAGTTTTCACAAAAATAGAGTAATCAGAAAATAGTTCAGAATTATGGGCACTGAAAAACGTGACCCAGACTTGCTATTTATAGGGAAAACCAGATGAATTAGTCGTTGGGTATAATTAATAGCAATTAACACAGATTGAAAATCTTGTCTATTTCCATTTACGTAAGCACAAGTTCCGTGTTTATTCGAATAAAGCAAACACTTATTCGAATAACACATTTACGAAAAACTCATCGAAATAGGTTATTCGAATAACCAACCCGTTATTTGAATAACTCTGTTAAAACCAGAGTTGTGAAAATGAACGTTTATTCGAATGATAGCTTATCTATTCGAATAACGTATTTAAAAGAAGTTCAGATAGAAAGGATTTATTCGAATAACGTATGAGTTATTCGAATAACTCACTTAAAGCATAGTTCGAAAAAACTCATTTATTCGAATAAGGAAGGTTTATTCGAATAGCCACTTACAAAACAGTTATGCACGGAAAGCCTTAGTTATTCGAATAACGGGGTAGTTATTCGAATAACACCTTTTAGAAAACAAACCACGTGAGGATGTTTATTCGAATAAGCAAAGCTTTATTCGAATAACTCAATTCAAAAAGGGTTTTGAAAAAGATGTTTTCAAAGATACTGAGTTTAAAACCAAGTTTTTTTCTTTTCTTTCAAAAACAAAGAGATATCAATGTGAGCTCTGTACAATAGATCCTAAGTCCTAATGCTAATCAAATATAAACTTGGACTTGGTCTATTTATCATCTTCATTTATACTTCGCGTTTGTTATCATCAAAACAAGTCTTCAAAGGTATGTATCCAAACACATTTTTCACCGCGATCCCGGTAGCGATAGCCTGATAATCCTGCTTTTCGATGAGTAGCAAAAGTAGTTAATATTTGTAATTATGTTTATATTGTAGCACCATATAAAGGCCTTAAAGAGCCTAACATTTTGACCATGGGTGCTAAACTTAGATAGTGCATGAACATAACTAACTCTTGAAGGGTTTTACCCTCAATGTAAAATATTGTACATTAAACTTATATTAATAGTAGAAATATGTGTTGAACTAATTTGCATATTTAGAATATAAATAAAAATAATTAAAATCATAAAACTAGAGTAGGACGTTAAACCCATAGCATGAAGTGAGGCCCCCAATTGAGTGACATCAAATTGAAGTCCACAAACCACAGCTTCCACTTGATGGCCACGAACCGTACACGGCCAAACCGAGCTATGGTGCGGTAGCTGTATGCACATGACCACAATGCAATGCAAGGAGAATGTGAAAGAGAAAAAGGGCGAGGAAAACGAATCAGCTCTATTGGTGGATCTATGGTGGATTTGTGCTTTACAAATTCATGTTTTTGGTGCTTCAATCACTGTTAACTTTCAGGAAAAAGGGGTGAAAATGTGATGATTAAAATGTAATGGGTTAAAATATAATAAACATTGTTAAATAATAAGAAATTATTACAAACCATTAAACGGTGAGTCACTTGTTATTGGGGTAATTTTTAGGTACCAATACTGGTCCAAAACTATTTTGTGACTATAGTAGAATCCTCGAAGAAAAAAATTAAAAGGAATTGTTCTCCCTCTCTATATAGTGACCAAATCTTTGTTCTTCAAAATTGAGGTAGAATATGGATAACTAAATTTTTATAGATTAAAAAATAAGCATTTTATATTTCGTTAGTTACTTTATAATTTAACTTTTAAATAACATAATATAATTTAAAAAGTTTTTAAAGCTGAGTTTGTCTCTAAAATAAACAAGTTAGAATATATCTACCATTTATTTAATCTAAAGTACATTGATGTTTTAACCTACTAAAATTTAATAATAATATAACCTCACTTATTCATTTTAGAAGAATTTTATCTAATAAAATTATGTTCCATTCCATTATTAATCTTTCAAACAAAACAAAAAAAAATTGTTTTATTCATTCTCTTTTTTTTTTCTAATTCGTCCCCGTGCTACAAGATAATAGTATTTTTTTGCGGCCCAATTTGCAAGAAAATGGCTTAATTCTTTGGAAATTGGACTTATTGGTTACTTTTCTAGCAGAATCGAGGAGTCGCAAAAAAGGTTATATAGAATTGCTCTTAAATTATTTTGTTTTTGCTTAATTTTTATTCAACAAGTTTTTCAAAAAAAGAAATTTACTTTGACATTTTAATTATAGAGAATCCCTTTTATCACAAATGAAACTACTCTAAATAACTTGTAGGCCCAAACATTTAAAGGATCACAGTCTGCCCATGAGTTGCGTTGATTGATAAGAAGAGAATCTATTTTCAACAGTTGTCCTTGTCAAACGTTAGAATAGCTCATGGCCCAAGAGGCATAACCTTTATGATTGTCTTTTGCCTCTTTGGTGTACAATAAATTCTCAGATAGTATGTAACCAAAAAAAAATAAAAATAAAAAATTCATAGATAGTCATTGCCCACTATAAACACCTAAATCATCACTTGATATGTTTAAGAGAGATAGGTGTAATTATAATACAGTCTATACATATTTACATATGTCAAATGTTAATTCAAGTGTACTTATATACGAAATTTTTTTGGCGTATTGATTTATTGCTATTTTATTTTATTTTATTTTATTTTATTTTTAACTAAGTATTCTCATAAATATTATTGTGAGACTAATCCTCAAGTATTGCAATTCACTTATCAGTACACTCAACTCTTATTTGATATTAGTATTTTATTATAACGATACAAGACTCAAGAGTATTTTAGATTTTTGCAGTTATTATTATATATGATTTATTAGTACATATAGCGATGTTTAGATTTTATTATAGAAATGCATGATAAATATAAATAGTATAAGTGTAGGCGAGTTTAAAACATTAAATCAATTAATATGTTGGGTAGCAAAACTTAAATAGAAAGATAAAAAGGAAAAAATAAATCAAACAAAAATTGAAAAATTCATTTCATATGTAATTTGAAACCAAAAACTAACAAGGATTCTTGATATTCAAACATAAACTCTCAATAATCAATTTAATTAATCAACATATGTAAAAGTAACCAACATAGGCACGTAATGGGGGTATTTATAACCCAATAGTAGTTAAAACTTTAATCAAATACAAATTCCTAAACAAAATTACTATTTTAAATAAGATAAATTTATAAAATACCCAAAAAATGACGTAAATATTCGTAAATATAACGTGAACAATTGTAGATAATTTTTCATATCAACTCATCAATCCTCATTCCTAGGAGGAAGGTTAAGGTCAAAAAATAAAGCATTTGGAGGTTGTTGAGCATTCGGAGGCTCATTCCTAGGAGGAAGGTTAAGGTCAAAAAATAGAGCATTCGGAGGTTGTTGAGCATTCAGAGGCTGCTGAGCATTCGGAGGTTGCTGGGCATTCAAAGGTTGTTGAGCATTTGGAGGTTGCTGAGCATTTTGAAGACTGTGCATTTTCCCAATATGAGTAGCTAAACCATTCTCAGTTGAGGAGCCATTGAGACACAGAGGACATTGAAATGGCAAATAAGGTTTCAACCTTGGAACATCTTAACATATATGGATATCTAAATGTGACCAAGTTGAGAAGTGCATTCCACAACGATCACACTTAGGACGTTCCATGATTAACAACCCTCAAGTAATATGGAGAAAAATAAAAAATAAAATAACAAAAGGTTTTAGCACCTAATGATGGGTGTAGAGCCAATTAGGTTTATGACAAGAGAAAGAATGAGAATATGAGTTTATATAGTTAAGCAAAATAGAATGTTATAATTTTAAACACTATTTGCACACAAGAAAAAATATATTTGAAAGATATCTTAGTTTCTTATCTTAAACGTAATATATATATAAGGAGGGATCAGCTTACACCAATGTAAGTCTTTTTTCTCTTACACCCATTTTCAATCATTGGTTCTACTTTCATCTAATGGTTGAGATTATTTCATTAAAGGTAACCATTAGATGAAAGTAGAACCAATGGTTGAAAATGAGTGTAAGAAAAAAAAACTTACACTGGTGTAAGTTGATCCTCCCTCTATATGTATAAAGTTAGCATGAAAAACTAATTTAGAAAAAAAAACCTAAAATAAATATTCTAAAAGCAAGAAATCTAGAGTTAAAAATTATAATTCAATAAAATCAATAAATCTATGAAAACATGATAGTATAAATCGAGCAAGTGTCAAAAAATTAAGTGACAAATATAGGAAGAAAAACAAGAACAAATATAACCTAATAAAATTAAGGTAGGAAAAATATAATAGAATAAAATCATAAAATTAATACCTTATCAATGGTGATAATTACTAATTTGGGACATAGAAAATAAAAATTAATACTAAAAAATATAATCTAAGAAAATCAAGATATATATATATATATATATATATATATATATATAAAAGAATGATAGTTTGTAATTAATGTCTCAATTATGAATATTGATTCTAATTCTGATTGATAAGGAAATATAATTATAAGATATCAAGTAGCATTTAGATTTAATAAATAAAGTTAATTTAAGAAACATTAATAATTCTTGATTGAAAATCCAAAGTATTATCTTAATATAAATGTAGAATATATTATTGGATTATTTCCTAATTTTAGAAAATATATATATATATATATTTAAAATTGTAATTTTCCAATTATTAATATTATAAGTTTTTATTAGAAAATATTGATGTGCAATTAACCAATAGTTGCTAAGCACATTAAAAAAAAACCTAAATGGCCGCTAAAAACACAATACATACCACAACATGATACTTTGAAACGAATATATAAAAGACCACCCCTTGTCGAATGACGTTACTCCAGAGAAAAAAATTTGAATGAATTGAGTTTTGTGTTCCAATAAATTTCCATCAATTATATTGTCCACAGATTCAATCTTGATATAAAAAAAACACAAATGAACCATGTATGAGATAAAGTAAATTTTGTTACAAAATGTGAATTTTCAACTATTATCTTATCATCATGTATATTTAAATTTATTATTTAAATTATGATTATATTATAGGGAGAATTATATTCTAATAAGGTTATTTATACATGAAAACCTAATTATACATCTAACTAAATTTTGTACTCGCATGATGCACGGAGTAAATTAATAATTAAATGATAAAAATAAATATAATGATATAAAAAATAATTTTATTAAAGAATATATATAATAGTTCATCAAGAAAAATAAAATTTATAAGTTTAGTTTAAAAATACATAAAATATAATTTTTACTATATTTTCTTGAAAAAGTTTCACTTCAATATAAATACTAAAGAATTTAAATATAAATTATTATAAAACAATCTATAAGCCTGAAAAAGTATTTATAATATAAAAAAATCTTTATCTTTTAAATGAACAATTTAATCCAACAATTTTATAAAAAATATATTTTAATAAATTAGCTGAACTGAAAATTACATATAAATTAATTCAATTTACATAAGTCAAGTGATAAGCAATTTTGGGATAATAAAATCTACTTGAATGTGGGGATTTTTGTGAGAATTGCCCCATTTGGGGACTCGAATTTAGAAAGTTTTCTCACGGGTGTCACAACTGGGACCGCGACGGGATGACTAAAAATATAGGATTTTTGAAAATCAATGGAATGCTCATCAATGTTTATTTAAATTGAGAAAATAGAAAAATCATTTAATTAGGAAAACTGATCTTTTAGAAAATGAGTTTAGATTGTCGATTACATGTAAGGAAGGTGTTAGCACCCTACACTACTCATTCCAAGAATGATACCTTAAGTTAGTTGTACAAATTTTAATAATCTCAAATATATTTATCTTACTCTCTTTTTTAAAAAACATTATAACTATTTATAAAAGAAAAAGAAACAATCAAATTATGAAAATTAATTTTGACTTGACAGAAATAAATTCTCACTCCTACGTATCCCCTGGTACAATGGAAAACTCAAAGTTATGTCGTTCTTTAAAAAATGATTGGTTAGTTTTAATTATGATAAGGAATTTTTGAAAAGGAATTGTGTTTGAAAAAAAGGATTCACTGTTACACAGGGTTCAAGTTAACATTAGGTCATTCAATAAACCCTCGTAATTAAAATGACAATGAAGATAACATTTACTATTCATTCATTATCATTGATTATTACGTGAATTAAAAGATTTTTTTTATTTTTGCATTTTATATTTTTCTTTTTTGACACACCAAAACAACTAAAGTTTTTTTATATAAATCAAGAAAATAACTAGGCCTAAGTGAACCTTGTATAGTTAAGCCCAAGATGCAGCCCAAACAATGCAAACCCAAATAAGTCTTTTCTTTGTATATATTTTTTTATTTTTTTACCATATTTCAAACCAAAATAAGTTAACGTAAGCTATCAGAAAACTAAAATCAAAACTAATAAAAATAAAATGGGTGTGCAAAGGCTGCGGCTGGAGGGGTGGTCGCATGGTGCCACGACGCAGTGGTTGTGCAAGGGAAGAAGACAATGGTGACGTACGGAGGCTCAAGCTACTAAGGGGTTTGGTTGCAGATCCGGTCACGATGCTCCGATACGACAATGTAGCAGTCAGATCTGGGTTGGTTGGTTCGTAGATCTGGTGGTTAGGTTGTGGATCTGGGTGAGAGAAGTGGCGGATCTGGATGGTAACGCAGCTTAGGTTGAAGCTGTAACATCCTGTTACCGAGAATCTAATATATCACACATATACAAGGTGCACAGTACCAGCTATATCACTTCTAACTTAACTCAACCAACTAAACCCATATCATTCATTCAAATAAATAATTATGGGGAGCCTGAACAACAAAAAGTCATATATATACATCATCAGCCTCTCAAGACAAACTGTAAAACATAACTTTTACAAACTCAAGGTAGCAGGAAATAAATATCGTAATGTAACATATTTATTGCAAGAAACAATATAAAACTACACTAGTTCTTCTACTTCTTTTGCTTCCCTTTACTTATACCTGGATTTACATAGAAATACAATCGGGGTGAGAAATTACAATTTCTCAGTATATGAAATTTCAAGACCAGCAGTTAATTATTTAACAACAAATAACCAATTGAACGCATAAGATTAAGTCTGCAACAGATAATTGAGCCCCTACTCAAATACTATCAGAATATATACACACCCTATGTAACATTCACAAGGCAAGCTATAATCCTATCTCACGCTAATATCGAATAATCAATGATATCAAACAACTGTCCATACGATCGTAAGATATCATCAACAAGCAACCATCAAACAAGTAAGGCAACTGCCTATACAACGGCCAACAAGTGCAATGCTTAATGATATGATGTATGGTTTTTCTCACACAAAGTCCTACTAGTATAATGATGCAGTGCAAATGCATATTTTAATTTTTGAAAACATACGCCATTTACTTGTTTCCCAGGGACCTCATTTCCCCTTGTATATATTGGGTAGAATAAGTAATTAAGCCCTGACACTACCTGATAATAAGTGGATTCCTTCCTCTTACCATAATAAGAGTATTGCTACCACCCCCATATTGGTAACCCTAACCATACAAGCAAACCCTCCAGGAGAATTCGGATCCAACACCTCATTCTCAGGTCATATGGTTGTACACACCATCTAAGGTTACAATACATAGGAAACAAGACATAGCAAGTTTGGGAAAATGTAACACCCTGGCTTTCCCTGGTGGTGCCCACTACCTGGGTATTATCCCCCTTGGTCCAAAATTCAATCCCTTCTGATCCATAGCCCTTTCATGGGAATCAAACCAGTGCACCCAAGGCATTTGTTGGTCACAAGGACCACGCCTCTCAATAGATGAGCTACAGCTCAACTTAAACTAGCAAACTTCCCAACCAAGCTCACTTACTGTTTAACAAGCAAAGTCACGTTTCTAGTACTTCCTATACCTCAACCTCATCTCACAAGGGAGTAAAATGTCATTAATGCATCTTTAGCTCTACTTTCCTCTCAAATGAGCAACCTATGCATGATAACATAACTAACAAGCCAAGCACACTTAGCTTACCATACCTAACACCCGCTTCATCACTTCACTAGTAATTCACAAGGCAACCTCTTGTTGCTCAAGGGTATAGGTATTGACCTATGGCATTATACTTCTCAAAGAATGCCTAGGGTTTCCCAAATCCTATCATAAGGTTCATCCTAACCAAGTAAAAGAACTACCACTAGCAAACATGCACTCTTGGCTCAACTTTATCACATAAAGGAACCAACTCATGTTTCTAGCATATCCTCAAGTTCAACCTTTAAGAACTAGAGGGCATACACCAACTATGCATCTTAAACTCAACTTTAATTCTAAAAGAGTAAACTATGCATAAAAGAAGGAATACTATTCCAAGTGAAAAACTTTAACTAGAATACATGATCCTCAGGTTCAACTTTATCCCAAAAAGGAACCTATTCATGATTCTAGTACTCAAAACCCTTCACCTAAGGCAAGTGATTATTCTCAACACTAATGTTCTTATATCTATAACCTCACACCATCACTTCAAAAGTGATACCAAAGTCAACCTCATGTTGAACAAGGTTCTAAACACTTCCATGTTGCATTCTAACACACTTGGATGCTCAAGGGTTCCAAGATTATCCTATAGCATTCCATCATACTATTGAAGCCTAAGGTTTCCAAAGAAATTACTGTTAGGGCCAAAAAAAACTTGTTTACCCATTTGTTAACCGCAAGTGCACGGGTCAGGCAAGTAATAAAATGATGAGTACAGATATCATTCCCACGAGGATAAGTTTATTTCCAATGTTAAGTATTAACCGATAGCTTACCAAATTCTATTCAAGAACATAAAAATAAGGGAAAGCAATTAAACTAAAGACTAAAAAGAGGTAAAGATAATGGTTAGAGATTAGGGAAATCTTTCTTCACCCTTTACTTCAACCAACAACATGCAATCATCTTCATAAATATGAATACAATGATTAGGATAGCTTGAGAATCTACATTAGCTAAACACCTATGTCTAGGTCATTCAACCATGGTTTCAATTGTCCAACTCACTAAGTGTCCTTGAGAGCTAACACAAAATCCACTCTTTAAGGTCTATTCTCAAACACATGCTATGCATGGCTAAGAGGTATATTTCTATCCCATTAGCGAATTAACTCATCCCGCCATTGGAATAGAATCGAACATGCATCAATCATACATAGAATCTCAAACCCAAATCCTTATGTCTAGGTTCATTGGACTTTATCAAATTAACTTAAATGTTGGTCAAACACTCAAGAGCATTAAGAACAATATGATTAAACAAAATCAAAGATCCACACAAACTCAAAGAAGAACAAATCATTAATATTCATAAAAAGGATTCAAAGTCATCCCTAAATACAGCTGCTACATCATTAAACACAAAAATACAAATCAAAATACATGTTCAAGAAATGAGGAAGACAAAAGAGAAAGGAGAGAAGAAGAAAGCTTATAGATTTCGTCATTGAAGCTCAGATCCTTTTCCAAGAGAAAGAGGGCTTCCATCCTTAGCTCCCCAAGCTCCATCTTCACCTCTAATAGAGATCTCAGTCATAGCCTCTAATCATAAACTACTTAAAACCTAAAACCTAAGAGAGAAAATTGAGAGAGAGCCGAAAGAAAGCATGAAAAATAGAATAAATAGACTTAGTTCATCGATGCACGTTGCGGCGTGAATAAGCCCACGCCGCGGTGCGAAGCCCGTGTGCGAAAACACGTGGTAGGTCATGTTTTTCTCTGACTTGCACTGGCTGAAACCATCACACCATGGCGTGCACATGTTTGCGCCGCACCGTGGAGCTCTTGAATGCCTCATTGGCTTCTTTCCTCCAATGCTGGGCCTTGGCTTGCATTAATTTGTCTCTTTTAAGCCCTTCCTGCATTAGGGAAAGCACCAAGTTAAATATAATTGTAAATCTACTTAATCAATTAACAAATGTGCACAAATTACTCAAAAACATAAAGGAAGATCTCAAAATAGAATTCCACAAATATAAGTATAAAATCTTCCAAATATGCATAAGAATAAGGACTAAGCATACCATGAAGCACAAATATGGGGCATAAATAACTACATTTCATAGAGTTATCACACTCTCAAACTTAAGATGTTGCTAGTCCTCGAGCAACACAAAGTATGACTAAGAAAACTCATTTTGACAATTCATGCTCACATGCATTCAACAATGATAAATTCAATTATCTTTTAACCACAACTAGTGCATAATGATTATAATGGCCCTCAAAGAATGCACATGTCTCACAGTTAAGCTAAACACATACACAATCCTTAACATGCCATCAATCAAGCTTTCAATCATGCACATGACATCTCTCAAAAACATGCAAGCTCAACTTATCTTTTTCAAATCATGCTCATCCGGATAAGTTTATGAACCTACACATGGATACAAATCAAAGAATCCACAAAATTCAAATCCAACCCTTTTCTCCACTAATGTAAATAACACATTATTGAGGATAAAAAGGGACTTTATAGCTTGTAATGTAATGCCAATGGTAATGGGCGAAGGCAAAAGAAATGAACGGGGAAAGATACAATACAAACATTGAGAAACATAACATATTATTTCAATTCATGAGCCACTAACTGATATTAGAAAGGGTATTCAACAGTAAATATAGAAAACTTTCCAGAACCATTTTGATGCTTTTCGAACTTTACTTTTCTTATGCTTTGCTTTTCTTTTTCTTTTCTTTGGTTTTTTTTTCTTTTCATTTTTTTACAAAGTAATGATTTTTCTTTCACTGCATCTGGTTCCTTCAGGCTCATTTTGTATTGAAGATATTAATACCCCTAATCACTGAACGCACTTCAAAAAATAAAATAATATGTACTCAACAAACAATGATTATAGGAAGAAAATGTAATGTTTTCACATGCATTAGAATAGTTAACAGGATAACGAACACAAGGTGATGAAAAAAAATAAGGCCAAATAATTATAAGGCTTCAAAAGGGGACCTAAGGATATCATCATATCAGGGTAAGCTTTTTAAGGCTCAATCGGTCCAAATAATGTCCTAATCATTTCCTTAATCATGCACAACCTATGATTTTGCCTCAAGAGAGTTGGAAAATAACTTCAAGGATAAAAGAAATCATCCAGTTGCACAATTCATAAACATTCTCTAAACAAACACTCATATCTTTCCAAAGTTAAACAAGCATCTAAGTGAGAAACACATCATGCATAAAAACAAACAAGATTGCTTAAGCATGCTTCAAGATCGCAAATGGATTCACAAAAGAATTGAGGACAATCATAAGCATTTATATCATTGGCCAACCAAAACTACACTAGCAAATGGAAACAAATCATGCATTCAAAAGATTCATCATTTTTCATTCAAGCATGCATAACATCATGTAGAGAATGTTGAAAATTGAAACTTTTATCAACAGCTCACTAGTAATAGCCAAAACAGGATATAATCATGAAAGCATGATGACTATCACTAGCACATACTTAAAGTATCAAAACATGTGTAATCATTAAGCATTAAGGGTGAAAACATGCAATGATACTCCCTCAAACTAAAGTGATGTGTGTTCTTAGTGTTCATGATCTATAGGGTACTTAAGCAGGTCAAAACAGCAGCTTAACTAGAATTGAGCATTATTAAATAAATAAAAATAGAGAAAATAAACAAAAAAATGTAAGAACAAGGGTGCCACGCAGCGGCATGGACAAGTGTGCGTCACAGCGTGAATGAAAAAGCTGCAGAATTCTGTAGAAATGTGCACGGGCGCCACGGCTCAAACAAGCGGGCGCCGTGGCATGATAGGTCTACTTGCAGAATTCTACAGGAAAATGACTTGTGCTGCTATTTGTGCTTCATGTTGGCCTCAAGCACATTCAAAAGTTGTCCAAATACTTAAACTACATAATGTATATCAAAAACATAATAGAAACTCAAAATGAACCTATAACTACCTATATACATAACAACATCAAAACTAAAAACAACAAAACTACAAAAGCTAAAGGATCTAACATATCCAAATGGACTTATTGAATGAACTAAATAGGGTGCAAACAACAAAAATGCAAGAAAACACAAAATCACACTTAAAGACTTAAAAAGCTAAGAACCAAAACATGTCCAAATGGACTTATTAGATTAAACTAAAAACAAAACTTGAATTAGAACTGCATAAACTCATTGTCAATATTAGCAATATAGAAATAATGTCTTATCCTCGGCAACGACGCAAAAAACTTGTTAGGGCCAAAAAAAACTTGTTTGCCCATTTGCTAACCTCAAGTGCACGGGTCACACAAGTTATAAAATGATGAGTACAGATATCGTTCCCACGAGGATAAGTTTATTTCCAATGTAAAGTATTAACTGATAATTTACTTAATTCTATTTAAGAACATAAAAATAGGGGAAAACAATTAAACTAAAGACTAAAAAGTGGTAAAGATAATGGTTAGAGATTAGGGAAATCCTTTTTCACCCTTTACTTCAACCAACAATATGCAATCCTCTTCATAAATATGAATGCAATGATTAGGTTAGCTTGAGAATCTACATTAGCTAAACGCCTATGTCTAGGTTATCTAACCATGGTTTCAATTGCCCAACTCACTAAGTGTCCTTGAGAGCTAACACAAAATCCACTCTTTAAGGTCTATTCTCAAACACATGCTATGCATGGTTAAGAGGTATATTTCTATCCCATTAGCGAATCAACTCATCTTGCCATTGGAATAGAATCGAACATATATCAATCATACATATGATCACAAACCCAATCCCTATGTCTATGTTCATTGGACTTTATCAAATCAAATTAAATATTGGCCAAACACTCAAGAGCATTAAGAATAATATAATTGAACAAAATCAAAGATCCACACAAACTCTGAGAAGAACAAATCATTAATATTCATAAAAAAGGATTCAAAGTCATCCCTAAATACAGCTGCTACATTATTGAATACGAAAATACAAATCAAAATACATGTTCAAGAAATGAGGAAGAGAAAATAGAAAAGAGAGAAGGAGAAAGCTTATGGATTTTGTCATTGAAGCTCAAATTCTCCTCAAAGAGAAAGAGGGCTTCCATCCTTAGCTCCCCAAGCTCCATCTCCACCTCCAATGAAGATCCCAGCCGCAGCCTCTAACCCTAAACTACCTAAAACCTAAAACCTAAGAGAGAAAACTGAGAGAGAGCCGAGAGAAAATGTGAAAATTAGAATAAATAAACTCAGTTCACCGATGCGCGCTGCGGCGTGAACAAGCTCACGCCACGGCGTGGAGCCTGTGTGTAAAACACATGGTAGGTCATGTTATTCTCTGACTTGCGCTTGCTGAAACTATCACGCCACGGCATGCACATGTTTGCGCCATAGTGTGGAGCTCTGGAATGCCTCCTTGGCTTCTTTCCTCCAATGCTGGACCTTGGCTTGCATCAATTTGTCTCTTTTGAGCCCTTCCTACATTAGAGAAAGCACCAAGTTAAATATAATTGCAAATCTACTTAATCAATCAACAAATATGCACAAATTGCTCAAAAACATAAAGGAATATCTCAAAATAGAATTTCACAAATATAAGTATAAAACTTCCAAATATGCATAAGAACAAGGACTAAGCATGCCATGAAGCACGAATATGGGGCATAAATAACTACATTTCATGGAGTTATTAATTACCCCTTGACACTCCACCATACCATGGTTGTCTAAGGTCTCTCTAAGGCTCCTAGCCTTATAAAATGCCAACATGTCAAGCGTTTCCTAACCAAAAATGCATTTTGTTCAATCTCAATATTTGACCTTTGCTCAGTAAAATGAGCATAACTTAAGCTACGATTATCGAAATGATGCAGTTCTTGCGGCATTGGAAAGATAAGACAAAGAGCTACAACTTTCATAAAGACCACAAGAGCTGATTCTCATCAATAGAGGGTTACACGGCCATGTAAAATTACACGGCCCTAGCTATGTAATCGTCTATGAGGAAAATTTCTAGCAGAGTTACACGGCCTAGGTCATGTTTTCGCACATGGGTCGTGTTTCTGAACCAGAAACAGTTGCAACTCATTTTTCAGATTCATGGCACTATTCCTATGGTCAAATTCTTGGATTTTGGTCACTCCAACTTGATTCCTAAGTGATTATAAGCTCCTAATCAGTTCATAAACATATAGGAATCATTAATCACCAACCAATATGTCTCAATTTGGATTAAAACATCTAAATCTCCCATAAGGTGACCTAAACCCCTCTTTGGGAATCCAAAGTTCAATCCTTAAATCTATAGATCCTAATGGTTGATCTTGAGCTATAAGTGACTATCTTACATTCACTAAGCTCAAACTAACGTAACCAAGTTCTTGGAATCAAGAACGAAGCTAAGAACATGGGTTTGGCTCTCCAAACCTCTATTTTCATTCATAAACCCCAAACTCATTCAATGAGAATTAAGAGAAGAAAAATGAATAGAAAACCCTTTACCTCTTGCAGCTGAGATGAAGATCTTGAAGATGACCAAGGATAGATCCAAGTTTTCCTCTTAGTTCCTCCTCCTTCTTCTTCTTCGTCCTCCTTCATTTTCTCTTTTCTATTTCTTTTGTAGCTTCTGCTGCTTATACGTGAGAGAGAGAAATGGGAGAATGATGATCATATCCCTCAGGATATTTTGCTGGAACTTCCTTATCTACTAAGAACACCTGAATTATGCTAATTCAAGTTTTCCAGCTTCTAACAACTTTAGAATAAATCATAGGATTCATCTAAGTTATTGTTTCACCAATATCACATTTTTCCATATCTGTGACTAGTTAATCCGATATTAAAATACATACTCAGTATGCTTAAAAATATCAAACTAACTCTGATTATCCTCAAATTTTAACTGCAGAACAGTTTACACGTTTGTGATCTAAAAATAAAGTCTCTACATTTATTTTCACTAATTGAGTAGTTTAATCCATTACAGGGCTAATAACAACTATTTCTCACAAATAGTGTTATAGCAAAGTGACTAAACATGTTCCGAAAGTCACAAAATGAAACAGACATGTTAAGTAGGTATTAGGCTACCTCTAAATCCATATACAAGTCTAACATGTTTTCTAGGGTATTACATTTCTCCTATCCATTTTAAGAATTTTGTCCCCAAAATTCAAATTACCACATATCAGGAACGATATCACACTCGAAAGGATCACATCTTCCTTTAGTGATACCTTACTGAAATTAAACAAAAATTAGCAATTCAGTTTGCATAATGCCTACAAAGTTTCACCCTTACATAGGGTCAGAAGATAAAGCCTCCACTGTTCTAACTAGAGTTTCATCCTTCCTAAAGCTTACGACTTTTGATTAGGCTTAACTCTCTACCATCTGTGAATACCTACTAGCATAATGCTCTGATCGACCACTCACGAAGCAAACCATACAAGGTTTAACTCCACGTGGCCTTTCACACACCGGACACTCAGGCTCTAAGGTTTCCACTTGAGCTCGCTCATCTTCTTCGCCTTCTAAAGAACTGGGTATAGAAACATTTTCCTCATCTTCGTCTTCAACTTGTGGACAGTTGGGTACGGAAACACAATCCTTATACCCATTTTCTGTTCGTATCAAACCCTTTAGGATCCTCTAAAAGATCTGATCACCTATATCCCTAAGAGTCTCATCTTCTTTTTGAGCTTCTAGGATCTGAGTCCTCAAGTCACACACCATGTCCACTTGACTCACACTAAGACTATGTCGCAACACAGTTATTAAAAGGCTCATGTCCCTAAAACTCTCAAGAAGTTCACTCTTTCAGATTATCATCATCTGGGACACGTGTAGGGATCTCCTACCAAGTGCATCAACCATTACATTGGCCTTACCCGGGTGACACTTTAACTCCATATAAGAAATGTCCCCAAACTTTTAGGGCAAACACTACCACCGCAAACTCCAGATTATGAGTAGGGTCATACTTCCCATGAGGCCAAAATTGCCTTGATGCATAGGCAACAACTTTCCTATGTTGCATCAGAATAAACCCTAAACCCATCTTTGAAGTATCACAACATACCTCAAAGTTCGCTAAAAGATCCGAAATTACCAACATCGGTACAGTAGTTAACCCCAATAACAACTCTTGGAAACTATTCTCATAATCGGAGTCCACTCAATGGCACTACCTTTCCTAGTCACACTAACCAAGGATAGTGCTAACCGAGAAAAACCCTTTATGAACCTTCTATAATACCTCACTAGGCCTATGAAGCTTCTGATCTCGGTCACAGTGGTGGGTTTCTCCCACTACAACTACATCAACATTGCTTGGGTTCACAAAAATCCCACACTGAGATATCACATGTCCCAAACTTCACAATTATAAAAACTGGAACTTACATTTAGATAGCTTGACAAACAACCCATTATCCTTAAGGGTTTTCAATACTATTCTCAGATATGGTTCATACCCCTCCATTAGCAAGGAATAGATTTAAAATATCATCGACAAGCATTATAACAAACTGAACCAGGTAGGGTCTAAAGATCCTATTCATGTATCATATGAACACTGCCAACGGATTTGTTAACCCAAAGAACATCACGAAATACTCATAATGTCCACACTTAGTCCTAAAAATGATCTTAGGGATATTCTCTTCCCTAACCCTTATCTGAAGATAATCAGACCTAAGATCAATCATTAAGAAAACCTCAACTCCTCTCAGTTGATCCATTAGATCATCTATCCTAGGTAACAAATACTTGTTTCTGATAGTCACCATATTTAGCCATCTGTAATCCACACAGAGCCTCATGGTACCATCACTTTTATTCACTAGAACACAGGTGCTCCTCATAGAGAAACACTCGGCCTAATGAATTGTTTAGCCCACAAATCCTTGATTTTCCTTTTAAGTTACACTAACTCTAGTGGTGCCATCTAATAGGGTACTATAGAGATAGGTCCCATTCCAGGAACTAAGTCTATAGAGACTCTATTTCTCACTTGGTGGTAGTTCCACTTCCTTTTTGAAGGTCCTGTGATCTTCACTCCTCTTGAGACTTACTATCACGGCCCTCACCGATTTTGTGTTCTTTCATCAAGGCTGCAAAACCCAGGATTTCAAAAAGGTGGATCACTCTCTATTTATATATTTGTCATCAATTTATTAACAACAAAAGTAATTAAGGATGGCAGAGTAAGGAGTAAATTATTTACTCTTGAGACGCATCAAAATTGATGGTAGAGTAAGGAGTAATTGGGTAGACAACTAGTTTGAGTGGAAGTAGCAATTCAAATTCAGGAAAATTTGCATGATTAAGTTAATTGTCTTCTTTCTTAAAAATCACATACTTGGTTATGGATGTTGAATTGGTGGACTGAGAATGATAGAATTATGCCTTGTGAGATTTTGAGCCTATTGATGAATGGATTGAACATTTGTACCATTCTCTTCTTTCTTGTGTGAATTTCACTCATAGAATTGTTACTCTAGAACTTGCTTTGATTCGTTTTGAGACTACATTTTCACATGCATACATAAACATGATTGAGACATTTTTCTTGAAATAGTTACTTTAGCCAAATAGCCAACCTTGTATATTTTCCCTTGCTTAACCCCTTTGAGCTTATTTGATCATTCCTTATTTCTAACCCATTATGTGCCTTAAATGAAAAACCATGTTCGTACCCGATCTTAGGGAATAAGAGAACATTAGCTTTGTCATTGGATGAGTTCTTGAACAAGTGTAGGGTGTGTGTGCAGAATAGTTTAAAAAAATGTATATATGATGTTCTTTTTGTAAAATCAAAAATCAAAAATCAAAAATAAAAAAAAAAGTAAAAAAGGGTCAACAAGACAATAAAGGAAGAGAAAATAATATGTAAAAGAAATTTGTATTAGGTGAAGTTGGGATGAACTTTCATGCTTATTAATTGAACTTAGCTTTCATGCTCTTTTATTCTTTTTGGTATTTAACTTGTCATATCCATATTACCTTCTCATTTACCTTGACCCCATTACAACCTTGAATAAAGTCCTCATGATTTGTGTGTGCATGTGTTCTGAGTAGTGGAGAAGTAAAAAATAAGCAAGCTTATGGTAGTGTAATTTTCATGGGTTGAATTGAGTGAAATACCTACCTTTTAAACACTTGAGGGATTGAGAGTGAATCTTGTGACGATCTATCATTCTTGACTCATGCTTTTCAATTGAAATATCATTGCTTGTTGATTTGAGATGTGAAGATATGTTACCTCATGAATGTTTTGATTACTTGAATTATTGATTGCTCTTCATTTTTAAATATTATTAGAAATTGAGTCTTTTAGAGTGTTTAGCTTTTGAGTCTGTTTCGTTTTTTTTAGTGAGTGGTCTTATATGTTTTGCTCAAGAGTGTAAAAAGCTAAGTGTGAGAGAATTTGATGATCACATGTTTTATACATTAATAAGCTTTCATTTTTAGTCATTTACACTCTTCATGCACTTAATTGATTGAGTTTGGTTATGTTTTGAAAGTTTGAACTCAAATTGGACTTAATTGAATTTTTCAATATGATTTACGTCTTACACTATTTCTGTATTTGGGTCATTTATTGGGCTTTAAGTGGCTGTTTAAGGTGATTCTAGTGTCATTTAAAAGATAAGAGAGATATCTAAAACTTTCATGAAGACTTAAAAGGCTCAATCACACGTTTGGATAACTCAAATTGGTGTTGAAGCAAGAACTAGGGTACTGATCCTGACAGCTTGACCTATGAGACTATTCATGACATAGCTCGGTCTACAAGTTGTCAAATGAGTTGAAATTTTGACAGTTGATAGTTGAGACCTAAATACACAACTTTCATGTTGAATACTTTTCTAGAATCGGACTCCTTGGAGATTATATTCCGCTTGGAAGTCCAAATAGAGGAGCTGTCATTGGGCCTGAGCAGTATTCAGTAATCAGACCATATCTTGAGTTATAGAAATGTTTTTTAACTTAAACTAATGGCATTTGAAAGCTAAGATCCAAAAATACAACTTTTATGAAGACCACATTTGCTTATTCTAACGCATACAATGACTTCAGAGCTAAATGATTTCAAAGATAAAGAATCTCCATAATTTTCCACTCACCAAAAGTCATTTGACATTTTCCACTCATTTTCCACTCATCCACTCACTAATGACTCAGCCCCCTTGTCATTTTGTATCTCTAATCCTCTATAAAAGAAAGTCTTGGCAGATCATTGAAGGTGTTAGGTGTTAGTTACCAAAATAATGTCATTTTGTTACTAGGTTTTCTTGTAGTAATTTTCCTTTGTTCTAAATTGAAGTCATGTTCTTCTTCTTCTTCTTCTCTCTTTCTTTCTTCTTGTCTATGAGTAACTAAGTTTCATTTTACTTGGGTGAAAGGGTGACGCTCTTGGTAATAAAATAAGGTTAGATTTATTCTTCTCTTGTGCTTAAATGATTTATATTTTCTAGTAACCATTATACGTGTTATATTTTGTTTCTTATAATTTAGAAATCATCTTTTTAAAGAGGAGTTCTTAATTTGTTGTAGACAAAATTTTGGCACAATGAATGCTTTAACCCATTTATAAGTGGTGGTAATATTTTTTGGAAACATAATATAATTACGTATATTATTTTAAATGGACTTTTAACGTTATATTTTTCGATTGGAATCTCCATGTTGCGAGGATTCTAATTGAGTTATAAAAAGAATTAATCTTACCATTATTTTATTTACCAAGAGTTGATCTTCTAACCCAAGTAAATTAACAAAATATTTACCTTACCATAATTAATCTTTATTAATTCCCTGTGGATCGACCTTGGACTCCTGAGAATTTATTACTTGAGATAACCTGCACTTGGGTTTGCAACAATTAATCCTGCATCAAGTTTTTGGACTTGGTTGAAAATCTGTGCATCAGGATGCCCATATGCATTAATAGTTTCATTTTTCACACCTAGCTTTGTAGTTTGTTGTCAGAGCATTTTGAGGAAGAGAAGGGATTTGCTTTCTTAGATTTGAGAGAATGACATCCATTTTAAAGGAGAAGGAATCAGTTATTATGGGAAACTGAAAAACAAACCAACTTGAGAGTCACGGAGTACCGTTATCCATCATTTAACCGGGAACACAAATAACTGCAAAAAGAAAGAAATAAAATTAAAATAAATTCTACTCATAATAAGGATTAGAAATGGAGATGGATTCTGCCTCAAAAACTTGATGTTCCAGAAATGGATTGAGTCTTTGTCCATTGACCTTAAATACATTACCATTCCTAGGGTTCTCAATGTCTATGGCCCCCTGAGGATACACATGTTTGACAATAAAAGGACCAGTCCACCTAGATCTTAATTTTTCAGGGAATAGGTGAAGACAAGAATTATAAAGCAGAACTTTTTGACCAATTTTAAAAAAATTTCTCAAAATTGATTTGTCATGAAAAGCTTTTGTTCTAACTTTATAAATCTTTTTGAGTTTTCATATGCATCATTTCTCAATTCCTCAAGTTCATTCAATTATAATTTGCGTAACTTGGAAGCATCATCAAGACTTAAGTTAAAAGCTTTAATGGTCCAAACTGCTTTATGCTCCAATTCTACAGGCAAGTGACAAGGTTTTCCATAGCCTAACCGATAGGATGACATGCCTAAAGATGTTTTAAAAGCAGTACGATAAGCCCAAAGTGCATCGTTTAATCTTAAAGACCAATCTTTACGATTTGGGTTAATCATTTTTTCCAAAATTTGTTTAATCTCTCTATTTGCTAATTCCACTTGTCCACTTGTCTAAGGGTGATAGGGCATTACAATTTTATAGACAATGTCATATTTCTTCATTAAAGATTCTAATAGTTTATTGTAAAAATGTTTTCCCCCATCACTAATGATAGCTCGAGGGATTCCAAATCGACTCAAAACATTTTCTTTTAAAAATTTAAGAACAATTTTATGATCATTGTGTCAACATGGAATCGCCTCAATCCATTTTGAGACATAATCAACTGAAACCAAAATATACACAAATTCAAATGATGATGGAAATGGACCCATGAAATCAATTCTCCAACAATAAAAAATTTTAATGACAATGATAGGGTTCAGAGGCATCATATCTCATTTAGAAATGGACCCCAATTTCTGACAACTTTCACAACTTTTGCAAAAAAATATATCTGTCCTTAAATAAAGTGGGCCAATAAAATCTATACTGTAATATTTTTATAGCTATTTTCTTTGAAGAAAAATGACATTCACATGCTTCTAAATGACAAAATTTAATGACACTATCTACCTCATTGTCGGGTACACATCTCCGAAAGAATTGATTAGGATAATACTTGAACAAATATGGGTCATTTCAATAGAAATTTTTCACCTCAATCAAAAACTTTTTTCTGTCTTAGTGCGTCCATTGAGGCAGCATCTTACCTGTTACAAGAAAATTGACAATGTTAGCAAACCAAGGCATGGAATTGACAAAAAAATAAAAATTCATCGAGAAAAGAATCATTAATAAGTGTGCTATCAAAAGATGAGCCTGTTATAAGTTTGGACAAATGATCTGCGATAACTTTTTCTACTCATTTCTTGTCTTTTATTGTGATGTTGAATTCTTGAAGCAACAAGATCCACCATATCAACCTAGGTTTAGCATCCTACTTAGACATTAAATATCTAACAGCAGCAAGATCAGTGAAAATAACAGTAAAATAACCAAATAAATAAGCTCAAAATTTGTCCAATGCAAAAATTATAGCAAGTAGTTCTTTTCAGTGGTGGTATAATTCATTTGTGCACTATTCAAAGTTCGACTTGCGTAATAAATTACATGAGGCTTACCTTCCTTTCTTTGGCCTAAAACAGCACCAACAACAAAATCACTAGCATCACACATTAACTCAAAAGACAAAGACCAATCAAGGGATTACATAATAGGAGCAGATGTCAGAAGATTGATTCATTTTTCAAAAGATTTTTTACAATCTTGGGTCCAAACAAATGGTGCATCTTTTGTTTGAATATTACATAGTGGTCTAGATATGGCACTAAAGTCCTTCACGAATCTTCTGTAAAATCTTGGATATCCTAAAAAAGAACGAACTTCTCTGACTGTTTTTAGGGAAGGCAAATGAGCAATTAATTCAACTTTAGCCTTATCAACTTCAATTCCCTTAGAAGATATCACATGACCTAATACTATTCCTGATGCACTACAAAAAAAATGTGTTAAATTGCAATGATTTTTTTTAATTTGCGACAATTTTTAATCCCCGCTAATTAAATTGTGGCGGTTTTAAAAATTGCTGCATTTACGTTGGCCACAATATATTGCGCCAATTTTTAAGTTACCCCCACAACAGTAAATAAGTTGTGGTGGTTTAAAACCCCCACAATTTGTGGCGATTTTTATTCAATTTGCGGAGGTAAAACCTCCGCTATCTAGTTGCCTGATTCTATTTACGAAAAAATTGCAAAGGTTTAAAATCGCCGCTATTTAACATATTTGACTTTCTAAGATTTAAAACCGCTAGAATTCATCTTATGATTTAAAAAGAAAAGATTTACTATATATAAAACTGTTGATATGAATATGAATCAAATTGCATTAAAAATATTCATAGTAACATACAACATCACAAGTTTGAATCCATAATAAGCTAAATAAATTCATTTCTCGTAACTTAAACTTACAACTTAAAATCTTTAATAACCTAAAGTATTGTCACAATAAATACACATAAAAAATCAACACTAAATATGCTCTTAACGCCTTGCTGGACTTTGAACTCATCTTTGTGCATGGTTCTTGAACTTTATACTTGAATTCCAAAGATGCCTGCAATAACCAAAATGCATATCAGCATCTAGCTAATCAAGCTAAAAATGCTTTGATTATTATAGACATTAAAGTGAAAAGATCTCAAAAATTAAAATTATATATAAAGTGCGCTTAAACTAATTTCCCTTTGATGTAGAAAAAATAATGATGTATATTACTTGGATTTCAAGGTCAAGGTAGCTGTTGAGAGTTTCAAGCTTGTAAGCACATTCCCTAGCAAGTGCCCCAGTCTTCAAGTACTGCTTCCAAGGATGACAAAGATGAAAACCGCCATGTTCTAGTTCCCACCTTGCCAAATTTGCCTGTGGATAGTGTGGAATATATAGGGTCAATATATATTTGATCAACCCAAAAAATAAAAATGAAAATGTAGAATGATATCTCAAAACAAAAAATAGAAAATGCTCACCAAGGACTCTTCATTTGCTTTGGAATTGAGAACACTTTTATATCCTTGGAGAACTGACTTCTAAGATTTTTCTTTATCCTCTAAGCTTTGAAAATATTTGCCTTCAAATCCTGAGAATGACTTAAGAGCTTTACATATTATTATTTACATACAACAGAAAAATAAAATTAACATGAAAACTAATGATGGGTCAAATATTTATACCTTATATTCGCTACCTTGTAGATATTTATACCCTCATGACTTAAGAGCTTTAGATATTATTATTTACATACAACAAAAAAATAAAATTAACATGAAAACTAATGATGGGTCAAATATTTATACCTTGTAGATAATTCGCTAGCTTTTCATGTAGAGAAATATAAGTTTCTTTATCTTTGTTCAAATTGTTAAGTACCTAGAATGAAGACAAGGGTCCCAAGGACAATAGGTTCTCCTCTTTCTCCAAAAGCAGTAGCTAAGTGTTGACCTCCAACCCCTAAAGCACCAGCTAATAGTGTAGCACATCCTCTATTTAAACCTTTGCTGAGGGTTGCACCTGGACAGGAACAAATTGCATATAAACATATATATATATATATATATATATATATATATATATATATATATATATGTCCATGCATTATTCTTTAACTGGTAGAATTTTGTCTTTATAATATTATGTAACAAGGGGCAATATTATGTAATAAGAAAATACAACATTAGCTATGACAAACTTACCAATACATCTACAAATTCGCACAAAATTTAATAAATAAATAAATAATAAAACGCATAAACAAATAAAGCCTTAGCTTGATTGATATTTGGCAAATTCACATATTGCCTGCAGGAGGGTAGATATACATCAGGTAAATAAATTAATGATCTTTATTTTCTAGAAAAAAATAAAAATTATCTTGAAAATATGAAAAGGTTTGGCTACTAACTCAGTAGAAGAAGTCATATCTGGTATAGATCCTTCAAAAGGCGCCTCCCCACTACCTTCATTTGCAATGAATACTTGCAAAATGATGAGAAATGCACCATCAAACAACTAAAATATAAGTAAGCAACCAAAAACATTGACATGAATTATAGTTCACCAATTTGGTGCTTCTAAACTCAAAACTGAGCAGCAAGTCAAAGGTTCAAAGTGGCAAATTATGACAAACTTTTAACAACTTTCTATTAATCTTCGCGTCTTTCAATTCCACAACTTCTGACTAATTACCATTCAATAAGAAAACTTATTATAATATTAAATAATATAAGAAATTTTCTCCACATCAAAGTAAAGCAAACTATATCTGAAGTGAGGTCAGTGATGCAATGCCAAAAGCACCAACCTTTAGGGCTGCCACCAGCACCCAAAAATCTGATGAACTAGATTCCACTTCAGCAGAACTATCATTGAGTATCTGTTGCAAATTTGAACCTAGGAAAGTTGTAACACCCCTTTCGAAGGGCATCACATTTCAGAACAACACCTTATAATTAATTAATTTTCCAAGTTATAAAATATTTAAATACGGGTTTCAAAATTTCTTTTTTGCGGAAAAACATAAACTTTACAAAGTTAAAGAAACACAAGTTTTAATAACTGAATAAAATACTTTTCATATATACAAAGTTTACTATAACAGTACATTCATTATCTTTACATACCCAAAAACATAACACCTAAGACATGAGCCCTCGTCAAATGACAAATCCCCTAACTGTGAATGTCTTGATGGATAGAAATCCGAACAAAAGATATCTCGGAGTCCTCCCTAGGAGTATAGCGAAGATCACTCCACAAGTCCCTAATAGGTAAAACAAACTCTACATACACAATCATAAAAGAAGAAGTAATGACCTCATTGCGGGTCCTACTTACAGATAGAGTAATGTCTCCACAGTACACTATATACTCTGAGTTCCAATCGACACACCAAGCAGTAGCGCCTTCAAGAAACTATAGTCTAAATTAACCTAGCTGGTCCCTCCTTGCGGCCATCACCATCTTCACAGATGTAGATATAAAATAGAGACAGACAAAATAATACAGCAAAGAGGTGAGATCCCTTACATCGCATACCAACATGGCAGCAAAGAAACGACAAGCATTCCAATACAGTTCAACATACAATTTCATCAAATATCATATAATCAGCAAATAATTAACAAATACATAATCTAATAAACTTGCAACCCATCGTTAGGCATAATGATAAACCACATCAATATTATTTCACCATAATATTATATCACCACAATGTAAATATTGAGTATGCTCATGAACAATGTGTAAACTAAATATGCATATACTCAATGAGTACAAGGACCATCATATGCACAATGCAACTCGATCCTACTCCATGGAGTTAGACTAAAATCAGAGATGAACTCCCAGAAGATCTGTCCCCCCTAAAAGACAGTCTATACTGGATCATGAAAAGTAATAGTACGTGTCGGGCCTACCAGTACGTTGTAATCGGTGTTCACGGCCAGGGGTATATATATAATGTGACAATGGACACTGGTGATACATTTTGTCACCAAGTGAATCACCGTGCCCTGTAACATCCCCCGAGATCTATCCATATCCTCTATTAAGTTCACGTTCATTCTTTTAGGCATAAAACGCCCTAATCAGCCATCGGCTGTTCAATGCTCATTGCATATACAATCAAATCAAAGTATCGTTGTACTATTCCCAATGTTATTAACACAACTGCTTATACAGTTGTCTAATACTACTAGTATCTATGATATTATATAACCGCCCATATAAGCAAAGATCCACCTAGGTCCAATACTCCAGTTTCCACAATCACAAATTTCCTGATTACATGCATTAGTCCTACAGCACAACTCGTTGTTCCTCTCAATCGCGTAGTAATATTATTGCGTTTTCACATTCGCGTAACACTTCTGTTACGTTTTCAAATCGCATAAAGATTTTTCAATGTTTTCTCAATCGCATAAAGATTTTAAAACGTTTTCTCAATTGCGTAGCTAAAAATTATTATTTTTAAATCGCATAAACATTTTCTGATGAATTTTTAACTGCGTAAAATATTTCTAACATATTTTAAGTCTAAAATAAGATTTTTCTCATTTAATATCAAAATTTAAGTTTATTTTCATTATTTGCATAAAAGTCCCTCTATAAATAATATTTTCACAATAGTCCCTCTTTAAATAATATTTTCACAATAGTCCCTCTAAAAATAATATTTTCACAATAGTTCCTCTAAAAATGATATTTTCAATATATGCCCACTAAAATTAGTATTTTCTATTATTTTCCAGAAAATTGTACTTCTTAAATTTACATAGGATATTACAGCTCAAAATTTTTTAACGCGCTTCAAAACCCATAGGGTGAGCTATACGTTAGCAAATTTCAAGTATTAGCTTTTATTTTACTACATAGCTTAATTAAATCAATTTTAATTCTAAAAAGTAAATTACTTTCATTTTAAATTCAAAAACCCACCAAATTGCTTTCTTATTATTAAAACACCTAAGTCTACACTTAGTAAAATAATTTTAGATCTTGGACATCAAAATGGCATGTTGGCCGAATTCCCATTGTGCTTCAAAGTTCATATATAACTTATTTTCTAATACTTTAATTCTTATAAAATCACTTAATTAAATTTCTTGTCATAAAATCATTTAATCCTTGATTAGGAAAATAATTTAGAATCCTTGATCCTCTTTATGGTGATAAGGTTGTGTGCCTCTAGACTCTTTGGAGTCTTCATACAATTTTTCTCATCATGTAATTCACATCCTAACTTACATAAGCATCATCATGCTTTCAAATTCACATATTAACATACTATCAAAGCTATAAGCATACCATTTCACATATATAAATCATGCATACTTATCAAGAAATAAAATAATCATATAAAATCTAACAAGCATAAAGCATCAATCACACAATCGAGTGAATAAATCCTCACATGGATTTTTCACTCATAAACACAAATAATCCATTCATTCACCGCCACATATGATTGATGAGGTTAATCTCCCTCTTACCTGGTTGATGTCCTCCTAGCTTTTTTTGTAAAATTCTTCAAGTTCCTTCTCCTCTAGATTTCGTGAGCCACCAAAGAAAATTCCTAAAAATCTTAAACAAATCCTAAAGTCATAAACAAAGCTTAGGAATAAGAAACCATGGATCAATCATGGTCTAGAAAATTAGAAATTCAACTTAGAACCAAAGATTCAAGAAATTACCTTAGGTGTAGGAAACTAAAGCTTGATTTTTGAAGCACCTAGAGTAGGATTTTTACAAAACTCTCTAAAGGAAATATGTTTAGAATTGTGTTTGGGTTTGGAAAGCAAGGTTGGATAAAATTATAGAGGTGTGGAAGTATAGTCAGTGTATGGAGGCCGTGGGGTTAGGAAAAGAGAAAAGAAAAGTGTTCTTGATGTTCTTGAGTAATTTGAGAGAAAAGATGAAGACTTGTCATAAAGTGAGAGAAAATGTAATGGAATAGCCAATTTTAAGAGTACATGGCAGTGAAAATGAGAGATAGGAAGGAAAAAAAGCTTAATCAACTTGATAAAAAATATCACAAGTGTTCACATGCAAGCACATGGCATAAGTCACTTAATGGTCATCTAGTGGTCACTTGGATGAACCTAGAACATGGTAGAAAAAGCTTTATGGCCGTGTGGCTCTATGAGAATAATAACTAGTTTTGTTTTCAATTAAATTCTAGTTACACCTCAATTAGATAGTTAGTTTACTATAGCTAATTAAGTTAGGTTATTTAGTTACATAATTAACTATTTAATTACATGCTTAAGCCATTGTATAAGTCATGCTTTATCATGGCTTCTAGATGAACTTAGATATTTTTCCTAGTAATTATAGCTTCTAATTATTAGTAATTAAATTAATTCCATTTAGTTACTAATGAGGTTATTAAGATAACTTAATTAATTTTATATAGTTAATTAGTAACTAATCGAACCATCTTTGTTGACTTCTTCCTAACCATTGATTTAATCTAGGGTTGATATCCTAGCTTCCTTATCAAGTTTGATCTCACACCATTGAGTAGATCAATGGTGATCATCCAAGGCTTCTTCATCAAGTCTCACCATCCAATGGTCCAAAATAAAGTCCAAGCCACTAAGTTTGACCAATTTCTATTGGTTGATTAAAAAGCTATGTAATGATGTTCCATAATTACATCTAAGATATTTAGCGTAGATATTTTCTAATTAGAAATATCTTAGATATTTTTTGCTTAGATATTTTCGTCCAAATATTTTACGTAGATATTTTGCTAAGATATTTTACTAAGATATTTTTCGTTAGATATTTAACCTTAGATATTTTCACAGAGAAGTTTCTAGAACGTGTGACTCACTGTGGCGAGTCATAGGGTGAGTCAGTATTCTACTATTTTCTAGAATGTGGCGAGTCACCATTCTGGAATATAGCAAGTCATCGTTTCTACAAGTTTCTAGAAAAAGAATAACAAGATAAGCTTGAAAGAGTAGGTAGTCAAATTGAATTTGTCTTCAAGAATAAGTAGTCAATTTGAATTTCTCTTCTTCGGCTTGAGTATCCAATTTGCCTTTTTCTTGCTTACCATTAGTCCATCACTTCGACATATCACTATCAAGATATTTTTCTACTGGACAATAGCTACTGCTATTATTACACAATAGGTAATAGAAAACTCAGATAAAGAAAATCTCTGTCAACTGTTCCCAGTTTCGGGTTTAGTAAGATCCCCCGATCCCGCCTTAACAGTCCGAAACTTTCTGATTCAGGAAAAAAATTTATTTTTCGGGACCCACCTTAACCACACACATAGCTTAGAATATAATAAATAACCATAAATTCAGAAAATTCCACAAAAATTCTCAAAAATTATAAAATTATAAAACTCATATTTTCAGAAAAAATGAAATTCGGGAATATATTTTAAAAATAATATTATAATAATCAAAATAATATTAAAATATTCAAAATAATTAAAAATTCTCAAAAATTCACAAAAACTCATAAATATTATAAAAACACATTTATTTTCAAGGAAAATGAAAAATTGGGATGTTACAAAAGTACATAGCATTAGAGAATAAATCTCATAATTTCAATTGGACAGGGGATGTAAATGTTCAAACAATCAAATTTTTTAATGAAAAAAATGATGAAAGAGTTTATCATAATGACCAAAGTTTATCATAATGACCCCATCCTTAACCAGTGACAACAAATCCTTCCATAGCAAGCAAAGTATGGGTTTGTCAATTTTCAAAGACAAAATAACGAATTTCTCAATGAAAAAGTTCACAGTAATTTCATCAGAAAGCTCAACAAATAGACTTTTAGAACCTTTATATAATATACTTGACATTTAAAAGATTCTATAGGTTTATTTGATTTTATTCATCACCCACCAACCCCCTGTAAGGATCCTATAAAATTCAAACCAACATGCTTGCACAAGATAATACATTACTATGCTCCTTATCCAAGAAAACAAAAAGATAGAGTGATTTCCAAAATGAAGATTGGCAGAGGAAAAAATTACAATCAATAAATCTTATATTATTTACTTACTAATTCCTCGAGGAGTAAATACTTTGAATGAGGCCTCAATAACTTCTTTATAATTATCTTCATCTTGTGCAACCATCCCGGCCTTAAGAAGCTCCTACATTGTTCACATCCATAGCTAATCACATAACTAGAAGACCAGAAGATGAAAACGTTAAATGATTAAGCAACAAACCTTGAACTCCTTTTTTTCTTCTCTTGTTGATGGAAGCCTAGCACCATGGCTTTTGGCCCACTCATGAGCCATCTTGACAAGAATGACAACATATGGTATGTGCTTATGAGCCACAGGATCTTGCACATTCAAGTCAATGCCCTCTACAAACCTGCGAGTACACATGCAATGAGAACATCAAGTGGAACTGTGGAAAGACCATGTGACCATGTCTATGGTCTCAGTTTAGCAACAATTATAATGGTTGACAAGTGAAATTGATGAAGGCAAAACCAGGTCTTAGTAAATAAAGGTAATTAATCAAAAAAATAAAATAAAACAAAATAACTCTATACCTCTTGAGTTCAGGCCAAGGATTATTTAACCGGAGGTCATCCAGAAAGTGCTTAGGCTTTAACTCAATCACAGTATGTTCCTGATAGAACCAATAAAAAGCACTAATTTACCAAAGCATACAAATCATGTTGATATTCAATAACATGTTCATTCTTTCTAACATAGGCATTTTCAGCTTTCTAGTTCATACACATGACTAGAAAAGAAAATTACCCAACAAGATAGTCAATACATTGCAATTCCAGCCTTTCTTTCCCTCTTCCTTTTAATATAAGCTACAAGTTCAAATTTTCTTAGACAATTTAAATTAGCTCACTCACCTGTACATTGTGATTGATCTAGAACGAAGAATCTTCTTTGAGATCGAAGTGAGGCACTTCGACTGTGTTAACAATCGTGGCCATACAAGCCGAATTTGGAATCCCTTTGTAAAATGCAGCTTAGTTTACTAAGCGAGCAGTGAAGCTTCCATCAGCCTTGCTGCGAATACTCGAACTCGGAGGCTTCGTCACATTCTTGGTCGGAGTGCTCTGCGTCGAATTGCACTCCGAACAAGTCATAGCAGTAGAAGTAGCTCTTCTCGCGGTGCGAGCCACACGAGGAGTAGTTACATTTCCAATACCAGATCCTCTCCTATTATCATACAAAATTAAAACGGCGTCGTTCTTATTAGGCCATCCAAAAAGGTGTTTTGACAATAAGCCCCCTCCTCCTCCTCCGTGCTTTTTCGGCATACAAAGCATCACAGTCTCAGATCCTCTGCCCTTGTTGTTGTTGTTGGTCCTTGAAGGTGTGCTTTTCCGGCATGCTAGTGGAACGACGATAGATCTAGCAGTGATAGTATGGCTCACGGTGGCAGATCTGGAAGATAAGCTCATGTGGGGAAGAGAAGCTTGCAAGGGAGAGAGAAGCTCGCGTGGGGGCAGATCTGGAAGAGAAGCTCATTATGAGCGGTGGTGGCAGGGGAGGAGCAGCACCAACGGTGGCTATGAAGCAGGTGGCAAGGGCAGTGGTGGAAGAGGAAGGAACGACAATGGTGGAAGACGTTGGGCTGGGAGTCTGATTCGTAAAAGAAAGACAAATAAAGACAATAGAGCGGATGGAGAATGAGAGGGAGAATGCGAAAGTGGGAGGGAGGCAAAAAAAAAGAGGGAATATAGAAATCAACCTTTTTAATTTGTAGGGGTTAATAACCTCCACTAAAAGACAAAAAAAACCTCCACAATTTATGTTAATTTGTGGAGTTTGATAACCCTCGCAAAAAAATGTCATAATTTAGCATTTTTTTTGTAGTGATGTAACCATGTAATGACATTTTTTCCAGTTTAACACAAATCATTTTTCTTTGCATCTTTTAAGAACCTTTTTCCAAATTATCAAGACAATTTTCAAAAGAATTTCCAAAAACTGTCAGGTCATCCATGAAAACCTCTAAATAATGCTCAATCATGTCACTGAAAATACTTAACATGCATCTTTGAAAAGTTGTCGGAGCATTACAAAGACCAAAAGGCATTCTTCTATATGCAAAAGTGCTAAAAGGACAAGTAAAAATGGTCATTTCTTGATCCTCTAATGCAATTGATATTTGATTATACCCTGAATAACCATCAAGAAAATAATAGTAGAGATGTTCTGCTACTCTTTCTAAAATATGATCAAGAAATGACAAAGGGAAATGATCCTTCCTAATGGCTGCATTCAATTTTCTAAAATCAATACACATACGCCAACTGGATGAAACTCGGGTAGGTATTAATTCTCCTTTTTCATTTTTGACCACTGTTATTCTAGATTTCTTCGGCACAACTTGTGTAGGGCTTACCCACTGGCTATCAAAGATAGGATAAATAATTCTAACATCAAGTAATTTAAGAACTTCAGCTCTAACTACCTCTTTCATGTATGGATTTAATCTTCTTTGAGGTCGTTGAGATGTTTTAGCATTATCCTCTAAATGTATTCTATGTGTACCAATTAATGGATTAATGCCTTTTATGTCCATCCAATTGCACTTTTATGCATTTTAAGTACTTCTATCAATATACATTCTTGTTCTTTAGTAAGGGGTGAGGAAATTACCACCGGAAAGCTTTGTTTTTCTCCCAAAAATGTGTACTTCAACCCATCAGGTAATGGCTTTAGTTCCATTGTAGGTACTTCTTCATGGGTATCATCATTCATGAGTTTTAGCTCTTTGAATTTCAGCTTCCTTCCATTGTATTCCATTACTTGTGAACAATCAAGCAAAGAGCATACTTCAGAAACATTATCATTTAATTGTATAGGTGAATCAAATGAATTAATTAAACAAATTTCTAATGGGTCAGAAGAACTCCTGATTTGAAGATGATCATCTATAATTGCCTTAATCCCTTCAATTTCTTCCTTGTCATCATAAACTTCTTGTGGTTGCTTGCACATGTTGAAAACATTAAGCTCCAGTGTCATATTTCCAAATGTTAACTTCACCACTCCATTTCTGGAATTTATCAAAGTATTAGATGTTGCTCAAAATGGGTGACCTAAAATAACAGGAACTGACTTAGAACTATCAACCATAGGTTTAGTTTCTAAGATAATAAAATTCACAGGATATATGAATTTATCAACTTGTACCAGCACATCTTTCACTATTTTTTTTGGAATTTTAATTGATCTATCGGCAAGTAGAAGAGTTACAGAAGTTAGTTTTAACTCACCAAGGTTAAGTTGCTGATAAACTAAATATAGAAGCAAATTAACACTGGCATCAAAATCAAGTAAAGCTCGTTCAATTTTATGATCTCCAGTAATGCATGAAACTGTAGGACAACCAGGGTCTTTATATTTCAACTCATTATTATTTTGAAGAATGGAGCTTACCTGTTCAGTCAAAAAGGCATTCTTTTTTATATTATGTTTCCTTTTAATAGTGCACATGTCCTTCAAAATTTTGGTATAACAAGGATTCTGTTTGATAGCATCTAACAGAGAAATATTGACCTTCACTTATTTAAAGATTTCAAAAATGTCACTATTATGGTTCACTTTACTTGAATTGTTTAATGCTTGAGGAAATAGGGGTGAAGGCGAGAGTTTGGTCTCATTTTGGCTAGGTGGCTTATCAACTTCTTCCTTATCTTTGGGAATTGATATCTTTGGGAATTGACTCATCATCTTTCTCACAAGGTTCAGGAATTTGTTTTTCAAAAATATTTTCACTCCTAAGAGTTATCACTGAGTTGACTTGATTTATTTTTTGACTTCCTGAACTATCCTTATTTAGGCTGTACTGACCCTTGGGATTTAGTTGAGGTTGAGAGGGAAACTTTCCTTTCTCATGAATGGCAAGTGCAAAAGAAAGTTTAGCAATAATGTCTTTTATGTCAATCATGGCCTGAGTGTTTTAGTTATTAATGGTCTTTTACTTTTCCATGAATGCATGCAATATTCCTTCAAGGCTTTTCTTATATGGTGGGACATAGGGTTGCATAAATTGTGCCTGATTGTTATTCCTTCAACTGAAATTTGGGTAATTTCTCCATCTCGAATTGTATGTATCTGAAAAAGAAGAAGTGAATGGCTTTTTAAAATTGTTCATTACATTTACTTGCTCATGCACAACTTCTTTAAAAATAAGAATTTTCAGACATTCAATTATTGAGTGTCCTAATTCATCACAAATGCTAAAATTTCTTCATTTTGCACAGATTTGATTTCTTTTACCTTCCCTAATTCCATGGCTTCAACCTTTCTAGGCAAACTAGCAAACCTAGCATTTAAATCTTCTTCTTGGCTAAGATGATATTTTCCTTTGCTATCATTTGCAAGATTGTATTTAATTGAATTTTTAGAAGGATTAGTATCATGCCAAGATTGAGAATTTTCAGCTAAATAGTCTAAATAGTCTAAAGCTTCTTCAGGTTCTTTATCAAGAAACTCACCATTGCACATTATTTCCACAAATTGTTTGGTTTCGGGTGTTAACCCTTCATAAAAGAAGCTTATAGTGCGTCATTTTTCAAAACCATGATGTGGGCAAGAATTCAACAAATCTTTAAAACATTCCCAACTTTGAAAATATGCTTCATTTGAATTTTGGAAAAAAATTTAGATTTGTCTTTTCAAAGCATTAGTTTTATGTGTTGGAAAAAATTTCTTTAAAAACTCACATTGCATTTCTTGCTATGTGTCAATTGATCTTGGTTTCAAAGTGTTAAGCCAAGTTTTTGCTTTATCTTTCAAAGAAAAAGGAAACAATTTAAACTTAACAATTTCTTCAATGCAAGTTTGATCATTAAAAGCGGTACATACTTCCTCAAATTCTTTTAGATGTAAATATAGGCTTTCAGATTCTAAACCATGGAAATTATGAAGTAAAGAAATCATACCTGACTTGAATCTAAAATTGTTAGCATTGAGTGGAAAGATAAAACATGATGGACTAGAACTTTGAGAAGGTTGCAAATACTCACGCATGGTTCGCAATGGTTGATTTTCATGTTCATCATGTACACTTTCATTTTCAGCCATTGTGTTTAATGTGTGTGATTATGATTCAAACAAATTAATATGTAAAGTTCTAGGATTAACTTTAACCAAACGACTAGAATTTAAATCACGATACCAATTAAGCATAAATAAGTAACTTAAAATAGAAAAGAAAATGTACAAGTAGGCGGTATAAACATGCCCTTAAATATATTAACAAAGGTGTGGTATAAACCAGCTACCAGATATATATATTAACACGTAGTAAATAAATATTAACAAGGGTGTGGTATAAACCGACCACCAAATAAATATTAACGAAGGTGTGGTATAAACCAACCACCAAATGAGTTAGTAAGTTGATAAATTAAAAAGGTACTTGCATGTAAATTAAAATGTTAGAAGTAGGTAAATTAAAATGTTAGAAGCAGGTAAAGTAAACAGTTAGATAACCGATAAAGTAAAAAGTTAGATAGTTAGTAAGTTAGTAAGTAAGAAAATTAAAAGGTCAATAGGTTAGTAAGTTAGAAATTTAGAAATAAAGCATAGAAAATAAAGTTGAGAAAGTAAATTTAAAATATGAAAATAGGAGAATTGGCAGAGTCAATTTTTTGCTCCAGCGAGAGAGATTATTTCATTAATGATTGCAGATTATAGAGGGTCAAGAGAGAGTTTTTCCCACTAAGTTAGTATGTTAGTAAGTATAAAAAAAATTAAAAGAGTAGAAAATATATATATACAAGATCCACAGAAAATATCTATATATATATATATATATATAAAATATATATATATATATATATATATATATATATATATATAATATATATACACAAAATATTTACACTATAAATTTGTTCTTCAAATCAATTCCCCAATAACGGCGCCAAAAACTTGATGCGGATTAAAAGTTACAAACTCAAGTGCAAGTTGTTTCAAGTAATAAATTCTTGGAAGTTCGAGGTCGATCCACAGGGAATTGATGAAGAAAAATTCTTTGACGTAAAGTAAATATTTTGTCACAACAATAAAAGTGATAAAACTTAGTTACAAATAAAAAAGACTTACTTAGGTTAGGAGATTGACTCTTAGTAAATAAAATAAGGACAAGATTAATTCTTTTTATAACACAATTAAAATTCACACATAATGGAGGTTCCAATCAAAAAATACAACATCATTAAAAATTATATATGTAATTATATTATGATTCCTTTAATCATCTATTAACACCACCACTGTTAGCCATGGCAATTATTACCCAAGAGGGGGGGTGAATTGGGTGATGACTAGTTTTAATGCAACTTTGATAAATTATGCATTTTAAATCACTCAATAAATAAATGCAGTGGAATATGCATAATAAATGTACAACTATTATAGATTACTCAACTACAACTTGAGATATAGGATAAATCAAGTAAATAAGCTAAATATCAAGTTCAACTCAAGCATATATAATTAAGGTGCAAATGTAAAGAGATAAAGTTTAGAAGATCAAACACAATAGTTTATCCTGGTTCGATCACCAATCCACTTGTGATCTACGTCCAGTCCTCAAGCAACCGCTAGAGATTTTCCACTATCTTCAAGCTTCAACAGGTGCTTGATAACCTTTACAATTGAGAGCACTCAACACACCTTGGGATACCTCACCTTTGTGCTGAGGGATACCTCACCCTTTACAACTTTTGAGGGATGCCTCACCCTCAAGGGATACCTCACCCTTTACTAACTTTGAGAGATGTCTCACTCTCTAAGGATACCTCACCCTTTACAACCTTTTGAGGGATGCCTCACCCTCAAGGGATACCTCACCCTTTTCTAACTTTGAGAGATACCTCACTCTCTAAGGGATACCTCACCCTTTACTCTAGAAGGATACCTCACCCTCTCTTTTTCAGTTTACACAAAAGATAGAAGATAGAAACTCTCTTGAAGAGTAGATAAATACAAATTGAAGCTCTAACAATGCCCCTTTTGAATATCTCAAATTTTCTCATAAAAATAGGGTAAAAACCTTTTCAGGATTGATTCTCGTGTATGAGTGTTAGATTGATGTTATAAAGTGAAGTTCAACCCTTAATGAAGACCCAATGCAAGTATTTATAAGTTGTATGAAGAAAAGAGCCATTGGGGGTGAAAAAGCCAAGCATTTAATGTAGTTAAAATAGTCGTTGGGGTCTGTCAGATCGCGTGTAATCGATTACACAGCCTATGTAATCGATTACATGGATGTTTGAATGTGTTCTTGGCTTTCGGGTTCGTGTAATCGATTACATTCTTGGTGTAATCGATTACATTGACTTGTGTGTAATCGATTACATTCTTGGTGTAATCGATTACATGGCTTGACTTGTGTGTAATCGATTACATTATCTATGTAATCGATTACATGACTCCTTGAACGTGTTCTTGCCTTTCGGGCTTCAATGTAATCGATTACATCACCGGTGTAATCGATTACACACGCCTCTCGACTTGCGTGTAATCGATTACATGAACCATGTAATCGATTACCAACTCTCTGTTTAGCTTATAATCGATTATAAAACATATGTAATCGATTACCTTGGCCTTTGAACACATTTTTCAAGTCCAATTAAGCTTGTAAGCCATTTCTAACACCTCAAGATGATTGATTAAATATAAAACTTTTCATGAGTGTTGAATCCAAGATTAAAAATGACATTTCTTGAAAAACATATTTAACTTTGAATTTTCCCACTTATTTTGAAAACAATATTTGGAAAACCATTTGAGAATCATTGAGATACTTAGAGAGCACTTTACATTGATATTCTAATACCTATATCTAATAAACCTCTTTTGATCTTAGTCTTTTATCTTTTGATCTTGGTCTTCTCTTTTGATCTTGATCTTCATCTTTGGCTTTGTTATCATCAAAAACTCATTTGATATGCTTCAAGACATAAGCATTCACAACCACTTATAAATGGGCTCAAGCATTCATTGTATCAACCTGTTGTCTACAATGAATCAAGATCTCCACTTTATAAGGAGGGTTTCTAAATTAATTAAAAACAAAATACAACACGTATAATGACCACTTAAAAATATATTATTTAAGCACAATAAAGAAATGAATATAACCTTATTTCATTATCAAGAGCTTTAACCTTTCACCTAAGTAAAATGAAACTTAGTTACTCAAAGATAAGAAAAAAGAAGAAGAGAGGAAGAAGAAGAAGAAGAAAAAGAAGAAGAACATTACTTCAATTTAGAACAAAGGAAAACTACTACAAGAAAAACTAGTAACAAAATAATATCATTTTGCTCTCTAAGACTTAGATCCTTCAATGATCAGTCAAGGCTCCTTTTTATAGAGGATTAGGGATACAAAATGACAAGGGGCTGAGTCATGAGTGAGTGAATGAGTAAAAAATGAGTGAAAAATACCAAATGACTTTTGATGAGTGGAAAATTATGGAGATTCTTTGTCTCTGAAATCATTTAGCTCTGAAGTCATTGTATTCATCATTTTTTTACCAAGTGGTCTTCATGAAATTTGTAGACCTGGATCTTAGTTCAAATGTCATTGGTTTGAGCCCAAAATTATTCCTACAACTCAAGATATAGTCTGATTACTGCAATCTGCTCAGGCCCAGCGATAGCTCCTCTGTTCTGACTTCCAAGCCCAATATGACCTCCAAGTCTGGGTTTTGTGTTCTTCATGAAAGTTATAGATATGGGTCTTAACTTATAAATATCAAAATTTTAGCTCAATCCAGATCTTAGAACCCGAGTTATACTCTGATTACTACACATTATTTAGGTTCCAATCTCAAAACTCGTATTCTGACTTCTAAGCCCAATTAGTTCTACTAGATGTCCGACTTTGACCTATAGCTCTTCATGAAAGTTGTAAAGATCTCTCTTATCTTTCAAATGCCACCAAAATCACCTCAAAAGACCACCTACAACCCAAGATATGGCCCAAATACAGAAACAGCATAAGACATAAATCATGCTGAAAAAATTAATTAAGTCCAATTTGAGTCCAAACTTACAAAACATAACTAAACTCAATCAATTAAGTACATGGAGAGTGTAAATGACTAAAATGAGGACTTATTAATGTATCAAATATGTGATTTTCAATGGCGTTTGGTGCTAGGAGGTTCATTACAGTGGGATGTAGTGAATGGAAAGTAGAATAAAGTTCTTATGTATGAGTGCAAAAGCTAAAACAACATTCCAATCACACTCACAACAAGGTTAATCAAATGGAGGATGGAGGACTGCATTTTAGCAAGCTGAGGAAATTAAGTAATAAAGAAACTGACCTTGTAGGAGCTTAAATATAGAAAAACTTAAAGCAAAGATTTCCTTTTCTTCTCACTTCTGAGACACTCTACTTCTCACTCACTCATTTTCTCCAAAAACAAAATTGTGTCTATTGCATGACATTCTCTTTTTCATTCTTTGTTCTCTCGTTTTTTATAGACTGTGAGGTAAGATCAAGCTGAAACAACAAGTATGAATATAGAGGAGGAATTGTGCAACATAGGATGGCTTGTTGCAGGTGTAGCTCATGCATGTTTTCATATTTTTGCTTTATTTTTTCAAGATTTACAATTGATCATTGCAATGCATTAAAAGCTTTCACACACACACACTCTCTTTTTCCTCATGGTGAAAAATCTTATAGCATCTGTTTTTATTTTTTTTAATTATTTTAATTATAATAAAAAGTAATTTTTATTTTTTATTATTTTTTCAATAATAAGAAAAAGTAGTGATCCAAATAAGATGTAAGTAAATAAAACCTAAAAAAAATATGTCTTCAAAACATTGTAATTAAGCATCATTTAACACAATTATTAATCCTTGATTAAGCAATAAGATTAAAAAATTTATGGACAAAATTGGGTATTAACAATTGTCTCCTTTTACTTTACATTTAAACTAAATGGAAAGCAAATGAATTGATTTAATTTTGTCCATGAAAATTTTCTTTATTTTTTTACTGTATAGAGTGTGCGGATCGATGCGATATTGCAACAAGCATTAAAACAAGGTAAAAACATGGGGTAAAAGGACCTTGAAAGGTAAAGGCCATAAGTATATGGACTCAATGACTTAAAGGAAATGGGTATGGGGACTTGGAAACTAGATGCAATGGGTACGAAGACCTGTTGAAGCTTGATAGAAAGGTTAATAGCTTACGGAGTTGAGTATCTACCGAAACTTGACAGAAAACTTAAAACAAAAAGCAAAAAGCTTGTAAAGTCTGGTACCCACTGAAACTTAACAAAAAACTTACAAGAAAAGTAAAAAGCTTACAGAGTTGGGTATCCATCGAAGCTTGACAGAAAACTTAAAGCAGAAAAGGTAAATAGCATGCAAAGTCAGATATATGCTGAAACTTGGCAGAAAACTTAAAGCAAAAAAGAAAAAGCTTACAGAATCGGGTATTGGTCGAAGCTTAACAAAAAACTTAAAGCAGGAAAGGTAAAAAGCTTGCAGAGTCGGGTATCCGCATAATCTTGACAGGAAAATTAAAGCAAAAAAGAAAAACCTTGCAGAGTCGGGTATCCACCAAAGCTTGACAGGAAACTTAAAGCAGGAAAGGTAAAAAGCTTGCTGAGTTGTGTATCCACTGAAACTTAACAGAAAGGTAAAAAGCTTGCAGAGTCAGGTTTTTGCCGAAGCTTGACAGAAAACTTAAAGGAAAAAGGAAAAGTTTGCAGAGTCGGGCGTCCACCAAAGCTTGGTAGGAAACTTAAAGCAGGAAACGTAAAACGCTTGCAGAGTCGGGTATCAGCCGAAACTTAATAGAAAACTTAAAACAAAAAGGTAAAAAGCTTGCCTTGGAAGAAAACTTAAAGTAAAAAGGAAAAGCTTGTGGAGTTGGGTGTCCACCGAAGCTTGATAGGAAACTTAAAGTAAGAAAGGTAAAAAGCTTGTGGAGTCTGATATTTGCCGAAGCTTGACAAAAAACTTAAAGCAAAAAGGTAAAAGCTAGTAGAGTCGGGTATCCACTGAAGCTTGACAGAAATTTAAATCAAAAAGGTAAAAAGCTTGCAGAATCAAGTATTCGTCGAAGCTTGACAGAAAACTTAAAGCAAAAAAGTAAAAGCTTACGGAGTCAGGAATCCACCGAAGCTTGACATGAAACTTAAAACAGAAAAGAAAAAAAAGCTTGCAGAGTTAGGTATCCACCGAAGCTTGACAGGAAACTTAAAGCAGAAAAGAAAAAAAACTTGTAGAGTCGGCTATCTGCAGAAGCTTGACAGAAAACTTAAAGTAAAAAAGGTAAAAAACTTGCGGTGTCGAATATCCACTAAAACTCGACAGAAAACTTAAAGTAGAAAAGGTAAAAGCTTGTGGAGTCGGGTATCCGCCAAAACTTAATAGAAAACTTAAAGCAAAAAGCTTTTAGAGTCGGGTGTATTCTGATGTTTAACAAAAAAGTTAAAGCAAAAAAGATATAAAGCTTGCGGAGTCAGGTATCCGCCGAAGCTTAACAGAAAACTGAAAGTAGAAAAGGTAAAAGCTTGTGGAGTCAAGTATCCGTCAAAGCTTGATAGAAAACTTAAAGTAGAAAAAGTAAAAGCTTGCAGAATCGAGTATCCGCCAAAGCTTAATAGAAAACTTAAAGCAAAAAGCTTGCGGAGTCAGGTATCCGCTGAAGCTTAATAGAAAACTTAAAGTAGAAAAGGTAAAAAGCTTATGGAGTTAGGTATCCACCGAAGCTTGATAGAAAATTTAAAGCATAAAAGGTAAAAGCTTGCGAAGTTAGGTATCCGCCGAAGCTTAACAGAAAACTTAAAGGCAATAGGTGTCAAGGCCTACGAATTAAAAAGAAATGGTGTTTATTTTATAAATGCATGTGATGTCTAAAATGATGCATGATGCAATGGATATCCTACTGTAGAGATTCCCTAAACAAATTAGGTAAACAATTTTGACACATTAGACCTTTAGTTGAGTTGCTCTTGGTTCCACAACTCTTAATGACTTTTTTCCTATAGTAAGATCAAGGTTGAACAGTAACAAAATTTATTGATTTGCTTGGTTATTCTTTCTTTTCTCATCAATACTCTTATTGCGAATTCATTGCATTTCTCATGACCATTCGAGATTGTTAAAGCAAATCTAAATGCTTTTGCAATATTGTCACATGTTTCACATCTCAATATAAATCTATCATGAGAAATGCATATTGAATTAACAATAGGTTGCAACAAAAAATGATTATCATTATAAAAAAGAAAAGTACAGGAAAAGCTATACAAAAAGGATTAGGATTGAAAGGTTTATGAAAGAAATGTTAGAATGGAGTTTTCCAACTCTTCTAGTGATGCTATCTAGGATAATCAATGCTAATTTCCCATGTATACAACCTTAAACACTCCTTTGTCTGTTTCCAAGAATATGATCTGATCTAGTTTTCACGCATTAGGAGCGTTTTATGACAAGACTTCATATATTCAAATTGCCCCAGCTCAGCCTAAATCTCCGTATACCAAAACATTTCTTGACTTTTCATTATAAATTCAGACTGTCCCAGTTTAGACTTCATAAACTCAAATTGCCCTAATTTGTGACTTGAGGCAACTCCACTTCTTCGGATGTGTCAAGAAATCTTAAATTGTTGTTGTTGTTTGGGTGTGGGGGTGTGAAAATGTTATGCTAAATTGTTATGTAAAAAAAAGCAAAAAAAGAAAAAAGAAAAGAAAAGTTGTAATACTTCTGAAAAAAAAATGAAGAGGGAATATATATGAAGAGAATAATTTGCATCATATGGAATCAGATTAAACTTTCATGCTTGTTCTTAGAATTCATGTCCAATGTTTTTTATTCTCTTTGGTTTCTAGTTTGTCGTATCCTGATCATTCTCATTCCTTACCTTGGTCTCATTACAACCTTGAATAAAGCTCTATTGATTTGTGTATGCACGTGTATAGAATAGTGGAGATATAGAAGATAAGCAAGTTTATGTTAGTGTAAATTTTCATAAGTTGAGTTGAGAGAAACACTTGCCTTCTAGACATTTTTAACACTAAACACTTAAGGGGGTGAGAGTATATTTTGTAGGAATCTATCATTCTTGGTTTATGTTTTTCAATTGAAATTACCTTACTTATTAATTTGAGATGTAAAGAAATGTCACTTCATGAAAATTTTTATTCCTTAAACTTCTTGGTTGCTATCCTTACTTGTTAATTTTTACATTCTTGAAGATCATTGGAAAGTGAATCTCTTTGAGTTCTAGTCTTTGAGTTTTTGTGTTCCTTGTCCCTTAGTTTGAATATTTAGTTTGCTCAAGACGTGCAAAAGTTAAGTGTGAGAGAATTTGATAATAAAAAAATTAATACATTAATACATCTTCATTTTTAGTCCTTTACATTTTTCATGTACTTAATTGATTGAGTTTGACCATGTTTTGTAAGTTTAGGCTCAAATTGGGCTTAACTGATCTTTCCAGCATTATTAGAATTTTACATTATTTTTGTATTTCAGTCATATCTTGAGTTCTAGATATTTACAAATTATGTATCTTACCTTGTAGGAAAGATAAAAAAGATCTCTACAACTTTCATGAAGAGTCTCAGAGTTGAATCAAATATCTAATAGACCAAATTGGGCTTGGAAGTAAGAATAAGGGTGTTGTCACTAGAACCCGAGCAACGTGTACTAATTGGTCCATAACTTGGGTTGTGCAGATCTTTTGGAGCTTAAACCAGTGCCATTGGAAAGCTTACACACGAGACTTAAACTCTTATGCAGACCACTAATTGAAAATACAATGTTTTGATGGTGTTCTACACCTATGAAGTCGGTTGACAAGTCCAGAAATCTATTGAGATTGATTTGGACATAACTCTCTCATCTTAAGCTCAAATCAAGTGATTTTGGTGGCCAAAAAAAGTTATGAGGCAGAGAATTAAGTTTAATATAGGGAAAAATTAAGATTCTTAATTTTTAAGTCAATTTTTTTTATAAATAGGGATCCAAGATAGATTGTAACACTAATCCACAAAAAATAGAATATAAATATATATATATATATATATATATATATATATATATATATATATATATATATATATACACAAAAGAAAAAAATGCATACAATTAAATCAGTACTTAATTATGTAGTTTCTATTTTTAATTTGGCTAAAATTTTGAGACCAACCAATTAATAATACTCATAAAATAATGACAATATATTAGCAATTAGTTACTTGGCTTTTGTTTTTCATTGGGCTATGTTCTCCTTGGGCATTTTTCATTGAGCTGAGTTCTCCATAAGCCCAAACGAAGTTATTAAGTGAAGCAAAAAGTCAAAAACCTAGTAATAAGGTGGGAGGATGCTAATATAGATCTAATAAGTGTGAGTACATTAATAAATTATCTCTTTTTTTAATTTAATAATATCTATATGTAAATTTAGGTGTATAAAAAATTATTAGTTAAAATTTATAAATTACTTGTATATACAATTATTTGTAAAAAATAATAATTTAACTAAATTTTTATATAAATTTAAATATTATTAATTAAAATTTATCTTTTAATAGTTATTAATTTATTTTAATAATAAAATCAATAGGTAAAAAACTATGTTTCATCCATAGACCCTCTTTTTACGAGTTCCATATTATAATTCTCCAATAACGTGACCTAACCCACCTTTTCTCTTGTTTCATGCACCGCTCAAAGGCTGAAACTTGCAGGTTGCAGCAATGGTGAGGACTAAGGCTAACACGGAGGCGTGGTGCAACAAACCAGTGTGAGACTAGAAGAATGCGACGAACACAGTGGCGATGATTCCTCTTTCTATTCTCTTGTGACAATTAACCTAGGTTTCCATATCAGTTCTGAATTCCTAGATCTTTATTTTCTCTTGGTTTCCTTTTTAGTTTTGTATTCCTAGATCTCTTATCTCTATTTTCTTAAATCGATGCAAAAGAATCGGGGATGCAATTTTTTTTAATTTGATTGAATCGTTCGAGTCATATCAATTCACCGAGTTTAGCAAGACTCGGATGGGTTAACTCAGTTTTTATCGAGTCAATTGCAGATATGATCCAAATATTGACTCGGACCAGTGAACCGACTGATCTGATCTGAGTTTGATAACTATTGATGCAACGGTTCTAATGCTAAATAGCATCATTTGCCACTTGACTTGCCTTTTCATACATTAGCTATAGAAGACAAAAGATTTTCATAATGTCCACAACACATAATTCCATTGATGGAATTGACAAAATTCAAAGTAAGGCGCTGGTCAGTATAGTGGTAGTGTATTAGATTATATTATTATCTTATTAGGTTTAAGTTATTAAAATAAATATTATATTATTTATAAAATTATTAATTATATAAATATTAATAATATAATATTATTTGATGACCGAATGGATTATATGAGGAATTTTAGAGAAGCAGTGGATTATTGTGGGCTTCATGACCTCAATTTTAATGGGCATATATACACTTGGAATAACAGGAGGAAAGTTTATCAGAATATGTAGGTAAGGCTTGTGATAATCACATATTTTATTTATTGATCATGTTTGTCATTTACATTTGCTTAATTGATTTTTGCATAGGTATCAAATGGCTAATTGAATAAGCATTAAGTTTATCATTTATTTTCCATAACTTGAGTTCCGATTTGTAATCATGAATTTTATCTTAGGAAAGCTAAGAGGAAGCTCTACAACTTTGATGAAGAGCTCAAAGTCCTAAACAGATGTCTAAGTGATAAACATAAATGTAAGATCAAGCGATGAGCATAAAATCATATCTCAAGCTAAAATTTGGATAGTTGATAGTCAAAAAAATAAACAACTTTCATGAAGAACCTTTTAAAAGAATGAAGTCTAATGGGTCAGTTTGGGCTTGCAAACACATTGGGTTTGAGCAACCTGTGGTATTTAGGTCATATCTTGGGCTGAGGAAGCCAAATTGGACGATCCAGATATGCATGTTATAGCCAAGACAAAGATCTACAAATGAAAAGTACTTTTCATGAATCTTATGTAGTCAGTCGTTTTTGGCTTCCAAGTCAGACCAAGGAATTTTTGCACTCAACCACTGGAACAACCAAACCACTCCACTCATCCATTCAACTATTCAACCACTCCACTCATCCACTCAATCACTCATCCACTCATCCACTCAACCACTCAAACTAAAACTCCAATCCACTTAACTACTCATCCACTCAACCACTCATCCACTCATCCACTCACCCAGGTTTGATAATCAACTAATCCACTAAATCAACCACTCATCCACTCAACCACTCATCCACTCATCCACTCAACCAATTTTAAAAATAACCCACATCCACCCACCCACCTTTGTCATTTTGTTACCCTAGACTTCTATAAAAGGGCAATTAATTGATCAAGTTTTTCTTGTGATTTCCATAATATGTGTAACTAAACCTCCCTTGGTTAAGGGGGTGATGAAACCATTAGTATTGATGTTGTGAACCTTGCATAGTTGATTTCAACACGCTTATGTTTTTATTCATATATTTTTGAATCATTGTTGGTATGAAGGTTTTTGTATTTACTTTCAAAGTAGTAGAAAAAATTTAAAAATATTATATATCCTGGGTTTAATAATATTTTATGTTCTAAAAAACGGTGTGTGATTAGATCTTTACAATTGGTTTTCTAAATCTTAATGCAATTGTTGGATATTGTTGCTTTATGACTAATGTGATTAGGAGTTGATTTGAGCGGTTCTTCGAATTAAGCCAACACGAGGAAAATAGAGATTTTTGCATAAAAAAAATGAGCATGGAATAAAAGGATATGTGGATTTTCATCATATAAATCTAGTGGTGGATTCAATCTCTTAACCAATTTTCCTATATTGTTGTTTTTAATGTTATTATCTTTTATCATTGTTCATCAAAACTCCAAAACCCCCCTTTTATCGTTTATTTTAACGAGTTTAAATTGAAAGTAAAAAATATTGACTTGGTTCTCTGTGGATCGACCCTTTAACTACAACTAGTTGTAAGGTTTTTATTTTCTCGGTGGGCCTAACAACTGATTTTTATCCGAGATATTTATACACAATAATATTATTTTAACTAATACTTATTAGAATAGGTATCAAAATAGTAGGAAGTTTAATATGTTCGTTCATCTTCCTCTCTTATGGATGTTTTTAAATAAATAAGCAAAAATAATTGACTAGAGATATTTGTGAAAACATTATTGGTGATTGTTGGATTGGGGGGCCAATTTGATTTTAATGGAACAAGTAATATAATTATATATAATAAATTACACTCACCTTTTTTTAAAAAACATTCTTTTTTAAAAATAACATACTTTTTCTAATTAATTGATCAAGTATGTAAAATATTATTTAAAATATAGTTTTTAATATATATAAAAATATATATATATATATATATATATATATATATATATATATATATATATATATATATATATATATATATATTCATTTTAACTCGGTAATTTTATACACGTAATGTTATAGGCTACAAGAATATTTTAACTTATATTTTTTCATAAATACAAAAAATATTACTATTGATTTTAATTAGTAATATTTATATTTATTTTTTTAAAAAACATTTATAGTTTTCTCTCGTGTGGGTATGTAAATAGTTTTTAATATATATTTTATATAAAAATTTATAAATATATTCGCGGTAATATCGATTTTAACTAATAAAAAATATTATAGATTTTAACGGTAATATTTATACACGATAATATTTTTAAAAAATTCATAAATAAGAAAACTTTGATTAATTAATTACGTAATTAAGTAACTTGATTAATTAATTAGGGATGAGTGTCATTTTTAAAAAAGAATGGGATTAAATGTTATATCATCAAATCTGGAGGAGGTGAGTGTAATTTACTCAATAAAAAATCTTTTAGAACCTTTCTTCAAAGGTTCAAAGGTGCAAAAACTATGGAAATTTTGAAAAATGTGAAAGAGGACTTAAATGAAGTGCTATTGCTGGAGGAAATAATGTGGAACCAACGGTCTAGAATCCAATGGCTTAGATAAGGTGATTCAAATACTAGTTTCTTCCATGGTATAGTTACTGAAGCGGAAAAAATAAAATTGTTAAAATAAAGGATAGCAATAATGCCATACAAAGAGATAAGGAAGCTATTGAGACAGTTGCCAACAATTATTTTTTGAACTTATTTTCAAGTTCAAATCCAATCAGTATTGAGAAAGCCTTATTGGGTCACTTTTTAATAAGGTAAATGAAGAGATGAATCAATTTTTATCTATGTCATTCACAAGATTAAAGGTTAAAGTAGCTCTTTTCCATATTGGTCCCACTAAATTGCTGGGTCCGGATGGATTACTGGCACTTTTTTATCAAAAATATTGGCACATAGTTAGGGAGGATGTAACAAATGCAGTGCTGGACTTTCTTAATGGAGGTGAGTTTATTGGTGATTTGAATAAAATGTTCATTGTTTTAATTTGAAAAATTAAAAGTCCAGAAGATATGATCCAGATCCATCCTATTTTCCTATGTAATGTAATTTACAATATCATTAGCAAGATTCTAGCCAACTGATTAAATGTTGTCCTTCCTTTTGTTATTTCAAAGTCTCAGAGTGACTTTGTTTAGAATAGATACATCATGGATAATGTTTCTATTGTTTACGAGCTTGTTCATGCTCTAAGAAAAAAGATATCAAGGAGAGAAAGTTACCTAACTATAAAGTTGGATATGAGTAAAAGGTGGAATGAGTATTCCTAGAAGAAGTGATGATTAAGATAGGTTTCAACAAAAGATGGATTCATTCAATTATGGCATGTGTTTCTATGTCTTACTCAATGCTCCTTAATGGAATCCCTGGTCCATCCCTTTCTCCACATAGAGGCCTATGACAAGGTGACCCTTGTCACCTTATCTCTTTGTGCTATGTGTGATGAGTGTATATTTATTTTTAATTTATTTTTAAATAATTATTTCTTCACTTAATCATATTTGAATTTTCAATATAAATCATCAAATTTTGTACAAAAATAAAAATTCCTAAAGATAGATATTTTAAGGATTCTTATCTTATTCTTAGATGCTAATTAAAGTTCTAATTAGACGCAAAATCTTATATTAGATATTGGATAAGGATTCTCAAAGAGATTATATTTGGAGCAAAGTTTGAATTCTAGCAGCATCCTGATCATTCATCAGTAATAGAGTCATATCTTGGGCTAAAAAGATCAGATCAATGCATTGTTTGAGGCATTAAAAAGGTAATAGAAAATCCTACAACTTCTCTGTTGAGATTGAGGGCAAATTCGATCATATGAGGGATGAGAAAAATTGT